>OW026368.1:42402541-43652541 GCA_932273885.2 Leucozona laternaria | reverse complement strand
TTAATTTTGGTTGAACCCCAAAACTAGGATGATCTCGCACGGAAAAACTGCGGACCTTAATAAATCAGATGCTATAATGCTGTCAGAAAACTTTTGCACAGTAATTGATCATATAAAATTGTTCTAAACTCCCACCTATAATACCTATGTACAATTGTACATATATGTATGTAGTGTTATAAGATTTAAAAAAAACAATTAAAAAGATTTTGATTTCTTTACGCAACACTCACTGAGATTTATTTTATCTAATCTTCCATATTCAAAAATATTCTTACTTTTATTTGTTTGTATACATAAGTAGGTTTGTATATAAACCACACATTAAGTATATCGGCTGTTGAAATAAATAACCTGAAATGCATGCACGAATTTGTTTGATAAGCAATATCTGGAGAGTTCAAATCCAATCTATACATATTCTTAATGGATGTGATAACAATTTGTTTAGATTGTGACTTTTGCACCATGACAATGGTTTTGTCTCCGATCTCACTCACCCATGAAAAGTCACAATCTAAACAGGGTTTTAAGGAGTGTTGAGTAGGTATATAATATGTATGAATCAGCCCTAAATCTAGGTTTTACCTAGAGCTGTGTAAATCGTTAATATCAAATGATTGAATCGTTCAAGAATCGATTACCAAAATGATTCCATCATCAATCAATCATTCAATCAATCAATCGATCATTCCACTCAATTCATTATTTCATACTGTTCCGATTGGATTTTCGATGTGTAAACGTCTATGTCGGCGGTAGAGTGAAATAAAAACGTGGAATTTCCTCTGTGCGACGTTTCGATGTACCACGTTACGTAGCGCGTATTCTCGGAAATCATTTGACATATTGACACCTGTAAAATTAAGTGTTCTAATGGACCTAGAGAGCTGGGCGTTACTTCAGGTATTTTACACTTCTTAAATCGATTGGCGTCCTCCGTTTCTCGATCCGCGCGCCGTATACCGAAAATTTTGGCATATTTTGACACCTGTCAAACTAAGTTTTCTGGTGGACCCAGAAAGTCGGGCGTGACTCAAAGGTAATATCCACATCCTTAATCGATTGGCGTCCTCCGTTTCTCGATCTGCCGTACTAAAAATGTTGGCATATTTTGACACCTGTCAAACTAAGTTTTCTTGTGGACCCAGAAAGTCGGGTCCTAAGTCGATTGGTGTGCTCTGTTTTTCGATCTGCTGTAATAAAATTTTTGGGTTTCCACTGGATCTAGAGGGCTGGCCGTGACAGTAGGTAAAAACAAACGTTGATGTTTACACATATTAACCATGAGACCTGGCACTCAGGCAATTTTTTTGTTTCGGTTTCGATGAAAATTCAATCTCCAAATTAAACGAATACTGTACCAATTTTGACAAAATCCAATCTGACCCATTCCTATTTCTTTTCTCCGATAAAATATTTTAATAATTCAATAGAGATTAATATCGAAAATAGAGATTTATTAAAATGATTGAGATTGGGATTGATTAAAATGAAAAATTGTCATTTCAATCATCAATTTTTTTCGGTGATCGGATCAAAAAAATCGAATCGTTCCTGATTGACACAGCCCTAGTTTGACCCATTCAACATACGGTTTACTAGCACATGCAATAATAGCTATAAATATTAAAGTAATAATATCCGTAGGTGTGTGTTTTTTTTCAATCTCCGACGGTAACGAACGAAGAAAAACTAGTCGGTTCTAAACAATTAACATTTTAAATCCAACAAAAATGTATCCCATGCGGGCTTAGCTATAAGCGAAGCCAAACAAACATATCGGAGCTTAACTTCAGCGAGAATAACATACGAGCACTTGTTATCGATAGTTTCTATGTTTCTACAGTTTTGTTCAACCAATTGCCTCCGGGATTGGAAATGAAAACACACCTAATGTTTTAAAACTTGCGGAAATCACAGTTATCATGAAAACATGATTGGAATATCTTTTCAATGACAGCAAAATCACTGTCGATACAGATATCAGACTCGAGATATAATCTTATTGATATCTGTATAGAAAAAAACAACAACACCTATTACCTACCTATCACCGATAACCGTTATTTGCTGATTGCTTTCTTAGTTCCAAATGTCCACACGTTTTCATTTTAAATCTTACACATATGTAAGTACATCGCAAATCTTTAAAATTCTAAGAAAATTCACCAATCAAAATGGTATTCAAGAAATACTTTTTTAATCAAAAAATACAATTTTATTATTTATTTGAGCTGAGTTAGATCGCGTCGATGGAGCGTGTGTTGTCGACGGCTGTAGTGGACATAGTCCCCAAATTGACACGTTTGTCTAGTGACATTAATTTATGTACTAGTATGACGTCAATATATCCTTTAACTTAATAAAAAAAAGGTATAAGCAACAAGCACACCCGCAAGTGCAAGAAAAATATATCTACGATTTTCTGCAAACCTAAAGTTGATATTTTTTGATTATAAAACAATTCATTTATTTATAGTTTCTTGGTTTAAAGTAGGTACTTCAGCACTTGAACCTTTCATATCATATCAGGGGCATCATTTCCACCATGACCCATTTTATGTAACTTAATTTTTCAGTTATGATTCAATTCAATTGCCAACCATTCACTAGGACCGCACAACCACATGTGTACGTAAATATGTACAACAATAATGACAGATAGATCTCAATGATATCTCTGTCCGTCCATTAAATATTCGCATGTGATGGATGAATCTCGAATACGATTGCCAACTTGCGATTTTATTTTTTACCAATAATATTTAAGAGAAACCAAGATATTGATTTTGGGTTTAAAATGTCATTTAAAGTTGTATTCACAATTTTATTTAGGAATTTGTTTTTATAAAAATTTTCATTTTTAGTTTAAACACGTTTTTAAATTAATCGAGCTTAAAATCAAAATGACAAGCTGTCAAAAAAAAATTGCTGGACATACTTCTATATATGATATAAGCCATCGCACACTGGGGCAATTCAACTTGGGGAACACCAGGTTTTTATGTGAAACGGGCAAAATATTTAGAGTAGAATAATAGTTAAAAATTAACACATAGGTATACAAGTTGTAGTTGTTAGTGTCACGGTTGGAAAGGGGCTTACTACTGTACTTAATTCTGTACTATTTAATTTTTCCAATACCACTTTTCAATTGTCAGTACTATTTTAAATTTTTTCTTAAATTCCACTTAAAATACTTAGCTTGCAAATTTCTTAAAACAAATTTCAAAAATTTCCTACTCCAGCGAATAAAATTTTAGGGATTCGATAATCGGAGGGACTGAGCTTTTAATTGATTTTTTAATCTTTCAATTTTTGAAAGACTCAAGCGGCAACATTATTCGCGAATCTCACCTTTGATATCATGCAGAGTTTGGCTATTAAGTATGGTGGCGGAATAGACTGACTGTCTGATGCTGCCCCTTGGGGGCGAACTTTGATGACGCTGGTTAGGTTAGTTGTTGTGCTTAAGTGGTGCCCACACGATCTCTGGTTTAATCAAGAAATCATATGTTGTTGTTATTAAGTGAGACTCGTTTTCATTGAGGGTCTGAGTGGCTGTTGTGTTTGATCTTAGATTTTTTTCAACTTCGAAATATTTTGATTTGATTTTTGTTTTCTGTTTCTTTTCGCAGCTAATATGGTATCTATACAATTTGTGGTGGCAGTTTTAGCCTTTGGTGCTGTAGCAACATTAGCCGAGGTAATTCCCGATAAATAAATTATTATGTATCATTAATTATATTAGATAATAATTTTTGTTGTTGTTGTAATTTAACAGAAACAAACACCAATTGTTGCTGTTGCAACTATTCAAGGAAGCGAAGGGAAAGTTAAAGGCAATGTTACATTTACACAAAACGCTTGCGGGGAAAATGTTTACATTCGAGTTTTAATAACCGGATTGGCACCTGGAAAGCATGGATTCCATGTTCATGAGAAAGGAGACTTAACAAATGGATGTGCTAGTGCCGGTGGACATTATAATCCCGACAAGGTAAGTGCGGAATAGCTTAAATACAAAAATCCAGTCAAATTAATGTTGACACCACAAAAACAATAAAAGTTTCTGGATTTGTTCATTCCTTGAGAATTATAAGATTTTTTGGCAGAATCTCCGGCGCTTTTTTTCAAGGTCATACAAAAAATTGTATTTAAAAAAAAAACTTCGATAGAATCGGATAGAAATATTGCGGAGAGTGTGATTAAAAGTAAACTAATGTGTGTTTACCTTTGGAAGGACGATTTTTCATATTCCATTGAAATCAAAAAGCAATGAAAAACCTTTCGAAAAACACCAATGAACTTCTGCATAGTATATGTAAAATGACTGCATATGTAGGTATAAAGTAAGTATTCTGTTAATCTGCATATTGCAGCTTGAATTTCATTTCTCCGTTATTTAACTTCTTGTGTTATAACTTGTTGAAGCTTAAAAAACTAACATATCAGTTCCAAAAGCTGCCACGTGAAGTCATAACTTGCTTATTTTCTCTCTTAATTGTTCAACTTTGAAGTAATGCTTGAAATTAATTAGTGTTTGGTTATTATTTTCAAGATATTGGCCGAGTTCAACGCACATCTGAATATTCAGAATTCTGAATTTTTGAAGCTCTTGATTGGCCAGCTGTCAGAAAAAGTTCTGAAAATTCAGATGACTTCTGACAGCTGGCCAATCAAGAGCTTCAAAAATTCAGAATTCTGAATATTCAGATGTGCGTTGAACTCGGCCATTGAAATGTTTTTTTTTTAGTTTTTTTCTCCAATGTGCAGAAGACTGAGTGCCTTTAACTTTCCAAAACTTGAACAGCGACCCCTTCGCACTCGAGTATAAATAAACACTCCATATTATATATCCTCTAAGATAAAAACGGACTTTCCTCTGTGTGACGTTACGAGGTCACACTTTAAAATGTAGTACGTTACGTTACGAAAATCTGCATAGCAGGATATTGTGTACGTTCAGTGAAAAAAATCTCAAGATCCCCTTCAACCAAGCTAGTCCGTTTTATATCCATGTACGTAGTCAACAAAACGTATGGACGTCTTCGCATACGGATCAAAATAGGGATCCTCAAAACTGCGCTTGGACAAATGTTGATGTTTACACATATTAACCGTTTGTTAATGGAATGATGGAAGGTCATTTACTATGATAACGATAATAAAACACAGCTACTGTTGGCTTTAACCGGAGAGTTTGTATATACCAAGTTGTAGGCAATGAAATTACCTTTTACACAATTTTTTTCTGTGCAAGTATTATGTTCGAGATGATTTCGTGTTAAAATGTTAAGATTTTCTTATAGTTTTAACACATATAGGAAAAAATCAGCATTCACGTTTTCCGTCCAACGAAAAATTCAAACTTTTCTGCACTCTCTGTCTACAATTAAATAAATACATATTATATTAAATTTTCATAAAGATAAACATTTCGTTACTACTCGGTATTATTTCGTGTCTTGATTGTCATATACCTGCCAAAGTTGATATAACTCTGGCTCTGCTCGTGGAACCTGTCGCGGGGTGGCGGTCATGTTCTAAACAACTTTAGTAAAGACATTCTTTCCCCTGTACCTGTACCTGTAGATTTGTAACACATTTGTTTAAAGAGGAACACAAATTAATTTCAGATGAGTTACCTTATGTTGAATAATTACTCACTGTTGCACTTTTTTCTAATTACGTTGTTATTAAGGCACCACAAACAAGAATAATTTTGCTCTCAATTATAAGTTTGCTCTCAATTATGGTAAACATTTTTGTTTTTAGGTATAGCTAAAACTACCACAAAAATGAGAGCCTTTCTTATTATTAACCACCTCATATGAATAAGAAGTAAAATTTCAATAAGAAAACGAAAAAATTAAAAAAAAACCAAGTTTTAAAATGAATTTTATTCATATTTTTTCTTTACATAGAGATATTTTTTAAAAACTTGTTGATATCTTTTAAGTTTGAACTAACAAATTTAGGTAGTAAAATTTTGTGAAAAATTAAATCCATTCTCCTTTTTTTTTGATTAGCTAGGATGTGATTATTCAAAAAAGCTAATCCGCCGCTAATCAGCCACGTTTTTAACCGTCTCAAAGTGGAACAGAAACGTTCTGGCTCTGATGACGTCACTGCTAAAAACGTTTTTGGCATAGTTACTTCGGTTTCAGCCATCCACATTTGTTTCAATAATCTAAATATTGAAAAAAAAAAACCTTTTTGGGAACAATGAGTGTTATATATAACCGCTTACCACTGCTATTTTCGATGAATAAAACTTTATTTTTCAAATATTCCGAAATAACAAAAATCGTCTTTTATCGACTCGATTTAAACAACGGTAGTGGGAGAATGTTATTCATATTTAAATATATTCATGGAATTTCTTTTTTTTTCTTTAAGTTATCTTATAGTTATGTTTTATAATGGGTGATTTTTTAAGAGGTTTAGAACTTTTAAAAAAAAAAAACACAAAAAATTCGAAAAAATGAATGAAATATTTATTTGAATCGATAGTTTGAACCTTGCAATTTAATGTTTAAAGATAATTTCATGCAAATGTTGACCGCGGCTGCGTCTCAGGTAGCCCATCCGCTGAGTCCAATTTTGGCATACTCTTTCACACATATCGGCCGGTATCTCACGAATGAATGCATGGATGTTGGCTTCCAGTGCGTCAATCGAAGCGGGCTTGTCCCTATAGACATTAGCCTTGACATACCCCCACAAAAAATAATCTAATGGTGTCAAATCGCACGATCTAGGCGGCCAATTGACCGGCCCGAAACGTGAAATTAACTGTTCACCAAACTCGCCTCGCAATTGCGCCATTGTTTCGCGTGCTGTGTGGCATGTGGCACCGTCTTGTTGAAACCACATATCATGCAAGTCAAGAACTTCCATTTCGGGCAAAAAAAAGTTTGTTATCATCGCTCGGTAGCGTTCACCATTGACAGTAACGCTGCGATTCGCATCATCTTTGAAGAAATAGGCCCAATAATGCCGCCGGCCCATAAACCGCACCAAACAGTGGCTTTTTCGGGATGCATTGGTAGCTGTTGCAATGCTTCTGGCTGATCTTCACTCCAAATGCGGCAATTTTGCTTATTTACGTACCCATTCAACCAAAAATGAGCCTCATCGCTGAACACAAGCAGCGCGCGATGAACATTTCGAACCGAGCACGAATTTTGATAGTAAAATTCAATAATTTGCAAGCGTTGTTCATTTGTAAGACGATCCATGGTTAAATTGCAAACCAAACTGAAGCTGTTTGATAGTGACACAAGGTACTAAACACACGTCAGCTGTCAAAACCAGTGTTGCCAAAACCAAACCAGCTAAAAAATCACCCGTTATTATAACTTAAAGTAGCGCAAGTTAGCTAATACCTTTACCGCATACGAAGCCAAATATGGCTTTCTGCAGTTATGTCCCTTTTTCTCCTCACTTCAATAAAAAAAAATGATCAAAACACAAGATCCTCTTC
The DNA here is from genome assembly GCA_932273885.2 of Leucozona laternaria. NCBI lineage: Eukaryota > Metazoa > Arthropoda > Insecta > Diptera > Syrphidae > Leucozona > Leucozona laternaria. The sequence continues at coordinate 43,645,049 of OW026368.1, read as the reverse complement.
TGTGCACAGATTAGCCATATGAAGATGAGAATGTTTCGAACGTTTCACCCTCCAAAACCCATTTGTTTACATTGTTGTATTTGTAATTTTTTCCCGCGTCGATGAATAGATGTGAATTGCAACAACACTTTAACCAGGTGTGTGAAGATCCCTACTGTCTATGTGTGAGATTTTTATTCACACATTCTCATTTTTTATCTGATAACTGCCAGTTCAAGCTTGTAGGCGAATTAAAATGGCTGTCGGGGATTCTCATTTTCATGTGGCTAATCTGTGCTTTTGTGCATTTCTAAAAACAAATAACTGTACTTTTGAACTCGTGCACCAAATAAGAAGGAAGATATTCATGTTTCCAGGTCAGCCGGTTACTTATTGTCATTGAAAACGGAAGTGTGAAAAATTTTCTTATTTCAAATATTAATAGATAACTTTGGTTTTAGGTGAGTTAAGTGGTCATAAAAATATATTTCTGATTGTGTTTCTAATTTTCTTTGAAATAAATGCATTTTTATAAAAAAAAAATATTATCTTGCTCGTTTGAGAGGTAAAAGTGTACAAGCCATATTTGGCTTCATATGCAGTAAGGGGTTAAGAATATACAGATTTAGTAGAAATTTTCATTTAAACAAAAAATTTGTTTTGGTTTTTAATAAAATACGTCTTAAAACAACCCAAAGTAGTCATTTTAAGCGTTTTTAATTTTTTTCCTCTTTAAACAATAATTCATGCGGTAAAGGGTTAAGTTTACTTTGTCAACTGGAACTTAGCAGTGAAGCAGGTCATCCTCACTCCAGCATAACAGATGAAATAACCAAGAAATCCACTTCATCGACAGTCATCTTAGAGTTTGCATATCTCCTCCCTTTAAAGCTACTGCAGTCTTTTGCCGAATTCCTCTGATAATAATCATTGTCAATATATGTCAACCATTACAACATGTTCGAGTGATTCAGTCGAAGATTTAATATTTACGAATCTATTACTTGCTCATATGACATTTATGAATGTACCTAAGTATATTGCATGTATAGATACCAGAATACTTATGTAAAAGAAGAAATATAGTAACCAACGCTTTCTTTTTTTAATAAATTACGTTTCCGCTCGTAAAGGTAATTGCCAAACATACATCAGAATTCCACAAAAAACCTTCAATTATTTATTTTTGTTGACAAAATGTCAAACCAACCGCTATTAGTCTACAAGTCAAATAAGTGAAGTCCCCTATTATGTTGTTCTTTTTTGACCAAAGCAAAGAACAAAGCTCCCCATGAAGTACTATACCTACCCAATGCTTATAGTGTGAATTCATAATTTAGTATTAACCCCTAACAAATCCTCATTAACTCAAATTGAATCAAGTCAAAACCCAACAAAATAAGTCAAACTAATTTGTTAATGAGAAATTCCTATGATTAATTATTATTATTTCTATATTCTTGCAGATGGACCATGGAGCGCCAGAAGACGAAATACGTCACGTTGGAGATTTGGGAAATGTTGTAGCCAATGATTCTGGAATTGTCGACACAACCCTTACGGATCACGTCATCACGTTGACCGGCAAACAGTCAATTATCGGACGTGGTCTAGTGATCCACGATGGAGTCGATGACTTGGGCAAGACTAAGCACCCGGACTCAAAGAAAACCGGAAACGCTGGTGGCCGTGCTGGCTGTGGTGTAATCGGAATCATGTAAAAAAGCTACCTTTTCCTGTGTACTTCTTATAATATATTAATGTCTAATGTCCTTGTCAAATAATTTGGGAACAACTTGTGTGTTATAATGTTTGAGTCTGTGTTTTGTTTTCTTATAATTATAATATGTTAACAATGTCTATATGGGTTGTGTGATTTTGTCCTATATGTATATGTAATGTATCATTCAAAAGCTTTTTTTTCTAGCACTGCACACATTCAATTCATTTCAATCAATACGAGTATAAATGAAAACTGAAATAACGCATAAACTATTATAATACTGATACTTACTCTGCCTTAAATTTTTGACAAAAAAAAAAACAGTTTTTTTCATATCTATACTTTATAAATTGTTCGTTTCTTGGGGACTAATAAATGTTTCGGGTCTAATTGTAACAATCAACATTTTGTATTTTATGTTTATTTATTGTTTGTTTAGGTCGGGCTTTGATGAACACCAATGCAGTGCATCGGACACAGTACATGGATGGAGGAATACATTTTTAATGGTTGTAATTGCCTCGGTCTTTAAGGCTTTGATTTAGAGCTTGGGCAGAAGAGAAGAGCTGGATTTACCATTGAATTTTTTGATAAACCTTTTTTAAATTTTTCTCGTTAATCATATACCTATTATAAAAGTACAGGAGAGAGCATTACATTATTGGAAGTGATTTTACTTCGATCGATTGATTTTTTTGTAAATATGTATAGATATCTTATTTTTCTTCATTCACAAAAAAAAAAAACCTTTATGAAAAATGTTTAGTATTTTTTTTTTAAAGTTGCGCGAACCACATTCAAAGGTATATGGAAGTGCGTTCTAGACAATGCTAATTTATAACAGTTTTGATTATGAAAGTATTTGTATGCGGCCCAGAATTTGACGAGTGAATTTTGGGTGAGAATACTTCATGCACCCAGAGATTCTTTTTGAAGTCGCGTTAATTCACTGTTATACCTTGGGATTTCTCTATAGTCTCGTTCTTTATGCTCACCTGCTTCTAATGACAATAAACTCTTATAACTGTTATAAATTGTCATTTCTCTAGCATAATGCATGAACCTAAGTAAAACAAAAAGTTAACAAAAGAACGAGACTAGAGAGAGACATACCAATTTATAACAGTTTTTTGTTATGCTAAAAATTGTGCAATCATCAAGGCGCTTTGCTTAAAAATATAACTATGGATACTTATAATATGGCCACCGATGGAGGGCCCTAGTTGTATAAATAAAACTGTTATAAATTGTTATGTTGCTAATCACTCTTCCTAAACAAATTGGACTTTTTACCAATTTAAAAAAAAAAATGTAAATATACCTATTTTTACCCTAAATTCTCTTATAACTTCTGCATCATACACTTTAATCAATAAAAAAAAATTAAACTTCAAATGATTATTATTCATTTTTTACAGTTTAAATTTATCCACAAATTAAATTACCTTTAGCTTTTTCAAATGTATAAACGTATGGTAACACTAAATTTATAAATCACCCTGCATTTTCAAGCATATATTTTTTGAATACTACTTTAAGAAGTGTTAAACATAGTTTTAAACAGTCTAATGTATTTGGTATTGGAATGATACAACTTAATAATTTACTGATTTTAAGTAAACTTAATGGCATACAATTGTAGACGATTAAGTACGGTGTTTAATCATTTTTAGGTCAAAAAGAGGAACTTCCAAATTTTAAATGAGCTAGCAACTTATGCACTTTCTCTTTAGCATTGTATTAAATTTAAAATTACCAAACGGCTATTCTATCCCTTTAGTATCCATATGTCAGTTTGAAAATATAACAAATGTGAAAAAAGGTATTTATACGGGTAGAGTGTTAATGCACTTTTAATGGCGATAAAGTGTCATAACGGTTATGACTTGACATTTCTCTAATATCGTTCTTTTTTTAAACCGTTTTTCAATCAATTTCGTGTTCAATCTATAATTTTTTAATAAACTTCAACTGAAAACGTCATACGACAGTGACAGATCATGCAAAAAAACTTAAGCAAATGCCACTTTTTTCACATTTATAAATAATAATGCTGGATTTACACGACTGACAAATTGGCAGTTTTTTGTCAGTAAACTGCCAAAAAGGTAACTTTTCCATTCTTCTGCCAGTTTTTTGACAGTTTACTCAGTTTCCTGACAGAATAATGCCAATTTGTCAGTTGTGTAAATGAAGCATAAGGGTATTCTATTCATATGCAACATCGGAAAGTCATCGTTGTCTAAATTTATCGTCAATAAAAGGTATAGCCAGGTCGTTTTAGTAAAACGACAACCGTAATAAGGGTACAACTTCAGGCATATTATGCCTACCACGCGGCCGGAACTGATGAATGTTGTCAAGAGACAAAAACTTCGACCGTTCTATTATGGAATTGTGGTGGTGTTTTGATGGAAATGAAAATTAACACTGAACACAATTTTTCGAGAAAACAACTCTAAAAATTTGGCGCACCAGAACCATAATTTTCGAAACAAATATTTAAAATTTGGTAAGTTGTTCAAGCTTGTATGTCATCACGAAAAATTGCAAACACTACTTAAGCTACTCTGACGTCAAAATGACTTCAAATTCCGTCCCAAAGTTGTCTTATCGTGTGATCGTCAACGCAGACTACTGTCCATGTGTTGACACTTAGCATTGACTATAATCTCAACGTTGACATAGCATACTTTTCTGCCACGTCAATGTAGTCTGCGTTGACTTCCGTGTGACATTGACGGACCAGCGTCATTCGTGTTATCGTCAATGTGTTATGCGTTGACATGGTCAACGTTGACGGTTCGTTGGCAGTGTGTTGATGACTTTAATGCTGGATCTTAAAGTTAAGCCAACGGGCGCGTTCAACGCATATTTGAATTTTCGGGATTGTGAATTTTTTGAGCTCCTGATTGGCCAGCTATCATAAAAAGTTCTGAAAATTTGGATGAAATCTTATAACTTATTCAGAATTCTGAAAATTCATATACGCGTTGAGCGCGCACAATGTCATACATTTGAAGCTACTCTTGTTGAATTCGTTCGATAGTTATTTCATTGTAGTCACAGATAACTCGTATGAAGATGAGAATGATTCGTACGTTTCAGCCACCAAAACCCATTTGTTTACATTGTTGTTTTTTGTAATTTCATCCCGTCCCGATGAATAGATAAGAATTGCAACAACAATTTAACCAGGGGCCAAACTACCGTATCAGTGATTGATCGAGTGAGTGCCATCAGTGATCGTATGAACGAGTTAAACCTATAGCGATGCCAAAATCACTTAATTCAGTCACGTATTATTCGATAACTGATGCGGTAATTCGGCCCCAGGTGTGTGAAGATGCCTACTGTCTATGTGTGAGGTTTTTATACACACATTCTGATTTTTTATCTGCAATCTTACAGTTCAAGCTTGTAGGCAAATTAAAATGGCTGCCGGGGATTCTCATCGTCATGTGGTTAATCTAGTACGCTGCTGAAGCGAAACGAAAAATCCCGCCATAGAAAAATGCCAACGAAATCATTAACGAAAAATTTTGTTCCCTTTTCCGTTTTGCATTACGCTATATGTTCAACGACCGAAGTTGATAGTAATTGTAGCAAATTGGAAAAATCTCCGCTTTATTCGTGTTTTTATTTGTTGTTTCTATCATTTCAACTGGTGACAGTTTCAGCTGTCATTTTTTCGCTGTGATTTCCGTACTCATTTCGCTGTCGTGTTGGATACCACAGAAAAATTTCGTTTCGCATCAGCAACGAACTAAAATTATCCAATCAAAATTAGAAGAATTTGTTTTGTTTATTAAGTCAAATTTGTGTCTAATGCATGCATGGAATACATTCCAAATGCAACCCATCTAACCAAATTGTTAAGTTTGTTCCAGACCGTGAACAAAACTGCAAATTGTCGCAATTTGTTGGAACTTTTAGGCAAAAGAGAGCGATCATGAGAGAGAAAAAAGCAATTTCTGCCCGAAAAATTTCTTTGCGCCGAAATCGGCAGTTGTGTGTTCTGTCAAAAAATGTCACCTCTAAATATACCTACTCAAAATCATAGAATTGGATGATTATTTTTGTTTAAATATATTTATCTTGAACACAATATACAAATCGAGGATTTATGTAGCCATCGAGAGGTTCTTTCTTTCCTTGATCCTGTTTATATTCTACTCCGTTTTTCTTCTCACTTTTTGATATGCTATTTGTCAGTTCAAAATTTTCATCGTTCCATGGTTGGGCATTTGTTTTCCCAAGAACAATGTATTGCAAATTTCCGAAAAACAATACCAGAGCAGTGATGGCAAATACAATTTGCCACTCCGAACGTACTGACTAAAATAGAAGAATTATTAAAATCTGTAAAGGCTGCGTTAAGTCTTTAATCTTACCCCATCACTTACAATCGCTGCAACAAACAGCGGTGTTACCATATAAACTATGCTGCATGCAGTTGTAACGACCCCCATGAGAGTTGCGGCATGATTGGATGACAGATCGATAGCATTGAGTCCACTCCCTATCGCTTCACCGCCATTTATTCCAACAGTAGCTGTTATGAGCACTATGGCTAGTGTCTTTTGATTCTCGTCCAAGAATCCAACTAAAAGAAGAGTCACCGCTGGAATCCAGGTTGAAATTGTGCTAACCGTCCTCCGAAGGGCTGTCAAGCTCATGAGGTTTTTCTTCATAACTAAATCTCCCAGAACAAGGCATAAATTGGTCACGAGAAACATGGCCAAATATGGAAGTGCGGAGAACAAGGCATTAGATTTAATGTCCATCTGCAAAATTCCATGTAGATATGACGGTATCTCATTTTGAATAGTCTTATACCCAAAGGCTTGAGCACTTTCGATAATTATGAGCGATATAAATGGAACCGAGGTGAATATCGCCTTCCAGGGAACTGGAATTTTCTTATGTTCTTCATCACTTTTTTGCTGTGAAGTAAGTATGAAAAGTTTTTCTTCCGGGCTTATGAACCTGGATACAGTCGGGCTATTATCTGCAAAAATAGCCCACAGAATACACCAAATAATGCTTATTCCTCCAGACACATACGATATACCCGGCCAGCCCCAGCTTGACTGCGCTATTAAGCCTGGTACTCCCATTGCAAGAATAGATCCCATTTCAATTCCAGAATGACTAAAAGCTCCCAAACGTATTCGTTCCTCAATTGGTGCCCATTTGGCTATGTGATCATGGATACATGGTGTAAACAAACCTTGAAACATTCCTTGAACAATTGATATCGCTACGTACATTTGCCATCCACCCAAGGGTATGAGCAAAGGAGTCAGTATAGTCAAAGTTGCGGAGCCTAAAGTTGAGATGAGGATTGTGAGCTTCGCACCGAACTTCCGGCACATAAAGCTACCGATAAACTGCGTTAGTATCATTCCCCAATAGAAACTGCTTACAATATATCCTTTTTGTGTCTTATCCCATTTGAATTCCTTAAAAACACAGATATTTTTTTTTTATTAAAGAACTGCTTCGTAAAATTATAAATATCCAATATAACTCACTTCAAATGATGGATTTGATGAAGCGCCATCTGTCATGGCAAAAACTGCAACTGAAACTTTGAGACGATCAATCATGTTCACTACAAAGCAAAGAAATAGAAGCAAGGCCTGAACATGCCGAGCACCCAAAGCTGGACCTGAAACGGAAAGCAGAATTTAATGTTCAGAATTGAGTCAATCATGGCTTTCTGACTCCGATTATGGAATTTGGTTTATGAGCTACGCGGTGGCGCAGCAGCGAGAGTTCAATATTCACGAATGATTCCTTCTTAAGGCTTTTCCTAAAATACAAAATTAATGTCAATTTGGAGTCAAGCGAAAGAATTCTGAACGGACGGACAAAATTTAAAACACAGGAGATTGTATGGTGACGGCCACGTAGTCATTGAGCTACAAGCTACAACCGATATTTCAGAGCGAAGTCGCACTGCTTTCAAATTTGTTTTATTCTTGTATTGAATCCTGAGTGACAGAGTACTATATCTACAGATTGGTTACAATGTTTGCTAATGGAGAGAATTGTCGAATTAGCCAGTTGTCGCTTTAATAGAGATGAGCAAAACATCTCGACCTGTTATTTTCGACCTGAGAGTCAAAAATCACAATCACTACCTGTGAGCGACTCTTGAATAAACCTGTCAGTGCCCTAAATGGGCCATCACACACTGGCTCAATTGAGCCTGGGGAAATCGAAGTTTGTTGGCGAGATTCCGTGTGTGATTGAAGCAAAAGTTAGTTAGGAGTTAGTCTTGTTCAAAATTGAACCAGTGTGTGATGGCCCAATGTGATTGAAAATCACAACTGTATTAAAATCACAACAAAAAGGAACGATTCACAAATCACGACAATCGGACAATGAACTTTATGAACTGTGAACAAAACCACGACGAGAGAAAAGTCAACAATGAGTAAAATGAATCAGAACGAGAGCTGTAGTCGTGATTTAGTTATTATTTTAGCAACTGAACGAAATCACAATACAGAAAAACAAAATCTCAGGACTCATGATGAAAATATGAAGAACGATTAATTCTTTTATTTTAAGTATAGGATCTAGAATGTAGAACTGAATTGTGAACTGAGGTCCAGGCCTGATTGCGATTTTGTACACAAGGACAAGGAAAAGTGAAACTAAAATTTTGACATTGCAAATTTTCGGGTTTCCAATGGAGCTAGAGAGCTGGGCGAGACACTAAGTTAATTTCCACCTCCTAAATCGATTGGCTTACTCCGTTTTTCGATCCGCCGTGATAAAATTTTTACAGTTCAAATTTTCGAATTTCCACAAGGAAAAGTGAATTTAAAATTTTGACATTGCGAATTTTCGGGTTTGTACTGGAGCTAGAGAGTGTGGCCAGACAAGGTAATTTCCACTTCCTAAATCGATTGGCGTACTCCGTTTTTCGATCCGCCGTTTGTATGTTTTGAAAATTATGGGCATTCGATATTTTAGACATTCGAGATTTTGCTATTCGATAATTTTGAATTCGGGACTTGAGATTTTTAGCATTTTTGTATTCATGGTTATGTCCTACGAGGTACTTTTAATTAATTATTTGCTGTCCTTATTTAATTACTTTATATTTTACAGCGAATTTTTTTTTTGCCTCCAAAGATATTCCAAACTTGCCAATCACAATTACAGGTTAAGCTCACAGTGATTCAGAAATCAAAGTCACAGTTATACCTGTGATTGGAAAATCGCAGTTTAGCTCATCTCTACGCTTTAACCTGCCACTCACTGCGTGGCCGAGCCCTTATTTTGGTTCATAGAGTAAGTTGTTTATTTAATAATGAGCACGTCATATGCTTACTTCACAGTGAAGTTATCTATAGGTCCATCCATTTAACACTATACACTCAGTATTGCGTAATTAAAAATAAAAAAAAAAAAATATAACATTCTAAAAATTCGTGACGTATTCCCGTTAGTCTAGCTGAGAATTGAAATACCTTCACTTCATATATATATATATATATACAATTTTATTTCAAGACGATTTAATGTTGATTTTATAAGAATTGGTGTTGATTTAATTCGAAGTAAATGTAATCACAAACACTTACCGTTAGAATTAAGAAAATAATGGAAAAATTAAGAATGTTTCGAAAGAATGATTTTTCAATAGTCAATATCAATTATTTAAATATAATGGGTGATTTTTTAAGAGGTTTAGAACTTTTTAAAAAAAAAAACACAAAAAATTCGAAAAAATGAATGAAATATTTATTTGAATCGATAGTTTGAACCTTGCAATTTAATGTTTAAAGATAATTTCATGCAAATGTTGACCGCGGCTGCGTCTCAGGTAGCCCATCCGCTGAGTCCAATTTTGGCATACTCTTTCACACATATCGGCCGGTATCTCACGAATGAATGCATGGATGTTTGCTTCCAGTGCGTCAATCGAAGCGGGCTTGTCCCTATAGACATTAGCCTTGACATACCCCCACAAAAAATAATCTAATGGTGTCAAATCGCACGATCTAGGCGGCCAATTGACCGGCCCGAAACGTGAAATTAACTGTTCACCAAACTCGCCTCGCAATTGCGCCATTGTTTCGCGTGCTGTGTGGCATGTGGCACCGTCTTGTTGAAACCACATATCATGCAAGTCAAGAACTTCCATTTCGGGCAAAAAAAAGTTTGTTATCGATGAACATTTCGAACCGAGCACGAATTGTGATAGTAAAATTCAATAATTTGCAAGCGTTGTTCATTTGTAAGACGATCCATGGTTAAATTGCAAACCAAACTGAAGCTGTTTGACAGTGACACAAGGTACTAAACACACGTCAGCTGTCAAAACCAGTGTTGCCAAAACCAAACCAGCTAAAAAATCACCCTTTATGTTAATGAAATACTTTTGTTTTAACAATTAACCATAGACTTTATTAATTTTTACATAAGCAATTGAATCTGCCTTGAAAGAAAAATATTTAAGGTAGAACCGCACTAGGCGAAACTGCACTTCAGCGACACCGTGCGCACTTTCGCACGAAACTGAACGAAACTTCACGTCGCGACACAGTTGGTCAGATTACCAACTTTGTCGCATAGTGTCGCGTCGTGAAGTGCAGTTGTCGCTTAGTGCGATATAGCTCATACAAGGCGTGTTTTTTTGCAAGTCCATATGGATTTGTCGAAAAAAACGACATCGGGACTTAGGACCTTCTTACTTACAATACGTAAGTCCCGATAATTATCTGGACTTAGCTAAGTCTATATGGATTTAGGTTGTTGTTGTATTTACGTGTAAAACTATTAGTCCCGATGTCGTTTTTTTCGACAAATCCATATGGACTTGCAAAAAAAACACAGCTACAATTTCCCACAAATAAGTCGTGAAGTTCAGTTCCGCTGAAAGGAAGTTCCGCCGAGTGCGGTCCTAGCTTTAATGTTAAATAAATGAAATATGGAATATTATTCTAAAATGAAAAAAAAAAAATAAAATCTGATAAAATGAATGTAGAAAATTATTATTAAATTATAATATATACAACAGTTTTTCATTTTGAGGGATAGTAACAGATAGTAGTAAGGTAGTTAAGATGTGTGTTTCTTTTAAAAACACTTCTTGGCTTTTAAGAAAAGTGCTAAGAAAAACGCCACCACCCCTTAATAGGTAATAGTTATAATTATGTAAGTTAGTAAGCGTAAAGTTGTATTTTACGTGGAAATTATTATATAAGCGGCTAAGCTTTGTTGAAAATGTAACTTTTACTGCATGCAACTATTACTGTATGATACTTTTATTGCATGAAACTTAATTGCATTGCACGCATTAATTAAAAAAAAAGAAATATTTCAGAAACATGTTGATGATTTTTTTTTTTTTGAAATTAAGTTTTTGAATCCTGAATTATGAATACCAACTCAATATTACTGTACCAAGTTTTGTTCCTAACGGCTGTAATATTCACGCAGTTTAACATCGGTTTGAATTCAGTTATAGTCAGTTTAAAATGTCTAAACCGACTAATCGGTAATATTCAATCACTTAAACGGACGTTAACCGAATTTCGGTTTTAAACCGAATGATCGGTTTAAATACGATAAACCGACTCCAACTTAAACGAGGCATTTTCGTGTCGTTTAGGTACGGTTAAAATAGTTTAAGCTAATATTCAACATTTTATTGGTTTATTCAGACAATGCAAAATATTCAGTCTAGCCGTAAGTAATCGCAGTTCACTGTCGGCGAAGGACAAACCAGTCGTTGAAAGCATAGATACACCATATAAAGATGACAATTCACCCTCCAAAACCCATTTGTTTACACTGTTGTATTTGTAATCTCATCCCGTGTCGATGAATAGATGTGAATTGCAACAACAATTTAATGGGGTGGGTTTGTTCTGTTTTGCTAGATCGTCCATTTTGTATGTGCAAATAACGCAGCCATCTTTAAAAAAATTCCAACTCACCAGCTTTTCACCATGAAAATGGGGGATGTTAGGTGGGATATCGGGTTGTGTTGAAAGAAACACAAATTTAATAATGCTAAGTCCGCTATTAAACTACGACTTTAGCGTGATGAAACTTCATTAATTTTTTTTTTGAAAATTCATCTTGTGAGTCGTGCGCTGTTACACATTGGTTTTTAAATCTTGACACAAATTTAGAATTTCCTTTTAGATTAATTGGTTATTGAAATTTTCAATGCTCTCTGTATATATGTATGTATGTATATTAACATGTGCGATCTACAAACAACGGAAATAAATAAAGCGACTTGTTAAATAAACAAGGAATACAATAGGAAATGTCAAAAATCGGTGGCCAAAATTTGGCTCACGACCCACATGACCACCTCTTTACGCACAAAAGAAGTAATGACTAAAAAGTAAAAACTAGTCGTGTATAATAGCTGTATTTCGTATTGCCGTGAATGACACCATGTTTGGCCTTCATTCTTTTACTCTCATGATGACATTTTGCTGAACTGTGATTAGCTATCCAAAGAAATTTCCTGAACAGGTAATCATGGAAGTCAGTAATAAAATAAGTAACGGGATTAGTTAGGATTATTTATAAAGGGTGATTTTTTAGCTGGTTTGGTTTTGGCAACACTGGTTTTGACAGCTGACGTGTGTTTAGTACCTTGTGTCACTGTCAAACAGCTTCAGTTTGGTTTGCAATTTAACCATGGATCGTCTTACAAATGAACAACGCTTGCAAATTATTGAATTTTACTATCAAAATTCGTGCTCGGTTCGAAATGTTCATCGCGCGCTGCTTCCATTTTATGATCGGCATTCTCGACCTTCTGAGCAGTCTATTCGGAAGATTGTGACCAAATTTCGCACCAAATTTACTTTGTTGGACATTAAGCCACCAACACGTTTACGTACTGTGCGTAGTGAAGAAAATATTGCGGCCGTATCAGCTAGTGTGACAGAAGACCGCGAAATGTCGATTCGGCGCCGTTCCCAGCAGTAAGGCCTTTGTTACAGCACTACGTGGAAAATTTTGCGGTAGGATTTGGGCGTAAAGCATTTTAAGATACAGCTGGTGCAAGAACTAAAGCCAGCCGACCTACCACAACGCCGAATTTTTGGTGAATGGGCTCTTGGAAAGCTGGCCGAGGATCCGCTTTTTTATCGAAAAATTGTGTTCAGCGATGAGGCTCATTTTTGGTTGAATGGGTACGTAAATAAGCAAAATTGCCGCATTTGGAGTGAAGATCATCCAGAAGCATTGCAACAGCTACCAATGCATCCCGAAAAAGCCACTGTTTGGTGCGGTTTATGGGCCGGCGGCATTATTGGGCCATATTTCTTCAAAGATGATGCGAATCGCAGCGTTACTGTCAATGGTGAACGCTACCGAGCGATGATAACAAACTTTTTTTTGGCCCGAAATGGAAGTTCTTGACTTGCATGATATGTGGTTTCAACAAGACGGTGCCACATGCCACACAGCACGCGAACCAATGGCGCAATTGCGAGGCGAGTTTGGTGAACAGTTAATTTCACGTTTCGGGCCGGTCAATTGGCCGCCTAGATCGTGCGATTTGACACCATTAGATTATTTTTTGTGGGGGTATGTCAAGGCTAATGTCTATAGGGACAAGCCCGCTTCGATTGACGCACTGGAAGCCAACATCCATGCATTGATTCGTGAGATACCGGCCGATATGTGTGAAAGAGTATGCCAAAATTAGACTCAGCGGATGGGCTACCTGAGACGCAGCTGCGGTCAACATTTGCATGAAATTATCTTTAAACATTAAATTGCAAGGTTCAAACTATCGATTCAAATAAATATTTAATTCATTTTTTCGAATTTTTTGTGTTTTTTTTTTTAAAAAAGTTCTAAGCCTCTTAAAAAATCACCCATTACATTGAAATTTCGGTCTTCGATAGTTTTCTATTGGTACCGCATATAGCATAACGCTCATAAATGCCCGGCCTTATTTGGTTGAAAAAATGACAATGGAGATAAACGACGTTATCGCAGAAAAAAAAATGGAGTTTCCAAAAAAAACTATTCATGCAACGAGATAAGTTTACCAGTTGTGTTAAAAAAATAAGTTTACGCAAAAGTTAACGTGAACAAACTTATCCATTTACGGTCGGGTTAGCACTTGATACCTCGTTTCTCCATTTATTATACTTTTTGAACATACTCATGACATTTTTAAAATAACCGGTATTTTGGTGGTGAATGGACGCCAACTGTATATGTGTGCAAATAATCGTGGTGAATGGACGCCAATTGCATATGTGTGCGTGTTTCTCCTGAATTTCCCCTGATTTAGCTTGTAGGCAAACTCGGATGACAGCCGAGATTGTCATCTTTGTATGGTGTATCTATGGTTGAAAGCTGTGCCGTTCCCGAAAGCAGTATGACTGACTTAGTCAGTTTGAACGAAACCGGAACCGCGACCGGTCTCCAAAACAGTAGCCAGATGGTGATTGGCAAGTTTTTTTTAGGTCTCTTTTAATGTTGTATACCGTCGTTCTCGCAATTCGACATCCGTTCGTTGCAAACAGAGGGAAAGAAAAAAAAGAGGATGAGACTACACTCGGAACAAGAGAGATAGAGAGAAAAGACAAATACATGAACATATTATAGTCACTGCTACGTCTGTTGTTGCATTGAAAATTCGTGCTATGTTCTCCCACCCGCAATTTTACATTTTTTGTTCATTTTGATTCAACACTGAAACACATCAAAAAATTCAATAAACTTGAAAAGATTAATAAATAAATCAGCAAACAGGTGCTCAAAAGCCAAGGAAAACATTTTTTTAGTTTTTTCATACTTGCGATCACAAATTTAAACCGACGTAAGCCGAATGTTATTTTTTGCTTAAACGGGGTGAATATTAACAATTTAGTCGAGATTTTGTCGTTTAAATTCTATCGGTTTACTTCGGTTAAATGTAGTCGGTTTAAGGACGCTTAAACCGAGTTTTAAACGGCGTGAATATTACGGCGGCAAAGATGATTTAAACATTTAATACTCTTACCTACATATATAATTTTTTTTTTTTAAATAGATTCAGCGATCACAGAATATTACGACTCTTTTTTTGTTGCATGAGAAATGGATTTTGAGAAAAACGTGCGCAAACGTTATAACATACATTTTTTACCTACTACTATTCCAGATCAACGTCGCTATATTGGGTGTGTTTGACCACGTTTTTCTCAAAATAAATAACTTTTGCTAAAAAAAAGTATAGAATTTTTATGGAATTTCACAAGCTATAATTTTCGATGTGATATTTCTTCCGAAAAATTGATTGTTTTTTCGAGTTTTTTTACAAAAAAACTAAATGTGTCCCTCTTCTACCCACAAAAGCAAACATTTCCTGTGTGCGTATCGAAGATCATCATCAATAACTATACCAACGGGGCCATATGCAACCTGTCTAAGTGTCAAGAATGCATTTTAAAACATATATTTCCAAGCTAAATCAGTCATTCAGATTTTAGTTATCAAAAATTGCAATAAGAACCTGTTAGGCCCAGTTTTTCAGTGGTGACTGGTGAGTCAAACCAGAGTGAGTTAACTCTAGAAGTAAATTAACCCACATTTAACTGAGGGAGCAGTTTTTTGGTAGAGAATTCATGCAGAAGAACTAAACAAACTAGACGAATAAAACATCAAAAGCATCTGTTAAGTTAATCCTGAGTTAACTTACCAAATTTGATGAGCTAACTCGGGGTTAACTTTAATTTCGCACTGGACCTTAGTGTAAGTAGGTATACTTCTGTGCACAGTGCAGAAGCATAACTTTTAATACTAACCTCTTGTTGTGTTGGATCTTCTGTACACTATCATCACTTATTGTATTACTAAACTTTAGTTTGCACCTTCTGTGTGAATTCTCAAATGCATTGTTTACCGCTTTAAGTGAATTTCAAAAATAAATTCTGTTTCTGTAAATTTAGTCTAGGATTTGAATGATTTGATTTGAAAGTGTAAATTAAACAATCGAAATTGTTTTTTTTTTTTTATAAAGTCTTATCGCAAAACTAAAGTCGTCCCAAGAGTTACTACATGTTTTGCAAATATTATAATTATATTCATTAAAAAAAAAACACAATGATGCAAAAATCCTACTTGTTTAAGTAGCCGGGGATATGCAAAATATTATAAACAAGTTCTTAAAAAAAAAACAACCCAATTATAACATGAATTGTAAAGGGTGTTTTTTTTAGAGGTATAAAACTTTGAAATGGAATAAAAGAAAGATGATTTTTTTTTTAAATTGACATGAAATTTACTTTATTCAAAAGATAATCTTCTGGCGTTTTAATTTAAATATGATTTCTGGCATATGACCGCCACGGCTGGCTCGGACGTAGTCTAATCTGGAGGTCCAATTTTTGATGACTTTTTCCAACATTTGTGGCCGAATATCGGCAATAACCCGGCGATTGTTGTCCTCCAAGTGGTCAATCGTTACGGGCTTATCGGCGTAGACTAGCAACTTCACATATCCCCACAGAAAATATAGTCAAGCGGCGATAAATCGCACGATCATGGAGGCCAATTCACGGGTCCGTAACGTGAAACTATGCGGTTACCAAACGTTTCCTTCAATAAATCATTTGTGGTACTAGCTGTGTGACATGTTGCGCCGTCTTGTTGAAACTACAGCTCCTGAACATCATGGTTGTTCAATTGATGAACGAAAAAGTCAGTAATCATGGCTCTATAGCGGTCACCATCGTTTTAAAGAAGTACGGACCAATTATTCCACCAAACCATAAAGCACACCAAACAGTCAGTTTTTTTTGGATGTAACGGTGTCTCAACATACACTTGAGGATTATCATCACTCCAAATATGGCGATTTTGTTTATTTAGGTATCCATTCAACCAAAAGTGAGCTTTATCGCTTAACAAAATTCGCTTATGAAAATTGAGATCAACGGCAATCTTGTTTTGGGCACAATTTGGAAGCGTTATTCAGGCGTCAGTCAATTCATATTGAAAAGCCAAACCAAGCTAAAAATTAATCACTTGACAGCTGACAAAATGGCCGCCAGTTAAAATAGTGTTGCCAACTTAAAGTTCTATACCTCTAAAAAAATAAACACCCTTTACATTTTTCTGATGAAAATTAAGGTAAACAAAATTAGGGTAAACAAAGATCTGTAAATAAAAATAAATGCTTTATCAAAAGTTAATTCACGAAATCAAATTTCTGATCATCACTGCTTGCGTTCAAGGATCTTTCGGAAATGGTGTCAAACAATCCGGAAATTTTTTAAATACCTTGAGTTGTTGTTGCACAAGGGACTACTACAACACAAAGCTATCCAGATGGCTTTGGATACAATCCTTGAACGATTACATTACTAAAAAGCTTAACGTTTAGGTTATAGCCATATTATCATGCCGCTGGTTAAATGGCTAATGCGAAATGGAAAATCTTAAGATTGCTTGAATTCTTAAACTATTTTATATTTTTGAAGTATTTTAAATGTATGGAGTCTTTTTTACCTCAAGTAGACTTCGCGAACTCTTGCTAGTAGATTGATAATAATCAACGGAGATTATTTGCACAGGTCTCCACTATTTTTTCGCACAGAATTAACTACTCGGACCATTTACTGTGTGAGGAAAAATTGCATTTTTATTTGGTTTTTGTTTTGTTCTTTCATTCATTGTGTATGATTGTTTTGCAATTAATTAGTTAAACTCTCCATTCATAGATATCTTTCAGCAAACATTTCGATGCGTTATTGGAGACCACAGACAAATTTTGTTACGCATCAGCAGGGTACTAAGGATAAGTATACCTACCTAATCTTAACGAAAATCTACTACAATCAATAGGAAGTCTGAGCCTCTGCTGTCCCCAAAGAGGAGTTATTAAATAATATAGTGCACATCAAATACACTTTATCACCAAATGTGAAACTTTTGCACCTACACTTTATTATTTTAGCTTGTAAATAGCATTATGTGTGGCACATGTCTTTTTTCTTAATTATTTTACACTTCTTTACTCATTAATCCGTCTATTTCGATGAATTAACTGATTACATGTTAATTAACATTAATTAACTAGCAGTTTTATTTATTGATAAGATGTCGAACTTAACTCACTGAGTAATAATAACTCATGTTTGATTTGGGTTTATTAATAGGTGTGTTAATTGTTTTATTAATTACATCCATTTAAACTGATCATTTATAAACCTCAATAGAACAATAACTGTTAAGTTCAATTTATTAACACAACACATATTATTGTTTTAGTTATTGTTTTTTATATCTGGTACCTTTGTCTTGAAGTTTTTTACTGTCAGCGTCAGCCATTATAATGTTAAAAATGTTTCACGCAGTTATTCCATACTATATATATTTTTATCAACCTAATGATCTTCACTAGTTACTTTAAACTGTTCTTACCAACTGATCATTGTTCATACCGTCTTTCAAAATGGACAACAAACACAATTTGAATTCTTATTTGTTTTCTATGTTTTATTATTCGTTAAAATTAATTTTACTTTAATATTGTTTTGAATAAAATTTGCATGATTTTATTTTGTTCATGTTTAAATTAATTAAGCGGCTAAAGGTGTCTTAACATCTAACTTCAATGCTTTGTTGAGGATTTGATTCAAGATGTTTGAAAGCAACATCAGTAGGTTTGTTTGTCATTTTATGATATTGTTCTGAGGTTCTGTAATGACTTATAAAGTTTTTAACTTGTTAAAGTATACATTAACAAAAATGCACACATGTTTTGTAATTTGTACAACATTGGTCAATTTATTTGATTTAAACATTTATATTAATTCAAAGTCTAGTGAAGTGGGATGGAATATTTTTTTAAACAAAATATAAGATCAACTGTGACGAACTTTATTTATTTGAAATTATAGAGATGCCTTAAGACCAAACCCAAAATAATCACCAACAAGTGTAAATTTATGTATTTATGCTACTATATTATTAAAGCTTTTGGCTGACATGGAATTTCATGCATTGGGGGGGTGAATGGACCAATAATGTGAACGATTTTTAGTCAAAACAGGTTCCATTTTCTGATAATAATAGATAACAGCGTGCACAGGGGCTGCGAGAAGAATTTTGTTGCGTAAAAAACTGCTCACAAATCATGACCATTATCATTTGAGTTCTAGTAATTGAATCAAAAAGAGGTGGTTAAGGTCTTTACACTTCGGAAAAATGACAGAGCTGAACAGATTACCATTTCCTATATTAAATAGACACATAGTTATGTTTTAATTCCCACAAAGGCTGACAACAATAACCTGCTAGACTTTTGAATTCCAGGCATCAGGGCTTTAACACCTATCACCAATAACGTGTGCTTGCATTCGATTTGATAAATAAAGGGTGATTTTTTAGCTGGTTTGGTTTTGGCAACACTGGTTTTGACAGCTGACGTGTGTTTAGTACCTTGTGTCACTGTCAAACAGCTTCAGTTTGGTTTGCAATTTAACCATGGATCGTCTTACAAATGAACAACGCTTGCAAATTATTGAATTTTACTATCAAAATTCGTGCTCGGTTCGAAATGTTCATCGCGCGCTGCTTCCATTTTATGATCGGCATTCTCGACCTTCTGAGCAGTCTATTCGGAAGATTGTGACCAAATTTCGCACCAAATTTACTTTGTTGGACATTAAGCCACCAACACGTTTACGTACTGTGCGTAGTGAAGAAAATATTGCGGCCGTATCAGCTAGTGTGACAGAAGACCGCGAAATGTCGATTCGGCGCCGTTCCCAGCAGTAAGGCCTTTGTTACAGCACTACGTGGAAAATTTTGCGGTAGGATTTGGGCGTAAAGCATTTTAAGATACAGCTGGTGCAAGAACTAAAGCCAGCCGACCTACCACAACGCCGAATTTTTGGTGAATGGGCTCTTGGAAAGCTGGCCGAGGATCCGCTTTTTTATCGAAAAATTGTGTTCAGCGATGAGGCTCATTTTTGGTTGAATGGGTACGTAAATAAGCAAAATTGCCGCATTTGGAGTGAAGATCAGCCAGAAGCATTGCAACAGCTACCAATGCATCCCGAAAAAGCCACTGTTTGGTACGGTTTATGGGCCGGCGGCATTATTGGGCCTATTTCTTCAAAGATGATTCGAATCGCAGCGTTACTGTCAATGGTGAACGCTACCGAGCGATGATAACAAACTTTTTTTTGCCCGAAATGGAAGTTCTTGACTTGCATGATATGTGGTTTCAACAAGACGGTGCCACATGCCACACAGCACGCGAAACAATGGCGCAATTGCGAGGCGAGTTTGGTGAACAGTTAATTTCACGTTTCGGGCCGGTCAATTGGCCGCCTAGATCGTGCGATTTGACACCATTAGATTATTTTTTGTGGGGGTATGTCAAGGCTAATGTCTATAGGGACAAGCCCGCTTCGATTGACGCACTGGAAGCCAACATCCATGCATTCATTCGTGAGATACCGGCCGATATGTGTGAAAGAGTATGCCAAAATTGGACTCAGCGGATGGGCTACCTGAGACGCAGCCGCGGTCAACATTTGCATGAAATTATCTTTAAACATTAAATTGCAAGGTTCAAACTATCGATTCAAATAAATATTTCATTCATTTTTTCGAATTTTTTGTGTTTTTTTTTTTTAAAAAAGTTCTAAACCTCTTAAAAAATCACCCATTATATGTCGTGTCTCAATCAGGCAGAAATGGATGTGTATGTCATATAGGGCCCGGGCCCTCCGCCGGTGGGCATTCTTCAGGCACACAGAGTTTTTTTTTCAAGACGCGCGAAGCGCTTTGACGTACGCCTACTTTTACTGACGAAAAACTGTTATAAATTGGCATGTCTCTACTCCCGTCCATACATTATACATACAACGGGCGACTAAAGAATTTTGCAGCATTTATGTCATTTTTGGTTGGATTTCGAAACTGTTCCACTTATTAATTTTCAAGAGCTTTCTAAAACTGAAAACCAAAATATTCTTCGAGATTCGATTTTCGAAATATTCGCATCTTAAGTGATATAATTGAGTGTACTTCGAACAAACTTTTTAAAGATTTTGGATGGCGACATTTCGTTGCGGTTTTCAGTACCGAATAGAAAATAAACAAGCCTTTCTGCGAAGGAAAAATTCTGCAAGGTTTATAGTACTTGGAAAATTTTGATCCAAATTGATATCACTTCGGTCCAATCCTAAAAAGGCTTTCGATGGCGATATTACCATAACCCATCCCCGTAAGAGGTTGCGGTTTTCAGTGCGACAGACCTTTGCGGCAATGTTTAATTTTTGACAAATTTCCACGAACAAAATTGTTTTGATTTTTGAAAAAAAAAAAAAAAAAATGATGGCCTAACCCCTTGCACTCGTTGACTACATCAGATAATGGATAATTTCCACGCTCAAACGATAAAAGGATTCAGGCTACGTTAGGCAATACAAAATCAACCAAAAACTTCAATAGAGGAGAGGAACACCCGAAGGTGTTGGATCTTCGTCATGAACACAATTCTCGTGAAGTTGAACTGGCGTGAAGGCGGCTGTGGATGATTTGGTAGTATTGGTGTCAGGAAAGTTCCTACCCGTAATCCGTAAGATAACTACCAAAACAAAAATACCCCCGTCGATGCTACCCCGAATCAAAACTCCTTCACCGTCTTCCAGTGCGAAAAATCTGTTCTTGATCACAAGTTAAATTGGAAACTGAATATCGAAGCACAGGTTAAAGAGGCCCGGAAAAAGTGGGCCTCCAATCAAAGATAATAATGTGGTACGACCGATGGTCACGTATAGTTCTTTTGTGTGGCCCGTACTTGCAAAGCATACATCTTAAATATGTTCAAATAACAGCTAGCATTGGCACCACAGGGGCCCTACGTTCCTGCCCGGCGGATATCTAAGCGTCTTTCTGCACCTTTTGCCACTCAATTCATTCAACATATTAAATATTAAGTATCCTGCAGCGGGATAAGACCTTACCTGAGGAGTCAAATTATTGGTTTGCTAAACTACATGGTCACAGCAATTTCATTAGCCTGATTCAATGATTCCTAATGATATGCTTACAATAACAACTGACTATACAGCACTCCTGCTATGTGTCTCAGTAGGGATTTAAAAGTTTAATTTCTATCCAGAAATTAAAAATGTCCAGGACGACGAGACGACGTGACGTCGTGACGAGAAACTTCGCCCTAACTATTTTTACTTGCGGTTCTAAAATGGAGTGTGGTGTCGGTTCAGGAATCTTTACCGAATCTTTGAATATATATAGGTCTTTACGGCTACACAACTTTGCTAGTGTATTTCAAGCTGAATTATACTAGCAATTAGGAAAGCATGCAGGTTACTCAAACAAGACCATTACCAAAACCGAAATACTGCAATTCTGACAGCCAGTCAGGCAGCCACAGATTACCCACATGAAGAAGAGAATCCCCGGCATCCATTTTAATTTGGCTAAAAGCTTGAACTGTCAGATTTCAGACAAATAAAAAATTGTGTGAGTGCCGGGACTCGCGGTTAATAGATATGTGTAAACAGCAACGTGCGCGGATCCAAAACGGACTTGTTTTTGGTTGAAGGGGATTTTAAGATTTTTTTCACTGAACGCACGCATCGTAGTATGAAGATCGTAACGTTGCACACCGTAACCTTGCACACGAACGTTCACGTTTTTTTTCACTCTACCGCCAGCATAGATGTTTACACATCAAAAATGAGAATGTGTGTTTAAAAAGCTCACACATAGACAGTAGGGATCTTTACACGCGCTTGGTTAAATTGTTGTTGCAATCAACATCTATTCATCGACACGGGATGAAATTACAAAACAACAATGTAAACAAATGGGTTTTGTAGGGTGAAACGTACGGAACATTCTCATCTTCATATGGCTAATCTCTGGCTGTTAAATCCATTAATTCGGATATATCACCCAATTGGTTCAGCAATTTCGTGATGAGCTCAGGGTGACTCTTATCTGGGTTCCAGGTCACTGTGGTATTGAGGGTAACGAGCGGGTTCACGAACTCGCCAGGCGAGGATCAGCTCTTCATACCTCACTTGCGGAAAGAGTTAACATGCCTCTCGAAGTTATGAAGGGCAACATTTTCTCAATTTTTCTTACTGATTCCAATAGTAGGTGGCGCAGTTTAACAAACTGCGTTATATTCAGCAAAATCTGACCCATTTCTAATAAATCCCGAACAACGACTTCATACTTAGACCCAGGCGAGACATAACCAGGGTCGTTGTGACCTGTTCTGGTCACATGCGGCCAAGCTGGGAATTCCTTACAATACTTATTATTGCCGTAGTTGTTGAGACCAGCAGGAAAAGGAAACAGTCGTTTATTTCCTCTGTGAATGTCAAGAATGAGAATACAATCTTTTGGAAAGGCTTTTCTTGGCGACTTCAACGATCTTTCTGAGATGAAGATCAAAGATTTGATCTCTTTTCTGAACGCGACGAAGTGGATCTAGGACAAACTTCGGTTCGAACTCCTGTATCCGTAGGACTCTTTAAGGCCACGCGAAAGCGGACTACGGTTTTCTAAGGATGTACCCCTTTAATATCTGTAAATGGATATATCCAAATCAAGTCAGTACGAGTTTACGATTTTATACTGAATTTCTGTCCAAAACCTTTCAAAAGTGTTTTTATTTGGAACGCGATATTTCCGAAATTGAGACTTGAAATAGGTTGCAGTTTCCAAAATTATTTATTTTATTTTAAGACCTTTCTTAAACTGGAAACCAAAATATGGGCAACAAAAGTGATATTAGAGTATGTACTTCGGGCTAACCTTTAAAAGACTTTTGATGGCGATTTCACGCCCTGTAAAAGGTTGCAGTTTGCAGTACCGAATAGAAAATTAATAGCAATGTTAACGTTTTGACACATTTCAACAAAAAAAAATTGCATTGATTTTTGAAAAAAAAAGTGCATACCCATCGATCTATAGATCAGTATAGATCGAAAGAAATTTTTTTTTAAAACTCATACGTATTTTTTTGTATTTATTTAAAAAAAACTACGGACAATACAGGGGATTGTATCTTAAATTTTCAAGACCAAAATATTCCTTCACATTTGGTTCTGGAGTCAAAATATTCAATCTTCTTCTTTTGCTGTTGTAGATTTTACTTGTATTGGTATATACTCGTCTCCATTTTTGTGCCCAATTGTTGATATATCATTTTTCATTCCAAAATTTTCATTGTCCCATGGTTGAGCATTTGATTTCCCAAGAACAATGTATTGCAAATTTCCGAAAAACAATACCAGAGCAGTGATAACGAACACAATTTGCCACTCCGAACGATCCGACTGAAACAGAAGCTTGTTAAAATTTGTAATGGCTGCGTATAAAGTTATCTGATCTTACCCCATCACCTACAATCGCTGCAACAAACAGCGGTGTCACCATGAAAATCACATTGCATACAGTTTTAGTGATCCCAATAAGAGTTGAAGTATGATTTGGAGAAAGATCGATAGTATTCAGTCCACTTCCAACAGTTTTACCCCCAGTTATACCAACCGTAGCTGTCATGAGCACTATAGCCAGTGTCTTTTGTGTCTCATCCAAGAATCCGATTAAAATAAAAGTCACCGCTGGGATCCACGTTGAAATTGTGCTTACCGTCCTTCGAAGGGTTGTTAAGCTCATGAGGTTCTTCTTCAAAACTAGATCCGATAAAACAAGGAATAAATTGGTTACGACGAACATGACCAAATATGGAAGTGCGGAGAACAAGGAATTAGATTTTATGTCCATGTGTAAAATTCCATGTAGATAGGATGGTATCTCGTTTTGAATAGTCTTATAGCCAAAAGATTGAACACTTTCGATAATAACGAGAGATATAAATGGAACCGAAGTGAATATCGCCCTCCAGGGAATTGGAATTTTCTTTTGTTCTTCATCCCTTTTTTGCTGTGAAGTTAGAATGAAATTTTTTTCTTCCGGGCTTATGAACCTGGAAACAGTCGGGCTATTATCTGCGAAAATAGCCCAGAAAATACACCAAGTAATGCTTATACCTCCAGACACATACGATATACCTGGCCAGCCCAAGCTTGATTGCGCTATTAAGCCTGGCACTCCCATTGCAAAAATGATTCCCATTTCAACTCCAGAATGACTAAAAGCTCCCAAACGTATTCGTTCCTCAATTGGTGCCCATTTGGCTATGAGGTCATATATGCTTGGTGTAAACAGACCCTGAAACATTCCTTGAAGAACCGATATCGCTATGTACATTTTCCATTCCCCCAAGGTTACGAGAAAGGGCGTCAGTATAGTCAAAACAGCAGAGCCAAAAGTTGAGATGAAAATTGTAAGTTTCGCACCAAACTTCCGACACATAAAGCTACCGATCAACTGCGTAAGTATTATTCCCCAATAGAAACTGCTTATAACATATCCTTTTTGGGCCTTATCCCATTTGAATACCTTAAAAAAATGTTGTATATTAAAAAATTGTGCTTCAGGAAAAAATTAAAATTTATAATCAAACTTACTTCAAATGATGAATTTTTAACTCCACCGGTCATGGCAAAAATTGCAATTAAAGTTTTAAGCCGATCAACCATGTTAACTGCAAAGCAAAAAAATAGAAGCAAAGCCTGAACATGACGAGCACCAAAAACTGGACCTGAAAATGAAATCAATTTGCTTATTTAATATTGATTCAATCGATTTTTAAATTTAGCCACCGTCCTACGCCACTTTACCCGCCGTCGTACTTTTGCCTATTTTCAGTATTAAGGCCATCCCAAGGGTATTTTCTGCAAACCTCCATGACTATGGCTTTCCAACCATACAAAATTTATCGAAATCGATTGAATACTCTGTCAGAAAATGGTACCACGAAATTTCGCTTAGCCTATTTGTAGATTCTACATTTCTCGTAAAGTGAAAAAGGTCTTGGGAAAGGATTTTTAAGAAAAACTCACTAGACTATTGTTATTGGTAAAAAAATGTATTTTAAATTTTGGAATGCAATATTATTGGATTATGGAGTACCTGTATTCAAAATTGGAACAAAGTTATTCCAGTCGTTAATGAGATACACGGGAAAATCCTTTTTTTTCTCAAAGATAATTCAAACCCATTTTCCGTTTGGTGAACTTTTTGCTTACAATCTAAAGCGCTGTTTTATATCTTTTGAAATTACGAATATAAAGTTTAATCAAAATCGTTAAAGCCGTTTTTAAGAAAATTGGAGAAACACCAAATCGTTGCATGATGAGCGGAGTACCCTTTCTAGATGAGCTAAAACAATAAATTCGATTTTCGAATTTTTGAGGAATGAGATAAAATGCTTTGTACCAAATTTGAAGCAAATCGGTCCACTTTTTAGGCTTCAGTTAGAATTACAGTGCATGCAGGACGCACAGACCGACGGACATAGTAAGATGAAACCAGTTTTTTGTGTCTAGTCATGATGTGAGATTAAAATAAACACTAATCCAATAGTTTCCCTATTGAGCAAGGGAACTTTGGGAGCTGCCGATAATGTCGACACGGTAATTTCGAGCCATTTATAATAGCTTGAACTGTAATGTCATGCGACACAACTGGATCAGTTTTCCCAGGATCCCAAGATCAGCCATAGCCATATAGAGCTCCTGACAACGAATGGTATCGTTATGAGGCTTTGAAGTCGGTTGAAACAGGTTGGGTCTCAACTTGAAGTTAATTGGCCTTTTTGCAGGATATGCTTCAGTGTGAAGATCTGGTCTATATGATTGATCTGGCCAAGTCGAAAGCCATGTGACTTTTAGCAAGTAATTGCTTGGATAGTAGATACATACTTGCAAGCCTAGTGTCCCTTGGCAAAATATTTAGCATGTTGGCGGACTTTCGATCCATAGTTATGGGATCAAATCCAAGCCTATGCGACCTATGAAAATTGCCTCTTTCCATTTCAGGGACGCTGGGCTTTTGTGACAATTTCTACAAATCTACAGAAATGATTGATGATTTGGTGCATGCGCCCTATCAACTTATATCCCCTCCTTATTTGAAGGTAGGGCCGCTGGTAATCCATCAAAACGAAAATAAAATTTCTATCGTACTCTCGATGCTGGAACTAGGTCGTCATTGTTTGGAGGTGGGTTTTAAGCTACGATTAGACGGTCAATGTAAATGGTCAACGCATTTACTCTCTGACGTCACCAAAAAAGTCATCAACACTCTGCCAATGGACCATCAACGTTGACCGTGTCAACGCATAACACATTGACGATCACACGATCGACGCTAGTCCATCAATGTCACACGGAAGTCAACGCAGACTACGTTGACGTGGCAGAAATGTATGCCATGTCAACGTTGGGATTATGTGTCCTCACATTTGCTCAGGGTGACTACACGTTCAACGAAAAAAGTCAATGCGTTGAAGGTAAAAACATATGTCAACTTAGGTGTCAACTCAGCCGTCAACGCATGGACAGTGTTATGCGTTGAAGATCACAAGACAAGTCAACTTTAGAACGGAATTTGGCGTCATTTTGACGTCAGAGAGTCAACGCGTTGACCATTTTCGTTGACCGTCTAATCGTAGATTTTTTTGTACTTGTGTCCTATCCAATCCAGTCACTCTTAACGCAATTGAGCAGTAACAACAAAGTGCTGCTAAGATAAATCTAAATTCCCTGTGCTTCATAGTGACTATGGAATCACAGTATTTGCTTTTATTAAATTCAAAAATTCATCACAACAGCTAAGAAGAATTAATAAACACTTGATTTCACTTAATAAACCGAATAAACAACAACTGACTTGTGTGAAATGAATATGTTTCGCTTCAATAACTTGACATCAAACTTCAACTCATTCTGGTTTTTGATTTGGAATTAGAAATAATTCCGCACGTGTAAAACTCCTTTATTAAATATATTTTACTACTCTGTTCGACAAAATGATCAGTGGTTGTGATACTGACAAGAAAAAAAATTAAGTTAATTTCTAAAACAACATTCGCATTCCGCGCAAAATACAAATTTAGCTTGGAGAATTTTCCCGATCTTCATATAGGTACTGAACTTGTTTGAGATGAAACAAACTTGTTGGGCGAATTAAACTTGTTTGTTTGACTACAATCGATCCCGAAAATCACTTCCCGGTAACGTTTCACTCCATTATTTTCATAGTATCACAGTTAGGTACCTTTGTTTTGAATTTCTGTATTGTCCGCCATTTAATTTTACTCAATTATTCTAAATAAACATTTATTTAAATACACACATATGTAAGTCACCGTTTCTTTACCAATCAAGCGGTTGTTTTCACTATTTGCTACCAACTGATCATTGATCTAAGGTAGTAGATAGTCATTTCAAATTGGATAAACTGAATTCTTATTTCTTCTCTGCGTTTATGTTATAAAATATTAATTTCAATAAAATTTGCATAGATCAATTTAGCATGTTTATTAACTAAGCAGCGGCGGGTGTCTTTAAAATTCTAAATTTCAGCTATAAACTAAATAAAATTGAATTATTTTAATTTGATTTTTAATGTAATAAGGCGCGCGCATCTACAAAAATGATCTTATCAATTAAATTTCAAACTTTTTCAAAATATTTAAATTAGTATCGCGAGTTAACAACCCAAGAACCCAGAGTTGAATACCATAAGCCCAGACAGGCTTGAATACCTGGCTTTATAAAAGAAATCGAATTTTTTCTAAACAGAATCGAATTTTTTCTGTCAATTGAAAGGAATTCGTATTTAGTAAAAGAATCGATTTTTTTTTGTGTTACTTTATAGCTGCAATTGACGCAAAACGTCAAGAAATTATTCACAAAACTAACTATTAAGGTTGTTTGTTTTTGTTGTGAGAAAAATGTTTTACCAATAGAATCAAATTAATTAATAAATAAAAGATATTAGCCAGCCTATACGGTGCCAATTTGTTGGTGCATTTTATTTGTTTGAACTTCTATTTTTATAGCTGTATTGACTGAATATATTGTTGAATATTTTGTTAACTTATGTAGAATTCGTTGCAATCAAAAAATAAACAACTCGTCTTCCAAAAATTCCGCGACTTTCAATTTGACGTATTAGAAATGTCCAGTCTTCATAGTGTGTGCAAATCAGTGTGAAATCAGAAAATACACCAAGTAATGCTTATACCTCCAGACACATACGATATACCTGGCCAGCCCAAGCTTGATTGCGCTATTAAGCCTGGCACTCCCATTGCAAAAATGATTCCCATTTCAACTCCAGAATGACTAAAAGCTCCCAAACGTATTCGTTCCTCAATTGGTGCCCATTTGGCTATGAGGTCATATATGCTTGGTGTAAACAGACCCTGAAACATTCCTTGAAGAACCGATATCGCTATGTACATTTTCCATTCCCCCAAGGTTACGAGAAAGGGCGTCAGTATAGTCAAAACAGCAGAGCCAAAAGTTGAGATGAAAATTGTAAGTTTCGCACCAAACTTCCGACACATAAAGCTACCGATCAACTGCGTAAGTATTATTCCCCAATAGAAACTGCTTATAACATATCCTTTTTGGGCCTTATCCCATTTGAATACCTTAAAAAAATGTTGTATATTAAAAAATTGTGCTTCAGGAAAAAATTAAAATTTATAATCAAACTTACTTCAAATGATGAATTTTTAACTCCACCGGTCATGGCAAAAATTGCAATTAAAGTTTTAAGCCGATCAACCATGTTAACTGCAAAGCAAAAAAATAGAAGCAAAGCCTGAACATGACGAGCACCAAAAACTGGACCTGAAAATGAAATCAATTTGCTTATTTAATATTGATTCAATCGATTTTTAAATTTAGCCACCGTCCTACGCCACTTTACCCGCCGTCGTACTTTTGCCTATTTTCAGTATTAAGGCCATCCCAAGGGTATTTTCTGCAAACCTCCATGACTATGGCTTTCCAACCATACAAAATTTATCGAAATCGATTGAATACTCTGTCAGAAAATGGTACCACGAAATTTCGCTTAGCCTATTTGTAGATTCTACATTTCTCGTAAAGTGAAAAAGGTCTTGGGAAAGGATTTTTAAGAAAAACTCACTAGACTATTGTTATTGGTAAAAAAATGTATTTTAAATTTTGGAATGCAATATTATTGGATTATGGAGTACCTGTATTCAAAATTGGAACAAAGTTATTCCAGTCGTTAATGAGATACACGGGAAAATCCTTTTTTTTCTCAAAGATAATTCAAACCCATTTTCCGTTTGGTGAACTTTTTGCTTACAATCTAAAGCGCTGTTTTATATCTTTTGAAATTACGAATATAAAGTTTAATCAAAATCGTTAAAGCCGTTTTTAAGAAAATTGGAGAAACACCAAATCGTTGCATGATGAGCGGAGTACCCTTTCTAGATGAGCTAAAACAATAAATTCGATTTTCGAATTTTTGAGGAATGAGATAAAATGCTTTGTACCAAATTTGAAGCAAATCGGTCCACTTTTTAGGCTTCAGTTAGAATTACAGTGCATGCAGGACGCACAGACCGACGGACATAGTAAGATGAAACCAGTTTTTTGTGTCTAGTCATGATGTGAGATTAAAATAAACACTAATCCAATAGTTTCCCTATTGAGCAAGGGAACTTTGGGAGCTGCCGATAATGTCGACACGGTAATTTCGAGCCATTTATAATAGCTTGAACTGTAATGTCATGCGACACAACTGGATCAGTTTTCCCAGGATCCCAAGATCAGCCATAGCCATATAGAGCTCCTGACAACGAATGGTATCGTTATGAGGCTTTGAAGTCGGTTGAAACAGGTTGGGTCTCAACTTGAAGTTAATTGGCCTTTTTGCAGGATATGCTTCAGTGTGAAGATCTGGTCTATATGATTGATCTGGCCAAGTCGAAAGCCATGTGACTTTTAGCAAGTAATTGCTTGGATAGTAGATACATACTTGCAAGCCTAGTGTCCCTTGGCAAAATATTTAGCATGTTGGCGGACTTTCGATCCATAGTTATGGGATCAAATCCAAGCCTATGCGACCTATGAAAATTGCCTCTTTCCATTTCAGGGACGCTGGGCTTTTGTGACAATTTCTACAAATCTACAGAAATGATTGATGATTTGGTGCATGCGCCCTATCAACTTATATCCCCTCCTTATTTGAAGGTAGGGCCGCTGGTAATCCATCAAAACGAAAATAAAATTTCTATCGTACTCTCGATGCTGGAACTAGGTCGTCATTGTTTGGAGGTGGGTTTTAAGCTACGATTAGACGGTCAATGTAAATGGTCAACGCATTTACTCTCTGACGTCACCAAAAAAGTCATCAACACTCTGCCAATGGACCATCAACGTTGACCGTGTCAACGCATAACACATTGACGATCACACGATCGACGCTAGTCCATCAATGTCACACGGAAGTCAACGCAGACTACGTTGACGTGGCAGAAATGTATGCCATGTCAACGTTGGGATTATGTGTCCTCACATTTGCTCAGGGTGACTACACGTTCAACGAAAAAAGTCAATGCGTTGAAGGTAAAAACATATGTCAACTTAGGTGTCAACTCAGCCGTCAACGCATGGACAGTGTTATGCGTTGAAGATCACAAGACAAGTCAACTTTAGAACGGAATTTGGCGTCATTTTGACGTCAGAGAGTCAACGCGTT
Source organism: Leucozona laternaria (assembly GCA_932273885.2). NCBI lineage: Eukaryota > Metazoa > Arthropoda > Insecta > Diptera > Syrphidae > Leucozona > Leucozona laternaria. The sequence goes on along the minus strand of OW026368.1, from coordinate 43,613,695 downwards.
GACCATTTTCGTTGACCGTCTAATCGTAGATTTTTTTGTACTTGTGTCCTATCCAATCCAGTCACTCTTAACGCAATTGAGCAGTAACAACAAAGTGCTGCTAAGATAAATCTAAATTCCCTGTGCTTCATAGTGACTATGGAATCACAGTATTTGCTTTTATTAAATTCAAAAATTCATCACAACAGCTAAGAAGAATTAATAAACACTTGATTTCACTTAATAAACCGAATAAACAACAACTGACTTGTGTGAAATGAATATGTTTCGCTTCAATAACTTGACATCAAACTTCAACTCATTCTGGTTTTTGATTTGGAATTAGAAATAATTCCGCACGTGTAAAACTCCTTTATTAAATATATTTTACTACTCTGTTCGACAAAATGATCAGTGGTTGTGATACTGACAAGAAAAAAAATTAAGTTAATTTCTAAAACAACATTCGCATTCCGCGCAAAATACAAATTTAGCTTGGAGAATTTTCCCGATCTTCATATAGGTACTGAACTTGTTTGAGATGAAACAAACTTGTTGGGCGAATTAAACTTGTTTGTTTGACTACAATCGATCCCGAAAATCACTTCCCGGTAACGTTTCACTCCATTATTTTCATAGTATCACAGTTAGGTACCTTTGTTTTGAATTTCTGTATTGTCCGCCATTTAATTTTACTCAATTATTCTAAATAAACATTTATTTAAATACACACATATGTAAGTCACCGTTTCTTTACCAATCAAGCGGTTGTTTTCACTATTTGCTACCAACTGATCATTGATCTAAGGTAGTAGATAGTCATTTCAAATTGGATAAACTGAATTCTTATTTCTTCTCTGCGTTTATGTTATAAAATATTAATTTCAATAAAATTTGCATAGATCAATTTAGCATGTTTATTAACTAAGCAGCGGCGGGTGTCTTTAAAATTCTAAATTTCAGCTATAAACTAAATAAAATTGAATTATTTTAATTTGATTTCTAATGTAATAAGGCGCGCGCATCTACAAAAATGATCTTATCAATTAAATTTCAAACTTTTTCAAAATATTTAAATTAGTATCGCGAGTTAACAACCCAAGAACCCAGAGTTGAATACCATAAGCCCAGACAGGCTTGAATACCTGGCTTTATAAAAGAAATCGAATTTTTTCTAAACAGAATCGAATTTTTTCTGTCAATTGAAAGGAATTCGTATTTAGTAAAAGAATCGATTTTTTTTTGTGTTACTTTATAGCTGCAATTGACGCAAAACGTCAAGAAATTATTCACAAAACTAACTATTAAGGTTGTTTGTTTTTGTTGTGAGAAAAATGTTTTACCAATAGAATCAAATTAATTAATAAATAAAAGATATTAGCCAGCCTATACGGTGCCAATTTGTTGGTGCATTTTATTTGTTTGAACTTCTATTTTTATAGCTGTATTGACTGAATATATTGTTGAATATTTTGTTAACTTATGTAGAATTCGTTGCAATCAAAAAATAAACAACTCGTCTTCCAAAAATTCCGCGACTTTCAATTTGACGTATTAGAAATGTCCAGTCTTCATAGTGTGTGCAAATCAGTGTGAAATCTTGCTAAAAACGCAAGATTTGTTTTGACAGACAAGAATCGATTTTGTTTAGAAAAAATTCGAATCTGCTTAGAAAATATTCGATTTCTTTGTTGTAAGGAATTCGCCATTAGATATTACTTCGTTGACCGTTTTGCCCATTGCTTGTATTGCGGGGTCGTGCTCGTGACTATGTTTGTGTCTTATTGTGTGTTGTGTTTGTGGTATTGGATCAAAATTCAGTAAAATCACCTATGATGTAAATATTTCGAAGACCAGGGGCCTATTTCATGGAACATACATCACCAGTGTTACCGCAAACTGAATACAAAAATGCGTCCTTTTGAAAATATATGTGCCCCCGAGTCCCCTTAAGAAAAAAAGAGTCCCATTGGTAACTCTGTACATTAAATAAAATGTATTATTAGGACAGTTATCTTACGTCAGTTATTCTGTTTGACAGAATAGTTGTATGAACGCTGTCACACAACAATATATTTGATGTGAATCCACTAAAAAACTTCCAGTCAAGATACTGTTTCATAGAATTTCATCATTTATATTCATGCCGATTATGGAATTCGCAATAATGAATTCGCGGTGATTTGCAGTGCTGTGTTCTCTTTTCTTTTCATGGCGAATGAGTAAAGAGGAACGAGTGCACTGCACTGCGAATCCAGAACTGCGAATCGACATGATTAGCTGCATTTTTTTATCCTCAGAATCTGATCCAGATCAGATCATGATAATAAAACAAACAAGATCACGGTGAAAATAGTGTTAAGCCTGATTCACAATGCGGCGGGGAAACGAGACGTGAGCGTGACGAGAACTCGATGTAGTTGTCAAACCAATTTCAAACAGTGAAAGCATACGGCGTTTCTCGTCGTGACGTCAAGCCAATAATTCGAAAAATTGAAAAAAAAGACCCGACGTGACGACGATTTTCATTTCTTCTAAGTTATTTACAGATTTTTGACAAAAGATGTAATCAATTCTGTCTAACAAATAAAAATATTGATAAATCTATTGTAAGTTATTTTGTTTATATTTTATTGATTGTTTTTTTTTTTTTTACAAAAACGAATTTTTGTCGTAAAAATGCTCGCTGCATTGTGAATAGGGCTAAAATTTTTTAATTAGAAAAAGATGACAGCTGTTCTCGTCACGCTCACGTCCCGTTTAGCACTGTGAATCAGGCATTATATAGGTTCTAATCTTTTTTGTTGCTTTGACTGCTTTTACACTACAGCGATTTTTAATCTTCTTTTCTCCTTTGGTTTCCTTCTAATTGCAAATACCTTTTACACGACAGCGATTTTTAATGAAAAGTTTAGTTTGTGCAAGTGAAGAAGTATCATCTCACTGCACTCTTTACTCCACTTGATTAAGCGAAGTTATCTGAGTGGACGACGAATGAAAATAAAACACATTCGAACAAAAAGGAAAAGCACAAAGAAGAATGAGCGATAACTCTGCAATTTGTTCAACCTCAGCAATTTCGTCTACCCCGGCCACCACATACGTCCCTCGCCCACGTGCTTAAAAATCGCAAGAAGAAATTGCATGGTTTAAAAGCAGTCTTTTGTGTATTTATTTGTATGTGTTCGTTATCTGTTTTTTTACTCAAAAAGCCATCTACCCGTCAGCGCTAAAACTAATTTTTGCAAGGAAGTACCAAGGGTGTGTGTTCAAAAATGGATTTGCAAATCCAAATCCAAAAGCTAAGCTGGATCTTGAGTTGTTTTTGTATTAACTGTATTTTCGTGTGCAAATCCAATCTGGATCAGATCTGGGGGAAAATAAAATACAGCTATTGAGGGGAACAAAACGGTGGGGGTGGTGGCAGTATATAAAAAATAAGTAAGTAAGAACGCATGTGGAAGGCATCCTACATATCTCAACACTCAACGATAGATGGATCTTCGATAATAAAATTAACTCTTTCGAAAATTGCTCTTGGGCGTCTTGCAATGTTAATTCGAAGCTCAAACATTGCCGATAAAAAATATTTATTTCTACTTTTGATAAATTTAACAACACTCCTCTTGGAAAATAAAATTTTATTTGCGCTCACTAATTTTCGCTGTCAAAATGTGTATCAAAAAAGAATGGGCACGTTCACCGCAAATTAAGATATTTTGTTCGGAACTTTGACAATTTATGACACTGAACGGCTAAATAACATCTAGTGAATGCGAATATATCAATGGACCCTAAAATTTTATAGGTTATATCTTCTGTAACTTTGTATTTAAGACTTCTCAATTTAAGTAGCAATCATGCGAGAAAACTATCATGCGAGATATATGTATATCATGTGGAAAACTATCTTGCGGGAAATATATCATGCGAGAAAACTAACATGATAGCTTTCTCACATGATAGTTTCCTAGCATGTTGGTTTCTCGGTTCCGGGTGTCTTCTGTTTTACGGGTTCTACCTCTGATAACATAGTTCTCTTTGATTGTAGAAGAATTTCGTATAGATTTCTAGCTTAACGTAAGTTCGCCATTCATTTATTTATTTCCGAGACAAAATTCCTCTAAACCATAATTGTTATTCCTTCTGGATTTGAGAACCCTTTATTTTGAACCAGAAAACCACCGAAGCAACTACGTAAAACTCAGTTGTTGGTTATTTTATTTACATATTTGCTATGGAAAATTCTGAAATCCGCAGTGACACAACAACAACAAAAAATATAGTCCTCTTGTTATTATCAGCCTTAAAAAAGCATTTGATCTTTACTACTTTCGATTAAATCATTCCAAACCGAGTGGCACAACACAACCTACCAATGGTTGTGAAGGAAACTATCGATTCATATACATACATACCTACCACCTACTTAGAGTCACGCAGAAGAAAACTTATATTAACACGGTTAACTATTCAGCTTACTAAAGGAAGTCGATAACCTCTCTAGAAAGTCTGACCTGACATAGAACTGAACTAGACCTCCCCAATAACAACGTATATTTTCAAATGGAACATTTTCGAACAAGCGGGATATCGCACAATAAATAAAATAGTGTCGTTGTTTTGGTGACTATAGTATACGAATTTTATTTGAGGTCTTACGAAAAAAATGTATTTTAGATTCCGGTCACAGAATATTTCATTCCAAACAACCATAATTATTCTGGGAGAATTTATAAGTTGATGGTGAGGTTTTTGTTCGTAACGTCTGACCTTTAAAAAAATAAGTAAAGACGTGGTGGTCTTTTATACCAAATATTTATTAATTGCGTGATTTCAAGTTGCCTAGCATTCAAATTGTGCTTAGAGGAAGGTAGAGTGCAGTGGGCGATTCTTTTATTTTTTAAGGGAAATAACCACAGTGACCTCATTGGATTTCTTTGTAAAACAGTTTGAGCAATATTAACCGAGTCAAATGTCATTTAATAAAACATACCTACAGTTGTGGTGTCTGAGGCAAGTACTTAATGTACCTATAGTGTGGGCAATGGCGTACGCAATAGGGATTTAAAGGGGGCTAACCGCATACTAGCCAGTTAGCGCCTAAGCCCCTTCCCATAGTCCCCCACATCAACCAATATTTTTTGTTCGTATTTACTTTATTTTCCTTCATAAACAGTGGATAGCGATGATAAAAATATTCATCTTTATATAATCTTATGCCCAATTTCATAAAAAAAAACACTAAAAACCCTTTTATCTAAAGTCCTCTTAAATTTTATCAAACCTTTAAATATTTCCAGTTTCACCATCTAAAAAAAGTAATTTTAGGGAAATTTTAGTTAAAATTGGGTTTTCCTCACATCCCTGGATATGGAAATAGGTTGTTTCCCTCACATTCGAAATGCACGTGGAAAGCATTATATGTAGAAAAAAATGCTACGAAAAAAAAAATATTTGGAGAACGGTTTCCAATATGAACTCGCAATATTCTTGGACGCACTGATGCCAGATGAGATTTTTAAAATCCCACCGTATTTGAAAAAAATCCCACTGTTTTTGTACTGGAAGAAATAAAAAACCACCATACTTCTCTGCCACAATCCTTTCCTAGATATTAAACAAAAAAAAAAAATAAATGTGAGATGTGAGATGTGAACTTCTCCTTTAAGAAAAAAGCTCCCGAATAAACAAAACACACTCTAAAAATATTTTTTTTTTATTTTCTAAATAAATAAAAATTAATTTCACTTCATATTTATTAAAAAAAACTTCTTAGATTTCATTGTAAGAATTCAGTATTTTAAGTCAAATCTTATAGGTAAAATTTGTACTTTCGTACATTTTCACATTTTTAATATAAAAAAAACCTTATTTCAATTAAAAGCTAGGAACACATATTTCAGTTTTGTTATAAAAAAAAATAAAGTTTTTTTTTTGTAAAAAAATAAATAAAAAAGACTTCAAAATATTTGATTTAAAAAATTAACTTAAAAGTATAAATAAGTAAAATGATTTTGTATTTATGTACATTATTCACATATTTACAAATTGTTATTGACGTTTAATTCATAGGCAAATGCCTCAAGAGTTTCTTCGTTTTCATCATCATGGTTACTGTCATGCAAAACAAAGAGGTTCTCTGAATTGAATTTAGACAGCATTGCCTTTGAAGGTTCGAAACCGATGCAGCCTTTAGTTCCTAGGCTATAGCGAACTCGTAAGACTGAATCTGCTGTATCGATACTAAGTCGATTCCTGAGTTTATTTTTTACTATTTTAACAACTGAGAACGCTCTCTCAACTGAAGCATTGGAGAAGGGAGGACTTAAAAGTGCCAAAACGAGGGTGCAAATGCAAATGCTAGCCGAGAAAGAAGATCGCTATTACAACAGAAAACTGTAAACATATTGGGGCATATTCATAGTCACTTTTAAACTCCAGTTTATCTAAGACCTGGGTTTATCCTATCTAAATAACATTGAATAAACCCCAGTCTAAGATAAACTGGAGTTTAATAGTGACTATGAATATGCCCCATTATTTTTTGTCTGGCGAAAGAAGAACGAAAAATTGTTCCTCTCTTTATTGAGACATTTTCTGTGTCATTGGTGGTTCGGCAAAATAGTTTTTTTTTTTGAGTTATGAATTTTTAGTAAGAAAAAAAAAAAGTTTCGGTTATGTTAAAAATAATATTTTCCCCCCATAAAAAAGAATTTCAAATAATTTCCCACCATAAATCCCACCATCAATTTTTTCCCACCATTATTCCCACCAAAGAGATTTTTTCCCCCCATTTTGGTGGGAAAAACCACCAATCTGGGAACACTGCTTGGACGTCTTACTTTATGTTGCTCTTCATCCTCAGATGAACAATCAATTATTCTAAAAGCAAACAAATTATGAAGGCTTTTCGAATCTAACGCGAAACATTCGGAACGAATATGCGATGACTGAACAATGTTTGAAGATTCACATCGCAACATTGTGGGTACTCTCATTTATCTCCATGTAAATAAATTAAGAAAGGCGAAAGTCTTGTCGTCGTTCGGATGTATTCGCGTTGGCTTGGGAGATTATTATTTACACACAAACTATATTTTTGTTTCGACCTATTCACAATTTATATTTGCAAGAAATTATATGAAAAAGGGACTCCAAAATATCATCTATAATTTTCTTACTCGTCGGCTGACATCTGACATATTAGACTTCACAAATCACACTCTTAAAATTTATTGAGACGAAAATGGGCTTTTAATTTATAAGGGCATTTAAAAGCATTTTAAATTTAAAAGCACTTGGTGAAACCAAAAAATCCCATTTTAACTCTAAATGGGCTTTTAAATATTTAAAAGTCCTTTATGAAATCGGGCATTAAAAAAGGAAATTTAAGGGAAATTTTAGTTAAAATTGGCTTTGCCTCACATCCCTGGAAATAAAAATGGGTTGTTTCCTTCTCACATTCAAAATGCATGTGAAAAAGCATTACATGTAGAAAAAAATGCTGCATAAAAAATATTCGGTGAACGGATTCCTATGAACTCGGAATATTCTTGGACTTGTTACTATCTCTTCATACTCAGAATAAGATGATTAATCAATTATTCTAAACACAAAATCACAAAAGATTATTATTTACACACAAGCAATATTTTTGTATCGACCTATTCATTATTTGTATTAGCAAGAAATTAAATAAAAAAGTGACTGCTAAATATTATCAAATATCATCTACAACTTTCCTTACATGCCGCCTCCACTGGGCATGAACGATGCTCGGATTATGAACATGTCTTTAAAAAATCCAATGGAGGCAGAAAAATCCATGTCATGTAGTGACATAATCCATACAAGTCAGATTGTGAATTGGATTGTGGTTGTGATGTTGGACATCGTTGATGCCCAGTGGAGGCGGCATGTTACGCGTTGGCTGACATCTGAAGCCCAATTCACAATGCGGCGAGGAAACGAGACGTGAGCGTGAAGAGAACTCGTTGTAGTTGTCAAACCAATTTCAAACAATGAAAGCATACAAATAGAATTCGAAAAATTGAAAAAAAGACGCGTCGTGACGACGATTTTCATTTTTTCTAACAGCCATATTATTGACTGATTTCAAAACTAGTTTTACGGGAAAACTAGTTCTATAAAGGTTTCGAGTTTCAAGTTTTGCACAAATCGGTATTATTCAAAAACGTTATGACATTTAAAACTTAAAATCTTAAAACTAGTTTTGGATAAAACTCGAAATGTACAAAACCAGAAATAACTAGTTTTAAGAGCTTTAAAACTAGTTTTGGCGTTGATTCATATTATTCATATAAAATTCAGCATTTCACTTTAAAAATTTGACAAATGGCACGTTATGCATTGTTCCACGAATTAGGGATATAGAGTTTCTTATAGCAAGAAGAAGACAATTTGCTCTTCGAAGACTTTTTATTTTCTGATAGCGAACCTTATGAGTGCCGGCAACCATTGACTTTGCGCAGCCATGCAAACGTTGATGAATGGGACGATTTGTCGTTTTATCAACGCTTCAGGTTGACAAAGCGCACTTTTGAGCGTGTTGTGGATTTGGTGAAGCCACACCTAGAAATACCAAATAGACGATGAGAAGCAAATATAAAGTGTACAAGCTATTTGAATTTAATAGGGAAAAGTGTCCTTCAACAGATCTTGTTATCTTGGCAGAAAGTAATGATTCTGCTCCGGTTTATGGCTTCCGGAAGCTTCTAAGTAATTTACGATTTTTTAAAACAAGAAATGATCAAATGTATATAACAAATATATTTATTGATAAATCTATTGTTGTGTATGTTATTTTGATTATATAAGGCGTGTTTTTTTGCAAGTCCATATGGATTTGTCGAAAAAAACGACATCGGAACTAATAGTTTTCACGTAAATACAACAACAACTTAAATCCATATGGACTTAGCTAAGTCCAGATAATTATCGGGACTTACGTACTGTAAGTAAGAAGTTCCTAAGTCCCGATGTCGTTTTTTTCGACAAATGCATATGGACTTGCAAAAAAACACGCCTATTTTAATGATTTTTTTTTTACAAAAATGAGTTTTTGTCTTAAAAACGCTCGCTGCATTGTGAATTGGGCGACGATAGAAAAAGATGACAGCGGTTCTCGTCACGTTCACATCTCATTTCCTCGCTGCATTGTGAATCAGACTTGGTGGTAGTATATGTCAAACATTAACACTTCCAAAAAATATATATATTCACCTCACAATCACAAGATTATTTTAATGCAAATGATTCATGCATCCGAAAATAATCGGTTCTCCATTTTAGGCATTCAATATATTAAATCCGTGTTTTTTTGAAAACCCGGGTGATTTGGTTAAAAAAACGACATTGGGGATTAGAAACGTTCATCACAGAAAAAATGAAGTTTCCATCATACAAACTATCGATAACAAGTTTTGTAATTCACGCGCGCCGGTAACATAGTTTTTCTACGTGATGCTGAAGTTAAGCCCCGAGAATTCTGTGCGTTTCGCTAAGCCCAGGGGGTGTAGTTATGTTGTTGCATTGAACTTGTAAATTTCTTAGCCCCAACCGACGTAGCGTCGTTTTTTTTTTTTAACAGAGCAATAACATTTGTCATAAGTTAGGGTACACCATATAGTAAGCCATTTCTTGAATTCCCGATAAATGATGTGAGCTTGTAACGAAAAATCATTTCCCAAATTATTCTTGACGAATTAGGGGACAACCTGTAGATTTATTTTCGTTTTCCAAAATGGCGGATTTCGCAGGATTCATGGTGTTTCAAAAACCTTCACGAAGTCTTTTCTATCAGCCCTCTTCATGTATGAAAAAATAGCAAATCATTTTCTTATATTTCGTCTGAGTTTCGTGCTCCAGTTTGTCAAAATTATCTGTTTTCTTTAGAGTTTTCTATGTACCTACATATTATTTAAAATAAGAGCGTTTTTTATGTCGTGGATCGCCGATGAAAGATCGATTGGTTCGAGTGACATATGATATATTATGCACCAATCAAACTGACCCAATAAAATAATTATAATTGCTTTCAAGATTGAGTGATTGCCAAAGCGAACGTTCATTAAATAAATTATGAAGCTTCTATGGCTACTAATTGAACACCTATTTTCGTGTATTGAACTCTCTTTTACATTACAACCATCATAATGCATTTACATACTTTAAATCCCACCAAATATTCAGTTAGCCATCTATGCATGTATGTACCTTTTTAGTTCACCTGTGTACTATATGTGTAGGTACTAGAAAACCCCATAGAAGTACCCTACTTAACCTAGAATTCCATATATACGAACAAAATTTCCATTCATTCAGTAAAATGAAACTCTCCACTGCCACCCTTAGGTACTATTTTTCTTTTCTAAACCCTTAACTGACCAATATTGGAGTTTAGTGGTGGACTTTCCACAATTTTCTTGTTCTTTACTCTCATTTGGGGCCATTATATCTGTTAACCGTGCCGTCGAACGAAACCCATACAATGTATACAGAATTTAACAGTGTCCAGTCGAATTAGAACCGCGGTTTCGAACGGACTGCTAATAGAAATTCTGGTCAAGAAGCTACTTTTTAAATAATTTTTTTTTAAGTTTAAAAACAAAAATATAAGAAAATGCACTTTAACATTAGAAATTGTGGGATGACCACCGTGAAATATATCCTCTTTGGATTTAATATTATATTCGCTGTGAGTTCCTAGCATTATTTTTATTGTACGAGATGAATAAATTGATATCAAGATTTTTATTGAAATAAAAATGTATATTGAAATAGGTGTTGGTATACGCGGCGCAAAAAATAAATGAAAAAGTTTTGTGATATAAAATTTTAATAAAAAGTTATATTGAAGTTAGTTGACTTACTTTCTGTCTTAGCATACACGCTCGAAAATCCTTTCATTTAAGTTATTCGGGTTAGGGTCTGTTTCACAATGTGTGATTAAAGTTGTGATTAAATACTCGACAGATAAATTCAGGTTCATACAATTTTTTGGATTTATATAGCCTAATCACGTGGATCAGTAGACAACTTTAATTTGTTCTCCTTTGATGTACTTAAGACCCTGTGCCAAAATGTATATGTGTCGAGTGACTGATCACAACTTTATTTATATATTGTGAAATATACTCTTAGGGTCTGAGTAAAGATTTCATTCTCAGGATCAAATGACCACTGTGATTTTTTTTCCTGTGGACTTATCATCCTGGTGCTTATATTTATGTGTTGAGTAACAAATCAGAACTTTATTTAGATATTATGAAACAGGCCCTTAATGTTTACAATATTTAAAATACTTCGTTTGCAAGGTACGTTAGGGACCGATTTTTGTATACCTAATCCTTATCAATAAATTTTAGCTTAAAACAGTTGAACAATTTTATAAAAGGATTGAGCCTCTACTTTTCTCGTTTAGACAATTCTTATAACTCAGCTAAATTAGGCTTTCGCTTTAAAAAATATTACGACAGCGTATTTTAGTGCCGAGGTTTTTTTTCTGAAACATTTCCTAAAAATTATACCCTGATTTTGAATCAGGCCTTTTTATGGGGTGAAATGGGACATATTATTTTTGTTTAATAAATTGCTGCAAAACAATCAGTTTTTTTTCGAATAAACGTCAAGGCGACAATTGTAGCTCATAAAATTCTACACAAAAAAGACTATAATACATATTTTTTTCGCAATCGCTTTCAATAATTAAACAAAGTGGGGTTACAACCTTTGTGTAGGTTTTTCTCAAAATCTATTAGGTACTCGAAAGAAAATTATAGTTTTTGAGCAATTTACAATAAATTGATTTGGCCTTTTCACCATACAATCATAAGTAGAGTGGTTTAAATTTATGAGACTTTTTATCAAAACAAAGCTTACCGACAATTTTCAACCTTGGTGAAAGTTTTAATATTTTTTTTAAGTTTGGGTTTTTGTGGCTAATTTTCGTGGGCTCAGTTTTCCATCAGGCACATACACAAATAAATATGAAAAAAAATGATTTATAGATGTCAGCTGAGCTACAAAACACGAAAATAATAATTATTTTGCACGGAAACTATTATTAACAAAGTTATAAACAATTTAAGTTTGCAAAGTACCTTCCTATGAAACTACTCACCTATTCCAAAAAAAAAAAATATTAAAAATGTGTTCAATGCTGTTTTCCTAAATGTATGCAACTCTTTTGATATCATTATGAGTATGTCCGAAAAACCGTTGCGATTAAAATTTACTAGCAGGCTATGATTCAAATTTTATTGAATTTATTCATTAAACTTGATACCAAACCAACTGACGACATAGGCACCTACCTGGCGACTGGACATACTCTAAGCGGAGCAACGGGGTTGCGTGAGCGGCTGTGCCCTCGAAAAAGAGAGTTAAAATCCTTTGAACCCGCTAAGCGGGTCACCTACCGTACTGTTTATTACAAAAAACTGTATACCAAACTAACTGACTACAAAAAAACTTTTTCTGACACAATTATATCAGAAGTGTTGTATACTTTTAGGTGAACAGCACATTTGCTCTAGTTAATGCTTTTTGGTTATTATTTTTAGTCAGTCAATTATATCTACTCTTACCTAATGGAAACCTGAGCCCTTTGTGTCTAAAAGATTTCTTTTTCAATCTTTTAACCATCTATTTTGATATAATGTAAATCAAAAGTCAGGGAAGTGCTCAGCCAACTAATCTTTTTACAGGAACAAAATCAGATGATTTTTGGCTTCTAATTCAATAACAATCGCAGGCACCTTATTATCAAATTCCTCAACATTAGTGGTTAATGGAGCTTAAACCGTAGCTTACTGACCACTGACCGAAAGATCATCAAAATTATGGAGGGCTTTCTATTTACCTTAAAATCTTGTAATTTCGCATAACGGTAGCTCTGCATCTGCATTCAGAGGAAAAAATCGAAAGTTTCAGGTTTTCGATTAAGGGGACGTGGTCTGCGCCCACTATTTCAAAATTGTTATAATTTATAGACGAGACTAGATAAATGACAATTTATAACAGTTATAAGAGTTTTACGCCTTTAAAAGTGGTCGAGATGAGACGCTCCGCGTGCCTTTAGTGGGGGTCTGAAGTATCTCCACCGGCAGAGGGCCCTAGTCTTGCAGGGCGACACACATACTGCTTTTATAAACAAAAAAAACTGTTATAATTGGAATGTCTAGAGTCACATCCATTAAAAGGTTGCGTTGCCGCAATACTTTTTTTTTAAAACAAAATTGTTATAAATTGGCATGTCTGGAAACCCTTCAATATAAGAGCGGTATAGAAATTGTAGTGCATACAAAGGTAAAAACTAAAAAACATTTTACTGTTTTGTTGTGATATAATTTTACTCAAAAAAAAATAGGTCCAATTAAATATAGATTTTCAAACTTTACCAACAAATTATGCAAAAAATCACCTCTGAGTTTTGAAGCACTTTTTTAGTTTTATAATCTTATGTGGTATATATGTCTGTGCATTGTTCAAATGCATGTCATGCATTTATATGCGGCATTAAGGTGTGCTAAGCAAACATGCTACAGAGCGAGAGTTAGAAACGGCTTTTTAACCTCATCCGGCACATGGAAGAAAGTATATCCACGGAGAGATTTATGGACATCATATAAAAAACGCTAGTCTTACACTCCGGTTTGGATGAACGCTGCTAATGCTAGATATATTGCAAAGAAAAATCAAACACAATTAAAACTGAATGCCACTCTTCCGCGCAAAATTAATGGTCCGGGCAATTAAAAGAGAGGAGACTTCTCAAATTAATTTGCTACAATTATCAATTTCGTTCGTTAAACCAGTGTTGCCATCAAATATTATTTGAAATCGGCAGATTACCACATCAGAAATAGGCGATAATCGTGGAAGCAGTTTTTTTTTAAGAAAAGAGATGAAAAATAGATTTTCACTAAGAATGTATACTTTACAATTATTGTCATTTACATATCCAAGGGGCATTGCCGGTTTGCACAAGTTTTTTTTTTCAAAACCTATTGCTTTGATGAAAAAAAAGTGTTGTCTAGAATGGTATAAGCTACAATTTGTATGTTCACACTTTAAAAAAATACGAATATCTGCATAATAGCCGTGTTTTTTTGCGAGCCCGGGGAGATTTGGTTGAAAAAAAAAACGACATCGGGGATAAGCGACCCCATTATAGAAATAAAATGGAGTTTCCATACAAACTATCGATAGCAAGTATGCAATTCACGCCGGTAACACAGTTTTTCTTCGTGCTTAAGTTAAGCCCCGATAATCCTCCGCGCTTAGCTAAGCCCGAAGGCGATTAGTTGTTGCTGCATTTAACATGTAAATTGCAGGACAGGACGTCGTTTTTTTCGATCGATTTCCTCGGGGCATGCAAAAAAAACACGGCTAATGTACACACATATAGTTCTAAAGAAAAACATGTTGTCTAGAATCGTATAAGCTACAATTTTTATGCCTACACTTTAAAAACGATACAAATTACGAATACCTACATAATATACACACATATAGTTCTAAAGATATTTGGGTTTACATCAGAAGACGGAATTTTTCTTCCTCCTAAAAACTACATCCCTGGTCAAAATTGAAGGTAATATTTAGATTTTTAGGAAATGCTTAAAACACAAAATAAAGTTCTCAAAAAATCCCTATAAAGTGACATTTATAATTTTTGTTTTGTTAAAGTTTATTCGAAAAAAAGTTCCCTCAACATTGGCAGAAAAATTTAAGGTTTGTTCAGCGAGGCTGTTCGGAACAGTTTAGAACAGTTTCGAACAGAAAAGTACAACTTTTTGCTTTTGTTCAATGAGGAATTTTCTGTTCTAAACTATTCTGCTTTGCTGTTCAATAAGGCTGTCTAGAACACTTTGGAACAGTTTCGAACAGGATTTTCTAAACAAGCTTTTTAGGTAGAACAACTTAGAACAGATTTCCTGTTCTTACTTGTTCTGACGTTTATCACGAATCTGTGCTGTTCTGTTCTATTCTAATCTAACTATTTTGTCACTGAACACAGCTTTAGTTAAGTTAACATCAGTGCAATAAATTGAGCCACTAATCGAAATGCTTTAATTTTTATTGGACTTCTGATTGAGCAAACAATTTTCGAAATATTTTAAATTTTATAATATATATATATTTTATATATATATGGCGAGAGGAAAATGTAGAAAATGTATTTAGAAACTTGTATACTTCGTATTATTAAAAATCGCGAGAAAATGTCATATTTAAATCAAAAATTGGGTAATCGGGTAGCTCTAAAGTCGGGAGAAATGCGATAAATCGGTGTTTCAGGCAACACTGCGTCAAAGAGTGAACTGCAAAACGAAAAGAACAACAAAACTTTTCTTTTATGATTTCGTTGTGTATGTGTTGGAAATGTTTCTCTTCTTGTGAGAGCACTCTTCTGCCCAAAACAACCTTATTTTCAACAAGATTTGGCAACAAATTGTGACAATTGGCAGTTTTGGTCAAGGTCTGGAACAAACAGTGATTGCCTGATAAATTAATTTTTGAATTTTCAACCCTGATTGAACATCAGTTAATCCATCGACATCGGTGGGATCAAATCTTGATACGAGTATGAACCACGTTTGAACCACTTGCCCCTTACTATCTCTGATTTAACTTAGCACTGAAAATCTCTGGATCTTGCATCTGGCTCGACGATGAATATAGGACTTTTTTTCACGCAAGACTGCAATTACTTAGACCTAGCTCTGCCCCGGTGATTGTGAATGACTATGAAAGATCACTTTTGCAAACCTCAGTTTCAGTGTTGCCGAGGTATGTTTATAAAATCGATTTTGGTGCACTTTTTACTACGTATTACTTATACGTTGCTATATAGAGCCTAAACGGCTTAACACAACGAAAAGTAGCTGTAGCCTGTAGCCCTCTAGAAGCTAAAAGTAGAAACAGAAGCAGATAGATGTTAGCAAAACTTTTACTATAGGCATCAGGTGCCTATACACTACAGCTACTATAGGTAGGTGAGGTAGGTACCTACAGCTACAGTTTGACAGTAGTGGTACGAATTACAGCTGCAGCTACAGTTTTGTATTCTGGTAGTTAAATATTAGTTTACCTTCATCCTTTCTTTGGTTTGAATAAAGTCCTAATAAAGACAACCATGATTATTGATGTAAATCACGAGAAATAACTCAAAAATGCTGACCTTTCTTGTGTCTAACACGCAATGGTTTTATGACTTATGAGTTATGGCTATTTAATTTATTTAAACAAAATAAGTGAACTTACTTAAAACGAAGGTAAACTCTGTTATAAATATTATTTTCAAGCTTTTTGAGTTAAATTTTACTTCTAGGCACTTAATGGGATTTTCTCAGGAAAAACTTTTAATTCGCAGTGTCTATTTTCAAGCGTTTAACCTACTTATAACCTTCAAATAAATACATACCTAAGGTTCAAAATTAACCCAACAATAGTTGATTCACACCGTACCCATTAATTAAGAACCTAAAAAACCTGAGTGGTCATTAACTAATCAACAATTTTTGTTCAATATTATACATATGTAGGTATACATTTTTCTGTATCAAGGTATACATTTTTCTGTAGCAATCAAATTTTTCTTAGCACTCAATTTATAATACTTTCGATTCCACAGTTATCGGGTCTAGGCATCTTGATTGCTGGTGCTTTAGTTCTAGCTGACGTCAATGAGTTCAACCATTTCATTGAGGGACAAATAACAGCGCCCCCAATAGTCCTTATTGTTACTGGAGCAATTATTTTTCTTATCGCATCACTTGGCTGTTTCGGTGCCATTAAGGAATCACCGTCACTCCTAATACTGGTAAGTAACTGAAAATCCATCAATCATCCATTTCTTTAACACAAATAGTAGTTTTGATAGAAAAAGTCCTTTTTTAATTATACCTATTCTTTTATATTTTAGTATGCCTTCCTGCTTGGTATTGTCTTCATCGTCGAACTAGCTGTTGGCATTGCAGCAATAGTCTACAAATCGGACCTCGAAATGATTCTCAAAAACTCACTGATGGACACAATAAAACGCTCTAACGATGACGATCTGAAAGCTTGGGACAACATCCAGAGGAAGCTCATGTGCTGCGGTGTTGATAATCCGTCGGACTGGCGAGCCATTAGCAGGGATAAGACCCTGCGTGCCAGTTGTTGTCGACCGGAATACATTGACCAATCTGTTGGTCATTGTGCTGATGCAGCACCTCTGGGGAGAGATAAATACTTCCAGGTAAGGAATTCCACTATAGAAACTCTGTAAAGGAAATACAACGAAATTTACGTCTTCTTCATTTCGCAGGATGGATGTGTGGGAAAACTTAAGGAACGCGTCGACAAGAATGCAACTGTTCTAATTAGCGTAGGACTTGGTATTGCATTTATACAAATTCTTGGAATTGTGTTGGCGTTATACTTGGCTTCCAAAATACGTGACGAAAGAATGAAATAGTAAGCTGGTAAGTGTGGGTCAACTGCCCTTAAATGTTATGGTGATATAAATATTAGTAAGTCAACTACGACCTACATTTTGGAATTAACTAATGGTCGTAGGCATGCGGGCGCTTGCATCACCCCACCTTGCTTGACAAAAAAAAACAATAGAGATAGACTAAAGACTAGGTTTATGTTCGGCAAGGTGGAAAATTAAGTTCATTTGGGGTAGTTTTATTTCAGGTATTCATAAAAGGTTTTTCTAAGTGATATGACCTACTCCAAATAAAAATGAACTCTTACTTTTCATACTTATTGCAAATTTAAGTACCTAAGTATGAAGTGTGCAATCATCTGTATGGAGGGTTTTCAGTATGGAAAATTTAATACCATAATTGGCTTATAAATCAAAAAGGAAGTACCTGCCTAATGCTGTAACTTGTCAGTATTTTATCGCATCATGAGGAGGACTTTTTAATTACTAGATTATATGCAATCTTTTCCAAACTGTGTATGTTTGTTTGAGCTTTATTTTTTCAAAATACATTAGAATATGTAAGTGGAACTTTTAAGAACAACATTTTAACACCTTAACTGTCCCATGTATCATATGTGATACACAAATTAAATTTGTGTCGCGTGCCGCCTACGTTCATGTATCATATTTGATACATTTTGGAATTCGGTTTCACTGTCCCCATACAAATTGATATGGAAATATTCATACGTCCATTATTTTGTCTTAGAAATAAAATACATCAACAGTAAGTCCCATGTATCATTTTTGATACATAAACATGTATCATCTTTATATGAACAAAATTGCCTAAAAACTTAATTTTCATATAAACGTGTATACCTAAGTAACGTCTGATTCTTTAGGAAAGGTAAAAAAAAAATGGAAAAATGTTTAAGTAAAAAAACTTATTTCACGAGTAAATCCTTACTTTCTTATAAACATATTTTTAAAAAATTAATACGATATTTCTTAATTGTTTGTAAAGTGGCATCACTTATCTAATTAAATTGGATTATTAGGAGCATAATTAACATAATTGAATTTATATTCGTCTCTTTTTGATAATTCTATATGTGCCTGATTACATGGGCCTTTTTCCTGAAGGTCGTTTAACTGAACTCTTGATGACACGGTAAAGAAAAATCCTCTCATTTCAATCTACCCTTCCCTATCTCACAACCTTAAAATCCATATATATCTCACTCACACGTTTCATGCTGAATCCGAAAATATTAAATGAAACTATGGCGCATCAATAAAATTTGGGTGGAATCTACCTTCTCTTTTTTACGCACATAAAATCTACTTGTCTCACCGATGCGCTCTTCAGTAAAACGACCCATGTAATCAGGCACTATGAACATCAAAACTGAATTTTTTGTTCAATATAAAAACATGAATTCATGAGTTAGGTCAACGATTTACTTTTTAACCGATATCATTGAATTTATTTTGATATTATAAGATAAAACTTAATTTAAATTGGACATTTTAGGTTGTCTTTTTTTCATTTTCCAGACTTTTAGAAATTTTCTTCATGGTGCCGAAACCCAGGAAGTGTTGAAAAAGAGATTTAATAAGTTTTGTTTAAAAGTAATATAGTCGTGGTTTTTTTTAATATCGAAATTTCCCTTCTCTATCTTTATAACAAACAAAAATGGAGATACAAACAGGTGCTGGTTTCCGCAATCAAATTAGGAAGATCGTCCCTTTTAGGAAAATTTTCGATCTACATTGCATGAAAATGAATCGCTTTCGGGTGTCGAAAAGAAGAAGAAGAGAAATATGGAGACACAGAGAAGCTTATAGACTGATGCAAACTCTTATGGGTTTGCTGTTGCAAAATCTAGTAGTAAATCCCAGACCTATACAAACTGTTAATCACTCATACGTCCCATGTATCAAATTTGATACACAAAATTAGTTAGCATACGTACATGTATCAAAAATGACACAAAACTAAAACTTTTCTTTAACAGCAGTGACCAATATTATGTATGCAACCAACCCCTTCTATGAATCTGAATCTTACTAAATAATAATGTTTTTTTCTTGAAAAAAAGTGCCGGACGTATTTAAATAATTTTGTATGGGGACAGTGAAGCCGAGTTCTGTTCATGTATCATGATACATGGACGTAGGTGGTACGATCGATTTCCATTATGAATCCCCAAGATAGAACACTGCATCAACATAGGTAGCTGTCTCCAGTATTAATAAAATAAAGTATTTGTGTGCGTCGAGCCCGCCTAAGCTAAGGTGGAGTCCTCCTCTATCTAGCGTGGTCTATCTGGGGTAGGTCCGAAGACTCGTTGGACTGGTGCATCGCCTTACATCCATTCTAGGTGTCCCAGCCATCTCAGCTACTTTATTTTTAAATTTTTGACCAAGTAGACTTTAGTGAATAGTCGTTGAATCTTCGTAACCCATACACTCCATCGATTCACACCTCATTGAAAATTGTGCGAAGAGTCTCTCTCTCAAAGCAACCAATCAAAATTTGCATCCTTTCTTGACAAGGATCATGCATCATGCTTCTATTTTATACAGCAGCGGAGTTAAGAATATGTTTTTCGAAGGATGTTGCGTATACTTTAACGTACCTCCTATTTCCTATATTGAAAACTCCTAGGTATACTGGAACAGTGTCTTACCTTGGGTTCAAAGGCTGAGAGATGCTCGTCGTATTCCAGGGTTTGCTCAAGGAGGTACACTTAAACTTTAGTTTGATGGTCTATCTTTAATGAACTCCAATCGTTTTGGTTGCTACGGTTCTTCGGAGTATTAATCCCACTTGGCAGGTCCGGTCCATTCTCTTAGTCTCCAACTTTTGGCTTACTGGTCCTCTTAATGATCTTCGAAAGTCACCACCAACCACCCGTTTTTAACCTGCTTATCAACAGTATAACTACTAGCTATATTTAACTTATGTCAATTTTATTTCAAACCGGTTGAAATAAATTATGGTTCTTTCTTTACTTCGGCTGATTTCCTCTCATCAAGGTATTGGTTTAAAGTGAATGTTAACTATAAACAAATAGATTGTAATAGTTCTTACAAACTCCCACACAGTCTTATCTCCTGCCAATCTCCTACCCTTGCTCTATATACGATTATAAAGGGAAATTATTGTTGAACGTGCCTTAAGGCTTAACTACATTTAAAACTTTTTGCAAAATATGGAAAAGTGAAAAATAAAAAGATGCGTTATGCGGGCCTTCCACCATACAATATTAATACACAGTACTCGGTATTGCGCAGTAATATTGACCGTGTAAGGGCTTCATTGCGGTCTGCCCACTGTGGAATATTAAAAAAATTTAATATTTCTTGGTACTCCTTCAATATTCAACAAGGAACAATATTTTAGCATCGAACCGATACAGAATAAACTGCAGGAAGGCAATAATATTGGATCGTGTAAGGACAACGCATTTTCACCCAAAATTTTTGACCAATATATTGCGCAATAATGTTCCGTGGTTTCAGATGGGAGACTGACACAACTGAGAAAACCAAAACTACTCAACTTCTCAGTAAACTGCGCAGTACAAAACTACTAACGAACACAACTACGCGGTACAGAACTTCTGACGACCATAACTTCGAATAGGCCGGGCGCTATATTATCGTTTTTTTCGGTTTTTGGGCTGGCAACAGTTCGGAGTGAATTATGTTCTAGGCGATGGGTTCTCAAAAGAGAAATTGGTGGAAGAAATAGTAACGCTAAACGGGAGTGGAGTATCTTCGTTGTTCTTTGACCGATTTAAATGAAATTCGTCGGACGCAACAGTTACCGAATAATTTAAAAAAATTATTTCGAATAGCATAAAAAAATAGTATTAAGGGCCCTACACACCATCAATGTTATTACTTGAACGAGTCTCGATTCAGGTAACATTGATCGAAACTCAAAATTATTTTGATTTTCTTCAATGTTCACTGATAAAATATTGAAGGTGTGTATAGGGTTTATCATTTTTATGGTGGTATTTGTTTACAAAATCTACATTAAAATCCGTAACCTCATACACAAATTATTAGTATCCATCGTCTTTGAAGCTAATGAAACAATTAAACAGAATTTAAGCAAAATCATTGTCAATGTTCATTGATACGTGTGGAGGTTTATTTTCATTAATGTTACCTGTCAAGAAAACGGCAATGTTACCTGACAAGTAACATGGATGGTGTGTAGGGCCCTTTAGAAATGTGTAACAACATTCTTGAATAATAAATAACAAAAATAACATTATGCAGCCAATAGAGTGCTAAAGCTTAAAACATAAAAAGTTATAAACATATATCTATGCGTTATACGCACATATTTAAAAATTTTATTGTGAAATAAAAAAAATTATAATTTTTCTTTGCAGATATTCAAGAACTTATTATATATTCACAAACTCGATGTACGAACAATAATGTCATCCAGCATTTTATATTTTGATCAATTCTCTTCGAAAATGTATATCATTAATAAATAATTTAAGGAACAACAATCAGGGAAAGAATGAACAGCACCATCTTTATTTCGTCATCAAACAATATATACCTATACATATTATACAGAATACACATACAGAAAATACATATACCTACTGTTTTTGATACTAATTAAATGTTTTTGGCTAACATGCATTTTTAAACAATAATAATTCAAACATTATCTTAAAAGTATAAATAGAAAAAAAAGCAACTTTAGTAAAAAAAGGAAAAATAAATAATTAAGTGTTTTCTTTAAAATAAATTTGTATAAGATTGTTTTATTTAAGGATTTTCTTGTTATTGTTACTTTCAAATCATTACATACGTATATGTACCTAATTATAAAATTTAAAGAATTAATATTTGTTTTGTGAATCGCATGAATAAATTAATTAAAATTTTGTGTTTGTTTATTTATTTCAAGAGAATTTAAAATTCAGCCAGGTTCTACATTTCACTTTCGCTGAAGTTGAAGTCAATCTAATTTCAATTGATATCAGTTTCATTTCGATTGAAAGTGAAATGAAGAACCTGACTGAACGTTAGGTAATTCTTTTCTAATCGATTTTAAACTTATGCTGGATTTACACGACTGACAAATTGGCAGTTTTTTGTCAGTAAACTGCGAAAATTCATTCTTCTGCCAGTTTTTTGACAGTTAACTGACAGAATATTGCCAAGTTGTCGGTCTTGTAAATCCAGAATTACTCTAAAATGAACTACAAACTTGCTATAGTATGTATATACATAGGTATGTAGCTCACAACTTACACAGAAACTTAGACGATTACAATGGGCCTCACAAATAACCAATCACTAAGCACACGATTAGATAAACGCAACATTAAACTTTAAAAGTGTAATTAATGTGTGTGTTAAGAAATTTTGGCCGAGTTCGTAATTGCAAGCTTTGTTGTCCATGCCCTGCCTAAAACATGCACAATTACGTTTATAAACCCATTTACAAGTGCATGGGTGCAGTCATCATACTTTAATTAAAATGAGTTCATAATAGCAAACATTGAGAAAAAAATGAGAAATATAAATTATAATTTCATAAACCAATTTGAAAAATAATTTTGTTCAAAAAATTAAAATTCCATGTTAAAAAATATCGAAATTTTCAAAACGATTAAATTAAAAAAAAAACAACAACTAACCCCTTGCATCTTTTTTTCGGCTTTTCAAAAATGTTTCCAAAACCCATCGAGCTATACATCAAAAGAATGGTATTTTCAAACTCTATCCGCAAAAATTAACCAAAAGTGTGTGGAAGGTCTGGTTCTCAAAATATTTGCATCCAAAGTGATTGTTTGATTTTACTGCATTTCCGTCCAAAACATTCAAACACGTTTGTGTTTGGTTTTCAAGCTTCGGTTCTCGAGTTATTCAGATCCCAAATGATATTACTTTGTGTACTTCGATCCAACCTTTAAAAGGGTGTCGATGGCGATATTTCGGCAATAAAGCCTCGTAAGGGGTTGCGGTTTGCAGTGGCGAATAGCAAATTAACAGACCTTTCCAGCGACGTACAAATTTTGCCAAACTTTTTCCAAAAAATTTTTATTGATTTTTGAAAAAAATGATGGACTAACCCCTTGCATCTTTTTTTCGGCTTTTCAAAAATGTTTCCAAAACCCATCGAGCTATACATCAAAAGAATGGTATTTTCAAACTCTATCCGCAAAAATTAACCAAAAGTGTGTGCAAGGTCTGGTTCTCAAAATATTTGCATCCAAAGTGATTGTTTGATTTTACTGCATTTCCGTCCAAAACATTCAAACACGTTTGTGTTTGGATAGCGATATTTCCGTAATCGAGCCTCGAAATCGGTTGCGGTTTTCAAAATTGTGTATTAAATTTTTAAGAGCTTTCCAAAACTCAAAACCAAAATACTCTTAGAGGTTTGGTTCTCGAAATATTCGCATCCTAACTCAAATCACTGTATTTCGATGCAACCCTAAAAAGGGCTTTGGATAACGATATTTCCGTAACCAAGCCTTGTAGGAGGTTGCAATTTTATTTTTCGTATAGAAAATTAACAGGCCTTTTCGGCAATGTCAAAAAAAAATGTTTTCAAGCTTCGGTTTTCGAGTTATTCAGATCCCAAATGATATTACTTTGTGTACTTCGATCCAACCTTTAAAAGGGTGTCGATGGCGATATTTCGGCAACAAAGCCTCGTAAGGGGTTGCGGTTTGCAGTGGCGAATAGCAAATTAACAGACTTTTCCAGCGACGTACAAATTTTGCCAAACTTTTTCCAAAAATTTTTTATTGATTTTTGAAAAAAATGATGGACTAACCCCTTGCATCTTTTTTTCGGCTTTTCAAAAATGTTTCCAAAACCCATCGAGCTATACATCAAAAGAATGGTATTTTCAAACTCTATCCGCAAAAATTAACCAAAAGTGTGTGGAAGGTCTGGTTCTCAAAATATTTGCATCCAAAGTGATTGTTTGATTTTACTGCATTTCCGTCCAAAACATTCAAACACGTTTGTGTTTGGATAGCGATATTTCCGTAATCGAGCCTCGAAATCGGTTGCGGTTTTCAAAATTGTGTATTAAATTTTTAAGAGCTTTCCAAAATTCAAAACCAAAATACTCTTAGAGGTTTGGTTCTCGAAATATTCGCATCCTAACTCAAATCACTGTATTTCGATGCAACCCTAAAAAGGGCTTTGGATAACGATATTTCCGTAACCAAGCCTTGTAGGAGGTTGCAATTTTATTTTTCGTATAGAAAATTAACAGGCCTTTTCGGCAATGTCAAAAAAAATTTTTTTCAAGCTTCGGTTCTCGAGTTATTCAGATCCCAAATGATATTACTTTGTGTACTTCGATCCAACCTTTAAAAGGGTGTCGATGGCGA
This sequence comes from Leucozona laternaria, assembly GCA_932273885.2. NCBI lineage: Eukaryota > Metazoa > Arthropoda > Insecta > Diptera > Syrphidae > Leucozona > Leucozona laternaria. The sequence continues at coordinate 43,588,864 of OW026368.1, read as the reverse complement.
TATTTCGGCAATAAAGCCTCGTAAGGGGTTGCGGTTTGCAGTGGCGAATAGCAAATTAACAGACCTTTCCAGCGACGTACAAATTTTGCCAAACTTTTTCCAAAAATTTTTTATTGATTTTTGAAAAAAATGATGGACTAACCCCTTGCATCTTTTTTTCGGCTTTTCAAAAATGTTTCCAAAACCCATCGAGCTATACATCAAAAGAATGGTATTTTCAAACTCTATCCGCAAAAATTAACCAAATGTGTGTGCAAGGTCTGGTTCTCAAAATATTTGCATCCAAAGTGATTGTTTGATTTTACTGCATTTCCGTCCAAAACATTCAAACACGTTTGTGTTTGGATAGCGATATTTCCGTAATCGAGCCTCGAAATCGGTTGCGGTTTTCAAAATTGTGTATTAAATTTTTAAGAGCTTTCCAAAACTCAAAACCAAAATACTCTTAGAGGTTTGGTTCTCGAAATATTCGCATCCTAACTCAAATCACTGTATTTCGATGCAACCCTAAAAAGGGCTTTGGATAACGATATTTCCGTAACCAAGCCTTGTAGGAGGTTGCAATTTTATTTTTCGTATAGAAAATTAACAGGCCTTTTCCGCAATGTCAAAAAAAAATTTTTTCAAGCTTCGGTTCTCGAGTTATTCAGATCCCAAATGATATTACTTTGTGTACTTCGATCCAACCTTTAAAAGGGTGTCGATGGCGATATTTCGGCAACAAAGCCTCGTAAGGGGTTGCGGTTTGCAGTGGCGAATAGCAAATTAACAGACCTTTCCAGCACCTTTCCAGCGACGTACAAATTTTGCCAAACTTTTTCCAAAAATTTTTTATTGATTTTTGAAAAAAATGATGGACTAACCCCTTGCATCTTTTTTTCGGCTTTTCAAAAATGTTTCCAAAACCCATCGAGCTATACATCAAAAGAATGGTATTTTCAAACTCTATCCGCAAAAATTAACCAAATGTGTGTGCAAGGTCTGGTTCTCAAAATATTTGCATCCAAAGTGATTGTTTGATTTTACTGCATTTCCGTCCAAAACATTCAAACACGTTTGTGTTTGGATAGCGATATTTCCGTAATCGAGCCTCGAAATCGGTTGCGGTTTTCAAAATTGTGTATTAAATTTTTAAGAGCTTTCCAAAACTCAAAACCAAAATACTCTTAGAGGTTTGGTTCTCGAAATATTCGCATCCTAACTCAAATCACTGTATTTCGATGCAACCCTAAAAAGGGCTTTGGATAACGATATTTCCGTAACCAAGCCTTGTAGGAGGTTGCAATTTTATTTTTCGTATAGAAAATTAACAGGCCTTTTCCGCAATGTCAAAAAAAAATTTTTTCAAGCTTCGGTTCTCGAGTTATTCAGATCCCAAATGATATTACTTTGTGTACTTCGATCCAACCTTTAAAAGGGTGTCGATGGCGATATTTCGGCAACAAAGCCTCGTAAGGGGTTGCGGTTTGCAGTGGCGAATAGCAAATTAACAGACCTTTCCAGCGACGTACAAATTTTGCCAAACTTTTTCCAAAAAAATTTTATTGATTTTTGAAAAAAATGATGGACTAACCCCTTGCATCTTTTTTTCGGCTTTTCAAAAATGTTTCCAAAACCCATCGAGCTATACATCAAAAGAATGGTATTTTCAAACTCTATCCGCAAAAATTAACCAAAAGTGTGTGCAAGGTCTGGTTCTCAAAATATTTGCATCCAAATCGATTGTTTGATTTTACTGCATTTCCGTCCAAAACATTCAAACACGTTTGTGTTTGGATAGCGATATTTCCGTAATCGAGCCTCGAAATCGGTTGCGGTTTTCAAAATTGTGTATTAAATTTTTAAGAGCTTTCCAAAACTCAAAACCAAAATACTCTTAGAGGTTTGGTTCTCGAAATATTCGCATCCTAACTCAAATCACTGTATTTCGATGCAACCCTAAAAAGGGCTTTGGATAACGATATTTCCGTAACCAAGCCTTGTAGGAGGTTGCAATTTTATTTTTCGTATAGAAAATTAACAGGCCTTTTCGGCAATGTCAAAAAAAAATGTTTTCAAGCTTCGGTTCTCGAGTTATTCAGATCCCAAATGATATTACTTTGTGTACTTCGATCCAACCTTTAAAAGGGTGTCGATGGCGATATTTCGGCAACAAAGCCTCGTAAGGGGTTGCGGTTTGCAGTGGCGAATAGCAAATTAACAGACCTTTCCAGCGACGTACAAATTTTGCCAAACTTTTTCCAAAAAGTTTGTATTGATTTTTGAAAAAAATGATGGACTAATACATAATGTATATTCTCCCCCGTAAACCGTGCGGTTTATGCAATAAATAAAGTAATGAGTCTAGATTAGCTGTCGTTGATAAAATTCACAAAACCGTTCATATTTTTTGCAGTGACTTAGGTGAAATATTCTTTCATCAATTTATTGTCTAATGCATGGGCCCCACGTTATTCCTTTTAAATGTATGGGGTAATACCTACTCTGTTTAGCAAAAACTGTCAGTAAAAGGTCTAGCTTTATTCAATGAACGAGGCTAGAGAAATGCCTAGTTATAACAGTTATAACAGGTTTTCACCATTAAGAGTGTGGATCAAAGCGCTTAGCACGAATCGAAAAAATAACTCTTAGGTGTCCCAAGTATTCCCACCAACACGCATATAAATTGGCATGTTTACTGTCACTTCCTTCAAAACAAACTCGTCAATGAAAAAAAAAAAACAAACCACCGACTTACCTATAGGAAGTCGTTGTAATTTCATACAATCCACCACCATCAGTCTTTCACACAGCCCAGGTTAGAAAGATAGGCCTCTCTACCTTTGCCGTGTTTATTGCAAAAATACAAACTCAAATAGAGCTACCATTCCTAATTGAAAGCAAATAGTTAGGTAGTGCTTTTTCAGAGGTTTCTGATGAAGAGCTTTTCAGAAATCTCCGATTTGCGGCGATCTATGATAAAAACTACGGAAACCTTTAGCGAGCTTGGAAGAAGGACAGGTTTATTCTAGATAAAGAAAATATATTCTAAATAAAGAAAATATAACCGATTTGTATATTCTAATCTGTTTTTAACAAAAATTATCAGTACAAGGCAAACGGCCATTATCAAACTACTGACTTACCCATGGAAATTGTTGCTTTAATTCTCCGTTAAAGTTCATACAATCAAGCCTGATTCACAATGCGGCGAGGAAACGAGACGTGAGCGTAACGAGAACTCGTTGTAGTTGTCAAACCAATTTCAAACAATGAAAGCATACCTGGATATACACAATGCGGCGTTTCTCGTCGTCACGTCGTCACGCCAAGAATTCGAAAAATTGAAAAAAAGACGCGACGTCACGACGATTTTCATTTTTGCTAAGTTAATTACAAATTTTTCACAAAAGATATAATCAATTAAATAAAGTTATTTGTAAATCTATTGTTTTGTAAGTTATTTTGATGTTATGTTTTATTGATTTTTTTTACAAAAATGAATTTTTGTCGTAAAACGCTCTCTGCATTGTGAATTGGGCGACGATTTTGTAACTAGAAACAAATGCCAGCGGTTCTCGTCACGTTTACGTCCCGTTTTCTCGTCGCATTGTGAATCAGGCATCAACCATGACAATCCTGCCACACAGCCTAGGAGAGGAATTATAAATTAATAATTCTACTTTACTGTTTTTTGCTTGCATCCGTATGTACGTATTGAACTTCTTCTAATCAATTACAGAAGCCTTACATAAAATTATGAAGGTAGAAACTTCGTAAAAACTTGTACAAAAAAAATGATTATAAATACAAAGTGTTTGTTTTCTTTTGTTTAATATTGGTATAATATGTTTATTTATATTTTTTATATTTTTAAATCACAGCAGTCTTTTTAATTTTTTTTACATTTGTTGTTTAATTTTGTTTACTTAAAACATAAGTGATATTAATTATGTATTTTTTTTTGTTATAATTGAACTTTTAAAAATTACTTTATTTATAAAATTTCATTTAAGAATAACAATAAAACTGAAAATAACATTAGACTTAAGTGAAATCTAACAAAATGTACTATTTAAAATTTACACTCGTTGATAGTTTTATTGCAATGAAATAGTTTGTTTTAATGTTTTTTTTTTTTTGTTTGTTTATTTAAATATTATCTTACACTACTGCGCCATTTTTTATGAATAACTTAAGGAAAATAAAAAAAATAACATAATTGTAGTGTATAATACGCTTAGCTTTTCGTATTGTTTTTTTCCTCTTGGCGCAATATTCTATTTTTTTTGTTTAAATTTTGTGTAATAATTGGAAAATTACTTCCTATACCTTAATAAATACTCGAAGAAGTAAATTTTCTCTATTTGGAATGATAAAATGATTAAATTTATGAATACAATCAGATTTACAAACGATAATTTTGTAATTGTTCTTAATTTTAAAGACTATTTTAAAAAAAAAAAAAACATTATTATTTTCATAAATAGCCGGAATGAGAAAAAGAATTAAAAATATGTAGGTTCGACATCAATCGAATCGCATTTCTGAATCGCTAATAATAAATTTGATTCAACCAATATTTTCATTTACCATCGATCACGAGATAAAAAAGGACATTGATACTCGTACATTTAGGATAAGGACATATCTTTATAGGAAATTGAATACTCTAAGTTTATTTTTGAACAGAATGTTCATTAATTTTTTTTTGTTTTTGTTTTGTTCATAGAAACACAATCAAAAAGCGGGAAGATAAGTTGAGTTGTTTTCTAGTACACCAACTCAATTAGAGAGGGATTTTCTAAAACTAATTTACAATAAAATATTTGATCTAAAAATAAAGTATTTTTATCGAGTGTTTGTTGTTTTTACATTTAAATTGTCTTTTTAATGTGTTTTATGAATAAAAAGAAAAATATATTTATTCGTTTTACTTGTTATATGTATATATTTTTTTTTAAATTTTTAAATCTATAAGCCGACGAATCTTAATTGAAATTTTGTGAATCATGTTATTCTCTCTCTCTCTCTCTCTCTCTTTTTTGTATTGCTTAGTTTTACGCGAAAACCAAGTAGTTAGAAAGGGAAAACATGATAGAATAATTTCTCTTAAGCTCGAATGAACTTATTTTTGTATATTGTGTTCTTCGGAATTAATAAAAAAAGTTACTTTTAGTGAAGACAGAGAGTTTTTTTTTTTTTTTGTTTTATTATAAATTTTTATTTAAATCTACTAAATATACAAAATGTTCAGTCAGTATATAATGTAATTGTGTGATAACATTTATAGTTGAATTCGTTATTATGTTTTTATAATTTACATAATATTTTTTGAAGCTACGGAAATACGACGACAGCGATGACAAAAATATGATTGATTGATTAGTTCTAATTTTTAAAAAAATATAGCTGCATTTTACTATACCCCATTCATCTGGTCTGGATTTTTAATCAAACACAAAACTACTCATCTGGTCTGGATTTTTAATCAAACACAAAACTACGGGAACGTTAAGGACTTCCTACTAATACTCAGAAAGCTATATATTTGGTTTACTACTTGTACTTTCTAACTACTTGTTAGTTAAATTGGTATTAGAGCATATAACTACCAATTAGTTAATTTGTTATTAAAAGTTCTTTTTATCAAGGTCGTTCAGTTTAAATGAAGGGGTTCCACCCAGTTAGAGGCCTCATGGGAAACTTTTCAGTTAGTGCAAGGAATATGTAGGTTTTTTGTTCTTTTTTTTTAGGATTTATCGTTTTTCAACATTTAAGCAGTAAAGTTAATGCTATTGCATTTGTTGAAAGTCTGGTACTACTCCCTGCATCCAAAAACTTGCACACACAAAATGCTATAGGGTACTTCCTTTGCAATAAAAGAATCTGCTGCCTCGAATACCCGTTAAAAACATCTTATACTTGGTGTATAAATACACCTTATAACTCTTTAAATACATAAATACGCATACGAGCATTCAGCAATAGATAACTTTACGTCAGAAGAAACTATACTCTATCTCAAAGACTAATTACAGATCGATGCAAATATTGCTGTGAAACAGTAGTAATTTACCACACATAAAACTTCGAGTCAAAAAGCAATAAACAGGAGCACGAGAGTAAGTATGGGAGAAGTATAATTAAGGCAGACGTTTGGATGGCCACTGATGTGTCCTAGGGTTGATTGAGGAACATAAGCAGTTCCCCCGACGCGAAGTTCTAATACCCACGGTACCTCGACAGCAAGCCAGATGACTGAAATACTAATACTGGTTTTACATTGATCTTCATGTGAGCTTAACAAGATAAAAGGGATGTAAGATATAAAATATACAATTGTTGAGTAGAGAGAGAAGACCAAAATGCAGAGATCTTCATAAATGCAGATTATAGGAAGTGCCATGATGCAGATATGAAGACGAACATGTTCATCTTCATAATGGTACTCCTATTTTTGGCATACATCCATCCCGTTCTACTTTTCTTGATGATGCAGATATTGATACATGTAAATCCATCTTAAAGGCATTTTTTTTTTAAGTACTGGGCTGTAAAAATCAATCAAGCTCAGACACATAAGAGCGTTCAACACTAATGTTTCTTTCTCCTTTTAAATCAGAACTAGCTAGGAGCGTGCTCCATGACCTCAGTATAGAATGACCCGAGTGAACGAAATAAAAAGCTGTGCGCGGTCAACTTCATACATTTTTCATGTAATTTGACAGATTACTAATCATGTGACAATTCAGTTCTCAATTGTGTTTCATAATTAAATCAGAGAGCTCTGATCATGCTCCACTAAGAGCTATCTCAGTTCACTTAGGCTCCGCTCAGAACTGAAAAAGAAAAAAAAACGCCTTAAAGATTACTTTAAACTTGAAGTTTTAAATTTAGTTCGGAAGTACATTTCAACGTTTTTTTTTTAATCGCTTAGTGATAATTAAAAAGTTGAATACATTTAGATGCTTTAGATAATTCTTTCAGGTATGTATGTCCATACATATTTTTAAACAGTCAATAGGTGTGTTCCTTTGGGCTCCAGTATCAACTGCCAAGTACTTCTGGCTGCAGTCAACTACTTCTGCTCTGTGGTCGAAGTAGTTCAAAGTAGTTCATTAATCTAGTTACAGAATGTTTCCAAACAAGAAAAAGACATCAACAATCAAAAGAAACTACGTAGTAGATTATTGTTCTTGACATTTTACTAATTAGAAGTAAAATTTTTTTGGCACGGAAATTGTTATTAGAAAAGTTATCAAAAATTAGAAATTGCACCATACTTTCTGGAAAACTGTTTCATTTACTCAATATATGTATGCACTGCAAAATGGTTATTTTGACTTTTTCGTGTAAAGCCGCGTCCAGATCAATAAAAAATTGGGTTTTGCGCAGTGTTCGACGCAAATATTTGTGTAGACGCAACATAATACGTCAGTGTGGACGTCCGGACGCAAACAAATTTTTGTGTCACATTCAACGCACGCTATCCTATTCCGATGGATTTTCGGCGCACACGAAAATATTTGCGGAGCAAAGGTGTTTTGATGTGAACAAATTGATGAATCAAGTTTATTAAAATTATTTTCCGTCCAAATTGGGCACTGACGCGCGGCACTTTAAGCAAAAATTAATTCCAAAATAAGTTGAAATTATCGGCGGAAATATTTGCGGCGAATAGAAAATTCAAGGCGCACGCCAGACGCCACACAAAGTAAATTGTTATTGATCTGGACGCAGCTTAAGGCTCGGAAAGCATTTGCGATTTTCCGTCATTGAAAACAAAAGTTGTGGTTTTCTCCCGCTTTTTTGCAATCGCATATACCAACAAAAATACAATAAATATAATTTAATGAGAATGCAAGCATTTGCTAGAGATAAATAGCAACGTCTAAAACAATTATTTATCGCTTGACGATTTTCTTGCCAAATAGAAGAGCTGCTATAGCTTTTTTGTAAAGCCCATTTTTGCACTAACCGCTGACATAACTTAATTAAAATCGCAAGTGCGTGTAGCCTCAGTTTGATTCCATTAGATCAATTTGTTTTTGCCACTTAAAAAACGCTTCAAAATACAACCTTTATCATTTTGTAATGGCTACGAGTTTTCAGTCGCATTTATTGCAATTACAAAATCGTGGGGTTGAGCACCAAAAGTGCGTGAATGTTTATTTCATGTTGCAATTACGATTTTCTATTCGTCGAAATTTAAATCGGAACTTTTTAAGCATAAATGCTTAATTGCATTTGATTAATTTTAACTTGCGACAATCGCATCACCAGAAAATTGAAACAAATTTCAGTCGTGTCGCGATGTCTTGGTATCATAGTGCAGTAATTCACATTGAAACTCATTATGTGCTTTTATTGCTACTGAAAAGTCGCACGGTCGTAATCGCAAGTGTGATCATAGCCCAAGACAATATATTGTTAATTAAATACAATCATAAAAAACGAGAAAAAGCTATGGATCTCTGCCACCAAAAGTCAGAAGTGTCAGTGTGAAATTAAAAAAAAAAAAAAACAATCTGACAGCACTCCCTGGTTGGGAAACAAAACCAAATGCCGAAGGCACAAAGGCGAGCCAAAAAAGTCTTGTGTTTAATAATAGTGATTAATATGTAATAAAATTGGTTTTTTTTTATCAAACACTTGAGAAAATGTCCACTAAAATGTTTAAACACTAATTAATACTTAATTCGATCGCAAATTTAAGTTTTCAGTTCCAAATACAAAAAATAATCAAATGACCGGATTCTTAACACTGCCAAGAGCATGTAAATATTTTCCAACCAGGGACTTTTTTTGTTGTTGTTTTTAGATGTCAAATTAGAAACAGAAAAGACAAAGACAAATCTTGGAAGACCTCTATAAACAATAAAAGCAAAGGTAATTGATTGATTCAAAATATGTAATAGCATTAACTTAAGCAAATGTATTGTCCACCTAAAAGTATACAACATTGTTGTCGTCAGTTGGTAAAAGTACTTTAGGTGCCATGCTTCGCAGGAAACTTCCCTTTTGGGTCCTGCCCCATTTACGCAATTCCGTTGATTTGCTTAGGATACGTTCAGTTACCAGGCAGGCCACGTTGCCTATGTCGTTAGTTGGCTTGCTTTCAAGTTTTTTTTTTTTTTGCTTACATTTTCAATATTTGTTTGTGTAAGCAGGCAAGTAGTTTCATAGGAAGGAACATTGCAAACATAAATTGTTTAAAACTTTGTTAATAATAATTTCAGCGCTAATTAATTCTATTTTCGGGTATTGTAGTCTATTTGACATCTAAATACCTTTTTCCTCATTTTGTTTTCAATTATTTGGTTCAATAATTTGCTTCACGTAACTCAACCACTGCATTGTTCTTTTGGAAGCGGCGAACTACTGAACTACTCACATGAGTAGATGCAAACGATAATCTAGTACTACTTACTACTTTTGCTCCGATGTGCGAGTAGAATGAAATTTGAGACTGCTTGGTATATTTCAGAGATTCTGAAACTGTGGGTGACATGTCATACTGATTGTCATAAATACAGTTAAAATTATATAGAAAAATAAAAATATCAGCATTATATTCAATAAGTTTAATTTAATGACCCTACGTTATTTTGTTTGTGTTGTTTTGTGCCGAAAAGATTCACAAAGTTCCAAAATATAAGTTTATCTCTGATATTATTGTAAACTAACACAAACTCATAACTGTATATAGGTCTGTTAAAAAAATTCAATTTGGAAAATTCACTAATTTTTGAATGAATATCCCGGCATGGCCCAAGTCTACAAACGGAACTCAATGCAAAGCAAACGCAAAATAAACAATATGTCGGCTGATTTGAATGCAATATTGATACTTTTTTAGGTACCTTCCAAAAGCTATCGTTTTTAAGATTATCGTTTTGCGTGCAGCAAATATTTGAACATCGAAACGTAATCGTCCAAATGATAGTCCTATCAGCGTTATGTGAAGCAATAATATTGTCGAAACGATATCGTGGGGCGAAGATCCTTCTACGGAATGAGTCCTTGGGCGAGTTTTAGTACTTTTAAACCAATTCGTGTGTATTCTTGATATTTTGTTTGCCTATTATTGTCCTACCTTAATCATACGGTTTGTGTTGTTGTTTTTGATCCATATAATTAAGAGTTTTCATTAAATTTGGGATCAGATATGAAGGGTTAGTAAAATGCAGCTAATAATATGAAAGATAGAGCGATTGCTACCGAGCCTTAGCAAGAGATGCTGTTAGTATAAGCATTTTAAGTCGATGTCCTAAACAACCTTATCTGCTATTTACATCCAACTACATACATTATTAAGTTTCCTTCCGAACCAATTCATTCCATCAGCTGGAAATGCCATGACTACGGATTTAAGGAATACATTTTTCTCGCCAAGGTTAAGTACACATATCACTCTACACATATTATTTCGAGGAATGCATGAGAAGTTTCTTGTGGCGGAGTTTTCAAATATTTTTGGTTTGCAAATGAGTTGGTAAGCTGAAATTTCAGAAGCTTTTTTTTTAAACCAAATATATTTTAACTTTTCTGAGTTCAACGGAATAACTGCATAGATTAATTTTGAATAAAACCTATAGAATTCCTTGTAATCACATAAAATAAGATGATTCAAGTGAGAACTACGTTTACTTTTCAAAGCATAAACACCTTTTGTTGCAAACACGAAATAAAAAATTCAGTTTTCTTTCAATGATTGCATGAAGGCAGATTTTTTCATTAGCTCATTTGAAAAGCTATTGAATTGTTTGTTTAAATTCCAAGATGAACTATATTCACGAAGATACGTCATTTATAAATATACCTACAAATATTATATTTTGGAGGCATTAACTATTTGGGTACAAGTTTGTGCTAAAAAATTAAAGCACAATTGAGATCTTAAATTAATATATGTAGAAGTAGGTAACATATTCACTTTTATTTGCACATTTTCGCTCCTTTGGAAAAAGTTTAACCTACATAATGACTTGCAGTAATTGTGTCAATATCGGTGCTTATTGACAATCAGTGGCAAAACATCTCAAAGGCGAAAAAGACTCGGCGCAGAAAACTCACATTGAGAAAAACATTTCATAACTTTTGACCTGAATCAAACTCCGAGTAGATTTTCAGGAGAATGCTTGCATTAGCAGATTATCTCGAACACTTTTTAGTTCAAACAGATATCGAGTCTAGATCTAAAACTAACATCTATGCTCTACACTGTGCATGAAATTCAAAAGTTATACAAGAATTTGCTTTGATTATTTGATCTGCAATTACTACCAGCTCTGCAATTACATATTTCGAAAACTCCAAAGCGCACAAAATTTAAAATAAATTTACTTATTTATAGCCGAGTTATAACGAACTAGTAGGACATTAAAATTTACACATTTAAAGTGCTAATCAGCTGCTGACACAATTTACCATATTCAAACTGATCACCTGATATTCTTCTCAGCTTAATTCCTTTGTTATCCTTATTTCTACCCTCGCAAACTTGTAGCTCAATTTGCAAACCCCCAGAATATTCTAAGCTTAAATTAGAAATGTCAACTGGCATATCTGAATCCCCAGATACGGATGAGCTCAAACTCATACCTGTTCCAGATGAAGAAGTACTTGATTTTGCACTCACCCCTTCGTAACCATCAGTTACGTTTGCTTTATTTAGAACGAAACCTTTGGGTGGCATGGCTGAGTCTATTGTTTGTTTCACCAATTGCAGGATGCGTGTGGAATCAAGATTGGAACATTCGTGTGGCAGTGGAACTTCGTAGCACTCGTCTGACATTCGAGAATCACAAATCGAATCGGGACTCATGCGACCCTCAGTTTGATCACCGATTTCGGAATGAGAATCACTTTTGAAACCGGAACTTGCTGAGGGTTCTTGGCATGGTGACAGGTTGTTGGAATCATTACTTAGGCTGTCGTCACTAAACCCTAGTGACTTATCACTTCCTCGACGATTTGAACCACTGGTAGCACCGCAAGCTGACGATGAGGGTTCCGTGTCTAGCCTGGAGTTGTTCTCACTCTCAAGGCTTGCTTTACGACCGACGCCTCGTGTGATCGAGGGCATATCAATCGACGGTTCGGTGATGATGAGACCTTGCAAAGCCAGCGATGGCATATTTGGTTCTAATGAGTCGCAGTCGCTGTCTCGGCTGTTATCAGAAGAGAGTGCCACAAGGGTGATTTCACTGCCCTGGACATCAGTCAGGCAGATTTGTGGATGTGATGGCTGGCACGCTGAGAGTTCCTCATTGGCAAAACCCATAGCACCATATGGTAAACCAGCGGATATTGTGTGGCTTATGTGGCCATTGGCATTCTCCTCTTGGATTATACAAAGATTTGGCGAAGCGGGTGGCGTGGGAACAATGCGAATAGGTTGTGCGGGTGACAAATTCAGTGGCTTCAAATCAAAATAGGATACAGGCATGAACCAGCCTCCACCTTGCTGCTGTTGAGATGGGCAGGCAAACATATCTGAAGGCATCACCTCCGCGGAGCACACATCCATCGATAAGTCCAGTGGCTGGTTAGAGGCATTTTCAATAGCTGCGGAAGTTCCTCTTGTTATAGAACCACCACCTCCGCTTGTGGTCAGCCCACTGAATCCTTTTGTGATTTGATGCATTGGCGAAACGGAAACAGGTGCATTAAACATGTAAGGGTTCGGAGATGAACATCCACTGAAGCTGTTATGCACTGGAGATTGGCGGCCAGAATTTTGGCAGCAGCCCCCAGTCAAATTGATGTTGCTGAACTGTCCGATCAAACTGGGATTGTGTTGTGATAAATTGCTGAAGTTTGACGCTGGATTCAGCGTCCCCGTCATATACTTTGAAAACTGCATGCCTGGCCCAAGTTGAGCCGCATTGAGGTTATTTGTATTGCTTGTTGAAGGTGCAGATAGTGGATTAACACTATAGCTGTACATTTGTTGTTGCATATTACATTGCTGACCGGAATGTGCTATAAGACCTAAATACTGCGCCAATTCCAATGGAACTAAGCCCGACGAAACTATATTCTTAGCTATTTCACCACTGATGCGATGCTCTTTGACAAGACGATTCAGAGCGGGAACTAGATTCATCATGGCATCTTGAGGCACTTCGATGTTTTGCCCTCGATTCTGTATAACATTGATGATTGGTCTGCCATGAATTGGTGAGCCTAAAAATAACGAAAGTAAATGTTAGTTAATAATAAACAGAATAAAGGGATGTGTGGTTTGTGTGACATTTTACTTTATTGAAAGAACTCAATTCAAAAACTTACTCCTACTTCTAACTTGTTCAAAATACACATTTATCTTTTTAATAATAAAATATTTTTTTTTCGGTTTACTCGAGATTATATTCGCAGATAGTTGGTCGTATTAAGTCTTCCGGCTATGGGATATCCCTGCTGTAGTATAGAACAACAACTTGATGCACTTTTCCATAAAAATGATTCCAAATTAAATATGGATGCCCAAAACCTCAACGAGGGCCACAAAAATCTTCTTCCAACTTTTGAACTGGTCCGAGTTTTTTACCGAGTGTAATTTTGAGCAAAACGGTTACGATTTATTTGGAAAAATTTGAATCTTTTGACAAAGCCAAAGGCCAAAATATCATGTGAGCAGCCAGAAATGGACGTATAAGTCAGGCAAAGAACATAAATTAAATATCTAACTGATTTGAACTTGTGCTTTGAAATAATAAGTGCAATATAAACAAAATCGGTTTTTACTAATTTCGAAAGAGTGCATTTCTAGAAAACTAAAAAAATATTTTAATAATCTTCATGCAATTTCTAAACATTTTTAAAGCATATACAAATAAAATAATACATCCAAATTTACGCAAATCTTACCAGGCAAGCTAATTGAGTTCTCTAAAAGCGGTGGACTTGGAGCAACTAAAAAGTTGCGCTGTGCTATACCTTTTTGTAGATACTGACACTCTTGTAATGGTCCTTGGAATTGTGCTTTCGATCCTTCAGATGCTCGACGTACTGGACTATAACGACCTTTAAATAGAAAAAAAAAGAAAAGAAAAAAACATACGGAAATAATTTTAATTCATGATTTGACAAGAAATGAACATGGATTTTTGTGTACATTAAGTGAAATTTATGCTAAAACGTTTTACACATCGACACATTGGATAACTAGCTTAAAAGATTTTAAAAGTGTGAGTTCATGAACGCTTCTAGCTGACGCCAAAAGTGTAACGGAAGCTATTAGCCTCTAGGCATCAAATAAGTTTTCGACTTTAACCTCATTTTCTGCTAATCAGTTGAACACACTCCTTGGATGTAGGTGGTTGAGAAGAACATTTAGGTCTTAAAATACGTCGCACAAAAAAAATTTCGATAGACTATCAGCTAAATCTGGATCACAAAAAGTTGATATAGCAGGTTTGTGAATAAGGATAGTAAAGGGTGTTTTTTTTAGACGTGTGTTTTTCAATCTGGCAATACTTTTTTCGGAGTCGGTCTTTTTGGTTTGCCATTTCATAATGAATAGACTTGCTCCTGAACAACGTCAGCAAATCGTGCAAATTTATTACCAAAATAATGGTTCGGTTCGCGCGACACATCGCACGCTGCGTCCAATATTCGGTCGAGATAATCGCAAAATCGAGCACTCATGGATCGGTTTCGCACCACGTTTACTTTAGTGGATAAGTCGCATTCTCAGAGACGCCGTACAGTGCGCACCGAAGACGCTATTGCTGCTGTGGAGCAGAGTATCGAAGAAGACCCGAATGAGTCCATCCGCCATCGCGCGCTCGCGCAACAATTGAAGCTGTCGAAAATTGGGCCTCTCGGCTGGAATTTGTTCGAGCCAGCCGCGGCGCGGCGGCCACTTGCCCGAAATCATTTTTAAAACATAATGGCAAACCCTTATCTTTATAATAAAGCTAAGTTATTGGCCATAACATAAAATAATATGCGTTTTATTTCTTCTTGAAATCCACAAGTCTAAAAAAAACACCCATTACTAGGAGCAAACTTCTCTTTCAGGAAGAGATTGGCCAAATATCTTGTTGCTACGCAATAACCATTAAGAGATCTAGGATTGAACCAAAAAAACAAACCCTTGGCAGCAGGGGAATAGGTTTTCAGTGTAAAATCTCTCCATCCTCAACTCAAAAATATCTTTTCTTCGGCAGACCAATCTACTATCAGGCTAGCTCAGCCTCAACTATCCACACTATCAGGATTAAATTATCTACCTGTGGAGGAGGTTGGCCCGATTTTACATCTATTAACACCTTCTGCAGGTTCTGAATTACTAAGGGGGGCACCAGCGCCCGAGATTTTAGGTCGGACATCCAGAAGACCCAGTCCCTAGATATTTTACCCGAGTTCTGTTCAAGTGTGCGAGACCTCTTGCCGTTAAGTTGGTTGGTGGAATGATCCAACCTAGATAATGATCCAAAATCTGACTGAAAGCATTTACATGCATATGTACCTATATATTCTGTTGCAGTCTGTACTTCCAATTCATGCTTCTTTTAATTATTGAATTTGGACAAACGAACAATTGTTTTTCGTTTTGCAATTTTTCACTAAAATAAATTCTTTTAAGTCGCATCAAATGGACGGGAAAAAATGAAATGCACTTTGGAATATATTTGTTGTGAATTTGTAGATGGACAACTTTTGTGTTAAAATTCCTTGTAAAATAGCCCAGAGACCATCGCATAAGAAAAAAATGATTATTTTCACAAATTCCTTCGAACCAAAAAAATATGAAACTGTTGTAAGGAATTCGACAATAGGTGTTTTGACAGGTTGACATTTTACTGAAGAAAGATACCAAACAGACCTCATGGATTGATCTTGATCGAAGTCTTTAAAGTTGCTTTTCTTGAAGCCTCTTCTTTTCATTCAACGTTACCCAAAGTCTAGAACTGTTATAATGTGAACCATATAACACTTTCAAATCTATTCTTTAAATAACATTGCTGCTGATAAAAACTAAGAACAACGTGAAACAAAAACTAACATAAAACATTTAAATAAAATGAAAAGAATCATAAATGAGTAAACGAAACAAATGTTAAACAAAACAAGAAAAAAAAAAAAAAAAAAACAACAACAAAAAAATAATAAAAGAAAACTTACCAACTTCTTGTACTGTGGGTAGTAATTTGCAAGCTCTACCAAAGCGTCTGTTGCTTAGGCTGGCCCCTGCAGCTGATGACGTTGTTGTTATTGCAGAGGAGCAAGACGGACTTGGGCTGCATTGAGTGCCCGCCGGAGGACTTTGACTTAGTCCACCGCTCGAGCACTGCTTTTTAAGAGCGGGCGGAAGATAATTGCGATTCATGCGCGATTCAACTTCTCTAATCAGTTCCGGACTAATCACTGAGTGATTGCAACAAGTATTTGGAGTATATGGAAAAGGATAAGGTAAAGGCATCGATAGCGCCGATACGAAAGAGAATTTTTTAATTGACAGTTAAGGATTAGGATCAAGTTAGTCGCGCAAGTAGTGGTATTTTGTGTAGCCAAGGGTACAGGTGAGTATGAGGATTTAATTTGATTTTCAGTTTTGTTTTGTTACCAACAAGGCACACATCCAAGCACAAAATCAAATGTAATTAAAAAACCGAAAAGAAAAAAAAATAAATAAAAATAAAAAATAAAACTTTTGAAAACACAGGAATAAATTAAAAGAAATAGGTAGTATATATTATAAAAATATGTGAGAAAAAAATCGATATATTTATGTACATAACATCTAGGTGCAATTAATCTAATTTATTTTTTCCTAGGTAAATATCGTGCAGCCATGCTTATTTATTATGTATTTGCTTGCAAAAATTGTAAAACATATTCATACCTGGCGGACGGTCCATTACAGTAAGGAGTCCTGTACGTCTTGTGCGTCCACCACCGGATTGAGGCGCTGGCGAATGAGATAGATTTGGCTGATCCATTCCAATTGCTTCTGAATGATGAGACCCTGATATGTCATCCGTACATCCCACTGTGTGCCGCTTCGTGCAACCGCGAACTTGCATGTACCTAAAACAAATAATGTACATATATATTGAAGATAAAAGGTCACAACTCACAAGAACTTTTCAAACTTACCTTTGAATTTCATCGCTTGATTCCTCGTTGACTTCAGGTGTATTCGAATGGCCCATCATGGCTTCTCCCATCATATTCAGATGGGCTTGTTGCTGTTGTTGTTGCTGTTGCTGTTGTTGCAACTGCTGTTGCTCACACACAATTTGATTTCCAGTCGCATGACAGTCGACACCTGAGCTACAAACTCCACCGCCAATACTTGTGTTCGTATAATAGCCTTCCATTTGTGGCTGTGTTTGTGTTTGCTGGACATTATTCATTGAAGATGGATAATATATTCGAAGATTAGCTCCACCATCTGAAGCTCTTCTTCCAAATGCACCAGCTATGCGATGGAATACCCTCGTTACATAAAACAAAATCTCATACTCAAATTATGTAATAGACTTACTTGCACCCATGACAGTAGGTGGCTTTAATAAATGCTGATCCTTAATCGTGAGGTTGTGCAGTGGCTGATTTTGAAGCATAGGCAAATTCATTGGCAGATAGGGGCCACCCTCGTTTTCCTGACACTTGAAATTAATTGGATTGATGGGATTTGGATTGGCTAGAGCTTGTTCGTGGGCCACATCACCCGGGCCAACTGTATGTCTTCTTGTATTGCCACCATTTGCTGCCGAATTGTTGGCGTTCAAGTGGTTTTGATTGTTTACTTGTTGCTACAAGAAAAAAAAAAAATATAATATTTTAGACAAAATATTTAAGAGTTCGAAATTATTAATACCTCATTCGGACGTGCTAAACATTCCAATTCCAAATCACCGAACTTTTCCAAGTCCACTGAGACATCAGTCCAGCCCAGCAATCCCGCACCTGGACACGAGGCATTTGTAAGCGGACTCAGTCGATCAGCTGATTCTTGTTTCATAGGCTCTGATCTGTCCACAACGCCCGTTGTTATGCTTGTTTTTCGCGACCTATAAAAGAGGGCACACATTGTATCCGGTAAATACTACCTTTAAGTAATTCCACACAAAAGTGAAGGACTGAATAATTAATTTTGCAAAAGTTCATTTAAAATTATGCGCGTGACCATTCATTGCCAACACAAAATGCCAATTCATCTGCAACAATACCCAAAGCTAAATAGTGTAAGCCATATTTTTAACTAAATGCACCCCTTTTGAAAGTGTTTTCTAATGACAGTTGACCTTTGGCTTATTACAATATTATTCTTCTGCCCCACATACACACACCAGATACACATATGTATGTATGTTCTTTTCATTGTTGGGACAAAACAATAGTTTTGTCACCGGAAGAGATAGTGTCAAACCGGTCAACGGCGCGCGGCGGCGATAGAAACAGGCAAAACTAGAAATAGCCAACAGCGGTACACAATATTATTGCTGTTCATTGGACTATATTTTCGTGGACAATAATTATTATTGTGGTTGTTGTTGACAAAGACAAACTCAGTTTTATTGATTGCAAGCAGAACATGACGGTACACACATAACACTCTAATCTGAAAGATGTGCTGTGACCCAGTAACAAAGCAGGAAAACAAAAACAAGCTTAATAACTCACCTAGAGTAGGCCAAGTTGGCATGATGTTGCAGTCTTTGCTGTTCTCTTCTTTTCTCTTGGAGTTTATCATTTAGGAGGTTGTATATGGCATAGATTTTATCAAAATGATTCTCATGCACCGATTGTGCAATCATATCAGCTGTTAGGCCGGGCAATTGCAGCATGTGTGTCATTACCACCGAATCGAGATTTGCCGGTTCGATGACTGATTGATTGCGGGTGGCGGTGGCGCTGGTGGAGATTGTCTCAACGTCGCCAGACCATTCACTGAGCCAGCGATGTTTGATAATTTGCTTTAGAGTGTAGCGTCGATCTGGTTCAACGACAAGCATGTTACGTATAAGACTTTCGCAATCTAAAAACAAAAGCAAAAATAAAAATTGTTTTTAATTTTGTTTTTTTTTTTTTTTTCATTTTCAACAAACAAATAAACTAAAGAAAGTAGATCAAAACAATGAAAGCATAAAAAAACAAGAGAGATGCAGATAGATAGAGGTTATTGTTCACTTCATGGGTTACAGGTTTATTGTATGTACATATGTACATACGTAACTTAAATTAAAACAAATAAATATTATTATTAATTCTATTGAAATGCTTCCCAAAACTTATTTTTTAAAGCAGAATTCGATGCTCAAAAGAAGACATTTTTATTTTGAGTGATAGATAATATAAAGGGTTTTCCAATAAGAGGTGTTATTTTGAATAGCCCGCTATTTCGGTAGCTGTCACTTTTGGAGCTGTCATTTTTTGACATTTGACAAGTAGAAACTACGCCATGGATGGAACGATACACGCTTCAACAACGCATTGAAATTATTAAAATTCACTATAAAAATGGTGAAAATTTGGCAGAGACGGTTCGTAAAACTAAAACATTTTTGGGTCGTCGTGAAGCACCTTGTCGGACCGCAATACAGAAATTGGTGGACAAATTCGAGCTGTTGGGACAAGTTAGTGATGTGAAGAATAAAACCCGTGCACGTCGCTCAAGAACAACTGAGAATATTGCTGTTGTAGCCCAAAGTGTTGAAGAAAACCCAGGTTTGTCCATTCCTCGTCGTTCTTTGGAATTAGGCATTCCACAAACGTCATTACACCGTATTTTGCATAAAGACTTGGGTCTTAAGGCTTATAAAGTTCAGTTAACACAAGAACTCAAGCCGGCTGATCATCAACAACGTCGCGTCTTTGCTGATTGGGTCCTTGAAATTCATGCAAGATGATCCGGAATTTCATCGAAAAATCATCTTGACTGATGAGGCCCATTTCCACCTCGGAGGCTACGTCAACAAGCAAAACTGTCGCATCTGGGGCTCGGAATACCCAAGAGTTATTGTTGAAAAGCCTCTCCATCCTCAACGCGTGACTGTTTGGTGCGGTTTATGGTCCGGCGGGGTCATTGGACCTTACTTTTTCGAAAATGAGGCTGGAGCAACAGTTACGGTCAATGGATTGCGCTATCGAGAGATGATTAATGATTTTTTATGGCCGGAATTGGATGGTATTGATCTGGACAACGTTTACTTTCAACAAGACGGCGCTACGTGCCACACAAGCAATGAAACCATCGATCTTTTACGGGAAAAGTTTCCGGACCGTGTTATCTCTCGAAGAGGTGATAACAATTGGCCACCGAGATCTTGTGATTTAACACCTTGCGACTTCTTCCTTTGGGGCCACGTGAAAGATAAGGTCTACGTTAACAGCCCAGCGTCGATTCAAGACCTCAAAGATGGAATTCGTGAGGCCATCGAGGACATAGGGCAGCCACTTTGCGATTTGGTTATGGAAAATTTCATGAAAAGGATATGGTCCTGTAAGCGTGGTCGTGGCGGCCATTTGGCTGATGTTGTGTTCCATTATTAACGGCATACCTTTCTCTTTATAATGAAATAAACATCAGATCATTTATCTCAAAAAATGCCATTTTTCTTTGAATATCAAAATAACACCTCTTATTGGAAAACCCTTTATTTATCATTGAAGACCTATCAAGTAAAAGCTGGACATGGATGATCACACATAAAAACACTCCTGCCTGGCGGATTGTCAGAGTGCGCACTCATAAATGATGGAATTAAATACTATTGGCTTTTTCAGTGGATACAGATGACGGTCACTCTTTCCATAGTTGGTTTGAATTTGATTGTCAACGTGCGTGTATCAATTACTGATTTAAATGATAGAATTATGTGTTTACTATCTAAGATGCCCAACAAGCTTGAAGAAAGTCTTTCATGGATCAAATTGGATGGCAAAATACAAAATAAAAATAAAAATTAAAAAACACACTATTCCAGGAGTGTCATTCATAAGTAATCATAATCATGTATGCTACGATTAAAATTGAACGAATATAGGTACAGGTTCAAATGCTACCTCTTTCAAGGAAGGCCCTTTGCAATCATAACCTATTGCACGACCTACTCGACTTCTACCCCAATAAGACAATTATTTGAATTATTATTCGAATTAATTCCTTGGAAGCAATTGATGTTGATGATTTCTTTTTGTTTCTTTTCATGATTTCATCATCTTTTTTTTTTCAATATTGCAAAGAAACCATAATCAATACATATAAAAAAGGATCGTGGTGGGTTCGGATGCTTAAAACTTGAAATCGACTGGACCAATTTGGATACTTTCTTCTACGGGTTTGTTTGTAATTACTCCGCAAAGGTTTAGGAAAAAAGAAATTTCAGAAAATTATCAACATGTGGCGCTGTAGGCGGTTAGGAAATGGCTTTAAGGACATTTTTTTTTCAACTTTTGTTATTTGTAGGGTGAAATGGGGCAAAAATAAAAAATATTCGAATTTCAGAAATTCTTTTTTTTTAAGGTTTTTCGTTAGAAATGGCTTGAGGGATATTCTTTTACAAAATTTAAATATTTGTAGGGATAAATGGGGTAAAAAACAAAAACCGTCCGATTTAGGAAAATCTTTTTTTGTTTAAAAAGTTTTTCGTGGGAAATAGCTTTAGGGATATTCTTTTTCAAATTTTGTTATTTGTAGGGTGAAATGGGGAAAAAATAAAAAAATATCCGATTTAAGAAATTCTTTCGGTAGGTATATGAAAGGTTGTTTTTTAGTTGATGCCCATTAAGATTTTTTTTTCAGAAAATTGTCATTTATAGGATGAAATGAACGAAAAGTAGCATCTGATTTCAAAATTTCCTTTGTGTGTTGAAAGGTTATGTAAAAAAAATTGCTATTTATAGAGTGAAATGGGATAAAAAGAAAAAAAAGGGTTTTTTATTACAAAAATTCTCTCTGTGTTGACAAAGTTATAGAGGTTGGACTTAGAGGATCATGTATTAACTTATATAACCATTCATAACGTGAAGTAGGTTAAAACCCATAAAGTAGTATTCGATTACAAAAATTAGCCTACATATTTATATATATTTTCTTTTGTAATTTTTATGCGAAGCTTAGGTTCGTCTACCCGGGCGAAGCCGGGAGGGTCAGCTAGTACATAATATGTTTCGAAATTAAAATAGACTAAATCACTTCTTGGAAAGCCCTATCCAAATTAGTTCAGACATTTTGTTGTGATGTCTGAATCTTTGATCAAAACATCATTTAAGCCTCAAATCTTAAAAAAATCTTAAATATCTCTGCAGTATTATAAATGATCTGTATTGTAACAAAAATGATAGACTAGAAAGTGATTTAAGCTTTGGTATGCCTCCCTCAACGATCCTGAATTGTATTGCGTGACTTTTTTAAAAAATCTTTGATTTATTTATTTATTGTCGTCAACAATATCTTTTCTATGGTGGTCCTTATATGGGAGATAGTCTTGAACAGCCCTTATTCGGTTCGAAATGTTCAAAAACAAAAATAACAATTGTTATAGGCTTCATCCCTTTCTTTTAAAAGGCAATTTTTCTATTTTATAAATATACAAAATAAATAAGCTGATCCCTATCCAAAGTGAAATTTCAAAAGCTTACATGATTTTCAATGAGTAATTATAAGACCTTTCCTTAACCCCGATTTAAATAACATTTTAAAGAGACACGGATTGTTTAAGTAGCTATCATTTCTCTATGGTAATTTGCAGAATAGTTTATCTGCTATGTATTTCGTTTTCATTTATTTCAGAGAGTTCAAGAAACAACCGAAGTGTGACTAATTTCGTTTTATTTTTGAACTAGCTACTGTTGAGATCAACCAACGATTCAGACTTTGTGCCAGTTATGTTTTTAACTTTCGCTATGATAATTGTATGAAAATGTTGTTCTTTTTTTATAAATGACACGCTTTCCAGGGGTTATTTCAACTTGAGAATTTTAAAATTTATATTTACAAATTTCGGAAGTTAAGGAAAGAGGATGAGGGCCAAGTAAGAGATACCAATTTATATTGGCTTTCATTTCAGGATGATAGCAAAAATGCATTGTGTTTAGGCTCGGCCATTTGATTTTCGACAAGTCGGAAATTCACTAGAAAAATGAATCACTCGTGTATGGCTGGCTTTAAAAGTGAATACTAGTCAGTCACTCAAAAAAACTTTTGATCTGACGGTGAGTGGTATTAAGAAAACAGAGCACGTGCTGGTATTACAAAATTCTATATATTTATACGAAATGGAGAACCTTCTCTGAAGAGTGGAGTCTTGAGCAGGTGCTCCATTTTATGTACACAACCCACTGTGATACTCCAAAAAAATCGGCTTAGAAATTCTCTGTTTTGAAAGCTCGGGTTGGGGTCAAAATTATGAGTGGGTCCAAATTCAGTATTTCAAAATTCAGATTATCAGAGTTTCAGAAAATTCTGCAAATATAAAAAGAGGAGTTTTTAAAAAAAAATTGTGTGAGTGCCGGGACTCACGGTTAATATGTGTAAACATCAACGTGCGCGGATCCAAAACGGACTTGTTTTTGCTTGAAGGGGATCTTAAGATTTTTTTCACTCAACGCACCCATCCTAGTACGCAGATCGTAACGTTGCACACCGTAACGTTGCATGACGTAACACGTTTTTTTTTTTTTACTCTACCGCCAGCATAGATGTTTACACATCAAAAATGTAAATAAGCACGCGCGCTTTTTTGTTTTATGATAAAAACTAAAGCTGTAAAAATATATAAAAAAAGATATTTTCTGTTTTAACTTTATGCGTGAAGTTAGTGGTAAAATGAAAAATTGATGTTAAAACAGAAATGATTATTCTTTTATAACTTCACAGATCGGGAATTGACCGCCTAATGCCCAATTCACAATGCAACGAGGAAACGGAACGTGAGCGTGACGAGAATTCGTTGTAGTTGTCAACCAATTTCAAACAATGGCCGAGTTTAACGCACATCTGAATATTCAGAATTCTGAATTTTTGAAGCTCTTGATTGGCCAGCTGTCAGAAAAAGTTCTGAAAATTCAGATGACTTCTGACAGCTGGCCAATCAAGAGCTTCAAAAATTCAGAAGAACTTTAAAAATCGAAAAAAAGATGCCACGTGACGATGATTTTCATTTTTCCTAAGTAATTTACAGATTTTTCACAAAAGATGTAATCAAATTGTGTCTAACAAATACAGTTATTGATAAATCTATTGTTTTGTATGTTATATTGTTTATATTTTATTGATTTTTTTTTTACAAAAATGAGTTTTTGTCGTAAAAATGCTCGCCGCATTGTGAATTAGAGAATAATTTTGTTACTAAAAAAATATGATGATTTTGTAACAGAAAAGAGAACAGAACAGATCCGCTAAGTGTTTAAAAACTGACAGAATAAGTTAGAACAGAAAATTCTAACTTTGTGTTCTAGGGGGTTGATAGTCTCTTATCAGTCCCCCTTTGTAATTTACAAATAAGATAAGAAATATCATCTTATAATTATTTTTAATTCAAGGTCATTTGATCGCAAAAGAATATACATATGTATATATCAGCTGACGCTTTGAGACTTCTTACACTCTACCTGTGAGAATAGGTCTGTTCCCGAGATTTTTCGCACTAAATCTGACTAAATGTCAAATTTTGAGGAGTTGGGATGAAATTCTCTCACAGAGAGAAGGAAAACTGTCAAAATGTCGGGAAAGGTTTGCGCACTACTTTGCACTAATTCAGGCCAAACGTCAAAATTATACTCGACAAGGGTTGCCGTAGATCAATGATAAATCTTAATTAACACTTTCAAGAACCATAACTCAAGAAAGTAAATGTTTAAAGAAATAAAACGTACTAATCCCAAGTTTATTAATATAAAAACAGAACAAAAATTCTTTAATTATAAATTAAATTATGAAGCTCAGTGTGTTTTTTTCTTAAAAAAACATTAAAATATACAAGAAATTGTTATTTATTCCTCAGAAACAGTTTTGCTAAATGATTTATATTTTATAAAAATTATTTGGTCACTTAAAAGATTAATAAAATAATAAAAAACATGCCCATCTACCAAAACTAAAACTAAAATAAAAATAACACTTGGGCAACCTTGTTATTTGAACTCAACCGACAAAATGCTGTCAACTGACATATGTCAATCTGGTAAGAAATACCCAGAAGAAAATTCTCGGACCAAAACTGGTAAGGAGGGGGGAATGTTTTACTCTCATTTAAGTGCTCTCTTTAGCAAGAAATAGCATAATTTTTGATGTGTTGAACGGCTTCGGACTAAAAATGACTAAGGGCCAGTTTCACAGTCCACACTTACCGAAATAAGTGGCACTTAAGTTTCCCATATTAGGAATTTTAGCTAAATTTCATAGCTAGCGTGAGTGGAACTTAAGTCACTAACATCGGAGACTTAAGTGCCACTTATTCAGGTAACAGTGAACGGTGATATTGGGAATTAATCTTTCAAATTCCCCACTTAAGTGTCACTTTTCTGACTGTGAAACTGGCCCTTAATCTGGCGGTCTGAAACTACTTGAAACTAGGTGCGGAACACAGCTAATATATAACAGTTTACGGCAAAGTTTTTACTAGAGCCACCTATTGCATGTATGTACATATAAGTGTTTAACATCTGATTGAATTATATTCGTGTATTTATATTTACACGTGTATTTAATATTTCACGTGTATTTAACATTAAACATGTACATATTTAGTATTACAAGTATTTATAATTATTTGAAATTTATTTTGTATGACATTTTCAATAAAAATGCAATTTAAAAATTTAATGATTCAAAAATCGTATATGCGAAAGTTTTGCAAAAAAAAAAAACACATTCAACAGGTGATTGTATCTACTTGCTGGTGGAGACGCAAAGCGAAAAGTGTTTTGACAGGCCACTTTTATTCCAGCCCAGAAATTATCTTAGGTTTTTTTTTTAGAAAATAAATTTCCCAGGGGAGTAAAAAATGATAATTAAAAATTTCAAAGGCATTTTGCTATAAATAAAATTTGGAGGAGTGTTCCCAACAAAATTGCTGTTTTTTTTAGCAAAATTGTGAGGCGTGTATTTCGTTCCACCAAAATGATAAAGTCGTCTTTGAAAAGTAAAAAAATCGTCTTTAAAAAATCATTTCAATAAGAATTTAATAGTTCGCTCTTTTGCTTAAGCCCTTATGCCACTAAATTATTTCTTAATTTTTAGCTCATTAAATCGTAGTGTCAGCAGAGAGAAAAAGAAAAAGATAGATACACTGAGAATTCTACACAGATTCTAGTTCAGGACATCCAAAATTTTCAGAAAAGTAATTCTGGTTTCGCCAAACAAAAACCAGTGCAATCTTAAATAGTTTTCTTTGCATTACTCAGTATCATGGTGTCAGCTTGCATAAATAATAAAATAGCTATCGGTGGGCCGTACATTTCCGAACCGAAAAAAATAATATATGTACATAATGTACATATGTACATATGTATATTTGCGTTTTAATTGTTTTTCTCTGAAGCTGATGTCAGCTCTAAAAGAGTGCAATATCTATATACCATCGCAATAGTGACCTCACATAGAAGATAAAATTATATAAATATATATAAATAGTATAATGATTTGCATGAGTTTTAGCTGACATAATAATACATTTAATTTTACCTTGCGACATAAAGTATGGAATCCTGAACTTTCCTAGAACTACTTTAGTCTTCAAGTCTAAAAGTGTTTTGCCATCGAAAGGCAATGCCCCACATACCAGAGCATAGAGCACTACACCCAGACTCCATATGTCTGCCTTAGGTCCGTCATATTCAAGACCCTGGAATACTTCTGGGGCAGCATACGGCGGCGAACCACACCAAGTTTTCAGTGGTGTTCCTTCGTCATATTTATTACTAAATCCAAAATCAGCAAGCTGCTCAAAAAAAAAAAAAAAAAAAAAAAAAATCCAATAAATAACTATTGAGACATTGAGTATGCAAGGAGATTACCTTTATGTTCATGTCTTTATCTAGCAAGACATTCTCTGCTTTGAGATCACGATGCACCACTCCTTTGGAGTGGCAATATTGCACAGCGGACACTAATTGGGTGAATACCCTTGCCGCTTCCGGTTCCTTCATTCGACCTTTCTCCACTAAATGATCGAATATCTCACCTCCCGCCGCATGTTCTAACACCAGATAGATCATCGTCTGAGATTCCATAACTTCGTACAAACGTGTGATGTGCGGATGATACATTTCTTTGAGTATTGCGATTTCTCGAAATGTTTTCGCCAAATATTCCTCGTTCAGGCATGTCTTGTCGATAATTTTTATTGCCACCTGGAAAAAAAAAAAACAAAACAAATTTAAACAAAATATTAGTTGTTTTGTGAATATTATCACGTGCTTATGTACATACAGTGACCCACAAAAGTCTGCGTACAGAAGAAGAATTCTTTTAAATAATATCGATATTCACAAATAGAACATTATTAAATTTATAAAATTGATTTATATCGGTAAAATAATATTTATTAAACACATTCATTTCAAACAAAATTTTTATTTTCTTAAAATAGTACAGTCATTTGGTAATTTTACCTGGAAAGTTTTCCGGGAGTTTTGAAAATTGGCAATTTTATAGATTTCGACGTGCTCTTTCAGAATTTCAACTTTGCCACCTCATATCTTTGCAAAAGCAGTTTTTTGATAATAACTCCTATCCGACACATTTTACGGTTAAAATACATATGTACAAAATAAAACTAGAGAAAATTTCCTACAATTTATGTCTTAACCTTTTTTTTCTAAAATCAATAGTTTCGGCGTACGAGCGTCGCAAAGTTTAGTTTAACACAGGTTTCGATAGAAAAACTCATTTCCACACCAACTTGAGGTAGAGTAAGCGGCCTGGGGGCGCTTGCCCTCCCCTGGCTCTGAGCAAAGACTTTTTTCTACCAACACTTTATCAGTTCTTAACAGGGAATTTTGACTAATTGGTAATTTTTTTCTCAATTTTCGTTCCATCGTTTTGCCCTTCTTGAAGACAATGAAAATCTGTTACTTATCATAAAAATGGATTTAATTTTGATTTCATGTTGAAAAATTGTTCACATAACTCTTTAACTCTAAACGTTTAAGTCATAGGTACAAAAAATATTGGAAAATCTGAGTGGTGATATGGTGTTGGGAAATACGCGGGCGGCTTCTCAAATCCAACAGAGCCTACTATAGTCTATCAAAGCTCTTCAAATCCAGAAATCTCACCATAACTTCAAAACTGCTGCTGTACAGGACCATGGTCCTGCCAGTACTCACATATGGATCCGAGACTTGGGTGCTTAGCAAAAGGCACTCCGACCTCTTAGCCGCGAGAAAAGTCTTAAGGAGAATTGTTGGCCCCATATGTGAGGAAGGACGATTCCGGAGACGGTACAATCATGAATTGTACGCAATCTACCTTGAAGCAGATATCGTGACAAAAATTAAGCTCGGTAGACTCCGGTGGGCATGGCACCTAGCTCGCATGAGCGAAGAGGAACCTGCTCGGAAAGTTCTTTGTGGTACATTCTATGGTAGACGACAGCGTGGTAGACCATGCTTGCGCTGGAGAGATGGCGTAGACCAGGACGCCCGGAGCCTTGGGGTGCGCAACTGGATGGCGGCGGCTCGAGACCGGGATGGGTGAAGAGACTTGTTGAAGGAGGCCAGGACCGGACCCCGGTTGTCGAGCCGACGATGATGATGATGATATGGTGTTGGGACGATATAAGAAAAATTTGTGTGAGTGCCGGGACTCACGGTTAATATTTGTAAACATCAACGTGCGCGGATCCAAAACCGACTTGTTTTTGCTTGAAGGGGGTCTTAAGATTTTTTTCACTGAACGCACCCATCCTAGTATGCAGATCGTAACGTTGCACACCGTAACGTTGCACGACGTAACGTTGCACACGAACGTTCACGTTTCTTTTCACTCTACCACTAGCATAGATGTTTACACATCAATAATTCCTTTATTCCGGGACAGTTATTTGCGATGAAAATATACTCCCAGCATCTTCCTGTTCTGTGAAACACGATGGACAGCAAAATACAAAAGTCTACGAGTATTCAAGTATTCAAGTAAAACATACCTAGTCGTTGTAATGGAAGCACTGCACTGTGTAATAAAACAAATAGCCTTTCAACTTTATTACTGGTGTTCGAATTCGACTTTTTTAGTCAGCTTGTTCGTCAGTACTTGAACCAGTCAATCGCAAATATTTTACGTGGATTTGACCAGAATTAATTGAGTGTAAAAAATCAGATCATTTTCTTGAACAACCATTTTGAAGAAGATCGGAAGAATGCTAACAATTCTTTCAAAACGCTTTGAGAAATAAATGAAAAATGTTTGAGTGAATCAGTCATTGAGTTGAGCTACCCATAAATTGTAAAGAAACAAACTCACCGATCCAATATTCCTTCGTCCTCACCCAAAAATTATTTAAGAACATCAATTTTCGTTACTCACTTGGATTCTCTGAAAATGTCCCTTAAAGAGCGGTTTTCAGAAAAAAATAAATCCGAATATGCAATATTTCAGTTATCTCCTATATACATATTTGCAGAGCATGGAATCATCCAATTTCAATTTGACTGTCGAAAAAAAAACTG
Organism: Leucozona laternaria; assembly: GCA_932273885.2. Classification (NCBI taxonomy): domain Eukaryota; kingdom Metazoa; phylum Arthropoda; class Insecta; order Diptera; family Syrphidae; genus Leucozona; species Leucozona laternaria. The sequence goes on along the minus strand of OW026368.1, from coordinate 43,559,245 downwards.
ACAAATATGGATCCTTTCTGGATAACTTTTCTGCCGAGTCCAACATAGGCCTTTCCATTCCCGCCACAATATGTAGAGCAGAGCGATCTTTCAGTACATTAAGAAAGATAAAAACTTGGCTAAACTCAAAAATGAGCGATGAAAGTCTTGATGCGTTGTGAATGATGAACATTCACAAAAAACCTAGTGAAGCCCGTCCATGTCTTTTTTCCATCCCCATTGCTCTGCATTTTGTTCGTTCCCATACCACTGCTGAGCCTGGTGATAAGTCATAGGATAGCTTTGAGTCAATGTGTCCTAACATTTGCTCAGGGTGATTACACGTTCAACGAAAAAAATCAATGCGTTGAAGGTTAAAACAATGTCAACGTAGGTAGGTGTCAACGAAGGGAGAGAAGGGACAGAAGGGGCCTGACACAAAGGCGACGCATTCCTTTATACCTGTGGAGACATACCATAGTGAGCCGGGTTTTCAATGTATAGTACAAAATTTAGTACAATTTTTAAATTTTATAATTCAGTTTAAATTAAATATTGCGGGTTGACGTAGACGTATAATAGTTTGCGACGCTCGTATGTATATGTATTTTTACTGTAAAATGTGTCGGAAAGGAATTATTATCAAAAAACTGCTTTTAGGCGCCATTTTTCCAATATGGCGGCGCGAGTGGCAAAGATACGAGGTGGCAAAGTTGAAATTCTGAAAGAGCACGTCGAAATCTATAAAACTGACAATTTTCAAAACTCCCGGAAAACTTTCCAAGTAACCTCTATTTTTTCAACCAAATGACTGGACTAAAACACATGTAGAAAAAAAAGAATATAAGGAAAATTAATGCATTGAATCTATTAAACAAAAGTTTGCGTACATTTATGCAAAAATTAATAAGAATAAGTGTTACTGGCTAAAAATTAATATCTCACATTTTACTTTTCTGGTTAATATAATCCTTTCATCTTAATTACGTCCCTGAGACGCTTTGGCATTGAAGCCACTAGCTTTTCTGTGCAGGAACTGCCTATTTCATTCCACTCTGAAAGTAGGGCTTCTTTAAGTTGAGCTTGGTTCCGTATTTCGTGAATTCGAATCTTTCGATCTAATTTATCGTACAGGTGTTCAATCGGGTTAAGGTCAGGACTCTGCGGAGGCGTTCGCAACAAGTGGGGAACGTTATACAAAAGCCAGATACGCGTATTATGAGCGATATGTTTGGGGACGTTATCTTGCTGAAAGATAAATCACTTGCTATTCCCAATATTTCAGCACTTTCTTCTAAATTTCTTTTCATAATGTCATTTTTTGACATTTGACAATTAGAAACTACGCCATTAATAAATGGAACGATACACGCTTCAACAACGCATTGAAATTATTAAAATTCACTATAAAAATGGTGAAAATTTGGCAGAGACGGTTCGTAAAACTAAAACTTTTTTGGGTCGTCGTGAAGCACCTTGTCGGACCGCAATACAGAAATTGGTGGACAAATTCGAGCTGTTGGGACAAGTTAGTGATGTGAAGAATAAAACCCGTGCACGTCGCTCAAGAACAACTGAAAATATTGCTGTTGTAGCCCAAAGTGTTGAAGAAAACCCAGGTTTGTCCATTCCTCGTCGTTCTTTGGAATTAGGCATTCCACAAACGTCATTACACCGTATTTTGCATAAAGACTTGGGTCTTAAGGCTTATAAAGTTCAGTTAACACAAGAACTCAAGCCGGCTGATCATCAACAACGTCGTGTCTTGCTGATTGGGTCCTTGAAATGCATAATAATGATGCGGAATTTCATCGAAAAATCATCTTGACTGATGAGGCCCATTTCCACCTCGGAGGCTACGTCAACAAGCAAAACTGTCGCATCTGGGGCTCGGAAAACCCAAGAGTTATTGTTGAAAAGCCTCTCCATCCTCAACGCGTGACTGTTTGGTGCGGTTTATGGTCCGGCGGGGTCATTGGACCTTACTTTTTCGAAAATGAGGCTGGAGCAACAGTTACGGTCAATGGATTGCGCTATCGAGAGATGATTAATGATTTTTCATGGCCGGACTTGGATGGTATTGATCTGGACAACGTTTACTTTCAACAAGACGGCGCTACGTGCCACACAAGCAATGAAACCATCGATCTTTTAAGGGAAAAGTTTCCGGACCATGTTATCTCTCGAAGAGGTGATCACAATTGGCCACCGAGATCTTGTGATTTAACACCTTGCGACTTCTTCCTTTGGGTCCACGTGAAAGAAAAGGTCTACGCCAACAGCCCAGCGTCGATTCAAGACCTCAAAGATGGAATTCGTGAGGCTATCGAGGACATAGGGCAGCCACTTTGCGATTTGGTTATGGAAAATTTCATGAAAAGGATATGGTCCTGTAAGCGTGGTCGTGGCGGCCATTTGGCTGATGTTGTGTTCCATTATTAACGGCATACCTTCCTCTTTATAATGAAATAAACATCCGATCATTTATCTCAAAAAATGCCATTTTTCTTTGAATATCAAAATAACACCTCTTATTGGAAAACCCTTTAGTATTCTTTGGATTATACGCATCATTTTGACGCCGCCAAACCCTTAGCCGCCCGTCCGAACCAAAAATTTTATATTTCGACTTGCCGAAAATATAATCTGCCGCCAAAATGCAGGCGGTTTGTTTAAATACGCCTTTGCAAATGTGAGACGCTTTTATCTATTTATTTCATTCACGAAAGTTTTTTTTCCGGGGTTTGCGCAACTTGAATCCCATGTCAAAGATGGCTCTCCTTATTGGTTCTGTATGCGCTGTGATGTTGTTATATGTATTGAGATATGTACTTGTCCCTCGCACTCAACTTCGATGGCCTTTAAGATCTAGGCTTTGATTCGATCGCACCGTCATGCCATCCCTAAAGCGACTTATGGTTCTTTGAATTGTTGACCGGCTTCTTGAAGTCAATTCCGATATCTGAGACTACTTTTTTTTTGTTTTATGAAAAAATCAAGAATCAACTGCATTTCTGCTACACTTAATTCTATGTTTGAAATTTTGGACGTCAACCTTGAATCAACGTAAAAGAAAACTACACTCCTACAAGCCCTGTAACCAAAGAACCACGAAATGTTCTTGTGCAATACAGTCAAATTTTAACCGGGACATTTAATTCTCTCAAATGTTGAGAGCCACAGTGGGGTACGCAAACTTTTGTGGGGTTAACTTAATGAGTTGTTTTTGTTTTTGTAAATTTTTTTCTAAGTACATATACAAAAATTATTCTTTTTTAATGAAATAAATTTTTAAAACATTGTTTTAGTGAAATATATCCATTTTAAAAATTTGAAACCTTTTATTTACAAATATGGGAGCTTAACATCAGCAATCTTTTACTGTACGCAGACTTTTGTGTATCACTGTACATATATTAAAAATGAGGTAGTTTTTATAATGATTATTATTTATTTTTTTTTTTTATTTTTTTTATTTGTGTAAATTTGTTTTCAAAACAATTTGATTACTTTTTGATTCAAGTATTTATTTTGATCAACCGGCTTGAGCAGGTTTTAAGGTTTTTTTTTTTTTTTTTACTTAAGAACTCTGACGTTGCAGATGCTGTATTGATGATGTAAAATTGCCGCAGTGACTTTTGGGGAAGAACCAACCTTATCGATTCATAATGAAGCTTCGTCTCAAAATTGATGGTTTAAAATTTAAATTAATAATCATCAGGAACACAGAAAGTATCGTAATAGTTAATTGGAGGTCAAAGACATTTTTTTACGAAAATCTTTCTCAGGTCTGTAAAAAAAAGAAGAAATCGGTGACGACAATGTTAAGATTTGCATATTGACTCACTTTGATACGTCAGTCTGTTGCTAATTTTCAGGAATTATTTGCGTACTTCATTCAAGAGAGATTTTTGTTTATGTAGGTATTTTAAAATATTAAATGTATTTTAATCAATTTAACGAGTTTAAGGTTAATAATAGACAGACAGACGCACTGATATTTATTTTTTTTTTCTGTTTAAAAGAAGTAAAAAAAAAATAAATTAAATTTAGTATACGTTTAAAGGTTGAAGGTATTCGTATTTTAAGATTACCCAGCATATAATAATTATTTTTTATTTTATTCATATGTTCTCTTTTTAGCAGCATTTTTAATACGGACGAAACGAAACGTGTCTTTTGGGTATTGGGAAATAAGACGCAACATTTAAATATTGAAAGACTAGGGAGTGGAGTTCAGAACCTAAGGATTTTCTATATATAGCGAATTTTCCTGAAGAGAAAGTATAGTTATTTCTTTCTATGAGCTGCTGAGGGTTGAGAAATGAACTCTAAATACAAAATGACAAGTTCAGAAAATGGACGAGACTAGAGAAATGACAGTTTATAACAGTTTTTCGTCATTAAAAGTGAGTGTGAACCTATGAACGAGCTTCGCGCGACTTGATAAAAATAACTATGGATCCTGAATAATGTCAACAGACACCGTGGCACCGAAGCACAATCATCATCATCGTCGGCTCGACAACCGGGGTCCGGTCCTGGCCTCCTTCAACAAGTCTCTCCACCCATCCCGGTCTCGAGCCGCCGACATCCAGTTGCGCACCCCAAGCTCCGGGCGTCCTGGTCTACGCCATCTCTCCTATCTCTCTCCATCGCAAGCATGGTCTACCACGCTGTCGTCTACCACAAAGAACTTTCCGAGCAGGTTCCTCTTCGCTCATGCGAGCTAGGTGACCTGCCCACCGGAGTCTACCGAGCTTAATTTTTGTCACGATATCTGCTTCAAGGTAGATTGCGTACAATTCATGATTGTACCGTCTCCGGGATCGTCCTTCCTCACAAATAGGGCCAACAATTCTCCTTAAGACTTTTCTCTCGAACGCGGCTAAGAGGTCGGAGTGCCTTTTGCTAAGCACCCAAGTCTCGGATCCATATGTGAGTACTGGCAGGACCATGGTCCTGTACAGCAGCAGTTTTGAAGTTATGGTGAGATTTCTGGATTTGAAGAGCTTTGACAGACTATAGTAGGCTCTGTTGGATTTGAGAAGCCGCCCGCATATCATATGTACAATCATATGTACCTATAATGTAAAGGTTGTTTTTTTTTAGACGTGTGGTTTTCAAAAAGAAATAAAACGCATATAATTAAATGTTATGGCCAAGAATTTAGCTTTATTATAAAGAGATGAATTTGCCATTATGTTTTAAAAATGATTTCGGGCAAGTGGGCGCCGCGGCTGGCTCGAATAAATTCCAGCCGAGAGGCCCAATTTTCGACAGCTTCAATTGTTGCGCACGATAGCGGATGGACTCATTCGGGTCTTCTTCGATACTCTGCTCCACAGCAGCAATACCGTTTTCGGTGCGCACTGTACGGCGTCTCTGAGGATGCGCATTATAAACTAGAGTAAATGTGGTAAGAAACCGATCCATGGTTGCTCGATTTTGCGATTATGTCGACCGAATATTGGACGCAGCCCGCAATGCGTCGCGCGAACCGAACCATTTTTTTGGCAGTAAATTTGCACGATTTGCAAACGTTGTTCACGAATTAGTCTATTAATTATGAAATGGCAAACCAAACTGAGCATAAATCAAGTGACAGCTGTCAAAAAGACCAACTCCGAAAAAAGTATTGCCAGATTGAAAACCACACGTCTAAAAAAAACACCCTTTATACAAAATCTTGTTAGCTTTCTAAACCACTATACAAATTATTTTCGTTACCAAAGGGTTTCCACAGTCAAATATCAATACCAAAATCAAAAGTATAATCTATTGCTGCAAACCTTAACTTAATTATTATTCCTTAGAGGAGGACTGGGACGGAACTGTCAAGGTTATAATGACTTATCGTCGACAGAGATTTCAAAACACTGTCAAACGCCCGAAAATAATGACCCCCCTACTTACTTAGTCAAATCTCAATATGTACCTATAGACAGTCACCTAGTTCTTCTTATCCTCACCAACACCCCCCCCCCCCACCCCACCCCACCCCTCATTCAGAAATCTATTTCCTTCTTAGACAGGATAGACATCAAAAATCCATTTTAGCACTCATAAATGAAAATATCATTTTCATTCTTTCATCAGTGTCCTCGATTGTGCCGTCCTTAAAATAAATGCATAAATGTATAGTATTGAAATAGCTTTTACAGACAAAGAAGGACAATCATAAAACCGTGTCCTCCACCAAATAAAAAATAAAAATAAGAAAAAAATAGTGCCTACCACGAAAATGGCTGTATCTAATGTATGGCATCACCCTCTTGTATTTCATGGCTTGCTTGACTTTCACAGTTCTACTTATACAAAAATTCTCATTTGCATCTTGTGGGTAGTTATTTGTTTGTCAGTTAAGTGGGTTCATTCTATACTATAAGCCGAACAACAAAATAAAATCAAGAGGACACCAAGAAGCACCACTGTGTAGCGGCGCGCGGCGCGGCGCGGCGGTGGTAGGTTTATTATACAGTAACTACCTTTTGCAATATAGCTCCTAGCTACATATATACACATTCCAAGGAGTATTGATTAAACGACTCCTGCGAGGACGACGACGTCAGTTCGACTTAGTTACACGTTTGATTACGTATAGTAAACAAGGGGCAAGTCGTAAAACAAGTCACATTCTCCTTGAAACTCGAAGGACTTCGATTCCCTGTTGAGCGACGACTACAAAGACGAAATAACTACGACGATAAACATATACAAAACAAAGGCCACACCACCAGAAACCAGAAACACAAGCAGCATAACCTTAAATAAATAAATAAACAAAAAAACACAAAAATGGACGAGCACAAAGTTACAAAGAAGTCCTGCACAACCATACTCTGTGAGCTGACACGTTTAAAATCCCAACAAAAATATCTCGAATGCAGCCAAGTCAAATTGAATCCTGATAATTTTGGTACCGATGAAGATGATTGTAATGGTGATGAAGTTCGATCCATTATTCTCGAGATCGAAGACTTAAAGATAACGTTGGCCAGAGAATTGGACGAACAAAAGATTTCCCCCAAACGTGAGGTCGAAAACATGTGGATTTTTATCAATGCAATACGAGACGATGTGTTAGATGGGGAACGTTTGAAGCAATATTCGGTGCAGTCGATTAGGGACAGAATTATTTCAATAAACTCGATGCTGGGCAAAATTGCGGAAAATAACGAGCGCAATTTGAATGTAGTTCAACAGAAGATTACAGAAATCGAAAAAGATACAAAATTACTTTTAAAATGAGTCCACATTCTTGACTTACTTGTATGAATAAATAAATAAATAATGTTTTATATGTATTTTTATAATAAATAAAAGAAGCAATCAAAATCGATCAAATTATAAAGGGTGTTTTTTTTTTAGAGGTGCAGGGTGTCCGCCGGGAAGGTATAGTACTTTTTTTGTTTCAAATTTATGATTAAATGAAAGAGAATGGATCTTATATTGATAAATGTTTTATTTAATGTCGGAAATTATGTATGGAAGACAATCAGTGGCGGATTTAGGTTTTCTGCTGCCCTAGGCCCGGTTGAATACGCCACCAACCCTTATTTTTTTTAAACAAAATTCTCTTAATTGCCTTTATTCTTAATCGTTCTTGCAGAGCCTGTTTTTTGTGCCGCCAGAAAACGCCCCAACATTTTTAAAACGCTTTTATTAGGTTGACCTACCTACAGGGGAGAGAATGTGGGGTACCCCCATACATTATATGGCAGCATCTTTATTTTAAGGCTTAAAAATAAATTATAGTTTTTTAAAAACTAAAGCTCTAATAGAGAACCGAACTAAAAAGCAGTGATGCCACTTGAAAAAAAAAGAAGTACCTGCAGCAAAGACAAAAAATCCCTGAATTTTCCCTACACCCGCACAAAATGCATAAAATAAATAAAAATAACAAAATGAAGATACTTTTTTTTTGTTTATTTTTCTCCTATATTTACTATTTTATTTATGCGCAAATAAATAATAATAAAGTTAACAAATACTTAATAGTCTTTAAACAAATTCCAAAAAAAATGCAGAGCCCCCAAAGAAAGAGATTAAATTTCAAATATTATTTTGCCATTTTTTCAATAAAATTGAACTTTCTCAACAAATTGTCCATAGTCCCCTCCTAAACTATATTTACACTACAAAATATTCTCAGGTCTGTTGCCGCCCCCTGAAGCCCACTACCGCCCACACAGGCATCATCGCTCACTTTGAGAATCAATTATTTTTCTGCGCCCCAAAGATTTTGCCGCCCTAGGCCCGGGCCTGACGGGCCTAAGCCTAAATCCAGCACAATATCAGGTAAATGTCGGCCTCTGTTAGTCTCACAAATGCGAGCCCTTTTGAGCACATTTTTCAATGTGTGTCAAGTTAGCATTACCACTTCAAAATTTTAGAAATCTAATAATTGGATTAACTGTCGTGAATTTGTCGTAAATTTGTCGTGAAAGAAAAAAATTTGTCGCGCTTGTTTTTTTTTTAAATAACCCCTGGTAATGCTAACTTGACAGTCAAGTTAGCATTACCACCCCTCTAAAATGGGTAAAATGAACTCAAAAAAAAAGAAGAAGTATGCCATTAATTGTCGTGAATTTGTCGTAAATTAGTAGTAAAAGAAAAAAATTTGTCGCGACAGTTTTTTTTTAACCCAAAAAACCTTAAAACTGCATTTTTCAGAGAATCCAGCATTACCACAACTTTGATTTGCTATATTTTTTTTCCTGAGTGGATTTTTGATAGGGAATTTATTTAAACAATTGTCGCTCGATGTCCTTAAATAAGTTATACCATCAAATAATTTGTCGCGCCCTTTTTCTAAAAAAAATCCAATAAATATCAAAATACCTCAAAAGGCATTTTTCAATGAAAAATCAAACCACAACTTTGATTTGATAAATTCTTTTCCTGAGTGGATTTTTGATAGAGAATTTGTTTAAACAATTGTCGCTCAATGTCTTTAAATAAATAATATTATCAAAAATTTGGTCGAGCTTCTTTTTTTCAAAATAACCTCTGGTTATGCTAACTTGACAGTCAAGTTAGCATTACCAGGGGTTATTTTTAAAAAACCAAGCGCGACAAATTTTTTTCTTTCACGACAAATTTACGACAAATTCACGACAATTAATCCAATTATTGGATTTCTAAAATTTTGAAGTAGTAATGCTAACTTGACACACATAGCTACCTACCAAATCAAATCGTTAGGAGGACTTTTCAATAGTTTTTTTTTTTTTTTCAAAAAGCTTACGGATTTTTATAGCATTTTGAAGCTTTAGAAAAATTTACAATTTGCGGCGATTTATAATAGAAATTACGAAAAACTTGTGAGAGCATTAAAGAGGGACGGGTTTGTGCAAACCAATACAACCAGACTGAGAAGCAAACTTTTTTGAATGTTTTTGATATCTAAATCACCACGATCATTGAAGTAGAAATTTTTAGGTAGAGCCTTCGTCATCGTCTTTGGAAAATAGCAGTAAATATAAATATGTACCTACAGAGAGAGTTGAGGAATCCATTTTTTCTCTTCCTATGCTCAAATCACTTCTTTCTGTTCTGTAACATGAAAAAATATATCTAGCTTATGGGAAAACTTCGGCTTAAACGCGGTGTCCAAAGTAGAGACAGATATATTATACTAGCTGACCCGCCCGGCTTCGCACGGGTATAAAAACCTATGCTTTGCATACAAATTACAAAAGGAAATATATATAAGCTACTTTTTGTAATTGAATACTATTTAATGAGTTTTGACCCACTTCACGTTATGAATGGCGAAATTCCAAAAAAAAAGTCAAACCTTTATTACTTCCCCAACGCAGAAAGAATTTTGTATTCAAAAATCCCATTTTACTCTATAAATATAAATTTTTAAAAACAACCTTTCCAACAAAAACAGAATTTTTGAAATCAGATACCTCTTTTCGTTTAACCTCCTAAGGCCAGGCCATCCACTCAAAATAACTTTTCAAACCTCAAAAAAGAATTTCTCAAATCGGATATTTTTTATTTTTACCCCATTTCACTCTACAAATAATAAAATTTGAAAAGAAAATACCCCTTAAGCAAATTCCTAAAAAAACCTTTTTAAACAAAAAATGAATTTCCTAAATCGAATAATTTTGTTTTATTTTTACCACATTTCACTCTACAAATAAGAAAATTTAAAAAAAAAAAATACTCTTACCCAAATAGCTGATGTTTATGTTTTTATTTTACCTTTACTCAGACAACATCTTCTATTAAAATTAATTTTTAATGGGTGTCCCAGCTAATGGTAAAAAATAAATATTTCACACATTTTTTTAAGCTAATTTTTACTACACATTGCTTAATCGCATCGGATAGAAAAATTACTATTTAAGTCCGTAACAAGCCCCTACTTTTTTGCTAACAGAGCAGCATGGACATTATATGGTAAATTATAGACTTTCATATTTCTCATCTATTACATTATCTACTATAAACGGTAGTCAAAGATGCGTGTGAATACACTTGAAATACATATACAGTCAAACTTCTTTGTAACGTAATTCTCTTTATAGCGAATTTCATTTTGTTCCAATTGCAGTATTTAAAAACAAAATAGTTTCTAAAGGGTTTTTCAATAAAAGCGCTACAAAAGTTTTTTTAATAAAACAAAAACAGTTTTGGATATCAATGAAATTCTTTATTCCTGTGAAAGTACGTTCGATGCCATTAGGTATAGAAATCGATTTCTTTTGCACGCTTGCTGAAGTCCAGACGCTGAACCCAATTTTCGAAGCATAAATCGGCCGATACTGCTGCAATTTCACGTTCGATATTCGTACGAAGTTCATCAATCGTCGCTGGCTTGTTGGCATAGACCATAGACTTGACGTAGCTCCACAGGAAATAGTCTAACGGCGTCAAATCGCACGACCGAGGCGGCCAAGCGGCTGGACCATTTCGTGAGATAACACGTTCTCCAAACTTGGCTTCCAATATATTGATTGTGACATTCGCTGTGTGGCTTGTGGCGCCGTCCTGTTGGAACCACATGTCCTCTAAGTCCATATCATCTAATTGGGGCCAAAAATATTCGGTTATCATTGAACGGTAGCGATCCCCATTCACAGTAACGTGCCGGTCTTGATCATCACGGAAGAAGTACGGCCCAATGACGCCGCCGGCCCATAAACCACACCAAACCGTAATTTTTTTCGGAATGCAATGATGATTCATGGAGTACGTGTGGATTGCTGCCTGACCAATACCGCATATTTTGTTTATTGACGAAGCCATTCAGCCAGAAATGAGCCTCATCGCTGAAGATGATTTTTCGATGAAGATCCGAATCATTTTCAAGTTGTTGCTCAGCTCAACTCACGAACATACGACGCTTCTGGTGGTCAAGCGGCCTCAGTTCTTGCGTCAATTTAATCTTGTAAGGATGTAGGCCAAGATCTTTTCGCAAAATTCTTCACAACGACGTCACAGAGACGCCCAACGCTTGAGAACGACGTGTGAGAGACACATTTGGGCTTTCTGCAACTGAAGCCTCAGCGACAGCAATATTCTCGACACTACGGGCACTTCTTTGTCTCACTGGCACGGGAACATTTTGTACTGTGCCTGTGGATTCAAATTCTTCCACTAGACGCTCAATTGTTCATCTGCTAGGACGATTATGACGACCATAAATTTGACGTAGCGCTCTTAACGTTGAGGCCACTGACTCCGAATTTCGGTTTTCGACTCGTTGTTGGCTCGTATATCTTTCCATTATGAAATGGCAAATCTTACTAAAGAGAAATGTCAAAAGAACGGCAAGAAATATGGCGTCGTTTGCTGTCCCTGTTGCTCTACTTTTGTAGCGTCCCTGTTGAAAAACCCTTTATATAACGAATTTTGTATAAAGCTTCTTTATAACGAAGCAATTTTGGGTTCCCTTGAAGGTTCGTTATAAAGAAGTTTGACTGTATATACCTACCTACCCACTCTTAAATCAAGAAGACGGAATATTTGCAATTTGTGTACTAATAAAGAAAACATCATCTCCTTCTTCAAAACAAAACAATTCTCAAAATCAGAGAAGACAAGAGAAGAGAACAAACAAACAAAAACACATTATACCTATACACAAAAAACAACACTAATACCTATGTATATCTATAGGTACTAATCATCCGGCTAAATTAGAAAATCTGATTTGTGGGCCTAATTTTCCTTAATCAACGTCCACGGCCAATGTAGTTGTATTTTATAAATCATCACACATTCGCCAAGAACTAAGTAGGTAGTCTCTTAACTTATAAGTACCCGCAAAATACCGGACATTTATATGTACTTTTTTTTAGATTTAGTCACACATACATACATATACAATACAATACATGCTTATAGTCATATGAATGGCTGTACTTAGGAATATTTACTTGTGTCTTTTTGTTAATAAACAAATGTCTTCTGTCTAACTATGTATACTATGCAGGAAAATTTAATTCTATTACTCGTATGCACTGCATGGCAGTTGTGTGTTGTACCCCTCGCTCTAGCAGCAGTTTTTATTTTCGATAAGAATGTAACACAGATAATATGAGGGTAAGTTATGGATTCGTAAAATAAAAATCATTAAGAAAACTCCAAAAGTTTTCTATTATTCATCCAGTCCCCATTAGATGTGATTCGAAGTCTAAATTTGAAAATATTGTACATCCAAAGGTAAAAAACTGGTAAATTTAAAGACTTAACCAACTTCATTTTCGCTTCAGTGGGAAGAAAGTGTCTTGAATTCGATAAACTTCTTAGGGAAGCATACAATTTTGCTACCAAATAGTAAATGTGGTCTTTCCAAGTCAGACTATTATTAAAGATTTATCCAAGGTTACGAACTTTAGAGACTATTTCAACCACCTGGCCATTCAATATTATGTTTGGGAAGTCTTCAAAAAAAATGTTGTTGTGTGCTGATCGGTATACATTTTGTTTTAGTAGGATTTAATAAAAGTTGATTTTGTGATGACCATTCCAAAACAGATACAAGATCTTCGTTAATTTTTACTATCGCATCTTCAACTAGACCTAGAGGGAAGCTAAAGTATAATTGAACGTCGTCAGCGAAGATATGATATGAGCAGTACCTACCTCAAGGCACCTGCAATGTCATTTATAAATAGCGGGAAAAGCAGAGGTGCAAGAATTGAGCCCTGTGGCACTCCCTTTTCTAAGTAAAAAAAAACGATGACGGGCTACCTTTGTTGAAGACAAACCTGTGAATGATGATTCAGATATGAAAAAATAAGTTGAGTAGCTCTACATGAGAAGATCGGAAAGTTTTTTACAAAGTAAAAAAAAGATTCAACTGAATCTAATGCTTTAGAAAAGTCAAGCAAAGTTAAGAGCGATAGTTTATTATCTTCTGAAGCCTGTCGAATATCTTCAGTAACTTTCAGCAGCTATTGTTTTTTTTAAAGCCAGATTGTAATGGGTTGAGTAACTTTGAATTATCGATAAATATTTTAATTTGGTTGTTGACTATGACCTCAAACACTTTAGATATGTATAGGTAAAATAGCAATCAGTCTGTATTCCACTTTTTTTTCCTGAGTTTTTGGGTACTGGAATTATTCTAGCACGTTTCCATTCACAAGGATACTGACATGTCAGAAAGATCGAATTGAAAATAACAGTAATGTGTTGAAGAATCTTTGACGGGAGAATTTTAATGAAATAAGGATGTAAGTTATCCAGTCCAACGCACTTAGATTTAACACTATAAACTGCATCACCATAACTTCATACATATCAACTTCTCAAATGAACGCATCCAGCGATGAGTTGTTAAAAATCAGATGGCGCTTTTCATTTTCACCCCATTTTAAGCTATAAAATGCCATTTTTCTGAAAAAAATATCTCTAGGCCATCCACTAAAAAACAACGTTTCAAGCACGAAAAGAATTTCTTAAATCGGACCCACTTCACCATACCATTCTTTTAAACAAAAAAAGAATTTTCTAAATCGGACCCCATTTGTACCCCATTTCACACTACAAACATTAAAATTTTGAAATAGATTATCCCAAAAGCTATTTCCTAACCGCCTTCAGCGCCACCTGTTGAACGGTAATTGAATTGAACTGAAAAACTAAAGGACCCACCTGTTGAGAATTTTCTGTCTTTTCTTTTTTCCTAAACCTTCGCGTAGCAATTACGAACAAACCTGAAGAAGGAAGTATCAAATTTGGTCCAGTTGTTTTCAAGTTTTAAGCATCCAAACCACGATCCATTTTTATATATGTATATATAGAAGATAAAATCGTGTTCATACAATAATGTAGATATGGGTGATTCTCTGTTAAAAGCTCTTCTTCAAAACGATGTAAAGATTGGCTCCAGTGCATGGTGAGATATACCATCAGATCACTGAAGGACCTATTCCAACCTAAGTTGAAAAGAGACAGTTGAATAGGACAGGTGAAAAGCTTACGCAGTGATGCTGCCTCTTTAGAACAGTAGAAGGGATACTATCCGAGCCAGAGGATTTCTGTGCGTCGAAATTTTTCAAAACTCTTGCTAAATGCACTATGATATCATTTAAGCTCTCAAGAACAGGAGGAATCATAACAATCGTACTTCAAGCAAATTGGTTTGTTTTAGTGAGCTAACAGCAGAGGTGTCGTTCTAGACAAGCGTTTGAACCGATTTGCTCAATTTTTGGTCATGTAAAAATTTGATTGGTCGAATATGACCAACAGATCTTTCTGACTTGTTTGATCTTATTCCGAATTTCTTTAGAGGAGTTGACTTTATAACCTGAAGGTTATCAGCATGTTTTTTTCACTTTTTCACATTTTTGCCAAGACCGATTAAATTAATATCTTGGTTTCAGGGTTTTCATGTTTCCTTTGTTTGATTTAAACTTCTAAGGCCCGGTATTTCAGTGGTTAAACCAGAGTTAAATAACTCTGTAAATAAATGTATCTACAGAACAATACAATAAGCCTTTTTTTTATGGAAGGTTGCAAGCGGAAGGAACTTAAAAGCTCAGAGTATAAAACTTAATCCAGAGTTAATTCACCAAATTTGGTAAATTAACTCAGGATTAACTTTAATCTCGCACTGAAAAATTTTTCGTAAATGATTGTTTGTGCAAATGCAAAACTTTTTATTTTTGTTTTCATTTTTGTAGTAATTATGTTTTATGTTTCCAGGTTTAAGATTGCTGACTCTTAATAGCTTGCAATTCTAAGCCAATTCATATAACTATGCTCTGTCTAACAAAAATTTGGCATTGTAAGCAAGATAGGACGTTTGCCTGGCATTCTGGCTACAGTGGATTACATAAATCTTCATTAAAGCTTTCACAGGGTTGTCGTAGTGTACACGATAACACTCATCATTAAAAGCTTTTTCTTAAAGCTCGAAAATCAAAAGCACCTTAACAGAAACTAAAGGAAAAAAAGCTGAACGAATTACCAAAAGAACACCGGTAACTCTGAATGCACATCAAGCAGCAGACAATCGCCATTCGCCACAGCAATTCAGTGCACACTCAGATGTGCCTTGAATAGGACGTTGGGTCTGTTTCAGATGCTATTGGAAATTCACGGACGGGCAAACACTTTTTGTGGAGGAGTTATTTCAATTTATATGGTGCAAAATTATGGCACGCTACTGATTTTGAAAAAGCTTTCCCATAACACGTGTACTGTCTATTTTAATTGGACAGAGTATAGTGATCAATTATGCCAGAAACGTGCGACACAACAGTGCCTTAAGGAGCTTTTCCCTTATACAAATCAGCACGCCAACAATGTAATTCCTTCCGCGATAAAAGTACTAAACTCTATAATAACGGTTGACTCTCTTGATTTAGA
The DNA here is from genome assembly GCA_932273885.2 of Leucozona laternaria. Taxonomy (NCBI): domain Eukaryota; kingdom Metazoa; phylum Arthropoda; class Insecta; order Diptera; family Syrphidae; genus Leucozona; species Leucozona laternaria. The sequence continues at coordinate 43,543,423 of OW026368.1, read as the reverse complement.
TTAGACTCAGACTTGCTATCTCCAATGTTGCTGCATGTTCTTCCCTGGTGGCAATCAATTCTATACTATATCATTGCCTATTGGTTCATATAGAATTATGCTATCGCAACTTTAAAGATAAGCCTATAGCATGCCGCTCCAGACAAAATAATAGCTAGACAAATAATATTGACACAACTGCTGGAAGCTGACAGCAAAATATTATGTTTTTTTTTTTTTTTTTTTTGTCACTCATACCAACACGGGAGATTATGGTTTTGAAATTTCTTAAGATAACAATTTGTATTGTTGGTTTACTATTGAAATCAAAAAAAAAATAAAAATATGGCGAAAAGTATTATGAAAATTCTATAGTTGTATGTACGATGACGGAATTCCGCCCTTGAAACTTAAAACCTAATTCAATATAGGAAAACACCATCAGAAAGATATCGAGTTAACTCAAAACCTGGCCACATTCGATAGCTGCTATGTGTATCTGTAATCTTTAGTGTATATGCATACGAACGTTACAATTTTCTTTATTTTCCTCTAATCCCCGTCGCTGTTTGTTGAAATGATTAAGCTTAATTAGCGAAGAATTCTGGGCGCAAAAAGAGAGCACACAAAACTCTCATGAGCATATTATATATGAGAGCAAAAGCAACAGTATAACAGAAAAGAAATTAGATTTCATCCATTGATGTGAGTTGTGCCTTGTGTGACTGTGTAAAGAGGGAGCAAGATGCGATGTGTTTGATTGTAGATGTATGATGGTTTATTAAAGTCACGTGCAATTATTGTTAAGTGAACTGAGACTGATAAAAAACATCTCGCTTAGTTTTGATATCAATATGTAAATACCTATAGATATTATACACACAGACAAGTAGAAAAATGGCAAATAAATGATAAAATTGTACATACCCTATCCACACCACATACATACATATGTAAATGCTACAATCAGTGTGGAATAGATCGTATATAGTAGAGGGTATGATCAAATTGGGTGAAGATTTCAAAACATCAACAGTCAGCACTTGTTTAAATAATTTCATTAAAACTATTATTAATTTGTTCGCAAAGGATAAACATTTATTATTCCACATCAAGCGTTTAACGCAATGGACACGCACGTTTCGCACATCCCACTGTTGTTTTTTTCAATAATAATCCGCTACACTTTTTGCAAGATTAAATCCATGTCCATTGCAATCAGGCATAAGGAACAGATACTAAATGTCAATGGTGCAGTGGTGGATGTAGTGCTTCTTGGCTAACTAACTTAGAGTGGTGGGTTCGAGCGCCACGCTAGGCAGCATTCTTTTCTTTAATTCTATTCCTTCAGTTACAACTGGGCGCCAGCCACGCGTGGGATTAAATGGGATAATCAATATGTACCTTATTTCTCAGTCTACTGTGCCAGCAAAAATTCTTTCCTATCCTTCTAACTAGTGCCTAGCAATTCAGGTTGCATTTAAAAGACATTAGGTCTTACAGGCATATAGTTATAGTTAATATTACGATTATTATATCCAAATACTTTTTTTTATCTTGTTTAACCAATTAAGGTGGCGGAAAACCACATTGAGCAAAATATTTAATTTTTTTGTAATTCTTCAATTACACCAACCACTATTAATTAATAGTGTAGAAGGTCAATCAGAAGACTTCAGGCCGATTAGCCTAACCTCATTTCTTCTGAAAACCTTAGAAAGACTAATAGAAACGCACATTCGCCTAAAACTTAATGTCAGTGTCCTCTCACAGGCCCAACATGCGTATATGAATGGCAAATGTGTTGAGACGGCACTTCATGAAATGGTCGGCACTATTGAAAAATCAATCCAATTCAATGAATTTACCCTGGGAGCATTCCTGGACATAGAAGGGGCCTTTAACAACGTGGAAAACAGCGCAATCCTACGAGCGCTAGACTCCTTTAATATTGATCCGATGCTTTCGAACTGGATTGACTCTATGCTTCAAACGAGACTTGTAAGTGCAGCAATGGGTCATAGCAAGCGAAAAGTTAGGACATGCAGAGGTACTCCGCAAGGAGGGGTGTTATCCCCACTGCTTTGGCTTTTAGTCATTAATGAGATTCTAGTTAAACTCAGTTTAAGCGGTGTGAAGGTCGTTGCTTACGCCGACGACATCGTGATAATGGCAACAGGTAAATTTATACCTACACTGTGTGAGCTTTTACAAACATCTCTTAACAAGCTCAGTAATTGGGCCAGTAATTGCGGACTAAATGTCAACCCACTTAAGACAGAACTAGTTTTGTTTACAAGAAAACACGTTATTCCGAACATAGATCCTCCCACCATAAATGGGACTCCGCTCCAGATCACTGGTACGGCAAAATATCTTGGTTTGGTAATAGACCGTAAGTTAAATTGGAAAGAAAATATTAAAGAACGAAAGAGGAAAGCCTCAGTAGCATTCTATACCTGTAGTCGAATTTTTGGAAAAAGATGGGGTCCCAGCCCCAGAACCATTCATTGGATGTACACAGCCATGATAAGGCCAATTTTGACGTACGCATGTCTGGTTTGGTGGCCAGCCCTAGAAAAGGCAACCAATCTAAAAACTATAACAAAAATTCATAGACTCGCATGTATTGGAACTACTAGTGCCATGAAAACTACTCCTACCGCAGCCTTGGAAACGTTTCTTTCACTAGCCCCACTTGATTTATTTAGGAAGGAAGTGGCGGCCATTAGTGCTCTAAGACTAAACCAATGTAATAACTGGGTAGGAGGCCATTTTGGGCACAAAACCATAATGACTTTCATGGACAAAGACATTCAAACTGACTATACTGCACCGCACATTGATTTCAACCCAGTAGCCTTAACAGATGTACCCTCAAGGGATCTCTGGGCGGCCAACCAGGTCATAAACACTAATCATGTTTCGGTTTTTTACAGATGGTTCCAAGATGGTTGATGGGGTAGGGTCAGGCATCTACTCAGATAACCCACCCCTAAGTTGATCAATAAAACTTCCAGATTTTTGCAGTGTCTTCCAAACGGAAGTGCTTGTAATTTACGAGGCGCCAAAAAATCTTACCACTTTTTAACTTGTAAATAGAAACATTGACATCTTCATTGATAGTCAGGCGGCAATTAAATCAATTGCCTCAATCGTCACAAAGTCTAAACTGGTAGAATGTTGCCGAAATGAGTTAAAACTACTCAATGCATCAAATACAGTTACCCTTCGATGGGTCCCAGGACATCGTGACATATATGGAAACGAAATGGCGGATAAACTGGCCAAAATAGGATCTTCTCTTGATCCAAGCCAAACTGATTCTTCCGTTCCTATGCCACTAGAACAAGAAAAAGGCAGAATTCGCAAATGTTTCCTCGAAGCCGCAAACGATAGATGGTCAGCTCTTGATACTTGTCGGGTCTCGAGGAATCTATGGCCAGACATCTCAAAGAAAAAAACAGACTTCCTTCTCAAACTAAGCAGACCTCAACTATCCCTTTTGGTTGGAATCCTAACGGGTCACAACTCAATGGGAACCCACATGCGCAGAATGGGCATCAGCTCATCCGACTTGTGCAGAGGGTGTCAAGATGAAGAGGCGGAGGAGGGCTCCTATCACTTCCTTTGTGAATGCCCCAGCTTAGTAAGAACTAGAAAAAAGGCTGAGCGACATCTCGTTTTTGCCACTAAGAAACATCCTGAAATTTATTCAATGTTCGGGTTGGTTCAAGGAGGCCCTTCATGCCCACACCTAAACTCCTCTAACTCCTTCCCACCCATCCCCTTCCTTCACTTCAACTATTTCCTGGGGACTACAATGGATCCATTGAGATCCGAGTGCGATGATGCGGCTAGCCGTATTTTCACCCCACCTAACCTAACATAACCTAAGGTCAATCAGCAATGGAATAGGTTTATTTGGATTTTTTTTTTTGTATGAAAAAATGGCAAATCATCTTGAATATGACAAGGAAAGTCCGGAAAAGTAATAAAGGGTCCGCCATCTTACGTTTTTTTTTTTCAACTAGTGCTTATTTCGTGATTGGTAACACTTAGCTCATGTCCGATTTGACAAATAATTAGTTTTATCCTTCCGCTGAACGAATATGGTTGTGTATACGCTTCGCTAAGTGGGCCTGCGATCGACTTAGAGAAGATGCCGTTTTTGCCAAAAAAAAAAAATCATCTTTTCAGATGAAGCTCATTCTGATCTTGGCGGGTAGTAAACAAGCAAAATTGTCGCATTTGGGGCACAGAAAACCCGCACGCATACATTGAGAAGCCGATACACCCAAAACGAATCACTTTTTGGTGCGGATTTTGGTCCAGAGGCATAATTGGGCCATTTTTCTTCGAAAATGAGCAAGGAGTGGCCGTTACAGTCAATGGCGATCGTTATTGGGCCATGTTGAATGAATTTTTGTTCATAAAAATTGAAGAGGAGGATATTGGCAACACTTGGTTTCAACAGGACGGCCGGCGCTACGTGCCACACAGCCGAAGCTACACTCGATGTTTTGCGCCATTTTCAAAAAAAAAAAATAAGTTATTTGGCGGACCCTTTATTAATTTGCGAGCTCTGGTGCACCAGTTCTTTTAACTTAAAAAGTCACTGAAATAATCCAATTATGGAGGAGGTGTGACTTGAGATTCAGACCATAAAATTAAGTCAAGATAATCTTTTGCTTTGAAATTTAATTTAGGGAGTTTAAAGATTCTAACGGAAGGTGCACTGCTCTATTTCCTTCAGGCAGCGATGATTCGTCTTAAGCTCAATTATCTGATATGAGGCCTCTCATCATTTAACATAGTGAGTAATATGCAAAATACGAATTGCGTTCAATAACGGGATCAATTCTGTCTCTTACACTAGAACTCCAGCATCTCGACAAATAAACTAACTCGAAAACATGATTTGGCTAATTTTTGAATGAAAAATCTTTTTTTTTTATGGTAAACCAAACTACACTTTTAAAATGTATAATCTGCAAGCATTTTCAAACTTTCTGTTGGAGAATATGTTACTACATAAAGCCTTGAGATTCTAAAGGGTGATTTTTTAGCTGGTTTGGTTTTGGCAACACTGGTTTTGACAGCTGACGTGTGTTTAGTACCTTGTGTCACTGTCAAACAGCTTCAGTTTGGTTTGCAATTTAACCATGGATCGTCTTACAAATGAACAACGCTTGCAAATTATTGAATTTTACTATCAAAATTCGTGCTCGGTTCGAAATGTTCATCGCGCGCTGCTTCCATTTTATGATCGGCATTCTCGACCTTCTGAGCAGTCTATTCGGAAGATTGTGACCAAATTTCGCACCAAATTTACTTTGTTGGACATTAAACCACCAACACGTTTACGTACTGTGTGTAGTGAAGAAAATATTGCGGCCGTATCAGCTAGTGTGACAGAAGACCGCGAAATGTCGATTCGGCGCCGTTCCCAGCAGTTAGGCCTTTGTTACAGCACTACGTGGAAAATTTTGCGGAAGGATTTGGGCGTAAAGCCTTTTAAGATACAGCTGGTGCAAGAACTTAAGCCAGCCGACCTACCACAACGCCGAATTTTTGGTGAATGGGCTCTTGGAAAGCTGGCCGAGGATCCGCTTTTTTATCGAAAAATTGTGTTCAGCGATGAGGCTCATTTTTGGTTGAATGGGTACGTAAATAAGCAAAATTGCCGCATTTGGAGTGAAGATCAGCCAGAAGCATTGCAACAGCTACCAATGCATCCCGAAAAAGCCACTGTTTGGTGCGGTTTATGGGCCGGCGGCATTATTGGGCCATATTTCTTCAAAGATGATGCGAATCGCAGCGTTACTGTCAATGGTGAACGCTACCGAGCGATGATAACAAACTTTTTTTTGCCCGAAATGGAAGTTCTTGACTTGCATGATATGTGGTTTCAACAAGACGGTGCCACATGCCACACAGCACGCGAAACAATGGCGCAATTGCGAGGCGAGTTTGGTGAACAGTTAATTTCACGTTTCGGGCCGGTCAATTGGCCGCCTAGATCGTGCGATTTGACACCATTAGATTATTTTTTGTGGGGGTATGTCAAGGCTAATGTCTATAGGGACAAGCCCGCTTCGATTGACGGACTGGAAGCCAACATCCATGCATTCATTCGTGAGATACCGGCCGATATGTGTGAAAGAGTATGCCAAAATTGGACTCAGCGGATGGGCTACCTGAGACGCAGCCGCGGTCAACATTTGCATGAAATTATCTTTAAACATTAAATTGCAAGGGTCAAACTATCGATTCAAATAAATATTAGCAATTTTTTACCCATTTTCCCTGGATTTCTATTGGAAAGATCTGCAGGACATGATTCTTTGGCAATAGCTTCACATATTCAAAAAAAATATTTTTGAACAGTGCTAAGAGAATCTTGGACATCTTCTGGCAAAATAGGAAAGATTCCTGCAATTGGTGAAAATTTAATAACAAGAAGATCGGTGCAACTTTCTAACGCCTTTTCCAAGCGTTCCAGAGTAAAGTTGAGGTCCTTATGTAGCTCCATCTAATTAAATAGACAAATAACGCAGAAGCAGCACATCATCATGTAGTTGGCATATGAACCAGTGCAATGGTCTACCCAAGGTAAGTTTCATAAGGCGGATAGCCCTACTTTTCCAACCAGTGTTTGTAGGTGTTCCATCGCAACCAACAACAGACAGTTTAGATATAAGCCGAATATCGTCTCAGAACCATTTCGTCACGTTTAAGAAAGAGATCAAGTCTTTGATCTTCAGTTCGGAAAGTTCGTCAAGGTCGTCAAAGAAAGCCTTTCCAAGTGAATGCATCCTAAAACGGGCTAGGGCAGGGCATTTACAAAGGAAGTGAACTAATGTTTCCTTTTCCTGTTGGTTCGCACAGCTACGACAATGGGTGTTGTCAGAAATACCCAGTTTCGCCGCATGCTCTCCTATTGGCCAGTGCCCGGTGCATGTTGGAACGATCCTGGCTATGTCTTGTCTTGGTCTACACATGAGATTGAGATCTTTTGCTCGGGCTTTATTGTAGGTGGGCCACATCTTTCTAGATTTGGTTAGACTGCTCCATTTACGATTGGATTTGGTGAGGAAAATTGAGAGTAAATTACCCTTTATAACTCCTAGAGGAATGCAGACGCTTTCCGCAAGTGCGAGCTATGAAGGGCTGATCCTTGCCTTGCTAGTTCGTCCGCCCGTTCATTTCCCTCAATGCCACAGTGACCTGGTACCCAGATAATAGTGACACTAAGATTGATATTCATGCTTGCGAGCTCATCCCGGCATTGCTGGACCAATTTGGAGGATGATGTGGCCGCAGCAATGTCCTTAACAGCCGCCTGACTGTCTGTCAGAATTGCGGTATTTCGATTTTGGTTTGGGTCTTGTTTGAGTATTTTGCATGCTTCCCTTATAGCCAGTAATTCCGCCTGAAAAACGCTAGCAAAGTCTGGAAGTCGAAAAGATTTGGATATATTTAAGGACTCAGAGAAGATTCCTGAACCCTCACCACATTCCATCTTTGAGCAGTCACTGTATATAGTAGTATCGAAGTCTCTCGTCACTAGGTCATCATTCCAGTCATCTCTAGATGGAATTTTTACGTTACAAACCCTCCCGATGCTCAAAGTTGGGGTGCAGTAGTCGGTTGGAGTCGAAAAGATATCATCGGGAATCAAACTGGCTATATTGCCATGACCATACGGTTTGGAAAACCAGCAATTCGATTCTTTCAGTCTCATCGCGCTGCAGGATACCATATATTTAATGTGTAAATCGAGTGGCAAAAGATGCAAAAGAACGCTTAAGACATCCGTTGGACAAGATCTTAAGGCCCCTGTGTTTCCAACACTAGCTGTTCTTTGAATCTTTTTAAGCTTGTTGATGTTATATGCCTTGGTTAGAGCGGGCCACCATACAATCGATCCATATATGCGGATCGGTCGTACTACTGCTGTGTACGTCCATAGTATCATCTTTGACTGTAGGCCCCACTTTTTACCAAAGGTTTTGCTACAGGCATAGAAGACTATGCAGGCCTTCCTAACCCGTTCTTCAATATTTAATTTCCAGTTTAATTTATGGTCGAGAACTACGCCCAGATATCTAGCTCTGGAGGAAAGCGACAGAGTTTGGCCATTGAGTCTGGGTAGAGTGAAAGGGGGTACTTTAGTTTTGGAAGTAAAAAGCATCAGTTCCGTTTTGCTTTGGTTAACACCTAGGCCACAACTAGTAGCCCAGTTATTAACTTTTCTCAAAGCCATTTCCGTGCTTTCACTTATTACAGGCGTGAACTTTCCTGACACCAGTATGACCAAATCATCGGCATACGCAACAGCCTTCACTCCACATCTCTTCAGCTTGACGAGTATTTTATTCATGACTAAAAGCCACAATAGAGGGGATAGGACACCTCCCTGCGGTGTCCCTCTACTGACATATTTAGTGGAATGTGTAATACCTAACAAAGCATGAATCCTTCTATCATTGAGCATGGATCTAATCCATTTCTTGATGTAGTCCTCTACACCTATATCAACGAGTGATTCTAGAATGGATTCAGTTAGGACAAGTCTCCTTCTACATCTAAAAAGGTAGCGAGGGTATATTCTTTGAAATGGATTGTTTTCTCAACTGTACGCACTACCTCATGCAGGGCCGTTTCAGTGGACCTACCCTTTAGGTATGCGTGTTGAGAGTTATCAAGAGGGCATCTCACTAGGATATCTCTGATGTGGGTATCGAGTATACGTTCGAGAGTTTTAAGCACGAAAGAAGTCAGGCTAATTGGTCGGAAATCCTTCACAGATTCGTGCCCTCGCCTACCGACTTTTGAAATAAAAACTACTTTAACGTGCCTCCAGGACAGGTACATGGTTGAGAGAGAGAGACATCCCTTAAATATCAGCTCAAGCCAAGGAATTGCTATATCTTGCTGTTTCTGGAGCATGATAGGCAAAATTCCGTCCAGTCCTGGAGACTTGTACGGTGAGAAAGTGTTAATTGCCCAGGCAATTTTTTCTTTTGGTTATTACGGTATTAATTCGTTCTTCACGAATGAATGAAATGTTGTTTATAAGCTGTTCAGGGTTGTTGTTCTCGCAACCCGGAAAATGCGTCGTCATCAGTAATTCCAAGGACTCAGCTGGGGTGCCATCTACTTTTCATATTTTTTGTTTATTCATTTCTCACATAAAGTAAAGACAAATCAAATTTGATCCGTAATATACTATTTTGTGCAAACTTATATACCTTATATACCTTTGATTGGCGCGAGAAAAACATTTCTTAGTCCCAAGAAATAACCCAAATCCGAACCGAAATAAAAGTTTTCATGTCAATTAGCGTTATCCTGGTATGGGACGAGACAAACACTTCTTTATTCATTTATTTCAATACGTTAAATGCTAACGTTACATTGCATTGTTTGCTTAAAAATAAAGGATTTACAAACAAAACTTAAGTATTAATACTGTGCAAAAAAACTATTTTTAAATTTATCAGATTTGATAGGGATTTGACAAGGATGTTATTTTTATTAAAAACATTTATTAACTGATTAACAGGACTATAAGTGCCATAGTTTGAACTGCTTAAAAAAAAGTACGAATTGGCAATCTACTTCTTAAATTAACGCTGCCTACATTAAAATTCAATCGACCCAAAATGGAAGAAGAAGATATCGATCCACTTATAATACCAATAATAAAACATAATTGTAAATACTCTCTGTGAATTGTAAGTGATGGGAGATTTATAAGTTGAAGTCTATGGGAGTACGGAGGCAAACTAATTCTGTCCGACCATGGGAGAAAACGTAGAGTAAACCTCATGAACCTTCTTTGAACACTTTCTATTCTATTTATATGAACCGAGTAGTATGGGGCCCAAACTATACAACCGTATTCAAGAACTGATCTGACAAATGATACATATAGAGTTTTAATAACATAAGGATCCCGGAACTCACGACCGAATCGTTTTATAAAACCCAGTGATTTATTAGCTTTTTTTTGCAATATAATTATAATGATCATTAAAGGATCGGCGTAAATCAAAGCCATCGATTTTTTTAAAACTGAGGGGAGATCATTAATAAATAAAACAAACAACAATGGACCAAGGTGACTACCCTGAGGTACACCAGAATTAACTTTAAACTGACTAGAACGGTTATTTTTGAATACAACACTGTAATATCTATCACTTTAATATGAAGAAATCCACGTTATAAAATAATCACTTAGGCCAATCCTCTTAAGTTTCTCTAAAAGTACTTGATGACCTAACTTGTGGAATGCTTTACTAAAGTCAGTCAATATACATTCTACCTGTTGTTTTTTTTTCAAAAGCCTCTATACAAAAAGTTGTAAACTCTAGTAAATTTGTAACAGTCGATTTTTTCTTTACAAAACCATGTTGATTTTCACATAAAACAGAAGTACAATTGAAAGAAAGAATATTACAGACAAGAGATTCAAACAGTTTTGGAATAACAGATAGTTTAGCTATAGGGCGGTAGTTGGTAACTAAATGCTTAGGGCCTTTTTTATGCGTGGGTTTAAGAAATGCATATTTCCAAAGAGCAGGAAATTTAGAACATTTCAAAGACTGATTAAACAAAACATATAACGGATATAACAAATGCGTTGCACATTTTTTCAGCATAAATGACGGTAAACCATCAGGGCCAGGACTAAGACTATCGTCGAGTTTTAAAATATTTTCTAAAATTGATGCTTGGGATATGTTGAGATTTATTGAAGCTAGGTGTGCATATTTTTCAGTGGCAGAAGAACTTATGTTGTTAAGATTATTTTAAGGAGAGTCTTCGTAGGCACTTTTAAAATATTCTGCAAACATATCGGATATAACCTCTGGATAGTGACTATTTTTATTTTTGAAGCTCATGCTAGCAGGATAACCGTCAAATTTTCTTTTACAATTTACATATTTCCAAAAGTTTCGCGGATTCACTTTTAGTTCATTCTCAGTCTTAGTGATAAATTCGGCATAAATGCATTTTGAATAATTAATAAATTCATTTCTTATCTCTAAGTAGATTCCTAAATCCTATTGAGTTCGAGAACGATTAAACTTAACCCAGGCCTTATTTCTTTTATTTTTTAAAGATTTGAGATGCAGATCGAACCATGGCGGGTCATTATTCTTATCAGCAATTAAGCAATTAAATAGAACTATATAAAATTTTATAATCATGTCATCTTAATTCAAATTAAAAAATAATACATCCCAGTTTATATTGTTCAATACGTTAAAAAGTTGATTGAAATTACATTTTTTGAAATTAAATTCAATTGGATTTTTACTAATATTAACAAGATTACATACATTTAAGTTCAAGGAGATTGATAAAGCAGGATGGTGGCGATCTTCATCAATAAGCTTAACGTCACTTGGTATAACAGCAGTGTCAGAATTAACAATTTCAGAAAAATAAACAAGATCCAGTATTTTGTTACTTTGGTTTTTCACAGTATTTAGTTGGTATAAGCCTAAGGACGCCTTTGTATCTATGGTCAAGAATTCGTTCGCATTCAATGCATTAACAGGAAGAAATTCATCACAATCATTAGGCCTGGACCATTCTAAGTTAGGTAGATTAAAGTCGCCTATTATAATAAACTCATCAGTTGGATCGATGTTGTCGAAGATGTCGTCAAAAGAATCACATATTTTTTTATATGTTTCGTAGTTTGAGCTGGGTGGTATGTAGACAGCCACCAAATATAGATAACCAAATGGCATTTTTATTTTTATGCATAACAATTCCAGTTCAGATTCTAAAAAGTCATGAACTAATGTACATATAAGGGAGTTTTTAACAGCTATTAATAATCCTCCACCAACCGTTGTAGTTTCAGTAGAAGAGTGTCGATCACGGCAGAAAACTTGAAAACTCGCGTTAAATAGTTCAGTATCAGCAATTGATGAACATAACCAGGTTTCGGTTAAAACAATAACTTCGTGAGGTAGGTTGTTTATATTTGTGTAGACCGTATTAGTCTTTGTCCGTAATCCATTCACATTTTGGTGATAAATTAATAGTTGTTGAAGTTGCTGCGGCGGTAAGTTTGCTTTGTCTGGTGTTGTTCTCATCGATCACCAGCTGCATTTGTAACCGAGCATCAATAAAACCAATAATGAACACTTTTCCTCGTCGAGACAAGTAATCACCATAAACAAATTTCACAAACAAGTGATTCAAAAAAATTATGCCCTTATTTGCTTATTTTTTAAAACATTGAGCTGTGGTAGAAGGCTAAAAAAGGGTTACATATTTTTTTTTTTTAATTTTAACTACTAGTTTACATAATTAACGTTTAAAGCTATTCCAATTCAAAAATAGAAAGCTTGTCTCAAAAAGGAAACCTTATTTTTTTTTATAATTTTTTTAAAACATTGGCCTCTTTGGTATAGGGCTAAAAATTCTGCAATACATTTTTTTCTTTAATTTTAGTGCATAGTTAGCATAACTATGCAACGTTTTAGAGGTATTCAAATACGAAAATCGAAAAAAAATTAGCGCTCCACCCTAATGTAGGTACTCCATTCAAAAATCAAAATGAAAAATTGTTGTTTATATAAAAGTTGGTTTTCATAACATACATCAAGAAGATAGAGCGTGGAGGATGCAAGAAAAAATGCAAGAAAAGGCCAGTTTTCTAAAAAAAAAAAAAATTAAAAATTTGAAAAAAATATGCACGACTGGGTCGCACGAACTTGCTCTTATCTGCGATCACACTGACTGTGGTTCTAAAGTCTGAAATAAATTAGTTATGAGAACCTATATTTTATCCACCTGCTTAAAACATACATTAGTTGCAGCTATAGTACTATAAGAGCTTACAAAAATGGACAATATAGCCCTGTGTTGTACGTATACCTACATACAAATGCTTGCATGAAATTTGTATAATTTAAACCGGAAAATTGTTTTAAATCAACAAATGTCATCACTAACACCATCTAACAAAATTTCAGCAGCCGTTCTAAAAATAACTAATTTTTGTATTATTTTTAAGATGGCGCTACTTGCCACACAGCCCGTTAGTTAAACCATGGATTAATTGCGAAAAAAATTAATTTAGAGTTTATTTAACGATTTGGCCCGGTAAATTGGCCACCTGCATCATGGCATACCACACCTCCACGCCAAAGTCACTATGGATAATCCGGCTACGATTGAGGAATTAGAAGCCAACATTACTTGCATCATTTGTTAAATGCCACTAGAAATTCACGAACGCATCGCGTTATCGAAATTTGAAACTTCAGAATGGACCAATTACGGAGCACATTTGAAAGAAAAAATATGTGAGTGCCGGGACTCACGGTTAAATATGTGTAAACATCAACGTTTGTCCAAGTGCCTAATTTTTGTTACTGAACGTCATTAAAAGAAACATATTGAATAATTAACACTACATTACCTATCTGTAGGCAGTGCTTAAAAAGCTTAGTGTTGAAAGAACGGCAGCGAAATACCCAGTGGGGGAACCGCTGTAACGAAATTTCCAAGCACTAAAAGGCTGGTGGTGAAGTGTCCAACGAACGGTGAAGGTTCGGTACTGAAAGGTCCTGCTTCGTAGTTCACTCTCAACTTTAAGAGGACTTCACATTACACATGGTTATTGTTTATGGTAATCACTCTCTGAGCATCGACAAACAACAACTGTGCGGAGAGCACTAAAATCGTGGTTTCGATTAATTGACACCATACCCAAATTCCAAAGGAACTTAATGGTTTGACTGACAGGGGCCGAATTAAAATATCCAGTGCAACCCTTATGAAACTTCATCTTTCCATCGAGTAAAACTTATAAAAAGTTCAATCTTAATTTTATACTGAACGAACCTCAAATGAATGTCACTATGAGATAGCCGGCGAATTATATATCTTGAGTTTTTAGAATATTTAGTTGCAGTTGTTGTCAGTGGAAATCACTAAAATCGCAGTTTCAATCGATTGACACCATCAATCGCCTATGTAATTGGACGCTGTGATTTTTAATGAATGTTAACTTTGTGCAAGTACAAAAGTAGCCGATAACTCTGCAATTTGTTCAACCTCAGCTATATAACGGGTGATTTTTAAGCTGGTTTGGTTTTGGCAACACTGGTTTTGACAGCTGACGTGTGTTTAGTACCTTGTGTCACTGTCAAACAGCTTCAGTTTGGTTTGCAATTTAACCATGGATCGTCTTACAAATAAACAACGCTTGCAAATTATTGAATTTTACTATCAAAATTCGTGCTCGGTTCGAAATGTTCATCGCGCGCTGCTTGTGTTCAGCGATGAGGCTCATTTTCGGTTGAATGGGTACGTAAATAAGCAAAATTGCCGCATTTGGAGTGAAGATCAGCCAGAAGCATTGCAACAACTACCAATGCATCCCGAAAAAGCCACTGTTTGGTGCGGTTTATGGGCCGGCGGCATTATTGGGAAGTTCTTGACTTGCATGATATGTGGTTTCAACAAGACGGTGCCACATGCCACACAGCACGCGAAACAATGGCGCAATTGCGAGGCGAGTTTGGTGAACAGTTAATTTCACGTTTCGGGCCGGTCAATTGGCCGCCTAGATCGTGCGATTTGACACTATTAGATTATTTTTTGTGGGGGTATGTCAAGGCTAATGTCTATAGGGACAAGCCCGCTTCGATTGACGCACTGGAAGCCAACATCCATGCATTCATTCGTGAGATACCGGCCGATATGTGTGAAAGAGTATGCCAAAATTGGACTCAGCGGATGGGCTACCAGAGACGCAGCCGCGGTCAACATTTGCATGAAATTATCTTTAAACATTAAATTGCAAGGTTCAAACTATCGATTCAAATAAATATTTCATTCATTTTTTCGAATTTTTTGTGTTTTTTTTTTTTTTAAAGTTCTAAACCTCTTAAAAAATCACCCGTTACAAAATATCCCAGCCACCTACGTGCCTAAAAATTGAAAGAAGAAATTGCATCGTTTAAAAGCAGTATAATGTAAACGTAGAATTTAAGTTCAGATTTGTATCACTGAACGCACCTGATATCCTACCATACCTACAGCCATTGATCTACCATACCTATTACAGTCAATTGTCAATCCCTACAGCTGACTGTTATTATTTTTGTTTTGATTTTGTTTTCTTTTTAATTACTAGTGTCGCGTCCATTTTCTTAGGGGAATAATTAAAAATGATAAAATCGTCGGTCGCGCTAAAAACAATTTGCTTTCGTCGTTGGCAAAAACAATATAAATGAGTGGTCGCGATAAAGTATGATCTAATTGTCGGTCGCGTTAAAATCAATTTGTTTT
Organism: Leucozona laternaria; assembly: GCA_932273885.2. NCBI lineage: Eukaryota > Metazoa > Arthropoda > Insecta > Diptera > Syrphidae > Leucozona > Leucozona laternaria. Next base: position 43,528,108 of record OW026368.1, on the reverse strand, counting down.
GGTCGGGGCAAATCAGATTTCGTAACGTAACGTGCTACAACGTAAAGTGCACGACGTTACATTGCACACGAACGTTCACGTTTTTTTTTTCACTCTACCGCCAGCATAGATGTTTACACATCAATAATCTTTAAAATATAAATTCAAAGAATTATTTTTTTTTTATGAAAATAATCTTTATAACCGATAAAAATTAATATTTTTTTTTGAATAAAAAGTACCTCTAAATGAATCACCCATTATTTTTATCACAAATTAATCACAGTAAGAATACTAATGAATGAAACTTTTTGCATCAGCTCGTTTCCATTAAAAACTAGACTTTCAATATAATATTTAAGCAGCCTCTCACAGTGAATCACAGTATTATAGAAGAGTAGAATTTAATGTAAAAAAAAAAAAAACAGATAGGTTGCCACAAAGCAACCCCACTTTGCGGTATAAAAAAATTGAATTGAATTATCCAATTCCCCATTAATTTCTAGATTTAAATTTTAGCTCGTCATTTCTTTATGTGTTTAAATTTTTTTTTTAAATCAGGGATGGAGTCGGTTAAGGTAAATTGTTATTAAAATGTTTGTAGGCACCAAAAATTGTTCAAAGTTTGTATAATCACACCGACACTTTGTCATAATTTTGCATACTTTTATTTTCCCCGGGAAATTGTGGTTATTTTGCTTTGCGTCTGCAAGATTGCGTTTATTTTTTTTTAGAAATGCTATCGGAATATTGTATTTGAGTTTTAAAGCAAAAAAGAAAAATGTTTTCCAGTCGCTTAAACTTAAACCCGCTGCACAGTGCGACAATTTTTTCCAGAATTTTAAGAAAAAAAAAAAAACAATTTTATTTGTAATATTAATTTTACTAGTTGGCCCGCCCGGCTTTGCACGAGTAGACAAACCTAAGCTTCTAAACAAATTACAAAAGAAAATATTATTTTTTGACTTTTTGCAATCGAATACAGCTTTCTGGATTTTAACTCAGTTCACGTTATGAAAGGCTAAATTTGTAAAAATATGATCCTCTAAGTTCAACTTTTGTTGCTTTCCCAAGACAGAAAGAATTTTTGTATTCGAAAACCACTGTTTGATTTTTATTCCATTTTTTTTTTTATCGAATTCCACTTTTCGTTTTTACCCTATAAATATAAAATTTTTGAACAAAAATATTCTTGAAGCCATTCACTCAAAATAGCCTTTCAAACACAAAAAAAAAATCTTAAATCGGACATTTTTTATTTTTTACCCCATTTCACCCTACAAATAGCAAAATTTAAAAAAAATATATTTCATTTAAGCCATTTCCTAAGAGTAACTTTTAAAACGCTGGTAGAGTTTTTTTTTTCAATTGGATAAATCTTTTTTTCATTTTACCCCATTTCACCCTATATTGAGAATTTTTGCGATATTTTAATAGTTATTCTTCTGTTCGGGGCGGAGATGAATCTAATAAATCAGAAATCATTAAAATCGGTCCAGCCTTTCTTGAGTTATAAATGGTGTAACAAAACCGACTTTTTTTTGAATTAGAAAGGTTTTTAAAATAATCAAATTTTATTCATACGATTTTGTAAACATTTTTGAGAAAAAAATTTGGTACGCCAATTTTAAGGACATTTTATTTATGTTGAGTTAAAAATTTAATATTGAAAAAGAAATATCGAATTTAAAAAAAAAAAATTTTTAATTTTTATTTTTGAATCCAACAAAAATTGTATTTGAAAATTATGATTTGCAATTTAGTTTAAAATTATTACTAGTTTCTGTATACAATTTTTAATTTTAATCGGTTGATTTTTTTTTATCATTTTGGTACACAACTTAATTTTAAAAATATCAATCATTATTTATACAAAATTGATCAAAATAATTTGGAAGTGCCATTAAGAAAAATTTTTCGGAACCTTATTTTTTTACTTAAAGATAGCTTCTAGCTATTAAGTATATATTACTGATTTTTTTTTTTAAATCTGTGCAGCCAATTTTGAGAAAAATATAATTTTTTCTTTTTGGGATGAAAATTTTGTATGACAGGTACCGTTATTATAAGCCCTCAAAAAAATAAAAAAAAAACAAAACTTGAGGGGGAATGTCCCCCAGACACAACGCTAGGCACCAAGTTTAAAGAAAATCAACCCATCCGTTTAGGCGTTAGCTGAAGAGACAGATGGACGTTTTTGCGAGACCCGCTTTTTTGTCTTCGTAATGTCAAGTTTCATCAAAATCTCGAGTTCAATTTTTTCTACGAATCCACAACTTGCCATACCTACATATATTTTATTTGAAAATGTTGACATTCAGCCTTTTTATGAGTCTCACCCGAAAAGTATTTCACCTTAAAATTTTTTGTTCGCCCGGAATTTTAAAAGCTATTGTGAGTTTCGACCGAACGAAATTTTGTTCGCTTACAAAAGAGAAGTGAAATGACATTAAATTCCGCCCGAAATGAATGTTAACAATAAGGGGACTTTTTTATCATGAAATTTCGGGGGAAACTCACAATAGGTGAAAAGTGAAATGTCAAATTTTCCAGGTGGAATGTTGTTGGGATGAAACTCGCAATAAGGCTGATTATGTATTTTAAGAATAATTTTGTTGGCACGACATCTACAGTTCGTGGAAGGTCAGGATCAAGTGGCTTATAACTCTCAACCATTCATAGTGCTTGTATTATCGGCTATCAGGAATAGTGTGGACCTACAATTTTCTGCAGTTATTAACAATTCTAGCGAAATCCAAAAGGCTAAGGTGACAAAACACTTTTTCATAACAAGAGATTTGACACTTTCTCGCAAGAGTCAGTAACCCTCGTGTAGAATAGGCTGGGATTCGAACCCCAGACCTCCTTCGGTGGCGGTCCTATACGCATATTAATCCTCTGATTAAAGCCCTCTCGATTTCACCCTATGGCGCGGCGGTACTTGAAAATAAAGGTGTATACCAGTTTCGAAACGAAACTGCCTAAATAACACCAGAAGTCTGGGCAATTGTTACGAAAAATTAGCTTAACACCTGCACCAGGGCCAGACACGACCACTTCACCGACATTTAATATAAAAGACCTTTAAATTTAACCAATAAGACATGAATCATGGAGTTGTATTTCATATAAAATTTATTAAAAAGTACCCTTTTCATACGACATAGAACCGAATTATAACTCAAGAATGCTTGGCGTTTTCTAGAATAAATCAAAAATGAGGATTTCGCTAGAATTGTGAATAATGAATGAAATTTAATATCAAAAATTTAATAGAATCAATCAATTTGTATCACAAGAATTAGAACTGAAATGTGATTAAAAAAAAAAACTAAATGAAATCAACGATAACTCTGCTAAAGAAAGGGTGACCAAATATGTTTTTCCTATTGTTATATATTTCAGCAGCTGTCAATGTTGACAATGACATCTAGCTGTCAAAACATTCAGAAAGGTTTTACATTTCACCATGCATTATTTCACGCTTGCCAAACGTGTGGAAATTATTAAAAAATATTATCGAAATTCGGGAATTCGTCGTGAGGCCAGTCGTCATCATGGCCGGAGATCCGGATTTTCGCCAAAAAATAATTTTCTCGGACGAGGCCTATTTTTGGCTCAGCGGCTATGTCAACAAGACACTTGCACTCTAATTGTTATTCATAGCTATATATATTAAAAGCTCAGACATAGAAACTCAAGTAGGTAAATAAAGGGTCATTCATTTTTCGGTTTCGAAAGTAAAGCTTAATAAAACACACACAGCGATACATTTTTGATGAAAATTTTATTTTATTATTAAGTTCGTACTTAGTCATTAAGTGTGAAAAACAATATCTTTAAATGGCCACCTCGGAACAGGGCCGATTTCTGGTCTGGAGTTCTGGGTTGGCTACAAAATACATGAGATATTAGCTGATCACAGCACTTAAAGCCGCTCCAAAACGACCCACCAAAAAAGCGTCCGATTCCAGGAGTAGGTATATATATAACATTTACATAATAAATAACATCTCTTTGTATGGACTAAAGTTATTTTTCAGTTAAAATGCTATTTATTGGATATTTGAAGCATAAATTAGGATTCATTACTCTGCATTATAGATACCTTTTATTTCTTTAAATTCAAGTTTTTTATTGATTTTCTAGGCTCGAAAGTAGCGATTTTTTCACTCCAAACTAATTTCCATACCCGCAACTTTAACTCAAATTGTTTTAGGTTTTTTTCAAAGTTTCAATGTAAAAACTAATAATTTGATAGTATCGGGTTTTTCAATAAGAGCGCTACAAAAGTTTTCTTAAATAAAACAAAAACGGCTTTGGGTATCAATAAAATTCTTTATTCCCTGTAAAAGTACGTTCGATTCCATTATGTATGGAACTTGATTTCTTTTGCATGGCCACCACGGGCACGCTTGCAGAAGTCCAGACGCTGAACCCAATTTTCTACGGTTTTCAAGCATAAATCGGCCGATACTGCTGCAATTTCACGTTCGATATTCGTACGAAGTTCATCAATCGTCGCTGGCTTGTTGGCATAGACCATAGACTTGACGTAGCCTCACAGGAAATAGTCTAACGGCGTCAAATCGCACGACCGAGGTCGCTTGGCCGACTGGACCATTTCGTGAGATAACACGTTCTTCAAACTTGGTTTCCAATAAATTGATTGTGACATTCGCTGTGTGGCTTGTGGCGCCGTCCTGTTGGAACCACATGTCCTCCAAGTCTATATCATCCAATTGGGGCCAAAAATATTCGGTTATCATTGAACGGTAGCGATCCCCATTCACAGTAACGTGCCGGTCTTGATCATCACGGAAGAAGTACGGACCAATGACGCCGCCGGCCCATAAACCACACCAAACCGTAATTTTTTTCGGGATGCAATGATGACTCATGGAGTACGTGTGGATTGCTGCCTGACCAATAGCGCATATTTTGTTTACTGACGAAGCCATTCAGCCAGAAATGAGCCTCATCGCTGAAGATGATTTTTCGATGAAGATCCGAATCATTTTCAAGTTGTTGCTCAGCCCAACTCACGAACATACGACGCTTCTGGTGGTCAAGCGGCTTCAGTTCTTGCGTCAATTTAATCTTGTAAGGATGTAGGCCAAGATCTTTTCGCAAAATTCGCCACAACGACGTCACAGAGATGCCCAACGCTTGAGAACGACTTGTGAGAGACACATTTGGGCTTTCTGCAACTGAAGCCTCAGCGGCAGCAATATTATCGACACTACGGGCACTTCTTTGTCTCACTGGCACGGAAACATTTTGTACTGTGCCTGTGGATTCAAATTTTTCCACTAGACGCTCAATTGTTGATTTGCTAAGACGATTATGACGACCATAAATTTGACGTAGCGCTCTTAACGTTGAGGCCACTGACTCCGAATTTCGGTAGTAAATTTTAATAATTTCGACTCGTTCTTGGCTCGTATATCTTTTTATCATGAAATGGCAAACCTTACCCAAGAGAAATGTCAAAAAAGCGGCAAGAAATATGGCGTCGTTTGCTGTTTATGTTGCTCTACTTTTGTAGCGTCTCTTGGGGCCTCCAACAAAAGCAGGGCATGATTTAGGCATCAACTGTTGAATTTTGAATATGTGAACGACCTTCTCACGAAGATTGACATTGACATCAAGTCTGATGAATTCGAACAATTTGTATTTCTTGTTTCTTGCCATTTTTTTTTCCTAAAGAAATGATTTTCTTCAAACTCCGAATACAATTTATCAAAGGCATGTCTGTTGAAGAGTTGTCAATTGGCGAGATTTCACTTGAGTTTACAATTCTCTTGCTCTGCCGCTTTGTCAGTCATAACTTTACCTTGTCACTAGCCAAGCTAACACAAACAAACAATTGAAATTCTTCTCTTAAGTCTCAAAAGCAAAAACCTGATTGATGGGCAGGCTTTATTTAGGAACGTTAAACTTCTCTGTGTAAGACTAGGGTTGATTAAAATTTCGAATAGTTTTAAGTACGAAACCAAGACTTATCCCCAAAAAGTGACATCTGTGCACTTATGTTTCAATTCGCAACTACGGTGGTTCTGGAGAACTATATAAACATTGATGGGGAGGGGGTGTTTTATCGATAATTTCCTTTATCCTATCTAAATAACATTGAATAAACCCCAGTCTAAGATAAACTGGAGTTTAAAAGTGACTATGAATATGCCAGAATATGTATATTGCACTTTTATCGTCTTATGCAAAATTTGTGTGTTTCTATATTTATTACAATCACGAATTTGTATTGAAATTGAAGTTATAACAATAACACACGCGCTTCTTATCTAATTGGCTAGACATAGACACTGCATATTTGTTATTCATAAGCAAAAGTCTAAGATAAGCGTTTTTCTTTTCTTTTTTTTTTTAAATTTGAAGAAGAATTTTACTGTTGCATTGGTTAAAATTTTGTTTTATTTAACACGAATGTTATATATTAATCGCAAAGATTTATACACGTACATACAAGCGTGTGAGAATTATTAAATTGTAAATTATTTTTTTGTTGTATTTGTTCTTAAATAAAATGCTTGTTATCAACACGTGCCTTCAATATTTTCGTATTTGAACCAAAAAATAAACTCGACACTCTGGCCATAAAGCAAAGAACTGGAGACAGACTATTTTGTATGCAATTTAAAGTTTTGCCCTTGGGTGAGCATGAATTTAAGCTAAGTGAAGCCAGGGCCGCAAACTCGAAATTTTTGGGGGAAGAACAGGTTGTTTGTCCAGGCAAAAAATCGTTTGTCCACCAACAGGTAAAAATTAATAAAGCTTTTCTTTTTTTATAGCAACACTCCCAAAACCAGAACCCAGTTGGACCGGTCCTTCTAAGTTATTAATTCGGGGTGGTAGAGGACTTTTTTAGTTTTGTGAAAGTTGCTATAAAAAATAATGTTGAATAATTTTTGTATAAGGATGGAAAAAAATATTTATATTTCTGGGCTAACATGGACGAACAACGGTCGAGAAACGATTGCTATTGATCCAATTGTGCTATTTGAGCTTTGAAGCTTTTGTGTTGGGTGCTATAAAAGTGATAATTTGAATATTTTTCGAACTAAGGTTGAACAAATGATTGTTTTTTTTTTTTTGGTGGACAGTCAAAATTGAGCGGTGTATAAACTAACTCACTTTCACCGATCATTCTACGTTATGAATTTGGGGTGTTCGAGGACTTTTCCGTTTTTTTGAAAGTTGCTATAAAAAAAGAAATGTTGAATAATTCGTCAACTAAGGGTGGACAAACGATTGTTTTTGCAAAGTGGCTGCCCTATGTCCTCGATAGCCTCACGAATTCCATCTTTGAGGTCTTGAATCGACGCTGGGCTGTTGGCGTAGACCTTATCTTTCACGTGGCCCCAAAGGAAGAAGTCGCAAGGTGTGAAATCACAAGATCTCGGTGGCCAATTGTGATCACCTCTTCGAGAGATAACACTGTCCGGAAACTTTTCCCTTAAAAGATCGATGGTTTCATTGCTTGTGTGGCACGTAGCGCCGTCTTGTTGAAAGTAAACGTTGTCCAGATCAATACCATCCAATTCCGGCCATAAAAAATCATTAATCATCTCTCGATAGCGCAATCCATTGACCGTAACTGTTGCTCCAGCCTCATTTTCGAAAAAGTAAGGTCCAATGACCCCGCCGGACCATAAACCGCACCAAACAGTCACGCGTTGAGGATGGAGAGGCTTTTCAACAATAACTCTTGGGTTTTCCGAGCCCCAGATGCGACAGTTTTGCTTGTTGACGTAGCCTCCGAGGTGGAAATGGGCCTCATCAGTCAAGATGATTTCTCGATGAAATTCCCGATCATTTTCATGCATTTCAAGGACCCAATCAGCAAAGACAAGACGTTGTTGATGATCAGCCGGCTTGAGTTCTTGTGTTAACTGAACTTTATAAGCCTTAAGACCCAAGTCTTTATGCAAAATACGGTGTAATGACGTTTGTGGAATGCCTAATTCAAAAGAACGACGAGGAATGGACAAACCTGGGTTTTCTTCAACACTTTGGGCTACAACAGCAATATTCTCAGTTGTTCTTGAGCGACGTGCACGGGTTTTATTCTTCACATCACTAACTTGTCCCAACAGCTCGAATTTGTCCACCAATTTCTGTATTGCGGTCCGACAAGGTGCTTCACGACGACCCAAAAATGTTTTAGTTTTACGAACCGTCTCTGCCAAATTTTCACCATTTTTATAGTGAATTTTAATAATTTTAATGCGTTGTTGAAGCGTGTATCGTTCCATTTATTAATGGCGTAGTTTCTACTTGTCAAATGTCAAAAAATGACAGCTTCAAAAGTGACAGGTACCGAAACAGCGGGCTATTCAAAATAACACCTCTTATTGGAAAACTCTTTATTTTGGCACATCAGAATATAGTAGATTGGAATTACTCATCATGAAATTGGGATTGTGTAGCGTCTCTGGTAAAACCAATCCAGTGCTTATCCTTAAGCTTTGAAAGTAGTATACTGTGCAGTCCGTTCCATTCAACCAAATTTATGACAAAAGGAAAATCTATTGATGCGTGATGAAAAAGATCCGACCATTCCTTGGTCCAGAAGATTTTTCTATTAATAACAGCATGAGATAGGATACTGGGTAATCTACCAAGAGGGAGGGACAAGGCTCTAGGTATATATGAAAAATGTAGCTTTAATGATGTTAGAAAAGCTTAAGGCAGACCAATTTCGATGTGCAAAACATAGTTTGGCGTGTTATCCGGGAGTAAGTAACATCTTTTTATAAAAAAAAACCGCTGTAATTTTTCGACTTGGACGTGTTCACGATATCCCCATACCTGAGCGCAGTACAACATAATAGCCCTCGATGCAGCATCATAAATTTTTTAGAATGTTGGACCGATTTATCCCTCAGTACCTTGGCCCCTGTTGCGTTGATGGAGTTTTTTGATGATGCGAGTCTTTCGTTTAAATGATCATTCCACGACATATTATAGTTGAAAACTACACCTAGGTATTTGTAACGATTTGACACTGTTATTTCAGTATCATTAAAAACCATTTTTCGCAAGCGGCTCTGCGTCCACCCACCATTTCGGAAGATAACAGTTTCAGATTTGTTAATATTATTTTCGAGATTCCACTTATTTCATTGAATTTTTGAACAACAACTTAAAGGTGCTACCAATAATTGTTTGCGAATTAATTTATAATTCGTTTATTTTGGCTAGAGATACAGCTGTTTCAAGCCACCGTTCATCAGTCTCTTCTAATTAGTGGTGCTGAGCTTTAATCCAATTTTATTATGAAAAACTTTCTACATGCCCAAGACAGGGATCGAACCCACGACATCAGATTTGCTCAGTCTTAGAAGCCGTATGCACTACGCATTCCGCCGCCTAAGACCACTAACGTCACAGGTCACAGATCGAAAATGGGTTGTTTTTTGTTTATCAAATGCATTTGGAGCATCAGCATTTTTCAAAGCGCCTTTAAATATGCTGTCTTGATTCCACTTATTGCAATATGTAATACAACCATCGATGAGCTGCTGTAGATTAGTTGGATTATCCGATAAGAGCACAAAGTCGTCGGCATATAAAATAACGTTTATTTCAACTCCATTTATAGATAATCCAACAGGAAGATCGGCATGAAGATCATTTAAAAATATCACAAAAAGGAGAGCGCTCAAAACACAACCCTGCCTGACACCTTTGTTGGTAGAGAAAAAATCAGACGAGCATTTTACCATCCCAAACAGCAGCAGTAGCATCCAGATAAAAAGACGTTATAATTTCGACCATCTTCCTAGAGATTGTAAAGGATGCACCTCACAGTCACCAAAAGCCACTATCTGAAAAAAAAAAAAAAAAAGAAATCGTACCGAAAGAAAGTGGAAAGTGAATGGACTCACAAATTCAAGAAAATCGTCAAATTGCTTGGATTCCATTCGCAGAAAATTGCCATACAACTCCAGCAATTTTGAATAGAATCCGCCTCCTCCTGTCGACGAAGCCACCCAATCCTTCGTCCAAACAGTTCGTCTTTTTTGTGGCAATTCCTTCTTCTCGTTGTCTTCCAACACTAGGCAATTAAAATAGCTTAAAATGCAATATTTTCATTTTCATTTATTTTTTTCCAAATTCCATATTTCCAAACAAATTTCTGCACTAACCAATACGAAAAAAACTTTTAATTTGTCTGACAATCGATGGACCAATTTTTCATAAGCAAATGTCTGCCAACCATGTGAATTGACAATTTTTACCCTAAAAAGTCACTGTCAAACAATTCTCAACTAACCATCTGACAATGCAATTGTTAGACATTTGGACAAAATCTGCCAACCGTGTGAACAGACAATTTTTCATTGTATAAGCTGTTTGGCTATAAATTGTCAGCCCATTGACAATTATTGTTAGAGAATTGACAGATGTGACAATATTGTAAGATCTGGCATTCGTCTGCACTTAGCTTAAGCTTGAATCGCGGGTGGTGGAGGACTTTTTGTTTTGTTAAAGTTGCTATAGAAAAGAAATGTTGAATATTTTTTAAACTAAATGTTGAAGAAAATATTTTTTTTTTCTGGACAATCATAAACTAGCGATTAACAAACGAACGCACTCAGCCCCATTCTTCTAAGTTATTAATTGTGGACGTAAGACGAATTTTTGTTGTTTTTTCTTTTTGGGTGTTGCTATAAAAAAGAAAAGCTTTATAACTTTTTACCTGAGGGTAAATAAACGATTTTTTTGCCTGATATACAGGGTGGCCGATGAAAGCCGCTACCAAATAAAAATTTAATAACTTTTTTTTCTATTTTATGAATGTGGTTATTTTTTTTTATTTTGCAGATTGATTTTTAAATTTAACAAAAATGGATAACTGGGACACTGAAACAAGAATTTGGATTGTCCGCCGTCAATTATGCACAATAATTTGGACTTATTCCCATAACAAATTTAAAAAGCCAACAAACTGGACGCAGCAGACTTGCCGATTCGCTTGGAATTTTGCCAGAAGATGCTTCAAATGGTGGAAGAGGACGGAAACATGTTGAACAGTCTTTTTATGTCTGACGAGGCCAATTTCGATTTAAACGGAAATATAAACAAACAAAATTGTGCTTCCAACCCACAGATACTCCATGAGTCACAGTGTGGTGTGCAGTTTCACCACGCTGCATTGTCGGGCCCTACTTCTTCGAAGAAAACGGTCACACCGTTACGGTTACTGGAGACCGTTACTTGAGCATGTTGAGAGAGTTTTTCTATCCAGAATTACGCCGAATGAGAATTTCTTTCAACTCTGTGTGGTGTCAGCAAGATGGTGCAACTCCTCACATAGCCCGGCCTGTTATGACGAAAATTTCCCAATAAGCTGATATCCAGAAACTCCACATTCCGTTGGCCTCCCAGGTCGCCTGACCTTACTGCATCTGACTTTTTCTTGTGGGGTTATTGCAAACCAACAAATTTGAATGAATTAAAGCAATCCATTCGAGATAATAATTGCGGCTATTCCTGTCTCAACTCTCCAAGCTGAAATGAACAACTTTTTGGTAAGATGCCGCACATACATCAACGAGCCAGGGGGGGCATTTAAAATCTAATTGTTGTTTCTTACTGTACGAAATATTTGCTCGACAAATTAATCCTCGCCAGCTAAATTTTAACCAATTCTATAATTCTTGAATTTTGTGTAAACTTCGCTTTCTGAAAATCAAAATCAAAATGGAGGTATATGTAGTTGGAAACAAACGATTTATCTCAGTCAAAGGAAGGAATCACCAATTTTTTTAAATGGTTGAATATTATTTCTCTTGGAGAACAGCTGGTTGTTTCCTGTGACATATATTCTCCCCAACGACGCTCTAATGTCAAAATTTAGCAAGGGTTATAGCCGATGTTTGGAGAGGAAAGTGGGAGCTAATATTAAGCGCGATCTGATGCTTTACACTTAAGTTATTTTTATCCATTTTTATATATATATTTTTTATCACTTTCTTAATGTGACTTTGTGTTCGGCTCACACCCATTCCTCAGTCTTAAATCCTTCCAAATCAGCCAGGAAGGCAGCTGTTATAGAAATGTTTCCTTCCATACAAATTTGAATGATAATTTTAAGAAAAAGAAACAGCTATGTATTTGTATACCCTTGATATTCGATAAGCTATAATCGCAATCATAGAAAGACATAAAGACAAGTATAATAATACCATAACGCATAACCAAACAATACAACATACTCGCTTATGTTTATCTAACATTATTCAAATACAGATAAACAGTATTGATGTGGAACTTTATTCTATAGCTTCACAGATATAGATACACCTTTCATAAGGTCACACAACAAAAGTCTTTGGGACAAATATTTAAGATGAATCATGATATATGTACATACAAATATATATAAATATGTACATACACACATACATAAATGTATGTACTTGAATTTGTGTACTCAAAAGGTCTGTATGTTAATACAACTGATGATGTCTACAAAGCATCCACATAATGTTTTTTTTTTTTTATTTTGTTACAGTTACTGTCACAATTATTCGGACATTTATGTTCATATAAAAAGTCACTCCATGAAAGTCATAAATAATGGATGCTGATTATGGAACCAGCAACATTTTATTTCCGGGGAGTTTAAAAACACAACTAACGTGTGCCAATTGGCGTTTTTCTTTTTTAACTCACACAGAGCTGATCACAAAACTGTCTATATTTTTTTTAGCTCAGACATAATCAGAGCATAAAAAGTGTCTTTTTTTTATTCCACCGGAGTAAGCTCGCTCAGAGCTTGCTCAATTAGCTCTGCATAAAATGACCGAGCAAATCGAGCGAAACGCTGAGCGAAGCCAACTTCAAACATAATTAATAATTGAAAATGGATTCCCTATATGAAAGTGTTCAAGTGTGTTTCATAGTTAAATCTGAGGACTCTGATCATAATCTGCTCAGAGCTCTGCTCTGTTCGCTCTGACAATAAATGTAGTGAAATAATAATGAAACAGTTCCGCATAAACAGTACTTTTATAAACTAAAACTGTTATAATTGTCATGTCTAGAGTCACTTCCAAAAAAAAAAACTCAATTGACTTACAGTTAAAAAAAAACTGCAGTCAAATGACAGTCAGATGACTGTCAAAATTTACACAGATTTAAATTTGAATTTTATGTGTCTAAAAAAGTGGAAACAGTCAAAAAAGTACCGCAATCAATCAACTGCTAGTAAACCGACAGCGTTAAGTAACATAAGAAAAATGTGGAAGCCAACTAAAGGGTCTTCCAAACTTTGACAGTTGATAGCAGCGATATTTTTGAATCTATTTATATCTAGTAAAATTGGCTGTTATTTATTCAGTCTGTTTTGCTCTACATTATTATTCCACGGATAGCACACAAATTTTGAGGTGAAACTTTTTTCGGCAATTGTAACACAATTGCTTCTTTCCATTTTATTGGAAATATAGATTTTGTGAGACAAGTAATAATTATAAATAGTAAATGATTTTTACCAAAGGAAAGGATACAAAAAGCTTTAAACATTTTGAAGAAAGCTCATCAGATCCCACTGAGCTGGATTTTATTGAGAAAAATGTGAAAAAGAGCTCAGTTAGGTTTACATTACGAAATGATGAATTTCAGGAGAAATGAAAGAGGAATTGTAAAGGGTTTTCCAATAAGAGGTGTTATTTTGATATTCAAAGAAAAATGGCATTTTTTGAGATAAATGATCTGATGTTTATTTCATTATAAAGAGAAAGGTATGCCGTTAATAATGGAATACAACATCAGCCAAATGGCCGCCACGACCACGCTTACAGGACCATATCCTTTTCATGAAATTTTCCATAACCAAATCGCAAAGTGGCTGCCCTATGTCCTCGATAGCCTCACGAATTCCATCTTTGAGGTCTTGAATCGACGCTGGGCTATTGGCGTAGACCTTATCTTTCACGTGGCCCCAAAGGAAGAAGTCGCAAGGTGTTAAATCACAAGATCGCGGTGGCCAATTGTGATCACCTCTTCGAGAGATAACACGGTCCGGAAACTTTTCCCGTAAAAGATCGATGGTTTCATTGCTTGTGTGGCACGTAGCGCCGTCTTGTTGAAAGTAAACGTTGTCCAGATCAATACCACCCAATTCCGGCCATAAAAAATCATTAATCATCTCTCGATAGCGCAATCCATTGACCGTAACTGTTGCTCCAGCCTCATTTTCGAAAAAGTAAGGTCCAATGACCCCGCCGGACCATAAACCGCACCAAACAGTCAAGCGTTGAGGATGGAGAGGCTTTTCAACCCCCAGATGCGACAGTTTTGCTTGTTGACGTAGCCTCCGAGGTGGAAATGGGCCTCATCAGTCAAGATGATTTTTCGATGAAATTCCCGATCATTTTCATGCATTTCAAGGACCCAATCAGCAAAGACACGACGTTGTTGATGATCAGCCGGCTTGAGTTCTTGTGTTAACTGAACTTTATAAGCCTAGCCTTAAGACCCAAGTCTTTATGCAAAATACGGTGTAATGACGTTTGTGGAATGCCTAATTCCAAAGAACGACGAGGAATGGACAAACCTGGGTTTTCTTCAACACTTTGGGCTACAACAGCAATAATCTCAGTTGTTCTTGAGCGACGTGCACGGGTTTTATTCTTCACATCACTAACTTGTCCCAACAGCTCGAATTTGTCCACCAATTTCTGTATTGCGGTCCGACAAGGTGCTTCACGACGACCCAAAAATGTTTTAGTTTTACGAACCGTCTCTGCCAAATTTTCACCATTTTTATAGTGAATTTTAATAATTTCAATGCGTTGTTGAAGCGTGTATCGTTCCATTTATTAATGGCGTAGTTTCTACTTGTCAAATGTCAAAAAATGACAGCTTCAAAAGTGACAGCTACCGAAATAGCGGGCTATTCAAAATAACCTCTCTTATTGGAAAACCCTTTATCTACTTGAAGGCAACTTCTATCATCAAAAGAAGGAGTTAAAGTGACAAAGTAGGAGTTCATAACATCAGATGTTAAGGGGCATTAAACATTAAGTTTTCGATGAACACCAGATTCACGAAGATTTCTCCAAAGCTCACGAGGCTGGAGATTTAAATCAAACTTGGATTTGAATAAATTAACATAATTTAGTTGAGCGACTATGTTCAACTAGTTAGCAATATATTGTCTTTAAATTAGGCTCCGCACTTATTTTACTCCTTCAGGACAGTTTTTTTGGACAACGGTAGACAGTTATAGCTTGAAAAATTTAAAAGCTAGTTGTAAAGGGTGTTTTTTAGGTATAGAACTTTGAATTAAATTGAAACAAAGATGATTTTTTTAAATTAACATAAAATTTACTTTATTCGAAAGATAATCTCCTGGCATTATAATTTAAATATGATTTCTAACATATGACCGCCTCGGCTGGCTCGGACGTAGTCTAATCTGGAGGTCCAATTTTTGATGACTTTTTTCTAACATTTGTGGCCGTATATCGGCAATAACGCGGCGAATGTTGTCCTCCAAGTGGTCAATCGTTTCGAACATATCGGCGTAGACTAGCGACTTCACATATCCCCACAGAAAATGGTCAAGCGATTTCACGGGTCCGTAACGTGAAACTATATGCGGTTACCAAACGTTTCCTTCAATAAATCAATTGTGGTGCGTGCTGTGTGACATCTTGCGCCGTCTTGTTGAAACCACAGCCCCTATACACATCATGGTTGTTTAATTGATGAACGAAAAAGTCAGTAATCATGGCTCTATAGCGGTCACCATTGACTGTAACGTTCTGGCCAGCATTGTTTTTAAAGAAGTACGAACCAATTATTTCACCAAATCATAAAGCACACCAAACAGTCAGTTTTTGTGGATGTAACGGTGTCTGAACATACACTTGAGGATTATCATCACTCCAAATACGGCATTTTTGTTTATTGACGTATCCATTCAACCAAAAGTGAGCTTCATCGCTAAACATAATTCGCTTATGAAAATTTGGATCAACGGGAATCTTGTTTTGGGCCCATTTGGGCACAATTTGCGGGAGCGTTGCTCAGGGGTCAGTCTATTCATGTTGAAATGCCAAACAAAACTAAAAATAAATCACTTGACAGCTGACAAAATGGCCGCCAGTTAAAATAATGTTGCCAACTTAAAGTTTTATACCTCTAAAAAAAACACCCGTTATTTTAATGTTCATTTAATAAATGCCTATTTTTTCCATATTTTAGGATTATACGTCAGTAATAATGCATCTATAGTTCTCTCCGTTGTCCTTTGATTGCAATTTTCCAGCCAATGCGTCTGCCGCGCTCCACCATGTGGCTTGTAGATTTATTTCAACTCAAATACGGCAATTTTGATTCAAGTTGACATAGGCATTCAACCTCATTGGCTAAAACAGGCGTAGCACCCGCTAAATTTCCGGAACTGAACCTCGGATTTTTAAGTAAATTTAAACAATTTGTAAGTGTTGTTCTGGCATAAATTTATTCACGACTCAATGTCAAACAAACTAAAGTGAGTAAAGATCAGCTGTCAGCTCTGATGTTGGATTTCGGAAGAAAAAGTGCGACATTTAAAAAAAAAAAAAAAAAAACAAATAGGTTACTCTAAAAAAAAGCAACCTGTATTTGTTTCCATCATGGAACACTTTTCCTACTGATAATATTGCCGGAACAAATATGACAGTTACTGTATGACGAAATAACATCCACGTGTAAGTTAAATAGAAAAGAATAAATTAATGCTATGCAGGCGCGAATAAATTATGGAAAATTTCAATTATTATTTGTGTTTTGCGTCAATAAGGCAATCATTTAAATAGGTATACCTACCGTACCGACAGAAAAACAATATCGATTATTACAATTTATCATAAACAGTTGTTGTTTGTTTTATCATATTCGATTAGGCTTAATCTTTTTTTCTAATTCAACTTCGTATACTTTGAATTGTTGTTGTTTTGTTTTCTTCAATTTTTTGTGTTTTTTTTTTTTTTTATTATTTATTGATATTAATTAAAAAAGACCAACTTGTTACTGATGGTTCAACGTATAACATCACATTGTATCTGTATATCTGGTTAGATCCAGTGTTGCACGGACCTAATAAGATTTGTTTAAACGATAAAAACAATAATAATAATGTTTCCAAGGGAACAAGTATGCTGATAAAAAAAAAAATACGCACGACTTGATCGCACGAAATTGCTCTTGTGGTTAACAACTTTGTGTAACATGATGTATATATTTACCGAGAAAATATTAGAAGAGTCAAAAGTACTAAAAAAATGATTTTTTTTTTTTTGTTTATAAAAAAACTATTTCTTTTTAATTTTTAAATACATTATTGTTTATACTATTGCAAAGCATCTAATTGCAAAATTATAACAAAATCGGTTTAACCATTGCAAATGACGAAATTGCGAATAATCCAAAAATAAGACCATTTTCTCAAAAAACGTGGAATACCTAATTCCGTTATTTGATTTTTTTGAGAAAAACCAGAAACGCAGTTTTTTTAAAATTAATTTGGTTAATACGGTTGGTACGAAAGTAAATCACAATCGTTAAAGCCATTTTCGAGAAAACTTAAAAAAAAAAAATCAAAATATTTGTATGGCAGCTACCCGTTCTAGATAAGCAAAAACAAAAAATTCGAATTTGTCCTCTAGGGAATCACATGAAAATGCTGTGTACTAAATTTGAAGCAAATTAGACCACCCGTTTAGGCTGTAGCTCAAATTACAGTGGACGCATAGACGCACCGACGCACAGACGCACCAACGCACAGACGCACCGACGCAGAGACGCACAGACGCACCGACGCAGAGACGCACAGACGCACCGACGACGCCGACGCCCTACATGACGAAACCTCGTAGTGTTAGTTTTTGATTACAACCTCAAATTTTTTTTTGTTTACACGAAACCAATACTTGCCCTATAGAGCAAGTAAAAACAAACCATTTATCAGGCTAGTATTTGACAATTATATTCTGCAATGCTTAGCTTGATAAACAAGTATCCGGTGTTAATTTGTTATTGTTTGTCGTTTTTTTTTTTTTGTTTTTTTTTTTTTTGTGTTCGTTCATATCACTGTAATAAAATTGTCAAAACAAATTTTGTGTATTTAAATGAATAGGAAAAAAAATGTAGGTACATAGCTATTCAGGAATGTTTATGGCAAGCAAAATTAAATTCCAGGATTTAATCAAGCTTTATATTATATGATGATAAAAAAAAAAAACATGAGGACAGTTCAATTAAGAATTGTTGAAATATGTAATTAAATTATATATATTTTTGTCTTAGACCTGAATAATATATGTAGGTATAACATCAAACTTATGAAAGATTCTGGAGTATTGTACCTACTTAAATGATAAAATAGGCATTTGGTGAAAACGGGACATTTTCTGCCGTATTGCTAGTCACCTCTTCGAATTATGCGTAAGGCGACCATCCGTCCCGGATTTCCCGGGATTGTCCCGTATTTCTATAGCCTGTTCCGGCGTTTTTTTTAAGAAACCCGGGACGTACAAGTGTCCCATATTTAATTATTTGTCCCATATCTGTCCCGTATTTGTCCCGTATTTGGACATTTTCTGATTTTTTTTTTTTTATTTCTATATTTTATAACACCTATAGTTATATACAGTGCTGGATTTAGACTTAGGCCCGTGAGGCCCGGGCCTAGGGCGGCAAAATCTTTGGGGGCGCAGAAAAGTAATTGATTGAAAGTGAGCGATGATGCCTGTGGGCGCTAGTGGGCCACAGTGGGCGGCAACAGACCTGAGAATATTTTGTGTTGAAATAGTAGTTTAGGAGGACTATGGATAATTTTTTGAGAAGGTTCAATTTAATTGTAAAATGACAAAATAATATTTTATATTTTATTTGTTTCTTTGGGGGCTCTGAAAAATAATTGATTCTCAAAGTGGGCAATAAATGAATTATGTTTGAACTTTCAAAAGAAAAAAAATGATTTGCACATTAAAAATTGCAATTTAATTTATCAACATGTGAAATGTCGTTGTGAGGTAGTGCGAGCCTACACTTAACTTATTTATTTAAATTATTTTTTTGAGCGTTTTTTTTTTATATTAGATTTAATAATAAAATACCATAATATATTCAACGGTTTTCATATTTAAATTTAAGAAAAACGGTCTGTTTTGCGATTTTTTTTACAAAATTCGCAATAGGTTTGTACTTTCATATATTTTTTCTAGTGTTACATTTATTTTTCTTTTGTAACTTCCATCTCTAAGTAATATGAATATGTAAGAAAAAACCCATTGCATGTGGGAATATATTTATTTGTGATATATACGTACATTATGGCAAGTTATGAATTCGTAAAAAAAATCAAACTCGAGATTTTGATCAAACTTGACATTATGATTGTAGCAAAGTCGAAAAAAATGGGTCTCGCAATTCTGTCCGTATGTCTGTCCTTTATATTGCAGCCTAAACGAGCGGGTCAATTTTCATTAAACGTTTTGCGTTTTGTTGGGCATTCCCCCACACGTTTTTTTTCATTTTTTGTTAAGCTAAAATAACGGTATCTGGCGTAAATTTTTTTTCAGCAAATAGTAAAAAATTCAGTTTTTTTTTGAAAAACATGCTCACAACTAAAAAAAACTCAGTGGTTTTTAACAATTTTTTACCATTTTATGAAAAATACAAATTTATCTCCCAGAGATCATTTTTTTTTATTTCCGATTTTCTCAAAAATATATCAACTGATTTTGATAATTTTTTATGGAGAATGTTACAAAAAGTTGTAAATAAATTGTATACCAAAATTTAAATTTTTTTTTGATTTAAATTGAAATTTTTTTCTTGAGAATTAATTAATTCAAAAACTACTTGATGTATTTTTAAATTAAACTTGACACCCTGTAATGTTTTAATAACATAATAATTATTTAGCAGATTTGAAATTTAGATTTATAAATTCTATTCCTACATAATGTAGCTATGTAAAGGGTTTTCCAATAAGAGGTGTTCGTTTGATATTCAAAGAAAAATGGCATTTTTTGAGATAAATGATCGGATGTTTTTTCATTATAAAGAGGAAGGTATGCCGTTAATAATGGACACAACATCAGCCAAATGGCCGCCCCGACCACGCTTTCAAGACTATATCCTTTTCATGAAATTTTCCATAACCAAATCGCAAAGTGGCTGCCCTATGTCCTCGATAGCCTCACGAATTCCATCTTTGAGGTCTTGAATCGACGCTGGGCTGTTGGCGTAGACCTTATCTTTCACGTGGCCCCAAAGGAAGAAGTCGCAAGGTGTTAAATCATAAGATCTCGGTGGCCAATTGTGATCACCTCTTCGAGAGATAACACGGTCCGGAAACTTTTCCCCTAAAAGATCGATGGTTTCATTGCTTGTGTGGCACGTAGCGCCGTCTTGTTGAAAGTAAACGTTGTCCAGATCAATACCATCCAATTCCGGCCATAAAAAATCATTAATCATCTCTCGATAGCGCAATCCATTGACCGTAACTGTTGCTCCAGCCTCATTTTCGAAAAAGTAAGGTCCAATGACCCCGCCGGACCATAAACCGCACCAAACAGTCACGCGTTGAGGATGGAGAGGCTTTTCAACAATAACTCTTGGGTTTTCCGAGCCCCAGATGCGACAGTTTTGCTTGTTGACGTAGCCTCCGAGGTGGAAATGGGCCTCATCAGTCAAGATGATTTTTCGATGAAATTCCCGATCATTTTCATGCATTTCAAGGACCCAATCAGCAAAGACACGACCTCAAGCCGGCTTGAGTTCTTGTGTTAACTGAACTTTATAAGCCTAGCCTTAAGACCCAAGTCTTTATGCAAAATACGGTGTAATGACGTTTGTGGAATGCCTAATTCCAAAGAACGACGAGGAATGGACAAACCTGGGTTTTCTTCAACACTTTGGGCTACAACAGCAATAATCTCAGTTGTTCTTGAGCGACGTGCACGGGTTTTATTCTTCACATCACTAACTTGTCCCAACAGCTCGAATTTGTCCACCAATTTCTGTATTGCGGTCCGACAAGGTGCTTCACGACGACCCAAAAATGTTTTAGTTTTACGAACCGTCTCTGCCAAATTTTCACCATTTTTATAGTGAATTTTAATAATTTCAATGCGTTGTTGAAGCGTGTATCGTTCCATTTTTGTTAATGGCGTAGTTTCTACTTGTCAAATGTCAAAAAAATGACAGCTTCAAAAGTGACAGCTACCGAAATAGCGGGCTATTCAAAATAACACCTCTTATTGGAAAACCCTTTATATCTAAAAAATAGATATTCATAAATCACAAACGTATGCACACCTACAAAGGTTGTTATTGATTTTTGTTTCCCCAATATACCTGCACCTACCAGCTCTGCAAGAACGATTAAGAATAAAGGCAATTAAAAGAATTTAGTTAAAAAAAAAATATGGGGGGGGGGGGGGGGGCGGCGTACTCAACCAGGCCTTGGGCGGCAGAAAACCGAAATCCGCCACTGGTTATATATGAAAGTGCAAATATCCCTTAACAACTCACACATAGGGGTCTACTCCAATAGGAAAACACATCTATTACATTTATATTTCCATGTCCACTGAACGCATTCATTCAGCTTGTCAAACTTCACCTGTCTGTCAACGATTTGGTTTACCGAAAGTCACTTATGAAAACAAAATCTGCTTATCAATCAACAACAACTTTCTTCAAAATAACAAAAGGTGAATATTTTATTTTATTAGTGAGATAAAGATATTTTTTAAGTTTGGAAATTGTTAAATTATGGAAAGTAGTTGATAAAAAAATTTGTTCGTATTTCTCAGATAAAAGAATTGGTTTTGCAAACCTTTTACAAATTGTAGAGTTCAGATTGTGTTTGCAAGGTTTTAATATACAGAAAGGGTATTTTTCAATAATAAACAATATGTGAAAGATCGAAAAATCCTAGCTAAATGTTAAAACTCTAAAAGCCATGTTAATTGTTAAATATAATTACAATGTAAGGTGAAATGAATTTAAAAATTATTTAACAGAAAACCATAAAATTGTAAAAGAAATACTTTCTGCCAAGAAGTAATAAAGGAAAAGACAACAAAAATTGTACGTTGTAAACTTGACTTAGTATGCATTTCAAAATGTTATGTTTTTTTGTAGCTTTACATAATGTTTGTAGGTACATTTAACTTATATTATTAAGAGCCGTTTGCTGATACGAAACATAAATATTTATGTTCTACTTTTTCCTCAGCATAAACTGTCACATAAGCTCTTATGTTGAACATAAATCCTTAAGTTTCGTATCAGCAAATAGGCCTTTAAGGCTTTTTTTTTTTCTTAAAGAAGACTGAATTATTTTAATAGTGAAATTAAAAATGTTATGTTTTAAATGGTTTTTTTCTAGTTTTAATTTTGTCTCTTTTTAAGAACTTATAATAAAAAATTAATGAAACGGCTAATATTTTTCACATTTTAACATTTTTCACTTTTTGTCACGGGTTTTGCTCCCAGAAATATGGTCACCGTAATTATGCGACTCGTCACACATCCACAGAATGTACACATATTATTATTGCATTCGATAAAGCTGAAACAAAAAACAAAACACTAGTTAACTCAAAGGGGCATATTCATAGTCACTTTTAAACTCCAGTTTATCTTAGACTGGGGTTTATTCAGTGCTATTTAGATAGGATAAACCCAGGTCTATGATAAACTGGAGTTTAAAAGTGACTATGAATACGCCCCAAACACTTTAAGAATAAACAAGAATAATTCCTGTCGCCGGATTGTGGTCCAAAAAAAGCCAAAAGTCGCGGCAAAAATACATATAAGCAAAGAAAAGTTTCAGAAGATGGCCAAATAGTTTCTGATGCGAAACATGTTTATGGCATCACTAGTTCCGCTTCGTCTAAAAGGTGAATTAATCGAATATTGGAAGAATCAGAGGCCGTCATCAGTTCAGAACAATTCAATTTAAATACGCAAAGGAGTCTTGTGACAATATTC
This sequence comes from Leucozona laternaria, assembly GCA_932273885.2. Lineage (NCBI taxonomy): Eukaryota > Metazoa > Arthropoda > Insecta > Diptera > Syrphidae > Leucozona > Leucozona laternaria. Next base: position 43,505,095 of record OW026368.1, on the reverse strand, counting down.
AGACAACACTGCCAGCAATATACGGCACCAAATCGAAAATCTAAATCCAAGTGTAATATTTACTAATAACTGTTAACGAGGAAAAAGATGTCATTGTTCGGCATGAATTCTTTCTGATTATGATAGATGAAAAAGTGTTACCTGAATTAACTCATACAAAATCAACAATATCATGTCCAATTTGCAAAAGGACACACAAAAATTTTCAAAAAGAAGCCAATTCCGACGAAGTAGATGAGAGAAATTATGAATTCGGAATTTCGCCACTACACGCTAAAATAAGATGTATGGAGTTTATTCTTAACCTAGCTTATGGACTATACCATGAAGATGAGGCCATCGACAAGAAGGAAGCCGAAAAAAGAAGAAAAAAAGGATATACAAAAGGAATTTAGGGAGCAACTTGGCTTAATTATTGAAGGATTTGGCAATACAAATTATGGAAACACTTCCCGAAGATTTTTCGAAAATCCCAATGCAACGTCAGCTATAACCGGAGTGGATAAAGAACTAATAAAGAAAGTGATTTTAAATGCACTTTCATCTAAGGAATCCATTTATGAGGATAGATTCAACGAGTACGCTAAAAAAAAAAATCCCGATCTACTAAAAGCCAAATACAGTCACAAAGAAGGCCGGTTCACATGAAATTCCTCCTCTTGTTTTAAGAAAGTGTGCACCATCTCTATCCAGAATATTATGTTTTATTTTTAACAAATCACTCGGTAAAGGCGAATTTCTTTCGCAATGGAAAACATCTTTTATCACACCAATTCATAAATGCGGTCCAAAACAAGACATAACGAACTATCGTCCAATTTGCAAGTTATCTGTGATACCCAAAATCTTTGAAAAAATTATTTGTGATAAGTTTTCGTTTTTATTAAAAGAAACAATATCCCCATTTCAACATGGCTTTGTCTCTGGAAAATCGACTACTACAAACCTAACTATCTTCTCGAACTTTGTTGTTAACAAACTTGAAAAGGGATATCAAGTGGATGTTATATATACAGACTTTGCAAAGGCATTTGACAGAGTTCACCACAATATACTAATTCAAAAACTTGAAAAACTAGGAATACATTCAAATATGCTGAATTGGTTCCGTTCTTATCTGTCAGATCGTATCCAATATGTTCGTATTGGTTTGACTATTTCAAATCCGATTGTGGTTTCATCTGGTGTTCCCCAAGGTAGCCACCTTGGACCACTTTTGTTTCTTATCTTTATCAATGACTTACCTGATGTCCTTTTGAACTCCATCAAACTGATGTTTGCCGACGATCTCAAATTTTTCAGATGCATTAAAGATTCGATGGACTGTGGGCTTCTGCAAGAAGACCTACAAAGGCTGTCTGTTTGGTGTAAAAATAACTAATTACAATTAGTTCGTGTCTCATCTTTTATGATTATCATATTGAAAACAAAGTTCTTGAAAGAGTATTAAGTAAAAAGGATCTTGGAGTAATTTTTGACTGTAAACTCAACTTTGTTAAACACATAGAATTTATAGTCAATAAAGATAACTCCATGCTTGGATTTATTACCCGCAACTCCAAAGGTTTAAATGATCCGTATACTTTGAAGTCTCTATACATTGCTTATGTTAGATCAGTTCTTGAATACAGCTGCGTAGTATGGAATCCATTCTATAAAACCCATTCAGTTTGAATTGAAAAAATTCAAAAAAAAATTACGAGAATAGTCACATATAAACTGAGATGGAACATCGTAGTAATGCCTCCATATAATACGCGGCGACTGCTCATTGGCATTCAGACACTAGAAAACCGCCGCAAGATGTTATCTATAATGTTCATAAAAGATATTTTATCATATCATATACATTGTCCGTTTTTATTGTCTTTAATCGACTTATATGCGCCAACTCGAGTGCTTAGATATCGAAACTTATTGAATGAGGTAAATCATAGAGTAAATTATGCGTTTAATGAACCCATTACTAGCTGTGTCAGAGAAATTAATTCCATATCACATTTTATTGATTTAGATTTTCATTTAAGTAGAGATACGTTCAAAAACATGTTAAACTTATTCTTTTTAGTAAAATAACTAGTAAAAATATGTTCTTTCTTATGTAAATATGTATATTTCGCTAGTCTTTAAGAGTTATGTTGTAAACTCGAATTGATGTTAAAAAAAAAAAATAACTCCTGACCCAAACGCTTCACAAAATTCTGTACCATGGTGGAGAACTTATTAAGCATCAAATTTTGCCAATAGGAGAGCTTTCAGAAGAAGCACAAGTGTCAAGGAATAAAGACTACAAGCGATATCGATACCAAAATATGTACCTGCAAAGTATCACGGAAACGTCAAAATGAAAATTTATTTAATATGCTGGCTGGCTATATTATCGGATCCACTTATTTCATCTTTAAAGCACGTGAGATCTCAATAAGAACTGAAAAAGATATATTGCCCAGCACTAGTAAGTCTTTTACATGTTGAAAATGATGATGATGCCAATGATTTTTTTTTTCTGAAAATTAAAATCTATAATTAATTTAAGAAAAAAGACTCATTTTGTATTCTATTTTATTTTATAAAAAAAATACAGTGGAACTTCCATAAGTCGAACCCTCAAAATGAAAGAAAAGAAATTCGAGTTATTAGAAACTTCGATTTAAAGAAATGAGACAAAATTTTTAGTTTTTCTGTTTTATTTCAGTTTATGGAATATTAAAAAGAAGAAAATGATTTTTAATTAATTTGAGCTTAAAAGGAAATCATTAATATTTCGTTGACGCTTTTTTTCATTGTATAATTTATTAAAAAAATTCAATCTCATGAACTATGTCCATTGAAAAAAAAACGATCCAGCGTGTTTTTTGAACAATGCCATTTCTAATTGAAAAAAAAAATATCATACATAAAAATTTGCCCCTGAAATTGAGAGGTTTTCGTATCTTGGAGTTTTTTCGATTCCTGAAGTGTCGGCATTTTTATACTTTCTCTGTTGTTCAGAGAAAAATTGAAACCTTACTATAGGAACTTCTCCGCATGAATAATGTTTAACCCGTTCAAAACCAAAGTTCAAATAAAAAAACATACAAACTCTGAACACAGCCTCAAACTCTGAACTCATCCCCAAAAAAAACTTTCATCACAGTTAAGGCTCTCAACGAACCAACGCCAAACATTCGGAGTGAATACGCGACGACTGGAAATGTTCGAAGATTCGCATCGCCCCAGTGTGGGTCCTCTCATTGATTTTCATGTAAATAAATTACGACAGGTGAAAGTTTCGTCGTGTCGTTCGGAAGTATTCGCGTTGGTTTGGGAAGGCCTTTAGACTCAAGTACTTTTCAAAAAATTGAAACAAAAAGGATTTCCCTTCGAGTTGAAGAGACTTTTCGGCATCAAACGCAATCTAAAAAAATCGAAATATAAAGAAATTCGAGTTACAGAAGTTCGAATTATGGAGGGCAAAATTTATGAAAATTAAGTTGAATATGCAAAGTTCTCAATAAAACTTTCAGTAATAGAGAAATTCGACTTAAGGAATTTCGAGTTATGAAAGTTCGACTGTATTTATTAAAATTTTGGTCCGTTTATTTTTGTATCACACTGTTTTAAATAAAATTGGTCACTGAAACACTTTATAAGATATGTCGATGAGCCACAAAATATATATTATTCTAATATTTGCTTAAAACTTCAAAAATTGGTTCGTTAACTTGATGCATCCCGTGCTTTAAAAAAATTATTTTGGAACACCTTGTGAATAATTAAATAGACGCAGACTTTTTTTTTTAATTCTCAAAATTTTAACTATTTTTATAGTTTTCATTTAATTTCTTTCTCTGTTAATTCCTTTTTTTAAGAAAATCTTACTTCAGCCTTTGATTAAGAAACACCCTATGAAGAATTTTATAGCCTTCGAAGTTTCCTTTAAGAAGAAAAACAAATTGTAGCGATATCTGGACCACAGTGCGCGCGCGCGCACCGCATAAACCGACTCTTAAAAATCCGACATAAACAGATTGTCACTCGACAAGTAAAGAAATCGTTATTGTGACTGTCAATTTCGCTCCGCGCAACTTTCGTTCTTTATCGACGACATTTGTCTTTATGATGAAAACATTCATCCTTATCACCTCGGCCTCGCCGTAATAGATTCATACTAAGAATCTCGAAAAAAGGTATATATACCTATTATAAATAGTTCCCGCCATAAGAAAAATATTGACACGAAATTGGCGGCTATCGATATAACTTTCTATGAACTCAGAAAACACGTGTGGCAATATTTCTGTTACGACGCCGACGGCAGCTTCGATACTTATTTTTGGGACTCTTAGTACGATTCTATTACGACGGGGCCTGTGATAAGGCCGATTATTCTCGCAGAGAGAAAAATGTAAGTTTTTTTTGTATAAAAACAAATTTCGGCTGATAAGAAGAAAAACAAGAATTTTATAATTATGTTAATGGCAGCGGAAACCGATTTACAAAAAAAATACTTGGAAGCTCTTGTTAACTTCATATTGGCCAAGCTAAAAATAATTTTCAATTTCTGAATTCTTTTTTCAAATAACAGCTGATTTCAGCAACGAAACCAGCACAAATCTAAAGAAAAATATAAACATCGGAAATTAATGCAACAGGTGTTGGGCCAAACAAACTGGACACCTTAAGTGATTGATATTTCGGACGGAATAAGAAGAATCTCAAAAATTGCATTTCTTGCTACCTTTTATTTAGACTTAGGCACGACGCTTAAGCATACGTTTCTGGAAAAATCGACATTAGGGAGTGATACTCTTTTGCATTCAAAATAACTCATGTAGCAACTAGTTCGTCAAGTGACCGTCGTCGATGGGAGTGCCTTAGGCGCCTTGAAACTAACTACTTAATACAAATAAGCTAAATGAATTTATTATAATCGGGTATAGTCCCGTGCAGTTAATTCGTTTTTGTTTGTCGGCAACAAAATCAAGTTTTTATAATAAAGGGTTTTCCAATAAGAGGTGTTATTTTGATATTCAAAGAAAAATGGCATTTTTTGAGATAAATGATCGGATGTTTATTTCATTATAAAGAGGAAGGTATGCCGTTAATAATGGAACACAACATCAGCCACGACCACGCTTACAGGACCATATGCTTTTCATGAAATTTTCCATAACCAAATCGCAAAGTGGCTGCCCTATGTCCTCGATAGCCTCACGAATTCCATCTTTGAGGTCTTGAATCGACTCTGGGCTGTTGGCGTAGACCTTATCTTTCACGTGGCCCCAAAGGAAGAAGTCGCAAGGTGTTAAATCACAAGATCTCGGTGGCCAATTGTGATCACCTCTTCGAGAGATAACACGGTCCGGAAACTTTTCCCGTAAAAGATCGATGGTTTCATTGCTTGTGTGGCACGTAGCACCGTCTTGTTGAAAGTAAACGTTGTCCAGATCAATACCATCCAATTCCGGCCATAAAAAATCATTAATCATCTCTCGATAGCGCAATCCATTGACCGTAACTGTTGCTTCAGCCTCATTTTCGAAAAAGTAAGGTCCAATGACCCGCCGGACCATAAACCGCACCAAACAGTCACGCGTTGAGGATGGAGAGGCTTTTCGACAATAACTCTTGGGTTTTCCGAGCCCCAGATGCGACAGCTTTGCTTGTTGACGTAGCCTCCGAGGTGGAAATAGGCCTCATCAGTCAAGATGATTTTTCGATGAAATTCCGGATCATTTTCATGCATTTCAAGGACCCAATCAGCAAAGACACGACGTTGTTGATGATCAGCCGGCTTGAGTTCTTGTGTTAGCTGAACTTTATAAGCCTTAAAACCCAAGTCTTTATGCAAAATACGGTGTAATGACGTTTGTGGAATGCCTAATTCCAAAGAACGACGAGGAATGGACAAACCTGGGTTTTCGTCAACACTTTGGGCTACAACAGCAATATTCTCAGTTGTTCTTGAGCGACGTGCACGGGTTTTATTCTTCACATCACTCACTTGTCCCAACAGCTCGAATTTGTCCACCAATTTCTGTATTGCGGTCCGATAAGGTGCTTCACGACGACCCAAAAATGTTTTAGTTTTACGAACCGTCCCTGCCAAATTTTCACCATTTTTATAGTGAATTTTAATAATTTCAATGCGTTGTTGAAGAGTGTATCGTATTTTATTAATGGCGTAGTTTCTACTTGTCAAATTTCAAAAGTCACAGCTTCAAAAGTGACAGCTTCCGAAATAGCGGGCTATTCAAAATACCACCTCTTATTGGAAAACCCTTTACAAAAACCAAAAGCTAAAATTCATTCGTTTTATTACTTAAAAAAAAAAATCGCTGGAACCTGTAAATGGGTACATTCAGCAAACACAAGGGATTACATATTTTGTATGTATGTATGTGGTCAACTGAAATCAATGAACGCAAATTTTACAAAGGGTGTCATTAATGCCAAAATTGGAACTTTACTTCCAACCTTTAACTTCCGTTCAAAGGGCAGATAGTATCAATCAATAACGAATTGTAAATTATATTTTCTAAATACTTCTTACTAATGATGCATTTTTTTTTATTAAATCTTTTCTATAATTTTGATAAAGAAACCCCTTCCACCCAAAATATTTAAACAAAAGTGAAAAAAAAATCAAGTCACTGGACAAAGAAGTTCAGCTTGCTGATTAGTGACAAAATATAATCAACTGATATTTTGACACAAATACAATTGACTTGAAATGAAGGGAGATATTTCTTGACTAGCTTTCCAGTCACTTTCCAATAGAAGTTGACTTAATTGGAAGGCAAGTTTTAAACCGCTGGTCCATCAGCAGAGACCAGAAACTTGCCTTGCCTTCAAGTCCCTTATGTCTTCTGAAAGAACCCAAATTTTCTATTGATAATCCTTAAAACCTTACGACCATCGTCTCAATGTGATTGGCAGGTTTCAGTGATAAACGTTTTCTTTGGAAATATACTTATGACGTGTGTAATGTGTATGTTATAACTCATAATTCATAGGCACGTCTATTAAATGGATAACTGTTTTAATGCGAAAACCAAAGAGCGTTCCTTTGGAACTCAAAAATCTACAACAATATAAATTTAATACGGAAGTTTAATCTGCAGACGTAAGTTCTTTTGTTTTCAGTTAAATTGTCACATAATTGTACCTACATACACATATTCAGATACATATGTAAGTCTGATTATGAAATTTCAAATTCATCAACTCTGTACGTACCTCGGGGAAAATATTACATTAACTGACTGATTTACGTGAAAGCATTTCTTTTATTTTATTTAACCTTTAAGAACAAAAGTAAACACACACATAACACCCACGACAGTGCTGTGGGTGGGAGATTGTAGTAGACGTATGAGAAGAGATGGAAACACACCGGAAGTAGTTTTTGGAAATGAAAGGTATCTTTTTTATATTTTGCGAAATTTGTTCGAAGTTGTCAAATCGAAGCAAGAATTATGGTGTGTTCATAAACGTCAAAAAACGGCTTTGGTACAATCGAATTTCTTTTCTTAAAGTTCTCTTTACGCCAAATATTTATGCTGTAAAAATAAAGACGGTACTTTTTCACAATTTTAATGTAAACAAAGTTCATAAAACTTCTCTTTATTATAATATGCATGTTTGGTAAAGTGAAATTTTCACCAAGTTTCCTAAATTTGGGTTTTTTTCTATTAGGGTTTCTGACAGCAAATTGTGAAAATTTGTGACCAAACAGGCATAATGATTGTCGATGTTAGCAAAAATCGTTGTTGAGAGAAAATTCATCGATTTTTTTCAGTATGGATTTTTAGATAAATTACATCGACCACAAAATAAATAACAAACATGCAAACAAAATGGATTCTTTAAATCAAATTCAAAGAAAGCAACTTTGTTGTTGTCTATTAAGCTGTGTGATCTTTCTTTCTATAAAAAAAAAATATGCACGACTGGGTCGCACGAACTTGCTCTTGCTCTTATGCGCGATCACATTGTGGTTCTATAGTCTGAAATAAATTAGCTATGGGAGTCTTTATTTTATCCATTTTCCAAATCTTAGTTTAGTTGCAGGTGGTATTATGTGAATATATTTACAAAAATTAACAATATAGCGTAGTGTTGCAAATATGCAATATGCATAAAAGGAAATTATATTATTTATACTGTATAATTGTTTTAATTTAACAAAATTAGAAAGAAATTTATTAAAATACTTTAAATCTGTTTTAACTCAGCGCGATGTACACTATTTGATTTCTTATATAAATCAATAAATAAATTTGAAAATCGTAGGAGCGGTTTTAAAAATAATTAATTTTTTATATACATAGCTATAAAATTTCGTTAACATTTTTGAGAAAAAATATTGGTACGCCAATTTTAAGTATTTGTTAATTTTGAGTTTAAAATTGAACCTTACAAAAAAAATCTGCTACCCGTTTCCGAAATATCGAATTTTCAAAAAATAATTTTGAATTTTTTTTTCAAAAATCCAAAAATTATTTTTTAGAAAATTTTGCTACGCACTTTTATTTATATTTGTTACAAGCTTCTGTATAAAAAATCTAATTTTATTCGGTTGATCAAATATTGAGATAGTCGAAAATCAATGAAACCGTTCTATGAGAGGTACTGTTAATAAACGTAAAATATAAACTTTAAAACTTTTTCAAATGGTAGATCGTACTAATTTTGACACACAAAAAAACTTTTATCAAAATCGTAGGAGTTGTTTTTGAGAAAAAAATATTTTTCTTAACGGATTTTAAACATTTGTATGGGAGACACCGTTATTTTTGGGTATTAGAATAATTTTTGTCAAAAATCTTCTAGATAAAGTTAAAAAACTGCTATTTACCAAGTTTAATAAAAATCGACAAAGTCGTTTTTGAAATATTGAGTTTTCGAAAAAAAAATAAAAACTTTTTTTAAAAATCTAAAAATATTTTTTTTTGAAAGTTTTGGTACACAATATTATTTAGAAAGTGTCAATAATTCTTCATACAAAAATTGATCAGAATCTGTTTAACCGTTTTCGAGAAAAGCGAAAATAAAAAAAATGGTTCTTTGGGAGGTACCATTAATAACCATTTTTCGGAACCATTTTTTTATTAAACGGCAACTTAAAACTATTTAAATTTATTGAGTTCTTAAAACCAAATTCGGTAGCGCTGGATTTGAGAAAAATAAGTTTTTCCTTTTTGGCCAAGACATTTTGTATGACACCTACTGTTAACTTTGGTCCTAAAAAAAAATAGAAAAAAACGGGTGGGGGTAATGTCCAAAAAATGCTAGGTACCAAGTTTAAAGAAAATCGACCCATCCGTTTAGGCTGTAGTCGAACCGACAGACAGACAGACAGACAGGCATAAAGACAGACACACAGACAGACAGACGTTTTTGCGAGACCCACTTTATTCGTCTTCGCTATCATCGTTATGTCAAGTTTGATCAAAATCTCGAGTTCGATTTTTTGTACGAATCCATAACTTGCCATATAGTACCTACATATATTCGCAAGTAAAAACATTATTTTTTAACTTGTCAAAGTGTGTTTTTTATGTTTTTAAGAAATTTGACAAAAAAATTTGTGACGGCATTAAATTGTTTGCAAAAATTATTATTTGCACCTCAAAAATGCATACAATTTGCAAATAAAATTTTTATAAAACTAATAATTACTACTATTGGCATAAAGTTCTCCATAAAAAACCGACAAAATCGAAAGAATAAATGGGCGAAAAAAATAAAATTAATCAGATAATTACAGAAAACATTCCCAAAATCGAAATCTACAAAAAATCAATTAAAATGTAAATAGATGAAATGTAAACATACAATTTCAGCTTTGTTTGAAAGATTTCGTTTAAACTCATATCAAGGAGGTGAGTTGGAAGTATTTACAAAAATTTACTTACTGACACTTCAACTTTAAGCTTCTGAACAATTTTATGACGCCATAAAGTAACTTTTTTGAGTTAAAAGAACAATGAAAGTTAACTATTACGGCTGTTCTGATATTCGGCCGAATTTGAAAACGAAAACAAAAATTGAATCCGTGCGGATTGAAAACGATTGTTCTGATTTCCAGTCTGATTTACTTTTAAGTTTTACCAACTTGATCAACAAAACATTTTCAAAATTAGCTGTTATGTATGCTAAGATCGTGCGTAAAAAACGAAATTGTAACCCGCCAATAAAAAGGATAACCGAATTTAAAACGTCAATTTGGCGGATTGTAGATCCGTTCGTTTTGCCGAATCCGCATAACGTTTTCGATTACGGAATTCGAAACAGCGAAAATTCGAAAACGTGAAGATATAGAATTCGAATGGAAATTAGAACAGCCGTGTATATTATACATACAAATATACTTGATAAAATAATACTTTTAATAGGTAGTGTGGTAAAAATATTTATTTCTTTTCATTTGCTGTATAGGACAGTTTTTGGTATCGTGTGAACAAAAATAAAAAAATTTAATCTTAATATCACGATGACGGAGAAGTCCGAGAAATTGGACCATACCGTCCGTCAGTCGGTCAGTGCGTATGTGCATCTATACGTTATGCTACAGCATAAACGGGAACTTTTTAAAGGAAGCATCTTTTGATTTAAAATATGTATCGATTTTGAAAAACATCGATGTATTTAGTCATCATCGACAAATAAAGAAACGAATGAAAAAAAATATGTGAGTGCCGGGACTCACGGTTAAATATGTGTAAACATCAACGTTTGTCCAAGTGCCTAATTTTTGTTACTGAACGTCATCAAAAGAAACATATTGAATAATTAACACTACATTACCTATCTGTAGGCAGTGCTTAAAAAGCTTAGTGTTGAAAGAACGGCAGCGATATACCCAGTGGGGAACCGCTGTAACGAAATTTCCAAGCACTATAAGGCTGGTGGTGAAGTGTCAAACGAACGGTGAAGGTTCGGTACTGAAAGGTCCTGCTTCGTAGTTCACTCTCAACTTTAAGAGGACTTCACATTACACATGGTTATTGTTTATGGTAATCACTCTCTGAGCATCGACAAACAACAACTGTCAGCGGAGAGCACTAAAATCGTGGTTTCAATTAAATGACACCGTACCCAAATTCCAAAGGAACTTAATGGTTTGACTGACAGGGGCCGAATTAAAATATCCAGTTAGAACTGTCAACGAACTTGCAACCCTTACGAAACTCCATCTTTCCATCGAGTAAAACTTACAAAAAGTTCAGTCTTAATTTTATACTGAACGAACCTCAAATGAATGTCACTATGAGATAGCCGGCGAATTATATATCTTGAGTTTTTAGAATATTTAGTTGCAGTTGTTGTCAGTGGAAATCACTAAAATCGCAGTTTCAATCGATTGACACCATCAATCGCCTATGGAATTGGACGCTGTGATTTTTAATGAATGTTAACTTTGTGCAAGTACAAAAGTAGCCGATAACTCTGCAATTTGTTCAACCTCAGCTATTTTGTATATCCCAGCCACCTACGTCCCTCGCCTACGTGCCTAAAAATTGAAAGAAGAAATTGCATCGTTTAAAAGCAGTATAATGTAAACGTAGAATTTAAGTTCAGATTTGTATCACTGAACGCACCTGATATCCTACCATACCTACAGCCATTGATCTACCATACCTACAGTCAATTGTCAATCCCTACAGCTGACTATTATTATTTTTGTTTTCTTTTTAATTACTAGTGTCGCGTCCATTTTCTTCGGGGAATAATTAAAAATGATAAAATCGTCGGTCGCGTTAAGATCAATTTGTTTTGGTCGGGGCAAATCAGATTTCGTAACGTAACGTGCTACAACGTAAAGTGCACGACGTAACGTTGCACACGAGCGTTAACGTTTTTTTTCACTCTGCCGCCAGCATAGATGTTTACACATCAAAAATAGGCATTTTATTTCAAACAAAAATTCAATATGCTAATAACAAAATTATTTTTCTTGGGGAAATATAATGTAGGTAGTCTTCGTTTAAAAAATATAGACATACCGTTAAATTGTATATATTATGATTAAAAAAAAAAGGTTAAAAATAGATTTATTCCACTTTCAAAAACAACAGAATTAAATTGACAAACAACAAAATAGCACAACATCGCATTTATCCAAACAAGGTAGAAACCTAACCCCATGTAAAAGTTAAAACCAAAAAGAAATATTTTGTTATTATTTTGGCATGTTAAAACGTATCATGGACATGGACATCTCGAGAACAGATATTCCTTTATATCCATCGTTCACACTTCATAATTGAGGAATATAATATGACAAAAAACCATGACGCTCATATGTATGTGTGTATGTATGTACCTACAATTCCTACATATCAAATATTTTGTGTAAGAATTTCTTAAGTAAACACCACCACCGCCATCGCCATTAATGCTTTAGCTATGACGTCAAAGTCTTTTTAGTGTTGTATCAACACACATCAACCACTATATCTGTATCTATAGATATGTAAATACGTATATATCTATACCTAGTTTTTCGATGCGTAGTTCTAATGACATGCAATTGGCTAAAAGGTACATATGTAAGTACTAAGCAACACGAAGATATATATTTCTTCCGATAGTTTTATTCTTTATTCCACACATTAACAAAACCGCTGGTCGGACAAGCTTTTTCAAGTTGCTTCGGTTAGAAAATGCATTTTCTGGTTGCCTTTTGAACTAAGTACATACCTATACCGATCACATAATGGGTTTTTATGAATGGATTATCAAATCGAAGCATCATACAGCCCTCTTTACAAATCCAGTGGTTAGACAGACTTTTGCTGGTTGTCGATGCGAGTCCGACCACTAAAACTACAAACGTAACTGTCCGACAAAAATATAACAGAAACTTTTATCAGATAAAATCAAAAAAAAAAAATATATTAACTATAACCGACAGCAGATGATGTATGTGCGTATATTAAACCAAAATGTGTGTAGTTGGGTTTGTAGGTACAAGCAAGGAAGCTTATATGTTAGGGGGATTAAAAATATCAGTTTCTGAAATGTTTGTTTCAGGGGTACCTACAACCCACAAGACAATATCTGCCAACGAAAGTAAAGTTAAAATTAGTTAAGACTTAGGTTTTGCCTTTAATACTGTTGATACAGAATCAATGAGAAAGCTAAATGTGGCATATAACAACTGTGCAAGATACATATTCAACATTAGAATAAATGATCACATTTCGAATTATTCAAGGCAGATTGCGGATTGTCCATTACAAGCACTTTTAGAATATTGAACACTTCTAGCTTTATTTAAAATTATCAAAACTAAAACACCGAATTATCTTTTTGAAAAACTTAATTTCGCACGATCTTAGAGGTCATTATTGCTTATACCTCCTAGTATTCAGTATTCGTCAATTTTGTATTCATGCGATTCGCCTATGGAACCAGCTTCCCCTTAACATATGAGGATTTAACGTGTTAAGCCAATTTAAAGAAAAACTTTTCAAATACTATACAAACAGCGAAAGATAGAATTATTGTATCCCCTTGTATCCCTCCATATCCTCCCATCCTCTATAGGTTAAGAAACTTATTGTAATTAGAAGATAAGAAACCATATTTTGTTAAACCATATTGAAATCCTGTATATGATCTAATAAGTCTTAAGCTTAAATGTACAGAGTCGAATAAATAAATAAATAAATAAATAAATAACCACTTAAATTCATATAACTAATTTAAATAGTAATATTAATATTAATTTTCCCCAAGTCTAAATATCTCAAACTTAACGAATCGATCAGTAGAACCAAGATTTAAGCTTCTTAAGCTACATACTCATCTGAACCATTTTTAGAGATTCTTTTTTTTTCGATTTGTTGCTAGGTCGGTTTGTGAAAAGCCTGCAAATGTAATTTTCGAGTATTGAGTTCTATTAATGTGATAGTCAAAAGGGATGTTTTTAGACTTCGAGAAATCAACAATGCATATAGGTATCCCTGACACTTACATTGCAAGAATCGCTTTAATTAACCCTCCAACAAAATTCCACGACGGTTGTTCCTATAAACCCACGTACCTACTCACATTTTAGTCATACCTACATCTACTACCAAACATTGGATGTCGGCTCTCAGACCTACCTAAATATATGGATTTTTTTTTTGAGGGCTTCGGATTAAGATTTTGTAATAGATATATTTTGAATTGGAAGACGGAAGTTAACTGTAGCAGTAAGATAAGATGTCAACATCTTCAGAGAGAGGCCTTAATGAGTGGTATTTTCTTTAATTTATTTTATTTACCAAAAATGTTGGCATGTCACAAAAATCTAAAATTATTCGAAAGTTGATTTCCGAGTTAATAGTTCATATCATAGCTAGCATTTTACACTACACAAATGTTAAATGAAATTAAAATATTATATGATAAAGGTAGAGGTAATCCATCTGCGCATTTGCCTAGACTAGACAGACACTGAACTCAAATTCATGTGTAGATGCCCCATCTGAAGGCCAAATGCCATCGTCCATTACCAATCAATACAATAAGGAAATTTTTTCTTCATGGATGGAAGATACCAAAGAACGAACACCAAATGGTATAGGTACATATTTTAATACACCAAAATCATAAACGTAAACTATTATGCTCACCGGTTGAAGAATATAATAAAATTAAAAAGAAAAAATAAAAAATAAAAACTTACCTTCGTCTTGGTAACAATATTCGAAGCTAATTTAACTACAGCAAAATTTCCTTTGCCAATTGTCTTCTCCAGCTCATAGTATCCGACTCTGAGCAGTTTATCCACAGATATTTTTGACGTAGACGGGACTTTGTAGTTCATTGCAGTGGACGACATGATGATGCTGTGGTTGTTGCTGATCCTGGTGTTTGAGTCGGTGAAGAAAAGGGACGAGTGTTGCTCGGGACGTTGCTGCCTGGTACTATTTAAGGTTTTAAGCGGCACGCCGAATCACCTACTTGTTGTAGGTGCGAGTTTCAGCTCTGGGAGCCTTTAGCAGGGAAGAAGACAAACAGTGTTTTTCTTCTCCCACTTCTCCGGCAAACTGCATTAAGCCAACACACACCTTTAATTCTTAATAAGGTTTAAGGGAATGGAGGGATATCTTCGGATGTAAGGACAACTTTTTTAATTCAGTTTTGTCGGTTTTTTTTTTTTTTGGTTTAACTTCTTAACACAGGAAAGCTAAGAAACGCCATCTCAGATTTCGCACAAAGGAGGAAGGAGCACCAAAGGGAGACCTTGTTATTTTTGTATGTGGGGGTACTGCAGACGATGTAAAGACTTCGACAACGAGAACGACAACGACGACACCGACTACGACTGCGAGGCAACAGCAAGAGCAAAGACGAACCAACAAGAAAGAAAAAAACAGAGAATACTAACTTTTACTTTTTATATGCTTCCTTTTTTAGTATTTTTTTTTTTTTCTTTTTCGTGTTTTATACTTAGTGCTTTTCGTGCACTTACACCGTTTTTATGGAAAATTAATAAAATTTTACTATGTATTAGGCGATGATTTTTGAACAAAATTTCATGTTTTAATGAGACTCCAACTAGACACACGGGGGAGAGGAGAAAAATTTTCTCTTTTCACTTTTTCCAATTAGACACACGACAAACAAATTGGTAAAACTCCCCAACAACAACAACACACACACGAAAAAAAACAACTAAAAAATGACAAAACAAGATTTTTTAACACAACCCGCTCGAGCAAGCTGCAAGGTGAGTTGTTTGACTTGCGAATATAGTAGAGAGAAAAAAATAAACAAGACAGATACAATTATATTTGCCACCAACCAACCGACCGAACGTCCGACCGTTTGTGGGTACACTTCACCGCCCCCGTTTTTTACTTAATTTTTTTTTTCTTTCGTTTTTCTTATTTTTCATCCAAATTTTTAACTTTTTTTCTCGTTTTCAATTGTTTTCTCCATTATATTTCATATGTACTGCATGAATTACTTTTATTTTACTTGAATAACTGTATTTTTCGTAACTTTTTGTTGAAACTTTTATTACAATTTCCACCTGTCCTTCAATTTCTTTCTGTTTTATTTACTCGAATAATCAATTAAGGCGAACACTTGACGAGGATTTTCTTATTATACTGTTAATTTAATGGGTTTTTCGAATATCATATTTTGCCAAGAAGAAAAGTATTTGTAAGAGCGACTTAATTTCTCACACGATACTGTAGGAAATTTCGACATTATCTGAATATCTGATTGGAACTTGGAAGTGGTATTCGTATCGTTTTTTTCATTTTTCTTCTCAACTCGACATCGACTGTTTGTCACTTCACGTTTCCTTGTCAAAAAAAAAAAAATAAATTAATTTTTCGCTGAGATACTGCGAGTGCGAGTGAGTTGGGGCGACAAAAAACCACTGTGTGAGGAAAATTCAGTGCTAAGTGGCAACTTTGAACGACGTCAATGAGACAACCAGAGCACAATTCCTCAGATCGACAAGGAACGAACGACGACAACGACAAAGTGAATAAAATTCATTAAATCACCACCTCGTTTCTCTGCTTTTCCCTTTTCTTCTATTAAGAGTGGTTGAATCAAAATGATATAACTTACATCTTTAAACAAGTGGTTGTACTTTTCACTCTGAGCGAATTATTGTCAGTTTTTTTGTTTGTTTAATTTTTTTTTTGTTTCACTCTTGACAACTTAGCGAAAAAAGGTGCTATCGGCAAGTTCATGTTGTGCGCAACCATTCATTCTGTTTGACGTCATGAAAGGGGAAATTATTAAATTTTGTACATTTGAATGGTGTTAAAATTGTTTTTGTGCTGAGACCTGAGAACAATGGCATCTGTGCGTAGAACGACGAAAAATGAATGAGAGGTGCTGGTTTCTGGTCTGGGCAATGGAAATATCTTTTAAAGGTGTAGAAAATGCGTTTGATATGATGAGGTGGGAGAGGAATAAGTAGTAGTGGCACGACAGGGAACTTTCTGTTTGCGCGGTGAAAATACATAGTATGTTTTTAGGCGTTTAGTCGATTTTTTTTATGAGGCGTAATGGAGATTGCAGTTTAAGAGAAGTAGTTGCATGGTTTCCGGCGTTAAGAGAAAGCTTCTCAATCTGTACATTCAATTTTTATTGGTAAACGCAATTTTTTTTTTAATATAGAGGTGAGGAGTTTTTTTCAAATGGAAAGTTTTCCAAAACTAATTGAATAACATTATAGGTAATGTAGTCTTTTTCCATTCCATTAAAAATTAAATTAATTAAAAAGGTGTTTTTTTTTTAAATACCGGAGGGCTAAGTGTTACCGGTGCGAATTAAATTTTTCGATCGATAGTTTTTATGGTAATGATCACAGTAAAACTAATGTCGTTTTCGATTGGATTTTCGGTCTATTCTACTCCTAAAGCACTACCTACCTAAAGCCGCCATTTAACAAAATGGCTTCTTCAAGTATTTATCACTTTTGACAAGTAATCCAACGAAAAACTTTATATGTACGTGTGTGTTCCTCGTCTACTTAAATATGAAATTGGGAGCAGAAGAACACTCCGAAAACATTACTCGGAACAGCCAATCGAAGGCAAACGACATTATACCTTTTCAATTTCATTACAGTTGTCTTCTTCCTACTATTGACACTGATACCTAGTTATTCAGTAGTGAATTAAATCCAGTTTTCAGTGATGAGTTCAATCAGAGCTAGATAACTCTGGACGTAAATTTATCTACAGTAAACTCTAGGAGCATTTTGTCCGAAGAAAATGCACATGGAACAATCTAACAAACTCGGAGGATACAACATCAAAAGCATCTTTTCAGTAAATCCAGTTTAACTTTACTTACACTCTTACAGCCATATTAATAAAAAAAATGTTATTAAACCTTTATAGCACGAGTTTACTAAACCATCGAATAAAAGTTAAGCTACGGGTTGAAAAGTTCCATCAATAAAAACAAAATGTTCGTGAAATAGTAACGTGACGTTTACGAAAAATTCTTTAAGAAAATCTATTACAATAAGTAAGATGCCTGTTTGGTAACTAGAAATTTTGACCAACTTTCCCAAACTTGGATTTTTTTTTATATGGGATTAGACAGCAAATTGTGATAATTTGTGAAAAGAAAGTAAAGCTTACGTTACCAAACACACCTAGAAATTCTCTTGTTAATATCATATTTCTGTCAAAATTATTATCATTTTTCAATTGTTTGTGTTGTGTTGTCTCTGTTGTGTGTTATGTCCACTTCTTGTATCCATATTTTAGGTTATCTTCAACTATTGCTTCGGAAACCTATATTTCTTCCTGAAATCCTCCCTTAGCACTTGGATTGGATCATATCTGGTTTTATATATGCTTCTTTTTCTTGTCTTTGATGGCTGATAGTCCAATAATCGCAAATGGTTTAAGAACTCGATAACTTCGCTAGATCACCTTCTTCGGTGGTTTAGCTTATAGTGAACGTCACTTAGTAAACATTTTATTTTATTTATAACATTTTGCACTTAGTCCACAGAATAAGGCCTAACCCTTCCCTGTCCCACGTTTATTAATTTGGCCGTTACAGTTTAACAAAACACAGCAAACAGATTAAAAATGAAAAAAAAAAAATAAATTTGTTACACCAGTTAAAGGAAACAAAAATACCACGAGTTGACAAATGCAAAGATTCTGTATTACTTCAAAATACAATTGTGAAAAAGTGTTAACATTCACCAACATTTTTGGTTCAATACTTCTAAAAATGTTGAAACACTTTCTAACTGTCAATATTGACAAGCGGAAATGGAAAGTAAACATTCTAGTAAAAACTTTTTAAAAATTTAAGGGCTGAATGTGGTTGGTAAAATTTTTTAGATTTATGAAATTTGTAGAGATATCTTACCAAAGCAAAAGGGAACATGGAACGCTAATGTACGGTACTCACCCCCTACCTAAAACAGTACCTAAGTACACCCAATTTTTGTTATAAGACTCGTTAAACCCGTTTCTGAAAGTCATCGATTACTCAAACTTTATATACTTAATTTTCTTTTAACTAGGTATAACGTCAAAAAATTATAATCAGCCTTATTGTGAGTTTCACCCGAACAAAATTCTACCCGAAAAATTTGACATTTCACTTTTCGCCTATTGTGAGTTTCCCCCGAAATTTCATGATAAAAAATTCCCCTTATTGTTAACATTTATTTCGGGCGGAATGTAATGTCATTTCACTTCTTTTTTTTTGGCGAACAAAATTTCGTTCGGACGAAACTCACAATAGCTTTTAAAATTCCGGGCGAATAAAACATTTGAAGGTGAAATCTTTTTCGGGTGAAACTCACAATAAGGCTGAATATTAATTCTAAAGGCTTTCCATACACCATCTCACTGAAATTCAAGCAACTTTCAGTTTGAAGGAGGAAAATAAGGGCACGAAAAGTTGGATACAGCGATTTCATTTTTTAGTGTAAAAGGTACGGGAAATGTCAGAAGAAATTAAAAGAAAACATCAAAAATTCTCTCCTCCGATTTGTTTCTTCGTGGGAAAGGGGACCTATGTGGTTTTCCATTGGTAAATTCAGATTTAGATTTCCTTTCTTGGCGAATGGAAAACAATTTTAAATTGATTTGTCTGTGTCAATGTTACCTTGATGCACTTTAAGAAGAGATAGGTGAGCTTAACGAAGTTACCGATTCATTTTAAACTTTATCATGAGCGATTTCTCACATATTTTGCAGACAACTTTCACACAAAAAATAATTTATACAAATCAAAAAACACACTTTAATACTAACATCTGTAAATCTCGATGGTGTTAGTACAGGGAGGTTTATTTCTGCCGAAAATTTTTTTTTCACTGGAATGCAAAAATGGTCAAAATCGAAATAAAAAATTAATTGATTTCTGATGGGAAATGATTTTCATATTGTGACTGCATATAATCAGAATCAACATAACCTCAAACACTCAAATGTGATAGAATAGGTACATACCTCCGTTCGTTTACTTCCCAAAACTGCCATTTTTACCAATTTTAACCCAATGTTTTGTCAAAGTTGATATACAAAAATAAAATTGAAGTGTGTATAAACATAAACACAATACGTCAAATCATGTGTGAGGATCTGTCAAATTTTGATTCCAAAGTTTCTTTCGCACATTTTTGACATGTTGTGTTAATCCATTAGGTCTGTTTGTTTACGTAAAATTTTTCACAAATTTTCGCAATTTTTCGGAAATTCGTTGTCAAAAACCCATAGGGAAAAACCCAGTTTTGGGAAATCTGGTTAAAGTTTTATGCTGGATTTACACGACTGACAAATTGGCAGTTTTCTGTCAGTATACTGCCAAAAGAATGAATTTTTCCATTGTTCTGCCAGTTTTTTGACAGTTAATTGCCAGAATACTTTATCAGTCGTATAAATCCAGCATTAGTTGAAACAGGCATATTGTGGGATAGTGTGGAGGTGCTTTTGCTATCATATTACCATCAGATCTTTGCTTTTTTGTTTCTTAATAGATTTAAGTTGATACCTGCGATTCTGTGTTCGCATTCAGTTGGTTTCCTTAATAGTAAAATTTCCTATGACGCTTTCAATCAGCACAGAAGTCATGGTAAACCACCCTTCTCATAAGTATGGTTCACAGAAACAACGCACACGATTAGTTCCTTCTTTCTCCACTTGGTGCCTACTTCAAATTCAACTACGTCAAGCACCATTAATGCAAAATTAGGGGGAGCATTGTTCTCAATGGAGCCTCCACTCCATCAGCAACGATTTCCGGAAACGCATGTACAAAGGTAGGTTAGGTAGGTAGATATAGATATATGTACATACTATCGTTGCCACTTGCCAAACGTGACGTCATTGCGACACACATCTATCTATCCTTTCGTACTTTGCTGACGTCCTCGCCGACATTTAAGTACAAAGGACAATCTTAACGATCTGAAAGAACTCTTGACTTCTGACGCGGCAAGAATTCGCTCAGTTGCTTCTCATCTCCCACACCTTGGAAAAATAGTCCCAGCTCCTGGGGTTCGTAATCCTGTTTTTCATGAATGAAAAGAGAGCTCCAATCTCCAATGTTCCAGACAAAAATCATGCGCATTGTGATTTTTTTTTCGAAGCTGGTGCGTGAATTGGACTTTGTAAAGGTGACACCACCACGCCGCCGGCCGCCCGCCGATGCTGTATAGATATTACAAGTACCGCATCTATCGTGGCGTGGGAAAAGTTTCGGCCGGCATTTTGGAGCAGACACAGACTACAATGAGGAACAAAAGAAACAACAAAAAGACAGGAAGAGGAAGTTCTATGTGTTATGTGTATCGTTTTTAGCAGAAGCTGTTATAAGGTGCATTAACGCAGCCCCATTCATGATTTTTACTTGCGATATAGGTACTATATGGGAAGTTATGGATTCGTACAAAAAATCGAACTCGAGATTTTGATCAAACTTTACATTACGATGATAGAGAAGTCAAAAAAAGTGGGTCTCGCAAAAACGTCCGTCTGTCTGTCTGTCTGTCTGTCTGTCTGTCGGTTCGACTACAGCCTAAACGGATGGGTCGATTTTCTTTAAACTTGGTACCTAGCGTTTTTTGGACATTCCCCCCACCCGTTTTTTTCTCTTTTTTTTTAGGACCAAAATTAACAGTAGCTGTCATACAAAATTTCTTGGCCAAAAAGGAAAAACTTATTTTTCTCAAATCCAGCGCCACCGAATTTGTTTTTAAGAACTCAATAAATTTAAATAGTTATAAGTTGCCGTTTAATAAAAAAAATGGTTCCGAAAAATGGTTATTAATGGTACCTCCCAAAGAACCATTTTTTTGATTTTCGCTTTTCTCGAAAACGGTCAAACTGATTCTGATCAATTTTTTTATGAAGAAGTATTGACACATTCTAAATAATATTGTGTACCAAAATTTTCAAAAAAATATTTTTTAGATTTTTAAAAAAAGTTTTAATATTTTTTTTTGAAAACTCAATATTTCAAAAACGACTTGGTCGATTTTTATTAAACTTGGTTAATAGCAGTTTTTTTACTTTATCTAGAAGATTTTTGACAAAAATTATTCTAATACCCAAAAATAACGGTGCCTCCCATACAAATGTTAAAAAACCGTTAAGAAAAATATTTTGTTTATCGAAAACGACTCCTACGATTTTGATAAAAGTTTTTTTGTGTGTTAAAATTAGTACGATCTACCATTTAAAATTTTTAAAGTTTATATTTTAGGTTTATTAACAGTGCCTCTCATAGAACTTTTTCTTTGATTTTCGACTATCTCAACATCTGATCAACCGAATAAAATTAGATTTTTTATACAGAAGCTTGTAATAAATATAAATAAAAGTGCGTATCAAAATTTTCTAAAAAATTATTTTTGGATTTTTAAAAAAAAAATCAAAATTATTTTTTGAAAATTCGATATTTCGAAAACTGGTAGCAGATTTTTTTGTTAAGTTCAATTTTTAACGCAACATTAATAAATGCTTTAAATTGGCGTACCAATTATTTTTCTCAAAAATGTTAACGAAATTTTATATATAAAAAATTAATTATTTTTAAAACCGCTCCTACGATTTTCAAATTTTTTTTCTCATAAATAAAGATTTATATAAAAAATCAGATGGTGTACATCGCGTTGGGTTAAAGCGGATTCAAAGTATTTTAATCAATTTATTTCTAATTTTGTTGATTTAAAACAATTTACCAGTTTAAATAGAATAATTTCCTTTTATGCATATTGCATATGTGCAACACTAGCCTATATTGTTAATTTTTGTATACTCACATAATACCACCTGAAACTAAACTAATATTTGGCAAATGAATAAAATATATACTCCTATAGCTAATTTATTTCAGACTATAGAACCACAATGTGATCGCGCATAAGAGCAAGTTCGTGCGACCCAGTCGTGCATATTTTTTTCACTTGGTCACAAATACACTTTAGTTTATGTTGTTCATTGATGGTTTTATTAAAAAAAAAAAAAATCAATGTGATGTTACCGAAATATATTTATTTTAAGAATCTTATGACGTCGGAGTCTTCCTGGATATAAAATATGAAATTTAAGGGACTCAAACTCAAGTCAAGACAGGTGATGCTGACCGAGTTTTTTGTTTCGCTACCTGTATTCGCTTACTCGCATACATAAACGTAGATTCAAACATACTTACGTATGATGATTGGGCTGAAATTTAATTAATTATTATCTGAGGATAGGGGATGGCTGATGCCAAGGTACATACATATATTAAAGGTAATATCATTAGCGTTTAAATTTTTGTTCAGTTCTGCGCATCTGTGAAAATGGCGGATCCAGTGTCTCTTTACTTGTCAAAATGCTTATATTTGTTGTTGTTTATAGTAATGCCATGTGCAGTTTTCGTAGACACTCGAGCCGCCATGTTTAATTCTTGACTGACAACCTGCGCAATATATTACCTTAGATTTGTGTACTTTGGGCTGATGCTGAAGTTGTTTTAAGACTTATTTTCGCGCTTAAAAAAGCGGGTACCTACAAAATTTTGTTTTTGAGATTTACAACTTTTACATAGAGATTAATATTGCTTTTTTTTAGATTCATTTTTTGAACTCCAAACATGAAAAATTTAATTAGAACTTGGATCATCCTCTCTATCTTTTTAGGCACTAACCTTTTGTTCTTTTTTCTCTACTACCTAAAGGGACTGCGGGAAGGGGATAGGCCGATTGTGTATGTTGCTTTGGATAAAAATTAAATTCAAAGAAAAATATTCGTAATTTACAATGTTCTCAAATAGGGCTAGTACCTAATAAAACTATTGAAAACATTTTTTTTTAAATGTCCATGTATTTTATACAGTGGGTTGCCAAATTAATAGGGACAGTCATAAAGTTTAAGCAAACTTAAGTTTACCTTTTTATACTCAGTGAAAACTATGTTTTTATATTGTTTATATTGACGAAATAGTATTTATTCATTATTTGAGAATATTATTTTATAAAAGTAAATTAAAAAAAGTTACCATTTAAAAAAAAAAAAATCTTAATAACTAGTCCAGAACAAGAAAAAAAAACAAGAAATCAGAGAAAACTTAATATTTTGTTACGTTTCCTTTTGCCATTATAACAGCTTCTAACCGCCTCGGCATGCTCTCAATGCACTTTTTAGCAACTTCTGCTATTGCAGGAAAGTGTTGCCAGACTTCTATGAGCTTTTCAATAAGTTTAACCTTGGTGGTTATGACCTCTTTGGCAATTTTCCTTTTTATTATTTCCCAAATGTTTTCTATAGGGTTCATATCTGGGGAATAACCTGGCCACGGTAAAACTTGAATTTTTTGTTCATTTAAGAACTTTGTTACACTCTTTGCTCAATGGCATGGTGCAGAATCAAGCATAAATTGGTATGATTCGTTGTCTGGGAACCAATCTTTAAGTTGTGCTATGAGACGATTTTGCAAAACTTCTTTGTATTGGTCTTTGTCTCATGGTACCCGGAAGCCTGAACGATATGCAAGCGTCCCACACCTCTTGTGCTGATGACTGACCCCACCATAATCTTCACAGGATGTTTTACTCTTTCGTAGATGCATTCAGGGTGATATTTCTGGCCTGGCCGCCGCCGAATAAAGCTGTTCTTCTCAGCCAAAAACAGTCATGTGACGATGATCTCGAGCCCAAGTCAAACTCTTTATTTTCATGGCTTCTGTGAGACATGGTTTCTTGGCTGGACGACGCGACGTGCAGTGATGTTTTCTTCTTCCAAACGTCGCTGCAATGTTCTCTTTGAAACCATAATTCCGGAGTCTTGCACCAGTTTTGTAAGAGTCGATATGCTTTTTTTTGCGGTTTCCAAGACAAATATCCCTGACTTTTCTGTCTGTCCGAGGTGTTGTTACGCGTTTTCGTCCGCATTTGCCTGATTTTTTGTTGAAATTGGAATATTTTGGCCCAAGTTTAACTTCAATATGCTGACAACGGACTAAAAACACCTGAAACGTCTTCAATTTTTTCTTTGTGAAAGGCTGGAATGCATCAACATCGTTTTTATCTCAGTTTTTTTTGTCTAGGAGTGATATCACATCCTTGGCCCATTCTGCAATCGTTGAAGTGTTCAAAATAATTGTAGAACTAAATATTTTTACTCACAAAGTCAAAATAATGAGCTGAGACTGAACTGTACTTAACTTAGAATTGGTAATTTCCTGTTCTAAACAAACAAAATCTTATTTTAAATAAAAAATATAATTTTTTTCCAGACGCCTTTTTTTTCTTCACTGCACTGCCTACTATAAAATTAATTTTAGTGTCCATTGTCCAAAAAACATTTCAAATAACCATTTGACATTTTCAAACCACCGTTAAGTTAGCAGGCTGTGAAAAACGAATCAATTTATGTACACTTAGAATCAAAGAAACTCTTGAACGACACTCAAAATCAAAAATTAGTGAAAATTTGCACGGTCCCTATTAATTTGGCAACCCACTGTATTATGTATGAGATATGACATCGTTCAAATGTCCGCCTTGGCTTCTTACGGTGGCACGGATCCGAGTGGTCCAATTTTCAATGACTCTTCCCCATAGATCCGTCTGAATTTGAGCCATGGCCTGTGTTATGTTCACCGTAAGGGCATTGGTCGATTGTGCTTTATGCGCGATATTCTCGGCCTGGTCTCCTGTGGTTCCAGTCTGTTCGAGGAGCTAAGTGACGGAATGTTTGCCCTGCAGCTATGTTTAGTTCACAAATGAGAAATATGATTGACCCACGATAAACAGAAACAAGGTATGCTCATAGACTGTATGCATGCTGTATGACGTCACAATCATCTGGGTTTGTTAGGAGAGCAAAAAGTTAATTCCATTTCATTAGATTGTTTTTAGTTGTTGTTTTATGTTCACAGTTCTTATCACTTTAAAATAATATGTTTAAATACTGAATTCTAAATTATAGTCTTCATTTTAAAAAGAAAATAACACCCAAAGATGATTGTGACGTCATTAAACTGAAAAGATGGCGACTTGGGTGTATCTTATGAGCATACCTTGCATCTGTTTATCGTGTGATTGACGTACGACGCCATTTGCAAAAATTGTAACATCTCCCGATACCTACTGTGATTAAATTGTGCCTTGTGGATCCACTGTCGCTTTCGATAAAGAGTTCGGTAAATTTTCGAATAATTCGACCTTACAGAATCGAAATACCTAATACCTAGAAACAAAATAAGTACCCGAGTGCAAGGGTCACCATTGTTTGGCAAAATTCAATTCACAATTCTTTGTTTCGCTTTAGTCGTTAAATATTTCGTTTAATTCGCAATCCTTAATTGGCAATTTACGTTTTGTTTTTTGTTCATTATGTTTTTCAATGATTTTGCAATTAATATTTGGCGTTTTTATGTTTCGCTTTCTTTTAAAAAGATTTACAATCATTTCGCAAAACTCATTTGGCAATTTATTGTTTAGCTTTTTTTTGTTAAGATGTTTGTTGATTTGCAAAAAGGCTTTTTTTCGCGAAATAAAGTTTCGCCGTTTCATTATTTCGAGAAATATCGTCAAGCCGTTGCATTATTTCGCTGATAGATCATTTTGCCGCTTCGTTGCTTTGATGGTTTGACCATTCTCTAGCATCCTTTTTTTTTAGATTTACGGTTTGTTTCTGTGCCATTGCTTATTTCATTCCATCTATTATAAAAAATCTATCGATTTCAAACTTTAGGTGTTTTGAAATACTTTTCGTTTTCAATACTTGCGGAATCAGTGCGCTTTGATTTTCGATTGGATTGAAAATACTTGACGTTTGAAAATAATTTGAGTTTTCATATCAGAAATAGAATTTTAAAAAAATTTAAAAAAAATGTTGTTTCAGCCAAAAAGGCACAGTACTACTTCTAATCTGTTTTTTAATTGACGTGATTTTCTGCAACAAATTTGACATTTAGAATTTTGTGTTTACTCATTTGTTACGGTAAAATTTTGCCG
The DNA here is from genome assembly GCA_932273885.2 of Leucozona laternaria. Taxonomy (NCBI): domain Eukaryota; kingdom Metazoa; phylum Arthropoda; class Insecta; order Diptera; family Syrphidae; genus Leucozona; species Leucozona laternaria. The sequence continues at coordinate 43,478,148 of OW026368.1, read as the reverse complement.
TAACAAGAATTACTCTTTTGCTTCCCCATCCTAGGTTCCTTTCTTCCCAACTTTCGTTTACAGGTGTTTCGTTCAACTTACTGAGAGAGAGAAGGGCAGCCATGGTCCATCAGCCATCGGTTCACTCTCTCAGTACCTTGAAGAAACAACTTATCGAAGTTGTCAATCTTGACACTTTCGTGGATAGTTGATCCACGGCATCATATTTCACAGACGGGTGGTCTGTTCTGAACCACTAATTCCGAGCGCGGGTGACAGTTGGTCCCCGAACGCTAATAATTCTTGACAGACGGGCGGTCTGTACAAACTGTACATACCAAAAGCACGGACGACAGTTGGTCTCCGATGCTGATGTTACTCCTTGTGAGAATGGCTGCTTGCCCAACGTAAACAGTAACTTATTTGTTTTTGTAAAAGATGGAACGTTAACCACTAGTCCTCATCCCCCAAATCTGCGCAAAAGCCCAACGACGTAGAGTAACTTCGCGAAATAGGGAATAACTGCCTGCATCTCCTATCCTGACAAATGTGTATAATCGAATTTTGCTTTTCACCAATTTGTTACTAGTTGCTAGTTTTTTTAATAAAAGGGGAAAAATGCACGCGGGATAAAGTTGAGTTTCGTTTTGGTTTTTGGAAACTTCCTTTTAAAAATAGTTTAGTGGGTGAGAATAGGTGGCTGAATGCACCCATTGAATTGCCGCCCACTGGAAGTCGTACAAGTGTTCGGCGAATTCAATGGTGACGGTGTACGAAGCTGGGGTGTAAAGTGCGAGTAGGAAAGGCTGCTGGGTTTCAACTGCGTTGGCTCACTCACGCGAATATGCTGAGTGTTGCTGAGTGATGACGCGATCGAAGCCCACGTCACTGATTGGCCGAAAGCACTGGGGCATTGGAAAAAAGAAGAGGTCGTCCAGGCAAGGTGAAAGCCTGGATGTGCACTTCTTACCCGTATAGAGTACGAACCAGAGGTTCTCAGAAAAAAAAGGCAAAAATTAAAAGAAAAAGCAAGTTTTTAAAAAATCCAAAAAGAGATTCATTTATTTTTCGGTTGCGATTTTTTTTGATATCTAGCAAGGCAGATAACTGTTGTGGAGTGACTTAAAAGTCAAGTGGCAAATTTTTGGAATTTTGGCGAAAAATTGGTGGAAAAAAAAAGTCCAGATAAGTTGTCGTCAGGGAGGAGAGTAGCAGGAGTTGAAAAAGCTAAGTATAGTGTTGTGTTGTAATTAGTTTTCTTTTGCATATAAATTCGTTTGCCAGAGTTATTTGTTGAACTCATCTTTAATTTTCGGTTTGGCTTTTGTTCCGTAAGTTTTCCGATAAAGCGGAACTCGCGACCCGTTTTCCATTTTCCGTTTGTTCTTTCGGGACCAAGTGTTAACGGTCCATCTTGTTAGTTAAAATTGAATTTCGTTGTTCTCTTTGTCTAAAAGATCTTGGGTTTTAGCCCTACTTAATTGCAAGGTTTCCCAAGCAATTTAATAAAAAGTGTTAAATTCCCATTCGGAATCATAAATAACTTCTTTCATTTCAAATACTTTCACCGTCGGTTCCGCTTCGGAGGTTTGTAATTTCCTTATTCAAAAAAAATTACTGGCGCCCTTATTTTCTTTTTCAGCGACGCCCCTGTGGCCATCAACATATCCAATAATTATAAATTCTTGATTAACTTCGTCAATCAGTTTAATTAACTTTTTATCACGATAAAAGTGTTAAAAAGTGAACCCACCCCTTTGCTGAGCATAGCCGTGGTGGCAGCACTTTTGTTGTTGCCTGTTGCACTTCTTCGAATTCGGACTTGTTTTCGTTTTCTATTTTGCTTTCCTTTTGGTTGACATTCTTATAACCAAAAGTCGTGGTCAAATCGTCAATGCCGGTCGCATTTTGTTTTCGCGATAGATAATTAAATTTAAATAAATATTTTGTTCGGTTCGTCGCGAAAAAGTGTAACAATTGGCGCCCAACGTGGGGCTTTTTGATTAAAAAAAAAAAAACATTCCAAAAACCGCGGTGAAAGTTCTCCAAAAAGAAGAACATTCTTGAAAAGTTTTTTTTTGTTGTGCAGTTTTTTTTAGGGAAGTTTTCGTTTATCTTGTTTTGTGCAATTTACTTTTCCTATTTTTTGTCTCTTCCCCCAGGAAACATTCTGTTGTGAAAAGTGGTGGAAATCTTTTAGAATCTTGTGAAAAACAAAACATACGCAGTACCTACATACCTAAGCTGGAATTTAGCACTCAATAGTGTATAGTGCATAGCATACCTACTACGGTTTTTTTTTATTTTTGTTTTCTGAAGAGTGAGTACCTATTTAATATTCTTTTCATTTACATTTTTGATAAAATTCTAAATTAATCCCTTCATTAGTTTAAATTTACATATACCTACCTACATACATATATATGCTTTTTTTTCGCATAACCTTTAAGTGTCGCAGGTTTTTATATCTTACTTACGGTGCTTATCTACCTTATACATACCTACGAAGCCCGTTTGAATTGTTTACATAGTTGATCGTGATTGAGTTCTTTTTCTGAGTTTTATTGTGTTGATTTCGTTAAAAAAAAAAAAAAACGTTTTGTTTACATTTTGCTAGAAGTGCTAGTGCTAGAAGTTGTTATATTTTACTTACCTACAGTGTCGTGTAAAAATTTCTTACAGGTAGGAAAATTTATTAAGCAAATATTTTTTTATGGTGATTCTTTTTTTTGTGCGTTAGTCGAGTGCAGTAGTAATTTCTTTTGGAATATTTTTTTTGTTTAATTTTGCAACATTTTGTTTTTGGATTTATTTAACGCGTGTTTTCTTTGAATTGGTATAACAATCAACCGGGTGTTGAATTGGTCCAATTTTTGTTTAGTATTTCGGCCTCTTTTTGTTGAATTTGTATAACCATCAACTGGGTGGATTTAGTGGAAAATTAATTAAGCCATTTTTTTTGACGATTTTTCTTTTTTGTGCGTTTAAGCTCATATATTTTTTTTTTACTTTTAGAACAAATCAGCTGGGTGTTGATTTTGTTAGCTTTTTGTAATATTTTTTTTTTGATTTTTTTTAATTTATTGCGTGTTTACTTTTAAATTGGTACAATCATCATTTGATCCAATTTTTGGTTTAATAAGGCGGTTGTACATTTCATACGGTTTGGTTATTTAATTTTACCTTTGGACGTTAAGTTTTTTTTCAAGATGGACGTGAATAGGTTAAATAAAGAGGAACTCCTTTATGAGTTACAGGCGCGTGGTCTTAAGGAGGGTACGGTAGACAACATGAGGATGACACTTAGAGCATCCCGTACACTGGAACGGTCGGGTTCCATTTCAAGTGACAGCCCTCACTACCCTTTTTCGTTTGAGGATGATTCGAAAGCGGTTCGAGCTAAAATTATAGAAGTTAGGGACTTGTTGAAAACTCCTCCGAAGAATCCGAAGTCGTCGGAGTATTTGAAAATTCAGACCAAAATTGAATGGTCTCTAGGTAGGATTAGTAGGGCCAAAGCGGAGTCGTCTGAGGAGGTCAATCAGGTGGCCGATATTCGGGGGGAGTTATTGTTGCTGATGGCAACCTTAACGGAAGGGGGTGAGGAAGTACCTCAAGATAAAAACAACGGCAAGGACAACACGTCGACAGCAGGCATGGATGCGTTGCCAACTGCACATGTCGACCAACGTGCGAGTTCAGGATTTCAACTACAGGGGGAACCCTGTGACCGAAATCCTGAGCGTATTGAAAAGTGGAATATAAAATTCTCTGGTGAGCAGTGCGGCTCATCAGTGAATTCATTTATTGAAAGAGTTGAGGAACTAAGGGAATCTCGTGGAGTTTCAGAGGCTAGGGTTTTCAGGTCGGCTGTTGATCTTTTTACTGGGAAGGCGCTTCTCTGGTTTAGGGCGGTTAGGGATTCCATCACAACATGGAAAGAGTTGGTAAGGGAGTTGAAGTTGGAATTTTTACCCTCCAACTATGACGACCTCTTATTGGACGAGGTCAGGCGGCGTACCCAGGGTAGGGATGAGACAATGGGAATGTACATTGCTCTCATGCAAACCCTTTTCAAAAGATTCTCTGAGCCGTTGAGTGAGAATAGAAAATTATCTATTCTCATGAAAAACATAGCTCCTTTCTACCAAACGCAATTAGGCTTGGCTGATATCAAGTCAGTCAATGAACTGGTTGCGTTGGGTAGGAAGTTAGAGACAATTAGGTCAAATGTGGAGTCTTTTGTCCCTCCTCCTTCTGGTCGTAACAGGCAGGCTTTGGAGCCTGATGTTGCGTATGTTGCTTCCGTTCAGGAAGCAGCAATTGCAGTTGATCGGAACCCTCCACCCCCCAATAGGACCATTCATTGTTTCAACTGCAATAGGGAAGGACATTTTTCTAATCATTGTTCCGCTCCTAGGCGTTGTTTTGGGTGTGGTACTGTAGGTACTACACATCGGAATTGTAGGCGTTGTTCGGGAAACGGGCAACGGACTCTTGGGCCAGCAGGTCAAGAGCGCCGTCGCAATTAGTTAGGTCGCCTGCTGACGACCAGCTGGCAGATCAAGTTAGGTTAGGTTTCACGTTAGATAGTAGTGGGGACGATAGACGTCCATATTTAGGAGTTAACATTTACGGTATTAGGTTTTTAGGCCTACTAGATTCGGGGGCATCTCGAACTATAATTTGTAGGGACGTTTGGAGAGTTTTGAAAGATTTAGGGTTACAGTTAGACAAAACAAATGTTAGGCAGGTACATTTAGCTGATGGTGCAGGTGTAGGAGTTTTAGGAGTTGTAAATCTACCCATTGTTGTCGAAGGCAAATCAGTGTTGGTAGAGTGTTTGGTTATACCCTCCCTCCCACATGCGATGATACTCGGTGCAGACTTTTGGGCACTATCGGGAATCGTCCCGGATCTTCGATCACGCATGTGGAGTTTTTCGAGCCAGGAGATGGTGGCTTCGATAGAAACAACGTCTATCACAGATGAGTCCGAGTTAGATGAGGATGAAAGGGGCAAACTGAATACTTTAATTGAAGATTTGTTTAGGGACATGCCAGAAGGGTTAGGAGTGACAACAATGGTAGAGCATATTATTAGGACGTCGACAGAACCTATTAAGCAGAGGTACTATCCGGTATCACCAGCAATGCAGGTGCATATCGATAAGGCTCTTAACGAGATGTTAGAAGAGGGGGTGATTGAGAAGTCAAATAGTCCTTGGGCTTCTCCAATCGTTTTAATTAAAAAGAAAGATGGTACCTTTAGGTTTTGTGTCGACTATAGGAAACTTAATCAAGTTACAGAGAGAGATGCATATCCACTTCCGATTATTTCAGCCATTTTAGACAAGCTTAGGAACGCGAAATTTTTAACATCGCTGGACATTAAGTCAGCGTATTGGCAGATTCCGATGGCGGAGGAATCTCGCAAGTTTACGGCCTTTACGGTACCGGGTAGGGGACTTTTTCATTTTAAAAGAATGCCATTCGGGTTGCACAACGCCCCTGCTACGTGGCAGAGATTCATAGATAGTGTTTTAGGGCCGGAGTTGGAGCCATATGTGTTTGTATATCTGGACGATATTATTATCGTTACAGATACATTCGAGAAACATCTCGAAATTCTTAACGAAGTTTTTAGGAGATTGCATCAGGCAGGTTTGAAAGTAGGTAGGGAGAAATGCAACTTTTGCAGACCCTCTCTAAAATTTTTAGGTTACGTGGTTGATCGGAACGGGTTACATGTTGACCCGGAAAAAGTGGATAGCATGGTAAAAATACCTGCACCCAAGAACGTTAAAGAAGTTAGGAGTTTTGTAGGGACTGTTTCGTGGTACAGGCGCTTCGTACCAAATTTTGCTACATTAGTTAGGCCATTGACAGATTTGCTTAAGAAAAGCAAAAAATTCGTCTGGACACAGGAATGCGAAGATTGCTTTAGAAAAGCTAAGGAATGTTTAATCACGGCTCCGATTTTAACATGTCCCGACTTTAATCTTCCATTCGTGGTTCAAACAGACGCATCTGATTACGGTATCGGGGCCGTACTCACACAGACTTTTGAGGAGGGGGAAAAAGTAATATGTTACTTGAGTAGGTCTCTTAATAGGAACGAAAGGAACTACTCCACTACTGAAAAGGAGTGTTTAGCAGTTTTGTGGGCAGTTGAGAAGTTGCGGCCGTACATCGAAGGAGTTCGCTTCACGGTCGTAACTGATCATTACTCATTGATTTGGTTGAGTAATCTCAAGGACCCACAGGGTAGACTTGCGCGCTGGGCAGTTAGGCTCCAGCAGTTTGATTTTCAGATCATTCACCGAAAGGGTAAAGATCATGTCGTTCCGGACATGTTATCTCGGGGAGTTCCAGTAGTGGCTGGGATTTCGGATGAGGATTCTGACCCTTGGGTGGCAAAAATGATTTCGAAAGTTGAGTCAAACCCGTTAGCTTTTCCGGCCTGGAGAGTTGATAATGGCCGTTTGTTTAAATTTATAAAATCGAATCATGTGGTGGTTCATGAAGGTAACGACGAATGGAAATTAGTAGTGAGTAGGAAAGATAGGTTAGGAGTTCTTAAAGAATGTCATGATAGTCCATTAGCTGGACATATGGGGGTTAGGAAAACATTCGCTAGAGTAGGTTCAAAGTATTATTGGCCTAAAATGAGAGGAGATATAACAAGATATGTCAGGAAATGTAGGGTATGTCAACAAGTGAAACCGATAAACGATAAGCCAGCCGGTCTTATGACTGAAAGAGTAGGAGCTTCTTCTCCGTGGGAGATGATAAGTGTGGACTTAGTGGGTCCTCTGCCCAAGTCTAGTAAAGGTTATATGTATATCCTCACAGTAGTAGATTATTTAACGAAATTTCCGTTACTGTTTCCATTAAGGTCTGCCACTGCAAAGGCAGTGTGCAAGGAGTTAGAAGATAGTGTTTTTCTTTTGTTTGGAGTTCCGAAAATTGTCATTTGTGACAACGGTCCTCAGTTTAAGAGTAGGGAACTTAGGACACTCTGTGAAGGATATTCTTCGAAGATTAGGTTTACTCCACATTATCATCCACAGGCTAATCCTGCGGAGAGGATTAACCAGATCATTAAAACAACTTTGAGGGCATATGTTTCGGAGAATCACAGAAGTTGGGATTCTCAGCTAGCTAAAGTGGCTTGTGCCATCCGCACATCCCAACATGAAGTTTTAGGAGTTTCACCATATTACGCTAATTTTGGAAAGGAGATGTCTACTAGTGGACAGGAAAAACTAGGAATTAGTAATGAGGTTTTGGATAAGGAAAATGGTGAACGATCGGTAGGAAATATAGGAGATAGGTTTAGAGAACTAAGGGCTGATATTGCTGCCAAGTTGAAGGCAGCAAGTAAGAAATCAGCTGGTGCATACAACCTCAGGAGGAGAGATGTTCAATATCTCCCGAATGACGTTGTATGGCGGAGAAATTTTGTCCTTTCGGACGCAGCAAATTATTATGCGGCTAAGTTGGCACCGAAATTTGTGGGCCCGTTTAGAATCCGCAAAAGATTGTCTCCTTGGACATATGTCCTTCAAGACGAAAATGGTAAAGATCGTGGCACTTGGCACACTAAAGATCTAAAACCTTTCACTTCGTTATCTGAAAATGATTGAGTCCGTAAGTCCCTATTAAAGTAAAGAGTAATTCATTTTTTTTTGTAACTTTTTGATGGTATTGGTTTTTATATTTTGTTTCTCTTTTTTTTTAACTTTTTTTTGTTTGGTTTTGAAATGGACTACCATATTTGGTCTGATGGTTTTTTTTTACCTTTGTAGTTTGTGTACCTGGTCAATCCGTAGGAAATGGCTTGGTTTTCTTGAAAACCAAGCACATTTCCGAGGAGGAAAGGGTGGGATTTGTTACGGTAAAATTTTGCCGTAACAAGAATTACTCTTTTGCTTCCCCATCCTAGGTTCCTTTCTTCCCAACTTTCGTTTACAGGTGTTTCGTTCAACTTACTGAGAGAGAGAAGGGCAGCCATGGTCCATCAGCCATCGGTTCACTCTCTCAGTACCTTGAAGAAACAACTTATCGAAGTTGTCAATCTTGACACTTTCGTGGATAGTTGATCTACGGCATCATATTTCACAGACGGGTGGTCTGTTCTGAACCACTAATTCCGAGCGCGGGTGACAGTTGGTCCCCGAACGCTAATAATTCTTGACAGACGGGCGGTCTGTACAAACTGTACATACCAAAAGCACGGACGACAGTTGGTCTCCGATGCTGATGTTACTCCTTGTGAGAATGGCTGCTTGCCCAACGTAAACAGTAACTTATTTGTTTTTGTAAAAGATGGAACGTTAACCACTAGTCCTCATCCCCCAAATCTGCGCAAAAGCCCAACGACGTAGAGTAACTTCGCGAAATAGGGAATAACTGCCTGCATCTCCTATCCTGACAAATGTGTATAATCGAATTTTGCTTTTCACCAATTTGTTACTAGTTGCTAGTTTTTTTAATAAAAGGGGAAAAATGCACGCGGGATAAAGTTGAGTTTCGTTTTGGTTTTTGGAAACTTCCTTTTAAAAATAGTTTAGTGGGTGAGAATAGGTGGCTGAATGCACCCATTGAATTGCCGCCCACTGGAAGTCGTACAAGTGTTCGGCGAATTCAATGGTGACGGTGTACGAAGCTGGGGTGTAAAGTGCGAGTAGGAAAGGCTGCTGGGTTTCAACTGCGTTGGCTCACTCACGCGAATATGCTGAGTGTTGCTGAGTGATGACGCGATCGAAGCCCACGTCACTGATTGGCCGAAAGCACTGGGGCATTGGAAAAAAGAAGAGGTCGTCCAGGCAAGGTGAAAGCCTGGATGTGCACTTCTTACCCGTATAGAGTACGAACCAGAGGTTCTCAGAAAAAAAAGGCAAAAATTAAAAGAAAAAGCAAGTTTTTAAAAAATCCAAAAAGAGATTCATTTATTTTTCGGTTGCGATTTTTTTTGATATCTAGCAAGGCAGATAACTGTTGTGGAGTGACTTAAAAGTCAAGTGGCAAATTTTTGGAATTTTGGCGAAAAATTGGTGGAAAAAAAAAGTCCAGATAAGTTGTCGTCAGGGAGGAGAGTAGCAGGAGTTGAAAAAGCTAAGTATAGTGTTGTGTTGTAATTAGTTTTCTTTTGCATATAAATTCGTTTGCCAGAGTTATTTGTTGAACTCATCTTTAATTTTCGGTTTGGCTTTTGTTCCGTAAGTTTTCCGATAAAGCGGAACTCGCGACCCGTTTTCCATTTTCCGTTTGTTCTTTCGGGACCAAGTGTTAACGGTCCATCTTGTTAGTTAAAATTGAATTTCGTTGTTCTCTTTGTCTAAAAGATCTTGGGTTTTAGCCCTACTTAATTGCAAGGTTTCCCAAGCAATTTAATAAAAAGTGTTAAATTCCCATTCGGAATCATAAATAACTTCTTTCATTTCAAATACTTTCACCGTCGGTTCCGCTTCGGAGGTTTGTAATTTCCTTATTCAAAAAAAATTACTGGCGCCCTTATTTTCTTTTTCAGCGACGCCCCTGTGGCCATCAACATATCCAATAATTATAAATTCTTGATTAACTTCGTCAATCAGTTTAATTAACTTTTTATCACGATAAAAGTGTTAAAAAGTGAACCCACCCCTTTGCTGAGCATAGCCGTGGTGGCAGCACTTTTGTTGTTGCCTGTTGCACTTCTTCGAATTCGGACTTGTTTTCGTTTTCTATTTTGCTTTCCTTTTGGTTGACATTCTTATAACCAAAAGTCGTGGTCAAATCGTCAATGCCGGTCGCATTTTGTTTTCGCGATAGATAATTAAATTTAAATAAATATTTTGTTCGGTTCGTCGCGAAAAAGTGTAACAAAAAAAAGTTTGAGTACTGGCTAACGTGAAAGCGAAATTCAAAACACTTTTTTTTAATCCGTTTTTTTTAGAAGTATTTTTTTTACATAGTTTACATATGTATGTAGATATACACAATAGACATGTAGATATGTATATTTTCTTTAGAAATAAAATTATGCAAAATCTTTTCCACATTCCTTTTTTTTTGCGTCCATGGTATTTCGGTAAGTGTAGAGGGTTTCCATATTTTACTGGATAGTAGATGTTTTCTATTTGGCATTTTGTTGTTTTGCTTTCTTTATTTCGCGCAAAATTTTAAGGCAAATTGCAAAACATCGAAATCCCAAATAAAAAATTGCGAAACTTCAAAAGGGCAATCAATCAAAAGAATAAATGAAAATTAAGAAATTAAAAAATGCGAAACGTCAATTTGCAAATAATTTTGACAAAACATACCCGAGTGCACTTCATTCCAACTTTCCCACAACTAGCTACATACTTTTACCAGACCCTTTTCTGCAGCTGCAGAAAATTTAATTTAATAATTTGTTAGGTGCTATAGTTTCGTAGTTTCCAGCCCCAGACTTTTAGATGCTTTTCAATTCCACGCCATCTACCTACCTACTGTAGTTTTGCTTCTCGTCACCACAACACAATGCAATAAAAGTGATGCCCCAGCATCTGAAAAGTCTTCAAGTTAAGCATGTTGACTTTGAAGATGTCATTCAGCCTCTAGGCTCTTTCTGGACAAGTGAACACTATTTTGCTTTTCTTTGGCTGAACAGTGTGCTGAAGTCACCTTCGCTAAACGCATGGAGAAATATAATGTTTTTAGCATAAATTTGTTATGCTTCAAACAATTAGCAGAATACAACCTTTGAGCATAGTTTTGACTCTTTCAGTCTTACAAAGGAAACACTTATACAGTTTCTCAAATCAGTTATGACAAAGGAAAGTGTGAGCATAGTGTGGATGGCTTCAGGTGCAACATATAGTGATGCTCTTAGCACGCAAATCCGGGATATTCGCGAAAAAGCACGTCTTCTAAGAGCTTAGTAGTAGATCAACTACTTACAGAATTTGGCAAACCATGGCTTTCTTTAATGAATTCTTAAAGATTTGTTCAAGGTCAAAATCTACGATTTTGACAAAAAAAAATTCGTTAACAAAGATCTGTGCCTGAGCAATTTCTATAAAACTAATTGACTTTTTATGACTCTCAGCTGGTTTACTTCTTTTGCGAATATCCCACAAATGAGGTGCTAAAAATCGCTTATGACCTTGAAAAACTTTAACCATTTGATACAAAATTTTCTATGGCTGACCAATTTCTGGAACAAGTTGACCTTTTTTGAATAATTACTGACTTTTTAGATGACATAACTTATATTGCAAATATCTCACATACATAAATATGGTGCGTTGTAGATCCCGGAGTTTAGTAAGTATCGTAACTTAAATTCACTGTGAAGTTAGAAGATTTCGATTACACCCTTTTTTTTATGAATTACAAAATGTTATGGCATACAAAATGCAAACAAACTACAAAACCCTATCGCGGTCCAATTGCTCTAATGGTATGTATATATGTAGGTGAAAGTTACCCAGCCAAATTCCCAGACGTGACTGGCTTTCTGTTGCAGAATCCTTCTCCTTTTTTGATGCTCTGAATTAAATCCAATCTCAGATATGCTCAATCCTCAATGCCCCATCATATCAGGTTTTACATAAGTCTCCATTTCTGTCTAAAAATTCAATATTTCTTCGTTTAAATTTCCCACTACAAAATTCATACATATTATGTAGAAGAGGGTAGGTAAGTCAATATTATGATTGTTTATCAAAAAATCACCCATTATAGGAGTGTTAAAACGTCGATACCTCTAAATCTATTTCCCGGTTTAAGAAAATATTCAAAAAAATAAATACGATGAACTCCGCAATTAGATATAGAACTGCATTCTGAGTTGAATAACAACGTTTAGAAAAAAAACACGGCTTACATTTGACAAACGTTGTCGTGTAGTCTGACGTTTGAGTCAATGAACTCCTCTCTAAAACCAGGAAGGGAAAGTCAGAGGATATGGCGTGGTGCTGTGCTGTGCTGTGCTGCGCATAATGTCATGGTACATAATTTCAAATGCGTGTTTGTTTCAGAAAATATTTCCCTTGGAAATGTCAGCCCCTAAAAGCGATTAACAGGATAAGAGAGTCGTCATATAGGTCACGTTGAATTCGTCAAAAATAACATCCGGCACACGCCGACGCCGGCCGCCGTGTTTGTGAAATGTTTCAAATGACATGACGCGACGCGACGACGGTTCGGTTTGGAGTAAGCCAATGCATCAGTCGCTGCCTCAGCCTACATAATTTCGTTATGGGTAGACAAACAAGGATACTAGGTATAAATCCAAAACATTCTACTACCCTTCAACTTACATATACGTTTAAATGTATATGAACAATGCACCATCATTGGTCTTAGCTGGTCACCCCCTAAAATTCTTCAAAAAAATCTATTTTTGTAATGAAAATTAAATGTTTATGAATTTGGAAAAGGATGCGATATATACTTACCTACAGCACACATGTGAATGCATTCCCTGCGCTGCCCTGTGCCGAAAGTGTTCCGTGAAATTTGATACCAAAAGAAGGACAGTCGGAGGTGGTGGTATAATATGCCCTTATACTTTAACATATGCATATGTTTGCACGGAACATCTTTTGTAGTCCTCGAAATTCTTGTAAGGGGTCAAGTTCATTAATTCTGAAAAATATTTGTTTAAGATAAAAGTACATCCGATTTGGGAAGGTGTTAGCTGATATAGTCCCTTTAAGGTTCAAGCCCGTGTTATTAATTTAAGTAAAATTTACTCCAGCTGATGTGTATACCGATGCGATGGTCGATGCATAATGATATTTAAGTAGAATGCTTGCTACTACTTATCTGACCGACAGCTGATTCTGGTACGTGTAGCGGTAAGGGGGTGACAATCTGGGATTCAAAAATATCATTAATAACACGAGTTACGAGTATAGGTAAGGTCCGGAAATGGTTTCTAGGCATACGTTTGTGTGCACTTTTTTAACATTTCGGCTGTATTTAAACAGAGGAATTACAACATGACAGTAAAAGTTCTGAGCTCAGGAGTAAGGGAACTAACTTGAGTACGTAGAAAAGTGTTGTGTTCGTGTTTACATACAGATCTGTAAAGGCTGTAATAAGGGTAGGTTATAATAAATCATAAACATATGTACATAAAATAAAGTATGAATTTGACACACTTTAGTTACCAATTGCATTAAAAGTACTATATTTTGTCCAACAAAAATTTTCAGTGTAGGCAAGATAGGACGTTTGCTCTCATTCTGGCTACAGTGGATTGCATAAAATCTGTCCTTCATTAAAGCTTTCACAGGGTTGTCGTTGTGTACACGATAACACTCATCATTAAAAGTTTTTGATGTGTAAACATCTATGCTGGAGGTAGAGTGAAAAAAATAACGTGAACGTTCGTGTGCAACGTTACGTCGTGCAACGTTACGGTGTGCAACGTTACGATCTGCATGCTAGGATGGGTGCGTTCAGTGAAAAAAATCTTAAGATCCCCTTCAAGCAAAAACAAGTCCGTTTTGGATCCGCCCACGTTGATGTTTACACATATTAACCGTGAGTCCCGGCACTCACACAATTTTTCTTAAAGCTCGAAAATCAAAAGCACGTTAACAGAAACTCAAGGAAAAAAAGCTGAACGAATTGCCAAATGCACACTGGTAACTCTGAATGTACATCAAGCAGCAGCCAATCGCCACTGACCACAGCAATTCAGTGCACAGGTGCACACTCGGATGTGCTTTGAATAGAACGTTGGGTATGTGTCCCATGCTATGGGAAATTCACGGGCGGGCAAACACTTTTTGTGGAGGAGTTATTTCAATTTAGTATGGCACGCTACTGATTTTGAAAAAGCTTTCCCATAACACGTGTACTGCCTATTTTTGTTGGACAGAGTATGGACCTGAATCACTAAACAGTAGAATTTGAAAAATTGCTAGAGTTTTAAAGAAAATCAATTTTGTAGGTATAGAGTGGGTTTGTTTCTTCTTAAAAATGATATACTACTTAGAAAAAAACTCTGTTCAATATTTTGCAACAACTATCGACTTATTGAAAAAAATAAACCATCCAATTAGTTGTGGAATATTATTTAATTCACTTGACTTCCTCGACTGGCTAGGTGTAGCCCATCCTGTCAACCCAAATTTTCGATAAATATTTTCAATGCTGTCGGCCCTTAATTAACGTCCCTGAATAGTATCTGTGGATTGTTCGCATAGCACTGATTTTTAATGACATCCCGCATACAAATAAGTCCAACGACAAAATCATCGCAATAGCAGCTCCAAGTCTCTATATCAACAATTTCTGCTCATAAAAATCGGTTATAAATTTATCATTCCTGGTTTAGCTTTCTTCATTGATGACTGTTAGGTTTCTTGAATATCTTCTTATGAGAAAAAAAGATAAATAATGCCACCACTCCAAAAAGTCAAACTTTCAGGATCCATTGGGCTTTTCTATCAGTGCATGTTGATTTTCTGAAAAATAACATAAGATGCAAAAAGGAAAGAACACAGATGGCCCAAATATTTATTTAAAAAAAAAAAAATATTTTTTTTTTAAATCCAAACAAATATTTGAAATTTAAGCTTCTGTCAAAATCAAAACATTGATATGGATGAAGAGGATTATTACTTAAGTTTGAACGGTCTGATCTTAAAGATCAAGGTCGTTAAATAGAGGATAAATAACAGGCTATAGAATTTGGTTGGTGTTATTTTTGTCGGTTTTGGGGAAGATTTCTACACGGATCGGATCTCTTCTTTTTTTTCTGACATGACACAATTGCACGTGCTCAAAGGGCAACAACTGTCTCGAAAACTTTCAGGGTAGGTATGTGTATGGTTTCTATAAGAACATTACGACCGCTTCGACGTTACGTTAAGTTAAGCCATTTCTAACTAAATATCAATCACGACATTTGCGGACATAACCCCCCAACCGTGCGAAAAAGTCAGGCAGTCCTTGTGAAAAAAAAAATAAAGCACGCCTGGGTCGCACAAAGCTGCTCTTATGTAGGTATATGATCACATTATGGTTTCAAAATATGATGGCGAATTTTCAAAAAGGTACACTGAAATCGCTTTTATCTAAATCCAATCTAAATTGCTCAAGATATTTAAATAATATATCAGTTTCACGAATGTAAAAAAGGGAAATTTTATTGAGTTGACCTCACATCCCTGGATACAAAAAAAATATGCTGTTTCCCTCTCACTTACGAAGTGCATGAAAAAAGTGAAAAAGCATTTTGTAAATACAAAAAATGTCAAGAAATGTAAACATAAGAAAATGGCAGGCATTTCTTCATCAGTATTGTAAAATAATTATACTTAGTTATTCTTATCGCGATTATGATCCTTTGCATTTGAAATAATTTTGAGCGTATTAAGAGCTTACCATGATAGACGCATGTCCGACCTTAAATCAGCTTAAGCAAACAAGGAAATACACATTCATATACAGGGTGTCAATTATGAATCCAAAGTGTCTGATTGAGTTTAAATTGTTGTAACTTTCGATCTAAAGATAGCTTTGGTAGGTTAGTTTTATAAAAATAAAACTAGTTTAGCAGTTTTTAAAGGCAGTATTATAATATTATGTAATACATAAAATGAAGAACAAACATAGATCTGTTTTGAACATATACAGTGTTGCAGCTCCAAGGCAGCCAATTGACATCGCCAAGACGGCTGATAACACGATTTGGGAATTTGGTGCTCAAAAGATCGATTGTGGCATGGGCTGTGTGGCATGGCACGCCATCCTGCATGAACCAGAAGTCGTCAAAATCCATGTAATCAATTTCACCGTTGGGCGAAACGTTGTTCCCAGCCTCATTTTCGAAGAAAAATGGTCTAATGATGCCGCCACCACTCCACAATCCGCACCAAACTGTCACTCTCTGTGGATGCATTGACTGGGCTACTCAGCACTCACTTTGTAAATAAGTTTTCAATATTTCCCAACGTTGTTCGAGCGAAAAGCGACTCATTTCGTTCCGCGGAGATGTGATACTGATAGGTACTGACTTTCTGTCAAGATTTCGTGCGGTAAATAACCTTTGACTGAAAAATTTTTGAATATCAACTTTATTTCTAATTTATTTACAAAATCTGAATTTATAAGAAAAAATAATTTTTTTAAATTGTTGCAGGGATTTTTAAATTTTAATTAAAATAATTTTGATATGTTATATATTTAAGAACAAAATTTGGTACGCAAATGTTCAGTATTTATTAATGTAGAGTTAAAAATTGAATTTCGAAAAAAATAATCAACCCGTTTTCGAAATATAAAGGGTTTTCCAAAAAGAGGTTGAATAGCCCGCTATTTCGGTAGCTGTCATTTTTGAAGCTGTCATTTTTTAACATTTGACAAGTAGAAACTACGCCATTAATAAAAATGCAACGATACACGCTTCAACAACGCATTGAAATTATTAAAATTCACTATAAAAATGGTGAAAATTTGGCAGAGACGGTTCGTAAAACTAAAACATTTTTGGGTCGTCGTGAAGCACCTTGCCGGACCGCAATACAGAAATTGGTGGACAAATTCGAGCTGTTGGGACAAGTTAGTGATGTGAAGAATAAAACCCGTGCACGTCGCTCAAGAACAACTGAGAATATTGCTGTTGTAGCCCAAAGTGTTGAAGAAAACCCAGGTTCGTCCATTCCTCGTCGTTCAACACAAGAACTCGAGCCGGCTGATCATCAACAACGTCGTGTCTTTGCTGATTGGGTCCTTGAAATGCATGAAAATGATCCGGAATTTCATCGAAAAATCATCTTGACTGATGAGGCCCATTTCCACCTCGGAGGCTACGTCAACAAGCAAAACTGTCGCATCTGGGGCTCGGAAAACCCAAGAGTTATTGTTGAAAAGCCTCTCCATCCTCAACGCGTGACTGTTTGCTGCGGTTTATGGTCCGGCGGGGTCATTGGACCTTACTTTTTCGAAAATGAGGCTGAGCAACAGTTACGGTCAATGGATTGCGCTATCGAGAGATGATTAATGATTTTTTATGGCCGGAATTGGATGGTATTGATCTGGACAACGTTTACTTTTAACAAGACGGCGCTACGTGCCACACAAGCAATGAAACCATCGATCTTTTACGGGAAAAGTTTCCGGACCGTGTTATCTCTCGAAGAGGTGATCACAATTGGCCACCGAGATCTTGTGATTTAACACCTTGCGACTTCTTCCTTTGGGGCCACGTGAAAGATAAGCTCTACGCCAACAGCCCAGCGTCGATTCAAGACCTCAAAGATGGAAATCGTGAGGCTATCGAGGACATAGGGCAGCCACTTTGCGATTAAGTTATGGAAAATTTCATGAAAAGGATATGGTCCTGTAAGCGTGGTCGTGGCGGCCATTTGGCTGATGTTGTGTTCCATTATTAACGGCATACCTTCCTCTTTATAATGAAATAAACATCTGATCATTTATTTCAAAAAATGCCATTTTTCTTTGAATATCAAAATAACACCTCTTATTGGAAAACCCTTTAATTGTATAAAATCTTTTAGATAGGTAATGTTAAAAATTGCTTTTTTCCAATATTAATAAAATTAATAAAAATCCACTGAGTCGTTTTTGAATTATTAAGTTTTCGAAAAAAAAAAAATACATATATGTATATTTTTTTTGTCTCAAATCTTGGTATGAAAAATATTACTAAAAATTATCAATCATTCTCCTTTCTATGGTTCTATGAGAAGTGGGATTGATATCTAACTATTTTTCGGAACCATATTGTACCTTCATATAATATGTACATTGTACCTACATAATGAATATATCGCAATTAAATAATAATCCATTCGGTAAGGTTGTAGTCGTAGATAAAGTCTACGATTCACATTTATTTTTTTTCTTCTATTGTTTCTTGTGTTTCCACAAAATTTATTTGGGCCAGAGTTTGAAAATTATCTATTTTTTGGAGGAAATGTTTGAACAAAAATTGAAGCTTATAAATTTCTACACAAAAATTATCACAATACTCGCTTGTCTTACCTTACGTGGATGTGGAAAAAAGTATACACTAAGGGACTGTATTTGTATACCTTTTGCGAAAGTTTGTGTGCAAAATAGCATAAGCTAAAATTTTGTTCCTTACACTTCTTTAAAAAAAAAAAAATAGTTTTCTAATTATTTACAAAAGAAAACTGAATTTCCACACTTTTTACACCTCCTAAAAATGTAAGCCCTGGGTCTAAATTTAGGGCACTTTTAATGAAATGCTTAGGACATACAAATAAAGTTCACCACTAAAATTTAGCGGTGTGCTAACGGCTACTAAAAATTATCCAAAAATTACTTTTTACAATACACATAAAAATTATCAAAAAATAACTGAATTTTTTCTAAAGTAAGGTTTTTATTCAATGGTTTCATACGATTGAATAATTTCCAAAAAAAATTAAAACCATTATGGTTTTCACGTTCGTTCCACTCCTGTTTCAATATCAGGGTTGTATCCGTATATGCAGTATTTTTTAAAACAAACCAAGGCAGTATATTATTATTTTTCCTTGAGAAAATAAATCATTATTATTTTATTTTTTTTTTTCATTTCAATAGTCGTTGAAGTTTAATTTCAACATTAATGACAATTTCAACAATTTATCATATATCGCATATAGCCTTTCTCCCTGCGGATGTTGCAGTCATTGTTTATCCTCCAAAAATATTTCGAATATAACACCATTCACATATATGTAGCTACTCCAAATTTTCCAGGCGATGACTGTTAAAATGAATGATGATGATGATGATGTGTTAAAGTCCATTATTTGCTTGCTAAGGAGCGATCGGGGAACATTTAGTTTGATAAACGAATTTATTTTCATCACGAAAGTGGAAAATTAATTAATGAATGATCATATGGTAAGCGCATGTGAAAAGGGGTTCATCTTCATGTAGAGAATGTTTTTAATATATATCTACCATTATATGAGGGCTGGGTCAAATATCATTCATTATTAAATAGAAAGATGTTCAGCCAAACTAGATTTTGACGTCAGAAACCATTTGAAATAGTCTGGACTTTGGATTTTGTTGTTCCTCAAGGCCTGAGCCTATTCAAATATTTGGTGTATTCCTCCTTCCAGCCGGTGCGGGGGTTGAAGAACCAAGACCTAAATGTAAGTGGTTGTGTTCATAACTTAAACATATTGCGCCCACCTGAGAAATCGAAGAAATTCTTAATCACCCCAAATAGTCAAAAGATTGTAAGATCCATTAAATCCCCAAGCTAATCCAAGCAACACTTAAATAGAAAAGAAGTAAATCCACAAAGCTATAGCTTCATCAAACAAAAGATAGATTGCCTTGGCAATTCACTGAACCGGACGTTCGTCATTGTGTCAAACGACAAATAAATTTTTGTCGTCGGCATTATTCAAAGCTTTATGTACTACACACATTATGGAGGTTCAAAATCACACATCGTAAATTCACTTTCGATCCTTGTCAAATCCTCTTTTAATTGCCATCACGCTGTGAATGTCTAAGCTGCGTTTGCTATATTCGCTTGTTGTGTTTCTTAACAAAATGCCCAACAGAACATGGTTCTGCAAACAAAACAAAAAGGAAATGGAATCCTTTCTGTTGCTATAGTTCCTAAAACCAATATTGAAAAAAACACGTACACAATATTTTGAAGATTTCTTGACATCGATTTTTTTCTCACTTGTGCTGCTGTGTATGGATGGACTTCCTTTTTTGCCCGATTTTTCCAACTCAAAGATTCCATTCAGGGTTTCTTTTCTTTTTTTTTTAAATGTCATGTGGTGCACACGATATGGTCATGGTGAACATTGAATATACAACTAACATGTTTCGATTGATCGAAAACTGTTTCCCGAGTTTCAGCAAAGGCGAACAAATAATAATGGAGAAAATGAGAAAATTGTAAAAATGCAAGGACGAACAATTTATTATTATTATTGTAACAGAGGGTAAGGTTTAAATATTTGCTTTTGCAACTGGAGGCTGAGGCTAAAGACTGAGGCTGCGGATTGCGGATGTGTATTGTATACCTATGCATGTTGACTGATGATGAATAGAAATTGCCTACCATTGACTCCTTTGTGTAAGTTGACTGACTTCCTTCCTGGCTCTACAGCTAGAGGTTAAGTGTAAATTATCGGTGTGGAAGAAAAAGGGATGTACCTATTTATGAGCAAACATAAGGGTGTTTTACATTATTTTATGTGCACCCAACCCGTTTTAAATTCGTTAGAAATGTTGGCAAACGGATGTGGCTTTTGTTTGATCAGCTATCGCATGTGTCGATTCTGCAGCATGTCTGATTAGTAAGTTATTGGTTTGGAACTAATGGCTCTGCTACATTCTTAAAATGTTAGATATGCAAAAAAAAAAGTACCAAAATTACCCATTACAAAAATTAAAATGTATATTATTAAAAATAAATTCTGGTCTTGAAGTGTTGAGTTACAGCGCGGCCGGCGCGCCGTGGCGTAACGTGGAGGAGAAAGCATGGGGTAGGTGCTGAAGGGTTGTGTTTCCCATACACATTTTTTAGTTGTTCAAGTTTTTCTACTACCCCGTTTATATGCAGGATCGAGAGCTCGAGTTAGATTAGGGTCGGATTTTTGACCCAGGTACATCAACTATTATTAAGTGGAAGAAAAGAGGAAAATATATTTTGAAGTAAAAGAAAAAATTATGAGGGGTGTTTTTTTTAGATGTGTGGTTTTCAATCTGGCAATACTTTTTCGGAGTTGGTCTTTTTGACAGCTGTCACTTGATTTATGCTCAGTTTGGTTTGCCATTTCATAATTAATAGACTTACTCTTGAACAACGTTTGAAAATCGTGCAAATTTATTACCAAAATATTGGTTCGGTTCGACATAATCGCAAAATCGCATAAATTCGAGCAACCATGGATCAGTTTCGCACCACGTTTACTCTAGTGGATAATGCGCATCCTCAGAGACGCCGTACAGTGCGCACCGAAGAAGCTATTGCTGCTGTGGAGCAGAGTATCGAAGAACACCCGAATGAGTAGATCCGCCATCGCGTGCAACAATTGGAGCTGTCGAAAATTGGGCCTCTGGGCTGGGATCTATTCGAGCCAGCCGCGGCTGGCACTTGCCCTAAATCATTTTTAAAACATAACGGCAAACCCTTATCTTTATAAAAAAAAAAATAAATTCTTGGCCATAACATTGAATTATACGCGTTTTATTTCTTCTTGAAAACCACACGTCTAAAAAAAAACACCCTTTATTTCAAGAAACTTGAATCAAAAGAATTTTTATTGAGTAGGTATTTAAATGGAAAGATAAATTTAGCACTACTTTTTGGTTATAATTTTTGAATGAAGAAGAATTGAAAAGTTATTGATCCAAACGGTGGATTGGCGCTAGTGGTGGAAACAGTGCCGCGACATTTTAACAAATTCTAAAGGGGCCGCCATCTAACGTTTTTTTTTCAACTAGTGCTTATTTCGTGAATGGTAACACTTAGCTCATGTCTGATTTGACAGATAATTAGTTTTATCCTTCCGCTGAACGAATATGGTTGTGTAGTGTATACGCTTCGCTAAGTGGGCCTGCGATCGACTTAGAGAAGATGCCGATTTTGCCAAAAAAATCATCTTTTCAGATGAAGCTCATTTTGATCTTGGCGGGTAGTAAACAAGCAAAATTGTCGCATTTGGGACACAGAAAACCCGCACGCATACATTGAAAAGCCTATACACCCAAAACGAGTCACTGTTTGGTGCGGATATTGGGCCAGAGGCATAATTGGGCCATTTTTCGAAAATGAGCAAGGAGTGGCCGTTACAGTCAATGGCGATCGTTATCGGGCCATGTTGAACGAATTTTTTTGTTCACAAAAATTTAAGAGGAGGATATTGGCAACATTTGGTTTCAACAGGACGGCGCTACGTGCCACACAGCCGAAGCTACACTCGATGTTTTGCGCCATTTTCAAAAAAAAAGAAGTTATTTGACGGACCCTTTACCTTTATGAATAAAACTAACTCTAATTTCAATATCTATAGGGTAATTGCTGGAGAAGCCCCGCTTTTGTAACTCAATTTAATGCTCTGTAATAAACAAAAATCTTTTTATTTATTATTTTTTATGAAACTTAACGTCTCTTCCAACAAGCGAGGACGCAGTAAGAGAACAATAAATAAAAAAGATTTATTATATTTAAGAAGCATAATTTTAACGTTCTTCTTCACGTCCACAGTCAGTACAAAAGACAAAGTCAGGATTAACTAGGTACCTCTGAGTTTTAAAATTGTGTAGTGAATCGATCTATTGCAAGATGATCTTCACAAATTTTGGACATGGTGTTCTATTACCTCCATATTCTCAAAGACTTCAGTTGATAAACCTCCCATCTCTTTCTATGCATAGAGAGTATTTGCAGTTCTGTTTCATAACTGGAATAATAAATGGATCCATTTCATCTCTTCAGCTTCTTTGTCGATTAAATTTCAATATAAGCCAGATTAGTTTTAGGAGAAATCTACCATTTCGGACTATTTTTAGCAGATCAAACTATGGCGCCAACAGTCCTCTTAATCAGCTTATCAATATTTCTCATAAATCTTCTATTCTAATTACTTCTACAAATGTTAATCCAAAATCTTTAAATAAAATTTCTTTTCTCAAAGTCGATACAAACAATGATTTTAAATTTAGTTAGATATTAAGTAAGCATTGTAACCTTAACGTTAGGTTTAACGTATTGAAATAAGATCAAATCAAATCATATTATCACAGAATAGTCTGATAACGCGAAGAAGTGTTCTAAAATGTCCCATTGCCAACAGAAATGGCTTTCTCGCATGGTTCCTAATCCAACATCTTCTAAAGAGTGCCCGAAATAGAGAAAATTATTTCCTCTTCTTGACAATTTTTACCCGAAATAAATTTCTTCGCGAAGAAACTTGTAAGTTCTGTGTTCTGTCAAAAGCCAGTTAAAGAATAGAAAACATAATACAAAATGGCTGTTGTGTACTTTTACTTTAGTTTTTATTTTTATGTGTAGAAGTGAATTTTGTTTTAAACTCATAAAATAATTCCAAAAAAAATTGTTTTAATGAAGAATATCAATTTTTTATTTTTTGTATTGTGAAGTGCTTTTTTGTTAAAAATAAAAAAAAAATTATTGAATTAAAAATATTTAACTAAATAAATTCTGTTTTAGTGTAATTTCAATGAGTGCTCTCTAATTATTTATAAAATTCAATAAAGATTTTAAAATTCCAAATTTGTCGCTTTGTTTCTTTTTTTTTCTATATAGGGCTGTTTTTTTTTTTACTTTTTGTGGACTTTTAAAAGGTATCGATGAAATAAATCTTTTTATAAATAGAATCACCTTTATGACTTTGCCTTTTTATTCATTTTTACACTTGAATCCTCAGCGAGTACTTTTAAACTAATCTCAAAAGTGATATATTATTTCGGGTACTTTTGGACAATTTCACTTCCATATGAGAGAATTTCAACCCCACTCATCAACAATTTGACAGATTGCCATTTTTAGTCCAGAAAGTACCCGAGCAAACTGATTATGTCAAATCTTTTCTCTCCATAGTTTTTTGTGGCATCTTAAATTACTATTTATCCTTTTCAAAATTCAGGGTGGTTCAAAAAAAAGAAGAAAAATCGGTTTCATGAAGTCATTCCAATGAAATTGCCACAGATAATAGATGAAATAAATTAATAATAGAAACAAATAGTTGCAAGTCATGGTGGTTCAAAAAATACCGTCTTCCTAGTACTTTGAGATTTTTGTTAAAGTGAGCCCTCTATCAGATCAGAACTGCATTTTTATCAAATACTTGCAAATTTATTCATAATTAGATTTGTGTGAACGGGCCTTTCAAATGATTTCCCATAGATTCGTATCGTTTTAATTTTTCAAAATGTAAGTAAACATATTAAATATTTAAAAGAACATTTTTTTCTAATGCATTGATCGCTCTAACCGGCCCTTATCAAACAAAAATTCACAATATGGTTCGATCTAATAAATTGTTCAGGTTTTGAAAGAATTGCCATCAATAGCCTTAAAATTTATAATAAACGCATGCTTTAAACTCCAATATGTGCCGAATAATGGGAAAATTGTAGAACCATTTATCAGTACAGATATTTCAGACAAATTCCCCCCTTCACATTAATGGAGAAAAAGGAACTATCTGAACAGAATTTCTTAGCTAAGCTCAAACTAGAATGATTTTTTTAATAGATGTTAGCTTTTTAAATGAATTGGCAACACTGTTTCTAGTGAAAATGAGTTTGACAGCTGACAGATCATTTGTGCTCTGTATATTTTGTTCATTTCACAAAAGGTTTGTCCGTTGTTATTCGTGGAGCTTTGAAGTCACCCTGGGTTTGGGCGCCCAAACCATTGACTCATTATATATGGATTGCTAGTTGGTTGTCAATTCCATACAAAACCTGCGGAGATGATGGTTCCAGTTCTCAAAGCGAAATCAGCGACAAATGCGGGCCTACCGACAATAATAAATACTATTTTTAGCGTCATCTGTTGCATACTTCGCCTTAGAATGAAATTTCATTCATAGAAGGTAAGGCCATCTATTGTCATAGGAAGTCGCCAATCGGCGTAGTGTTGGGGGAGCACTGAAAAAAATCCTTTTTTGATTTATTTTATAAAACCTTTGATTTAAGAAAATAAAAGATTTTTCAATGAAATTTATTTTCTCTATTTCAAGAGATGTAGTGAAGGGAGATATTTTTAAAAAATTATTTCAAGGAAAAATTCGTACAATCGTATTTATAAACACGGTCTTACTTAAGACGGCCGTCCAAGTTATAAAAAACATTTTTAATGTCTGAAGTTTTCTAACTTCTTACCTATCTTAAGACAACGGAACCTATCTATTGTCTGGACCTGCAATATTGCAATATTTTTTGTATATATCAAATAAAGTATTTTCCAACTATTTCGAAATAATTATAAACTGTCTAACTAGTCAAAAATCTAATAAATACGACTCGCCCACTAGGCAACTTCCGAGCAGCTTTTTAGATATCTTATTTTTCTTGAAAACGTTCGTATTTTTTTTTAATTATAACTTATTCATAGGTTCATTCCTTTATTTCAAAATTCTGATTTTTGTGCATTTCAGTCCAAAATTCTGTCAAAGTTCATAAAAAAACAATAAAATTGTACAAAAATGCACAAAAATTTGGAGTTAAGGAACGAACCTTACTTTTAATTTATCAGTAAAATCGATCTTAACCGAAATTGTGGAGGATTAGAATTCCCTATAAAAACGGGCTTAAACTGTGTTTTTAAAACTACTAGGCGTGTTTTTTTTTCAAGTCCATGTGGATTTGTCGATAAAACAATATCGGAACTAATTGTTTTACACGTAAATACAACGAAAACTTAAATCTATATGGACTTAGCTAAGTCCAGATAATTATCGGGACTTACGTACTGTAAGTAAGAAGTTCCTAAGTCCCGATGTCGTTTTTTCGACAAATCCATATGGACTTGCAAAAAAACACGCCAATTTCTACTAATTTTATTTTATTTTATGAACTTCGACATAACTAAAATTTACAAATTAACAGTTTTGAAAATTAAGCCAGAAGTTGCTTGTAAAAAAAGGGAAATTTTCGGATTTGGTTACGGGATTTTTTTTAAATAACCCTTAGCACTGGTTTTACATTTATTGTTTGTTTTTATTTTGCAATTCAGTTTCAGAATTCTTCTGGATGATGTTTGTTTAGTAATTTGTTGTTATTAATTAAAAAATGTATGAAAACAAAGTTGAATCATTGCGAAACTAATTAACAATAGCAACCAATGAAATCAACAAACAGCGGTAATGGTTATCGATTTCAGTGAAAGAAAATTTTATTTGCTCCTAGACAAGATGTGAAAAATCTCAGTCACGTTCAGCGCAAAGATATCAACGATTTATCTAAACTTAAACTCTTACGTGAAGGATGTCGGAAACACAGAATGCATGTATTGAAGAAATTATAATATACAATTCGTAATTAATTTGTGTGAGGTGTTCAGATAAAAATATTATTATAAATACTATCTGCACTATCAACGGAAGGTAAAGGTTGGAAGTAAAGTTTAAATTTTGGCATTAATGACATCTCAAAAAATAACTAGTTTCCTTTGTAAAATTTGCGTTCAATGAAAGCACTTGACTACTACACTAGTCCCTTGTGTCTGCTGAACGTACCCAATGAAAAATGAAATCAGATGGAAAAAAAATCCTCGATACAAATGTCAAACAATAGTTTCTGTATTTTCCGATAGGACTGAACCCGGCGCTTGTAACGCATAGCTTAAAGTGGCGTCAACGTGAAGTTGGCTCCCGGCAGTCCATATATAATAAGTCAATGGCCCAAACCATTTTTTTTTTTTTAAACCTGAACTCACCCTGGCGGGAAAATTCTTTTTCTTTTTAACACATGGGTTCGCTCTGAACTCGCCCTAAAGTAGATGTCAAAGTGACATGTGTTGTGAATCATTTGTTTTGTTGTGGATTCGCGTACTGAAGGAAAAAGTTATAATTATGATAAGTTTAAATGAAAAAACAGAAAACTAATTTAATTATTTGAGCATAGAACTTCTTGTTTCTTGATTTAAATGTCAACAGCAAAATTGTTTCTGAGAACCGAACACCCAAGGTTTTTGGACAACTTTTAATGTTGTCAAGAAAACGTGGGCCAACCCGAGGTAAAGTTCAACGAAAAATTGAAATTGCCAAGATAAAGCTCTCTCTCTCTCTCTTTTATTCACAAACTTCAAAATTATCACTTTGTGGAAACTGATATTTATTTATATCTATTTTTTAAAGCAAAAAGGTATCAACATTGTGTGCAATATATTAATATAAAAAGCAACATTCGTGCACTATAAATATCAAAATTAAAATTGAGCACAAGCAGCTTAGGTATAGGACAAAAATCAGCTTTTTATTTTCGCATAGCAATTGTGCATCTGTCAGTTTGTACAAAATGATGGCTGTCACTTTCTCACGTTGACAGATTCGTGAATTTCTCTATTAACTGCATTGTCTATTGTCTCAGAACAGAGACAATGCCCACGTTCGGGTGGCAATCCGATAGGCTCTCCACCTATCCCAAAAATTTTCAGATAGCCTGAGTTGTTGTTGCATCAGCTGACATCAGATGATTTTCAACAAGGGACTAGGACAACACAAACCTATCCGGATGCGGAAAGCTTTGGATAATTGCCCGGACGCGGCCAATTTCACTGGTGTAGGTATACTAAAGTGGCTTATTGCAACCATGCCAACTATCAATGTTGGCCTTCTCGTGCCAATCAATTCAAAACTCGTTTCCAAAATAATAACGACCACATATCAATAAACTTTCTTATGTTGAAGTAAACAAAAATCTGAACATCATTACTCCTGATAATCAAAAGTCACTCAATTCCAATCACTTGTGCAACAACACAATTATTTCTTATCTTAATGTTCTTTCTTACTGTGTCTAACGAAAATTAAGAGATTTTGATTTATCCCCGTGTCTCTTCCGTAATTTAATTTCCGGTTCATGTAGATAGCTTACGTCGAATTTTCATGTTATATGGAATGATTTGTGTTTGTTGTTGTTGTTATCGTTGCTGTTGGATGTACATACATTGATCGGAAGTACTTTTCCCCAAATCCCATGCACCGAATACGATTATATTAATGCGGATGCGGAAGCATTTATTATTACTCCAACAATTACAACTCACAACTCCACATTATATTGATTCGGTACCTAATTTGCTCTTACATTGCATTGATAAAATAAAAACTCCCGGTATTCCGCAGCAACTTAAATCGTCGAGGGATATGGAAGAAGAAGGTACGACAATCGGTTTATAACTTATTTATTATGACACATGATCAAACTATTTAATCACCGAGAATTTATGGAGCATATTGGGAATTTTTTTTGACAGACCGTTCGACCAATGGATGTAACCATATACAGATGTATTGTGACAGGGATTCCCTCTGAAAATGTTCCCGGTCTAGCAGTGGCCTTGGCGTACCTAATGCTTCTGCGATAATTCATTGTAAAACAGCAGGTGACATCTGTCAACACAAATGCACGGGTAAAACCGTAGCGCGTTGGCTTATGGATTCGCATCCGTTCACTACATGTGTTTTTACAATTAGGTGAGACAGGATATTCCTGTAAATTTTACCAACTCACCTATCTACCTACCTGTTGCCAGGAAACGGACTAGGACATGCCTCCTTTCTTTTCTCCATAGTTCTTCCCGCACTAAGAATTGTGTGATTTTATTTTTTTGTTTTCTAATTGTTTTGTTGTCTTTTCTTTTGCCGAAGTCATGACAGATATCCTGATCCTGACCTGTGATTTAGGCGTAAAGAAAAGGAAATTATTCCGTTTAATCGGTTTTGAGTATTGGCTGCGTTTCCGTTTTTGCCCTTATGATGTGGGCTTAACAATAGTAGAAGACGTGTGATATTTTTCGGTAGGCGCATATAGTATACCGACAAAATATAAAGAATCAAACAAACCAAAAGGGATTTCCGTACAATTATTATCTTTTATATGAGAAGGATCGACATCATGTGTTTAAGACACGTCAGACGTCGTATATAGCTTGAGAATAAATACTTTTTTAGAACAGGAAATTAAGTTTTTCGGGTGAGCGAGAGAGAGATTAGCAAAATTAGAAAGTAATCAATACTTTCGCTTCGCTTTGTTTGTTTAGAAGACGCTTTGACAGTTGTAGGGATTTGACAGGTCCCAATCCCAAACAACTATTTTAAACAGGAGATGACATTAGTTTTATACAAATAGAGTTCTCCTCAAGTTTTAAGTTGATAAGTACGAGGATAATAATGCCAATGCAATAACTATTTCCAATCAATATATTAAATACCTATTCATTTGTTTATAAGCAGAAATTGACAGTAAGGGTAATCAAGATATAACTTTTCAACCTTTGCATGAACGTCCCCTATGACACAAAGATACAAGTTGCTATAGGGATTTTTTGAAGTTTTCTTTTAGTTTCTTCTTAAATCTCTTGTTCCTTTCACACCAAGAAACAAAATTGAAAGAGATTTTCTGTAGTTTCCATAATAGTGCCTGATTACATGGGTATTTTTACTGAAGGTCGTTTTACTGAACTCGTGATTACACGGTGAAGAAAAATCCTTTCATTTCAATCTACCCTTCCCTATCTCATACCCTTTAAATCCATATAAATATATCTCACTCACACGTTTCATGCTGAATGCGAAAATATTTAATGAAACTGGCGCATCGGTGAAATTTAGGGGGAATCTACCTTCTCTTTTTTACGCACATAAAATCTACCTGTCTCACCGATGCGCTCTTCAGTAAAACGACCCATGTAATCAGGCACATAAGGTTTAAGGTCTATTGGTTGAACACACACTACCTTAAATGTGAAGAGGAATTACAAAAAATTTCCTCAATTGTAGATCGGGGAGATTTTGTTCACCCCAATTAACTCGTGTCTTTCTCCCCTACAAACTGAAAGTTGCTGGAAACTCAGTTTTCTTGTGCGAAAGGGGACAACGCCTTCTTAGAAATACTTGCATACAAGTACGAATCAGCTGTTCTATAAACGTCAAAGTCAAATCATAAAAATATTTCCAGTCACAAACGTAGATATGTCAATTGATTGATAAAAATATCAGAAGTAAAAATATTTTGATCAAAAACGCAATTTTGTTTTGGCTACATGAAATTTGGCCCAATGAAAAGTGGCCCCAAACAAAAAATGAAAAATAGCCTCAAATATTTATATGAAAAGCAACAACTAATGGGTGATTTTTAAGCTGGTTTGGTTTTGGCAACACTGGTTTTGACAGCTGACGTGTGTTTAGTACCTTGTGTCACTGTCAAACAGCTTCAGTTTGGTTTGCAATTTAACCATGGATCGTCTTACAAATGAACAACGCTTGCAAATTATTGAATTTTACTATCAAAATTCGTGCTCGGTTCGAAATGTTCATCGCGCGCTGCTTGTGTTCAGCGATGAGGCTCATTTTTGGTTGAATGGGTACGTAAATAAGCAAAATTGCCGCATTTGGAGTGAAGATCAGCCAGAAGCATTGCAACAGCTACCAATGCATCCCGAAAAAGCCACTGTTTGGTGCGGTTTATGGGCCGGCGGCATTATTGGGCCTATTTCTTCAAAGATGATGCGAATCGCAGCGTTACTGTCAATGGTGAACGCTACCGAGCGATGATAACAAACTTTTTTTTGCCCGAAATGGAAGTTCTTGACTTGCATGATATGTGGTTTCAACAAGACGGTGCCACATGCCACACAGCACGCGAAACAATGGCGCAATTGCGAGGCGAGTTTGGTGAACAGTTAATTTCACGTTTCGGGCCGGTCAATTGGCCGCCTAGATCGTGCGATTTGACACCATTAGATTATTTTTTGTAAGGGTATGTCAAGGCTAATGTCTATAGGGACAAGCCCGCTTCGATTGACGCACTGGAAGCCAACATCCATGCATTCATTCGTGAGATACCGGCCGATATGTGTGAAAGAGTATGCCAAAATTGGACTCAGCGGATGGGCTACCTGAGACGCAGCCGCGGTCAACATTTGCATGAAATTATCTTAGAACATTAAATTGCAAGGTTCAAACTATCGATTCAAATAAATATTTCATTCATTTTTTCGAATTTTTTGTGTTTTTTTTTTTAATAAAGTTCTAAACCTCTTAAAAAATCACCCATTATAAAAACAAGATTAAATTTTGAGAATTGGGGTGATTTTTAGGGTCTCTTTTCATTTTGAATTTTGGGGTAAAATTTCATTATGAAAAATGGCCCATACTTTTAATCCAAAAACGGGGTATGAAAAATAGCCCCAAAACTTCTTTCAAATTAAAAAATTGCCTCAAACCAAGCATGAAACATGGCGCGATTTTTTCGAACAATTATTTTAATTAGAGTTTTTAAAATTTAAAAGGATCATTCTAATTTTTGTACGATTATTAAAAAGGCCAATTCTGCGGTAGTGAATAATAATCGTGCAAAAAAAATTTGAATGGTCCTTTTAAATTTTTGAAAAAAAATCTGATGGTACAAAAAAATCACGCGATTTTAGTGTACGATTCTTTAATAAAATTTGCATAAAAAAACAAGAATGCTCTTTTTATATTTTGAAACAAAAAAATGATTAAATAAATCACCCCAAATTGAACAATAAAAAAAAAGGCCCTAAAATTGATCAATTTGTATTGTTGGTACTTGTCATTTACATTTGTGGGGCCATTTTTAATTTCTGATTTGATTTAATAATTTATATTGGGCCTTTTGTTCAGACAGACAGACAGACGGACGTTTTTGCGAGACCCACTTTTTTCGTCTTCGCTATCATCGTAATGTCAAGTTTGATCAAAATCTCGGGTTCGATTTTTTGTACGACTCAAAAACTTGCCATTTAGTACCTATATTCACAAGTCAAAATTGAAGATACCTTTTTTGGACGTTAAAGAAGTTGTAATATTAAACAAAAATTGAATTTTGCCACCACTTTGTACTTCTTTAACAGCGATTTTCAGCTGAACCAAGCATCCTAGCGACCTAAAAATGGCACAGCGTTAATTCTGGAAAGTGCTACCTTTTCAAAAATGTATTGCAATATAAAAAAATTGAAGATCCTATTTTTTGGACGATAACGTTAATGTCAAGTGAACAATCAATTCGATATGTGTCAACGCTTTTGGTTGAATTCAGTCGAATTAGTTCTTCTTTTCAAAACAAGGCCAGTAATTTCGAAAGCAATCGTGGTTTATGTAGGCTATCAAGTAATAAACTGTCAAATTTCATTGAAAGATGGCTAAAATAACGATGAATTAAGAATCCTCTGAAAGAGTCAAAAATGTTTGCATTTAATTTTTTGCTCTGGAAAAATGCATTTTCAGGGCAATCCGTTGACATTTGGAACGAAATATTCGCGATACGATCAAATATAAATTGTCCCCTATCTGTCAAGCCATCAACTGTCAAATTCTATTAAAGGATGGCTAGCTACGATGTCAATGGATTAAAAAACCTCTAAAAATAAGAATTTTTGAGATTTTTTTTTCGGGAAAATGCAATTTTAGAACTTTCTGGTGTTTTTTGTAAAGAAAAATATTCTACAGACGTCACAATACAGTTTGTCGAGTAACAAACTGTCAAATTAACTTGAAAGATGTCTTCGATGTCGATATATTGAAAAAAGGGCAATTTTAGAGCTTTCTGGTGACTTTCATAACGAAATATTCGTCAAAATAAAGTTTGTTCCCTGTCTTTCAAGCAATCCCAAGTTTCGTATAAAATTGAATATTTATTTCGAAATAAAAAGCCTTAACATAATATGCATGTCTGAAAAAAAATTAGATATTATTACAAAAAATTACACAGCTAGTATCAAATTTGAGTGTCTATATTATCTATTAGTACAGATAGTCTAGAATATTATAAAATACAAAACAAAAACAGTAAGAATCATTCACTAGTGATGGTGTTCAGGCATTTGAGTTAAGTCGTACAAAATACATCATAACAGAGGGCACAGGTGTAATATTTTTTATATTTTTTTATGAAAGGTTTTAAGGCCTGGTTTACCTAAGGTTATCCATTATTTACTAAGTCAATCGCCTATAATAATTTAATCTCAATTTTAAATCCTTCAGATGATTATTGAATGCACATACGATATGAAATTGATACAAATAAAATTAATAATCATATGGAGTCATTACTTTCGTTATTTAATAACACGATCTGTTCATATATAATCGCTAGTGTCATACTGATAAGGTTAAATGAAATCTACTTCTACAGACAGTAGCTGTATTTATTTAAAAATGAAGTTCATGACTAGTTCGCACGTACAAAAGATTGAGTGATGAACCTATTCATCTGAATTTAAGAGAAATCAATTATTAATGGAAGCCTTTATTTTATGCCAACTATGAAATACCCAGTTTAGTGGAGGGTGTAGTATCATGTGAGTACAAAATTGTTAAAAATCAGCATGCCTGATTAGAAATTGGTTTGAAATCAACGCCAGGTACCTTCACCATTGTTGGAGCGATTTTAGCAAGAATACATTTTGTATATGGACGAGGGCCGCGACTAGAGACATGCCAATTTATACCAGTTATAACAGTTTTCCGCCATTAAAAGTGGGCGTGCGTTAACGCGCTTCGCGCGACTTGAAGAAAAGCTATGAGTGCCTGAAGTATGCCCTTCGGCGGAGGCCCCTCGCCTGGCCACATAAACAATACTTTTATAAACCTAAAATGTTATAATTGGCATGTCTAGAGTCACTTCCTTTGTGTATACCTTCCCAAGTATGACTATGTAAAGGGTTTTCCAATAAGAGGTGTTATTTTGAATAGCCCGCTATTTCGGTAGCTGTCACTTTTGAAGCTGTCATTTTTTGACATTTGACAAGTAGAAACTACGCCATTGATAAAAATGGAACGATACACGCTTCAACAACGCATTGAAATTATTAAAATTCACTAAAAAATTGTGAAAATTTGGCAGAGACGTTTCGTAAAACTAAAACATTTTTGGGTCGTCGTGAAGCACCTTGTCGGACCGCAATACAGAAATTGGTGGACAAATTCGAGCTGTTGGGACAAGTTAGTGATGTGAAGAATAAAACCCGTGCACGTCGCTCAAGAACAACTGAGAATATTGCTGTTGTAGCCCAAAGTGTTGAAGAAAACCCAGGTTCGTCCATTCCTCGTCGTTCTTTGGAATTAGGCATTCCACAAACGTCATTACACCGTATTTTGCATAAAGACTTGGGTCTTAGGGCTTTTAAAGTTCAGTTAACACAAGAACTCGAGCCGGCTGATCATCAACAACGTCGTGTCTTTGCTGATTGGGTCCTTGAAATGCATGAAAATGATCCGGAATTTCATCGAAAAATCATCTTGACTGATGAGGCCCATTTCCACCTCGGAGGCTACGTCAACAAGCAAAACTGTCGCATCTGGGGCTCGGAAAACCCAAGAGTTATTGTTGAAAAGCCTCTCCATCCTCAACGCGTGACTGTTTGCTGCGGTTTATGGTCCGGCGGGGTCATTGGACCTTACTTTTTCGAAAATGAGGCTGAGCAACAGTTACGGTCAATGGATTGCGCTATCGAGAGATGATTAATGATTTTTTATGGCCGGAATTGGATGGTATTGATCTGGACAACGTTTACTTTCAACAATACGGCGCTACGTGCCACACAAGCAATGAAACCATCGATCTTTAACGGGAAAAGTTTCCGGACCGTGTTATCTCTCGAAGAGGTGATCACAATTGGCCACCGAGATCTTGTGATTTAACACCTTGCGACTTCTTCCTTTGGGGCCACGTGAAAGATAAGGTCTACGCCAACAGCCCAGCGTCGATTCAAGATCTCAAAGATGGAATTCGTGAGACTATCGAGGACATAGGGCAGCCACTTTGCGATTTGGTTATGGAAAATTTCATGAAAAGGATATGGTCCTGTAAGCGTGGTCATGGCCGCCATTTGGCTGATGTTGTATTCCATTATTAACGGCATACCTTCCTCTTTATAATGAAAGAAACATCCGATCATTTATATCAAAAAATGCCATTTTTCTTTGAATATCAAAATAAAACCTCTTATTGGAAAACCCTTTATATACCTATCTTTAGTTTTATTTAAATATTTCCATAAAAAAAGGTTGGTAGGCCAATTTTGTACAAGGTAGGTGTTACTCCACTTCACCCTATAAATATAAATTAAAAACAAAAAAAAAAAAACAAAATTCCTAAAATAATCCGCCAGAAAAATTCTTTTTTACCCCATTTCACTTTATAAGTACCAATTTTTTTTTGGAAAAAAAAATAACCCTAAAGCCTTGTACTTAAAATTCCCATTTGAACACCAAAAGAATTTCTAAGATCAGACAATTTTGTTTATTTTTGACCCATTACACCCTACAAAGAGCAAAATTTTGAAAAAATATTTTTAAAAGAATTTCCTAAGTATAACCTTGTAAACACAGGTAGATTTTTCTAATAGGATATGTCTTTTTCATTTTACCCCATTTCACCCGAAAAATAGCAAAATTGTAGCCATCCACTAAGAACGACCTTTCAAACACAAAGGAATCGGAATTGCAGGAAATCGGACATGTGGTTTCTGAGATAAGCTCGAACAAACAAAAAAAGCTACAGTTCCGCTTTATTAATATTAAATATATTAGATTAAGATTAAGATTAAGTTTGTGTTGATGCTAACTCTAAAAATAAACCATTGTTAACTTCTTACGTGTTTTTGGGAACCGACGCACAGTGGGGCAAGATAGGTCGTTTTGTGATAATAATTATTTTCATTAAAAATTGAGTGTTGGTTTGCAAATTTTCGTGATTTTATGATGAAAGCGAAGTGTTATCTTGAGTTTAAGTAAGTTTTGTACACAAAAATATTATTTTTAAACGCGAAACAGGCACGAAAAATTTGAGTTTTTTTTAAATAAATAAAGCGCAGATGATATTTTGCAGAATTATTCTTAGATATAGCCTAAAAAAAATTGTATAGGAAGGGGATTCAGCTCCCCTAGCTTAGGCAGGAGGGGCAATTTTTTGAAAAGTTAACCTAAGCTTAAAAAAAAAATATTAAAAATTAAGAAAAGACCGTACAGTAATCCGCTATAGCTTTTTGAAAAGCTAATTCTATATTTTTTTAATTTGCTTTTTCATTCAAGTTGTTAAAGTGTATAGTTATTGAAAAATAAAATTTTAAAGTCAAAATTTTGAACAAAAATCGTACGTTTCTATTTTGAAGTTGATTTTTTTCAAAATGTTGCTTTTATAAGTGGTATGGTTTTAGTAAATATTCAATGCTCTTACCAATTTTTAGCAAGATTTTGAAAACAAAGAGTTATTCGAGAAAAACTTTTTACCAAAAAAATCCAAAAAAACTCAAGTTTTAATGTTTTTGATAAAATAAAAATAACTTTGCATATATTAATTTTATTTGGTTCAAACAACATTACTTCACTTAATTGAGTTATAAATAAAACACAGTATTGATGAAAAATTAAAATAATAATAATAGATATAGCCAACTTTTATTTTAACTTATTTATGTATGTATTTTTATTCATTTTAAGCACATAATTTTTTTTGTAATTGTATTGAAAAAATATTGATTAAACTATCCTTATTCTCAGACCTGCTTGACTTTTGCCCCAACAGAAAATATGAACTACATACAACCTTAAAAAAGTCTTTAACAAAATATATTCTTTTCATTCCGAATTTTTGGATACACAGAAATGCTTTTTTACAATTTTTAAACTTAAAACATTATGTGGCATAAACAGATGTGGCATTTTAAATTATCTTTCTATCGATCTTAATTCTAAATAAAGGGTTTTCCATTAAGAGGTGTTATTTTGATATTCAAAGAAAAATGGCATTTTTTGAGATAAATGATCGGATGTTTATTTCATTATAAAGAGGAAGGTATGCCCCTAATAATGGAACACAACATCAGCCAAATGGCAGCCACGACCACGCTTACAGGACCATATCCTTTTCATGAAATTTTCCATAACCAAATCGCAAAGTGGCTGCCCTATGTCTTCGATAGCCTCACGAATTCCATCTTTGAGGTCTTGAATCGACGCTGGGCTGTTGGCGTAGACCTTATCTTTCACGTGGCCCCAAAGGAAGAAGTCGCAAGGTGTTAAATCACAAGATCTCGGTGGCCAATTGTGATCACCTCTTCGAGAGATAACACGGTCCGGAAACTTTTCCCGTAAAAGATCGATGGTTTCATTGCTTGTGTGGCACGTAGCGCCCGCCGTCTTGTTGAAAGTAAACGTTGTCCAGACCAATACCATCCAATTCCGGCCATAAAAAATCATTGATCATCTCTCGATAGCGCAATCCATTGACCGTAACTGTTGCTCCAGCCTCATTTTCGAAAAAGTAAGGTCCAATGACCCCGCCGGACCATAAACCGCACCAAACAGTCACGCGTTGAGGATGGAGAGGCTTTTCAACAATAACTCTTGGGTTTTCCGAGCCCCAGATGCGACAGTTTTGCTTGTTGACGTAGCCTCCGAGGTGGAAATGGGCCTCATCAGTCAAGATGATTTTTCGATGAAATTCCGGATCATTTTCATGCATTTCAAGGACCCAATCAGCAAAGACACGACGTTGTTGATGATCAGCCGGCTTGAATTCTTGTGTTAACTGAACTTTATAAGCCTTAAGACCCAAGTCTTTATGCAAAATACGGTGTAATGACATTTGTGGAATGCCTAATTCCAAAGAACGACGAGGAATGGACAAACCTGGGCTTTCTTCAACACTTTGGGCTACAACAGCAATATTCTCAGTTTTTCTTGAGTGACGTGCACGGGTTTTATTCTTCACATCACTAACTTGTCCCAACAGCTCGAATTTGTCCACCAATTTCTGTATTGCGGTCCGACAAGGTGCTTCACGACGATACAAAAATGTTTTAGTTTTACGAACCGTCTCTGCCAAATTTTCACCATTTTTATAGTGAATTTTAATAATTGCAATGCGTTGTTGAAGCGTGTATCGTTCCATTTTTATTAATGGCGTAGTTTCTACTTGTCAAATGTCAAAAAATGACAGCTACCGAAATAGCGGGCTTTTCAAAATAACACCTCTTATTGGAAAACCCTTTATATGTAAGAACTAAAAGTCAACCTTTTTTTACACTTTTTAAATTATCCATTTGCACCCCTTTAAGGCTAACTTTGACAGCCCGTGTCTACTCTTCACTAAAAGTCTTAAACAAACCAAATCAAACTCATCATATCAAATTTACCGTAAAGTTTAAGAGACCAAATTTTATTTTCCCGTTGCTTAAGTTTTACATGATGACCTTAATATCATCGCACTATATGGAGCTGCCCCACTGTGCGACGCAATGTGAGTTTAAATTTATTTATATGAAAATATATCTATATTATGTTCCTCAATTCGAATTATAATAAGCTGCACGAAAAGTGGAAAAGATTCAAAATGTTTCCTTAAATAACAGTCATCCAATTTAGATTTGAATTATGTTAACCGAAATAATTGTATAAGATAAATCAACCTAAAGTTGTTTTTTTTTATAGCTGTGTCTAGTGTCTATATTGTTCTGAATAAACCCAGTCATTAACATCTAATAAAGACATGTCTAGTCCTTGCAAAACCAAATCACATATCTACAGACAGTATTAACATATTTAAACTAATCCGGAAACGGAAACAATATTTTTCAATTTAAATCCAAATAACTGACTGTTGGTATTAACTCTAAAGTATTTCATTGTCATTATTTGCTCACTCAATTTCCCATTCTCAAACTGCTAATTATCGTAATTAGTAAAGAAAATGTTAAGGTACAAAAAAAACACATATAATTATATCCTTTTCAAACCAAAGGATACTGTACCGACAATTCAAAATGTAAACCAATTTCAATTATAACCGTTAAAAAAAAACACTTTTCTTGTTCGAAATATGTATAAGACTGATTGGTATGTGACCCGAAACTACTCCAGATCTATATCTAAAGGCACATTTAGATTTTATCTAACATTGAAAATCTAGAAATGAATTAAGAACTAAAGGCAATGAAAAATTGCTTAACTATCCTCTTGACAGTGTCACATTTGTGTAGATTCTGAATTTCTAGAGAAAAGAAAAGTAGAGGAAAGGAATACCGCATAGAATAACGACAAAAGATGCCAATACGTGGCTGTTATTCTATACTATATTGAGAGCTGTAACAAATTCAATAATGAGTGCGTGTAGATACTTTTTAGGAAAATCAATATTAATCACTTTAACAGGAACCGCGTTACCCCCCTTTGGGATATTTTCGCCCACAATAAATTTTAGAAAAAAATGCAGGATCAGTAACATCAAATAACTCAGTTAAATTAGACTTTGACTTCAGACAAATATACCGAAAAGGTAAATTTATTTAACAGCTTTCTTGACTTGAGAATGAGTTGGAGCATAAGTAACTAAATTTTGTTCTGCACGGTTTTTTTTTTTTTTGTATTTACCTCAGTGGTTATGGGTTGGGAAATAACAGGTATTTATTACGTTTCTTTTATCAGATAAATTGGGCAATGTTAGCCCCTCTACCAGTGTTAATTTAGAAACCAGCAGATATGTATTCCAATCGAACAACTCAATCTCAGTATGTTGGCAACGCGGTGATCAGGATGCGTCGCGCCAGCCTGTTGTTGTCCTCATTATGCAGCTGCTGGAGATTTTCTTTCAACTTTAAAATTTCTTTTCGTTTATCTATTTGTCCTGCGCTATACCTAGTGCCTTTATGGCGATGATAAGATATTTAATTATAGGTCCTCGAGGATATGCACTTGACGATGAATTACTTTTCTTCGAAACTGATTATACTTTATGTTTATTTTTTTTTATTTTTTTAATTGATGAAAATAGGAAGAACTATGAATGTTTTCCAATTGAACAAGGATACACCTTGCAAGATTGTTAATCTACGAAAACGAACATACATACGTGCAGCTGGAGAATCCTGAATTCTATTTACACTTCGGTATCATTGAAATTCAAATTTTCATTTCTATAATCCGTTTTTAAATTGCATATAGCAGCTGTAGGTATAAAGTCCTTTAATTCCTCGTATAGTCTAAGCTATACGAATAATCGATTTCCTGTTTGCCTCAAAACAACGGTGTGTGGTAATCGAATGCTTCGCCTAAGCTCTTTAAAAGGATTCACTTTCATTCGTCCATGATGGTAGGCCATAGCCATAAATATGTAGATATGGAAAACAGTCGTTATTGTTTGATTGTTGAATAGGTGAGGATTTAACATTTTTACATTTTTACAAAAATGGAAATGTGTCCGATAAGCATTATGCGCCGCAGCTACCTAGTCTTTCTTCCTCTCTATAGTTAAACTATGCGGATGATAAAAAAGTCCTGCTTCAAAGGATGTTTGTTTAGGATTAGACATTCTCATATTGATATACTTTTTTTTGATCCTTTGAGTCTGTAGGTATAGGTATATCTCAAATTGATTGACAAATTTTTGCATTCGATCGTGATTGTAACAATAGAATTTTCGTTAGCTCCTTGTTGGTGCTGCTGCGATTGCTATCAGATATAGTTGTTGTGTTTATTTTACATCGAATGTTCATAGAAAGTATGTGTTTTTCTTTTTGATTTGATAATGGAAACTAAAGGCATACCTGGTCGGGCGGGGTTGAATAGGACTGATTGTGTTTTCTTTAAGAAAGACCATCTATAATTCATTTATCGTTAAATAAACTTCCTCGATTGTGAAAAATGGGAAATCCAAAAAATACACGTTCCGCACGTTTTGGTAATTAGGCAAGAATTTATATAGCCTCATTGTGGACATGGGTGTGTTTGGTACTTGGATTCTAATTTTGTTAGACGCTGCACTTAACAATAAATCAGTGAATGTACTTGAGAAGAATGTTTTTTTTTTTTTTAACCAAAAGCGTTAAGCTATTAAGTGAGCTTAGCATATTCTATAGAAAAATACATAAGTTTAAATGTTGCAAGACCTCGTAAGTAAAATTGTAGACAAACGTATTTAGATGATGAATCTTTGAATTTAGTTTAATTTAGTTTTGATGATATTTTTTCATTTATGTGAAAAAATAAACAAATCCGAAAAGATGAATTCGATATTTTTGATCAAATATATATTATGATGATATAGAGGTAAAAAACAACCAGCTCAATCAGTGTTGCCGATTAAAAAAAAAAAAACAAAAATCATGATTTTTTCATGAGATTACAAAAAAAATCATGAGAATGCTTGTTTTTCGTTGAGCATACAAATATCACTGAAAACTAATGATTCACAGAAATTATAAATTTTTTAAGTAAGTAAAATGTAGTAGTAGATATTCTAGTTCGACTGTCGGTCAATATACATAATCACCTTATTATGAGTTTCACCCGAACAACATTCCACCCGGAAAATTTGACATTTTACTTTTCCTCTATTGTGAGTTTCACCCGAAATTTCATGAACGAAAAAATTACCTTATTGTGAACATTTATTTCGGGCGGAATGTAATGCCATTTTCACTCAGCCTCATTGTGAGTTTCAAGTTTAACATTTCACTTTTCGCCTATTTTGAGTTTCCACCGAAATTTTATGATCAAAAATTCCCCCTATTGTTAACATTCAATTTGTAAAGTCATTTCATTTCTTTTTTGTAGGCGAACAAAACTACGTTCGGGCGAAACTCACAATAGCTTTTAAAATTCCGGGCGAACAACAAATTTTAGGGTGAAACTCACACTATATTCTGTCCAACAAAAATAGGCAGTATACACCAGCGTTCGGACTTTACTGCGAAAACAGTAGATTTACTTCGCTTTTTCATATATTATCAAATCTACTGCATCACTGCGCTTTGCTAACAATCTACTTCTATTTTCGATTTCGATTCTTTTTGCTCGAAAGTGGAAAAGTCAAGAACGAAACTAACCTTTAGAGATATGCCTGTGTGGGTAAAAGGGTTTTTGATTTGTCATTTCAGATTGATTTGACAGATTAACCACAATTTGTTCGAAAACAGGGATCTCTAAAGTATGTTTTTGATTTTCATTTTTCCACTTTTTGCCACT
This sequence comes from Leucozona laternaria, assembly GCA_932273885.2. NCBI lineage: Eukaryota > Metazoa > Arthropoda > Insecta > Diptera > Syrphidae > Leucozona > Leucozona laternaria. The sequence goes on along the minus strand of OW026368.1, from coordinate 43,436,486 downwards.
CTTTTCTAAAAAGTGTTGAATGTATAGTAGCCTTTAATATAAATTAAAATTCTACTTCCAAAATTTTGGTTTCACTGCGATTTTTGTTTCGCTCTACTTCGAAATGCGATTTCTGAAGTCAAAACCCTGAAGTACACGTCTTATGGGAAAGCTTTTTCAAAATCAGTAGCGTGACATATTTTTGCACCATACTAAATTGAAATAACTCCTCCACAAAAAGTGTTTGCCCGCCTGTGAATTTCCAATAGCATCTGACACAGACCCAACGTCCTATTCAAGGCACATCTGAGTGTGCACTAAATTGTTGTGGCCAAAGGCGATTGGCTGCTGCTTGATGTACATTCAGAGTTACCAGGGTGCATTTGGTAATTCGTTCAGCTTTTTTTCTTTGAGTTTCTGTTAAGGTCCTTTTGATTTTCGAGCTTTCAGAAAAAGCTTTTATTGATGAGTGTTATCGTGTACACTATGACAACCCTGTGAAAGCTTTAATGACGACAATTTATGCAATCCACTGTGGCCAGAATGAGAGGCAAACGTCCTATCTTGCCTACACTGCCAATTTTTGTTGGACAGAGTATAATTGAATTCTTGTTTTTTATTGTTAAGAAAAGATAAAAAAATCATAAGATTTTCAATGAATTCATGATTTCATGAGAAGAGGTATGGTGCCTACTAATTAACAAAATTCTCTTTTGAAGGAAATTAAATTGAAACTTTAAAATTCATCTAAAAGATCATAAAATGGTCATAAGATATAAATTTGTTTCAGTAATTTGTCAGCACTAGAATATTTTCGAAACACAGTAGAAAATTAAGAATATCATTTTGGTGTAAAACTGTAAACGTTGACATCAACTAACAAATGTTTCTAGTTAACCCAGCCCTTAGCTAACTGCCCCCCAGTTACGCATTCAAAGCCCCCTTTGACTTCTGCGCGTTACCTAAGGCGAGTTCTTCCCCTATTATGCTGTACCTCCGAGTTAGACTGGTAGACTCTACGAGCCCAAGCATTGGTCTTCATTCGCTCATTCATGGCCTAGCCATCTGAGCCTAGTCGATAAATTCGTATTCGCTTGTCTAGTGCGATGTCGCTGCAAAACTAGTAAAGTTTGTCTTTAAATCTTTCGGTATCCGGCGCCGTTAAACAGTTACTAGAAATTGTTCCGACTCTATACTATACAGCATTTCATTGTTCAACCATACGGGTGTGTGGGGGAGGAATTTAAGTTGTCATGACCTGTTACCTTTTGATAAAACTTCCGAACGTCATTCTTCGAAAAGCACCTTTCTGTGCCCTCAATCACGCACTCTTTATTTTTCTTTTGGGGTTCGGGGAAGACAGAGTTCCTCCTGTTTTTTTTTTTTGCTCGTAAGGGCTTATGTGTTCTTCTGCAGCTAGGGTTGCCAATATACGTCTCCCTTTTGGAAGGATGATCCGCTTTTTTTCTTCTTAAAATGTATTATGCCCCCCAAAACTGAAAATGCGAAAGTGGGATGCACATTTTCCTCCTTTTACACATTTGCAGTTCTTAGCTTTTATTTAAGTTTGCATCAAGATGCTTTTATTTTTAAAATTTCAAATCCTATGTTTTGTTGTTTATTTATAATTTTTAAAATTTGAAAATGATATTTTCTAGTTAAAATAAAATAATAATAAAGTTAAAGGGGGTCGAATCGCACGATCTCGGTGGGCACTTCACATCGCCTCGCCATGTGAGATGACCATCCCCTCGAATAGCTCGTGCAGAATTTCCAATGTAGCGTGAGTTGTGGCATGTATCGCACACCGTCCTGTTGAAGCCGCATGTCTCTGGTGTCCATATGATCCAACTCTGGGCAAACAAAAAGTTGGAAAACATCGACCTATAGCGATCGCCGTTGACGGTGATGGCTTGACCAACGTCGTTCTCAAAGAAATATGGACTGATGATGCTGAAAGCCCAAAATCTACACCAAACAGTACGGGAGCAGGCCCAAGTCACGACGCAAAATTCGCCAAGTTGTGGTCTGCCAAAGGTCGAGTTCTTGTGAGCGACGCGAAATCGACTCCCTCGGATTCTTCTGCACACTCTCACGGACTTCGCACAGGTAGACAAACCTAAGCTTCGCATACGAATTACAAAAAAAAAAAATATAGATAAATATGTAAGCTCCTTTTTGTAATTGAATACTACTTACTGAGTGTTGACCCACTTCACGTTATGAATGGCGAAATATTTTAAAATATGATCATCTAAGTGACTAAGTCCAACCTTTATTACTTTTCCAACGCAGAAAGAATTTTTGCAATACAAAACTACTTTTTTGTGTTTATCCCATTTCATTTTTGAAATCGGATAACATTTTTCGTGTTTACCCCCTTTCACCCTATAAATACCAAACGTTAAAAATAAATATTCCTTAGGCAATCCACTCAAAATAACCTTTCAAACACAAAAAGAATTTCTTAAATCTGATTGTTTTTTTATTGTTACCCCTTTTTCCCTACAAAATAAATTTTTCCAATATTTGTATAGTTATTTTGCTATTCGGGGCGGAAACGAATCCAACAAATCAAAGATCATTTAAATCGGTCCAGCCGTTCTTGAGTACAATTCACACTACCTTACCGTGAGAAGCCATCTACCCGCAAGAGTGAAAACAAAATTTTTATCGCTTATATCGGGATTTTCAATAAGAGCGCTACAAAAGTTTTTTTTTAAATAAAACAAAAACTGTTTTAGATATCAATGAAATTCTTTATTCCTGTGAATGTACGTTCGATGCCATTATGTATGGAACTCGATTTCTTTTGCATGGCCACCACGGGCACGCTTGCAGAAGTCCAGACGCTGAACCCAATTTTCGACGGTTTTCAAGCATAAATCGGCCGATAGTGCTGCAATTTCACGTTAGATATTCGTACGAAGTTCATCAATCGTCGCTGGCTTGTTGGCATAGACCATAGACTTGACGTAGCCTCACAGGAAATAGTCTAACGGCTTCAAATCGCACTACCGAGGTGGCCAAGCGACTGGACCATTTCGTGAGATAACACGTTCTCCAAACTTGGTTTCCAATAAATTGATTGTGACATTCGCTGTGTGGCTTGTGGTGCCGTCCTGTTGGAACCACATGTCCTCCAAGTCCATATCATCCAATTGGGGCCAAAAATATTCGGTTATCATTGAACGGTAGCAATCCCCATTCACAGTAACGTGCCGGTCTTGATCATCAGGGCCCAATGACGTCGCCGGCCCATAAACCACACCAAACCGTAATTTTTTCGGGATGCAATGATGACTCATGGAGTACGTGTGGATTGCTGCCTGACCAATACCGCATATTTTGTTTAATGACGAAGCCATTCAGCCAGAAATGAGCCTCATCGCTGAAGATAATTTTTCGATCCGATCATTTTCAAGTTGTTGCTCAGCCCAACTAACGAACATACGACGCTTCTGGTGGTTAAGCGGCTTCAGTTCTTGCGTCAATTTAATCTTGTTAGGACGTAGGCCAAGATCTTTTCGCAAAATTCGCCACAACGACGTCAAAGAGATGCCCAACGCTTGAGAACGACGTGTGGGAGACACATTTGGGCTTTCTGCAACTGAAGCCTCAGCGGCAGCAATATTATCGACACTACGGGCACTTCTTTGTCTCACTGGCACGGGAACATTTTGTACTGTGCCTGTGGATTCAAATTTGTCCAGTAGACGCTCAATTGTTGATTTGCTAGGACGATTATGACGACCATAAATTGGACGTATAGCGCTCTTAACGTTGAGGACACTGACTCCGAATTTCGGTAGTAAATTTTAATAATTTCGACTCGTTGTTGGCTCGTATATCTTTCCATCATGAAATCGCAAACCTTGATGAAGAGAAAAGACAAAAGAACGGCAAGTAATATGGCGTCGTTTGCTGTCCCTATTGCTCTACTTTTGTAGCGTCCCTGTTGAAAAACCCTTTATAATACAATGTCTAACTTTTATACGTAGCTCTCTAAGGTCCAGTTTTTCAGTGCGAGATTAAAGTAAAACCCGAGTTAACTCATAAAATTTGGTGAGTTAACTTAGGATTAACTCAACAGATGCTTTTGATGTTCTATCCACCGAGTTTGTGTAGTCGTTCCGCATGCATTCTCCCCGAAACATTGCTTCCTAAATTTACTATGGCTTAATTTACATCTAGAGTTAACACTAACCTTGGTTTAACTCACTAACTATAGAAAACTGGGCGTAATCACTTAATTTAATTGATTTTTGTACGTCCTATAGATCTCCTGATAAAAGGTGTATTTACCTATTCCTGTTTTCAATAATATATAATAAAACAGTGTGCTGTTTGAAGAATATTTCTTTTTTTTATCACACTTTGAACTTTTATTAGAATCAATGAATAAAACATTAATCATTTGATTTATATCGTAAAATGGAATGCAATGTCAAGAACAAGTTTTGAGTTACTTATAAGACTTCGTGGGCGTGTGTATATTGAAATATTAAACCTGTTTTTTTTTTTTGCATTAACATTAATAGGTGGGTAGGTATATAGAAAATTTGAAATTATAATAGTTAACTAGAAATTGTTAGGTAATTATTATTGTCCATTACGTTTTTTTTTCTATATACGATTATATCTATTTCTTATTTGGTATTTATTATTATCAAAAGTACATCTATTAAAGCGTATGAATATTTGGAACACACCCGCTCACTAAACAATAACAAAACATGACTACATAGCTATACTTAGGGCAAGGCATATTATTTTCTAGTTTCAATTTCAATAATCACACTATCCATAAATGATACAATGAGTTACTCGTCGAAACAAAACCGTGTCTAGCATCGCAACAAAGGGTGATGCAGTCACTGTCGGTTATAACAAAGCGGAAAGATACAAACAATCTATCTTGTCTTGTAATAAATCGATGAGTAATACGCTCATATATGCATGGTATAGGTATATGCACTTAATCCACAAAGCAATCCAGCGACAGAGGACAGAGTAGGAGATTTGTGAGTTATATTCATAAAATCAAATCGGTTTAAGCGCCTTTCAAATCCGATAATTCTAGAATTTAATTTAAGAAGAAACTTCCAACTATTAGTGGATTAAAGATCATTGATTGAAGGCTCCTGTATGATCGATTAAAGTTCTTAATACTTTAAGTAAAATTCTCATGAAAAACGAATTTTTTTCCCTCAGTTTCCTGCTTCTGTTTGAGTGATGCATTATGTAGGTTTAAACTAATCTGCGGAGCTAGGTCATGATCTTCTCAATGCGCTCGGTCCCAATGCCTCTAACCATAGTAATTGTATTTATTACAAAAAGTTTGCCCAATGCGATTATACCATTATTGTCATTGTTGTGTACCTATGTTCAAAAAAAAAAAAAGGTTTGTTAACATCCGACCGAAATTTGGTTTCCGGGAAATCTTAAATAATGGAAAACAGTAAACAGTACCTACTTTATATAGGTATACGCAATTTCCGCTTGTCATGCAACATGTGCTCGCATGTGCTGTTCACGTTTGTTTATAATTACTGTGAATCATTAGTCTCAAAATATATAAGTGTACGAGTATTAGATGTGGCATTTGACCTTGAATTTGCTGTACAATTTATTTAGTTGTGTTTTGAAAGTGCATTTGAAGATTTAAGATAAGCTAACGAGTTGTTTTGGTACCTATTTACTACTTTCTTATTTGTGTTTTGAATTCATAACTTTTTATTTCACACAACTAAAACACATTTAAAACAAAATCAATTAATTTTCTATTGTTTTCTTTCTTCTTCTTCGTTTTAAATAACTGGAATATTGCATCCTGGATAAAAGAGTTTGTACTTATGTATAATAAATTGTTTATGTGGGTAAATGTTTAAATTTTATAAAAATGAAAACAAAATTTACCAAAATATGTAAAGGGTGTTATTTTAGAGGCGTATAATTCAAATTGGCAACCCTATTTTCGGTGACAGCTGACAGCGCCGATTTGACAGTTCACGGTTCTGTTGAGGTTAGTAATGTTTTGCAATTCATAAAGAATAGGCTTACGCCGCCGCCGGCCGGAGGAAAGTTTGCAAATTGTTCACGGCCATTTTGTCAGTTGTCAAGTTATTTATTTTTAGTTTGGTTTGGCATTTCAACATGAATAGACTGACCCCTGAACAACGCTTCCGAATTGTGCCCAAATGGGCCCAAAACAAGATTGCCGTTTTTATAAGCGAATTTTGTTTAGCGATGAAGCTCACTTTCTGTTGAAATGGATACGTCAATAAACAAAACTGCCGTATTTGGAGTAATGATAGCCCTCAAGTGTATATTGAGACACCGTTACATCCACAAAAACTGACTGTTTGGTGTGCTTTATGGTTTGGTGGAATAATTGATCCGTACTTCTTTAAAAACGACCGCTATAGAGCCATGATTACTGATTTTTTCGTTCATCAATTGTACACCCATGATGTGCAGGAGCTGTGGTTTCAACAAGACGGCGCAACATGTCACACAGCTCGTGCCACAATTGATTCATTGAAGGAAACGTTTGGTTACTGCATAATAGTTTCACTTTACGGACCCCTGAATTGACCTCCAATATCGTGCGATTTAACATCGCTTGACCATTTTCTGTGGGGATATGTGATGTCGCTAGTCTACGCCGATAAGCCTGAAACGATTGACCACTTGGAGGACAACATTTCGCCGCGTTATTGCCGATATACGTTTCACACCTACGCGACGTTGACATTGTTTTAACCTTCAACGCATTGACTTTTTTCGTTGAACGTGTAATCACCCTGAGCAAATTTTAGGACACATTGACGCAAAGCATAATCCCAACGTTAACATGGCAAACTTTTCTCCCACGTCAACGTACTCTGAATTGAATTCCGTGTGACATTGACGGAATAGCGTCAATCGTGTGATCGTCAATGTGTTATGCGTTGACATGGGCAACGGTTGACGGTCCATTGGAAGTGTGTTGATGACTTTTTTGGTGACGTCAAAGAGTCAATGCGTTTACCATTTACATTGGACCGTCTAATCATAGCTGTACTAGCAAGTGTAGCTGTTTTTAGAAAAAAAACGTTAAAGTTTCTAGGCTCTCGTTGAAAACAAGGGAAGTTGTTGTAAATATTGTCCTAAACAAGTTGTAGATAAATATTTATAAAATACTATTGTTTCCCTAAAAGTAACAACATTTAACCGATATAATCAACCCTACCCTTGAAATTCATTGAATTCAAAATGGCGACCAATATCTTGTGAAAATTGAAAGGAAAAACCTAATTTGGAGCGTTTTGGTGACACCCCTTTTATAACCCTACAAACTTTCAAAATGTCCACTAACGCAAACCTTAATGCACTATTTCATTGTACCAAAATTCTTATCCCTGTCTTAAGTACTTACACCATCAAAATTAATCTCTACCCTATCGTGAGCTGACCTTCATATCAATCTTAGGTAATATTTATTCAAAATTTTTACTCATAAACATTCAAATTAAATCATTTCTAATGAAAAATATGTTTTATTTTATCCACAATCTGGTCCACTGTACAATCGAACACACTTCAAACCTACACTCTAGCCCAAACATGTTCATGTTCGATTCAGTTAACTTTTTCGAATTCAAAACAAAAACAATTGCAACCATCCGCCAACCATCAGTTCCTCCTAACAAATTCACGTGGAACGTTTCTCGCATTCTCGACAGAAACGGCAAGTCGTCAACACGTATACCACGGAATTTGTGTCTGTTTAAAAATTTCTATTTGCATTACAACAATTTTGTCCGGTGACGTTCTATAAAAATCGGTCGAAAATTCCCGCTCTAAGTAGAGTATCTGCAAAAAGGCTACCTTTTAAGTGTTTGTCGCATCCGTTACCTACCTATGTGTTTATTTTAAATGTGCAAAAATACATTGTCTTTAAGTGTTGATGTGTGAACAAAAGAAAATTTCATCAATTTAATATGATATAATAAATTGTTGTTTTTTTTTAAGAAAATTTTGTACGAAAAAAAAAGTTATTCTAGCCTACCCATTAAAAATAATTATTGTGAATGTGTTTTTTTTTTCTAAAAAAAAAGAAAGATAAAGTGCAAATAGAGGGTTAAAAAAAAAAAAAAAACCTAGCGGATTATTTCAATTTCATTACTTAAAGGGATACTACAGAAGAAAACATCTACATCAACAATAATATTTCACACAGCACAAAGAGATACATCCATTTATACGGAGATACATTTTGAAATCAGAGCACAGATAACCTCTCTATCTCTATACCTACACCTACTGTTAACGCCGGAAGTCTGCTGCTGGCTGCAAATTCAAAATAGCAACGCCACCGCCCGCCATCATCACCGACAACCGACAGCCGACAATCGACAACCAACAACGGTATCAACAACATCGACGAACGCCAACGACAACGACAACAACTACATAATATAGCGCAGCGCGCCAGCCACAAAACATTCGTTCGTTCGCCGGAAGTCCTTCAGAAATACAAAAATAATTTCTTTTTGTTATTTTTGTCTGATTTCTTTCGTTTTTCATTCTCGTTTTCTACATAAAATAGCAACGGCAGAAGATTGCAGCAGTTTCTGTTTTTTTGGAATATTTTTTTTTGTTTTTGAAAAAAATACAATTGCCCAACCGGTAAGTTAATTATTGTTCATCTTGTTACCAAATTTTACAATTATTAGGTAGGTATAACCATTTAAATTTTTGTTAAAGCTGGATAAGTTTTTTTTTCATCTTATCGAGACTGTGTTTTTTTTTTCGTACTTACAACTTTTTTGTACCCATTTTTAATTACCTCAATTATTTAAATGAGGCAAGTAGGAAGTTAAATTAAAGTTAGTTTTTCTTTATTTTCTTTTTAATAAAACATAAGATAAAGAGTATAAGTACCTACACACAGGTTATTTAACAAAGTTTAATTTCTAAGACTTCCACTGTAGTACGCATGTCACAGAAAGTCATGCATACGCAGTTATCGCGGGCAAACAATTTACTTTACAGATAATGCGATACATACGTGAACAATAGGATTTTGAAAGCAGTCAGCGGCTTGGGCAGTGGGAGGTGCGGAATTGGGGTCGGTGAAAATTATTTTTTTTACTTAACGAAACGTACTTAGCGTAACTTTCTTTAAGTAGGTATACCTAGAAGAAGGCATAGTTTGTTCAATGTTCATTTCTTGTTGTTGTCATGGTAGGAGGGTTTTATGGAACACTGCCATTTGACAGATAGAAAACAAAAATGATTGCTACAATTGAAACTTTTACATTTCCACAAACTTTAAAGTCATCGTGTAATTTACAATATACAAACTATATAAGAAGCCAAGTCTAGAAGGCAAGTAATATAGCTACTCCATCCTATAAAAAATTGTGTACCTATATTCTTGAGAGTATGAAATGATTTGCATCTTGTTGATTAAAACAGGTTTTGTTGATTCTCGGGTATAATTTATGACCTGTTGTGGGACCAGTTTTGTTGACAAAGGGCAAAAACTTGAACATTAACCTTGGTGCAACATCATTCATTTTATTGTTGTTAACAACGAAAGCATAAGAGAATTATAGAAATGCCTTTACCTATAAAAGCTTATAATACACCTAACTTAACTACCTATCCCAAAAGAATAACAGCCGAATTTATAAATGCATCATAGCGAGTGCATAGAACTATTCACTCCTTATAATTCAACTAAACGCAAAAATGTTATTCATAAAACTTATGCAACGTTGAAAAGAGGCATTAGAAGCTAAACGCGTTTGGAGGTTGAATAGTGCATACATAAGGATGTTTAAGTATCGAAATGTCACTTTGACTCATACACAGACGAGAATAAAATACAATGTTATAAGGGTGGCACTTATTTTGGGAATGCTTATGTCGTTTTCGATTGAATTTTCGGTCTATTCTACTCCTTTTCAATTCCAATCGAATACGAAAACACTGACTTTCCTAAATTTACACACACACTACCTAAAGCCGCCATTTAACAAAATGGCTTCTTCAAGTATTTATCACTTTTGACAAGTAATCCAACGAAACACTTTATATGTATGTGTGTGTTCCTCGTCTACTCCAATTTGAAATTGGGAACAGAAGAACACTCCGAAAACATTACTCGGAACGGCCAATCGAAGGCTTTTGGAGTAGTAGGAGTGAAAAAGGAGTGAAAAAGTAGTACTCCGAACATCCAAACGAAAACGACATTATATATCTTTTTTGTCCCCTCCTGAAAGTGATCAAGCTTTATTATGAAGCTACTTTGTACAAACCAAAATGTTGTTAAACTTTTTTGAAATCGGCTAAGGGCGACGTATCCCACCGAGAAGTTAAAGCTTTTCATTAAAAATGCACGCAGTTTTCCGACTTTTACTTAAAATGTCGGTGAAAGTATAAAATTTGATGGAAATTCTTTATATTTATTTTATTGAATATTTTCAGTGGGACACACAGAATAAATAAAAAAAACATTGCAAAAATAATTGCCACCCTAATAGATGTTCCTATATTCTTCTCAATTTGATCGCACTGTCAGTGAATGAAACAATTATTTCAATAAAAACCATGAATTTTTTGTTCTAAGATATTAAACTATATTTTGTAACACGGCACAAAAGAAACAGTAACAAGAATAGGTACATTATGCAATATAAAATGAAATTTAAACTAATCCAATCGGCGTAGGAGAATTCGTTTATTGACTTTTCACTTTCAGAGCTTAGTTTTGTTAATCAATTGTGGCAGTAAAACGTAATAGATTTTCCCTTCTTAGTACTTTATTTGACACAAGCGCATTATAACTATAATGTGTAGGGAAATATTTTATGAATTAGGATTTATGCATCGTTGAATAGTGGCTTCATAAATGCTTATGCACTATATAACTATTCAGCCGTTTAGAGGTGTTTAGCGAATTCTAATAAATTAGGCTGTAAGTGTTTGCTGTTAAGATACAAGATATACCTACCTATAGGTACCTATTCATTTTATAAATATTCTTGAGCATTGAATCAAGGTCAAACTTAAAACTTTACGCGTACTTACTCACTTGTTTGGTATTTATCAACGTTTATGTATATTTCATAATTTCAATAGATTAAACTAAAAGCTGAAGTTATTGAATATTTCAACAACAACATTGGCATAAATCGTATATGCAAGATCTATGTATTAGGTAAAGGGTTTTCCAATAAGAGGTGTTATTTTGAATAGCCCGCTATTTCGGTAGCTGTCACTTTTGAAGCTGTCATTTTTGACATTTGACAAGTAGAAACTACGCCATTAATAAAAATGGAACGATACACGCTTCAACAACGCATTGAAATTATTAAAATTCACTATAAAAATGGTGAAAATTTGGCAGAGACGGTTCGTAAAACTAAAACATTTTTGGGTCGTCGTGAAGCACCTTGTCGGACCGCAATACAGAAATTGGTGGATAAATTCGAGCTGTTGGGACAAGTTAGTGATGTGAAGAATAAAACCCGTGCACGTCGCTCAAGAACAACTGAGAATATTGCTGTTGTAGCCCAAAGTGTTGAAGAAAACCCAGGTTTGTCCATTCCTCTTCGTTTTTTGGAATTAGGCATTCCACAAACGTCATTACACCGTATTTTGCATAAAGACTTGGGTCTTAAGGCTTATAAAGTTCAGTTAACACAAGAAATCAAGCCGGCTGATCATCAACAACGTCGTGTCTTTGCTGATTGGGTCCTTGAAATGCATGAAAATGATCGGGAATTTCATCGAAAAATCATCTTGACTGATGAGGCCCATTTCCACCTCGGAGGCTACGTCAACAAGCAAAACTGTCGCATCTGGGGCTCGGAAAACCCAAGAGTTATTGTTGAAAAGCCTCTCCATCCTCAACGCATGACTGTTTGGTGCGGTTTATGGTCCGGCGGGGTCATTGGACCTTACTTTTTCGAAAATGAGGCTGGAGCAACAGTTACGGTCAATGGATTGCGCTATCGAGAGATGATTAATGATTTTTTATGGCCGGAATTGGATGGTATTGATGTGAACAACGTTTACTTTCAACAAGACGGCGCTACGCGCCACATAAGCAATGAAACCATCGATCTTTTACGTGAAAAGTTTCCGGACCGTGTTATCTCTCGAAGAGGTGATCACAATTGGCCACCGAGATCTTGTGATTTAACACCTTGCGACTTCTTCCTTTGGGGCCACGTGAAAGATAAGGTCTACGCCAACAGCCCAGCGTCGATTCAAGACCTCAAAGATGGAATTCGTGAGGCTATCGAGGACATAGGGCAGCCACTTTGCGATTTGGTTATGGAAAATTTCATGAAAAAGATATGGTCCTGTAAGCGTGGTCGTGGCGGCCATTTGGCTGATGTTGTTTTCCATTATTAACGGCATACCTTCCTCTTTATAATGAAATAAACATCCGATCATTTATCTCAAAAAAAGCCACTTTTCTTTGAATATCAAAATAACACCTCTTATTGGAAAACCCTTTATAAATTAACATTTAAAGTACTATCTTATAGTTCTGATCTTGAGATATTTTTGGGTTTGAAAAGGTTTAACTTATTTGATTCCATCTTTTAGTCGGAATTCTAGATCATACAATTTAATCAAAATAGACGCTTAAATTTTGAGTAGGTTAGGTTAGGTTGATGGGCTGACTGCAGTGGATCTTGTTCCCGTCACACTTAGATCAATATTGATCCATTGTGGTACCCTGATGGATTGGACCATCCCTTTAAATATATAACCTATGAAATCCTATGGAGTATCAAGCCATTTGGAGGCGTTGATGAAATTCATTAAATTTAAGATGTTATCACCTGTTTACTTCAATATTTCTGCTAGATCGTTGAAGAAATAGCTACCCAAAAATGTGTTCCTTATATTGCAGATTGCCGGACAGTGACCTCTAGGTAGTGAAGGGTATCCTCCTCTACTTCTTGGTCTCCCCAGCTTCTGCAAATGTCTTCAATACTTAGTCTCATATTCTTTCTATGATATCCTGAGTGATTATGCGCTGTGATAATTCCTATCAAAAGATTCAGTGATATTTTTTTTGAGGTTCATGATTTTATCCGTTTTTTTCTTATTGTTGCTAGGCCACAGATTCTTTGTAGTGATACAAGTTACGAGTGAGTTCCGTCTGTCATTAGTAAGTTCCATTATCTTCTTACCAATTTTCTGTTTAATGGCACAGAGTGGAATTTTAACACAGGAGTCTATTATTTTTAGTTCTAATGATGAACCAGTCCTTGCGAGTTCATCTGCTTTTTCATTTCCTAGAATTCCACTGTATCCAGGGACCTAGCAGAGCCTGATGTTGTGCTGCGTGGCAAGAACTTTTAGCTTGAGTAAGTTTAAGTCTGAACGGTTCGAGTTTTGTTGATCGCATCAGGTCAATTTTCTTGAAAAAAAAAAAAAATAATAATTATAACTTTACTACAGTTTGAACATTTATTATGGTATTTTTCATCATCGAAACTTATCATGATTCTGAAAAAAAAATCCTCACATTGGGCGCCATTTATAACAATTGGTTTTATATCAATAACCTTGTACAAGGCTACAAGACTTTCTTCTATCTTTGTTTTATCCAAATAAATTGAAGGGTAGATTGTTTTTATCATCCATTTATAAAACAATATAATGTTATTTTGCTAACTCTATCTTTATCTCCACGATAAATGTATACTAACTTTGGTCTAACTGCAGTCTTTAAAAGCTTTGCTTTATCATTTTCGATCTTTCGATCGAGACAACCACACAGCCATTTCCGGTATTTGATATCTTAAAGTGTGTCAATTTTTCGAATACATAATTCCAAAAAAACTTACTGAGACTTCTCAACTCTTTTATGGAGAAACCTTTGATGACAACACAAAGTCACTGAATTTTTAATTCATATTCAATGAAAATAAATAAAATAGAAAGTATTCGTCATTCTATCCAAAAAAAAAACAAAAATATTCTATAATTAGGTTATTAGAGTCGCGTTGGGCGCCATTTTTAAAACTCACGGAAATGTACAATGTTCATTTAGTTAAATTTTAGAAGTAGGTACATATCATTATTATGAAAAACCCAAAATTCTAACAGGTAAGGTACACTAAAAAATTGATAATTAAACGGAGTCCTAAAGCGACCTCTACAAATTCCATTCATCTAGCCTGGATCGCGATCAAATTGTCTCAACTATATCAATACAATTTCTGGGACATAGTATCATCAATCAATTGAACTTCAATTCAATCAATAAAGGCAAATATTTGTAGCCTTATACTAGGCAAAAATAATTATTGGGTTGGACCTGATCACGTGACTTCGGTAGCGCAATTGGCTCTGAAAACGCTTGGTCTAGGTTCAACTCTCAGCTGGGCATAAAGTTTTTCAAAATAAAATTGAACGTAAATAGACTAGGCACCACTAAAAGGAGTCTGATGATCAGCCTGGCAGCCGTGAAATAGCTATAACTCCAGCATATAATGACTCGGTGGTAACTAACTCAAGTGGTTGTTGTTTCATTCGAACCTTCAAAAATAATTATATTTGATAAAATCTCAAATTTGGAATTACATATAGGCTTTTTCGGAAGATTTATAGTTCTCTTATAATAAAAAGTGATTTTTTAAGAGGTTTAGAACTTTTTTAAAAAAAAAACACAAAAAATTCGAAAAAATGAATGAAATATTTATTTGAATCGATAGTTTGAACCTTGCAATTTAATGTTTAAAGATAATTTCATGCAAATGTTGACCGCGGCTGCGTCTCAGGTAGCCCATCCGCTGAGTCCAATTTTGGCATACTCTTTCACACATATCGGCCGGTATCTCACGAATGAATGCATGGATGTTGGCTTCCAGTGCGTCAATCGAAGCGGGCTTGTTCCTATAGACATTAGCCTTGACATACCCCCACAAAAAATAATCTAATGGTGTCAAATCGCACGATCTAGGCGGCCAATTGACCGGCCCGAAACGTGAAATTAACTGTTCACCAAACTCGCCTCGCAATTGCGCCATTGTTTCGCGTGCTGTGTGGCATGTGGCACCGTCTTGTTGAAACCACATATCATGCAAGTCAAGAACTTCCATTTCGGGCAAAAAAAAGTTTGTTATCATCGCTCGGTAGCGTTCACAATTGACAGTAACGCTGCGATTCGCATCATCTTTGAAGAAATAGGCCCAATAATGCCGCCGGCCCATAAACCGCACCAAACAGTGGCTTTTTCGGGATGCATTGGTAGCTGTTGCAATGCTTCTGGCTGATCTTCACTCCAAATGCGGCAATTTTGCTTATTTATGTACCCATTCAACCAAAAATGTGCCTCATCGCTGAACACAAGCAGCGCGCGATAAACATTTTGAACCGAGCACGAATTTTGATAGTAAAATTCAATAATTTGCAAGCGTTGTTCATTTGTAAGACGATCCATGGTTAAATTGCAAACCAAACTGAAGCTGTTTGACAGTGACACAAGGTACTAAACACACGTCAGCTGTCAAAACCAGTGTTGCCAAAACCAAACCAGCTAAAAAATCACCCGTTAAATCACCCGTATGCACAAATACAATAAGGAAATTTCCGAACCTGTCAACGACAAAAGTGACAGCCATCATGTTGTGGAAATTGACAGATGCAAAATTATTACAAAGCGAAAATAAGAGGCGGTTTTTTATCATCAAAGTTTGTGTTTGAGCTCAACTCAATTTCGATATTGAGGCCGCTTTTGAATTGGATTCACCTTATTATTTTTAAACTTACAATAAAATTTAATTACAACAATCTAGTTAGAAATATATTCCACACAATGCCAGTATTTGCTTTCAAAAATAGATAAACAAATGTCAGTTTCAACAAAGTGATGATTTTGACGTATAAAAACGAGATAATTATTGCAATTTGGTGAAGAGCTCTATTGACAGCCATCAGTTGGAAGCTACCAGAGTTCCACAGACACAAATTCTACACCAACACCGTACAAATAAAACAAACAGAAATTTGTAGGTAGTAATCCATTTGCAAACGAAGAAAATCAAAAGAATATACGTAGAGTAAAACCCCATAAAATACCCCATGCATTTATGTATGTTATCAGTGAAAGAGCTATAGTAGTGTAGAATTAAATTCAATTAATTTTTCCCCCAGCAAGTGCACGACTTCACAAGCCACACACATAAAGATAAGAAGTTTACGCAAGGTAAATGACTTGGGTGTTTTTTTTTTTTTTTTTTTTAATTATATCTAAGGGCCCCTTTGTACATAATATTCCGAAGCCTCAAAGTAAACATGGCCTAATTTCTCAACATTACAAAATAAGCCATTCACTGTTATCAGATATATGTAGGTACCTTACTATGTAAATTCGCTGAGGGAAAAAATAATTTTTCTTCATACCTACATACAATCTATACCTACTATCGAATAAAGTTTATCAAGCTTTACAAAATTTCAAACACTTGTGTTTCCCAAAGCTATCGAATTTTATTGAAGTGATAATGCCGATTGAAATTGATATTTTATGGGTATATAGACTTAGGTGTGACGCACTCTGTCCATGAGTGATGGTAATGCAGTCAGTAGATACTAGTAACTTCAGGAAAATGATTCATGAAAATGGTTCGATATCATTTATATCAAAAACAATATCCGGTAACATGAGCATATTAGTATAGCTTTATGAGTATGAGTTTTGATTTTTTTGTTTCCATAAAATTCGGACTTTTTTTTGTATTTACTTACTTTACGTTTGTCATAGTTAAAAATTGTCGTTATGATTTTGTTATCAATTAAAATTGTAACCGGCAATTTAATTAAAAGGTTATATAGTCGACAGACATTTCCATAGGAAGTGACTATGGGCATGCCAATTATAACAATTTTGGTTTATAAAAGTACTGTTTATGCTGACCCGCGGGGTCAGGGCCTTCCGCCGCCGTCGGGCATACTTCAGGCACCCAGGGATTTTTTTTTCAAGTCGCGCGAAGCGCGTTAACGTACGCCCACTTTTAATGGCGTAAAACTGTTATAACTGTTATAAATTAGCATGTTTCTAGTCTCGTCCATATTTATCAGGTTGATAGACAATATACCACCTATGTATATTGGCTCACTCTTGTTTATTCTTAAACGTCAAAATCATCTTGTTGTGGTAACCGACCACTGTATATTCCTTTTTGAAAGCAAATACTAGTATTGTGTGCGACATATATGTAAATATCAATAGCAAGATTATTGACTAAAAAACTACACTTTAAATAACAAAATTGAGCACAAAATTCTTTAAAGATAAAAAAAAACGGCTTTTATACTCGTTTTGCATCTGTCAGTTGTGACAAAATGATGGCCTGTCACTTTTGAAGTTGACAGATTCGGAAACTTCCCTATTGGGAATTTTCGCTTGTTTGCAATTTAACTTAATTTAGTTCAATATGAATACATACAAAGGTATACAGCTGTATGTATATCGTCAATTGATAAATAAAACAAACACAGTGAATACTATAATAACGGAATTCTTTTTGTTTCCAATTTTAAGTTAATATATAGTTAAAAACTGTTGAATTATAAAAATTTGAATAGCAGCTTGCGACTAACCTAAGATTTTTACTACAAAACCTCGAACATGAAAATCATAGGTACCTCCCTGTAGTTACGTTCAAATTGTGGATAATACATATACAGTCGATTCCGCTTATTTACAACACAAAAAATGCAGAACATTTTTTGCAATTAAGCGGAGTTTTCATATAAACAAACTACGGATATATGCAACTTTGTTGCACCTAACCAAACTCCGTAAAACGGCAACTTTATTTCCCTTTTAAACGATGTGCTGTGAAATATTTCCACAGACAGAAAAATAAAACATAAATAACTTCGAACAACAAACAAAACAAATTTTAATAATTGTGACAGTTGAAAGGATTGGAACGTAAGAATGGGATGAAACTTAAAATGTCATTTGTGAGGTGTGTTCAAACTTCAAAACTTGGATGGATGCGTTCAGTGTTTCACTTAAGCGGAGTTGTTTCAGAACAAAATAATTATTTGTTGGGAAGAAAAATGTTGCAATTAAACGGTGTTTTCAAATAAGCGGAGTGCAGTTATCCGCACTAATTTGTGTGAAAAGCCCGTGAAAAACCTTGATAAATGTATTGTTGCATATTTGCAAACGAAAGTTTTATTTAAGCGGAGTGCATATAGGCGGAGTCGACCGTATCACAGTTGTTTTTTGTTGTTGTTCTTGTTGCTGCTATGAATCAGACAAAGCAACTTTTGTTTGTTCTATCAAATTTTAACTGGCTGTTTACACTTTGAAGCTCACATTTACTTCCAGTGAGGAACAATGTTAACCTGAAAAAAATAAAGTTAAAACTTGTACTATAAACACCGCCACCCATCGAGAACTCACTAACGAAGTGCAAAGTGTTTCCCGCGACTTAAATTACTTACTAATGTGAGCTCATATATATATAAAACAAATTAATGTGTCTATAAGTGCTACCGACAGGATTTCACATTTCCTGTTGCCACAATGATCTCAACACTAATTTCTTTCTTACGTATTTAAACTTAAGCACTTACTTACTTGTTTTTTTTTTTTTGGCATAAAATCGTTAATGTCTTAAACAAAGATTCAAAATTTGAAGAACCGGCGCATAACTCGTAAGTTGGTGTTAAATTGATTAACACTCGTTTATATCCAAAAATATTCATAAAAAAAAAGAAATCTTAAGAGCCCCCTCTTTAACAATGACGATGCGCGGTGTACCTACATACCTACTACCTATTTATCTTATATGTATACCGTGGCAGGAAATGATAATTTAATTAGAAAAGATCAGAGAAAAAAAAAAATGTTTTTTTAAAAAGTGATCAACACAACCAGAGACAGACAGGATATGACAAACATATCACTTACTTCTCTCTAGTTTTAGGATGGAATTAGCGCCTTCAAACTTTTTTTCAATTGATTTATTTTTTTTTTTTTTCGGGGCGTTTGTATAACATTAACAACAATAAGAATTAAAAAAAAAAAAAAAAAAACCTGGCGAAATTATAACGACTGTAAATGCCGATTAGATCGGCATAAAAGTGAGACTCTTTAAGCTGTCTTCCTGTTACACCATGACGACGACCGACGGCACAACGGCATTTTTATTTCTCAAGAGGGGATGGGATCTTTTGCTCTCTTGCGTAGAGATCCATTTTTATATGTCCCGCATTCAATGAGTTCTTTTTTTTTTGTTCACTGGGAAAAATAAAAATATAAAATAAAAAAAAAAAAAAACTCCAAAAAAAAAGAAAAGATTCGTATTTCCTTTTCAGAGTGAGAAATATCTTTTTGGTGCGACCACGATGACGACGCCGACGACGATGATGACGCGAAAAATTCAACAAAAAGAATTTTAAAAAGAATCTAATATAACTATACAAAAAAATTAAAAAAAAAAATCTTATTGCGGAAATGCGTAATTTGGTGTATTGTGAATGGAATACACATTCAGAGAGCAAGTTTTTATTTTTTTTTTCGGCTTGTATGAATGGGTTGTAAAGTTGCCCGCGGATTCAATAGAATTAGGTATATTATGAGAACAGAGGAGTGTAAAAGTAGCTTCACAATTTAAAATTATTGTGGGTGGTTGTTGAGAATCTAGGTTATGAGGAAGATATAAGCTAGGTATATACTCGATCTCCGAGGTATAGAAGACGTAGGTATCTCTATTTTTTTTCTTGTTTAGTGGGTAAAGTTTGTGAGCTCTGGGTACTTGAAATTTTAAGAATTGTAGTAGTAAATCATTAAAGAAATTATTTGTATTTCAAAGAGGTGGTATTGGAACCCTTGGGGAATTGACTATAGGTATGTCAGTTTTCGTATAACCAAAAAGCCAGAACTCAGAATTTCGGCTTCCCATACTTAAAGCTTAGAAGAGCAACCAGTATGACTATGGAAGACCATCAGCTGTTTCCCGCCAAACAGATAGGTAGTTGGGGTTACCCATATGGGGCTTTGTTGTTATTTGGTTTGTTTCGATGTTTTTTTTCCCATAGTAAGTATGATCACTGGGGAAAATGTCATTAAATTGCCATTATTTAATTCTTACAAGAGACGTATTTTCGTGAGAATGCGGAACAAATTGGGTTATAAAGCTTTATTTGTATGTGAATTATACTTATGTCTGTTTTGACATCACACTCACTCCGTCAGCTAATTTTTACTCCTCATTATTTTATCTCGCTCCCATTTCATGGTGAGAAAGAAAGAGTATGATGCGGTGTGAAATTTCACCAAATTTCGCAAAAAAACTGAGTATTTTTCCAATGGTTTTTGCTGGCAAATTGTGAATATTTGTTGAAAATTTCACGTTAGCGAACAGACCTAAAAAGACGTCAAAATGAGTCGGCGGGTACCTATAGTGAGTCCAATGTCAACACCGCAAAAACAGGTGTAAATAGTTCTCCAAAGTACATATTCATCAAGAGTTACATTTGACAACTTTTCGAATTGCTGTCAAAGTGACATACAGTATTTTGGTGAATTTGACAGATGTAAAAAGTTTTTTTTAAATCTTTAGAGAAGTGTTCGCTCATATTTGACTTTGAAGTGTATATTTAATAACAAAATCATTTATTTTTACAGAAATGTACCTCACACAATGCCCCATCAGTATTTGCGTTCAAAAATAGACTAACAAAAGTCATTTTCACCAATGTGAAGATTTAAGCGATTGTGAATTATACTCAGTCATATTTTGAGGGAAAATATAAAGTATACACGAAAAATTATTCACATTTTCATAATTGAGTATCTTTGGCTATGGAATACTTTCCGAATGGTGTCAAAGTTGAAAATGAAACAGAACAATAAATGTCAAACCACACCATAAAATGCCACAATGAATCTAATCAATTTTTAAAATAAGTAAGTCTTAAGTCTTGTCCCAACATTTTACGTAAGCTATGTCAAGAAAGTCAGCGTAGAAAATTCAACTGTGCCAACGTTGAACCACATATGAGCAGTCTGCCAAAGTGACTAATACAATATTTTCACCGAAGGTTTATCTCAATTTAGATTTTTATTATTTTATTTATTTTAAAAAATAGATTAACTTTGACAGTACTTTTCAAAATACAAATGTTGTTTCATTTTTTCGTATAAAGTTGAAGTGAGACAGAAAGTTTCATGTTTGTCAAAAGAAGCAAAAAAGGTTGGATTTTCAAATGAACGTGTTCGGCGCGACATAAAAAGGTTTGTTCGATTTATAAAACTATCGGCCCTATGCAGATTTAACAAGATTTGTTGGAAATCCGATAGATTTATGAAATAAATTTGTATGGTATCTAAATCTTCGAGATTTGAAGAAGATTATGGTAAATCTTATCACATCTCTGTTTAGTGGTATTAGCTGCGTTGACGAAAATAATCAACACGTGTCAACTGTCAACGTGAGTGTCATTCCAATCGTCAACGCATCAGGCGTTTTTTTTTTCATTCAGGGCTTCAAGTATTGTGCCTATACGTTCTGTAATTCTCGCATCGATAAAATGAGTCAAGATATGTGTTCAGATCATTCTGGGTTCTTTAAATAAAAAAAAAAAACAGACTTAAGCACATTTTTCGTCCATCGTTTTAATTTATTTCTTTTTCTTTAGTGTGATTTTTTCCGTGCTTGCCTGTTGCCAATGGCCTTTTCGATGGGTAGGGATATGTGAAGTCGCTAGTCGATACGCCAAAAACGATTGACCACTTGGAGGACAACATTCTCCACTTTATTGCCGATATACGGCCACAAATGTTGGAAAAAGTCATCGAACATTGGACCTCCAGTGTCTACGTTCTGTAACTCTCGCATCGATAAAATCAGTCGAGAAACGATGGAAATTGAAACAAATCGTATGAGTTTAAAAAAATTTTATATCAATTTAAAAAAAAATCATCTTTGTTTTACTCTTTTTCAAAGCTCTATACCTACCTCCAAAAAAACACCCTTTATAATTGAGCACGAATTGCTTTCAAGATAAAAAAAAACGCTTTTTATTTCCGCTTCACAATCTTGCATCTATCTATAGTTGCCACATAATGATTCCTGTCACTTTTGACGTTGACAGATTCATACATTTCCTAATTAACAGCATTCTGCTTTCACGTTCACACGACTTGAAAGCTTTTGGACCGAATTTGACGTCTTATCGGAAACTAAGAAAAGACAAATCTATCTACATCTTGCTTCAAAATCACAATGGTACCCTTTTCACAGACCATATGAAAGCAATTTTTTTTATTTCTACATCATTTGTTTTTGTAACCATAAATCACAGCAAAATAAAAAAAATGACGTAAACAATCAACCTCCCACATCGCTTTGGCGCACTTTTGTTTATTTATGTGTTTTTTTTTTTTTGTTCCCTTTTCTTTAATCTCCGTTTTGTGGTTTCTTTATTTTTTTGTTGATGGTCATAATGGAGAAACCTTTTACTTCAACCTAATTAAACTTTGAAAACTATCCTTTCCATCAATCCGAGGGCTCCTCTTCTGCATGTGTAATCTGATGCCAAATCAAATCAATATACACTTCAGAAAATCTTTTAAAAAAAAACTATATATATAAATTAAAAACAGGAACCCATAACCTTCAGGCATGAGGATCTTACATAATATCTTTAGATACCTAAATAGTTTATGTATTGATTTTTTGTTAAAGAGTCTTATAGGATTTTGTTAGATTACCCTACCACCCGTATCGCATGTGCTGATGGCGCAATGGCAAATAATGCAAAAATTAAAACTAGCTACGTCATCTGCTGTAACTTCTGCTGTCAGATTGCGTGCGTGTTATTTGTATGTTGCGTCATCTGCAGCAGCAGCAGCAATAACACAGGAAGACAACAATTTACCAGGATGCGTGTTATTATCGATACCTACTTGTACATCTTTTGTCCAAAAGAAAAAAAAAAGGACCAATGTTAAGCCTACAACCAAAAAAAAATAATGTAAAAATTCATTTCTTTCCAACAAAAGGACTTTTTGTATCGTTTTCAACGGAAAAATATCTACAAAATACACTAACGAACATCCTTTTTGGAGAGTGCGAGTGCGTTCGACTGATAATCGCTCACGTTTTCGTTTTCGTCGGCAAAGGTAAAAAAAAAAAGTATCTGCTATCTACCTTTATAAATATCTCGCCCGGCCCGGATAACACAGGAGCAGATGTTTATGCTCAACCTTTTCACTTAAAATGTCTGTCTGTATAGAAGTTTTTGTGTATATAATTTGGATGCACATCGATCATTTGAAGGACCACCATCTACATACCTATAGAGATACTAACAATATATAGGGGCGAACCGTTTAATGAATGCAAGAGCATGGATTTTTATATAAAAATAAACTAAAAATAAAAAAAAACATTTTTTTTTCACCTGGCTTCCAGGAATGCTGATGCTGATGCTGATGCGCCTTTGTTCTGAATGCGACACAATTTAATTTATCTCTTCGTGAGTGTACTTCCTGGGTTAAAATTGGAATCCACAAAATACAATACAATGCCCTCTCGAAGAGAAGAATACCTCCTCTATACATCATCATCATCATCAGATACCTAACCAAAGGAGAAATAATTAAGTTTTTGGCGTGCTGTAGCTCTGTAAAAAAATAAAAATAAAACAAGAATGCATTTTGAAGATGATCACAACGTATCTACATCTAAATCCCAGTGGGTATCTATCTGTATCTAATCTATTGCATGTTCGATGTCATGGTTTATCGCATGATTGCATATTATCTCTTTGTTATGTCAGTTTTGCTTAAAAAATATATTCCTCCACTTAAGCAGAATCTTCCTATCGAAAAAATATCTTTACTTCAGCTTCATCCACCCTCTCTACCTCTTCTAACTCCTTTCAACGCCAAAAAATCTTAAATCTTATTTTTATATGTATTTACCTACTACTTCTTTCGTGCATTTACCTCTTTCGGATTAATTTTGGTTTGTTGCTTTTATTATCAACGCAAGAAATACAGGTAAAAGTAGACACAGGTTCTGGTTTCGATGTTCTGAGCAGGGACGAAATAGTCTATGCAGATGCCTGAATTTCCTTTAAACAAGTTAGCATCGTAATATCTTTTTCACATTTAATTAAAGTTAAAATCACCAAAGTACTGTTCTATATTTTTAGTATTGGGCGCGTTCAACGCATATTTGAATTTTTGGAGTTTCTGATTGGCCAGGTGTCATAAAACGTTCTGAAAATTCAGATGACGTCTAACTTTTGATGTCAGCTGGCCAAACAGCAGTTCTTTAAATTCAGAATTCTGAAAATTCAGATATACGTTGAACACGCACATTGTCACTTTGACAATTGCTTACTTTTTTGCACGAACTGTCACTTTTTAAGGCGTGTTCAGCTCATTGCCAATATTCTGCGTTGACGATCACTCGACTTTACAAGTTTGTGACAGAATTGGATGTCATTTTGACGGCATACGGGACAACTTGCGTTGACCTCCTAATCGTAGCTTAAGAACAGAATATAAGTTGAATAACAATACAAAATTCCCACACCTCAAATTTATCCTCACATTGGAAAATGTTTTTTTCACATTGATTTGAGCTAATTTTAAAACATTCATGCCGATTATGGAATTCGCAATAATGGTGATTCGCAGTGCTGTGTTCTCTTTTCTTTTCATTGGCGAATGAGTAAAGAGGAACGAGTGCACTGCACTGCGAATCCAGAATTGCGAATTCCATAATCGGCATGATTATTCCTTTAATATTGTCTTCGACGGAACTGGTACAATGGACGCAACTTATTTAAGCTACGATTAGATAGGCAACAACGCAGAATACAAGCAAGGGATTGACGGCTGCCTAGACGCTCGTGTTGACATGAATTTGACGGTCAACTCGCTGATTACTTTGTGTGACCGTGTAATCGCTTTTTCAAATCAATCAACCAGAGTTAATTTACCAACTTTATTGAGTTAACTCAGAGTTAATCGGGATCGAAATTGACTGAAAAACTTGTTTCAGGATATAACTTGGGTAAACCCAAAAACTAGAATGAATTCGCACTGAAAAACTGTGGGCCTTAGAGGTGTAGAAAGCCCATAATCAGTTGATGCCTAGATTTTGCCTTAATAGTAAATCCAGCACTGTGGTTCGGAAGATTTATACTGAGAAATTCTGAAATGTTGCTCTTGGCACATCCTTGTTTAACAACGTTGAACTTCTTCTTTTGAAAATATTTCGTGGAATGTGGAAGACATTAAATCTTAGTCGGTTTAATATTTTTTTCTTTTTGTTTTGTTTGATTCTTAGTTTTATAATCTTGCTTTTAATGTATCGCAGAATAACAAAAGGATTATATTTGTTTTTGTTGTATGTGCGCCAAATACTAAATAATGGCATTGTTATACCTATGTGTTCAACAACAAAAACAAAATAGCTGGGTAGGCAAGGCAGGCTAGGTAGATATATTTAAATTTTTAATAATTTTATATTTGTTCATCTAGGAATATAGTTGTGTACCTAACCTACCTGGTAAGTTTTATTATTCTTGGGTGTTTATTTTACTGTGGTAACTAAGAATATCAACCTATACCTACATGTTGAAAGCTAGGCAACAAGCCAAATTGGTATATTCATAGATAAGTTTTTGTGTGAAAAAAGGAAACTCATATATCGAGAAAAAGGTAAAACTGTGGCATGTGTATTGCGTAGGTGTCAAGTACTGAGGTTTTTTGATGTGTAAACATCTATGCTGGCGGTAGAGTGAAAAAAACGTGAACGTTCGTGTGCAACGTTACGTCGTGCAACGTTGCGGTGTGCAACGTTACGATCTGCATACTAGGATGGGGGCGTTCAGTGAAAAAAATGTTAAGATCCCCTTCAAGCAAAAACAAGTCCGTTTTGGGTCCGCGCACGTTGATGTTTACACATATTAACCGTGAGTCCCGGCACTCACACAATTTTTTTTTGTTTTTGTTTGTTTCTAAATAAATCATTAAATCATAATAATTATTGTTGAAAGTAACAAATTCGGTATGCAGTTTTGTCATTATAATCTTCCCACACATACCTAATGCTTGAAAAGAGAGAATGTCTAAAAAAAAATAAGGTGGGGCAAAAGAATGTCATAGTGTGAATTGGCTGCAATTTTGTTAGAAATGAAAAAAAAGTGGGCTCTGTTTTCACGAGAAGTTTATTTGAAGGAGTAAAATTGATGAAATTAAGTTGAAAAAATGTTCTTGGTGAAATGACCAACTCCAGAGCTGATGCACTTTTGTATACTCGTCTTATTGTGATCTGGCTGGCCAAAGCTTAATTGTTCTCGCACATAAACGAATAAGAAAACAAAAACGAAATTCAACCTTCGTTAAAATAACATACAGCTAATTGGTCAAAGGTAACAATAATTCCTTTCTTCGGGTGTGTAGCGCTTTATTGCTCGTTGTCAACTAATTTTTACTATGTGCATGTATATGTACATTCAAAACTTTTTGCAAAAAGTGGAAAAGTGAGAAATGAAAATAAGCGATAGCTATGGCTATATGCGAAAAAGAGCACGAGCATTGCGTTTGATCTGTCAGTTCATATTGATTTGACAGATCAAACGGACTTTATTCGCACACCGGCCTCTTTAGCATGTTTCTGACTTTCACAATGTCGGCAGTGTATAATATTTGATATATGAAATAAATTGCATTTAGATATGCAAAAATATTGCCATTTTTAACGAATCTGTCAAAAGTGACATAAACTTAATGGAGAGAATTTCGGAAGTTTTTGTTTCGAAATCAAGTCGAATGCAGCCCCCCATTGAGCAATTCAAGTACCTGTAGGTACATATATCTACAAAACTTATCTTATCATTCAAGAGTCGAGATAATGAATATAATTAAAACTATATAGGCACTTAAGTAAATATTCTTTCACAAGCATCCATGGCAAACTGGTTTAGTTAATATTATTATTATTTTTTTTTTAACAGTTTTTTTTTTAAGATACAAAATTCAAACACAGATGCCATCTATAGTGGAGGTTCTAGGTACTGATATAAATATCTGTTATAATGAAATACAAATCTTAGAACTGATTAATATCATAATTATAGCTTGATGACTTTGAAAAATTATCACGGATGGATTTATGTCTATGTTGCCATCTTAAGATTTTAAATGATCTCGTCACCACGTTTATGTATTTTAATTGAACACGTTGTTTAAATCTTCACAATTTATTTTATATATAATAATAGTTGTATTCAGTGACAAAATAGTTAGATTAGAACTTAGAACAAAACAGAACAGCACAGATTTGTAATAAACGTCAGAACAAGTAAAAACAGGAGATCTGTTCTAAGTAGTTCTACCTAAAAAGCTAGTACAGAAAATCCTCTTCGAAACTGTTCGAAAGTGTTCTTGATAGCCTCATTGAACAGCAAACCAGAACAGTTTAGAACAGAAAATTCCTCATTAAACAGCAAAAAGTTGTACTTTTCTAAACTTTATATTATTAATAGCGAAGGAAAGCACAAGTTTATTGGTTGGCAATTTGGAACTTCCACCAAACTTCAGTGCCAAACAAACAAAAAAAAAAAACAATAGTTTGACAGAAAAATATGTAGGGAAAACAAAAACATGTGATTGTGATTGGTCGTTTGTTTGTTTTCCCTACATATTTTAATGTCAAAATTAGAAAGAGAAAAGACAAAGATAGTTTCTGGAAAAGCCTAATTAGAACAAACTGAAATCCAATTCTGTATCAAATGACACTTCATAAGGAAGTGTTCGGAAAATATGAAAATTTTAGGTTACAACACAATTTCTTAAGTAGCGCAGAATTAGTTGACAAAAAAAACGACACCGGGGATTAGCGACATGATCACAGAAAAAAATTATAACAAGTTAATGTAATTCAACCCAGCCTGTATAATAGTTTTTCTCTGCGCTTAAATGTCATAATAACCTTCGATGTTCATGGTGAATGCATGAACCATAGATACACCATATAAAGATGACAATCTTTCGTACGTTTCACCCTCCAAAACCCATTTGTTTACATTGTTGTATTTGTAATTTAATTTTGTGTCGATGAATATATGTGAATTGCAACAACAATTTAATGGGGTGGGTTTGTTCTGTTTTGCTAGATCGGCCATTTTTTATGTGCAAACAACGCAGCCATCTTTAAAAAAATTTCAACTCACCAGCTTTTCACCATGAAAATGGGGGATGTTAGGTGGGGTATCGGGTTGTGTTGATAAAAACACAAATTTAAAGATGCTAAGTCCGCTGTTACACTACTACTTTGGCGTGATGAAACTTCTTTAAAATTTTTTTGAAAATTCATCTTGTAAGTCGTGCGCTATTTCGCATTAGTTTGATTGGTTATTGAAATCTTCAATGCTCTCTATATATGTATATTAACAACCATACAGGTATACATGTGGGCTCTACAAACAACGGAAATAAATGAAGCGACTTGTTAAATAAACAAGGAATACAATAGCATATAGTTATAACATAATGCTCATAAAAGCCCGGAGTGATTCGTTGAAAAAAATGACATTGGATATTAGCGACGCCATCACAGAAAAAAATGGACTTTCCATAAAAACTATTGATTACAAGTATGTAATTCAAGCCAATAACAGAGTTTTTTTTTAATTCAAGCCAATAACAGAGCTTTTGTTATTGCATTAAACATGTAATTTATTAGCCCCGACGTTGTTTTTTTCGACAAATTTCCTCCCACCAAAAAATGTCAAATTCCATTAAGGGATGGCTACGATGACGATGGATTAAAAAACCTTTGAAAAATTCGAAAATTTTTCCATTTTATTTTCTGCTCCGGATTTTTTGTTTCTGGAATATGCAATTGTAGAACTTTCTGGTGTTTTTTGAAGCGAAAAATATTCTACAGACGTCGAAATACAGTTTGTTGCCTTTCAGTCGAGTAATAGACTTTCAAATTTCATGTCTTCGATGTCAAAAAATCCAAAAATTTGAGATTTAATTTCTTGAAAAGGGCAATTTTAGAGCTTTCGTGACTTTCGTAAAGAAATATTCGTCAAAATAAAGTTTGTCCCCTATCTGTCAAGCAATGTCAAGTTTCGTATAAAATTGAATTTTTATTTCGAAATGAAATGCCTTAACATAATATGCATGTCTGAAAAAAAGTATATGCAACCGACTTTTTTTCACCCGGGATGCATTTAAGAGCACATCCACATAAGTCAAAAAATATATGGCTACCAACCTTCGGTAACGAATATTTTTCAGCAACCGATCTAAGCGCCACCTAAACATCTCAACATTTCAACAATTTATATCCACTCTTATGTTCACTCTTATTACAGACCTAAGTTATATTCATTTTTCGATTTGTATTTGTTTGCGTGTAAAAATTTGCTGATATCACTATTTACTTTCTCAAAAAACACGCCTATTGTTTTTTTTTAATCATATTCACTGTTTGTTTCAGTAAATTGAGAGTAAAAAACAAAAGACAATCGAATATACTTAAATCGATTATAAATTTTCACTTTCAAAACTTGTTTCCTCAAAATTATCCATATAAGGTCGGGTTAGCACTTTATAACTCGTAGCTCAATTTACTATACTTTTCGAACATACTCGTGGCATTTTTAAAATAACCGGCATTTTGGTGGTGAATGGACGCCAAGTGCATATGTGTGCAAATAAATCATGGTGAATGGATGCCAACTGCATATGTGTGCGTGTTTCTCCTGAATTTCCCCTGAATTAGCTTGTAGGCAAACTCGGATGACAGCCGAGATTGTCATCTTTATATGATGTATCTATGGCATGAACATCGTAGCCATCGTGTATTTGTACGTACAATCTTATAAGAGGTACCATGTAGGGTAGTGTTCATAAATTAAGTTTTAGTTGTATAGACTGTAAAATTATTAATTAATTTATACCCAGAACCCAGCGCTTTGTACAAATGTTAATTCTATCGAACTTATCGCGCAAGTGACGATGGTATGCTTATCTGATCTATGAATATGACGTCAATTTATACACATTTGCCACTTCTCATTTTATCATACCTATAGGGGAAACATTTAATTACACGACATAACATGCATTCCACCCAATATTATTGCCAATTACGCCAGAAATCAAATAAAATTCCAATCAATATGTGTAGCTACTTAATTTTGCTAACTCAAACGTCAAACTTAAAACCCTTTACTCCACCCGCCAAAAACAATCATCGCACTCATCAGGTAGGTAGGTAAATATAGTTGAGTGTGCTTCTTCTGTAAAACAATTCTAATTGTCTTGTCAATTAAACAACAATAACAACAACAAAATAAAAAAAAAACTAAATTTCAAAAAAAAAATTAAATTGTAGTAGAAAAAGGAAATGACAACAAAGGAAATCGTTGCCACACTATCACGACTGTCATTCAAATTGACAAATAAGTACCGCGAACGACCGCAACCGCCAACATCATTTTTTTTTTTGTAAACAGGAAAAATTGCTTCCTGTGTAAAATGGAAGAACAATGATGATGGTGGGTGTCATTTTAATCGACAATAAATGGATGGCGTTCCATCCTGGAAAAAGAATTAAAATACAAAAAGAAATATGAAAAATTATACAAAAGGAGCACATCCTTGTGTGACCATCACTGCAACGAAAGACGACAATGACGATGACGACGACGAAGACAACGATCATATAAATGACACCATTCAGTTCGATATGACAATTTAAATTCCACGTCTTGTCAAACGTGACAGGAATACACGATGTCAAACATTTTATTTCGATGACATTTAGAGGAAAGAATGTGTGGGGCATGATCGCATGATCATGATGATCAGATCATGATCGGTGTGTTTACGAGTACATATTGATCGACACAAGTGTAATCTGTTTAGTTTGACTCATTTTTAGATAGAAACTGTCAAAATGCTGGGATTTTTTTTTTCATTCAACTATAGCGGTTGGTTTGATGATGGGTTTTATATAAAAGTCTCTCTCTACTCATCTTGTGATACTAAAGACTGTTTATACTAACGTTAGGTATCTACACATTCTGGTGAATCCATAAGTATTTATAATCAAAACGGAAATGATGTGGTTAGCAAATTCTCTGAATGTGGGTGCTCTGCTATTGTTGTAAGAGTTTGGCATTGCAAGCGTTGTTCTCTGAAAGAATTAAAAAAAAATAATGCATTATAGACATATCTGCCAGGCTGATTCTGAGATGATTACAACTGATGCAATTCACCAAAAGTACAAAGGATGCATTTGTTGTTTAAACAAGAGCGAGTTGCGTCGCTCATAAATCATGAAATTACACTCTTCTTTTAGTGATGTAGTGTTAATATACCTACCTATGTATGTATATGACATCAAAGCACATCCACGATCCACCAAATCTCCATTCAACTCCCACAATATAACAATTCGATTCGAATTTAGATGGGGCAGCGGCGGATAGATGAATGTGGGCAACCACAAATAAACACTAAATACATCCTTTTCCGTCGGTTGCTCGGAGCATGTGTTGCTATGCTATATTGTGTTGCTGAATGCTGCTTTATGGTCGATGAAAGGAAGTCGTGGGTTGATGCGTGCAAAATAGTGCTCATTTTGGTATAACCACCACCATACACATATCTCGCTGCGGTGTTGTGGTCAATTGTTAAAATTGTTTTGTTTTTATCATGTTTACAACAAAACAACAAACAAGGCTTTTTGTTGGCAATCGGAAACGGTTAACAGGTATTATTAACCTCGAGTTTTGGTTTCGGTTATTTTTTTTAGGGTTTTAAGGTCTGACTCGAAAGTTTGTCAAAACTATTTAATTTTCAACTAAGCTACTGATAAGCCTTTTAAATATTTATATAAAATTTGTTCAAATACAATTGAAAAAAACAAGTACAGAACTTTCTTTTTAAAAACCGCAGGTTGGAATAGAATTGGAAATGGAATGTATTTGCCATTTTTGATTTGACATTCGTACATTTAATGGGTTAGCCACAGAACATTGGCTGCGTTCAGATTTCTATCCAAAGCGATCTGGATAGCTTTTTGTTGTTGTAATCCCTTGTAAAAACACATCTGATGTTAAAACAGCTGTTGCCATAAAATAAATCTCAAGCTATACCTATCCGAAAATTTCTGGTATACTCATCTATCTGATGAGAATTGTCAATAACAGCTGACTACAGAAGTAATTTGAGCAGCAAATTTAACCTATCTGGTTCCGTCGTTCAGAAATATACATGGATACTCGATTATCTTATGGCGAATTCCTTTCAAAAAAGAAATCGAATTTTTTCTAAACAGAATCGAATTTTTTCTGTCAATTGAAAGGAATTCGTATTTCGTAAAAGAATCGATTTTTTTTTGGTGTGATTGTGTTTGTGACTTTATAGAAATTGACGCAAAACGTCAAGAAATTATTCACAAAACTATTAAGGTTGTTTGTTTTTGTTGTGAGAAAAATGTTTTACCAATAGAATTAAATTAATAAATAAAAGATATTAGCCAGCTTATACGGTGCATTTTATTTGTTTGAACTTCTATTTGCACATATATTTTTAAAGAAAATTATTATTGAAAAGTTTTCATCACTTGAACTGGAAGTTTTTAACACGTCTTTTACTCGCGAAAGCTATTTTTTTTGTCAAATTTGTGTTTGATAATGAACAGCGCACAATAAATTATTTTAATAGCTGTATTGACTGAATATTTTGTTGAATATTTTGTTAAATTATGTAGAATTCGTTGCAACCAAAAAATAAACAACTCATCTTCCAAAAATTCCGCGACTTTCAATTTGACGTATTAGAAATGTCAAGTCTTCATAGTGTGTGTGCAAATCAGTGTGAAATCTTGCTACAAACGCAAGATTTGTTTTGACAGAAAAGAATCGATTTTGTTTAGAAAAAATTCGATTCTGTTTAGAAAAAATTCGAATTTTGTGTTGAAAGGAATTCGCCATTAGATAGGATATCCTAGTAAATCCTGCACGTGGCCATTTAATGTAGAGTTGCAACCACAGTTTAGCCATATGAAGATGAGAATGTTTTGTACGTTTCACCCTCCAAAGCCCATTTGTTTACATTGTTGTATTTGTAATTTTTTCCCGCGTCGATGAATAGATGTGAAATGCAACAACAATTTAACCAGGTGTGAGGTTTTTATACACACATTCTCATTTTGTATCTGCAATCTGACAGTTCAAGGTTGTACGCAAATTAAAATGGCTGCCGGGGATTCTCATCTTCATGTGGGTAATCTGTGGTTGCAACTCTGCGATGGTCGATGATCTGTCAAACTGGACTTTGACTTCTGAGATGAACAGGTGCCTGTCACTTGGGTACGTTCAACAATTACATTAAAAGCAGTCTGATGATCGGATGATACTTAAGTTGTTTCCATCAAAATTTTCAATATTAACTTATGGTGGTCCGAATGTTTAGTGAACATTACTGACTGCACGTATGGTTATTGTTATTGCACTTAAGCCCGATTCCAATTTGTTTAAGTTTATTCATTTAAGTGTGAAGCATTTAATTGTATTTACATATTTTTCATAAAACAAAGCCGAAGAAATGGAATTTTAACTTAAGCCAATGAGAATAAATTGCGAAAAACTTTAATTTCAAAAACTCAACCTCGCAATTCAATTGAAAGACAACGAACAATAAAAAGAAAAATTAAAATTTCTTTCATGAACAAGCACATTTATATCTTATATATTAATTAAAAAGACATCAATATGAAGATGCAGGCATTGCCAGCGCGTTAAAAGATTACACGTCGCGCAGTCTATCGTTGCTTCGGCACCCTCTCAGTCTTTATAAATGTAGATTGTATAGCAGTTCTTGGTGTTCAATTAGTTCTCCTCTCCAATTATCTAAATTGAACTTTGCCATTAAATATTTTTTCCAATTAAAAAAGGGGTTACATATATTATATGATCCATGGCCAGGCCAGGCCTGTCAGCCGCTTTGCGGTTTTTCTTATGTTTTTTTTTTTTAATTTTTTTTTGTGCATTTAAAATGAGTCTCATAAAATAGCAATGACTAATCACTTTTTAGGCTTCTTCAATTGAAAGAAGATACTTTATTTTTTTTTTTTTTAAGTTAACGATACTATCTATCTACATATCTATAAAGAAAGAAACTCCTGCGGCCGTTATAATTACTGAGAAAAAATAACTATGAAAATGTGCATTTTCTCGTAAGTATATAAGTCTGTAGATACACATATCTATCAGGCGCGGATACAGAAAACAGATTTGGGGAGGTTGGTGTTTAGTTCTAAAAGCATAAATATTACATATGCGTCAGATTAGGACGATTATTCCATTTGTAGTATTTGACTTTTAACTTTAAGGACACAAAATAAAAGAGCAGAAGGAATTTTTAAATTCTTTTTTCTTTTCGTTCTAAGGGGTCATTTAATAGGTATTAGGTTGGCATTAATCTGTCAAAAAATCACAAATTGTTATAGGCTGATCTTTTTCATTTGTTTTTCTTCAAAGTCAAAAGTTCAAAAAATGCCTTTTTCCACCGCCTTGCATTCACTCTAATTTACCCCTTTTATAAATTGTGTAGACAAAATATGTTAGCGCCAAAGAAGATAGACGGAAGAAAATTTCCCAATAATCAGTTTTATCATGTTTTTACCCAAACAAAACTGAAAATTGTCAACTTTGTTGTTTATTACTTGGTCTATAGCCTTGTTTTTTTGCAAGCCTAGAAGAAGTTGGTCGAAAAAACAACGTTTTTTTTTTAAGCACGGAGAAAAACTGTATAAAATACTTGTTATCGATAGTTTGTATAGAAACTCCATCTTGTTTCTGTAATGGCGTTGTGCCCAATGTCGTTTTTTTTTCAACAAAATCTTCAGGGATTACAAAAAACACGGCTTACAAGTATCTTTAAATGAACGGCAAATGTCAGTTTGAGAATACAATTATGTGACATGCGAAAATGCGGGGGAGGGGGAACGCAGCTGGAGGATCAAATCAAAAAGAAATCAAGTGTAGGTAGGTACCTATACAACATAGCCAAATCAAGTCTGATTCCCCTGACTGGGATCCGGACTTGATAAAACTGCAACATGATCGTCACAGCCACAGCCTTTACGGAGTCATCTTTTATGCACAGTAGAATGCTCTGTTGGGCCTGGATTTACGATTGCGATTGCGATCATGATCACACACATTCCGCGGAGTTGTAGTCATACAACAACATACCTACCAACTTACTGTGAAAGATACATTTGTATATCTATCTTTTTATTGGATGTTGCACTTCTTTTGCTTCGATTTCTTCGATATAATGTTTATATATGCTTACACATATAAAAATGCTATGTCTATATCTATAGCTAAAGATCTTGTATCTTCAAACTGAAAAAAAAACGTTGAGTGTGTGGACTGTTAGTTTGCACACTTGGGTAATTAATTGCCTGGAATGCCAATGTCTGCATTCTTTCGGTTCACGGGGTTTATCGCCGCTAAGCTCTCCGCTCTCTATTTTTTTGCCATTCTCAAGATTGGCTTGTATACCTATCTATATGTCTGTATACTCGTATAGCGTGTGGTTGGTAATGAATAAATTCATAAGCAAAGTCTCGAACCAATAACATAAGAAAAAAATAATCACAAAAGAAAAGGAAAGAAAGAAATCCACGGCAATGGTTTTACTGGGAAAGAGGCACCACACTTTGCGATTGTATATAGAAACATACACGTTTGCATATACATTACATGCATATGTATTTATGTGTAATTGTATATCTACCTTTACCCATATATGTATGTATCTTTTCCATTAAAACCATTGTGGAGCTCATTTTATGCAACGTTTCACATTTCTAAAGAATTTCACCTTGACGTTGCCCCAAGGCAGCCAAGCCAAGCAACTCTACCACTCGAAACACCACCGCAACCATCAACCATCACAGGCAGGCAGAGGCGCAGAGGCAGACCCAAGTAAAGTAACACGTCTTACGTCTCATTCAGCGGCACGTCTTACGGCTCCCCTTCCGTGTAGTGGGCCTTTCTTGGGATCATGTCTCATGCGTTGCACGAAGATCGGTTTGGTGGAGTCATGCTCGAGAGTTCGCGGCATGTTATAGAGAAAGGACGGTAGAGAAAATCAAAGCAAATATATTTGTAGGTAGGCACATACCTATGTCTTCAAAACTTACCACCAAAAGGCATACGAGTACGTATACCTATAATGTACGTATGTAGGTAAGTTTGTAGAGACGCGACATGTGATGTGTCTGTTTTCACTACTTAACGTGGTTAAATGGTGTTTCTTTCAATTATAAAATATTTATCTTTTTGTGGTCAAAATCAAAATGAAAGGAGAAATATGGAAAACCCAAACGGAACACATACATACTATATCTACTAGCCAGCAAAGTCACCATAGCTGCTGGTAAGTAAGCTTGGAATTTTAATTGAAACTAAAACCTAAAACTACCTTCAGGGGTTAATATAATAGTCTGGAGGTTAGCGTTGCAAATTCAAAATGGAAGCAAGTTGCAAGGCCCCTCCGCCAGTGGGCATACTTCAGGCTCCCAGATTTTTTTTCCAAGTCGCGCGAAGCTCGTTAACGCACGCCTACTTTTAATGGCAAAAAAACTGTTATAACTGTTATAAATTGGCATGTATCTACTATCGTCCATTAACTAAATATTGATTTTGTATGAAAGCTCTTACCGATACGAGTTACACCTGGATGAATGAATATTGTTGGGTATAAGTGCACTCTGCGACCTGAAGATCTATTGTGCCCCCGCATCTAGAGCTGGATAAGATAGCTCATTCTTAAGCTTCTTCTTTGTTATTTAGATTTAAATACCTAAAAATTACTATGTACTTGCATTTTTAACTCTACAAACTTTTACACAATTTTTAAGAACTATTACCATTTTTTGGCACTCGATTGTGACAGTGCGTAAATAGTAAAATAAGTTAAGTAAAACAATTTATAAAATAAAATCACCATACCTATTATAGAAGCCGTTACAACTCATCAGATCTCAGACTATAAGGTTAGTTCTAAAATTTACATCAAATCCGACTATGAACACATAAATTGGTAATGAATAGTCTTGAAGATCGGCAGGTTTTTTAACGAGTTTTCATATTTTTTTTTTTTACATAATTTGTATCTCGAACTTTATAAGATACCTATACCTACTTACACATTTTTTTTCTCCATACCATACCACATACCTACCTAAGTGGCATTTCAATCTGTCGTAGACTCGGTGTCTCTCTTGTGTGACCTTATTCTTTTTTTTTTTTGAAATAACAAAATATGTAAATGATTACCTGTTCGTTTTGATGACAATTTTTTTGAATTAAAGCAATCATTGTGGTGATATTTTTATTTTTGTATAAAAGTTTAAGAGGAGGTAGGTAGTTGATATGTGTGTATGTATATTTATGAATATGACGAGATTGCAATTTCAATGACCGCCATAAATAATAATGATAATAAAGATCATGGCTAAAATGATGAATTATGAGAGTAGGCAGGTAGGTATACCGACCGATATTTCATGTTGATCCGGAAGGTTTTATGTTGAAACATTTTATTCATTTAGAGCAGATCAATTTAGTAAGATTGACGGATTCAATTTTGATTTACATATCGGATTATTTAAGATTGTGACTAAGCTATATAATTATGCATATACATGCCTATGTAAGACTTAATATAAAAATTTAAACAATATCAATCGTCAATTTATCAATTTTGTCTGCGTCAAAAATGCATTTGGAGAATGCTCTTAAAATGCAAGGGTTTTTTGTTTCGAAAATGTAAATACTGCTTAAGCATTGTGTTATCGAAAATGCAGTTCGTAGTAGAAAAATGTTAGAAAACATCATCTGCAGTGCAACTGCATGACGAAAATCTTGTATAAATACTTCAAATACAAAATCAGTTGATGATTGCCGCTTTTGCGTCCTTAAATAACGATCATTTAATAGTGAAATTGACTTTAGATTGAAGTTTTCGAAAATGACGAAATTGCTAAGTTAGTATCGAAGGTTGTTTTTGAAAACGTCATACGCGTCAATAATGCATTTGCAAAATGTTCTTAAACGCAAACTGCAAAAGTCTTGTTCAGAAACGAATATTGGAATTTTAGTCTGCATTTAGACGATGCCTAAAGAGACTTCAGAGAAAATAATGAGTGCGAAAGAGGAAAAACAATGAGACGGAAAACCAGTGGCAATGTGAGCTGTCGCGTCTTCGTGTTCGTACAAATTGTCGAAGACACTTTTTGACGTTTCACTTTTCTCTTGTTCGATATTTTACCTAATTATCGCCTCATTTCTTTTCGTTGCTTCTAGAACGTACATTAATTATGTATACTTGTATTGTTTTTAAATATTCAAATCATTAATACAAAACTAAAGGACAACTGTCAAATTTGAGTCAAGAGTCATCGTTTAATAGCTGATTTAACTTTTCAAGCACCGTGAAATATAGAGAAGACTATGTTAAAAATTATAGACCAAGATTACCAGGTATTCCCAAATATTTTGATGTTATTATTTGTTAATCTCTATCAAATTATATGCCTAAAACATTCACCAAGTTTCCCGAAACTTTATTTTCTCCCCTATGGGTTTTGACAGCAAATTGTGAAAATTTGTGCAAAATTGCGAAAATTTGTGAAAAATTTCACGTTACCAAACATACCTTATACCTATGTATGTTTTCTATAGACTTTTCTGAACAGAAATTGGTATTCTGTCAAATTTTGAAGAATAGGGATGAAATTCTCTTAATGAAATTAACTACAGACAAAGTGTGGATCGGTTTCAGGGTAAACATTTTTGCAACTTTTTAAACGTCAAAATTAGAATCGAGTATAGAGTTGCCACTATGATGAGTTGATCTATGATAAATCGCTGTTGAAAATTTCAAACAAAAAATCATAACTGAACCAACAAATTTTGCAAATTTACACGCATAATGTTTATTAAAATAAAACCACAATTTTAGGCATGGAATCGTTTTTCGTTATTTGCATTCAAAGTGACATTTTTCACAGATCTCATATCTACCGATTTCTCTTCAAAGAAATTTCTTGTATACAAATTGTCAGGCAGCAGAAAACTATCTAATTAATGACAATTTGTGACAATTGTCCAAAAGTCACAGTCTACAACAAACTTATTGTTTCAAACTTACATGGATTTACAAAACAAAATACAAAAAGTCGCTCAACTCTAATTTTTCTTTCGCAACTGACTGAAAGATGCATTGATTTATTTTAAAATAAAAGGCAAGTACAGTAATGTCTTGCTAATCCGAACGATCCGAATATCGCGGTAATCCGAGCCTTTTTTCGCATTATGTACTTAACAATCCGAACCTATTTCGATTCTGTTATCTGCTGTATTCTTAGTTCCAACTTAAAAAAATATAACGCATTGATTTTCACAGTTTTAAGTTTTTTTGTAGTTTTTAGATCATACTTGTTATATGTTCTTTTCAATGGTTATGCATCATATAATTTGAATGTTAATTTTGGGATACCACAGGGTAGCCATTTGGGGCCTTTCCTTTTTAATTTATTTAATAATGACTGTGTTGATAGCCACTCTCTAACTTAAATGGTTAAAGTATTTCATATCTTTTCTGAAAAATACTCAAAAAGGCTTTATGCCCGTTTTACACAGATCGATATGGTTATGATTGATTACACCATTATGCTCATGTGTCACATAAAAATAGGTACTTTTTTTAATGTAAACGTGTACGATTCATTTTGAAACGTTTTCTTTGTAAGAAAGACATATAATAGGTAATAATTTCTTATGGAAAGCAAGTCTTTCTGTAAATCACTTTAACCGTATTTCATTCAATGCAACATCTTAACAAAATAAATGACCAAAAATAATTAATTTTGTTATCGTTTCTTTTTAAGGAAAAGCCATTTTTCAAGTAGGTAATTAACATTCAATGCAAAGTTGATTTCTACCAAAACGATGTGATATTTCACACATAACCTACTTTATTACCCACACCTCTATCCTAATCTCGTAAAATATCTCCTAAAAAAATTAAAAAAAAAAACACACATAAACACCAGTCTCTGTTTATATAGGTAGTAGGATCGACAGAGTCAGAGTATGTCTGTGTACATAGAGGTACAGTGGAATTGAAAGGTATTTTAAAATGCCAAAGAATCATCGTCGTTGATTTTTTCTCAGGAATGTTAATTGGAAATACAAATTCTTGGCCAGTCCGTTTCGAGGTAAAAATGCAAAACTTGTTGACTCAGTTGCACCATATAAATACGGATATACCTACTCGTTCCATGGTTTTGTCGTAGGTAAGTAGGTATAAGCCACTATAAGGCAGTCATGAAAAACAACAATAAGTGTGTGCTGTTTACTCAGATACTTTGTATCTGTTGGGTACTTCCACTTCTGGAACTCGTAAACTCACTCTGAGCTAAGCTAAGCTGAGTTTGAGACAAAGGCAAATATTTGCCTGCTCCCAAAAACATAACACAAAAAAAAAAAGTTATTATTATTTTTCCGTTTAAAACAAACTTCATTTGAGTGCTTGACTCGGCAATGCACACACAGGGGCCAACAACTTGGAACAACTTTTAAGTTGCTCGCTCGGAGCTCGGAGGTCATTACCCGTTACTGAAATACTGACTGCTGGTGCTGGTGCTGGTGCTGTTACTGCTTCGCTTTGCTGAAGTACCTTTTCCAAACTTGGATCGGTTCGCTTAAGCAGAGTAATTGTGTGCTCTGTAGTTGGCCGGTTCTGGAGAATAATAAAGAAAAACAAAACAACATTGAAGAAAAAAAAAAAAAAGACAGAACTCTTAAGTATCTTTAGGTTGCAGATAAACAATCCAGCAGAAGCAGGAGTAGCACCACCAAACCAGCAACAGCAGCAGCA
Source organism: Leucozona laternaria (assembly GCA_932273885.2). Lineage (NCBI taxonomy): Eukaryota > Metazoa > Arthropoda > Insecta > Diptera > Syrphidae > Leucozona > Leucozona laternaria. The sequence continues at coordinate 43,395,511 of OW026368.1, read as the reverse complement.
GCAGCAGGCAGCAACAACATAGCACACGGAGTGAAGTGACTCTTGGTCTTGGACGTGTAATTTATGGCGCTGCGCTTTCCTCTGTGGCGAGAGATGAAACAATATTTATGTCGCCGAAACGAGTTCTTTCTGTTTTTCGTGTGCCCCTTTGCCTTGCCTCGTCGTGTCATCGTCCTCGTCGTCGTCCCCATCGTCACCGCCATCGCCGCGCCGTTAAAGCATTTTAGGTTAACTTGCCGCGGTTGAACACAAACCAAAAACCAGCAGTGTGCTGGTATATGGTACTTGCAGTTCCTGCTTTGTGGAGATTGGCTTGCTGCTGCGCTTGATGTTTGTGCTGATTTCGCAAAAAAAAAAAAAACAAAAAAAAAAATAACTGAAATAAACTAAAGAAATCGCGTTCACGTATCATGTTGCAAGTATGAACCAGCAACAGCAGCGTCAGTCGCACCAACAACAACAATTGCAAATCAAAGTAATTTCACATTCTTCATAAACCATATTGAAGTCAGGAAACCGAGTAACAAAAGAGCAATCAACACGAGTCGCCGCCGCAACGTTCGTCGTATAGTCGTCATCTCGTCATTATAAATAGTATAGTATAGTGTTGTCGAGCGACGTAACTGTGCAACGCGACCGCAATGCGGAGCACCATTGCAGTGGGGCCAGCGGAAATGAAAGAGGTTGTCGGTTTAATCGGGTTCTTGCAGTTAATAGCTCTTTTATCATCAGGTCACGTTTTGTTGCTGTTTCTTTTTTTCGTATAGGTACTTTTGACATTTTGACTTAAACTTTTTTAATTTCTTCAGCGTGAGTCAGTGAAAATGTTTTCCGGATCTCTTTGTTTCTGAAAAAAAGTTAAGTTAGCCAATTCAAGGTTTCTGAAATTCAATGAAATCTCAGAGATTTCAGAAATCCGAAAACGTAGTTATTCAGAGAGAGTCCTCACTTTCGCTGTCAAAAAGCTGAGACTGATATTTTTTTTGAAAAAGAGTGCTTTTGACTTCTTGCGGAGAAGTTTCGTTCAGGTTTCTATACTCCTGCTCAGTCAAACTGACGGAGTTCGCCTCAGTGAGATCTCAGAAAAGTGAACTGGCTAACTGAGCATCTGAAGCCTGTGTTCTCTTTCTCTCCCCCTAAAAGTCAAGGGTATCTTCTTGAAGTGAAACTTCAACAGAGAAAAAGCGACCGAGACGGAATTAGTATGACGGAAATAAATTCACCCCATATTAGAGGAGATGAGGCGTTTGAAAAAAATTGTCTCAGTGAAGAACGCTCGTTATTTTTGCAAAACTATCGATATATGGTTACCTTACGAAGAGTATAACTAGAGTTCGAATTGTTGGATCTTCAAGGTAAAGGTTTTAAATTGAAGGTCAAATGTCAAGCTAAATTTTTATAGAAAAATATATGGATGACCAAAGCATGCTTAGCGGAGGCCAATGGCATAAACACTACTTTTATAAAAAAAAAAAAAAATGTTATACATTGGCATGGCTAGAGTCACTTCAAATACGAAATGCCTATTTATAACAGTTTATTGCAATTAAAAGTAGGACAAGACTGAAGAAATTCCAATTTATAACAGTTTTTCGCCACTATAGTTAGATTCTGAGCCTGCAGGGCCTCATCAACATCCGCCGGTGGTCACACTCCGGCACCGCGTTTTTTGAAAGTCGCGCGAAGAGCGTTGGCGCATAGCTAATTTTAATGGAAGTGACTCTAGACATGCTAATTATAACAGTTTTGGTTTATAAAAGTACTGTTTATGCTGCCCCACAGAGCCAAGGCCCTCCGCGCAGAGGTGGACATACTTCAGGCACCCAGAGTTTTTTTTTTAAGTCGCGCGATGCGCGTTAACGCACGCCCATTTTTACTGGCGAAAAGCGGTTATATAATGTCTGCAGTCTCGTACAAGTTTAATTACAAAAAACTGTTATAAATTGGCATTTCTCTAGTGTCGTCCTACCTATAAAAACAATAACTTATCATTTCGTTTCAATTGGGACACGATTTAAGTATTTTGTTTTGCTTGAAAAAATGCCAAGACTTCTTCAAAATGATTTAAAAAAAAATGCCTAGACGAAAGCGCCAATAAAATAACTAAGGGCTTTGAACTAATTAATTTTTTTTCACACATCTTTCCTCATCCGCACAAAAAAAAAAATAGACAAACAGAAAATAACCCACACGTCTTGAAGTGCTATGTTGTTATGATTGTTTTCTTTTTCTATTTATAACGGCACATTTTCTGTCTCGAGGAAATAAAAAAAAATATAACAAAACACCTATTTAAATTTAAACAACATTCCACACCTTCGTTCAGTTTTTTTTTTTTTTTTGTTTTTCAAAAGTTAAACAAATAAACAAAGATATAGATGGCGCTGTGGAGGTGTGTTCGTAATGTTTTGTTTAGATTTATTTATAATTAAAAACACAAAAAAAAACAACAATTAACATAAGTAGGTAGTAACCGATTTTTGGCTTCCCTAGTGAGTATATATCTCGTCTAGAGAATTGGTCCTTTAAGATAATTGTTTGAAGATTATTCGACCCCACACAGGCAAGGCGGTAGGTACATCATAACAGCAAGAGAAATCTAGTTCTTTTCCGTAATCCGAAAATAGAATTAATTTCGCTCGAAAAGATAAACATTTTTTTGTGCTGCGGTATAGTGTACTGACTACCGTATCGGATAAGTATCTTACAGCTAAAGTATCTAAAATAGAAAACAAGTGGACTACACGACATACCTAGGTACCAGGCAGAAGTTTAAAGCATTTTTGTGTTTTTTTTTTTTTCAAAAAATGTAATCCACCGGATGCTGTGCAACTCAAAAAAATGTTTTGCATGTTTTTTTTTTTTGTATTTAAATACAATTTTTGCACTCCCACAAAGGAGACCCCGTGCCATGTTAATTTTGGAATTTCCAATTGCTTTCCGAACTAAATACGAACTCAAGTGAGACATGATGATGGTCGGTGTCGCTGACGGCAGCGACGGCGCGCGGCGGCAGTGTCGTCGTTTTTAGCGGAGGTGGTGGCGGCATAACGTGTGGCTACATCCTGTGTGAATTTTTATTTTCTTCGCATGAAAGAAAAATTTAAAAGAAAATATACAAACATTTTTTGCACAAATTTCACCGTGAAAGCCTTAAAATTAATCACGTGTCAAGTCAGAGAAGTCACCTTCAGCAGATGATGTAGGTACGTACACACAAAGAAGCAAGAAAACATGGTTTTTCTTTTTGTTTTGTTCGTTGAATCTCATTCCCGACTTCCTAGTCTGGAGCAAAGGAGAATGTTTATATGAACTGTGTTCAAGTTAATTAAAGACAGTTTCAAACATTACTCCCGGACTGGCGACATGAAGGATAAACATCAATCAAAGAGAATTTACTTTATGAGACCGCTGAGCTGCGCTGGCTGTTTTGTTGATAAAAACTCCCAACAGCCCAACTTCTTGGCGCCAACAATAAAAATACAAATCATTTCGAAATAAAAGGATGGAAAATTTATTATTTTTTTTTTTTTTCAAAAATTGCACGAAAAACTCTGATCTGTCTGGGTTATGGTTTTGTGATATACCCTATAATTATCATTTTTCTGGTATGGTTTAAATAGGAATGTTAATCGTACGATATTAATACTTTTGCTTTTAAGGGCTATTTAATCTTAAATTAAAGCCTTCAGCAGCGGCCCTAAATATTTTTAAAAAATTGGAGTTTTTCAAAATGTATTCCTTTTTGTATTCTAATTAAGATTTCTTGAAATAGAAATTTTAGTCTTTCTAATTTGTAACTAAAGGTTGTTTTTTTTAGACGCATGGTTTTCAAGAAGAAATAAAACGCTAAATTTGCACGATTTGCAAACGTTGTTCAGGAGTAAGTCTATTTATTATGAAATGGCAAACCAAACTGAGCATAGATCAAGTGACAGCTGTCAAAAAGACCAACTCGGAAAAAAGGATTGCCAGATTGAAAACCACACGTCTATAAAACATACCCTTTACATACTTATCGAAAATCTCAGTTTTCTCCAAATTGTTCATAGGTATACATTTATATCTGTTCATCTTCTAACTACTGGTCCTTGATATTTTCTACTATTTTTGAAACTAAATATTCACGTAAAAAAAATTAAATCATACCCTATGTTCGATTTGATAAAACCCCTTTCAATCGAAACTTCATATAGGTACCTACATATATGGGCATGCTGCACACATTTTTGATATTTGACGTCTGTAGTAAATCTCCCATAGATACGTATCTGATTTATATCTTTTTTCCTTCAAACCAACCACCCCGGTTATAGACAAGCAGACAGACAGATAAATAGCTAGAAGCTAAGCAAGCATCAGACATAAGGAAGAAATCACTGTGAAATGTAGAATGGAAAACTAAACAAAAAAAAAATCAAAAATTATATACTTAACGAACCCAGAGTGTAGATAGAAACACACTATAATATTATATCTATGCCATGTTCAAATGTGCACTGTGGTGTTAATCATTGTAATGGCATACGACACCATCAAGAGAGAAATGCAAAGCCTGACGACGCCGACGATGAAGAACAGTGGAACAAAAGGGCTTCATTACTGGTAATAATTAAATAATGAAAATAAGACTTCTGAAACTTATTGGAAAATCCTCAAATAACATCTTATACTATGTTTCCACCGACCACTAAACTGAGATTTGATAAGATTTGTCATAATCTTCTTCAAATCTCGAAGATTTGCCATACAAATTTATTTCGTAAATCAAGAAGATTTCAAATAAATCTTGTTAAATCTTCATAGGGCAAATAGTTTTACAACTCGAACTAAACCAATTTATGTCGCGCTGAACGCATTCATTGGAAAATGCAACCTCTCACTTCAACTTCATACGAAAAAATGAAACAAAATTTGCATTTTGAGGGGTACTGTCAAAGTTAATCTATTTTTAATCTTTTTTTGTGGTGGAAACACTACATAGATTTATTTAATCTAAATTGAGATAAACCTTCGGTGGAAACATAGTATAAAACTTAATCCAGAGATAACTCTTGAAAAATGTTAGATTCAGTCAATTCAGATCCCGAGTTAAATTAACGAATTTTTTGAGTTGACTAAGAATTAACTGAATAGACATTTCTGACAGCTGCGTATCCAAACGCTATCAAAAATGAGAGGGCGACACTATAGTAATTGACCTCTATATAGGGCCGCCATCACTGGTTCTATAGTAAAAGCCCGTTTTCATAGTTCACTTTGATTTCGATAGATGTTTGACAGCTGAATGTTAAAGATTATCATACACTCACCATCGAAAATATTCCATCTTCTAAGGCCCAAGTTTTTGAGTGGTAATTTAAACCAGAGTTAGCTAACTCTAGAAGTAAATTAACCCACATTGATCTGAGGATGCAGTTTTTCGATGGAGAATGCATGTGAAATGACTAAACAATGGTGAATAAAACATCAAAAGCATCTGTTCAATTAATCCTGAGTTAAATCATCAAATTTGATGAGTTAAATCGAGTTAAACTTTAATCTCGAAGGTTTAACTAACTCCACTGAATAACTGCCCTGAGGCCCATGTTGACTTTCTCAAGATAAAGTTCTTCCATAGAGTCATATATTTATTCCAACTTTTCATTAACGCTGCACCACAGTTCAATTGACGGACAATGTGGTTGTATGGTGTGATGCTATGGCGTCGTCGTCGCTAAATCGACCATACAATGACGGCACGGTTGCGGCGGCGGCAGCGGGCTGTAGCAGTGTCGCAGGCCAGTAAAAACGTCAGATTAGGTAGAGCAAATTGAAAATTTTCTTTGCTGAGTCACCGATCCGCTCCGCCAACAATAGGCACCATCAACCAAACAAACAAGAACAGTCCCTTATTGCAAACAACCGTGCGCTCCAGCATCGTATTGCATAAAAAGATTGAAATTTGATCTTTGCTTTTTGACATGGTTCTGCTTGGGCTGGACCGGTGTTCGGCGTGGCAGACAATAATAATCCCAAGTGAAGGAAGAATCCATGGATTAGTGCTTCGCACAATATTTTCAACTTCGTCATCTTAAAATAAAAAAAAAAAAAAAAAAAAAAAAAAACCGTTGGTGTCGTAAAGTCATATTTAGTTTGGTTTTAGGTTATTTCGAAACGCACAGTTGAACAAAAGATAAAATTAAATTTTTTCTTCTTTATTGAACTTTATAAAAGTGTTAATCTTAATTTCCTTTGAAGTACCTATCTTTTTTTTTTTATTTTTTTTTATACTTTGTAATCCTAAACGAAAGTTCCTGTCTCACAGTATGATATTTTCTGATTTGGAGCAAGACAATTTTTTTATTTCGATATGGATGTCTTGAATGTTGAATGGCATATTGCTTTTGAATTGCTTTCTTTTCTGTGATGATGCATGTCAAATATACCTATTTATGTCAAGTATTTTTGTTTTGTCATTCTGTTTACTTTAGGTATTTCAAGTTGTCTGTAGCAGCAAAAAAACTGAAGTGAGGTTAAATATATAGAGAAATTCTCCGTTATTAGATTGTTACTTTGAAGTTCCTTAAGTACCTTAGATAAATTAATAGACTCTTGTTGACGAATCTGAATTAAACAGCTTTGTCTGTGACTCTTTCACAATGTCATTTGCGTTGAAAACGTCTGTCATAGCATGGTTAATGCAATAAAAGTAAAAAATATAGTTAAATTAATGCTTGGGTTTACACTACTGACAAAATGCCACTTTTTGTATTATTTTGGAAATCTACGGATAGTTTTTCGCATCGCATCGCATTAATTGCATCGAAGTTATCTCAGATGCAGTTTTTCAGTGTACGATTTACTTAAACTTTCAGCTGTCAAAAATCTACTTTAATCAAAGCGCGACACTATGGAAATGCCCTTTCACTATCGAAACAAACTTGGCGGTACTATGTGGAATTATGGATATACTTCCGCTATTTCCATTGTGTCGCCCCCTATATTTCAATTGTGTCTTGACTCACATCTGTCAGATATTTGTGTCTATCCAGTAAATCTAGAGTGAAATCACAAAATTCGTTGATTTAACTCGGCATCTGAATTGAATGAAATATATGTTTTAGGTCCAGTTTTTTAGTGTGAGATTAAAGTTAAACAAGAGTTAACTCATGAAATTTGGTGACTTAACTCAGGATTAATTGAAAAAGTGTTTTTAATGTTTTATCCACCGAGTTTGTTTAGTCGTTCCGCATGCATTTTCCACCAAAAAACTGCTTCCTCAGTTAACTGTGGGATAATTTTCTTCTAGAGATAGCTAACTCTGGTTAAACTCACCACTGAAAAACTGGGCCTAGCAATTAAATCGAGTTTAACTCCGAAACTCGTATGATCTTACACTGAAAAACTGGGCCTTAGCTGTCAAATAACTATAGAAATCGAAGGTCGATACTATGAAAATCAACGATGTGCGGAACTATGGGAATTCAAAAGGTGTTTCACCACAGCACAATGCAGCATCTGTCAGAAATGTATGTTCATTTAGGCCCAGTTTTTTTAGTGCGAAATCTTTCAGTTTCTGGGGCAAACGTGCGACGTAACTGCTGAAACAAGTTTTTCAGTTAATTTAGGTCGTGTGTAAATTGAATTAAAATCGCGTTACATTTTATCTTAAGTTTAATTTTTGAAACTAATGAGGTAAATATATATGTGGAAACGTCAAAATTTAATCTCGGATGAAATTAAATCAACATTTTAAATCAATTCACTGCCGGTCTTAGATCCCGCGTAAGGCCGTGTGAGAATTGGATTAAAATTTTGACGTTTAGACGTACAAATTCACCTCATTAGAGTTAAAAATTAATCTTCGCATGCAATTTAATGTGAATTTAATTAAATTCACTCACAAGTTTTGGCCGTGTTGGAATTGGACTTAAATCGCCGCGAATTCTATCCGAAGATTATTCTTTTAAATCAATGAGGTGAATCTGTACGTGTAAACGTCAAAATTTATTCTCAGATTAAATTTAATCGAATTTTGTATGCAATTGGCACACGGAATTAACTGAACTGAATTGGTATTTCTGACAGGTGCGTATCAAGATCGAGGTACGCCACTATGCCTGTTTGGTGACTAAAACTTCAACCAAGTTTCCCAGAAACTTCACAATACCAAACAGACCTACTATGCAAAGGACAATTTGGAACTTCCACTAGACGTCAGTCCCAAAACAAGCAAAAAAAAGAATCAATAGTTTGACAGTAAAATATGTAGGGAAAACGAAAAACATGTGATTTTTTTCCCTACATCTTTTTTATGTCAAAATTGGAAAGAGAAAAGACAATGATAGTTTCTGGAAAAGCCTTATTTCTATAGAATAGGCTGCCATTCCAATTTCTATAACGTAAAGTCGATTTCTTTAGTGTGGCAGTTCGATTTCGTTAGATTTTTGACAAGAGGGAGTTAAAGCCTGATTACACTATTCCTTTTTTCTTTGCTTCAGCTTTTGTCTTTTTGACAGATTGAGTGACAGGTTTATTAAATCAGAGTTAAATCAGTACTGAAAAACTATAGATTTAAAGTGGAGAAAAGAGTTAAAACTTGAACTTCTGCCTTAAATATTCCATCAGTCACATTTATACATGTGAAAGTAATAAGTTTGGAGCATATTATTTATGATTTTCTATAAGGCAACTTCCTCTATAAGATCTTTGATGTAATCAACAATTTTATTATTATCTGAATCATCTGGTTTATTATTTTGTTCCCATATGACACCATACCAATCACCAAAATTCATTTATAATTTCTTCCCACCCAAAAGTGTTACAAAAGTGGTCTTGTGTATACATTTTAGGACTTTTAAATATCTAAATCGTATTTGGATGTTTGTAATGTCTTTCCCACGCACTCGAAACACCGCACATGTTTCTAAATTTCAATTTTGTATATCTATGGGAACAAAACAAAAAAAACAAAAAAAAAAACCATCAGACCAACTCCCCCGCTCCTATACTATAATCAAATAAGTATCTATAAAAGTCTTTCAAGAAAGTATCTTTTCTTGAGTCTTATTTTTTTTTCTTAAATTTTTATTCTCATACGTGATCACTTGACACAAGCCTTTTACTTGTTGTTCTAAATTTGTCTGTCCTCCCCAAAAGCTGTCGAATTCTTTATATTTTCTTAGACAAATGTGACGACTTTTAAAAATAAATTTAAAAGATAGACAAAGTCAATTTCGTATATAATGGGACAACTATAGATGACAGATTATACATTGAATGCAAGGGTCATGTTGATGGAAAAGTATCTTGTATTTTCTGTCTAGAAATTTGCATATAAATTAGATCAAAAACTTAGAAGAGAAGAGGAGAAGACATTCTTGGGGCTTTGAGGTGCTGTGCTATAGCTGATCGAGCAAAGAATTTTTTATACCTAGTTATCATTAGCATTTAATGGAAACAAACTTAAGTCGTAAATTTCACAGCCCCCCTCGATAGAACGAGTGATATTAGGCTGTCATAAAATTCAACGACTTACCATTTGTATCTAAGAATTCCTACATCGATAGAGTATTGTAGTTGCGTCAACCCATAAGTGACCGGATACCATAAGCCATCAATATTAAACACGAGGCATATTCATCTTTGTTGTTTTTTTTTGTTTTTTTTTTTTATTATTGGTTCGACTAAAGAGTATCTTTGTATCTGTAATCTGTTTTTGTCTCGGTTAAGGCGGTAAAATTTATAAAACCAGACAATCTTCTTTATAGCAATGAAAAACAAGACGAAGGAGATTCTTTTATACTATAGGTAAGGTATATAGGAAAAAGATTTAGCTCGGGTGGTCGGGTCGCGTCTTGATAGTTTTTGTGAGCGGTGAGATAGATGTTGTTGTGCCCCACGCTCTTTTTGGATGCTTTTTTCGGACATTATAATATCGACTAGAACATGAGCGCATAGAGTCTAGAGATCACAATTCAATATGCATCCAGGCACGGAGCTCAATATTTGTTCATGGAGGGCAGTCATTTCTCATTTATTCTGTTTTACTTGTAACATTGAAAAATTTCACAAAACCACTTTAACACTAAGCAGATTCTTTCTTATAATCCAGCACAAAGTTATTTATTATAATCTTTCAATCAATAAAACGCAATTTGACTAACTGTTATATTTTTTTTTTTTTATATATTTACAGAAAACCAACAAAATGCAGGTAGAGTCAAGTTTCACAAAGTATGCGGGTCGAGTACCACCGCTAGATTTGTCCAACGTTAATAGTAGTTGTCGCAATGAGAATGACCTCCACCTGTGGAATAAATCAACACCAGGTGGCAATTCAGTTAATGGCAAGAAACACCCATCATACCCCATCAGCCACCATCAGCATCATCACCACATTAGCCGCCAAGAAGTTCAATTTGGCACCGATGGCCTGCCCATAGACCCACGCGATTGGTCGCGGGCGGACGTATGGAAATGGCTTATCAATATGGCTGTTTCCGAAGGTCTCGAAGTAACCCCTGAATTGGCACAAAAATTCCCCATGAATGGCAAGGCATTGTGCCTAATGAGTCTGGATATGTATCTGAGTCGTGTTCCTGTGGGTGGTAAAATGCTCTATCGTGATTTTAGAGTGCGATTAGCACGAGCGATGGCAGTGCTATCATAATTTAATATTAGGGTTAATATGGTTATACTCGTATGTAGTTAGATAATATATTCACTTGTAGATTTATAAATATACTTATAAAAAAAATGCAAATAAACAGAAAAAAATATTACAAAATATGTAATTAATGTATGTATTTAGAACTTTGTTTAGTTGAAAAAAAAAAAAAATGAAAAAAATAAATTAATGTAATATCTATGTGTATTAATTAATATATACATATAATGTGAGTTTTTTATTTTTGTATCCATAATAATTATGATTTTTATAATTTTAATTAAACCTAGGTATTATATTTGTTTTGCTTAAATATTTTTTCCTATTAGTTTTTAAGTAATAATTTAAATATTTTTTTTGTTATTTATATGAATTAGATGAGAAAAAAAAAAAAACAAAACGGAAAAGAAAATACGAAAAAAGATACAAAAATAAATTCAAAAAATAAATGTGTAAATAATTTTTTTTAACGAAATCTTTGCGTTGTCTTTAATTTTTAACTTCTCTTGTGGAAGTTAAGAGAGTTTATCATTGATTCGGTAGACACTGAAATTAAATTATTTTAATTTTCTTTTTGCAACATAGTAATTGTCCAGAAAGAATAGAACAAGAAATGCGAAAGAAAGGAAAAAATTGGTCATGGCTGAAACAGGTGTGCATCTTTTCGCGTGCAGCGAAATTTATGACACATATGTAGGTTCTTATATGGGAGAGGATTTAATCAAGACACACTTCACGTAATAGGCGTTCAGCCAAGAGACTTTAAAAGGGAAACTATGAAAAATCTCCGTCGATTTTGTTACCTCGTGTGAAAGCTACAGGAGAATTTAGGAGAAAATAAAAGAAAACGTCAAAAAAACTCCGGCGACTTGTTTCCTTGCCTGAAAGCACAGTACCTATAGTAAAGGTAATAAAGGGTGTTTTTTTTTTAGAAGTGTGGTTTTCAAGAAGAAATAAAACGCATATAATTTAATGTTATGGCCAAGAATTTAGCTTTACTATAAAGATAAGGGTTTGCCGTTATGTTTTAAAAATGATTTCGGACAAGTGTTCGCCGCCACAGCAGCAATAGCGCCTTCGGTGTGCACTGTACGGCGTCTCTGAGGGTGCGCATTATCCACTATATTAAACGTGGTGCGAAACCGATCCATGGTTGCTCGAATTTATATTATTTGTGATTATGTCGACCGAATATTTATTTTGGTAATAAATTTGCACGATTTGCAAACGTGTGTTCAGGAGTAAGTGTATTAATTATGAAAATGCAAACCAAACTGAGCATAAATCAAGTGACAGCTGTCAAAAAGACCAACTCTGAAAAAAGTATTGCCAGATTGAAAACCACACGTCTAAAAAAAACACCCATTATCATTAGCATTTTCGTTCAGTTTTGCCCATCTGTGAAAATCAAACGAAAATGGCGGAACCAGTACTCCTTCACTTGTCAAACTTCAATTTTTGTTCTGTGTTCCAGCCATTTTTTTTCAAAATCTGAAAATTCAATTTTGACAAGCTGATGGGCAGTAAATTAATAAATTACCATAGATTTACAATATTCGATTCCCCTCTACCATTATATGTAGCCAAAAACCACAGAACAAGATGAACAAAACCGAACACTGATGGAATATCGCTCGTAAAGCGCCAGCTTTTCCAGCGATATTGATAGGATTTACTTTCCAATAACCAATAACCAACTACACGCTTTGTCCTTCATATTGATGTCTTCATCGTCAGCGAACCTAAGATATTGACTGAATTTTTGAAAAATAGTGCCTGATGTACTGACTTTGACGCTGTTCTTCCACAATGCGTTTTGTGGTGATCTCCCCCACTGGTCTACGGGTTAATTTCAACAATCATGTGATTTCTAGAAACTTGAAGGATACGTGGTCAACAAAGCCTGATAGTAGTAGTTCAACTGATTCCCAGATAACTTTGAAATTTGTAGACTCACTTTGGCCTCAACCTGGTAGTCGTCCAAGTCGATGTTGGCTACTCGGAAGGTATACACATTACACTTCTCAAGATGCTAGAGAAATGCCTCCCTTCAATGGCAACAGAATCTATTTGGTTGCATGTTCGACCATCTGCTGAGGGTCACCGCTGGAATTGAACGCTGCCCAAACGTCATGTTTTTTCGAGCTGCAAAATTAATGAGCCAAAGTCCGTTGGTAAATTTGGTGCCGTGTGGGCTGCGCTTTTCAATATGGATGACAAATTTGGCCTGATGCAGATCGTCTCCAATCTTTAGTTGACTTGGCAAAAACTCAAGACTCTTTGCCTAATTTTTTCTCTGACAGCAAAACTGCACCCAAACAAGGAGATCTTTGCATTAAGGTGTCTGTTCTTGTAGCAAAAATCGCAGTTCTTCATTTTTCCTAGGTCATGTCCATCCTTGCGTTCAAGAATATATCCGAGGCGGTGTCAACCTATAAAAACATTTTGCGGATACCTTGAGTTGTTGTTGCATCAGCTGTTTTTTTTCCTATGGGATTACAACAACACAAACTTATCCCTATAGCTTTGGATTGATCCTCGAACGCGGCCCATTTACATCCCATCGAATCTCCTGGAGAACTTTAGGCGTTCTTCCTTTTTAGTTCAGAATAGAGCTCTAAACAGAGTCCGAGCATGTCGAGCATTTCGAGCATGTTCTAAACGTCTTCTGAACGAAGCGTGTTCTGAGCACTCTGAAATATTTTTGAAACGCACCTGAACGCTTAGCTCTCAAATGCTTGTGTTCAGCATTTAACTCTGTCTGCTCAGTTATTTTATTCTGAGCTCATAGAGCGCACTCTGAACACCCTCAGAACGAACAATTAACACACATATTTGAAGCTCTGAACAATCAGAGCGAAAAAAGAAACACAATTTTTTGTTTGACAGTTCAGAAGAAAAACGCTTTTTGAAACTGCCAAGTGTCTCAACTCTTAGCTGCTTAGCTTTTAGTGACCTGTTTAACGTGTGCACGATCCCAGGATTTTAAGCAGCGCACAGTCCGTAGAAGAATCTGGGGCATTACTTTCGAGTCTATTCAAGAGTGGGATCAAATCAAACGTAATCTCCGATTAAAGTTAATCGAGTTCTGTTTATTGGAGCTTGATTAAGGATTAAAGTACAAAGTTGTGATTTCGTAAATTCGAAAAAATTCAACTGTATAATCAATCTTCATATAGTCAGACCCCTGATCTTAATCAAATCGGCTTTTAGACCTCTTTAAAACCGCCTCTGTCCCATACTTTCGTACTCATTTCGACGTTAGCTTAGGTTTATAATTTCAAACGAAAAGTTTGATGAGGGTAATCTACCGCACCCATTGCCCTCCTCCTGTATACGCTACCTAGCCCAACAACCAATAATGTTCCATCAAATGAATTGTCTAAAAGTTTCGAGAGGGCAGACGAAGAACTAAGAACCTGATGTGCCACGCACTAGTATGATGTTTGTTTGGTTTGAGTTTTTCATCTTTCTTCGGTTCGGGTTATAAATTATTTTTAAATTACAACTTGTAAGCCATATGGCTGTCAATTTTTATCGCCATCGGAATTAAATGAAATTAACAGAACGATAGATCGACATGTTATAGAAGAATTGTGTATCTTTTATTTTTTTCTATTTTCTTTTTACGTGTTAAAGATATACACAAATAATACAAAAATGTATTCCGTATTCCGTGATCTATTGATTGGGGTCTTCAGTTCGTCGTAATTTGTTATTGTTATCCTCGGTTTTTTTAGGTCTCTAAAAAATAAAAAAAAAAGCCATTATTACAGCCAGCACCACAGTGTACAGTGTTTCTTCATAACCAGGGATGTGATACTTTCTGGATCTCAATTGAGTTTGATTTTTTAAATGAAACAAAATTGATTGCCATAAATCAATCGTTTATTAAGCCTTTTCTCTTAAATGAAAGTAAAATATATTATATTGTTTTAATTGGTTGGGGCCATCAAGGGTTATTATATCTACACGTTTTCAAGCTTGCTTGCTTGGGGCTCTTGTGGTTTGTTGAATAAAAATATTTTTTTGTTAGGTTATGTGTGACATCATCAACGTTTTATCACCCGCTGCTTTTGATGATATGCTTCATTTTCTTTTTAAGTGATCACGATGATGGAGCAGAAGCGGCAAGATTTTTATCTAAGTAGGTATGCGTATTCATTTGAATATTGTCGTTTAATTTTTAAGTGGGCTCCTTGGAATCTGACGCACGCAAGTTAATTATCTATCGAAGTCGAAGGGAATGTTTAATAATTCATAGCTCTAGAGACCGTGGTCCGTGGGGTTGATTAACAAAAAAAACTTTTCGACGACCGAGACGTGACGTTTGGCCGCCGCCGACACGATATGTTAAGAACTTATGAAAGATTTAATGAAACACATACGATAGGTACACTGTGATAAACAAGCATTTACAAAGTTCGAATGTTTGTGTTCAGAAAATTCGTAGCATTTAAGGAATGATTCTTTGATTGCTGTTTGCTTTGTTTGATGCAATTGGAGTTTTACTCATTCTAATGTTTTTTTTTTTCTTTTAAGCCGTGGGCTCCTCAACATCTGTGGTCTCACCAATTTGTTTTTAAAGTCCATACTTAATAAAAAAAATATATGTAAGTGTAAATCTTCCCAACGAACACCCTGTAGAAAAAACAATATTTTATTAAGAGTTCTCAAAACCCAAACAAAATACAAATATTTTCAAAGTGTATGTACACGATTTTTTTTGCGATAAGAGAAGGAAGTGAGGCTGACATGAGGTCAAAAATGTAATCGCATAAGGAACATTAACAATTAGCGCCACTTTTCGATTATAGTTTTATAGTTAAAAAAAAACAGAGGTTTGTGAAAATATCTATAAATAAAATAAATGTCTAACTCGAGCTTCCTGTTTTCAAACAACAATTCCAAGGTTTCTTCAAATTTGTAATAAAATGACTTAGAACTGATAAGCATTTATTGAAGGTAGGTATAGGTACCTATACTTTTAAGAAATTTGTTTTTTTTTCCGTATGAGAAATCAAGGTCGATTTAATTTCAAATTTATAATGGAACTACAATTCGAGGGGGGGGGGGTGCTGGCTGGAACATTGAAGTCTTTAAAAGTACCTCCAGAATAGCAGGACAGGGAGTTTAGGATCTTTATCGAATGATATTGAGTTCGAAAAAAAACCCTATATCGAGGCCTATCTGTCAAAATCTCTTTTGTCAAAAATGCAAAACTATTCAGGATACACAAAAAAACTGACTCAAACAAATTAATAAAATGAAATTCTTAGAACATAGAATGTTTTAAAAGCTACTAATTTCGTCTTGACTGCTTGAACACAATGGAGACGGATCTGCAACTGGAGCTGCAGTCGGCCTAGCTGTCAAAATATTGAATAAACATAAATTCAATGTTGCGAACACAACGCAACGTAGCTGCAAACGGAGCTGCAGCTGCAGCAAGAGTTCACTAAATTTAAAATTTTTTGTGCAGCATTTTTGAAATTTCAAAATTGATGGAGGCCGAACAAGCCCATTTCAACTCGATGAGTGTTTATATAGGGATTGAAATGAGTTTCAACCTCTCTTCAATTCCTCATGTTATAGCTATCAGTGCTTTTGAAGTTAGAATGTCAGAAAGCTTTACAGCTGCATTGTGGGCACGCAAAAAAAAAAGCACGTAGGTGCGATAGTTTTTTTGAAAACTATGGCACCTGTAGCTGCAGCTTTAGTTCCAGTTGCAGCATTCTATTGTGTTCAAGCAGTAAAGCTGCATATCTTCAATCTGTATCTATATTTTTGAAAACATTCATTCGATCCTCAAAAAGTGACGGATGGATTTTGACAGAAAAACGGAATCGTGTCTATGTAACTGAAATTGCTGAGGTTTCCGAGATCTTATTTTCATGAACATGCCTATTTTCTCTCAAATCTTAATCCCTAAGAAGATTATAATTATTCCAAAAAGCAATAAAAGAAGTTTTTTTCGAAACTTATACCTACTGACTGACGGTGTGCGGTGGCGTATGTGAAATCTTTTTTTTGATTATTTTGATTATTAAAGATAAATTTTTATGTTTCTGCAATTTCAGAACATCATATAGGAGGGGAGTCTATTTTCATCATTTTAGACCAGGAGGGTGAACTTTGTAATATAAAATGCACGACTAGATCGCACGAACTTGCCCTTGAGCTTCAAGTTGCATTAAATTTTTAAGATTTTGTAGATTTTGACGGCCTGTGGCAGCCATGTTGTTTTTGTGACATCTGTCAAATCTGTTGTTTATTATTCAATTACTTATGCCAAATCACCATGGCAAGTTACACGCTTGAACAGCAAGTCCAAATGATAAAACTTGAATTTCAAAATCTTTTGGAACAACGATAAGTGCGTTGCGCCTATTTTACCAAATAAGAGAGAAACAAACTATTTTATTTACCTACCCGACGCGACGTTTCGACAGGAGTTGCTATCTTCTTCAGGGGATCTTTATTGAAACAAATAATCACAAAAACACAGTAGTATCATAAACAATTGAAAAGGAATTTTTAAAGAGAAAAGAAAACTTACTATTGCAATAGGTATTTAAACAAGTACTTAATAATTATAAAAGTAAATAAAACAGATATTAGTTATTTTCTTTTTTACCGAAATGCAGACAACAGTGCACACAAAAATCAATAAAATTTTATCAAAATCGTTAGAGCCGTTTCGGAGATAATTAAATTTTTCATAACGATTGTATGGCAGGTACCGTTTTTCTCTGCTTCCGACATTACACAAAATACCTCTGTTCGTTTACTTCCTAAAACTATACTTATTTCAGTCTAAAGTTGTTTTGTCAAAGTTCACGTATGAAAATTGGCAGTTTTGAGAAGTAAACGAACAGATCTAATGTGCGACTATTCACCCTTATTGCGAAGATCAATTATCAACTAATAATTGATATTAATCAACCAATTTTATTATATGGTATTGTGAGTGCCAACTGTCATCGGATTGTGGACCAATTGTGAATTTGTCTCAATAATCTATTTTGAATGAAACAAATCGGTATTGTGAACAAAAATTTTCATCGACTTTCTTGTTATCTGTTAATTTTTATTTCAATCGTAAATTTATAGTTGATGAGTCTGTGCTTAACTAAAAAATAACAAAAAAAAAATGTGAGTTTCGAATTGTATACATAAGTGATAAAATTGTTAATTTTTTATTTCCAAAGGTCTCAAAAAGTAGTAAGCAACAAAAAACAGTTGTCCAAACTTTAAAAAAAACTAGAAACGAACCAGAGTAATTTACAGATTAATTTTTATATGAAAATCGAAACCTTAATAACTGCATTTGGCTTTCCAATTCCAAAGGATTTGATGGATCCCTCAAACTCCTGCGCATTTTAGCAGTTTTAGGGAAAGAAGCATCATTTAACTCCTCATCTTCATCTTCATCAAAAAAAAATCTATTGAAGTCATATTGGGTGCTTTCATAAATGCATGATTGCGACAATCTGACAAATGCATAACTTTCATAAAAGCAAATGATAAATGTCAGATTTTCATAAAAGCAAACCGCAAATATTTGCAGCGCAAATGTGCAACTATAAAGACACATGCAATATAGTATAAACGATTTCCTTTTCTTTTTTGTTCCATCTGTCAAATTCTTTCACTATGAAATATGACGCAAATCAGAAAAAGTGTTCATAAATGCAGTGTAAAACACATGCGCAAATATTTTGTATGAAGTTAATATGATTGCAATTGATCGCATGTAAACAAAGCAAGCATGCATTTATGAAAGCACCCATTTTTTATTTTTTTTTTTAAATTTTATTATTTTCTTTCTACGTCTGACTTCTGTCAGACGCACATCTCCATTCACAATAATAGAAATATTTTGAAGGCATTCACAATAGCACAATAATTTATCAATTCATTTTTCACAATACCGATTTGAATTTAAATTGATAAGTTCTATCAATCGTCAATCGGTTGATAGTTGATCTTCACAATAAGGCTCATTATTTGTCTGAATTATGAGCTTTATTTACATTTACCTCTATTCACATTGACCCTATAACACCCCTTAACGATTAGACAAGAAAAATATCATATTAAATTTTTGTTATTTCGAATGTAGATACATAATTATGTTTGTACAATTATATGTACATCCCGAGAGAAAGAGAGAGAGAGAGAATTTCGGGTTTTAGTCGTTTTGACGGCCAAAAAAGGTGTTTTCAGACGGTTTGAGATTGGCTTTGGCACTTAATACCTAATATTATTGATTGAACTTGCAAATCTGATTATTTAAAAATATAATGAAAATCTTGTGTGTTGATATCATTATGGGCCTTACCAATAACCAAACGCTAAACACGCGTTTTGATAAATGCCAGGTTAAACTTTGAAGACGAGTTAATTTGTGTGTTTACCAATAACCAAATTAAACACACCTTTTACTAATTATAGCTCTATTACAAAATCTAGTACAGTACTTGTCAAATAGACAGCTGTGGAATGACATTTGTGTTATTTTGCAAAATAAACAAACAATTTTTCTGGTTCCAAACAGATTTAAACTTTTTTCACTTATGAAATTAAAAAATGAGTTCCGACGACTAGGATATTATTGATGGCATTAGTATTTTGGAGGATGTGGCACAATCTCGCCGAACAAAAATATATAAAAAAAGAAAAGATCCTTTCGAAGAATGTGATGATGGGCTTTACTGATTCCATTAGCAACTCCTTCATAGCTGATTGAGTCCAATTAGTTCTTTTAACGATTTTCAGTCATTTACAATAATTCAATCTGAAATTGGAATGTACCTACAGTCAATTTAACAAAAGGAATTGATTAAATTGGATATTTTACTTACATTTTTCAATTAAAAGCGCACAAACTAGAGTGAGAATAACATAGACGCGACAGATAGGAAATTTTTTTTTATATTGCCTTTAGCTGTCTGATTGACAGCACAAACAAGGTGTTTACACTATTAAACATGAGTTTCTTCACTTTAAATTTAAAGGCACGTTTAGCTTTAAGCTATTAAATTGATTATTGGTATGGTTAATTTTTTAGAGTCCATTTAAATATTTAAGTGATCTCTAAATTTGATTATTGCTAAGGCCCTATATTAATACGGTTAACAATTTTTTTGTACTCCCTTTTTAATATACGTAAACCGAACGCCCGACAATAAAAAATATACCAATTCAAAGCTATTATTAATTTGAAGTGCCATCAGAAGAGATTATGTGAATCCGTCGATTACTTACATGTAAAAATTTTAAATAATGGTTTCCCATATACAAAGTCTAAAAAAAACAAATTCACGATACACCCGAGCGTAGTGTACCATAACAAAACTTCACTTCCAACGTGTTTCATGTAGCTTATGTCGTTTTCGTTTGGATTTCGGAACTGTTCCATTCCTATGGAAAATGAAAAATTTGGAGTAAAAGGAGTGAAAAAGGAGTAGCTCCGAACTTCCACTCGAAAACGACATAAGATTCAATATTTGTTGTTTCGTTCCGAATGATGTACTCTACATCTACTTACAATGAGTAGTCATCAGTAGTGAAATTTCGGAGCAGATTTGTACAAAAAAAGTGGAGTAAATAGGAAATTTCTGGAGTAGATTTGAAAAAAAAGAAAAAACCTTCAAAAATTGTATTTTTAACAAAAACAAAATAAATCACATATATACAAATTCAATTTCAGAACTGAATAGCATTTTAAATTTAAACGTTCAGAGCCAGAGTTGGTTAGAAAACTGAACAACACAGCCCTTTCCTATAGTTTGGCTAAAGAATTTGTGATTTTTTTTAGTTTTGGAAAAAACGAGTAAATCTCAAATAAAAAAAAAAAGTGGTGGAGTAGATTTATTTTCTCAAAATTGGAGTAAATTTACTTCGATTGGAATAAGGTTCTAAAGCTGTTAGGTATACTCTACGCACACATGCAACACCAAAAGCTGCAAAAAAATATAATATTATACATTATAGGTGTGTTTTGTTGAGCTAGTTACTGGACCAATTCCGCAATGTTCCACCTTCCACATTAAGCCATATAGTTACTGAAAACCAAATGTGCTGTTAACTTGTTGTTGGTAGAATTTGCATGTGACATTTTGGCTTAATGTGAAGAATTTCTTAATGTTCAAATTAAGGAGCTCAACAAAACACGCCTTATATGTATTTTAATATATAAATACAGATGGTCGAATTTCGACCACAGGCGATACTAGTAAGTATAATATTATGAAACGTACTGATTAAAAGATTATGAAACGAATCGCATGAGATGAGACGATGCGACCCCATATTGTATATCAATCAAAAGAAACCGTGTTGCCATACGATAATGTAACCTGTACTGTAACTCAGTAAGTGGAAAAATAACTATAAAACAAAAATATACTAGACTAAAGTATATATATAATAATAATTGTTATTTTAATAACTTATCAACGTTAAAAACATTGAAATAACCTCAAAACAATGATGCAACGCTTATAATAATAAACACACCGCAACCAATCGTGTGTGGTGGTGTGCTGTGCTACGAAGCTATAAACATTAAACATATTTGAAACTCAATTATTTTTATTATTTTTTTTTTAAAGTCAAAGTCAAACCGGATATGAATTACAAACTTGGCTTGACTGGCTGAATTAGCTTTATGACAAAAGGTCAGGTGTTTTGTAATTAAATTAAATTAAAAACAAACTGTATATGTATGTAAGGTACATACAGACATATAATTATGACACATTTTGCAAAACCTGATATGGTGGTGGAGTTCAATTTAATTAAAAATGTTCACTTGACCTTATTCTCGGATTTTTATGTGATGGCTGAGCTAAAGGATAGTGATTGTGCGTTGTCGTTATTATATTAAATTCAAGACTATAAGACCAGTACTCAATTGGCAACATGTTTTGTTTACCATTAAATACCAATTTCCCTTATAGACTCAAGTGCGCGATCTAAAAATTTTAATTGAATTTTAAAAATTAGCATGGCTTCCATACAAAGTTCAAAGACACACTCATTTGTTTTTGAAATGAAAATATCAACAAAAAGTAAATAGTAATGAACCAGACACGATTTCCTGTTGGTACTTAAAAATAGATAAACATTGATTTTATTAAATGAATTTTTGTTTATAACCTAAAGCTTATGCAAAGTGGTTGTGCACTCTGTTGACGGAAGATGGATTATAACGAAAACAGTTTTTTTTTTATTAATTTTTTTTTTAATTTACGTTTATGATGGAGAATTGAAATGATTATAGGAAAATTTTAAACACAACAAATTTACTTCCAATTAAGAGAAGCGATAAGGTAGAATGGTTGCAGGACAGTATACTATATTCATATGTATGCACATTTCCTTCCATATATAGATTGACATATAGAATTTATTGAAAGTTGTTTTTCGGGAGATAATAAGTTTATAGGTTCGTTGGAGTGCAATTCATTTTTGTTTTGTATTTTGTTTGTAAACCACATTCTCGAGAATAGCAATGTTGCGAATAAGATTGATTTACTTGTTTTTTTTTTTCAAGGCGTAGACTATAGATTATAAGAAAACCATTTATCCCATCCCAACCTTAAGGAATATGGATGGAACATAAATTAACAGTTGACTTTTACCGGAATAAGTAGCACTTAAGTTTTCCATATTAGAATATTAGGCTAAGCGTGAGTGGAAGTGGCGAAGAGGTATCACGTTGTTGAGTACCGCCTATAAAATACTCTCCCCTCTATCCTACAAGACCGGATAACCCCATACGCTAAGACCATCATCGGACAATATCAGTGTGGTTTCATTCCAGGCAAATCAACAACTGATCAGATCTTTACCCTTAGGCAGGCGATGGAAAAATGTCTAGAATTTAACATCCCAACATACCACCTGTTTATAGACTTTAAGGCCGCCTACGATAGCATAGCCAGGGTAGAACTTTACAAAGCCATGAGAGATTTCGGCATCCCAAATAAATTGACACGACTATGTAGGTTGACCATGACCAACGTAACAAGCCAAGTAAAAATAGCCGGATTGCTATCCAAACCAATCAACATCTTTAATGGACTCCGACAAGGGGATGGTTTGGCCTGCCTGCTCTTCAACCTGGCGATGGAGAAAGCAATCCGTGACTCTGGCACGGCAACAAGAGGGACCATCGTCAACAGGTCCAGCCAGATACTGGCTTACGCAGACGACATCGACATCATCGGAAGAACCGAGCAAGCTGTACATGATTCCTTCATCCAGATCGAGCAGGCGGCACAAAATCTGGGGCTGCACATTAGTGAAGGTAAAACAAAGTACATGGTGGCGTCAAATGCGAGAGGAACAGTTGGTCAAACAATCAAGGTAGCGGAGCACGAATTTGAAGTGGTGCAATCTAGCACCAATAGTAGCAGCCGATAACAATATAGAAGAAGAAATACGCGGGCGGCTTCTCAAATCCAACAGAGCCTACTATAGTCTGTCAAAGCTCTTCAAATCCAGAAATCTCACCATAACTTCAAAACTGCTGCTGTACAGGACCATGGTCCTGCCAGTACTCACATATGGATCCGAGACTTGGGTGCTTAGCAAAAGGCACTCCGACCTCTTAGCCGCGTTCGAGAGAAAAGCCTTAAGGAGAATTGTTGGCCCCATATGTGAGGAAGGACGATTCCGGAGACGGTACAATCATGAATTGTACGCAATCTACCTTGAAGCAGATATCGTGACAAAAATTAAGCTCGGTAGACTCCGGTGGGCAGGGCACCTAGCTCGCATGAGCGAAGATGAACCTGCTCGGAAAGTTCTTTGTGGTACATTCTATGGTAGACGACAGCGTGGTAGACCATGCTTGCGCTGGAGAGATGGCGTAGACCAGGACGCCCGGAGCCTTGGGGTGCGCAACTGGATGGCGGCGGCTCGAGACCGGGATGGGTGGAGAGACTTGTTGAAGGAGGCCAGGACCGGACCGCGGTTGTCGAGCCGACGATGATGATGATGTAAGTGGAACTTAAGTCACGAACATCGGAGACTTAAGTTCAGAATAAAGCCTTATATCAAAAGTTTTGCAAGTCAAAGATATACATATCAAACTGACGAGCAACGCGAAATGAAGTTGAATGGAATCAATGGAATCGAAATCAAAAATGGCTTTAGGGTTATTCTTTTTCAGTTTTTGTTATTTTTAGGCAGCGATGTCAACTGAGGCTTTTTCATGCCTTTTTTTTCATTTCAATTAGAAAAAGGAGATGATTCTAATATTTTCCTATTCTTGAAAAATTAGTAAACCATATTCTATGGTTGCGGCATTCCGCGACGGTTGAAAGGATTTTTTTTATGCATTCATTTAAATAAAACAAAGCTGAGAAATGGACTTAATGCAGAAACTTTGAGTGAAATTCTTCACGCAAAGACGCTTTTCAAAAATAAAAAATTGCTATGATCTGAAATTTAAGCAAGAACCCACTTATATTTGTTTGAAAAAAATATGTATGAATTTAAGGAACAGGACGATCTCGATTAAATATGTGCATATATTTTTTGTTTTTTATTTTTTTTTGTAATTAAAATATCTGAATTAATTAATGTTCCTCAATAAGATGTTTTTTGTGATTTATTTAAGTTTTTTTTTTTATAAAGGATTGTTTTGTTATTTAAATCATATTTGTGTTTAATTAAAAAAATATTAGGTGAGGCTTTTTTTTATTGGAAAAGGCATATTTTTTTTCTCAAGTTAGGCATTATTTTGCCCAAATTGGTTGGCAACGCTGTTTGTAGCTTGAAATGGGGTGGAAATAAAAAAAAAATATGCGATTTTATAAATTCTTTTGGTTGGTTATTTTTTTGGTTGGAGTGAAATGGGACAAACACAAAAAAGTAGTTTTTGATTACAAAAATTCTTTCTGTGTTGGGAAAGTAATAAAGGACTTAGGCCTAGTTTTTCAGTAGTGAGTTAAGCTAGAGTAAGTTAACTCTAGAATTAAATAGTCTACAGTTCACTGAGGAAGCATTTATTTGGTGGAGAATGTATGTGGAGTTATTGTTGAAAAGCCTCTCCATCCTCAACGCGTGAATGTTTGGTGCGGTTTATGGTCCGGCGGGGTCATTGGACCTTACTTTTTCGAAAATGAGGCTGGAGCAACAGTTACGGTCAATGGATTGCGCTATCGAGAGATGATTAATGATTTTTCATGGCCGGAATTGGATGGTATTGATCTGGACAACGTTTACTTTCAACAAGACGGCGCTACGTGCCACACAAGCAATGAAACCATCGATCTTTTACGGGAAAAGTTTCCGGACCGTGTTATCTCTCGAAGAGGTGATCATGATCTTAATTGGCCACCGAGATCTTGTGATTTAACACCTTGCGACTTCTTCCTTTGGGGCCACGTGAAAGATAAGGTCTACGCCAACAGCCCAGCGTCGATTCAAGACCTCAAAGATGGAATTCGTGAGGCTATCGAGGACATAGGGCAGCCACTTTGCGATTTGGTTATGGAAAATTTCATGAAAAGGATATGGTCCTGTAAGCGTGGTCGTGGCGGCCATTTGGCTGATGTTGCGTTCCATTATTAACGGCATACCTTCCTCTTTATAATGAAATAAACATCCGATCATCTATCTCAAAAAATGCCATTTTTCTTTGAAAACCCTATATTATCAGAGCTTGTCCGTCCGTCGGTCGTTTCATCCCTGAAGACTAGTTTGCACTTAATCTTTTTGAAGACTAAAAGTTTTCACACATCATACATTCATACAGACCCAATTTGGACAAATTTTTTGATCATCTCTGTTATCTTAACCAATAAGTACCAAATGCCCTCATACATGAAGTCAAAAATCAAGCCCAAAAATTTAAACAGCATTTTATGATTGCATAATAAAACTATAAATATCAGTCCTTCATAAGATCATAAGCTGTCTGTGCTGTTCTCTAACAATTGCTTTCTACTATAAAGTCGTGTTATTTAAATGGAGGAATCTTAATTGAGGAGGGCACATATAGTCGTATCATTCTCTGGAAAAGGGATACAGAGTGTCATCTTCTTTATAAGACGCCGTTTATCTTGGAGGAGGAGGACAGAATTTCCCAATTAAGATTCGAATGAAAAACTGAGCATGGGACTTTATCTGAATTTAATTAACCCTATGTGACTTTATACAGTTGGTTTATTGGATGTGCGAGTCTTTTTCATGCGTGGAAAACGAGGCCGCGAGGGAGGTTGTTTTTTTTTTTTTTTTTATTCTGTCAAACAAAGAAATACCGTGGGAGTATTGAACACACTTAATTGACAAGTTTCTTTCCTGTTTTGTTTTTTTTTTTTTGTATATTCCCCAATGTAGTGTATAAAGATCTGATAACACTAATCGGGTCGTTTGAAGTGTGAGACATAGAGAAGAGGGGTGTGTTGTTTGTCAGTATCCTGTATATATTTAATCAATTTAATAGTTAGGCTATCGATGAGAATAAAATATTATATCGCCCACGAACCGATTTTAAAGGCAAAGTAAATAAGTTTGAGAGCCTTACGGTGTTAGACTGTATCTATCCACAAAAAGTATCTACTTTAACACACCTCCTTTTGTAGAAAGAAGCATGTTTTTCTTTTTAGTTAGATAAGTTTTTTTTTAGAATTGTTTTCTCGAAACGGATGGCAGGGGTATCCCCCAATTTCGTTGTTTATCTGGATTTAAGTTAAAATATTCATTAGATTTATATTAAAAAAAAATTAAGTACATTTTCGAGTGTTTAAGTAAGTAAGTTGTATACCAGTGAGTATAGAAACAACACGGAAGAAATACAGTGATGGCAAAGTTTCTGGAAAGTGTTTGAAATGTTACAATAATGACTTTTTTTTTGTTGAAAATAAATGTGTGTTTGGAACGGAACTATTTTTTTGAAATATTATTAAATATCTAAATAGCTAAAAATCCTAAAATGCCCAAAAATTATTGCGCACTGAAAAGAAAAGTACTAATTTAAGGGACTAGCCAAGACCTCTTCAAAAAGGTGTGAATCCATTTCTTACTCTCACTTCTTCATGTCCAAATAGACTTAAGGAACCGCGTTAAATCTTGTGGAACTTGTTGCGGCGGCAGCGCTATCTTGACGTCAAGATCCACAAGGTCTAACAGGGTTCCACAAGCCTTTTCTTTTGTACATGAACATTGGGAGTATAAAGTTGATTTGCACCTTTTTGAAGAGGTCTTGGATAGACCTTCAATTTAGTGTCATTCTTCTCAGTGTGCATTATTTGTATATGCACTAATTTTTGGGCGATTTAGAATTTTGCGGTAAATTATTGAGGAGCATTTGGAGGGCGAATCGTGAAGCATTTGAACTAATATTGCAGCACTATATAAGGTCCTAATTCCTGCATTACTAGATTTTTGAATGTCATTTCTGTCGGCGCCATCTTGACGCACCTTCTTAAATCCTATGCTTAGCTTAATCTACGTTGAAGGATACAAAAAAAGTTCAACAAACGGTTTTTATATGCAATTTTCAAATTAAATTATGTTTTCTTTTTTATTCTGATTAAT
This sequence comes from Leucozona laternaria, assembly GCA_932273885.2. Taxonomy (NCBI): domain Eukaryota; kingdom Metazoa; phylum Arthropoda; class Insecta; order Diptera; family Syrphidae; genus Leucozona; species Leucozona laternaria. Next base: position 43,368,297 of record OW026368.1, on the reverse strand, counting down.
GTCCCGCCTGGAAAAATTACAAGTTTGGTGGGGGTTCTTTATGGCGCCAAATTCAAATTAAACAATCTTATTTTTTTCGAAAAATTGTAATCAAAGAATTTTCTGCAAGTCATCCTTTTATTCCCCTTAAAAACTGTTAAATAATTCATTTGTATATGGAATAAATTGCCTATAATTGAGACGAAATGGACAAAAGGTGGAGGAAGTAGTTAGGCCCCCTTTTTTTAAATTTGTTTTTTTTTTTTTAAAAGTTGTTCCCGGTTGTTTCCAACTTGTTCTACATTGATCTAACTTTTCTTTTCAAAAGACACAAAAACCTCTTTTTGACCAGGCCCACTTCATTCGAAAATCGAAATTTTGAAGGTTGTTGCAGATGATTTTAGTTTTTGTTGAACATTGTTTTAAGCTTAAGGATCTCTATGATCAAAATTTGAAAAGTTATTAGCAAAATTCTTAAAAATTCTGGCTTCCCTTTTATCGAAATTGTCATTTTTTAAAGTTTTGTTCGCATTTTAAAGAGCGATCTTACCATTGTTCCATTGGACGAGACTAGAGAAATGATAATTTATAACATTTATAACAGTCTTTCACCATAAAAAGTGGGCGTGCGCTTACGCACTTCACGCGACTTGAAAAAACAAGTCGGGATGCTTGAAGTATACCCACCGCAGGAGCGCCCTGGCCCTGTGGGACCGCATTAACAGTACTTTAATAAACCAAAACTGTTATAATTTGCATGTCTAGAGTCACTTCCTTTTGGACGAGGCTATAGAAATTACAATTTATAACAGGTATAATATTTAGTTTATCGCCATTTAAAGAGCATTAACGCGCTTAGCCCAACTTAAAAAAAAAAAAAAAAACTGCTTGCCCGAAGTATACCACCAGGCGCGGCGGAAGGCCCTGGACCTGCGGGACTGCATTAAAAGTACTTTAAGAAAATTGCAGATTTCAAAGCCAAAAACTATTTTTGAGATATAAAATTAATCTTTTTTTTTCGCCATGCTTTTTAGTAAATCCAAAATGAATGGTGTTTTCCATTGGTAGATTCAGATTTTAATTTAAAAATTGATTTTTTTCATGGCGAATAGAATACGATTTCAAATTGATTTGTTTTTGCCATTGTATTTGTGTAGCTTCGTTTTTGTGTCAATATTTCAAAAAATCTCAATCCCTTCATGAACTTTTAGAAGAAAAAGATGAGCTAGATGAAGTAAAACCGATTCATTTTGATCTGGTTTTATTTATTATGACCGATATTTTGAACACAATTTTCACAAACGAAAATCATTAAAACACATTTGTAAACTGACAGCAGCTGTAAATTATGTTGGTGTTAGTACAGGGAGGGGTTAATCTTGATTTTAATCAAAAATAAAACAATTTATTTTGCCGAATGGAAGGCAAAAATGGTCAAAATCGATCTTTTTACAGATCCAACCAAAAATAAATTGATTTATTTTACCAATGGAAAAAGACATAAAATACCTGCTTCAGGTTATTCTATAGGACTCTTCTAAATAGCACCGGGCTTTTGTTTCTTTAAATCGATTTTTAGTACCTATGAATATTTTCAAAAAAATCTACACCTGACCCCCATCTTTTTTTTTTCAAAATTGAAAATCTAAATTTTTACTCAAAGACATTCTTTGTGTTGCTATTTGTTTTAATAATAAATATTTTGTTAAGTATACATAATATGCCTGTCAGTTATTTACTCCTCTTTGTTAAATGAGGGTTGTTCACCCCTTATTTATAGCAACACCTCATTGGATTTTTTTTTAAATCACCCTATATCACCCGATTTCAACCAAACAGCTATAGAATACCAATTTAAATTTAATTTTGCTTAAGATTCTTACAAATTTGCAATAAATCTTCAGAGCTGTTATTCAACATTCCATCACCTCATTATTATTCTAAAATCGCATTATGAATCACTATCAGCGCTACAAACTGAGATTTTAAGTTTAACTTTTAACAGGCACTTCCTTCTTTATTATAATACATTTAAAGGCTTCCGGATTAATTCCATAACATACCTACATAAATAGGTATTTACTTATGCACTAAATTCAACTAAAGCACAAGCTTGTGATGAGTGACATCGCGTCGGCGGCGGCGGTAGCCTACAGAAAAATCAAAATGTCTGCTCGATCAAACTTCAGTTTCAAAATTAAAAGAGAAACCGACAAGTTGTCAAAATATTAATATCATAAAAATTGTATTGATTCATCATCAATAAAAGGTGAAGGCATTTCCGGATTTGTCATTGCAAAATGACCGATATGACAAATATTTACTTACTCAACCACGCCCCTCCCCCTTTTAAATATTATTGCCTGGCCTGACCGCCTGACTGAAGAAGTATAGATAAAGATAACCTTGAAGCTGAACACCATATCGCTTAGATATGCAAATTTGTCGGTGGTTCTGATGGTGATTGCCCCAATAAAGGAGGTCGGTCAGCGACAGTGGTAGCGGCGGCGGTGGCGCCCGGATGAGAGACCGCATTTTGTTTACAAATAGAAAAACAATTCTCCCACCGCACATGCGGAAAGAAATAAAAATAACACACAAAATATAAATAAGCAGCCATCATAAGCTCATCGCTATTGACGATTGACACAATTAAACCGGAATTCGTTGTTCTGTTGTTTGCGGCGAGTATATAAATATTGGCTGTATAGTAGGAACTCAAATGTTTCGCTTACACTGCGTTGCAACGTCACTGGTACAACTTCGTTTCAAAAATGGTTAAGTTGCAATTCTAGATATTTTAATATGAGTGTTTTGTTAAGATAGTTTCTGTGTCGATTCCGCAATGTTCCACATTAATCAATATTTTGCAAGTAAAATACTAGCTTAATGCGAAGAATTTCTTAATTTGATCAACAAAACAAGTCTAATAATTATTTCCGGGATATAGTAACTACATAGTCCAACCAAATGCAGAAAATTTTGTATTATTGATGTCAAGTATAATAAAGAAACAAGTAGAAAATTTTGTAAAAACTGCCTACCTGTAATATATTTTGACTAAAAATTTGGAAGCCAGTTAAAATTTTTGTTTGACTACCCGCCTTCATATACATACACTTCCGGAAGAACTGACTAAATTCAGATAAAGGTGACGAGTGTTTTTTGTTAAATGGAATAATCAAAATTACTTACGACTCGTTTTTAGAGAAAATTAATTTTATTGCGTCTTGAGAATAAAAAAAAAAGCAAACACTTGTTTTATTTTAAGTAAAAGCTAGGTTTTGGGTGAGTAAAATAAGCTTAAGCTAGCTAGTTTCAGATGACTATTAGTAATGGGTCTTGTGAATAAAAAAAAAGTAAAAACTTTTTTTGAATGAAGCTTAAGCCAACTAGTCATAGCTTTTACTAGCACCTAAAGCTAGACAGTTCTAGGCTAAGCTTTGTTTTATGTGAATACAAAAAATTATAACGCTCAATAGCTTAAGCTGGAAAAATTTTACTTTAGCTTCGTTATTTAAGATCTCGGTTTTTTATTCACATGTTTTGACTTAGATAGCTTTAGCTAGAACTGTTATATAGACCGAAGCGAAAAGGAAGGTTGTTTTGATTTTTTTTTTTTGTTGCCATAACTTTTAATCTGTTCTATAAGGCAAGTATTGGTAGCGTGTAAAAAAATGTTGTATCATATTGTCCGTCAGTTTCTGCTGAAGCTATTTCTTTTCTGCGCTGCTGCCCGCGTCTAAGAATGATTATTTCGTTTTTATCATCAATTTGGTCTTCATCCAGTGGTTGTTTTTGTTGTCTGTCTAGTCTATCTGGCAGGGAAGAAGCTTGAAGATCGTCAGGTAATAAGTCATTCAAATATTTTGCTAGATTGTGGTGCACACACCAACAAAAAATGACAAGGGTGAGAACCATGCTTGCGTTGCAACATTAATTTTGTATTGCAGGCATGAAAACCTCTGCTTCACTTGGCCAAAACATCTCTCTATTATAACGCGCTCTTGGCAGAATATTTAATTGTATTTTGTTCTGCATCTGTTTAGAGGATTTTTGTAAGGTGTTTGAATCCAAGGTGTTATTCCATACCCAGAATCTCCAAGAATTATAGCATTTACGTGCAAATTCTCATTCATGGATGGATAAATTGATGATCTTTTTTAAGATCCGTGAGTCGTGAACTGACCCTGGCCACTGGGCGTCCTCAATTGTGAATTCTTCGACTGCATTGCATGTTGCTTGAACATAAAGGCTATGGAAGCCTATCCGAATAATTTAATCATCAGAAAATCTTGGGGGTTTTGAGATAGCAATATGGGTGCAGTCCCAAAAGCTCCGAGAAACGTATATTTTTCCGCCCATTTTTCCATTTCTGTTTCGATTTCTCTGCGACTCGACGGGATTCTAATATGAATTTGAGTCTTTTCCATAATCTTGTTGGCCACGTGCTTAACAGTCTTGCATACAGAAGAGCATTCAACTCCAAGATCTTGTCCTAAACCGCACTGAAATCCAAGTTCACACAGATATCTCAAAAATATCTGCATTCTCTGCTCAGAGGACAGTGCTCTGTTGAATCTCCTTTAAAGTAATCAGAAAGCCACTGAACATTTTCTTTTGAAAACTATGAAAATCCTCATCACTAATTTCCAACCGTTTCTTATACAATTTTGGTTTTCTTACGCGTATAAACTCGGCCATATATTCGCACTATAACTAAACACAATAATACAAATAAGAGCTAGTCAAAGCTTTCTAGACAAGTAAAAAAAATCTTGATTTTTTTTTTTAGCTTTAACTACAATATTCTAGTTTAAGCTATTTTTATTCACACAAATTGAAGCTTAGGCTTGAAAAACAAGTTAAAACTAAATGAATTTAGCGTTGGCTATTTTAAAATAGCTATTACTAAAAGACATCTTTAACTAGCTAGTTTAAACTTATTTTTATTCACCAAAAACTAAGCTTTCACTTAGAAATCCAAGTTTTAGTTATGGTTTTTTTTTTATTCATAAGACCCAAAATCTTCATTTTTTTGTAGCTTTAACTAAAATATTCTAGTTTCGAGAAAAACAAGTTAAAACTGAATGAATTTAGCATTGGTAGCATTGGCTATTTTAAAATAAGATAGTTTTAGCTTATTTTCATTCACCAAAAACCAAGATTATACTTAAAAATCCAAGTTTTAGATTTAGCTTCTTTTTTTTATTCACAAGACCCATTGGCTTAAGCTTCCCATTCTTAGTATTTTGTTGATAAATATTTATAATGGGTGATTTTTTAAGAGGTTTAGAACTTTTTTTAAAAAAAAAACACAAAAAATTCGAAAAAATGAATGAAATATTTATTTGAATCGATAGTTTGAACCTTGCAATTTAATGTTTAAAGATAATTTCATGCAAATGTTGACCGCGGCTGCGTCTCAGGTAGCCCATCCGCTGAGTCCAATTTTGGCATACTCTTTCACACATATCGGCCGGTATCTCACGAATGAATGCATGGATGTTGGCTTCCAGTGCGTCAATCGAAGCGGGCTTGTCCCTATAGACATTAGCCTTGACATACCCCCACAAAAATAATCTAATGGTGTCAAATCGCACGATCTAGGCGGCCAATTGACCGGCCCGAAACGTGAAATTAACTGTTCACCAAACTCGCCTCGCAATTGCGCCATTGTTTCGCGTGCTGTGTGGCATGTGGCACCGTCTTGTTGAAACCACATATCATGCAAGTCAAGAACTTCCATTTCGGGCAAAAAAAAGTTTGTTATCATCGCTCGGTAGCGATTCGCATCAGCTTTGAAGAAATATGGCCCAATAATGCCGCCGGCCCATAAACCGCACCAAACAGTGGCTTTTTCGGGATGCATTGGTAGCTGTTGCAATGCTTCTGGCTGATCTTCACTCCAAATGCGGCAATTTTGCGATGAACATTTCGAACCGAGCACGAATTTTGATAGTAAAATTCAATAATTTGCAAGCGTTGTTCATTTGTAAGACGATCCATGGTTAAATTGCAAACCAAACTGAAGCTGTTTGACAGTGACACAAGGTACTAAACACACGTCAGCTGTCAAAACCAGTGTTGCCAAAACCAAACCAGCCAAAAAATCACCCGTTATAAAATTTCCTTAAACTAAAAATAAATTTTGCTATCGCAAATATTATGTCCTTTTGTCTTGGAAAAAAGATGGTCGCTAGCAATTTTCTTCACATTATATGGAATATTGTGCATGTGATTCAAAATGATTGTAAAATAAAGTACATAATATGTACACCCAAAAAAAAAGTAGTTGTTAATTCTATAATTCTATTGCATTAAAAGTCATAATCGACCCGACAACCACTGTTTTCAATTTAACAGAGACAACGTTGTGGATTCCACAACCGAATTATTAAAATAAGAGCATCTGTTATAAATTTAGACAGTCTGACTGCAGTATAGAATGATTAAGAAAATTAATGCAGTAGAATGAACAACAATTTTTTTTAGGTGTGATACCTAGATCAATTTAAGTCATGATAGTTTTATGCTCATAAAGAAAAAGTCTAGCTCAAAATTTTGAAAAACATTGTATATCTATGCAGTTGAAGCGCAGTGTATGCACTTTTGTAGAGTGCTTATTGATGACGTCGAGCGCAGTACAAACAAAAAAAAAAAACAATCACACAACCAAGGAAGAAGAACAAAAAAGAGGAAAACGCCTTTCAGTCACTTTAGTCGTTTTAGGTTTAAATTTTTGTTTCACGGTTATGTTTTGTTTTGTTTCAAAAATGCACAACATACCACCTTTACGATTTCTACCTACCTAAGCCTATATCTTCTCTTCTTACCTAACATATCCTATTCAATGAAAACAAAATGAAAAATTTACGTAGAAAAATGAGAATGTAAAGTAGAATATCCGGCTTCGATTTGAAGCGGATATAGAGAGACTACCGGCCGCCCGACGCGAAGCGTCGACGACGCGACGCACGAGACAGACGGACAAACAATGCGCAAACCGATAATTGTATTCGTAATTTCGTAATTGTTCACCGGCACGGCGGATGCGTATAGTTTACTGATAATTTAATTGTAATTTTATTTGTATTGAAATAAATATATTTTTGAAGTAGAGCGATTAACTGTGGTTAGATTAGACAATATTAAATAGATACCCTAGTCAATTTCCAAGAGCCAAGGGGGTTTCCTATAAGGGCGAATTGTTTACGCAAGGAGTTTGTGGTTTCATTTGGGTTTTTAATATTAAATTTAGATTAACGTAGGTATTTGTACCAAGGGTGTTGTAATTCTATAACATTTTTTTAAAATTGAATTGGAGAACAATGATAAGATACCACATTCATAGTATGTATCAAGCTTACTTACTTTTCTGTCAAAACATTGTAAGTCGAATATTAAAAATTGTTCAGGAGACACAAAAAAAACGATTTAAAAAAATAATAAAATGAAATTCTAAGAACCTAAAAGGCTTGACAATTGGTTGATACTTGATAGAGACAAATAGAATCATAATATTTTTACGAGGGAATAATATTTGAATTCAGAGATTTTTGTTTACCCGAAATACGCATTAAATTGTATTTCTGGGATTTCCGAGGTTTTGAACTAAAAAAAATTTTAAAAATATTGTCTCATCACAACTCTCAATCATTCCTAATGTGCGTATGTTAGTGGCAGTAATGGAAGGGACTTACAATTTTCTGCAGAATCCGACCGGCTAAGGTCAGAGGATCTTATTTAAGATCATGACAAGCAATACTCTGGGAGGGTTTGTCACTTCCTCGCAAGAGATAGATTAGCCGTGGAAATAACATGTTTGTTTTTAGGAGGAAGATGTTGGCAATCGAACCCAGACCTCTGAAATTACAGTCTTATGCACTAGCCATTACGCCACGAACTACTACTAAACGAAAGCCCACAGTAAAGTTATCTAAAGTATTCCCCCCCTACTTTCACTTACAATTTTGTCTGAATTTTTCGATCAATTAACCGAGTGCTCAACTAGCAAAAAACCCGTTTTATTGGGCTTCTCAATGCAATTCGCTTCAGAGCGAAAACCCATTAAATTGAGCCTATCAATCCGACTCGCTTCAAAAATTCCATTCGCTTTTAGGTAAAAATAAAAACTTATTGTCAAAACTAACGCACCTCTAAATAGTTGTCAACATTGGAATTTTTTGGTGAACTAAATTTTTATCAAGTTTCGTAAAACTGTTTTTTTTTTTCCTATGGGTTTTGACAGCAAATTGTGAAAAACATTAAGAAATTTCACGTCAATTTCAATACCAAATTCGTTCCCCGAAATACTACAATTTGCTTATCTTTTGTAATAATTTTTTGCTGGCCGCCATTTAATTAACCGAAAAATGTACATGTTTTTAGTTTCTTAGCTGTACTTTTTTTAAGATCAACTAGTTGAAAAACTTGCCATGTTTCGCAGCGCCTATTTGAATATTTGTCAAACTACCAACATTCAAAGAAAACTATATTTATAATCAGTCTTATTTTGAGTTTCACCCGAAAAATATTTCACCTTTAAATTTTTTGTTCGCACGGAATTTTAAAAGCTATTGTGAGTTTCGCCCGAACCAAATTTTTTTCGCCTACAAAAAAGAAGTGAAATGACATTACATTCCGACCGAAATGAATGTTCACAATAAGGGGAAGTTTTCAATCATGAAATTTCGGGGGAAACTCACAATAGGTGGAACTTACAATAGTGAAATGTCAAATTTTCCGGGTGGAATGTTGTTGGAATGAAACTCATAATAGGCTGAATGATAAGTCTCAAAAATAGGAATAGTTTGTGTGTCAGTAGGCGGATTTCAGTAGAAAAATTTCAGCTTTCTATAGGGATTTGAAGTAAGGAGGCATCTCAGATATGTATATAGAAAAATGCGCGCATGCCATTGTTTTTGATCAAGAGAGATTTATTATAAATGTTCAGCCTTCTAAGGACGTTATGTAGGGACACAATTTTACTATAAGAGAAAAGGGCGTGGTAAGTGCATAATACATGCAATGCTTTAGATGGAAGAAAGAAACTAAATTTTAACGTTCTAAGGACGTTCAATAATAGGTTCGTTCGCGCACTCCCCAAAACTGTGAATTTTTACGAATTTCTACAAATTTAAGTCAAATCGTGTTATTCTACGTAGAAAATTTGTACTTTTTCGCAGAAGAGAGCACTCACGAGAGAACAAATTATTTCCCCTTCCTATGACTTTCAGCCCAAAGAAATTCTTTGGGCAGAAATATGAGTTCTGTCAAAAGTCAGTTTAAATGTTTACATTCGATTTTTCTTACTTCCCAGAAGTGCCAATTAATTTCCAATTTATTTTATTTAAGAAAGCTTTTCAAGTATTGATAGTTTTTAATTTATTTTTCAAATATTTTTTGACGTTAAGAAACCCGTAAGAATACTTTGTTCAAAGCGTTCGTGTACTATTTCGCAGTTTTACTTTTCTCTGAGAGAATTTCATCCCCACTCCTCAAAATTTGACATGCTGTGAATTTTAGTGCAGAAAGTACACGAAAGCACCTAATAATAGGTCTGTTTGGTAACGTGAAATTTCTTGCGAATTTTTACAAAATTGTACAATTTGTTACAAATTCCTGTTTGTTAACTCGAAAAAGTTGCAACGAGAGAGCACATAGAGAGAGAAAAAAATTTCCCCTCCATTGGATAACTTGCGAATTTGTGCTAAATAAATTTCTGTGTGCAAGTAGAGTAAAGACTGTCAAAACAACCAGCTGTTAGCATCTTTGGCTTTTAATTTGAAATTGTGGTTTCTGATATGTGAAAATTAACTTTATAAATAATAAATAACTTGGGAAATGTATAATATATGTATGTATTTTTTTTTTTAATTTAAACGCAAATTGTTAACCAAACCGGACTTTTGGCATGTGATTGTTGATGTGAGGAGTGAAATTTTGACGTTTTATACACAAAAGTGGTTCAATGCGTTTGTTAACTTTTTTGTAAGTTTCTCCATTTTTGAGAAATTCGTTCTCTCTTTGGTGTTTTCACAGGTTTTACACATTTTGCTAAAAAAAGATACCAAACAGACCTCATGCCAACTAAATGGGTTTTACTGTCTCTATCTATCTTTCTTTGTATGTTTGCAAAATAGAATTAAATGTAAAATTCAAAGTGATTGTCTATTTTTAACGACTTTTCCTGCCATGATCTTAATCGATTATATATGTACATAAGTACATAGGTACCTACGCCCTAAATGGGCCATCAATTAATGATATTTCCTAAAACGTCTTCTGTTTTAATGTATCAAATAAGTTGAATACGCATTTTATTTGTGTGTATACAATATTAAATAAAATTGAGTGAAAAATTTGTTCTTCTCTAACTATCAGTAAATAAATTATTAACAAAAATCTTTCATAAACATTTTCTCAACGACGACGTTGATCTGTTTCATTAATAAAGTAATAAACAATTAGCACATTTTTCTTGTTTATAACTTTTCATAATACCATATCATTGTTGAATACGAACTTTTAAAGGTAACCATTGCAATTTGTTTACTTTATTCAAATATCACGACGTTAAATTGTATTGCATCTGCAAAAATCGTAAATATTCAAACATTTTTTTTAAATTAGCTTCAAGACAGACTCGTGGTGTTTGTTATTCTAACACCTCGGTATTATTGACTCTGATGGATACAGACAATACATTTTGTTTAAAATGTTTTAAAGATTTCTTCTGGCTCATGGTCAGTGAAAATTTATGAATTTTATCTTTCATAGTTTACGTTTCTAGCGTCAAAACATTGGATGTCTGTTGTTTAACTATGGTCTACTACACTCTGCATTGCTTGATTAAAGCTGCCCAACTATTTATTTATAAATAATTGGGAGGGGAAAAGGAATTCGATGGATAATGTTTATAAATTAGTTTTTGGAGTTGGACAACTGTCTAAAGTTAGACATACTTTGGAATGGATTTATAAATAAGATTGTGGGTTAATAAGCCTCTTCGTTAAGCACATTTCTGAGAGTTTGTTTGAATTCAACTTAAAAGTTTATGTGTTTCTTTTTACCCCGAGTAAACTGTTGCATCACTTGTGTATAAATATATTTATGTATGTATATATTTTAGTGATATTAATGGAAGGGCAAATGCGGGACAGTGTTGAATATATTGTTTCAACAAACTTACCATCCTCTACAAAATATACCAAACATCTCCAAAGTAACCGACCCAAGAAAAGTCACATTTCTAGAAAGAAAAATTTCAGCACCATGTCAAAATCCATAAAGCAGACAAATGGCTAGCTTCACCAGAGTGTCGTTTGTAATTACAGTCAATTTATTTACGACTGTGTACCTATAGTTTGTCCTAACGAATAAAATTGCATACTATTTCATCAAGACTTTAGCTATTTTTATGTGCGTGTTAAGCTGCTGCGCATCTTTGCTATCGCTATAAATATGAGACGGGGAATGAAGGAGACAACAATTCGTTTATCTCTCAATTTAATTTTATATAATTTGTTGCGTGGCGAATATAAAAACAGACCACGGAACGTATAAATCAGTGTTTTATGGTGACGTCGTATTCGTCGGTGCTGAAAGCCGCATTTAGCTCGTAATAAGCGCACTTAGGAAACCAAACTAAAAGACAAGAGGCAACCCCATTCCCATCCGGGTGGCTCATCTCTTCTGCCTGTCTCATCATTGCATTTTGAATTTTGTTGCCTCGTGCCCTCCCATAGTGATAGCGTATATGCATACATATGTACCTATCCAACCCCATGGATTAAATTTAAAATATTATTCTCGGTTGTATAGTCACAGTGCTCCAAGAAAAATTGACAGCCTAATGCACTCTGGAACTGGAAGATGTCGTTTTTTTTTTATAGATGGAAAAGAATATTAAGCACTTTGTATCTGTCATTTGGGCCTCGGATCACAGCAACATTTTTGATTCTTAGTTATCCTGGTTTTTATTGTCTAGCCTTCGAAAATGGATTTACCAGATCCAGATTTACAACGGTGCTAATTGTGTTTGCTTGATTCTCACGGCCGGACGAAATCATGAAGAGGCCCTGGGAAATAATAAGTTTTAAGGTACCTACCATATCCTATTACCATTCCTGCATATAAAGAAAGTAACTCTAGACATGCCAATTTATACCTAAGAGTTTTGTTTATAAAAGAACTGTTTATGCGCCCCTTAGCACCAGGGCACTCCGCCGGTAGGCAGATATATGTACATGCACTACAAAAATCCACCCAATGTTAAGAACATCCGTGCATACATACATGCTATGTTTATACGCAAACTGTATCAACTGAACCCATTTGTAAACTAAAAATGCATGGATTAAGTTTTAAATCTTCATTTATTTAACTGTCGGTTAAAGGTTTGAAATGTTGTATCTTCAAAGATTTATTTTGAAACCATGTTTTTCCATTAAATATAAAAATTCGAATTTGAAACATTATAGGTATCTCCCTTCATACAAGAAATGCTGAGCCTATTGACAGTAGCCTAGTTTACTTTCGGATAATGCGGCACTGCACGGATGAAACTCAGCAGACATCGCAGAGAATAAGCCATAAAAATAGACTTGAACCAGACCCGGGCAGACATTTTTGGATTGGTTTTTGTTGTTCGTCCGTTAAGAGACTATCAATCAACGACGACCCTTGAACGTCTGGGAATAACTTCAATCTGTTAACAATTATGGGTAACAACTTAAATTCGTTATAAGATGTTAGACACGTTCTGTGTTCTATTTCCAAAAGTCAAATAAAACACGATGTTTTTATATCGATGGTTGTTCCATATCGAAATTGTTGGGCCATAAAATATGGTGATACAGGAAGAAGAAAGTAGGAATAGATATGGTTCATTGTTCATTAATTGTGGTGAGGTTGATGAACACCATCAATATAAAAGTAAGTCGAAACAATAGGGGCGTTAATTTTTTGAGCAAACAATTACATAGCTACATACAATTTTTTGGTTTATTGAACTTAAAGTTATTTATTATTTAAATTGAACAAAGGATCTTCAACCAAATGTTTTGTTTACCATTATAACCTATATTTGACTGCTTCTTCTCACAAGTAAAACAGACATCTACAGAGCCCATTCTAGGAAGTAATAGCTTATACCTAGCATGGTCATTTGAATTAAAAAAAAATATACACGACTGGTTCGCAAAAATTTGCGGTTATGAACTGTAACTTAGCCACACATTGATGATGAATATTGTAATGGTTCAATAATGTAATGACATTTTTAACGAACAAATGTTAACAAAGTAAACAAATATTTTGGTACCAACATTTTGAAATGTTAGAAGTAAACAGCAGCAGCAGATTATAACAAAATCAATCAAACCATTGAAAAGATTATACGCAAATACCCAAAAACAGGATTATATTTTCTCAAAAAATATGTAAATAAAATGCCTATCCGTTATGTGAATTTTTTGATTAAAACATGAAATGCATTTTTAAAGAATTACTTTGTTTATTACAGATTCAAAGTTCAATCAAAATCGTTAAAACCGTTTTCGAAAAAGAAATCATTGCATGGCACCTGACCGTGAACCTAACCTTAACCAAAATTAACATTTAAATGTTTTGTACCAAATTTGAAGCAAATCAACCCGCCCGTTCAGGCATATGACGAAACCCACTTCTTCGGACTTCTCGATCATCGTTGTGTTAGTTCTGATTTTAACATTTTTTTACCCTGAACCAATACTTGCCCTATGAAGCAAGTAAATCAAAATTCTTCCCCACCCTTCAACTGTTTCAAAACAGCTCAAAAATTTCTATAATTTTTTTCAAATGTCATTTTTTGTAAAAGGATTCATTTGTTCATTTAATGCCAAGTTTTGAAGTGCAAAACCATTCCAGTTTCGGAGCTAAACATGTTGTCAATTACATAAATGTACACATAAATACATACATAGTACATATTATGTATATTTTGAAAAAGCAATTAATACTAATTAATTATTAGTTATATAAATATACAACATAGCCTGATTTAACTCAAAGTTAACTCACTACTGAAAAACAATGCTTACTATTAATACAATGGAAAGCAAAGCTATATATATCTAGGCACTCGTTTTTAAGGCTTAATATGACTTATAACATTTTCTTGAATTTAATTTATAGAAGTCATAACAGAAACAAAATCAATGTTTTTGCAAGCAGAATGTACATATATATGTACATATATTTATTAGAACCGTAGTATATTTCTTTTAATATCAATAAAGAACTTCCTCAATTTAAATTTTCAAACAAGAAACAAAAACAATTATTTTGGGTTATTAATTAAGTGCCGGTACTTTATTTTGGAAAGCATCACTTACCGTTTATGCAAATAAACATTCTTATCGGTTTCTATTTAGTTTTTGTTTCTTTCGCTGTGGCTTTTTGGAATTCGATTTTATGAGTTCCCTCACCCATCACCAGCCAGCCAGCGCAGCATTTGTGTTATTTATTTGTCATTTTTTTTTTTAAAGGCAATTTCCTGCCGGGTAGCACCGATTCCAGATCCAGACGCAGTGCTATATTTAATAAGGTCCACCGCACACGTTCCAAAGACGTGTGTTCCCCATATTAACTTACCTCCCAGCTGACTCCGCCGCTGCCGCCGGCGCACCGCCCGCAAACAACAACGATGATATGAGTACGTACTTAACACCCCGGATGCTGCTCGAGCAAAGGAAATGGATGCTTCATTTGTGTGTTGCATGATATTTTTTTTACTTTAATTTTTTGTATAAAAATCATTTTGATTACCTTTCGTATTTTGTTCATTCTTTTTTTGTATGGAGAAGCTTAATTTATGATTGGTACCTACTGCTAGTTCATTTCGATTTTGGATTCGGTAAAAAAAAATTGAAGTCGAGATTTTAATCATCAAACCTGCGGTTACGATGACAAAGAACACGAAGTAATTTCCACAAAGTGTGTGTTTCTGTAGCTCGACCTACAGTCTACCCTTAATTCGATTTTCTTCAAACTTTAGACTTATAAGTGGAGAGCCAACCGTCGTCGTATCATTTAGTGCATGAGGTAAGACATTTTAATGACATTCAATGTGCCCTGTTAAGCGTGGGCGTATTTTATTATTTTTTGTTTAAAGAAAATTAGCTTTTCTTTGGTTTTACAAAACAGACAACACAACCCGACAACACAACACATGTTGAGATAAAGTAAGCACTATTGGTGTGTAGTCACCCGTTATGGCACTGGAAATCGCCATGTTGACGCCATCTAGTTACTACCCGGTTCCTACAACACCCAACCACAGTTGAATCACTAAAATCAAATGATTGAACTTTTAAGTCCTTACAAATTCATGAAGAAACTTTGCTTTAGATTTCAATTATTTTTCACTTTAAGACTATGATTTATTAATTTCGTTCAAAAATTCAGTTAATAAAATAAAACAATGAGTTACCGGTAGGAATTTAAAAGGCGTTATATTAATCATAGAAATGTTTTTTTTTAATTTTTGAACTTTTTTAAAGATCGAATTCTGATTATGATCAAATACTTGGTTCTGAACGTTCTTTGTGGGTTAAAGAGAAACCTTCTGCGACAGGTCCTGCTTCACCAAGAAGCAAAATGATTGCAAATCCATCAAACACAAGCGAACTTCATAGCATACCAACGGCTATGACAGTATCTCCTAGCGGTGAGCGTATAACATGTTCTCTTGAAAGTTTGGAAACTCACAATCAGTTAGACGAAACGAACCCGTTTTTTGATTCTGTACTTCATGATTCTAAATTGGATGAAAATTTCTTACCGAAAGTACAAATGAAACATCCGAAATTTCGTCAACAAAATCGTCGAAGGATTCAAGCTAAGGATCGAAGAAAAGCAGACAAGATCATTCTAACGCAAAAATTACCGGTCACAGCCCGGAGGCCGAAGTGTGTTGCCGCAGTACAAACGGACGCATCAATGGGTTTGATTAATTTTCCAGAAAGCATTGGAGATGGTAGAAGATTTAGTCAAAGTTGTATGGATTTGACGTCATCAACAACACTGGAAACCATCAATTCAGATAATCAGTATCAGTACCTATCAGGTAAATAAGAATTCTATATGTTTTAATTACATAGAACCGCTAAGGTTTTATCTTGGCGAAAGGACTTTAGAGTAACTACTTTTATATATGTAAATAATTTAAAAATATTGTTTGCATATTCGTGCTCCCAAAATACAGGGCAGCTAGGTGCTTTAATTTTGTTCAGAGTTTAAGGTTATTTAATGAAGGTACCTACAGTCTTACTATAAACGCACTCTAAAAACGATTGTTGGTTTTCCCAAGAGAATATTCAGCCACATTATTCTGAAAACTTTTTATCGAACTTTATTGGAAAAATGTGTTGAAAATGGTTTTTTTTTTTTTTTTTAACAAAAATTTGACTAAATAATTAATACTGTAGTTGAATTGTATTGTTCTTTTTTCTATTTCAGAAAGTCAGAGAAAATTTTTATCGTTTCTCCTAATGGTAATATTGATATTCTGGCTTACATCAATTATTCTGGATGTGGAAATTCCTGCTGAATTTTGCCGAATTGCCTTAAATTATTTTTGGTCTATCATATCGACCTTTTACTATCAAGAAAAACCACTTACTTTTGCTGAAAAATGTTGGAGATATATAATAAATATGTTAGAATAATATATAATACCTATGTACAATGAAACATATAATATTGAATAAATTTTCTTTTTAAAACCATATTGTATAAAATCATAGCTATACGGTATACCTATATTATGTGGAAGTTTGTTTCTTAAATTGATTGCTAGACACTTTTTAATGATTTTGAAGTCTATATAAAAGATTAATGGTTCAGTTTTATTTATTCTGAAAAAAAAAACTAAACTATAAAAGGTCGAGACAAGAAAAAAAATCATTCAAACTTATTATGGTTGTCGTTTTACGTTTAAAAAAAAACGATAACCGTAATTAGGATGAATATGTCATTTTTATCTGCGGTGAATTCATCGAAGGAGATAAATGTATAGGATGGCTACATGAAATTTGGCCCCAATGAAAAATTGCCCAAACAAAAAATGAAAAATAGCCCCAAATATTTATATGAAAAGCAACAACAACAAAAACAATATTACATTTTGTGAATTGGGGTGATTTTTCATGTTTTTGGGGTCATTTTTCATTTTGAGTTTTGGGGTAAAATTTCATTATGAAAAATGACCCCATACTTTTAATCTTAAACAATAAATGAAAAATCACCCCAAAAGGGGGTATGAAAAATAGCCCCAAAACTTCCTTCAAATTAAAAAAAAAAGCCTCGAACCAAACATGAAACATGGCGCGATTTTTCCGAACGATTATTTTAATTAGACTTTTCAAAATTTAAAAGGATCATTCTAATTTTTGTACGATAATCGCGCGATTTTTGTGTACGATTATTTAATCAGATTTTTCAAAATTAAAAAGAACCATTCTGTAATAGTGAATTAATAACCGTACAAAAAATAGAAGATTCCTTTTTTAATTTTGAAAAATCTGATTAAATAATCGTACACAAAAATCGCGCGGTTTTTTTGTACGATTCTTTAATAAAATTTGTATAAAAAACTAGAATGCTCTTTTTATATTTTGAAACAAAAAAATGATTAAATAAATTACCCCAAACTGAAAAATGAAAAAATGCCCTAAAATATGAAAAATCACATAGTTATCGAACAATTTGTGTTGTTGTTGCTTGTCAGTTACATTTTTTGGGGCCATTTTTCATTTCTTATTTAATTTAATAATTTATTTTGGGGCTTTTTTTCATTATTTTGGGGTGATTTTTCCAATTTGAAATGGGGCAATTTTTCATTTTGAAAAAAAAACACCAATTTTGGGGCCAATTTTGGGGCCAATTTTCATTTTTTGTTTGGGGTCATTTTTAATTGGGGCCAAATTTCATGTAGCCGTATAGGATACATAGTAGGGGGGGCTATGATAATGAAGTGACGGACAAGTTTGCTTGGCAACGACACCTGAGTCACCTACATTGTGCCATTAAACGCAACTTTTTTGGATAAATTCAAGCCCACCAATGTGATAGTCCGTTAAGAATGAATTAAATGAAATGTCCTATATAAAAACTTACCTTAACACTATTCAATGCTTTTTCAATTGTATCCACAGGTACACAATTAAAATGCGTTGCCGTGGGTCTTGGGTTTCTTTCCTTTTAAAGATTGATTAATTATTTCAATCAATTCAATTAATCTTCGGGCAGTACAAAACATCTTTTCTAGAGTTTAACAAAAAATGTTTTGTTTTGTTATATTTACAAACATTGTTAGACAAGAGCTTTTTTGAGACTGACCTTTAATTGACACTGTTTTCCCGTGTATCTCTAAAGTCTAAACTTCGCAACTTCTGTTTTTGCTTCCGATTTACTCCGGTTGATAGTTACTCCTTTTTTCTTCGAATCAAATTTCCATAAGATACGCTAGATAGGAAGTGTCCTCGTGGTCTGAATTGTAAATTAATATTTCAGCCCAGCACGGCTATTACAAATTAATTTTGATATCTTACTTATGAACGTGAAAAGACAATCGAAAAATGGAGTTTCCTGCTCTTTATCTTCATAATTATATCATTATATTCGCCAAACAAGTCTGCTGCAAAGAAATTTGGATTTTTGTTCTCATATATTTCATTTCAAGTACAAACGGTTTACCTTTTTGATTCAATATCCTGGCTTTGAAAAAATTAACTGATTTCTTGGCTAATTCTTCTTTGTGGCGATTTATACCTTGTATAAATTATAACAGTATAAACTTTAATAAAATAAGATTGATGTGGCCTTTGTTATTTTATTTCTAATTCAAAGATCAAACCGGCGATTTCCGGATTGCTGAACAAATCAACATTCAACACAAGCACAACGACAGCTGACTTAAGACTTTACGAATTCTCTCTGGTACCAGTGCTGGGGGCCCCATAGAAAAAATCCCTTTTCTCAGGATTTTCGTTTCGACTAAAAAAGGACAAAGGGAAAACCAACCCATATTTCGTGCGGATTTCTTCTTTATAAAATTTAAACGGTAAACAGATTACCACAAAAATTTTAATCGATTTTTCTAATAGAAAAAAGCAAAACAAGTGCGTTATTGCATTCAAGACTTTTTGCAAAAACTGGAAATGTTAGAAACAAATCAACCGCTAGAGAAGGCTGAGTGCGAAAAAGCTTACAAAATTTAGCTTCGTTCGTTGAACTTTACCCAGGGTTGACCCAGGTTTTCTTGACAACCCCAAGAATTGTCAAAAAAACCTGCGTTTTTCGGTTCTCAAAAAAACGCTCAAGGGCTGTTGTCATTTAAAGAAAGAAAAAAAGTTCTGTACTTAGATAAATAAAACTTAAAATTTGTTTCAAATATGTATTAAAAATTAATAAAAACAACTTCTACCGTTTCCATTTTATATTGCTATTTATTAGCATTAAATTAAATTTGTATATTCTTTAGATTTGTTTTCCAAAAATAAAAAATAACCTGCAGCACGTAAATCCACAACAAAACATATGCATAACAAACTCATGTCACTTTGGCAGTTTTTGCTTTACCTCAACTCGCCACAGCAAAATACCTAGTTCTACTTCGCCCATTGATTTGACACATTTTGCAAAAATTGTTAAATGTACATAAGCCAAAAAAGTGAAAGAATACAAAAGTGAAAATTTTCAAACTCATTTTGGAATAGTTTTTCTGACTGGAAAACTTATTGAAATGATGCAGAAAGATTAAATTTTAGCTTGAAAAAAAATTGTTTATTCTTTTTCACAAAAAAACTGCGCTAGTGGGAAAAAAAATATTTTTACTTTTGTACATTTGTACTTTTTGGCTTATGTAGTTAAGCCTTTAAGCCTTGACAGTGTAAATTACAAAAACATCCACAAGGATAGTTTTCTACTAGATTCTTTGTATGACTGCTTTTACACTACAGCGATTTTTAATCTTCGTTTCTCCTTTGGTTTCCTTCTAATTGCAAATACCTTTTACACGACAGCGATTTTTAATGAAAAGTTTAGTTTGTGCAAGTGAAGAAGTATCATCTCACTGCACTCTTTACTCCACTTGATTAAGCGAAGTTATCTGAGTGGACGACGAATGAAAATAAAACACATTCGAACAAAAAGGAAAAGCACAAAGAAGAATGAGCGATAACTCTGCAATTTGTTCAACCTCGGCAATTTCGTCTACCCCGGCCACCACATACGTCCCTTGCCCACGTGCTTAAAAATCGCAAGAAGAAATTGCATGGTTTAAAAGCAGTCTATGTGGTTTTCGTTTCAACCATTTCAGATTTGGGTGTCAGATCTTAAATTTTACTGGCAAAAGGAACAGAAAACGTGATTTTAGTTTGTTTTGTAATTTTGTGAGTGGGCGCATTAACTAATGTAGTTTCTACGTAGTCCAAATTCAACTAGCTTTGTGAATGCAAAATTGCACTACAAAGCTAGTCAATCCTAAACTGTCATATTCAGCCTTATTTTGAAATTCACTTTCATGCGAAAGTAAGTCGAATTCGAATAGTTTGTATTTTGAGTTTCGAACGAATCGAAAGTTCACTTTATCAAACGAAAGTTCATTTTTTGTTGAAAACTAAGCAAATTTTGACTTTCGAATCATTCGAAACAAATGTCATTTATTTGACGTTAAAAAATTTCTGGCGAATAGATTAAAAAAACATGTGAGCTCAACTATTTTTGTTGAAAAATAAAATACTTTTATGAATTATTTGTTGACATTTTAATTAAAGGTCGCATTCCAATTGGACTAAACGGGAGCAGAAAGAAGTTCTCATCAATTTGATGGAAGAAAATCCGGAGATAGCCAAGGGATTTTCAATCTTGAATGGATTTGATGCATCCATTATCCTTCTCCTCCATATCTGCTCTTCGCCACCGTCTTCACTTCTTATAAATAAAATAATTGCTATCTGTTTTTCTTGAAAATTAAACAAAAAACTCTTGCTCATGAACTAGCAAATAACAATGAGGTACAAGCATTTACAAATAACAAAAAAATACCGGCGAGGGATTTTACTTTTTTTGTTTTGTTGAAAATTGAAAAGTGTGACCAGGTGTGTATAAAGTAAAGAGAGACTTTGAAGTTACATGTTTTTTTTGTTAGTCAATTTTAAACACAATTAAATTGACATGAAAGCTAAAAAAAAATCTAGTATTTAACTATTCAAAAGTTTTAAATTTATTTTGTTACTTTTTCATATCAATAAACTTACCATACTATTTTCTAAATGCTCCCAAATTTTAAAATTCCAGTTTTTATTGATGTTTTTTAAATAGTAAACTTTACCGGGCCTTCAACATTACTTATCTTTACTTTATTTTTCTTAAATTATTTTGACCATCATTTTTATAAAAACAAAAATTCTTCGAAAAAAACAGTTTGGTCACACTAAATTAAATAGAAATGTCAGTAAATGTCAAAGCGCTGATGTTCATTTTAGGCATTCATTCGATAATGAATATTATTCGTTCGATTCTCAAAATATGCAAAGTTCATTCGAATGAATAGATCTATTCTATCGAAATAGCTATTCATTCGAATCTCAAAATAAGGCTGATTAATGACAGATGTAGAGATGTTAAATAATGGCGAATTCCTTTCAACAAAAAATTCGATTTTTTTCTAAACAGAATCGATTTTTTTTTTGAAACAAAATCGATTCTTTTCTGTCAAAACAAATCTTGCATTCTTATGGCGAATTCCTTGCAACAAAGAAATCGAATTTTTTCTAAACAGAATCGAACTTTTTCTAAACAAAATCGATTCTTTTCTGTCAAAACGAATCTTGCGTTTTTGGCAAGATTTCACACTGATTTGCTCACACACTATGAAGACTTGACATTTCTAATACGTCAAATTGAAAGTCGCGGATTTTTTGGAAGACGAGTTGTTTATTTTTTGTTTGCAACGAACAAAATATTCAACAATATATTCAACCAATACAGCTATAAAAATAATTTATTGTGCGTTGTTCATTATCAAACACAAATTTGACAAAGTAACACAAATACAATCACACCAAAAAAAATCGATTCTTTTACGAAACACGAATTCTTTTCAGTTGACAGAAAAAATTCGATTCTGTTTAAAAAAAAATCGATCTCTTTTTTGAAAGGAATTCGCCATTTAGTTGATTGCAGCCAGAAGTACTTGCCAGTAGATATACTAGATACTGGATCTTAAAAAGATAGTGCGATGGTTCCACTTTAACCGTTTTACTAAAAATGGTTTACCATCGCACTAATCATCTAAAATTTTGCGCCAATGGTTTTTTTTTCAATTTTTCTCGTTAACGGTTATAATGTTTTTGATAAAATTGATATTTAATAAAAAAAAATCAATAAAATTACTTTACATGATCTTGGTGAAAAAATCAATTAACGGAAATACGGGTTTGACGTTTTTTTGAGAAAATTGCCGTTAGTAGCTCAATCTTTTTGTTCAAATATTGCAAAAATGTAGGTACTAGTGTCTTAGCAATAGGTTGAGTTGGATCAAGAAAAAAAAAGTTATGGAAGTTGATATAGTTATTCTATATCTGTCTACTACCTATGGATTTTGATGATTTACGCTTTCGATGCTACGCTATTTTTTAAATGTTTTACTGTTGATTAAATGCGAGTAGTTTTGTATATTACAAATTTTATTTATGAAAAGATGTTCTAGTCAAATTTACTTAAATCTATATTTCCAGCTGAGACTCCGCTTGCTTGTTGTTGCATAGAAGTTTCCTCACTCTGTGGAATAAATTCTTTGAAATCTCTGTCGATATCAGGAACTTCAGGATCAAATTTCTCATGCAAAGCTGCCATCGCAATTAAAATAGCCTCTTCAGTACGAATAGTCCTCGATCCTTGCGATGGCAAAACGTTCAAATAATGATCGAATAGAAGCTTCGGTTCGACATTAAGTTTATCATCATCGGCCAGGGCTGCTTCCAATCCCTTTAGACCACCGAATACAATTAAAACATGATTGTAATGCAGTGATTTGCGTTCAATATCAAACACATTATTTCCCTTATCAGAGGTTCCGATCGTTAGATCATAGCCTTCTTTATAAGGAGACTTCGTGAAGATTTCAGAAAATGAATGTGCCACACGTACTGTGTAGCCCCAATAGATACCAGTTTCTCGACGAGGCTCATCTGGACTCACAACAGTCGCCTTCATTTTTTTTGCTTTGATTTCTGTGGAAGAATATCATCAAAGAAGCAATTAATTGTGAAAATTGAAAGAATTTGCTTACCTTGCAGAGAATCCATTCGCACTGTGACTCGAACGCCAGGAGAGATTGCTTTGTTCACCATAACATCACTCAAAAGCCCAACATTAACGTAACAAAGTCCTTCTTTGGCCTTTTTGTCAGAGACTACACCCTCACGATAGAGAAATACATTTTGCATTCGCATATGATGTGGCGCGTCCAGTGGATTCAAAAGGCCCGAATACTTAAGATCTTTATGCAAAGGGAAGAGAAACTTTCGCAGGTATTGCGGGCACTCCAAGTACTGTAGGATCCTTGCCAATTGCAAAGAACTTCCTCTCACCGTTTGATCTTGGCCATCATCGCCTGTGGTTTTTTTGGTTTCTTTTGCGGTGGCGATTCCAATGTCGTCGAATACTATCACTTCATTAACACGGAAAATACAAGCAGCTCTGGCGATTTGTCCAGCTACATATGTACGTAGTTCGGAAGACTGAGCGTTCTCAAGAATCGAACCAGGAACAGCAATACTCACTGTTGATAAAGGTTTCTTTGCTTCGGCGGGCTTTTGCAATTGCGTTGACTTGGCCAACTCTTCTAGTTTGTTTGCCTTTTCCAGCAGCTTGAGGACATTCTCTTGTTTTCTTTGTTTTTTTATTGCTTTTCTTTCTTCATTTATTTTTTTCCAAGATTTCGTTTGTTCTGGTTTTGCAGACATTTTAAATTGAAATATATTTTAAAACTTCCATTCAACGATAAAAGAAAAATAAAAAATTATAGATCATATTTTTTGTTGTGACAGTTCAAGAATGACATCTGTCATGCGTGGAATCAACCACCATGTGCGAAAGGCCGTTCCAGACATCAGAAAAATTAAGTCCGCTCTCACACGAGGGAAGTAATTTTGAATTCCTTGCAACCAAATGAGGTTTTAGGTTTGATTTTGGAACTGTTCCATTCCTATCGAAAATGGAAAATTTGGAGTAAAAAAGGAGAAGCTCCAACCGTTCTCTCGAAGACGACAAAAAAAACTCGATCCAAATTACTTAGAAAAACGATTAATTTTTCTTAACATATGAAACGTTTTATATTTAGTGCGCACATGTAACTTTCATGTGGTTTTCCAAACAACCAAAAAAATTGATTTTTTTGGGGGTCAACTTGATCTTTTTCAGATTTTACGTTCCTAACAACCAAAAAAATTAATTTTTTTCGTGGTCTGTTTTTTTTCTCGATTGATCTTTCAAATCTCGATTTATTGACAGATTTACACATACTTTCACACACACTTGCACACAAACCAAATTGACATTTCTAAACGTCGTACTCTCCTCGTCAGTTTAAATTCGTTTTCGCCTTTCGCTAGCATTATTTATTTTTATAAAAGGCATTCGTTTAATAAAATTAATACAAATAATGAAGTTTAATGAGTTAAATTTTTGTCTTTATTGTCCTCATTACCGTCAACCATTGACTTCTTGAGTTCGGAGTCAACCAGTGATTAAATTGGACAAATGTTTCATATGGAATGAAAGGCATTGTGGAAACATGTTAGTTAGTCCATTATTTTTTGTGAAAATAAAATTATTTTTATTAAAATTCCAAAATAATCCTTTTGTAGTGAACTTGTTTCATATTCATTGTCGTTTTCCTCGTCATCGACCGACAGCTTCTCCTTTGATTTGGATTTTGGATGGACGGGATTCCTGTGGATATATGGATCCGACCGATGGCAAAATCATGTTATAGTGTAGTGATAGTATACCAACAAAATAAAATTCCTGCTAGGGAACAAAAAATTCCCTAATTTGTAATCTATTTTTTGATTTCAATTTGATTGAATAAAATAATGTACAATAGCACATTCATTTAAATGAAGAAAAGAATGAGTAAATCGTTTCTTTCTTATATTTTGTCATAATTTGCAAAATGGTATCAGCATATTAATAATTTCAAGATTAAAAGTCACTTCCACTTTTGAGTTATTTTCTTATGAAACAAATCAATAAAGACTCCCAAATCGGCACTAATCCTTCGCGCGAATATGTGACGACTGAAGAATGTTCAAAGATTTGCATCGCGCCAGTGTGGGTACTCTCATTAATCTGCATTTCAATAAATTAAGACAGACGAAAGTATTCGCGTAGTTGAAATTAATTATAATTTAAACACAAAAATGTTCTTTCATAATTTGGAAAAAAAAAAATATTTTGTCAGAATTTTCTCACACATTTTTTAACCACTTTCATCAAGAGAATAAATTTGGCTATATTACATTTTTGTATTAAAGACAAAACTGTTCCCTAGGAAAAAAATACTTGTAGGAATTTTTCCCTACATATACTATCACTATTTACGTCAGTAAACACAGACAAATCACATACACCTTTACAAAAAAAAGGATCAATCGCGATTCGTTCTAGTTACCACGATTGATCTGAAACCTGACCCCCAAATCTGAAATGGTTGACTGGAAAACCACATTAGTTTCACAGCAGGTTGGTTGCTCAAGTGACTACCATGGACTTGTACGAGCTGGCACGCACATGCAAAAACTATTCAGTCGTCGAATCGAGCAACTAACAAGTTTCTGTTTTGACACAAATTGAACGATAACCCTAAATCAGATCTTCTGTTTGTGTGACATTTTCCTTTCGCGAAAAAGTGGTGACGTTCCTCATCAAGTTAAAAGTTTTCTTTTTTGTGTTAAAAGAAAACCAATATTCCAGAATGTTTAATTCCACAATTTCAGTGAATAATATAGCATATAAATAGTTATAAATGTGCGTCGGCTGCGGTTTGCAATAAGAAATATCAGATTCTCGATTTAAAGTGTTTAAAGAGGATTAATCTTATCAGACGAACTCTGTCGCCGATGTTGGTGTATATGTTGAGGACAATCGTTTTTTGTTTTGCAACTATTCACTGAAATAAATTTGTTTTGCAACTTATCAAAAGGACGCGATAAATTAAATAAGAACTTTGAAATAATTGTAGTGAATTTGTAGGGGCACTAGTTTTTGTGTTAGAACTCCTGTAGATTTTGCTTTTCACAAAATAAAAGGGTTCCATTCATCATCAGGTTGAACACAGCTGATGTTATAATTTCAAACTTTCTACTAAAATAATTTTTTTCAAGCAAAACTATTTTATATGTAGTAATTTAGGAGCAACACCAAATTTGTGTAGATCGGGGATTCCATGAAAATGAAATGAACTGGCAAAAATTGATACTGTGAGCATCACCCTGTTTATTTAACTTTGACATTCCCGTAGCGTTAGCACTTTACTTTACGCTACGACTGTCAGATCTGTTCACACAAAAAAAAAAAACACTTTTTTGTTGCTTGCTGGTGTTTATTTACATCCACATTAAAATTTAACTTTGAAACTCAATCAAAATACCTAATATTCAACAAAAGCCACTTAAAAAAATTTAAAAACATCAAAAATTTATAAAAAAAAACTATAAACTACGACAAAGTATTAATCACTTATCACTGAAAATGAGCCGAGACATCTTATCGCCAGAAATTGTGGTTATAGGGACACGTCGTTACCGTATACATGCAATCCACGATGGTTACGGAGGACCTAGTTCAATTTTTGCTAAGCCAGGATATCAGGAAGAAGGTAAAGTGATTTAATTTGTAATAAAACCTTATCAGAATCAAATTTCTTTGCAGATTTGTTTGCGGAAGATGATGAGGATACATATGAAGTAGAGGAGCTTGAAAACTCAATGTTCCGAACATCTTTTCATGTTCCTAGGTAATATATCAAAACTGTATTTATCAAGCGTGTTTATTGAAATATTAATTTGAATCCAGAGTATTTTATGGGGGATTGATTGGACAGAAAGGATTGAGTAAAAAGCGAATTGAGGCGGAAACAAAAACTGAGATTTTCTTCCCAGGTGTTAGAGATACACAGGAATCTTTAGTGTCAGTTAGAGGTCAGTCTCAACAAGGGCTATTGTTTGATTACCTATATTATTTTAAAATAAATACAAAACAAAGACAATTTTATTAAACACTAGGAAAATCCAGAAAAGATGTTTGTGCTGCACGAAGACGTCTTGAATTAGTTGCTGAATCTTTACGAAAGAAAGCCCAGCCAACGCACTTTACTTGTGTACCTGCCTGCACCGATGCAATAAAAAAAGCATTCAATAATTTTAAGGTATGTATGAATTTAAAATAAGAGCGTTTGACGCATTTTAGCCAAACGGTTATACTTGGAGTTGAGCCGTTGTCAGGCCAAATAAGTGAGTGTCCATATATCGGCCTAAACTTGATTATAACACGTTGACTTTTCAACTGTATAACATTAAATGAATGAACCGCCGTCGTCTTTTGCAATAAGTTGTCACCTAAAACGCTTGAAATTTAGTTCATATTAAATTACATATATATTTTGTTTGACAAAAATCATTTCTATTTTCAGGAATCCATTCTTTGCGATAATCTCCCTGATATTGATGAACATCTTTTTCAGAGCACAGAAAAATTACACATAACGTTTGCTTCGTGTACACTACTTGATGACGAGGAACGTGTAAAAGCCGCACAAATATTTAATGAATGCAAGTATGTCCTTATAAAATCATATAAGTATTTGATTTCTTTTAATATGTTTTTTTTTTTTTTTTTTTTTTTTGTATAGAGAATATTTGGCCAATATACCTCCGATTGAAGTAAACGTACGTGGTTTGGAAATAATGAACGATGATCCCAGCTCAGTTGCTGTTCTGTATTCTCGAATCGAATCTTCCGATCTTCAAGTACTTGCTGATAAAATTTTACAAAAGTTCAAAGATGCTCATCTAAACAACGATGAATTTCGAAACAATACAAAGCTGCACATGACGCTAATGAATGTTCGCGGTCGCGTTCAAAAAGATTCGGCAATCTCAAACACATTCGACGCAAGAGCAATTTTAAAGAAATACGCTGATTTTGATTTTGGAACATTCACTGTGAGCGAAATTCATTTATCACAAATGCATACCACTGGAACAAATGGATTCTACATTGCAACGGGTATACTAAGTGTATAAGGATGTACATTTACGAAGAAGAAGTAGGAGTGGAATGAACAGCTTTTGATGAAATTGTATTCTAGCTCAGTTCACAGTAAACATAAGCTTTTTTTAGTCAAATTTCAAATATGATTTGTGTAACTGTTTTATGTAAAAATACACGATAAGTTTGTCGAATAAAACGCAATGAATATTTGGAATTTACATCAACAACTTGCAATCTTTTGGAAAAATGCCAATTTTTTGTTTGAAATGCCGATAAAATTTATTCTGAATTATTATGTAAATATATCTGCCGAGTTTTTTTTGTTCCTTTGTAACTACTTATTTTTCATTTAAAAGGCTAACGAAAACAAATCGGAATACTCAGTTTCGTTTGTTTTTTTCAAATAATAACATTAAGGCCCGGCGCGCATATGCAACTTAACAGTTTGGTTTCGATTTTGAGTGCTATGAGATTATATAAGCCCGTTGTGCTCAAAATCGAAACCAAACTGTTAAGTTGCATTGCATGTGCGCGTATGGCCTTAATAAACCGGAAATCTGGATTTGTTTGGGATAATCTCAGAAACCACATGTTCGATTCTAAAAATCCTTTTTGTTTTTGTAAGGTTATACTTATAAAATTAAGCTAGTAAATTTGTGAAAACAGTTATGGTAGCACACACAATAAGTGCTGCATGTGGCTAGCTATTCTAGCTTATAAGTAGTTTTGTAAAGATGGAAAAACTACCAAAAACTTAAAGGTCAAAGAATTGTATGATTGTAAAGAAATGTAAGAGAATTGAAATCAAGAAATGCATTATTTTTGATTGTATTGATTTGATTATTCTTTCTTCTTATTCCGAAAAATTATTGACTTCGAAATAATACTAGGTTCAGTATTTTGCTATAAATCAATCAATGTCAATGAGTTCAATCAAAAGAAGAATACAAAATCCAAAATGACTGTATATATCTTAAGTTAGTAACTGTCTTTTTTTATTTTTGCTTATTGTATATAAAAGAAAAACAAGAGTATGCCTACATTCATACATACATACATATATGCAAGTCCGTTTTATTTCATACATATATTTGTTTTATATATATTTTAACAAAATTGTGGGTTACTTACTTACACTATAGTTTTTACACTCATAACACCTACACTATTCTAATTTTTACGTCTCATTTATACAAAATACGGTTTCTGCCATTGCTGCTTATTTTATTTTCCAATAGCTTGCGCATTCAGTTAATATATATGTAAATTTACTTTTGAATTTTTTCTTATGTACAATAATTCAACTACGATTTTTTTTAACCTATAAAATGTGTATTTTTTGTATTAATATAATTCTTAAAATATCTACATGATTTTTTAAATATAATGCAAACAAAAATAGTTTTCTATTATTTTTTTTTTTTATTAAAAAATCAGTCACACGCAACTGCTAAATTGTTTTCAAGCATAAACTTGGTGTATTTTTTTTCTATAATAAATATATTTTTATTTTTCTTCTAAAACTAGAACTGCCTTTCTAGTTTGTACTCTGCTTTATAAATACCTAGGCTTACTACATTCTATCAATGTATTATTTTGTCTTTTTGTTTTGCAAAAGTACATTTTTTTTTTGTTTAATTTAAAAAATAACTTAACTAAGTTACGTTTTCAATAGCTGCAATCTTTGGAAAATAAATTAAATTCTATTGAATGGTCGTGTCTAGAAAATTGGTATCATTGTAGAGGTCTCCTTCGATATCAATTCGTGTTTCACTTCCCAGTAGCGATTCGGCATCTTCATCCAGATGTCGGATTGGATAACTAAATCCATCGCCAAAGCTAAATATATGGTTGTGAAATATGATTGTTGGATGAATATTTTGAAAATGAAAATAAGGAAAATTAACTTGGAGTGCAGTATTCAATGTAGGTATTTGCATGTTTGTTTAAGTGTTTGCATATTCAGTTTAATCGTTAAATTTTAAAACAACATCGAATTAAAAATTTTTCTTTGCCTGATGCTAATGCAATTTTGTAGTAATTTCAGCCCTCGTTAATTTATTCCTTAAGATCAAAAGAAGCTTATTTAATAAAGACAATTAGCCAAATGTACATATGTACATACGTATCCGATCGTAACACATTTATGTCCAATCTGTACGTAACGAAAGAATTTTGTCTTGAGAATTTAATGTCTTGACACACGCAGCTACACGCACCTGTAGATGACGCTAAGGAAATATTCCAAACTCGTTTCTCAACGCCACGTTACATTGATACGGAACACGGAGCTTGATTTCGAAAGCCAATCTATCACCGACTCATAACAATATGTATGCATATGGCCAGGATGTCCTCCTGTCCTTACTGGTGAAGTGATGGTGTTTCACTTTAGCTTTTAATGGAACATTTGTTTCCTCTACAACATAATTGGAATTATGGTGAAAGTTATATTGAAAAATATGTAAATTCATTATAAAGATATTTTCTATTAATTTAATTAAAATTGAGAAGAAATCCTTGCAATATGAGAAGAATTAAGTAAACAATATTAATAAATACAATTATTCTTGAAAATTAAAGTTATGAAAGAACGTTCAATGAAATGTATAAATTCTTTCAGCATAGGTATCTAAAGAAATATTATGGTCTCATGTCCCCTCGTCAATGAAAGGGCACTCCATAGAGCAAGTATTGGTTTCTTATGAAAAATAAATTGGAATGGTCATACTATCCATCTGTCTATGCGTCTATCTATGCATCGAGCTTGAGCCGAAGGGACGGATTTTCATATTTGGTGCAGAACATTTTCCAACTATTTTTGATTTTGCATGTTTTCTAGAAAAAGATCATTTCACTCCTCCTTAACTATCAATGTTGAGGCATTTTATAGAATGCAGAAGATCCAATTCGTTCGATCCAGTTGTGTATTTTATTTCTAATTGGAACACAATTTTTTTTTTAATGGGGGCTATCGCGAATAGAATTTCCCTGGAAATGTTTCCCTTCTTCGAAAACTTAGAATGTGAATAACGGTCGAAAGTTTCTATCGGAATTTAATGGTATCGAGAATTAATTTTCCAGGGGAGTTTGGCTATCATTTCGATGAGTCATATTCGAGATTACGAAGTGTAGTGGAAAAGTATAAGCGGTACAAATTTTCGAAGTAGGGAAATATTCCCAGGGAAATTTTATTCACGATAGCCCGCAATAGTTTATTGTTTGTTAGTGGGCTATAGGTCAATTGGAACACAGTTCATTGGGATTTGGTTTAACTAAACCCCATTTCATTTCATATCACGACTAGTGGGGTTAACAAATTTAGGAGCTAGTTCGTTAGGCCAAATAATACCACAAAAAGCAATTCCCTTTGCAATTCACGCTCGATCTCTCCTGAGCCATTTGACTCATCTCTTATCATATTCATGACATAACAGATTTTCTATTGTTTAAAGAAATAAGTGCAATAAGAAGTAAAATTATTAAATTATATATTTAAACTCATGAATGACTCTGGAACGCCGGCCGGCACGCGCCGCCGCCGCGCACCGTAAGAAATAGTTTGTTAATGGAATTTTCAACCACATCACGGTCACCATGTAATAAATAATAGACTGTATACAACAAGCAACGAGGTGCGTTTTTAGACTGTGTGGGTTTGCCAAGGCATGATTGATTTAGAACCTAAATTCAAGCTCAGCAGAAAAGTGTACAATAAATCTTGAGAACCATGGACAGGAATGATTCCAAAGGTGTGGCCTTGATTTTCACGAAAAAAAACATGATAAGGCTTTCATTACAATATCGCCAGCTGCCGGGGATCGTTGTGCTGTTTTGCAGAGTCGCGCAATTGAGTGAAGTGAGGTTTTGGATTTAGTCATCCCTGGTACCTATACCTACATACATCTTTAAAGTTTCACAAGATATTCTTGAAATTCTAATTGCTAACTTGAATTCATAAGTGAACTTATCAATGAAATACATTTTTTCCTTAGAAACATGAATATGCAAACACACAATATTTCTACATAATAATGTTTATAAATATTTGGCAAATTAAAAACATTTATATTCATTTTCTGCTATCAATCATAATCATAACTTTTAACATCAACAACTTATTTAACTTAAAGAAATCCAGTGAGCATAACATAACCAAATAATAAAAATAATTGCCGCTACAACATTATGAACACTCAGTCAACATTCAATCGAGAAAAAAAAACAACATTATTCATATTATTTTTAAAAATTTATTGATTCGTTTGAAAAATTTGTACATTCGGTATTACAACGAGACAAATTGCAATATTTGAACTAGTATGTACTTTATATATGTATGTAGTTATCTTTAGCAAACAGTTACAAGTAACAAAGTTTAATATTTTTTTTAAATACAGAATATGAGTATTTTATTAAATATACAAGCATGAAGTGGACCCCAAACAATTCTAGGGGATAAATGAACAATTTCAATCACCAAAACATGAGTGAAAAAAGCAATCAAAAATAAGTTCACTCTTCACTCCATATTGTCGCCTTTCTTTCAAAACCTCGCATTCGAAAATCATTCTTTTTCAGGAGAGACAATTAACCGATTTAGAAAAATAAGAATATGAAATTCTCAAGTCGGACATATTTGAGTTTTTAAATGGAATTAAAGTTAGACATACAAGTTTTTAAATAGACACTTGAAAATTGAAAGCCTTAGAAGTTTTTAAAACAAGTTGATATAGGCAAAAGGATTGAATCATGGATACAGTTACGAGGCATTGATATTTATCATTTTTCATAAAATTTAGACTTACAAGTTTTTGAAAAAAATTCCGACGATATATCAGTTAAGTTATGAAATGTAATTAATAATAAATGATAAAGTGAGTCAGCAAGCATTATTATTCGAATTTTAAGTACCTATGTATGTGTTAAATTTAAAGACTTAACTTATCATCAATTTACTCACTGAACACAATGTTGTAGCTGTATTTGAAGCTGCAGTACGTTAGCACTCTCAATGTTGAAAGGTACAAAAAAAGTATACAGCGCTACAATATTAAGTTGTAGCTGCATGCTAGGGATCAGGGTTACCTCTGGGGACACTTTAGTGTCATTTTGACACCTTTTCAGCACCCAGACACCAGGACACCTCTTTTTAAAAATACATCAATTTTGGACACTTTTTAAAAATGTAGCAACCCTTTGGACACTATTTATAAAAAAAAAATGTGTTCGAAAAATTGAACGGAAAACGTTGTCAATCAATCAAAAAATAAAAATACCTACACCACACATGTCTACATGTATTTCTGGTTCCATCTTTCATACTCTAAATCCCAAACTGAAGACAATAAAGTACTTTTAATAAAAACCAATGTTTTGAAATATTACCAAAAAATATGTATGTAAATATGTATGTAAAGGGTTTTCCAATAAGAGGTGTTATTTTGATATTCAAAGAAAAATGGCATAATTTGAGATAAATGATCGGATGTTTATTTCATTATAAAAAGGAAGGTATGCCGTTAATAATGCAACACAACATCAGCCAAATGGCCGCCACGACCATATCCTTTTCATGAAATTTTCCATAACCAAATCGCAAAGTGGCTGCCCTATGTCCTCGATAGCCTCACGAATTCCATCTTTGAGATCTTGAATCGACGCTGGGCTGTTGGCGTAGACCTTATCTTTCACGTGGCCCCAAAGGAAGAAGTCGCAAGGTGTTAAATCACAAAATCTCGGTGGCCAATTGTGATCACCTCTTCGAGAGATAACACGGTCCGGAAACTTTTCCCGTAAAAGATCGATAGTTTCATTGCTTGTGTGGCACGTAGCGCCATCTTGTTGAAAGTAAACGTTGTCCAGATCAATACCATCCAATTCCGGCCATAAAAAATCATTAATCATCTCTCGATAGCGCAATCCATTGACCGTAACTGTTGCTCCAGCCTCATTTTCGAAAAAGTAAGGTCCAATGACCCCGCCGGACCATAAACCGCACAAAACAGTCACGCGTTGAGGATGGAGAGGCTTTTCAACAATAACTCTTGGGTTTTCCGAGCCCCAGATGCGACAGTTTTGCTTGTTGACGTAGCCTCCGAGGTGGAAATGGGCCTCATCAGTCAAGATGATTTTTCGATGAAATTCTGGATCATTTTCATGCATTTCAAGGACACAATCAGCAAAGACACGACGTTCTTGATGATCAGCCGGCTTGAGTTCTTATGTTAACTGAACTTTATAAGCCTGAAGACTCAAGTCTTTGTGCAAAATACGGTGTAATGACGTTTGTGGAATGCCTAATTCCAAAGAACGACGAGGAATGGACAAACCTGGGTTTTCTTCAACACTTTGGGCTACAACAGCAATATTCTCAGTTGTTCTTGAGCGACGTGCACCGGTTTTATTCTTCACACCACTAACTTGTCCCAACAGCTCGAATTTGTCCACCAATTTCTGTATTGCGGTCCGACAAGGCGCTTCACGACGACCCAAAAATGTTTTAGTTTTACCATTTTTATAGTGAATTTTAATAATTTCAATGCGTTGTTGAAGCGTGTATCGTTCCATTTTTATTAATGGCGCAGTCTCTACTTGTCAAATGTCAAAAAATTACAGCTTCAAAAGTGACAGCTACCGAAATAGCGGGCTATTCAAAATAACACCTCTTATTGGAAAACCCTTTATTTCACAGCTAGGATTAATATTAGTGATAAGAAATTATCTGTGTAACGTTTCTTGGACCCAGAAATTATAAATTGCGAAAATAATCAAACTACTTTGATTTGGTTTCAGAATTTAAAAAATTAATTTATAATCTCGAGAAAGAGTACAAAGCTTGGAAGTTAAAAGCCAATGGTGTTGATTTTGAAAATTGTTTTAAAATTAAAAATATAGAACAGTTTTGGTTCAAAATAGGAAACTTGAAACTATACTAAAGAAATAATGTGATGAAATTTAAGAGTTTTTTAAAACTTTTTACGCAATTTCTGAAATACTTGTTTGTTCATTAAAATTTGAATGGTTAAAATTTCTAATGGACACCTTTTTTCCTCTCGGACACCTTTTTTGACACTTTATGAAAATTCTCAGAGGTAACACTGCTAGGGATTACAACAACACAAACCTATGCGGATAGCTTTGGATTGATCCCCTGCGATCCTACCAAAGAAAATAATCCCTTGCAGTTTTAAAGCGTTTGGGACTTGCCTGTATAAAATTTACCTGAAATGTCGAACGTTCGACTTGAGTAACTAAAAAGAAAAATAATAATTTATATCACATAAGAGCTGCGATGTCTTCTTCTTGTAGCCGTAAAACGAAATTCAAACAATGAAAGTATACGCGGATAATACACAATGGCATTTCTCGTCGTCTTGCCACGCGAAAAAATATAAAAAATACCAATTTTTTTAAAGAAAAACATGTAGGTAATTCATTATCAATTTTTTTGAATTTTATTTGGAAAAATCAGTTCTCGTCGTGAAGTGGCTCACCGCATTATGTAAATTGGGGAACGATTTTTAACTAGCAAAAAAAGACAGCGAATCACGTCACGTTTTCTTGTCGCGTTGTGAATCAGGTTTCCAACTGCGAGTCCTTCATAAAAGTTCTGAGTAATAGATTTTTCATTGTTGTTGAAAATACAAAAAAAGTAACATTATTTATATTCTTTCGTTTTTAATAAAAATATTTATTCCTGTTATAAGTTGTTTGATTATTTCTATTGTAACCTATTGGTTTAAGTTTAACAATTTATAGAAGTCAATAAAATAACTTCGAATTTGCAGAATCAAAAATACAGTAAGCAAGAATACAAGAAAATGTAAGATATTTTTTTCTAATATCCGAGTTTTTCTTATATGCCCCTTTCAATTAGATTCTCTCAGGAATTAAAAAAAAAAACAGATATCGATAACGCTTTGTTCTCGAACGATACAAGATTTTAAAAATAGTTTAAGTCAAATTGAATGAAACGTGAATCGAAATTTTAAACGACTCGCATAGCAGAATAGGGAAACATGATATGTCAGATATTTTCAAAAATAATGGACCTTCAAGTTGAACAACTTAAAAGGAACCAAACAGTAAAACTTTTAGGTAAAACGCACAACAGATAAGATCCGAATACATTTTGTGGAAATTGTTTTATTTTATAAAATATGTTTTCATTTTGTGTGAAAAATTTAATGTGAACGCACTCACTCATACCGGAATTATCAGTAATAAATTGTTCGTACTGCTCGATCCTTAAATTCCTAAAACAACTCCTAAAAATGTTTTAATATCAAAATGAAGAACGCCGTCTGAATTATTAAAAAAAAAATAACTAAAACGCTATTAAAAAAAAAAAAAAAAAAATACCTACCCGTTTTCAGAATATTGAATTTCAAAAAAATGTTATTTTTGTAAGATCTAAAAATAATTTTTGTGTATGCAATAAGAAAGGACTTCCTGTATAAACTAAAATCGGTGCAGCCGATAGTGAGAAAGCCGAAAATTAAAAAAAAAACGGTTGTATTTCAAGGTGCCATTATTTTTAGACATATAAAAGATTAAAAATTAAACAGATAGAAGAAATTGTTGGACCCACTTTTCTCGTGTTCTCTGTCATGGTAATGTCAGGTTTGATTGAAATCTCGAGGTCGATTTTTGTTGAATCCTTAACTTGCCTTACAGCCATATTATTCACTCAAGGTGTAAATAAGGTTTAAGTGAATTTTGAATCTGTCCTATTAATCCGCATTTTTTAAACTTTTGAAATTTAAATTTTGTGCATAATATTCACTCAAAACGCGCATTAAACACGGTTGATTAAAAATGCATAACAGCCAGATGTAAAATTGTTTAAATTTGACTTAACATACGGAATGTCAATAATTTGAGATTTTCGAGCATATATTTGACGGTGTTCACATTGGACTCACTCCGCGCGACTCATATGGATCTCTGCCACCAAATGTCAGAAGTGTCAGTGTGAAATTAAAAGAAAAAAAAAAAAACAATCTGACAGCACTCCCTGGTTGGAAAACAAAACCAAATTCCGAAGGCACGAAGGCGAGCCAAACAAGTCGTGTGTTTAATAATAGTGATTAATATGTAATAAAATTAGTTTTTTTGTATCAAACACTTAAAAAAATGTTCACTAAAATGTTTAAACACTAATTAATACGTAATTCGATCGAAAATTTAAGTTTTCAGTTCCAAATACAAAAAAAATCAAATGACCGGATTTTTAACACAAGAGCATGTAAATATTTTCCAACCAGGGACTTTTTTTGTTGTTGTTTTTAGTTGTCAAATTAGAAAGAGAAATGACAAAGACAAATCTTGGAAGAATTCTATTGACATTTTATTGTTTTACCTCACTCCAACTCATGATGAGAAAGAAAGAGTCTAGTGAGGCAGGATTTTTTCATAAAAATTAAAAATCCTGCCTCACTTTCTCATATAGTTGTGTAGAGTGAGATAAAAGAGAAAGATGTCAAAATGAGTCGCGCGGAGTGAGTCCAATGTGAACACAGTCTTTTGTTTCTTGTTGTTGTATTTCAAATTTCATCGTTCGAAATTAAAAAAAAATCAAGTTACCGTAGCTTTTTCCTTTTGAACACAGTTTTGTTTGTTTGTTTATGTAATTGAAAGCAAAACTGTGTATGTATGTTCACGTGCGTAAAAACTTCAAATGTCACTTTGCTTGGCTAAAATGAGTGAATGTACTGAAAATTTAGTTTACACCTGGACCTGGGTTGAACTACTTTAACAGCTGCCTGAAGGGCAGTTAAAATTGAATTGGATTAAACGCGACAAGGTTTAATAAAAAGGGTACATTAACGGGTTTATTGAGTGAATATTATGCGCTTGGGTTGAACTTTTGAGACTTAAAACACCTTTAACTAAGGTATTAATTTAAAACCGGATTAATTGAGTGAATAATATGGCTGTTATAGTTCCTTTGTATGTCGCAAGTTAAAAATGAGTATTAAGGGTATTTGATGTTGAATAACTATCTCCTCAAAAGACTTGGAATGGAAGGGCAGCCTTTTTTTTAAACAAAATTTATAACATTGAATTCATCGTTTTATTAGTACAATTTTAATAATACAATTTAATTTCCGTTATGCTCGGTATTAACTCGGAGTCACGGTCGATAAGAGATATACATAGTCCAAAATTCGTGTACCGGATAGAATGTTTTTTTTTTCTTGATCTCTGTTTTATAATTAATCTTTCAAGTAGTTCCTCTTCACTAAATGATAATTTATCAACAAATATCATAAAAGATACATGATTTCTAATAGATAAGGCGCATTTAAACCTACAACTTTTTTTCTGTTTTAGCCTTGAATGGAATTCACAAAAAAGGGATTTGGAACCAACTGGCAATATTATACAACATCAGAAGTGGCAGTGATATTTTATGAAAAAAAAAAAACATCCGTTGAAGTATTTATTGTACAGTGCAGTTTCCCTCTACGAATCAGGAATATAAAACGGTAGTAAAGTTTTAAATAGGAATCCAAACATTTAAAGTTTTCAAAGATAGGTAGAGGTACAAAGAGAACGTTAGCACCTTTTTAAGAACCGTTGGCTATGGCTCAAAAATAAGGTAAACAAGTTCTGCAAGGGAATCGGGACATTCAAAATTTAAAAATAAAAACTGTTTTCCTTAAGCAGTATAAAACAATTAAAAATAAACATCAAACATTTGTACAAGACGAACATAAATTAAAAAAAAAAAAAAAACAAAGCGCACCGAATAGAATCGCCATGCCAAGGGTTTTCCGAACTAAAGTGAATGCATTCAAATTAAATGTGAACAAATTACATATTTCTAAAGTAAGAATTAATGTACTTTATTAGATTTTTGTTTAATTATAAGATGAAGGCACTTTTGTAAGTAAGTTAGCTTAAATGGCTTATATCAAAGGGATTAGAACAATCTTAAAGCTACAAAAAAATGTGAAAAATGTGACAATATAAAAAATATACGAATGCGAAATATAACTCTATTTCTACAACAATCAAATGCATTTTGAACTGTATTTTTCAATTTCAACAGAACAACTTAACATTACAAAAAAAAAAGAAAATAAACATACAAAAATACCCAAAAATATATTTTAACATATCAAAAATATTTTTTTTTTATATTTATAATAATTATAATACATTATTTATTTGTAAAAAAAAAAAATTAAATAATTATATCATTGTAAAAAAAATAAGTAAACTTATTCCAAATAAACGTGAACTAATAAACAATCAAACATCAATGATGGTTTATAAATCAGGTTCAATCAAATATTAATAATGCTAGCACAATTTTGTTCGTCTGCTATATCCGCTGGTGTCATTGTCACTACCGTTACCGGCGGCGCAGCCACTTTTGTTGGCTCACTTTTCTCGTCTAAATTTGTCAATTGATTTCTATTCAATACGCTAGCATCATCAAATCCATTCACAACAAAAACATGGGAATCAGTGTGATCGCTATAATTACTACTCTTCATATCTATGATAACATTACCATTAGCGATATTGGCAGCGTTTGTTGATGATAAGCTAGCATTGGCATTGGCATTCGCATTGCCATACGCATTATTTAATGATGGCAAATTGTCTATCGGTTGATTTAAAAATGTATCAGTTGGTTGGTCTAACCTTGTCTGGGTGTCTCCCATGGATTCGTATGAGGAACTCTGATGGTGGCCTTGTGTTGGGTATATTAAACCATCACCCAAACTAGAAACGAAATGTTGGTATTTGTTTTTTTTTTTTTGTTGATAATAATGAGTGTTGTAAATAAAACTTTGATGTTTGTTAGTTTTTAAAATAAATAAACACGGGTGTTTTTTTTTATAGGCTTAGTACGTACTTGGGGCTTCAGAGAAAACCTAATAGTTTTAGCATAGGAAAAAAACGGCTTCTGGTAGTAAAAAAAATTAGTTGAACTCATTAAAAATAAATCACAGAAAATAACATAAACATTTGTGTTAAAAAAGGATGAAAAAGAGTAATTTTGTAGACAGGCCAGAATCAAAGAGGAAAAGCCAAAGCTCACATATTAATGTTTTGTTATTGATGTTGAAATGTTTTGGGTACAAGTCTACGAATAATTTACATATAATATATGGTTTCATAATTTAGGGATAAGGACATTGCTTGACCTTTTATCAGAGAGCTTACAGTTAAGAGCTAGGATATTTGGGTATCCGAAACAGAACTGGATTCAAGTTTGAATATCCACATGCATTTTAAGATCTTGATGGAATGCTATTAATGCCATTTTTTTTTTCTAACATAGCACTTATACGTATAACCTATTTGTTTCCTGCAATTTGTAACTCCCGAAACGCGTTGTTACTACTACATCGTTATATTATTATTTATGAAGTTTACATTACTTACAATTAATTGATTTTTTTAGACACAAAATTGAGTTGAGATTCAGCTTATCTGCCATTTAGGCCCCTTATTGTTTATTTTATTAATTACCGACTAACTTAACTCCTTTATTCTCCTCTACTCCGTGGCGATGACGTTAAACTCATGTACATTCAATTTCGTAAAGAAATTATTTTACCAAGCACTTCAGCAAAGAAAGAAATACATTGGGCTAATTTTGTAACTATTACGAGTGATGCTGAGGAGAACAAAATATATCGCATTTTAGAATTGATTTACAGCGTTTCGGAAAAGATAACAATGGTTCTCTTGGTGTCGTGCTTTTCCATGAGTGGTTCATAAACATATCGCTCATATTAACTTTCAACCCCTTAATGCAGCTGTTATCATGTTTTACTTTAGCAAATACAGAAAAAATGGTATGAATATTTGTCATATTGTCGGACTAGTAATTAAAAAATCAAATACGGTTTGTAGGTATCTATATTTCCTTTACATTCCGGAAACCAAGAAAAAAAAAACACTTTATACTACTCTATGATTGTACATACGATTAAAGAGCTGGCTTTATATATTTGGCTTGGTATGCATTAAGTATGAATTTTTATCTTACGGAGTTTTATTTTACTACGGTAACTTTATGAATTTCATGCTTCCACGTCCCTTCTTTAACAATTTGGTCTTCCCTTTTTACTCACCTTATGACATGAAAGTTGAAATTTTTAACAATTTTCAAAGAATACTTGGTTTTAATATTTGAGAAATAACCATAGAATCTGACGACGGCTGTATGGATTTTTATAGAAACCTTACTGCATACGAAGCTAAATATACCTTCCACCATTTTATCACTCCTTAAAACGAAAGCTACTACTTTTGTGTGTGTAGTCATATCTACATAATATGTACATATGTTGGTATATAATTTTTACATTATTGCCTCTTCATCAAAGCTTATAATACATGAAAACACAGTTACTGTTAGTTTCTTTTACATTAATGGTTTACTTACTTCACCACATCCGAGCATTATGAGGCTTTCAAACAAACATAAAGTAAAAACCCCAAAACACATACCCATGACTGTTTAATCATATTAACACTTTAACAAAAAGTTAATCAAGTTAATGAGTTCAACAAATTTTTCAAATGATATTAAATAGCTCTCCAAAAAGTTTGATTAAAGCGGGATATACATTGTTCAAATGCTTGTCATGCATAGAGAGTGTATTAGTAAAAATGAAACACGTATACATTGTGTGTATGCTTGAAGCAAAATCAAAATGTTTTGATTTTTGTTCAATCAGATAGCCAGGATTGAAATAATGTATATTTGAGAATGATTGCTTGATCATGCATAGGCACATTTTCGCATAGAAATTTTAGTAAAAATAAATGATTGAAGACTCATGCATGAAGTGTGTATATGCAACGTCAAAAAAAAATATTAATACACTCTCACATGCATGACAAGCATTTGAATAATGTATATCCCGCTTAATGCTCAAACACACACAAGTGTTAGTAAATTTAAACTTAAATACACACAAAATCTGAATGTTTTTAATTTGCCAAATATGCCAAAATATCAGGTTAATGGCATTTTTGTTTTTATCTATTATGCCAGGTATAACGAAGACGTCAAAACACATGTGTTATTGAAAATGAATAGGTGCAAAAATACAAAAACACCGGAAAAAATCTTACCTAGTATAAACTGGAACCAACCAGAGCTTCCAGTTATCACCAAAGACTTCTTGGAAATTTGCATATCTTCCTAAGTTAAATCCATTTTTATCAGGTCCACCTACACGAAATACAGGTGCCCTAAATGCTTCTAAAAAAATTTTAAAAAGAAAAAAAGAAAATATAAGAATATTATTTAAAAGAGCGCGAAATTGATTTACCTAAAGTCGTTCTGTTGACTAGAACTAAATATATATGATAGCCAAACAAACTGACTAAGCTTATTGCAAACATTAGAGATACAAAAAATAGGAATAGTATATGGAATCGTCCCATTCCACCGTCAAGCTCACCCTGTAACAAAAAAAAAACAATAAACATTCAGTGAACATAAGAAGGACTTTAGATGGTATACGAAAATCATACAGTGCTTACCCGCCAGAACTTTATAAAGTACTCTAGAGATGTTAGCGCTACATATAAACAATAAAGCAAGGCATATCCCAGGAACAAAACGAAGAATTTGTAATTCTTAAAGTTCACACAATTGTTAACCCAGGGACAGTGGTGGTCCATTTTTAGAACACATGTACCGCAAACGCTGCAATGATGTGCTCGGTCTGGTTTTATAATTTGACATTTTTCACAGAATCTTACGGCGCCATGAAGAGTCCTATTGCAAGGAAAATTAGTGTTTTAAATTAAGATTAAGAAAAAATATCGAGTACATACCGATTAGTAACTGGCAGGTCCTTAGCGAAATTTTCTAAAACTCGTTTCTGTTGTTCTTGATTTTCTGCCCGAAACAATCGATCAATTTCACTTTCAGGAATACGCCACTGAAATAAAAATAACATTTATAAAAACGGTAAATCATCAACCCATGGGTTTTAGTAAAACGATATGTTTAGTACGTATTTTTTAGAGAAAAGTGATCTGAAAGTCAAAAATTAGCTAGAAAAACAGAACAAGTTTAGAAATTGGAGATCTGAAAATTCAAACTCAATTTTATTGGAACGCAGGCTGTATTGCTTCTAAAATATTTTTGTTGCTTAGAACGTGTCCAAGAATCATTTTATAAAGTATTCTTAATTAATTAGGAAACACCCTATATATTTCCACTCCTTTTAAAATCTTGGTGTAACAAGTACCAGTAAATTTTTTTAAACTAAGTTAGGGGATGTTTTTCAAAACATACTCTTGCATCAAGTCGTTTAAGTAAAGAAACAGGCAAAGACTCTTCTTATCACTGTCGGCAAGCAAAGAAATCGCTTAGACGTTCATCGCAATCTTCATTTTAACTACCCTTATAAGGTAACTTGGTTAATAATGCCATTGTTGGTTATGAAAAGGAGATGGTTTTAAGATTGTAGGAATAGGCAATGACCACCTGAGTGTTCTCCCTAGTGGTAACATAGAAAAGCACAGTCCAAAATCAAACCTCAATAATGAAGACAATGAAAATTGGAACTCAAAGGTATGAATGAAAGAAGAAACGTTCTCTTTCAGATCACTTCAATTTCTCAGACTTCTTCAATTTAGCCTGAATGAGTTTAGTTATTCATTTATTGGTTCATTTGAAACATTATTTAACAATAGCCTAAATGATGAACCCTCTCACTGTTATTTTAAAATAATAATCAAAGTGGTTAGTCAAAACCCAGAGTTGACTCAATGAATTTGGCAAACCATAAACCTATATTTGGATGAAATGATCAATAGGTTTCTCTGATGCGTAATACATAGACCTCTGAAGATGATCGGCCTATGTTAGAGTCCCAACCAAAGTCCCAATAAAATGAACATAATATACTAAGCCCCACTAAAGGACCATGTGATAACACAATCAAGTTGTTGCTGTTTCATTAGGATAAGTTACACTTAAAATTAAATAAATTACCTTGACCAGTAAATCTAGGAACCAATAGAAATCGATCGCTGTTCATTTATTCGAGGGGAAACAAGAAGCTTCAGTTAAACCCACTTATGAAAAAATGTTGAAATATTTTTAATCAAGCTTAAATAAC
Organism: Leucozona laternaria; assembly: GCA_932273885.2. NCBI lineage: Eukaryota > Metazoa > Arthropoda > Insecta > Diptera > Syrphidae > Leucozona > Leucozona laternaria. Next base: position 43,323,874 of record OW026368.1, on the reverse strand, counting down.
TAGAGCAGCGATAGTCTGCTACTCCCATAATGAATTCCTAAATGTATATAATATATAATAGAGGAAAACCAATTAAGACCTCTTGGTCGAAATCGCACGTTCATCCAGACGAGATATTTCTAGAATAGATTTAATTTAATAGGGAATATAAGGGTAAATGTGCAGATGTTTTTAATGAAAATATCGTAAATATATGTACATTAGCGCCTCAATCGAACACTGTCTAACAGGCGAGCGCGCAACGAATTTTTTAGCGTCGGCTGCGGCAAAGGAAGGAACGATCCGGCCACTATGTACATGCTTGCTGCCTCGTTCAGAGGTAGACTCAGTCTGGACGATCTTTACTATAATCATCCTAGTGATCTGGCAAATACAGCGATAAGAAGTTTGCTATACTTTATTCTTTATCAGAAGCTCTAATTATTTGGTATTTTGAACTGTCTTCATATGATATCAAAATAACCTTGTAATGGTCTCATTGCGATTGCTTTCTCGTTGGTTTTCTCTTCAACCTAACCTAGTGAAAATCGCATCGAAAATTCCAAAAGCATCGGTCGCAGAGTTCCTATCAAGACTTTCTGCCTACCCACAACGAAAAATGAAGAATGCGGATATTGTATTGTAGTTCGTTGTTCGTATTTTTGAATCATTCTACCCAAATGTTATATTTAAACCTTCGCATTAACCTCAAAATAAGTACTCGTTTTTTTTATAATTTATTATTATTTTTAAGCTAAACTGTATACATATTAAATATGTCAATACATCAATGAGCAATTAATTACAAGAATTCAATTCAACCGCTTATCAAGTGAAATTTAATATGAATTTTCTGGTCCTGAACACTCATCTACCGATAGTGTGATGGTCTCATATATCACGACGTAATCGGCTTCAATAGAATAGAATTAAAATAAAATAATATTGGAACAAACAAACGAAATTGCAGTACTCAAAGAAAAAATAAAAAAAAAAAAACAAATATAAACACCAACTAACTTGAAAATTAAAGTTTGGATGTTAAAAGACCCTTAATCTTATCGTTGCTATGAAATGAAAACATTGCAATTAGAGTGAACATTCATTGGGTTCTCATGTTTTTCGAAAGCGTGTGATTCATGACCACATTGAAACGAAACTCATGAAAGATAAGAAAGGCTATCACTTCAGATTAATATTAATTAGTCTAGTTTGATACTCACTTTATGAGGAACTGTGCCAACAGGAGTGAAAATCGTATTCCAGTAGGACCAGAAGAAGAGCACACAAACAATATGATACAATGCAATGAAAATAATCTTCTGCACAGTGCTATCGATTGAAACTGAAAAAAGGAAAGAGTTGACAAAATAATTTAATGAATATACACTTGAGTTAGGAGGATCATATACGTAGGCATAGTTGGACAACATAGGCGTAGTACGACCAGACGATGATCGCCACTATAAAAATTACTGGAATCCACTTTAGGCAACGCATGCAATCGGTGCAGGGTGTGCTCTTCTTCCTATCGTAGTTACCCATTTGTTATTTTGTAATTTGTTGTATGTCTTGGAGGGGATATGTTAGGTTAAGATTTTATGTTTTGGTTTTTGTAGGACTTTTTGTTCAAAAAGAAATTGGCTCACTTATTTAATAATAATTAACAAAAAAAGTATCGATGCCTTTTCATATTTACTTCTGGAGGACGTAGTGAAAGTGACACAAGCGACAAAGGCGAATTTTTTCGTCTGAAACCGCTGGTGGTAGTTTGACAGGTGTTTGGCGAGAAGCTGAATTTGACTGCTGAATTGATACGTAAGTGATGCCAAGAGTAATTTGTTTTTTTCGGTACAACTTTTGATTAAGTGCCTGCTCGCACTGGGGTAATGGTGGACAAAATTGAAAATCCATTTGGTAATGCTGGATTTACATGACTGACAAAATGGAAGTTTTAAATCAGTTGGTTTATACCAACATTTAAGCTATTCGCAAACTTAAGTGATGGCGTTGTCGATCACGTCACGATCAAGATGTGATCGATAAAATCAGTCGAGAAACGATGAAAATTGAAACAAATCGTATGAGTTTTGTCCCATTTTGCATCGTTTCTCCACCAATTTTAACCATGCTAGAGTTACAGAACGTAGATACTGCTCACGTCAATACGATATTGCGATACATTGTGCGAAGGACAATTTGTCAATAAAAAAAACATAAACAAACATTAAACATTGAAGTTTTAGAAATCAAATCTTATAAAACAAGAAAAAGCTTCACCTTTAGCTTTGCATCGCATACAAATTAAATAAGAAAAGAACTTATTATTTCCGTTACCTATTTCAGAAGGAGAAGCAGAAATGGTTGTTGCTGCGTTCATTAAAGGTCACGTAACTGAAAGCAGCAGTAGAACGTGAACGCAATCCAGACATCACGTAGATGTGACCCATTTAATTGATTCACATGTGCGGCATCCACATTGTTTTCGCGATCGACACAGTTATCGCATAGGTTTCCGAATGGCCTCAGGGTTTTTCTTCACAATTTTCTGCTCAACAGCGTTCAGCAAAAGGATCAAGTCGAACGAAATTCATTTTAACTCAACACAAGTTATTCAAAGGGTCCAAGTTAGCTGTCAATATCTTATGCCTTTCGTTATTCTCATAAATAAGCATTTTATATTTTACAAATCTTTTTCGTTGAAGAAATTAAATGAAAATATTTCTCTATTAAGAAGAGGAAAACAAAAAATAAAGAAATGCCTTTTTTTTTGTTTTTGTTTTAGTGGACTGTAAGGCCAGGCGCGCACATGCAACTAAACAGTTTGGTTTCGATTTTGAGCACTCGGGACTATATGAGACTCCACCGGTTAATGTGCGCGGACTCTCATATAATCCCATAGTGCTCAAAATCGCAACCAAACTGTTTAGTTGCATGTGCGCGGCTGGCCTAATGAATTAAATTCAATGGGGCGTATTCAAAGTCAATTTTAAACTCCAGTTTATCTTAGACCTGGGCTTATCCTATCTAAATAACATTGAATAAACCCCAGTCTAAGGTAAACTATAGTTTAAAAGTGACTATGAATATGCCCCAATCTCTAAGTTATTCCCACCAAATAATAATTTTGTGCTAAGTAGATACATGTAAGCCCACCATAAAGTGTGAGCTAATTCAACACAACCATCTTATACACAAACCATTACACCACACTCCCTCAAACCAAAATTAGCTGTCATCAAATCAGTATAACCAACCATATTTCAAACAAAAACAAAAAATATCCCATTTTCAAACAAGATTTTTTGACGTCCCCCATTTTTCCACACATATGATGGGAAAATTATCATCTGGGGCGCCATGTTGTTTTATTGTAGAGATACCGAGCGAGAGAGCGGCCGCATTTGTACTTCACGTCTGTTCGTTTTTTTTTGTGAAAGTGAAAAAAATTAATTAAATTTCTCAAGGAAAAATCATAAATCACTTGATCAATTGACAAAATCAAACTTTTGATTCGAAAAATCTCTATTACATTGATTTGTGTCAACAAACCAAACAAAAAAACCCAATCCGACAGATCGTCGTTTCCTGTAAATCGATAAAAAGTTATATCATTTCCACTGCTGCTCCTGCTCCTGCCTACTGCAGTCTCAGTCTCCAAAAAGTGAAAAAAAAATAAGAAAATAGAAATTGAATTCGCCCAACCCCCTCAAAAAGAAACCAACTATCACCCTCGTCGCCGCGTGACTCTTTTAACTCCCCCGGATCGAGGTTTTTCAAAATAGGTATTCCTCTTCTTTTGCTTCTCCTGGCTTAATCGATACATGAATTTTCCAGTTATCATCATCATCGCCGAGCACGACGACGACAAACCGACTACCTCGATGAACGACGACTCCAACGACGAGGTTTGGAATTAAATAAGCAAAGCTATAAAAAAAAGAAAGAAGTGAAAAGTGTGTTGGATTTGGCTGTCGAAACGAAACGCTCTGCCAGTGCCTGCTGTGTCGCCTCCTTGCGTCTTTTACGTGAGTTTTTCCATTTTTGGTTTTCCGTGTTGGCAGAGTTGGACGGACAGACTCCCGCTGTCGCGTAAAAGGTGTCCCAGTGCGTGTACACCGTGCGTCCTAAGTGTTGCACACAAATAAATTGCATCTTTCGAGCTCCGTGCTACGGATTGGAGCAAGTTCCCTAGTTTGGTGCGATTGGATTCGGTTCGGGTTTTTATTTTTGATCGGAAAGTACACTCCGTTCTCTTCTGTGCCTGGTGCCTGGTGGTGGTGTAAGCTTGCTTTGCTGTTGTTGCTGTTGATTGATTAGCAGAAACTTCTGTCCCGAAAAACTCTTTGAAGAGAAACAGAAACGTAAGTTGTTCAAATTATTCCTCATTCCGCACAGTCCAATGATTTTATTCCTTACCCCATTTTTGTACTCCGGATTTCACGCTTTTTTGGTGAATTGTTGAATGTGGGTTGTAGGTACATCTGAATAATATACACACACAAATTATCTACCACCCCCTGGACCTTTATCTGCTGCTGCTGCTCGATTTGTATCTGTTTGATGTGTAAGGCAACTCGCTTGCTTCGTATTCACCTGACTGCCTGCCAGTATGCCAGCCCTCTTCCATCTCAGACTTCACACAGCCTACAAGATGTTTTGTGCGTCTGAGCAGCAAGGGGAATGGAAGTACAGATCGAAGACTGTGTAGATTTGCACATGACGGCGAGCTTGTTTGAGTTTGGTTTATAAATTCATCACCAGAGTTGACTTTTATAGTTTGTTCTTGATAGATAAATAGATGGATATGTAGGCTAAGTATGTACTTGCATAGAACATGCTTGCTGTTCGGAGTTATTAAAAATTATGTACATATGTTTTATGTTGGTCAAATCGAAATTTTGCGATTGAATTTAAGTTTTTAACTAGAAATTCAACTTGAAAGCTGATTCGCGAAAAAAGTGCAATGCGAACAAATATATGTTCGGTTTTTAAATAGGGCTTTTCAGTTTTCTTGGAATAATATCGTGTTTATTTAGAAATGTTTTTGGTTTTTAACAAGTTTTATTTTTTACAAAAGCAGAACTCAGGTACCTATTTAGTTTTCCTGGAATAATATCGTGTTAAAGCTTGCAAACAAATACCTACGGTGCCAACAACAACTCGCTCTTATACATTATGATTTGTTTGTGTTTTTAGTTAGTTAATAGGGTGGTGAAATATTTAATTTAAGTTTTTAATTCAATTTGCGCGCGCAAATTGCAAATTGGATGTTATTTCAAATTAACCTTGGAGTTCTATTATTACTCTACATAACCAAACATGGTTACCATTAAAATAACATCCGTTGCGAATTTTATTTTGTTTTGATATAATTTAGTCTTTTTATAGGATCTACACAGTGCAAACATAATAGGTATTATATTGCGCATACCAAAGTCGAAAATCAGATGAGTTAAATTTGAAATGGCCTTACGAGTATTTTCTTCTTAATAAAAGTGACAGGTTGATGGAATTATTATTATTAAGAAAATTAAATCTTAAATTCAGTTAAAGACGATGATGTACAGATTCGACCTTGGCATAACTACCTTAGGTGATTTATATTTTAATTTCAGAGCAGAAGCAGAGGATATTCAGATCGCAATTTAGGAGTTCGCAAAAAAATTCTTAGCCTGAGTTAAAAGTCGAAGACAGCAAACTTCACAGTGAGATACATTTCGGAGCAGAACCTGAGTTGTCAAACAAAAGCTTGGGTTTCTTTTTTAGCTCAGAGCTTTGAATTTGCTGATTTCTGTTGAGGTATGAGCAGTGTGTCATAAGTGGAAATAAGTGGTAAAAGATAAAAACACCAACAGAAATTGCAGGCCAGACTTGACAGAAAAGATAAAAATAAAGATACAAAAAAAATATTGTCCCTTATTGCGAGTGTCGTTTGTTTATCGATAAAAGACTTTTGTCGAAAATAAGACATCGACATTTTAAGATATCTGAAGTTTTTGTTGCATCAGATGCCATCAGCTGTGTTTCCAAAAATGGTTACAACCACATAGAGCTTTCCAGATAGCTTTGGATACAAAATTTTACGATCGACTTAAATCGAATCGAACGTTGAACGATACTCGTAATAAGGGCCATTGATATTGAAATGGCGAATAAGGCTGAAACGTACCTATTTCAAAAATAAATCAGAGCGCTCAAAATATTCAGAAAATCTATCCTAAATAAAATATATATATAGCAATTAGGCCATCGTACGCTGGAGGAACTCAAGCTGGGAAAATTGTTCTTTGTAGGCAAACGAGTTGGAGAGATTCGAATGAAACGTCCAAAATGTTTCTTTTTTCTATTGGAGCTATTTCCAACGTTACGATCTGCATACTAGGATGGGTGCGTTCAGTGAAAAAAATCTTAAGATCCCCTTCAAGCAAAAACAAGTCCGTTTTGGAACCGCGCACGTTGATGTTTACACATATTAACCGTGAGTCCCGGCACTCACACAATTTTTTACTCTACCGCCAGCATAGATGTTTACACATCAAAAATAAAATTAATTTACACTTTGCACATGTAAATTATATCTAGTTCATTTTTACGTGAGACACAGGTCAACTTCTAATTAAAATCCAAAACAAAAAAAATGAAAGCTGGGCAGGGCGGTCGTTCCGTAATTTTCAAAATGATAATCGTCAAAACGGTTATCGTTAACTTTATCGTCAATGATTTGCTTCACGTAACTCGACCAGTAGGGTCTCATTTATCGTTTTCAGTTTAAGATTGTTTGGTATATTTCACAAATTCTCAAACTGTAGTGAAAATGTTTTTTTTTCTATGGGGTTTGACAGAAAATTTGTAGTAAAAAAGCACACCCACAACTTTTTTGTGTTGTTTATTGCTTTGTGTTTTGTTTTGGTGCGGCCGCCGAAGATTGGATTGGAAAGGTCTGGCAAGTTTATTATTTCGAATACCACCACAAAGGCTTCTTTTGATAGCCGAAAACGTTGAACAAAACTATAACAATGGGATTATATGAGAGTCCGCGCACATAAAACGGCGGACTCTCATATAATCCCGAGTGCTAAAAATCGAAACCAAACTGTTTAGTTGCATGTGCGCGCCTGGCCTAAACGTTTGATGATATCACTTTGACAATTATCGTCTTACGTGAAACGTGACTATCGCCGAAACGCTATCGTCTGACGATAATCGTTTTACGGAATGACCCCCCAGTTGCAAGAAGTGTGCGCAAAAAAATTTGTTTAACGAGGGGACTTTTTTTCTTATTGCAAATGAATTATAACTCTCAAGTCTCAACCATTCCTGTGTGCGTGTTGTTTGTTTGCAGAAATAGAGGGGACCTAGAATTTTCTGTGGAATCCAAACGGCTAAGGTGAGAGGCACTTATTCATTACAGAAATATGCAGTAGCCGTTGTTTTGTTTTAATTCAGAAGGACGAGGCTTATAATCGAACCCAAATCTCCGGCATGACAATACTACTCACTATCCATTACGCCACCACCTAAATTATGAGAATAATTTGTGAAAATTGAAAATAATTTTAAAGTTGCCAAACAGACCTATTAATTCCTTTCAACTGAGTTTCACTCTTCAAATCGCAGTTTTACACGTAATTGAATTGTTTATTTTTGATAAGAAGGTGCAGTTGAGTTGGACCAAATCCGAATTCGATGAATGAAAAACCATCATAAGTAAAATAAAAACTTTCATCACGCTGTTTGAGACTTTTGACGTTATTTACATTTACTTGTCAGAATTAAAATTGCCGACTAATAACGTTTCCAACTTATAATAGGTTTGTTCAGTGACAAAATAGTTAGATTAGAACAGAATAGAACAGCACGTCAGAACAAGTTAAAACAGGAAATCTGTTCTAATTTGTTCTACCTAAAAAGCTAGTACAGAAAATCCTGTTCGAAACTGTTCCAAAGTGTTCTAGACAGACTCATTGAACAGCAAACCAGAACAGTTTAGAACAGAAAATTCCTCATTGAACAGCAAAAAGTTGTGCTTTTCTGTTCGAAACTGTTCTAAACTGTTCCGAACAGCCTCGCTGAAAACTATTGTGCCTACCATATATGTGCCATCATACAAATTTTTTGGAAACTACACAATTCGTGGAGAAATGTTTGCTTCGTTATAAGGAATCTTGTTTATGAAATTGAAATTGCTCAGACCTCCGAGATCTCATTGCCAATACTGAGGCCGGATGCCTTAAAACAGCGATTCCGAAAATTCTTCAACAACTTGAGAAACAAAATTCTGGACTTCGCGCTTTGTGTTTTTGACTAAAAAAGACAAATATAATATATCTTCACATTATGATGACGACGACTACAAAAAAAATATAAACAAAATATAAATTAACCACTTGTTCGCTCATTTATATTTATTGCTTTATTTTTTTTATATTTTTAAATTTTCGTATAGGTATCTTTATGTATGTACATGGGTTGCACAGTAGTCAAATTCACCAATAAAGATAGACAAAACTATATATACAATTTTTTTTATTTTCTAAAAAGTCGTTTAGAACGAAAACAAGAAGGAAATGTATTATTGTATGTACATGTACAATGTACACGTATGTACATGTACACGATCAAAATGTAAGTTTAGGGAGCGTAGATTATGTCAAGACAAGACAAGAAAAGAATCTTATGTTTCCCCCCGTTTAAGGAGTTGGGGAAATTTTCTTAAAAAAAAAAATAACTAAAAATGGAAAGAAAATTATTTAAAAAGAAAACAACTGCCATCACATATGCTATAGTTAAGCCGAATTTAGTACCCGTGGCCTAGTGGTAAGTTCGTTGGATTGTCTAGCACACGGCGGCAGAGGTCTATTGCACCTACAAAATAAAAGTAAGGGGTTCTGCTTGTTGCGAGGACCTGACTAATCTCCCAAGAGTATTTCTTGTCATGACAAAGTGTCTCTTAATTAAGCCATTCCAATTGGACTGAAAAGCGTAGGTTCCTTCTATTCCTGTCGACTAAGGGTGTGTTTAGGTTGGAGATTCGATAAACGATTCTAGCAAATTGAGAAAATTGCACCATCATTGTTGTTCGATTCTTGAATCAATGCTAGACTCGTTTAACGAATCCCCCACATAAATAGTTGAGAATAAGTTTATTTATTATTAACTTTTGTAAAGCCACAAATTCATTTATTTATTTTATTTAATTTTCTTTTTAATTTAAAAATCAAAATTAAGAAAAAATCAAAAAAAAAAAAAAATATAATAATTTGTTGGAAGTTAGAAGAAAGAGCTTGAATGGCCAAAAACTTTGGTCTTGATTGTATTTATTTTAAGCCCAACTATGCTGACTTCAGCTTCCAAGTTCTGACTCATCCGGTGTAGGACAAAAGCCCTGTGACCATATATTTTTGTATTTGTCAATTTATTGGACTCCTAAGACGCAGCAATACCAATCCTTTCCATACTAACTCCCGGTTTACGTCATCAGAAGCTTATTCGAAATCTATGAAACACAGGTAGAGCGGATACATACTCGACGCCTTCCTGTACAATGATCCGCAAGGTGTTTAAGAAAATTTGTGACTGCCGGAACTCACGGTTTAGATGACGTGTAAGCATCAAAGTTCTTCCGACTGCCACGTTCTACACGTAAGGCCTGCATATTAAGTTTACACTACCACCGGCATTTATAGATCAACAATAAATAAGTTTGTTGAGGCGAGAACTCGTGGAGAACTAGGGCCTAGTCACTTAAAATTCTCAACCAGTCCTTCCACTATAGTCTTTAAATAAGAAATAAACAAGGCACAGTATTTTCAATAAATAACACTTCAATTTGTCAAAAAAAGTAACCGTCTTTTTCAATTCAATGAATCATTATAATCATTCCTCATACATATTTCTAATTAAATCTAAATACAGGATGTGTGTATGTATGTGATAACGGCAATTCCTATAACAAGTATCAGTACGTACAAACTATAGGTACAAACTGTAGGTATATGCTGGAAGATAAGAAATTAATTTAAAAGCAAGCTAATTAATTATGGATGCAGGTTAATCGGTAGTAATTAATCCCAAACATTATACTGCATCACCCTTGACTTGTTGTTAATTATATGTATATATAATAAATATCATCATCATTAAAAATAAGTAAGTGATAAGAGACATCAAGCGATTGCGTGTGATTATAAATTGTACCTCACGAAAACAAACAAAAAAATTGATAAAAATGGTGTGTACATGATGTTATGTAGGTATATAATTACAGATACATATTGTTGTAAGACAATTTTTATATAAAATTTATTTTAAATGGGCGTTGGAAATTTTTTTAAGTCTTAATAATTTTTAAGTCATAATAAAAAATAATTATAATGATATGGATAAACAAGTTAACTTCTTAAGCGATGCTATGGAGCGTTAAATACTAAAAAAGCAAGTGTTATTGTTGAATAATTGATGAATATCTGCTAGGGGATAATATCTTAAGAAATAAAGCTCATTCATTCCTTAACGATTCGCGTTAACTGGAACCGATTTTGGGTTGGAGCGGTGTTTCGCCGACTGTCTAGAATATTCGTCTGGATATACTTATGTTGTGCTCGGTGCCCTATTATAAATAATGTAAGTTATTTGATTTTCAGTATCCATTTTTTCCGCAAAGTAACCGGCAAAATGACGAGAAATCAAAACAAGTTCGGATTCGTCGGTTGGTTGTTACTTTCTTTTGCATACGTTTGGTTCGTTCGGCCGAGTTTTGCTCACATTTTCCGATCATACTTCGGCCGATGATAGATTAGGTGTACGGGAGCCGTAAGGTTTCATCAGTCATGACAGAATGACAGTTCTTCTTCTAAAAAGAAGAGAAACTTGCTTCTGATTTTGTTTTCAGAATCGTTCCAGAAGGGTTCACACGTATCAAATCGTTCTCCCGGATTACCAATCGAAGAGGCCATTGGACTACATCTGTTATACTAAAATTTGATATGTCATTCGTAATTTTTTAGGAAACGATTTTAAAGTTTAAATCAACATTGGAAATCGAAATTCTATCAATCAGCAAGATCCATAATCAAGACAAAAACTATTAGTTAGTTTTGAAATGGGCGTAGGCTAAAAAGCAATTCGATTTTGAATGCAATTGATGCAAATTGGAGAGGTGGTTGTACCACGGAGTAAGTAATGTGTGTTTAGTTTATTTAACAAAACAATATCAGTAGCCCTCTCTTTTGCTTCAATCAGTGCATTGGAACGTATTGGGTGTTAATAAACGGAATGTCGACAATCTCCCACGGTCCCGTGCTCTACAGAATTCGAAACCAAACGACGAATAGTGTTGCCAGACGGTGCACGACTATATGCACGTTGACGTAACAGAACTGAACGACTATTTTCAATGTAGAGCATCAGTATTTCGGCGCGTTGTTTGGGTGTGAAGCGATTCTAATCAAACTTGTACTAAATTTTTCGAACTTTGGAGGAGGAACAAGATTAATTTCTTCGTTCGGGGTATAATTTTGCTATGAAAAATTGCTTCCAAATGTGCTCAGAGATATCGAAATGCATTGCTGATGAAATGTTTTAGAACAAATACCTACAGTTAAGCTGTTTATTTATCTTTGAATTAGTTATTTCTTTAAACAAAATGATTTCACTCTGGCAGGGGGCGTTAGCCATGCTGTAAAATGAATTGTTGTACAAACTATTATAAAGACAAATTTGATTGATAAAAGATATTAATAATTGAAACGAATTGAATTAAAAAATAATTGTAGTCTCCTACAATGGGATTCAGCCTCACTTGATCCGCTAAAGTCGAAGGTGAGCGTGTTTGTGCCGTGTATGTAGCATTTTATGTCACGCATTTAATAAGCGATCGATAAAGTTTTATTTGAAAATAGCCTAGCGATGGTGTGGTGAGAATCGTAGCATTTGTTTGCAGGAGTAAATTTTATCTAATGGGTGATTTTTAAGCTGGTTTGGTTTTGGCAACTCTGGTTTTCACAGCTGACGTGTGTTTAGTACCTTGTGTCACTGTCAAACAGCTTCAGTTTGGTTTGCAATTTAACCATGGATCGTCTTACAAATGAACAACGCTTGCAAATTATTGAATTTTACTATCAAAATTCGTGCTCGGTTCAAAATGTTCATCGCGCGCTGCTTGTGTTCAGCGATGAGGCTCATTTTTGGTTGAATGGGTACGTAAATAAGCAAAATTGACGCATTTGGAGTGAAGATCAGCCAGAAGCATTGCAACAGCTACCAATGCATCCCGAAAAAGCCACTGTTTGGTGCGGTTTATGGGCCGGCGGCATTATTGGGCCTATTTCTTCAAAGATGATGCGAATCGCAGCGTTACTGTCAATGGTGAACGCTACCGAGCGATGATAACAAACTTTTTTTTGCCCGAAATGGAAGTTCTTGACTTGCATGATATGTGGTTTCAACAAGACGGTGCCACATGCCACACAGCACGCGAAACAATGGCGCAATTGCGAGGCGAGTTTGGTGAACAGTTAATTTCACGTTTCGGGCCGGTCAATTGGCCGCCTAGATCGTCCGATTTGACACCATTAGATTATTTTTTGTGGGGGTATGTCAAGGCTAATGTCTATAGGGACAAGCCCGCTTCGATTGACGCACTGGAAGCCAACATCCATGCATTCATTCGTGAGATACCGGCCGATATGTGTGAAAGAGTATGCCAAAATTGGACTCAGCGGATGGGCTACCTGAGACGCAGCCGCGGTCAACATTTGCATGAAATTATCTTTAAACATTAAATTGCAAGGTTCAAACTATCGATTCAAATAAATATTTCATTCATTTTTTGGAATTTTTGTTGTTTTTTTTTTTAAAAAAGTTCTAAACCTCTTAAAAAATCACCCGTTATAAACAGCTACCTACTGCAAACCCACAGAGCGCGGATTTTAAATAGCTCGTACAAATTGACATGACGAGTTCTACTTAAATGTATATACTAATAACGTTAGCGCTATATGGTTTACCTCCAAACACCGTCGTAGTGAATTAGTCTTGAGTTTTTTTTTTTTTGTTGTTGTAGATACTTTTTATGAACACGGTAATATGTTTTTTCCTTTGCTTCTGTTGTTCTGATGGGTTTGTTATAAACACAGACCCTAACCCTTCACTAATCTGTCATTAACCTAATCTTTTTCCCATCGCACAATAATGGCGTTTACTTCCCCTAAATAAATTATTATTTACAACCCAACTAACTGGTCGCCTATACAAGACAACAACAACAACAAAAAAAGAGATAATTTCACAAAATAAAATTGAATGAAAATATTTTCAAAAACGTGACGAGTTATTCAAAAGAAATCATAATGAAAAAAAAAAAACTTATTTAGATGTACCCACACAAAGCTGTCAGTCGGTCGGCAGGCCCGGCCCGGCCGGCCTGGCGAAAGTAATCAGTATATTACGGCAATATAACAATCATTTGGGGCATAGGTCTGACACAAAAGGTCTTCGATTTAATTGAGCGACAGTTTATTGTTTGACGACCATAAAAAAGTTTTATAAACCGCCATTATGAATATGTATGCATGTATGTATAGATGCGAGTTCGTTAAAACGTGTTCAAGTACACATGTAAAATTGATTCGATTGGAACTATATCATTCAAAAATTTATATACCTATCTACATAAATCTGTATCTTGTGCAAAAAAAAGAAAAATATGTATGTATGTACGTACATAGTGTAGGTACATCAAATCAAATGACAGAGGAATAAAGTTATTAATGAGGACTGGTGGAGAAGAAAAAGTTGGAAACATCAATGAAACTATCATAAACTTTGTGTGGTTTTGTCATAGGATATAACATAGTTTCCAGAAATGAAAGTTGTGGTGCTGGATGATTTTGCTTTAAAGCCAAAGATGATAAATCGATGGAAAACTTGTTCAATTTATCAGGAAATGAAAAGGTAGGTTTTAGGAATTGTTTCCAAGGGGATATACGAGTAGGTACCTACATAATTATACATCACTTATATAACTGGTTCTCGTCGTAACTAGATACCTACCAACTTCGCGCTAAACTAATTTTTTTCAGTTTTACAATTTTTCTCTGTAAACTTTTGCTGCAATAAAACTAAGATTGTAGTAAAAATTGTGGAAGAATGGAAAAAAAATAAGCATAAGACGCGATGTAACTTCAACAAAAAAAAATCGTAGGAGTGGTGACTGCTGATTGTGGCTACCTACATATTATTTATACCTACCTAAACAAATACTGCCACCATTTTACAAAGTTTCTTTCAATACATATGTAACTACTTGTTGAAGAAGAAACAAGTTTTCATTCATAAAAATGAATTTCTGAGCAAGATAGATACGCTAGATACGCATGGAAGCTGTGACAATTTATGAGAGATTTATTTTGTCATTATTTCTTTCTTTTTCTTACCGTTTTTTATTTCATAGCCTAATTTGTCTTATACATAATTGTTTCCACACTAAGTCTCCCACTACTAAATTCCGTAATATACAGGGTGTTTTGCATTAGATGTGACAAAAGGTTAGGCCGTGAAGGTTGGGTGGAGACATTTTGTAAAAAGAAAGATAGTCTAGAGCAGAGTCCTGGAAAAGCAGAGAAAACAAAAATAATTTGTTAACATAAGATTAATAAAGAATATGAAATAGCTATGTAGCAATTTTAAAGACGATATTGATTGTGTTGATTGAAGAACTATATTGGCTTATTTTTTTTTTTATTCATTTCATTTCTTTGCATTTATTACTTGGAAAAGTGTACACAAGATACTTAATCCTATATTGTAAAATATTGTTTGGAAAAGCCTAGGCAAGAAATAGACATTTAGTAATTTCAAAAATTCAAAAATTACACACAGCCATGGCCAAAATAATAGCAACACTTCTTACTTTTAAGTAATACTGTATGTTGCACTTTAGATAGGTGGATGAGTGAAAAAATATCTGCATTATACCAACGGTAATTATATCATCAATCTATTCTACGTATAATCTTCCGAGTAATCAAAAGGCATTAGTCATATTCTGCACTAAGTTGATTGCAACTACAAAATAAGCTGGCCAAAAAAATAGCAACATATTAAAAAAAGCTTACAAAATTTAGCTTGTTGATTGAAAAAGACAAAATTTTGGTGAGATTTTAGTCTTAGAATAGTTTTGAAATTTTTTTTTTTAAATTACACTTCGCAATGGGTAGTGTGAAACACTGAACTGAAGATCAACGTGAAGCCATTTTATCCATGCATAACAGGGGAGAATCTATTAGAAAATAGCAAACATTCATTGGAAGCTTTGCAAGATTAGTGTTTAATGCTATAAACTCCAGAAAAACCAAAGAAACCAGAGGGCGCTAATCTAAAATGACTGGAAGAGATAGAGTCACTTTGGTAAGAAAAGCTAAGGTGAATCCTTTCATGTCCTCTAAAGATCTGCAGCGCGAAATAGAAACGCATATCAGTGCCAGAACTATTCGTCGTATCCTAAAGGATGTTGATCTTCACGCCTTATAACCATTTAAGGTGCCATTGCTAAAAAAATACGTACCCAGAAGCGTATTTGTTTTTCAAAAATTCACCATATAAAAAAAGATCCCCTTAAGACCAAGAAACAGTGGAGGAATGTACTTGGAGTGATGAAACTTAAATAAATTTATTCGGAATAGATGGTAAAGAGTTTTCCCACCGCCCAAAGTGTGAGACCTACAATCCGAGGTACACAAAACCAACCGAAGGCATGGAGGTGGCAGCATAATTCTATGGGGTTGTTTTTCTTGGTGGGGCGTTGGTCTAATATTTGTTATAGATGGTATAATGACAACGGTGTTGTATGTGGACATACTGCAGACTGTTATGTTGCCGTGGGCCAATAAAGATAAGCCCCTTAAATCGCGTTTCCAACAGGACAACAACCCCCAAGCACAGGACAAAGTCAACAAAGCTCTGGTTTCAACGAAATAAAATGGCCGTTATTGAGTGGCCTTCGCAATCTTCGGACCTTAATCCTATTGACAACCTCTGAAATGAGCTAAAGATTGTTGTTAGTAAACAAAACCCTTCCAACAAAGCCGATTTCTGGTGAATTGTCCAAGAAATGTGATATTCCATCCCCCAGGAAAAGTTCCAGAAGTTGGTAGGCTCTATGTCGAATCGAAAACATGCAGTTTTAAAAAATAAAGGTTTTTTTTAACTAAATATTAAATTTTCTCTGCTGACAAATAAAGAAAAATGACATTGGTTATCAGAAGTTCTTGTTTTTTATTAAATAAATCAAGTGTTGCTATTTTTTTATGACCAGCTTGTGAAAAAGATTACTGCAGACAGACATAAGCAAAATTGACAAAGTACTTACCACAAATATACAACATAAACATTTTTGAATATTTGCCTACTATAAGTACTACATAAAATATTACTAAAAATTAGGGAGTGTTGCTATTATTTTGGCCATGGCTGTACATATTTCAATTTCAGTTCATGTAATAGATATAATTTTAATATAATATTTTACGTATTTTGTATTTCTCCAACCTTTAGAATTCTAGACAAAACTAACTTATAAAAATTAATAAACCCAAAAAAAAGATAGAAAAATATAGCCGTTAAAAGAACAAAAAAAAGAAAAAATACATGTTATTATGAGACCAAATACGTCGCCTGAACGTTGAGTGGAAGTGCGTTCCACATTTTTAATATTTGGACAGGAAAAGAACTCTCCATTACAGTTTGGTTAAATCCAGGAATTAAGAAAATTTTATTCCTTAACGATGTTGTGCGGAGAAAAAGATCACTAAGATACAAAGAGGTGAGCTTAAAGAAATATGTTAGTAATCTATATTGGACATACTCATCCAATGTACAACCAACCAAGCGCAATTTATATTGTGAAACATGACAAAACCTGGGCAGTCCAAATACATACCGTACACAGTCATTAAACGCCACTTCCATACGTTGTTTACATTCACTATCAACTTTGGGGTACATTAGTCCAATAGTACAAGTCTCAAATCACAAGAAATCAAAAAAGAAGTTAATCTTAATGTTCGTAAGCCACTGTAAATCCTGCTTATCATAAGCTTAACATGATCACAACACTTTAAACGAGAGTTTATAACAATACCTAGACTTTAGGCCTTACTAACAATAGGTAAAGCAGATCCATTTAAGTAAATAGGGCTGATATAACATAGTGCAGGATCTTTGTAGAGAAACATACATTTTGACTTATTTGGATTAAGAAGAAGCTTATTAATTTTTGCCCAACTATAAATATATGAGCTCCAGATCTTCATTGATTTGGGTTATAAGGTCTTCAGTCAAACCTATAGGGCGGCTAAGATATAATTGTACATCATCTGCATACAGATGAATTTTTACATTTAGTTTGATTCTAGCCAAGTCGTTAATAAAAATTGCAAATAACAAAGGACCCAATATTGATCCCTGAGGAACACCTTTGGTCAGCGACAGCCTGTTTGACAATGTATCTTTTATTCTAACACGCTTAGTTCGATTAGTCAAAAACCCACGACCAAGTGAAACAGCTGACCTACAAAAACCAAACTGGGATTTAATACAATATTTGCTTAAAATATTTCCAGGTTATGGAAACTGCTTCATTTGCAGCTTGGCCTGACTTTTTTTCGATGTTTTTCGAGATTGGAACTAAATTTCGTGCGCAGATTCGTCCATTTGCCCTTGCATTCAGTAATGGTCATTTGTTTCTATCGAATCTGCAACATCTTACCATCAAATTTGAACCACAAACAGCGTTGCATTTCGATTTGTTGAATTAACTTCAAGGTTATGTCGTGTGAATATTCACTTTCAACCTTCTTCCCATAGGATTTGTTTTTATTTTTTTGCAGATTGCTGTGTTGCTAGTATTCTTTTCTGGTCTTTCCATGTTAAATTTTTAAAAATTGTTAAATAAAATAAATTGTAAACAATTAACCACACTGCACCACTAAAATCAACTTCCAAGTTCACTGCAAATTGAAAAAAATGTATGATGTTGAAAAAAAACATCTGACAATTTCTTCACTGTCAGAAACGTCAGACAACGATAAAAATTGGCAGGCCTAACAATAAATTGGTTGTGTACACGATTATCAAATACCTTACAATTTATCGTCATACAAATTGTCAGATTTTCTGACAATTAATTGCAATATTACACGATTGTCAGCTGTACACATTATTGTAAGATTTATAACAATTAATTGTTAGACAATGATCTTACAATTAATTGTCAGACAAATATTCTGACAATTAATTGCAAGAGTACACGGTTGTTAGGCATTGTAAGCATTTTTTTCACTGACAGATCTGACAATTTTGTAAGATCTACCAAACGTGTACATTTAGCTTAATGCTTTTTGTTTCACTTTTCACCGAGATAAAGTTCTTCGAACAATTTTTTTTAAAAAATCCGTGACTTAGAACCGGTTTTAAATGTTTAAGAATGTGCGCCATTGTCGAAAAGTTTTTTTTTTTTGACCCCTTGACTAAGAACCGTTAAGGCTAAAATATGAATTCTTTAAAAAAATATTATAGGTACATATAAACGGTGATTCGCAGAAGGTGTGACAAAAAGCTAGAGCGTGAAGGTTGGGTCGAGACAATACAAAAATCGTATGAAAGGGGGTCTAACCCCCCCCCCCCGTTTAGCCTTAAGGGGACTTTTTTTTTTAAATTTGACTTAAAACAGAAACAAAAATTAATCATAAAAAAACAGTAACACATACGATTTTTGTAGAGCCCGAAATCTCTTCTTTTATTTTCTTTTTAAATAAAGTTGTTTTAGTGAACAATTTTTGAAAAATTAATTTTGAACTCAAAATTTTGAAAAAAAAATAAAAAAAAATGTAATTTTTGTTTAATATTCAGGAATAACTCACCTATCCAGTCAAACTATAACAATTTATTTTCGCAAGAAAAAAACCTGCCGAATGGCTTTAAGTTCGATTTTAATGTGCGTTGTCCCATTTACAGAAGTGAATGTTTGACAAAAAGCAATACAAACAAAGTTTCGTGCGTTTTGTTTGTCTTGTAAGCTATGGCTGAACGTATTTAAAAGTGTGTACAAAGTTTAATGTATAAAAACTGTTTTAAAAAAAAAAAAAATCAATTTTATTCTATTCAGTGTAGATTCGGCTTTAACTATCATTTAAATTGGCTTTCCTTATGTGTCCAACACAGTAGGTACCTATACTGATGTTAAAAAAAAAGGTAAAACACACAAATTATGCAATTCACTTTAGCCTAATGGAAATAATATCAATTTAATGTCCATTTATCTGTCTTTATTTATGTCATATTACCCAGCACATTACTACACCTACCTAATAAATTTTTAAATTGTGTATCTCTATCAAAATGACAAAGATATTTATATATATGCATGTATGAATACGTATGTTCATAATTCTAGGTCACACATGTTCCAAAAGATAAGGCATAATGGTATAATTTCCGTGTTATTTGATATTCATGACGCACGTCTGCCGCAGGCTGAAAGGATATTATTTAGCTCTACAATTACCAGGTTTTGATCCTTTTTCGAATATTATTTAAACTGTCATTGGAACGGTAACTAAACAACACCACTAGAGGGTTTTCATTTAAACACAAACAACAACAAAAACAACAATTGAATATTTAAAAGTAATGGGTGATTTTTTAAGAGGTTTAGAACTTTTAAAAAAAAAAAACACAAAAAATTCGAAAAAATGAATGAAATATTTATTTGAATCGATAGTTTGAACCTTGCAATTTAATGTTTAAAGATAATTTCATGCAAATGTTGACCGCGGCTGCGTCTCAGGTAGCCCATCCGCTGAGTCCAATTTTGGCATACTCTTTCACACATATCGGTCGGTATCTCACGAATGAATGCATGGATGTTGGCTTCCAGTGCGTCAATCGAAGCGGGCTTGTCCCTATAGACATTAGCCTTGACATACCCCCACAAAAAATAATCTAATGGTGTCAAATCGCACGATCTAGGCGGCCAATTGACCGGCCCGAAACGTGAAATTAACTGTTCACCAAACTCGCCTCGCAATTGCGCCATTGTTTCGCGTGCTGTGTGGCATGTGGCACCGTCTTGTTGAAACCACATATTATGCAAGTCAAGAACTTCCATTTCGGGCAAAAAAAAGTTTGTTATCATCGCTCGGTAGCGTTCACCATTGACAGTAACGCTGCGATTCGCATCATCTTTGAAGAAATATGGCCCAATAATGAAGCCGGCCCATAAACCGCACCAAACAGTGGCTTTTTCGGGATGCATTGGTAGCTGTTGCAATGCTTCTGGCTGATCTTCACTCCAAATGCGGCAATTTTGCTTATTTACGTACCCATTCAACCAAAAATGAGCCTCATCGCTGAACACAATTTTTCGATAAAAAAGCGGATCCTCGGCCAGCTTTCCAAGAGCCCATTCACCAAAAATTCGGCGTTGTGGTAGGTCGGCTGGCTTTAGTTCTTGCACCAGCTGTATCTTAAAAGGCTTTACGCCCAAATCCTTCCGCAAAATTTTCCACGTAGTGCTGTAACAAAGGCCTAACTGCTGGGAACGGCGCCGAATCGACATTTCGCGGTCTTCTGTCACACTAGCTGATACGGCCGCAATATTTTCTTCACTACGCACAGTACGTAAACGTGTTGGTGGTTTAATGTCCAACAAAGTAAATTTGGTGCGAAATTTGGTCACAATCTTCCGAATAGACTGCTCAGAAGGTCGAGAATGCCGATCATAAAATGGAAGCAGCGCGCGATGAACATTTCGAACCGAGCACGAATTTTGATAGTAAAATTCAATAATTTGCAAGCGTTGTTCATTTGTAAGACGATCCATGGTTAAATTGCAAACCAAACTGAAGCTGTTTGACAGTGACACAAGGTACTAAACACACGTCAGCTGTCAAAACCAGTGTTGCCAAAACCAAACCAGCTAAAAAATCACCCTTTATAACAGATAACATTTACATTTAGCTATCTACCAAAAACATTATTTTTAGCATACATAAGGTGCATCTTCCCCCATCATAAGTAATTTTATTAGGTTGAGCGTAACCAATTTCAATCACGAAATTGATTGATTTTCTTAAACTGATCAAAGTTTGTGGCTGATGGTTTTTCAATTGTTAATCTCGGACATTTCTACACTCGTATGTATGGATTGTTTGTTTAGATGTACATAGGTACACTTCGATGCTTGCTGACCGCAATCAAATTATCGAATTTGAAAATTAAGCTCGTCTTCAACAAAATTATAATACATACCTACATATTTGCATGTTAAAATTCCGTTGTGAGCATCAAACAGAAATAAAAGAAATGCGAGACGTCAATCAACACAACGGTTTTCAATTCCCCACCGCCATGCCACCAGGTAGGTACATATGTCATTTCGTCTTTTCATTTGTTGTGAATATGCCTTGAAGCGTAAGCCATGGTATTCAACCCAAAAAAAAAAAAAGAAAAAAAAAAAAACGAAGAGATATATCTCCAATCTCAAGTCTTCAATTTACAGTGGAACATCCGCTCCTATTCTATCGAGTGATGTTCAGCAAACCGAACATGCCATGGGGTGCAATAGGAGTTTATTGGGGTTGTTTTGAGCAGGGCTGGAATAAGGTACATATATTGGAAGTCCTGATGCGCCTTTTTTTTTAGTTTTTTTTTTTTTAATTTAGTTT
The DNA here is from genome assembly GCA_932273885.2 of Leucozona laternaria. Lineage (NCBI taxonomy): Eukaryota > Metazoa > Arthropoda > Insecta > Diptera > Syrphidae > Leucozona > Leucozona laternaria. The sequence goes on along the minus strand of OW026368.1, from coordinate 43,302,167 downwards.
CAAGATTTGATTTCTGGAGTTTTTTTTATAACTTGTTGTGATTTTGAAACGATTCCGGTTTTCATGCTCGGTATCGTTTTTGAAGTCGGAATATCTTATAACTGCTGCCTCGTATGGAAAAATATATATTATAATCTTTTTTTTGTAGAGAATATTATAATCTATTAAGTGAGGATATAAATTCATTTTCGTAAAACTTTGTAACTTAAGGGTGACGACAAAAAAAAAAACGGTATTTTAGTAATTTTCTTTAACGTTTTTTTTAAGCTCTGTTCAGGAATACTATTGGGAATCAAACACAAATTAATAAAAAAAAAAAACAAATATCGAACTTTCAATTTTACAAAATTTTATCCGCCACAATCTGAGACTCTCAACACATACATTGTACAAATTTGTTTAATAACCCAAAAAACCTAGTTTTGACGTCATAAAGATAAAATAATTATAACAAATTTCTGGTTAAACAATAAAATAAAATGAATCAACTCGTATCCAGCCTTTTGAGATATTTTTAGCTGAATCATATTTTCTTGAGCATTTCCGAAATTTGCCAGCTTTCAAATTACTTTTCTCGGAAAGATACGTTGTGAATAAATTGTTTTTTTTTTTTTTTTTTTGATGACTTATAAAATATTAATTAATGTTTAAATTGCATTAATATACAATTTATTTACTTCTTGTCCTCATTTACACCCAAGCCCATTTTCGCCGCCTCCACACTTCAATACTTCAAAATTAGCCAGTAATAGAAATGTTCGCTTCGTTCTCCGGGTAATGTCAATATCATCTGCATAAGCAAGTACAGTTGTTCGGATTTTTAAAAAAAATGTTCATCTGCTGTTGAATTGAGAGTTGCGTAAAATTGCTTGCTTCAAAAACGATGATCAATAGGTTGCTTGACGGAGCACACGCGGACTCGTTTTGTAGGGTTGCCGAGATGCAACATGGCTCTGAATAATAATTCGTGCCTATGCAAGCTATCATATGCAATTTTAAAATAGATAAAGAGGTGCTGTGTATCAATTTGATTTTTTTTTTTTTTTTTATCTATCGAAGTTGAAGATTTGATCGACGGTTGATTTGCCTGACCTAAAACCAAACTGATAGGGGCCGATCAGATTCTTGATGACATTATATGCGACGTTAAGAAAGTTGGAGGCCAGAGCATCTCCTTTGAATACGACTCAGGTTAGGTTAGGAGGGGCGTGCATAGCCCTGAGGCTGTTGCTTACCCGGGGGCCTAGTGGGCCATTGTGATCCCCTTAATATAAAAAGCAGAGATGCTCCTAAACTAATGACTGGCATAGACTGGTTCATTTGCGAACCAGCCTATGCTCTCTATATATTTTCTCATGTTTGCCATTGAGACCTGCGCTAGATCTTCCAGTTCTCCAACAAATCTGTTTCCAAAATATCGGAGGCGATTTGTTTGAAGGTTTGGTTTAATGGTTTCAATTTCTTTGACATCCTGACAGCTGCTACAGAAATCGGGTGCTAGTACACCCAATCTAGTGGCCCGTTAGGTTCTAATATTCTTTTTACTCAGCGATAGAATATACTGAGTTTTCTTTTCATTAATTCTAGGCCATAAGCTTCTAGAGATAACGCAATTGTTCCTGGACATCCAGGAGTTATTTATTTTGCTACTGTCTTGGATCTTTTATAGTCTTACTGGATAATGCTTTGATGGCAGCTTTTCTATACACGAAAAATGTGATCACCGAGGAGTTCACTTATTTCTTGTGAACTATTTCAGCCGCTCCTGTTCCTTCTTCCATTTCTGACCCATCAGTGTAGATGGGGATACCCTGTTCACCAATTAGTGAGTTGGGTTCCCATCCATGCCTTTCGGGTAGTAAAATAGAGAAGTTTCATTTAGGGCTGCCTAGTGAAACCCAGCACTTCTTCAGCACTTGATGCTGGTGGCGGGCTTGCTGAAAGGTTTAGAAAGACTTGGTCGGCAAAAGTCCTAGAGGTCTCTCTGCATTGTAACTTTGCGACGGGATCACGGGACGTCAAAATTGCTCTCATCATCCACTCGGCGTTATAGCGTCACGGATATCCGCATACTTGTTTAGGCTACTTTGCCAAGTAGAGGCCCGAGTCTATGTTGGCTTCTCGGAACGTTTGGACATCCAACACAACACGATCAATTTGGTTGACGGTTCGTTGATCTGGAGACCGCCAGATCCCCTTGTGTTTATTGAGGTCTTGGAATTGAGTTCGCCGCCTTATTCGTTTTTCCCTTATTCGTTCACCCTGCTTCTTGTAACACTCTCCGAACCAGATATCACACGATTTCATTCTTTGTATGCCTCCTTAATCCCATCGTACATACTTGCTGCATGGCTATTACATCAGTCTTTAGCCTATCTACGTTCTCTATTAATTACGTGGTCTGTTTTAAGTCTGAACAATGTTCGTGCAGATTCGAAAATCATTGTCTTTGTTTCGTTTGGTGGAGTCGTCAACATTTCAATTATCCGCATACGAGGGTTGTTGTTCTTTCGGAGCCATTTTGTTTTCCGTGGTTGGGACGTTACCACGACGCAGAGGATCACAACCTTAGTTAACCTCCAAGGGTGGGGAGCTGGATAAACCACTACGTCTAGGACTGATCCCAAATATATTGTAGTGGCCCATATAAGGTTCTCACCAAGTAGTACGCCCTAACTGGAACTGATGACTCCACTATTGATCCTATCTAAAGAATTGTTGGGAATACTGTCATATTCCCGGATAACTAGTAGTGGCATGCTACTCTACCTGTCGGACATGGGTGACCCTTCTGAAGAACCCAGTTCCGCGCTCGCATAGCTTTAGGCTTCATCGTAGCCCTATGGGGGCTGTTGAAGAAACTATACATGATAGCGCATTGCCTTTGCCAAAACCCTGTGCATGTTTGAAACGTGTAGTTTGGAAGAGCTACTCCCCAGTTGCACATTCCAGCCCCATTCCATTCTGATGCCACGCGACACAACTGGATCAGCTGTGCGGCTATAACTTTTGTTTGGCCATCGCCATCCTACAGCTCCTGACGATGAATATTTTCCATGAAAAGATAGTGGGTCTCGTTAGTATTTTCCAGGATTTCCTAGACTGAGAAGATTTTGTATATGATGGTCGAAGCCACACTGGTAGGTGCTTTCCGACTAAAGTGTTACAAAACAACTTAAGACGCTCACACAATACCTCAGGTATAGGACGCGACGTTTACCAAGACCATGCCTCGATAGTTATTGCAAGACACATGATTATAAATGGGCTATATGGAGCTGGATTGTCCAGTCATCCGGAATGCTTGCTTCCACCCTTAACTGGGTATGATGTTTTGATGCATATACGCGCCTTAATAACACATCCCCTCCGTATTTGAAAACCTCCGTTCGTAATCCATCAGAACCGCCGGAGTTGTTTACATAGCTTAGTCATCTTATTCTATACAGGGTGCTGGAACTGGGTCTTCATTGATTGGAGATGGGTTCTCTGGCCCCATAATTCACTCTACATCTGCTGCAAATACTCCATGATAACTAAATGAAAAAAAAAGACAAATTTCCAAAGTCAAACAACAAGAGATTAATAGGCGACTGGAATACGATTGATGGCCGTAGGATGTTTCGTAAACTTAACTACCACCACAGTTGAAGAAACTTGATTCCTTTTTCGTCACTTAAACGTTGCCTTATTAACCTATCTAGCAAACAAAAAATACATACTTCATGCTACTTTTCTGATCCATTATGTCCCAAGCCTTATATTTAGCCTTGAACCAAAACAAAGTTAAAACTCTTTTCGTATAGCACTTACCTATAGTGGAGCCCCTTAGTGACTCGAGTTCATAGGCTTTAGGCACAATTGCCTGCTTTTCCTTACATGGACAATCCGACACTGGTATTGGGTGTTTTGGTAAAGGATCTCCATCTCTATAGTCCTTGTTTAGATGTACAAACACATAAAGGTATACCCTTGATGACTATCAGGAACAGAGAGGAAGTAATTCCGAAGTGCGTAGCGTAGCGAGGATGGATGGAAAATAAAGGCCAAGATGGAAGGAAGGACGAAGGAACGAGAGCATGGAAAATAAAAAAAAAAATAAAAAAATGACGTTCGTAAATCTCCAAATCGCAATCTAAGTATAGAACGATTGGCATGATTGGATTAGTAGTAGTGAGTGACACACGTAACGGAACAAGGGAGTGGTGCGTGTCAATACACAAACAACGCTATGTTTTCCTCTCAGGGTCTTGTATATATATATATGTATGTAGATGTACATCTATGTGCGTGATTGGGGGCTAGCTATTTCAAGCCAACAGCAAAAAGAAAAAAATAAAAAAAAAAAAAACAGTGTAATACGGTAGGAAAACATCCCCAAGCATAAGCCCGAGTTTTTGATTCATTTGATGGAAAAGTGATTACCAGACACAACTACGACACACAGCAACGTCAAGTGTATACACATCGGTATCCAGTGCCAGTCTTCATCATTTTTCACTTACGTCTGAGCTACTCGAATCCCATCGCTATCGCCATCCCCATCACTATCATCAGCATCATCAACAGAGGCGGAGAAGGAAGATGAGATGGTTATGCCAAGCCAAAGAAGGGGATGACAAATCCTGTTGAATTTATTTTTCAGGGACACTAAAAAGATTATATGGAAAGGAAAAACCAAACAAATATGGGCAACGAATAAAATAGAGAGAGAGAGAGAGATAGAAAGTGCAACAAAAAAAAATCGTCGTTTGCCAATATGTATGGGACAAATTGAAAAAAAAAAAAAAAATGTTGCTACTTCTACTTCTATTCCAGGCCATTTAAAATGGGAGTTGGTTATATGTGACTCCTTAATTGGTACTTGGGGGTTAAGGGAATTCAAATAAATAGTTTCTTGTGTGTCTTTTGCAAAGAAGTAACGTATAAAAATAAACGGTATGATTGTTCAGGAATGAGTTGGTATAAATTTCAAAATTTTTCAAGGACATCAAGGACCATCAGCCACTTTTGTTTTTTTTTGCACAGTTTGATATTCCCTTTGAATCAATGGGTTTTTTTTTTCGATCACAAAGGAAAGCGTAATCTTTTGGCCTTTACATATTTATTGGTGTAATCATCATTTGTTGCTCAGCGATTGGAGACATATTCCATCTATACATAACTTTTCAAACATGATGACAATAATTCAATAAAAACAAAAAAACATTTTCCCAACTCATGGCGATTGGCGAACGGGCCAGACCCTTTGAAAGATTTTAAAAGTGATTAGACTTTTTCTGTTAAATATTTTATGATTTAATATTAGGCATATAATTTATGATTTAGGTTATGAGGGTTCAAAAAAAAGCTAAAAATACCCGTCTTATACATATCCCAATTCAAATTACCTACCTTCATGATTTATACTGGAATAGGTTTTTAATTACTTTTGATATTTTTTTAATAGCATTTTATATTTAAACTTAACCTTTACATTAGTTAACACGAATTAAAGACCCACCCTGGAAAAATTATACATTCAACCCCCAAATGACGTCATGAGAAATATTGCTACAAAAAAACTGTGTTTTTTTTTTATAACTTCAAAGCTGTACAGTTTAATTAAGCTGTGATACCTTAAGGGCTTTCTTTTCTTCATCATAAAAGAAGAGGGATTTGAGTTGGACGTTCAAAGAATTAACAAAAAAAACATCAAACACATGTCACGGTGGAAAATCCTTATTATGGAGGGGTGGGTGATTCGAAAGGAATATGCTATTATGTCAATGGCCAACTTTGATTTTATTGAATATAAAGTTACTCAAACTTTACTCTGGCAGCTTCCATATTTCCAAAAAAAATCAATATAAATGTCCAGGATGATTATTCTGTTTATGCTCTTGGAAGGGTTATAACTACATACCTTCCTATACCTACATAAACATATTTATTTTTATTTTTTTTTTACCGTTAATTTTGATGTGTGAGCATAAATAGAATATGGGCGGAAGTTATTGTTTTTTTTTTTTGTTGCTTTGATGGGTGTCCTATAATAAAATGGTTTAAATACATTGAAGGCTTTTATGCATAGAAAGATATAAAACAACTTTTAACTTGATTAAATTTTGATTATTCTTAATATGTTGAAAACGCTTTGAAGGCAGGTTTGGAAATGTTTCATAAAATAGCCGACAATTATAGCTTAAATGTGTTTAAATTTCCCAAAAAAAAAAAAACTGATAGGAACGTCAGCTGACGTTTCCTAGGGCCTTGATTTCCAGCTGTCATATAAAAAGTTGTGAAAATTGAATCGAGTTCAATCATGTTAAGCCAAATTAGTAAGTATGTCGTGGGAATTTTTTTATTAACAGAATTTCAAACTGCAAGGAAAGGGAATTGCCCATTTCTGCCCCAGAGTGTACACGAACGAGTTTGGTATCAAATGAAAGGTGACGTGAAGCCTGATACATGAGTAAGATATTTTCAAAATCGTTCATGGGAAAGTCGAGATATTTGAGCTTGAAGTTGCCGATTGCTAAATAAGGATTTAAGATTTTGTTCCAAATATTTGTCCATAACGGGCGAAATAATTGACTAAGAAAAATGATATTGATATCAAATGATTTTTCTTATCTTTATAAAAGTACCAAAGTTATTTTGACATATTAAACACATTTTGAGATATTGAGTTTGAACTTCTAGAAAAGTCATTTTTTTGCGCGGTCTTTGGCACACCGATATTTCAAAAATTTCAGTGGTGACATAAACTTTTTTTAGCTCTAATGAAAAGCTTATTTTATTATCTTTAATTTCATATAAAATGAAGTGTACTTAATTAAATTAAAACCTTATACTAAACAAAAATTATTCTTAAGGTACACTCATCGCCACTTGAATAGGACACCCTGTACACTCTTTTTACTTTGCTTATAACTCAAAAGCGGAATGATAAAATAATGGTACTTTGCCCGTTATCTTTTTGCAACTCTTTTCTTCTTTCTCTATGACAAATTGCAAGTTCTGGAAAAAAGCCGTTATATTTTTTTTCTACTTTATGTTAACTTTCGTCTAAATTAAAGCAATATTTTTGCGCCACTTGAATAGGCCATGCATTTAGTTTAATCGTTATCTTTGTCACGCGGAATTGTATTTTTCGTTGATCGCACTATTTTGTAAATTTCGATTATTTAATTTTAAAAAAACCTAAAATGGGTCGAGGAAAAGTGCTGACCGAGGCGGAAAAAGGACAAATCAAAGCATATAAGGACGCTGGCTTATCTATTGCCAAAATAGCTAAAAAAGTCGAGAGAAGCCGACACGTGATATCCAATTTTTTAGGTAATGAACTTAAATATGGGAAAAACATGAAAGGCCGCACACACAGTGTGCTTACTAATGCGGAAAGGCGACTTATATTAAGAAAAGCGTCAAATTCTCACGACTCTTTGGCAAAAATCGGGGAAAAATGTGGTGTTAAAGCAAGTCTAACAACCATGCGTCGTGTTATTTCGAAAGCTAAACACATAAAAAGACTTAAAATCAAGAAGAAGCCACCCCTTAACCCAGTTCGAAGAGAGCAACGCCTCAGTTTTTGCCGCGCACATGTTACCTGGACTTCTGAGTGGCATCGAGTGGTCTTCTCCGACGAAAAAAAATTTAATTTGGAAGGTCCCGATGGATATAGCTACTATTTTCATGACCTCCGCAAAGAAACTCATTATCTGGACCGGCTGCATAGCAGAGTTGGAGGTGTAATGGTTTGGGCAGCTATTTCCTACTATGGCACCTGCAAACTACATTTTGTGTCAACAACAATGAATGCGTTGTCTTACAATGGTATATTGAAAGAGGCCTTTCCATACTTTCAAACCCTTTTTGGACCTCTGCCCTGGATTTATCAACATGATAATGCGCCAATACACACAGCCCGGGTAGTTAAATCGTATATACAGAGCCAAAATGTGGAGCTATTAAGCTGGCCGCCCTACTCACCGGACTTGAATATCATAGAAAATGTTTGGGGATGGCTGACACGTCAAGTATACGGATCAGGAAAACAATATTCAACTATATCCGAACTAACCCAAGCCATCGAATTGGCTTGGAGCTCGATTTCGCTAAATTATTTGGACAGTTTGTATGCATCCCTTCCAAACAGGATGTGTGAAGTTTTGGAGCAGAAAGGTGGCTCAACACACTATTAAAACATTTTTGTTTGTTAAATAAAATACTCCAGTTACCTCCAATTAAAGTAACGTTCGTAATAAAAAGAATAGTAATACTCTAAAATGGTTTTTTATTAAAGTGTTCTATTCAAGTGGTGCGAAATTTGGACCTCGCAGTTTGCCTGTTTTTGATCAATAATTTTTCATTAATACTTAAATCCTTAGCATTAAATCTTTTTTCAGGTGAAATAAAAACAATTAACTGAACTTAAGATTAAAAAAAAAAAATAGGTCTCTAGCATGTTTGGTTTGGGAACTATGGACGATAGAAAAAAAACCTAAGGAGTGTCCTATTCATGTGGCGAGGAGTGTATCTTATTAAGCCTATGGACCAGGAAAGATAGATTGTAGGGTAAAAAATATGCACGACTTGATTGCACGAACTTTATCTTGTGGTTAAAAACTGTGTGTACCACACGTTGAAGATGCATGATGTACGAAAATATTGATTTTTTTTTGTTTAGATATAATTTAATGTTTTTCAAAGTGTTTATATGCAATATTATTTATAATTATTTTGAGTAGCACCAGATTGCGAAAATTATAACAAAATCGGTCGAACCATCGAAAAGATATACTTGAATAACCTAAAAATAAAACCATTTTCTCAAAAACCGTGGAATACCAAATTCCGTTATGTGAATTTTTTTGAGAAAAACCTGAACTCGGGAATGTGGCTTCACACAGCTTTTGACCTAAAACGTAACACTAAAAAAAGTAACTCTGATGAACTCTGATATGTCACATGACATTTTTAAACGTAAATATTGTACGTTTACTTCAATTCACCACTGTTTTGCTTATATTAGAGATGAGGTATATTTTGTATAGGTACTTAAATCATGGAGATTTGACAGTATTTTTTTCACTTTTTGTTTATTTTTTATGATAAAAAAATTTCTAGTTCAGTAGTAGATACTGAAACACCCTGTACAGCATTTTTTCTTAAATTGTCCCAATTTCACAATCTTAAAAATTTCCTTTAAAAAGGCAACAAAATAATAACTCCTTAAAAAGTTATGATTTTTGCAACCAAAAAAGTCAAAATGGGCTAGTCTGCGCACAGTGGTGCACTTTGTATGAGAGAGTGAACAAAAAGTTCATAAAAACTGAATCACACAAACGATTTGAATGAAATTTTCATGATAGTAACGGGTGTTTTTTCTAGACGTGTGGTTTTCAATCTGGCAATACTTTTTTCGGAGTTGGTCTTTTTGACAGCTGTCACTTGATTTATGCTCAGTTTGGTTTGTCATTTCATAATGAATAGACTTACTCCTGAACAACGTTTGCAAATCGTGTAAATTCATTACGAAAATTAGGGTTCGGTTTCCGCGCTTTTCACAAGAAAATTTTACTTAGCGATGAAGGTCATTTTTGGTTGAATGGCAACTTCAATAAGCACAACTACCGCATTTGGAGTATAGATAATCCTCTAGCTATTGTTAAGACGCCGTTACATTCTCAAAAAGTCACTGTTTGGTGTGCTCTATGGGCAGAGGGAATCATTGGTCCATATTTCTTCAAAAATGAAGCCGGCCATAATGTTACAGTCAATGGGGAACGAGAAGAGCCATGTTTAATAACTTTTTCGTGCCTGAATTAAAGGATGTTGATGTGGACGACCTTTGGTTTCAATAAGACGGCGCTACATTCCATACAGCCAACGAAACAATCTATTTATTTAAGGAAACTTTTTGGTGAGCGCATTATCTGGCGTCGTGGGCCTGTGGCGTGGCCTCCAAGATCGTGCGATTTAACACCGCTGGACTATATTTTGTGGGGTTATGTGAAGTCACTTGTCTACACAGATAAGCTTAAGACGATTGACGCCTTGGAAGACAATATTCGGCGCGTTATTGCTGACATACGGCCCCAATTGCTGCAAAAAGTGGCCGAAAGTTGGGCCTCTCTGCTGGAATTCATTCGAGCCAGCCCAGCCGCGGCTGCTACTTGCCCGAAATCATTTTTAAAACATAATGACAAACCCTTATCTTTATAATAAAGCTAAAATCTTGGCCATAACATTATATTATATGCGTTTTATTTCTTCTTGAAAATAAAAAAAACACCCTTTACCTTATTCGAGATAAACTTTAAAATAATGAAAAAAAGTGAGCCGTAGTGTGAGTCAATTCATGATGAATTGACAAATCAAACTAACGTCAAAACAACCGAAAACTGTCGAATCAACGCTGTCACAGAAAATAGTGTTGCCAATTTAAAGTTCTCCGCCCTTTAAAAACACCCTTTACTATAGTAAATACATAATACAAACAAAATACCTTAAAATCGTAAACTTTGACTTTTTCAATGAAAGTAAAATTATCTGTCAGTAACTTATCATTATCATAATTAAAATGTACAGTATCAAATTCATGCGTCAGAAATTTAATTAATCTCTATATAAAAAGATACTTTTAATTTGATGTTCCTATCCTGAACATATAGGTATAGGATTTGTTGAAGAAAATTTCATTACCAACAAAGCACACTTCTTGGAACTACACACACATACACAATATGTCTGTTTCATTTAAGGACTTACCTATATGCCTTGAGAAGTAATGTAATTTGGAGATCATCACCATATACCCTCAAGTCAGAATGTATATATATGTAGGTATATAAATAGAAGAGCTTAAGATTTTCTTTTAATTGTTATATATTTTGTAAGCAGCTTATTTGCCATTTTCCATTTACTTGGAAAAACAAGAGTTAATATCGTGCTGATAATAATAATCATCCAATCTTAGATATATGTATAGGTATCTTTATCTACTTTCACAACTTAACTTAAAGAAAACACAAACAAATAAAAAGATTTAAAAGAATCTTAAAGGTTACATTTCCACGCAGCCCTCCCATTTTCGAATATCTTAAAGCACCGTAGGTATAGGTTATAAGTATAATATAAGCTCAACCACATGCACAGAAATGTTTTGATATTTTTTGTTTTTGTTTCTCTGAACTTTAGCGAGGATGGTTTGAGTTTAAAAAAAAAAAAAAAAAACAAATAAAAACAATAACGTGATATTTAAATCCGGAAACAAAGTTACAAGCTTTTTGTAGGAGTTTTAATTCTCTGCCTGCCTGTAAATAGAAATATATTTGTCATCACCTATGCGAGTATGTAGGTGTGATTTCTAAAATGTAAACAAGCATAATGTTTTTTTTTGAATAAAATTCAATTTTGTGAAATTTCATAGAAAAGTCGACCATTTTTGTTTCTTTTTCTGGCACAGCTTAATTTATTTTTTTTTAATTTTTATATTGGTAAGGTCTTAAGATTATTTTGATCCTTCAATTTGTTGAAAATTTAATTACTACATATGTATATTGTTTAGTGTTGGAAACATTTAAAATGTATTTAAAGTGCCCTAGAGGAATATTATGCGCAAAGGTAAACGAAATGAACAATCCTCATGCTATTCTCAAAAGAGACTTCAAATCCGTATCCTTATTTTTTTTTTTTGTACAATAAAAAGAATGTCTTCATCCGTATAGCATTGTATTGTACGAGTATACATATGTACTATATAAAGCTGTCAGTGTATACTATATATTGAAGAAAAAATAAATTTAAATAAAATATTTCAAAGATAAATCCGGTTATATATTTCCTTCTTTATATATTTATGTATATATGTATATAGCATGCAATGGACCATGAAAATTTCCTCACCTCGAGCAAAGGTATATTACATAAATGAAATTTTTCTTTTGTATTTCGGTTTGTATTTTTTTTCCCTTCAAAAATTGCATCCTTAAAATCCTTTAAAAGTTGAAGATTTTCTTTGGAAGATATTAAATAAAAAAGACAGCAAGGAAATATGTACATTATAAAAAGTTTTTTTTCAATGAAAAGCAAGTACTTAATGTATATTGATAAAAAAAAAAAAACAGAATCTATAGCCTCGAGTCATAAGGATTTTCTTAAGGCTCGTGTTACATGTGCTCCACGGAATAAAAATTATCCGGAGCTGCTTTTTATGTGCATTCCTTAAGGCTGATGAGTTTTCTAAGACAACCCTGATATATTCGACAAATTAAGATGTATTCTGTAACTGTATGTAATGCTTATAAAGGGTGTTTTTTTTTTAGAGGTATAGAACTTTAAGTTGGCAACACTATTTTAACTGGCGGCCATTTTGTCAGCTGTCAAGTGATTTATTTTTAGTTTGGTTTGGCATTTCGACATGAATAGACTGACGCATGAACAACGCTTCCAAATTGTGCCAAAATGGGCCCAAAACAAGATTGCCGTTGATCCCAATTTTCATAAGCGAATTTTGTTTATAGCGATGAAGCTTACTTTTGGTTGAATGGATACGTCAATAAACAAAACAGCCGTATTTGCAGTGATGATATTCCTCAAGCGTGTGCTGAGATACCGTTACATCCACAAAAACTGACAGTTTGGTGTGCTTTATGGTTTGGTGGAATAATTGTTCCGTATTTCTTTAAAAACAATGCTGGCCAGAACGTTACAGTCAATGGTGACCGCTAAAGAGCCATGATTACTGACTTTTTCGTTCATCAATTGAACAACCATGATGTGCATGAGCTGTGGTTTTAACAAGACGGCGCAAGATGTCACACAGCTAGTGCCACAATTGATTTATTGAATGAAAAGTTTGGTAAGTGCATCGATGACTTTTCACGTTACGGACCCGTGAATTGGCCTCCAAGATCGTACGATTTAACGCCGCTTGACTATTTTCTGTGGGGATATGTGAAGTCGCTAGTCTACGCCGGCGTTATTGCCGATATACGGCCACAAATTTTGGAAAAAGTCATCGAAAATTGGACCTCCAGTGGCCTATTTCACCATATTACAATTACAATCACAAATTTGTACTTGTAATCTACAATTACAAATTTGTAAATTTTATTTCGGTTTCACAAACAACAAACATAATTCCAACAAATTTGTAAAAAAGAGAAAAGAACTAGAGGAAATTGTAGTTGTGATTTACAAATGCCAAAAAAAAACCGTTTCACCGTTTATTTGCCAGACTTGTACACTACAACTCTTTGTCACAAAATTGTAAGTCCGCCGATTGATATTATCAAGAGTTATGAATAAGCAAAATAAAATTTTTGTTGCGAGTTTAATTCTGGAAAAAAAAAAAATATTATTTGGAAAATTTTGAAATGTTATTACACATAATGTCAAGATAATGGAGTGGAAAAAACTATATGAAAATGTGAGATCTCATGGTATTTTAATTGAAAGGGACTGGAAATACCTACGAGATGTTGTTTGGCAAAATTTGAAGCGAATAACCGTGGTAAGTGTAAATATATTAACATACGTTGTACATCATACCGTCATTACAAAATTTGTTTGCTATTGTTATTAGGCCAAAGTTGACAACAGGAAAAAAACAGGTGCAGCTGGTGGCCCTCAGGCAAAGTTGACGGATCTCGATAATATAATCATCGATATTATTGGTAAAGATTCGCCTACTGTCGAAGGTATTGCAGATGAGCAACCCCGTGACTAAATTATGTTATACACATATGTATGTATGTATGTATACTATGTACAATGTACATACGTATTCTTCATATCACAGACCGCAAACGCATGCACCAAAACCTAGCCGGAAAAGGAAGATACAACAACAATATGACGATGCAGATGTTATTGTCTCACTTAGGAAAAAGAGGTTGGAGCTGGAGATTTATAATCTGAAGTTAGATGCTCTAAAAAAAGAAAAAGAAATGGGCTTACCACCAAGTCACTTCACCACAGATATTGACAAAGACTACACCATCGAAAAGAGAAACGAGTGCAGTGTAAACATTATTGAATTTCATGACATGTAAAGATCTGTCTGTGAACAAATGAAAGGCAAAAATAAGAGAAATATATTTATGTTTTTGAAGCTGGTTTAATTTTTTTTAGTTTCAAGAAAAATAGTTTAAAAAATATCGCAATGCGTTTTGACCATCTGAGTTTTCAAAGCCTGTAGGTTATTTGGGTCTTCTTCTTCTACTTCATCACTTGTTGGAACTTCAAAGCTGTTATTTGGTTCATCTTGTCGGGAAAGGTTGGTCAAAGTTATGCAGCACTTTATAATTTGAATTGCCTTTTGTGGTTGAACTCTCAAATGGTTCACGCAAGGAAATTTAATTTTTAAAATACCAATCGCATTCTCTATTATGCTTCGAGTTGATTTGTGCGCTCTATTATAACTGTTGATTGCTGGAGACGAGGTTCTCGTGACGGGCGTCATCAGCCAATCTTTTAATGGATATCCCGTATCCCCAAGTAAAGCGCAATGAGGAAAAGGCCGAAACCCGTTTTCAAATGTTGAAAACAACGGACTTCTTCGGAGTACTCGCGCATCGTGAACACTACCGGGCCAATTAACATAAGCATTATAAAATGTGAAGTCGGGACCGCAAACCAACATACAATTAATTGAATGGTTGCCGTGTCAATCAACATAGGCTGGTTCATACTCGTTAGGTGAATCAATTTTAATTAGCGTTCCATCGATACATCCATAAACAAATGGCATACCTTTTAAGAAGTATTGTCTAATGTTAGTTTCAAATACATAGGTTTATAAGGTAGATTATGTATTTACCGGCAATATTATAGAACCGTTCACAAATGCTTTCGTATTCCTCTGGCCAGCGAACAGTATTTTCAAAAAAAACATCAACAATGGCTGCACAAACACGATGGACAGATCTGCATACCGTAGATTTAGAAATACCGTGCATGTCTGCGATCCCATGATACTGTCCCCCATTGCCAAGCCAGTGTAATGCTGTAAGAAATTGCTGCATCGGTGTCAGTGAAAAGTTTTTTTCAGACTCATTTGCAATCCGTGGTCCAATTTGTCTTATTATTTCCTCTGCCATAACACGTTTTAAGCGAAACTTTTCGTTGAAAGCAAAAGAGTCTGAAATTTCGAAGTTTATACGCGGCCGATAAATTTTTCTTCGCCTATTTACCATAAAATGTTCACTTGTGTCACTATCGGTGCTACTATGCCTACGACGTAAAGACATTTTTAAGTTGAAAAAGAGATTCTTATTGAAAAATACAAATTGTAAATAAAACTACACACGATCTTTCTATCGTAAGAAATTTTCAATAACTGAACAAATTTGTAACGTTATTTGATTTGGTGAAACACAAACATACAAAAAAAATAATTTTTTACAAATTTGTACTTGTAAACTACAAAAAAAACATACTTTTGGTGAAACGAAAACAATGAAATTTCTACAAATTTCCTTATGTAAACTACTACTACAATTTTGTACCACAAACATTTTGTGAAACAGAATAAATACTTTTTTTTACAAATTTGTTAAAAATGTGCATGTAAATTACAATTTGTAGGTTGGTGAAATAGGCCACAGATTAGACTACGCCAGTCTGTGGCGGTCATATGCCAGAAATCATATTTAAATTATAAATAATGCTAGAAGATTATCTTTCGAATAAAGTGAATTTCATGTCAATTTAAAAAAATCATAATTCAATATCAAATGTCGAAAATATCGGTCTTTCGCATATAACATGACATTTTAAGCATTTTTGAAGTTGAAATATCTAGTAACTTATCGCTCGTATATGAAAAAAAAAACACTGTAGAGAATATTTTAATCTATAACATAAAATATTTCTTGAAAACTTCGTCGCCATTAAAGGGTGAAGAGCTAAAAAACGGTATAGTTGTTTTTTTTACCAAATTCTTAAAAATATTTTATCTTTGAAATTATCACTTTTAGGAAAATAAAATAATATTAGGTTATGTTTTCTTGTAAGGGTTTTTCAATCGGCGTGGTTAGATTTCTGCGCCCTGTGGCGGCCATGTTGTTTTGGTAACATCTGTCAAATCTGTTGTTTATAATTCAGTTACTGATGCTAAATCACCATGGTAAGTTATACGATTAAACAGCAACGTCCAAATGATAAAATTTTAGTATTAAAATGAGTGTTGTTAGTGCAAAAGTTGCTCACGTTGCGCCCATTTTACGGTAGACGTTATGGCCCTTCACAGTCGCAACTCTTCAACGTTTGGATGGCAAATTTGAGACGGACGGTTCGGTAATCAATCAGCCAACATTCGTTGGTCAAAAGACCGCAAGATTGTCCGAGAACATAGCTGCAGTCCGTGAAAGTGTACAGCAGAACCGGCCTTTCTAAGACTTCAACTTGGCAAATCTTACGTCAGAACAAGATCCAACTGTCCCAGAAGCTCAAAGTTCATGACCATAGACAACGCCGTTTGTTTGCTGACTGGTTTTTGGATCATTTAGAAGAGGACCCCAATTTTTGGCCGAAAAACAATATTTAGCACCGAAGCGCATTTTTGGATGAATGGCTTTATTAACAAGTAAAATCGTCGTATATGGGACGACACCAACCTACATCAGGTTGATAATGCATCCTCAAAAAGTTACTGTTTGGTGTGTATTTTGGGCTGGTGGCGTCATTGGTCCGTCCTTTTTCGAAAACGACGTTGGTGAGGTGGTCACCGGCAATGGCGAGCGCTACAGAATCATAATAACAGCGGACGCCACGATTGACATTCTGCATGAATGATTTGAGGGTAAAGTTATCTCTCGCAGATGTGACGTGAATTGGCCACCAAGGTCATGCGATTTGACCCGGCTAGAATTTTTCTTGTCATATTTTCTGAAGTCGTATAGGTCTATGCGAATACACCACAATCGACCGATGCCCTTAAGGTAAACATAACACAGGCCATCGCTCAAATTCAGCTGGATCTATGCGGAAGAGTAATTGAAAATTAGACCACTCGGATCCGTGCCGGCGTAAGAAGCCGAGGCGAGGCGGGCATTTGAACGATGTCGTATTCCATACATAATGGCATACATAGGCCTTTCAAATAAAAAAAGAATTTCGTTAATACCTCACACACAGCTTTTTTAATTCCATTTCAACATCTACCCGCCCTTATTGAAAAACCCTTCCTTTTTTTTTTTTTGTTAAATGGCAATATCTTCCAAACCATCAGTCGGAGGAAGAAAAGAGACAAATTATTTTTGTTTTATAGAATTGCATGATCTAAAATTTTCGCATGAAGTACTTTTCGATAGCGCTTACAGTTTAAAAATTATAATCGAAAAACCGATATTTTAGACATTTGGCCTTCAATAACTTGGAACGCGCACATTCCCAATGTAATTGTAGATAATACAGGGTCATTCATTTCGTGGTTTCAAGTTGGAAGCGCTGGCATTTGACATCTGTCAAACTCAGCTGTCATTTGAAGTGTTATAATGTTAATTGAATGTTTGTCATTTACGATAATGGATCGCTTAACAATCGAACAACGCGTTAATATTATTAAAACTTATTAGACTCAAACGTAGCCACTTTTCGCACATTACGCGATGATTATGGTCGTCATAATCGACCGACTGCGCAAGCAATCGATAAAATTGTGAAGAAATTTGAAGAGATAAGTAGCGTTACTGATGTCGTTAGGCCTGTGTCTCATCGTAATGCACGCTCAGTCGAAAATATTGCTGCTGCAGGTGCAAGTGTTGCTGATAATCCGAATTTATCGATTTCTCGGCGTTTGCAGCAATAACCGATTTTTTTTTGCCGGCGATTGAAGATCGGGGCAAGAAGCCCCACAACACGACCAATTATGGCTTTATTGCGTGAGAAGTTTCCTGGTGGCGTAATTTCACGTTTTGGCGACGTCAATTGGCCACCAAAATCACGCGATTTTACACCGTTAGATTTTTGTCTGTGGGGTACGCAAAAGACCGTGTCTACGCGAATAATCCCCGAGCTCTAGACGCAATAAAAACCAACATTACTCAAATTAAAAATTACCTCAAAAAAATCGCATGTTGCGAATCTGCCATTTGAATTATATTGTTTTTCACACTTAATAACATAGTCCAAACTTTATAAATAAATAAATATTTTCATCAAAAATGTATTGCTGTGTGTGTTTTTTATTTTTCTTTACTTTCGAAACCTACAAATGAATGACCCTTTCTTATGCCAAAATGAAAATACTTCTTCACTTGGTTTAAGCTCATTTATCACATCAAAATTGGTTTAATAAATCTTAAGATGATTGAAAAAGTAAATACATATTAAATTAAATTTATCATTTCATATAAAAATAATAAAAACTTTAAATACTTTCTTCTATTTAAGAACGCCAAATGCCCTATCTTGTGTAAATTCAATATCTCATTTGATTTTGTAAAAAAAAAAAAAAAAAAAAAAAAAAACATCAGTCTAATTAAAAATGCGAACAAGAATCTCAAAAAAATAATCTATGTATACGTATAAGAACATCGGGCTAACATCAATCAGTCGATATAATATTAAAACCCCCAAATGCTAATGAAAGCTGGAAAATAAAATTAACAAAAATGTATGCACTCTCACTCCAAGGCAGCAACAAAATTCCCAAAGAGTGTGTGAAACCCACATGATGTGTCTATCTAAATCTGAACATACGTACAAAAAAAAAAAAAAAAAATGTTCCACATACGCCATACGCTCTCTATAATATAGAACATGTATGTAAATATTCGCATCAGACTCGAAAATCATGTGTGTCGCCTTGAAGAGTTCATTAATTTTGCAAAGCAACAAAAGCTAATTTCAAATGTAGAAACTTCTTATCCAATTGCCTGCGAAAAAGTTTTATTTTTTTCAATTTTATTTTTTTTTTTTTATTTTTTCAATAACTTATCATCATCAGCGAGTTATCGTAAAACGTTAATATTATTTTAGATTCGTAGATAAAAAGAAATGAAATCGTTTCCAATTGAAAGTACGAGTACCTGTTAAAAATAGATCTTTTAATGAATATATAAACAAAACTTTTTAGATGTGTGTTACTGTGTATAATATTATAAGATTGTGTTTCTTTTTTTCTCCTTTAATTAATTATTATTATTATTATTCCCAACGAGATATATGTACATGAGAGTGTATTCCATTGGTTTTTCAAGTGCGGGAAAAAAGAAGAATTTTCTTTACGTAATTTTACTTTAGATTCGGTTGAAATTTCTTCACTTTATTTGTTTTTCTATAAATGTAGGTACTGCAGTGTAACGGAGATGAGTTTCAATAATATTGTATCTGTCTTGAATAGATTTAGTTGTTTTTAAAGTGGAGATACTCTATGCAAATGAAAAGTCAGTTTTATAGGGTGAACAAATATTTCTCTTCCAATGGGAATTTCCTTCTTGACATCAATAATTCTGTAATTATAGGTATGCATTGTAATGATGCATTACACCCTCTTCTTCACCGCCGCCGATTTTTAAATTGCATACAAAGAAATCCCGAATCACCGTTAACAACGACTCTAGAAAGAGCCAATCATTAGAAAAAGATAATATTAATAATACTTTTTGTTTGTGAAATTATAATCCATGCTCGGTTCAAACCGAAATATATATATAAGAGACCGTGGATGAGCACCATAAAATCGAGCTCTGCCACAGTAGAAATCAGTATACCATTAGCGAGTACTTGGTGAGTCTATATTTTGAAGAACTTAGGTTCCAGAAGCGACAGTGGAAGCCCAGGTTTTAAGTAGTAGTAGAGTGACGTCTGCTTGCTATCTCAGACTGTAATTTAGGATATACTGCTAAACATTTGAATTGTATAAATCTAAGTTATAAGGATATATTTATAAATGTACAGAGCTGTAAGCATATATAATATAAAGGGTCCGCCAAATAACTTTTTTTTTGAAAATGGCGCAAAACATCGAGTGTAGCTTCGGCTGTTTGGCACGTAGCGCCAAACCAAAACCAAATGTTGCCAATATCCTCCTCTTCAATTTTTGTGAACAAAAATTCGTTCAACATGGCCCGATAACGATCGCCATTGACTGTAACGGCCACTCCTTGCTCATTTTCGAAAAATGGCCCAATTATGCCTGTGGACCAAAATCCGCACCAAACAGTGACTCGTTTTGGGTGTATCGGCTTTTCACTGTATGCGTTCGGGTTTTCTGTGCCTCAAATGCGACAATTTTGCTTGTTTACTACCCGCCAAGATCAAAATGAGCTTCATCTGAAAAGATGATTTTTTTTTGGCAAAATCGGCATCTTCTCTAAGTCGATCGCAGGCCCACTTAGCGAAGCGTATGCACAACCATATTCGTTCAGCGGAAGGATAAAACTAATTATCTGTCAAATCAGACATGAGCTAAGTGTTACCATTCACGAAATAAGCACTAGTTGAAAAAAAACGTTAGATGGCGGACCCTTTATTTTGAGTGCAAATATGAAATTAGGTATAACTTACTTAATACCTCTGTTTGATGGTAATTTTCATTCGGTCCGCAGCAAGATCCAATGTCATGCTATATGCATAGCAACGAATCAACAACACAAGTCCCCAAAAAAGTCCGATACGGTTCGCTTAAAAAGCTTATATCTAGAGTTATATTAATCCGTCAAGATAAATGTCTTAACATTTAGGGAAAATGACAGATCATCATTTCCTATCGAAAAAGTTACAATGAAAAAGTTACAATGAATGGGTATATTCTGAAAAAATTGATATCACTACGCATAGACCTACAAACACTCGTACTCAATTTTTTATTATATTTCCACCCAAAAATTGATGTCAGCTCTCTTATACTATTTTATTTCCTCAATTTCTTGACAATAAAATTTTCAGATAAATAAAGTTCCTGTATTGCTTATAATTATTTATATCAATATAGCGGGTGTTGTTTCTGTGGCCAACATATCCCGCTGTTTTTTTTTTATAAAAAAAAGTTGGTGTGCGAGAATTTCAAAGCAATCGGTTAAGAACTTTCAGAGATTAGCCATTAGGAACAAACCAACATTTACATTTTTATTTATATATTTAGATAGTTGCCTTAATTTACTTAAAAATAAAACCAATTAAAAAAATTTGAATTTAAATTAATTATTTTTAAGAACCATAATAATAACTTTTATAATAAATTGTATTCTTTTGTTTTTGCAGGTAAGTCATCTTAAATGAATAATATGCATAAAGTTGGTAAGAATTTATTCTTCTTTATAAAAAATAAAAGTCTATCGACGGTAAGCGAATAACTTGAGAATGGCTGCAACAATTTGGCTAATAAATTAATAGCCCGAATAAGGTTCATATGCCCATTAGTTGCACCAAAATGCACTACAAGCTGTTTTTGCTTAAAGGCTATTTAAAGTTATCGGTTTGATAAATTGGATTGCACCAATGTCTTTCACAGATTTATTTTAGATAAAATGAAGTTTGCTAACCATCCCTGGATTTTCTCCTCTGCTTTTAAAACTGAACGAACAAGTTTCCCTTTCCACCAGTGCAAAGTGAAAAAGCTGAACGAGAGATGTGAAATACATGAAATAAACATGGGGTGCGCTGCGTATACTTTTATACATATGTAAAGGGTGGTCCAATAAAAACGAACGATGTAAATTTTAAATAAAACAAAAAGTTTTCAGAGAATTATCTTAATAATTTTTATTATGATAGAAGGATATATGACAGTTATGTGTGAAACAAAATATCAGCCAAATGCTCGCCACGGCTTCGCTGGCATACCTCTATTCGATGGTCCATATTTTCAATGACTCTGAGACATAATTGAGGTTCAATGTGCCGAATTATCTCATCCTTTAGCTCTTGAATTGTTCATGGCTTATTGACGTACACGTATGTCAAATCACATTAACATCGCCAATTAACATCGCTACGACGCACGACGTAAGATAACACGGCCATTGAATTTCTCGCGCAAAAGAGGCATTGTTTCGTTGGCTGTGTGGCAAGTGGCACTATCCTCTTGGAAGCACATAATGTCCAGGTCTAAATGCTCAATTTCTGGCCACGAAAAGTCCTTTATCGTCTCGCGATAGCGAACACCATTCACGGTAACTGCTTGGCGAACCTTCGAAGAAGTACGGCCCGATGATGCCGCCAGCCCATAAACCGCACCAAACGCACTGGGCGGGTCGGTTTGCTGTAATTTGCGCTCAATTCTACCGATTGTGGTCGATTATGCTGACCAAAAATACCACGAAGTGCACGAAATGCATTTTGAATTGAACGCTAAATCCTTCAACAAATCGCTGCTCAATTGTGTACCTTTCCATGGTTGAATTTGTCAAACACAGAAACAAAGAAATGTCAAATTAAGTTGGGCAAAAAACTTGACGTTAAGGTGTGACTCACAATTAACATCGTGCATTATTGTTGGACCACCCTTTACATTCATACAACCCGATACTTCAGTTCGACCCAAATATCAAAAGAAAAACTTGGAAAAAAAGTTGTAAGTCGTATTTTAAGAGGTTTTTTTTTTCTGTGTGAGTTCCATTTATTCGTTTTTATTTGGATGTACTGCTTTCAAAAAGTTTCCCCAATTCGAGAATAGTCTGTGTACTTCAATAGCGAATTATTAATATGAAAATGAATGCCTTTTACGTGTTTTTATTTACTTAGTATTTCATTTGTTTTCGCAAGTAATATTGCATATTTTTTTGCATTTGTACTTTCGTTAAAATTCGTTTTAAAAATTTATCTGGAGGAAAATGGAACTTCATTTTATTGGCCGATAAATATCATTTTAAAATTTAACAATGTAATACGAATTTAAAAGAACTTGCAGCAACTGGACATTACTCTGCACCTCCACTAGCAATTTTTATTTCTATCTTTATTTTAGTAGGCAATGAAATCATTTTTTATTCAGGTTGCCGAGCAAACAACTCCTATTGTAAATATATACAGTTGAAATACAGTTGAAGTGCCTGGAACTCCAATTCAAACTCCTAACCCGGGGAGATTACGATAACTTTGGCGCCAAAAATTGATAATGGTTTCTTGTAAAAGGGTCAAAAATAAGCATTCTTTACTATGGGTGCGGGGGTCTACCTTGCCCCATTTAGGAGGTAGGGGCAATTTTAGAAAAAAATGACTTAAAATTAAAAAATAATTATTAAAAAACAACGGCAACACTTACAGTAAATTAATATACCGTTTTTGAAAGCTAGGAATTTATACTTTAATCCTGCATTTAAATTAAATTATTTTAGCCGATAGTTATTAAAAAATTCGCAGGCAAACTCAAAATTTTGATAAAAAAAAGTTTAGACCAATTTTTCTCAAAATTGTGAAATGATGCGCTAAATTAGCTAATAAAAGTTAATGAAAATATTAATTCTGAATCGAACACAAAAAACCAAAACGATTTATGTCTTCCAGTTTTTGAGGAAATTGAAAATTACTAAAACTACTTTTTTATGAGATTTTTGTATTTTGGTATTTCCCAATCATTTATTGTATTTGTGTGAGTCGTAGAACAAGAGAACATTTTCTCGACACCCATGTAGGTACTGGCGTGCGCTATCTGTACAAATACGACTGGTGTTGGGGTTTACGTATTTATGGTGGGTATATAAGGCCAAAAATCTTCCTTACTTTTGGAATTCACTTTAATGAAGCGCCCGATATTATCTTCTTTGCAAAACAATCCCAACACTACGATTGTCATCTGTTCGGTTACACAACCTCTGTGGTATTTCCTTTTTGTAAGAAAAGTCTCGTCGATTTCAACAGTTTTTTCTTCGCCGCCAATTAACATCAACGTGAGACGCTATAATTTCGGCTATTTCACGACAATAGTTAAAGTTATCTATTATAGTAGATTTACTAAGCTCACTTTTACTGTCGTGATGGCGCAAGTGAAAATTGGCCGACTGTCATTTGAACTGACATGAGACGTCAAATTATTTCTTCATTTATATTTGCCACAGAGAGGGTAAGAAAAAAAAACTGAAATTGATTTCATGATATAATTTCTTTCATACCCGATTTTTAGAAATGAACTATTGCGTATGGGGGCGTGGGATTAACGACCTTAGGAATCGAAATATTTGTATTTAAGTTCACTTTAACTTTGAGCGTGTGATTTTTTGAAATTTTTAAACCAAGTTTGAGAAACAAATCTAACGTAGTTATGAATACTCTTAAATTATGATAGGGCTCTCCGGAAAAATGTATTGGAGTGTATAACTGTGAAGAGCCCTTAATAATTACCGCCCTAAATCTTATGTTGTCCTATTTGTATATAAAGAAACCCCAAACTTCTTAATTTTTAAATTATTGTCATTGAAAAATCCATAACAAATGAAAATGCCTAAACGAAATACAAAAAAAATTGACTTAAAGAGATTCCATTGCAGGACAACGAAATAGAGTTATCTCTTACACCATAGGAGCTTGTATCATAATAATTAGACGCAATTACTGCAAGATTTCAGAATAAGTCATTAATCAAGGCATGTCCTGCATGCCATCAGTTGCTGCGTAGGTCACGTAAGCCCATTTAGCTTTGCAGCCTCGAATCGTTGCCGAATATATTTATAACCTCCATCAAGTGATGTCCACTAAAAAAAAGCACACAACACTATAACAGTTGGTATATGCTTTTCTTTTATACACTTCGCACTTGCCTCGGCCTTGTGCAAATGAAAAGTCCTTTGGTGCGTGACAGAAAACCGACAGCAAATTTGTCAAGCGAGTACAATAGACCCACTGTCAACACATAGCCGCCGCCGTCGTCGCTCTTCGTCATTGGCATTCGAGGTCTTTTGGACTGGGTTGTGTATGTCAGGGACATAAAAAGCACAGTGTAGGTATATATTGAATAAAGTTGAGATCTTATGTTCCTACAGTAGAATTCAGGTCAATAATTGGTTTCTTTACAGCTGTGACTCCTGTTGACAAAAAAACCTTAAAAATTAGGACAAAATGTTCGTTTGTGCCAACGTATAGCTTTGTCAATGATTTTTTTGAAAAATAAGTTTAATACAGTGGCGGATGCAGGATTCATTCAAGGCGTCCAGCGATGCGGCCTAACGATATACCAAAAAAAAATTTAAATATAAAGGGTGCTTCTTTTAAGACGTGTGGTTTTCAAGAAGAAATAAAACGCAAATAATTGAATGTTATGGCCAAGAATTTAGCTTTATTATAAAGATAAGGGTTTGCCATTATGTTTTAAAAATGATTTCGGACAAGTGGCAGTCGCCGCTGGCTCGAATAAATTCCATCCGAGAGGCCCAATTTTCGACTACTTTTTGCAGCAATCGGGTCCGTATGTCAGCAAGAACGCGCCAAATATTCTCTTCCAAGGCGTCAATCGTCTCGGGCTTATCTGCGTAGACAAGCGACTTCACATAACCCCACAAAAAATAGTCCACGGGTGTTAAATCGCACGATCTTGGAGGCCATGCCACAGGCCCACGACGCCAGATAATGCGCTCACCAAAAGTTTCCTTCAATAAATTGATTGTTTCGTTGGCTGTATAGCATGTAGCGCCGTGTTGTTGGAACCAAAGGTCGTCCACATCAACATCCTTCAATTCAGGCACGAAAAAGTTATTAATCATGGCTCTATAGCGTTCCCCATTGACTGTAACATTATGGCCGGCTTCATTTTTGAAGAAATATGGACCAATGATTCCCTCTGCCCATCATCATCGTCGGCTCGACAACCGGGGTCCGGTCCTGGCCTCCTTCAACAAGTCTCTCCACCCATCCCGGTCTCGAGCCGCCGCCATCCAGTTGCGCACCCCAAGGCTCCAGGCGTCCTGGTCTTCGCCATCTCTCCAACGCAAGCATGGTCTACCACGCTGTCGTCTACCATAAAATGTACCACAAAGAACTTTCCGAGCAGGTTCCTCTTCGCTCATGCGAGCTAGGTGCCCTGCCCACCGGAGTCTACCGAGCTTAATTTTTGTCACGATATCCGCTTCAAGGTAGATTGCGTACAATTCATGATTGTACCGTCTCCGGAATCGTCCTTCCTCACATATGGGGCCAACAATTCTCCTTAAGGCTTTTCTCTCGAACGTGGCTAAGAGGTCGGAGTGCCTTTTGCTAAGCACCCAAGTCTCGGATCCATATGTGAGTACTGGCAGGACCATGGTCCTGTACAGCAGCAGTTTTGAAGTTATGGTGAGATTTCTGGATTTGAAGAGCTTTGACAGACTATAGTAGGCTCTGTTGGATTTGAGAAGCCTATTGACCCAAGGTATTTAAAGGATTGCACCACGTTGTTCAGGAGTAAGTCAATTAATTGTGAAATGGCAAACCAAACTAAGCATAAATCAAGTGACAGCTGTCAAAAAGACCAACTTTGAAAAAATTATTGCCAAATTGAAAACCACACGTCTAAAAAAAACACCCGTTATATATGGCTGTACTGTCACTTGTGAAAAACTGATGTACATTTTTTATCTCAGTTATACTTAGCCAGCGTATAGCCTAGAACCACAAAAATCAAGGCGTGTATTAAATGTTATGTTTAATCGCACCATGAAGAAATATGAAAAAAGTTCGCAAAACATTGAGTGCGTGTCTATAGTTGTGGATGGTCTATTTATACATTTATTATTTATCAACATTTTTTTTTGGCAATTTTGAACCTACGTCATTCGCTAGTTCAAACATCATTGCATAGCCTGGAATCCCTAGCTTTCTATCTCTCACTATTTTTGTTTGCCAGCTCAAAGTTTCAAGGACCTTCAATGTTTATTTATTTTCCTAAAAATTAAAGTCAACAAAAATGGATCTAGATACGCTTTTGTATACAGACTACACTCAATCATATTCCTATATAGTTTTGTATCTATTTTATGTGTGTATACATTATTGTTACCTAACTAATCTGCGGCAAGAGGATAATCAAGACATAATAAATCAAGATACAATTCGCTGCAAGCAATTTAGTTTCGTTTGGATATTTATTACTTTTTTTTTCGTGCTCACATCTTTGGCTGTGCTCGAGAAAAAAGAGTCTTGAAATTGATACAAAAGCAATGCCGGTCAATGTTGTTGGTGTTTTGTTTTTTTTTTTTTTTTCGTTTTCTATAAAGCGTTGTCGTCGGCATGTCTATCTAACTAAATAAACTCAATTCGATGCAATAAATTAAAGCGACAACATCGTAGTCGTCTACAACGACAAATAGAAAAAAAAACTTGGCGCAAATAGTTTTCACTTTCTGGGAGGTAGCAAGAGACCTATAGTCGTTTTGTTGGTATATTACTATATAAGTATATTATACAATAGTCTGACATAGAGAGTTGCAAAGTTTTCTCTGGTCAAATATTTAAAAAATCGTTTCAAATATAAAGCTTGATCATCGAAGTTCACATGAAGCAAACTTAAGTGCTGGGTTAAAGCATAAAAGCGGATTACTGAATTTTATAGCTTTAAGGCCCAGTTTTTCGGTACAAGACTAAAGTTAAACCCTAGTTAACTTATCAAATTTAGACCCAGTTTTTCAGTGGTGAGTTAAACCAGAGTTAGTTAACTCAAGAAGTAAATTAACCCACAGTTAAATGAGGAAGCAGTTTTTTGGTAGAGCAAGCATGCGGAACCACTAAAAAAAACTCGGTGGATAAAGCATTAATAGCATCTGTTCCATTAATCCTGAGTTAACTCACCAAATTTGATGAGTTAACTCGTCTTTAAATTTAATCTCGCACTGACAAACTGGAACTTAGTGAGTTCACTATGAATTAATTCAACAGGTGCCTTCGATGATTTATCTGTGGAGTTTTTTAAGTCTTTCTGCATGCATCAGCCACTGAAAAAACTCTTCCTCAATTAACTGTATGATCTATGCTCCGAGTTAGCTAACTCTAGTTTAACTCACCACTGAAAATCTGGACCTATAAGTCCCATAAATAAAGAATACCATTCTTTCAAGCCATATAAACTATGGTTAATGAAGACAACTAGATGTAGTCAATGTAATTTAAGCAGATTATGGCGTTTTTGAAAAAGTCAAAAAATTAGGTTTTTCAAAATCGGCCTAAAGATGTCAACAAAACCTTCTATACCACATATCATTAAAAGGAAATATATGTACATTTAATTTTAATTATGTATCTTCTTCCAAAGTAAAAACTTATCGATTAAAAAAAAAAACATTTCCTTAAAATGCAACATTTTCCCCCAAACTATAGATATTGGTTCTGACAATTGGGAGGAGGGTTTTAGATTCTAAAAGCTACTGCCAAGCACATATCTAAATGCTTAAATTTCTGCTCTTTGATGATGGTTGACCGAGTTTCTGATTGTCAGCCCGACTGGCGCTATGATAATGGCATAATTAAGCCTTGGCCATAGAAGTAGGTATCTGTATCTATGTATGTATGTGAGTCACCTTATGGCAAATCAAGTTGCAAGTGTAATCGAATTGTATATGATAAAATTAAAATGCTTGCAGCGTGTCTTTATGTATAGATAGGTATATATACTATACAGTTGCAAGGTGCATGCATTTGGCAAACAATTTTGCATGCTGGGAAGGTGAAGAAAGGAATTCATTAAACACGGCTATGTCTATTAATTCTTTGGGCGAAAAGATTTTGAAACTGATAGTTATTATTGTAAGCTTAAATAAATTCTTTCGTGATTTTTTTCCTTGACGGCAAGATTAGACGACCGAATCTAATTCGTGTTGACTTTATTGTCGTCAAAATGCCGTACAATTCTGTCCCAAAATTTGGTTATTTTCAACGCAGTGAGGACACGTCAGCGGGTTGACTTTGTTTCAACGGTTGCGTCAACGTAGCCTGCGTTGATATTCTTGTTGGTTGGACATTCTTGCTCAGTTTTCACAAACATAAACAACATTTCTCATTAAAATGTCTTAGTTTTTGTGTCAAATAGATACTGAAGGACAAAAAAATTGAATTCGCCTTTTTGACGGAGCAAAATAAGTGAGGACTCTGAAACAAAATTTTGCCAAATTTAAAATGTTCGGTGAAGTATACAAATTGGGGTTTTTATTGCAGTTTCGATTGTTCATACAGATTCCATCATCATAACCACCCTTCGATAGAATTAACAGTTAATAGCATCGTACAAAGGGACAGTTAAAATTATGACGTATATATTAATAGAATATTTTGTTTCAAACGTCACTTTTTTCGATTTTTTTTCTTAGAGAGGATCTAACAGTTTATGACTTGATAGATAATAGAAGAGCTGTATTTCGTCGTATAATTAATATTTCGTTATAATTTTCGCATCCAATTGCTTTTTTTCCGGGGCGAAGAATAAAATGTCACTTTTTAGAAATTTCAGATGTACGGAAACTCTCCAGAACGAGCGCTCATAAAACGCTCTCAGCTTATATCTTGCCCACGGGCGTACGCAGGGTTCAAAGGCTCGCGAGCGCAAAAACTCAATAGCGAAATGCCCGCTCACGAGAGCGAAAATAGCATAAGCGAAATAGCCGCTCATGGGCAAGAGCCGTAAACATCATATGGCCCATGGCTAGTGGGCGAGCTTGGGCGGTTGTGAGCGCTCTTGAGCAGTGGTGAGCATAATGGGTTTTTCTTTTCCTAATATAATATTTAGGATTTAGGAAGTGGATGTTACCTTATGTCACGCCCGATGTTCTGTGTTCACTAGACCACTTTTAGTTTGACAGGTGTCAAAATTAGCCAAAATTTTTGGTACAGCGGATCGAAAAACGAAGTACGCCAATCGATTGAGGAGGTGGATATAACCTTAGTTTCACAACCGACGTTCTGGGTCCACTAAAACACTTAGTTTGACAGGTGTCAAAATGTGCCAACATTTTTGTTACGGCGGATCGAAAAACGAAGTACGCCAATCGATTCAGGACTTCTATTTACATAGGTGTCTCCACGGGTCGGAGTTAATCCGGTCTTTAAATAACTGCCTACCAGTAATTTACTTCAAGTTGCTTGAAAAACAATGTTTCGCTATCGTATTTGAGATGGCGTCCCTTTGAAAATCACTCTTTCTATAGGTTTTTGACATGCATCTTACAGAAATACCTATTCAGCTTATCCAGAGATAACTCACCAAACTTGTTGAGTTAACTTGGGATTTGAATTGACTAACAAAACATGTTTCCGGAGTTTACTCGGTGAATATATTGCCCTTCATAACTCCAATCGGAATGTTAAATCTTTCCGCAAGTGAGCTATGAAGGGCTGATACTTGCCTGGCCAGTTCGTTAGGCCTCGTTCGTTTCCCTCAATGTCACAGTGACCTGAAACCCAGATAAGAGTAACCCTTGAGGTTAGCATTAAGGTTTGAGAGTTCATCCCGACATTGCTGAAGGATGATCTAAATAGCTATAAATGTTTGCTTTATTTTTTGAGCATTCATCCCTTTTTCAAGGAATCTAAAGAAAAAACTAACGTTTTTCTTAAAAGATTCTACATATTTATTTCTTCGTTTTTTAAAACAAACTGGAAACTGGTTTCATTGAAAATTGGAATAAAGCTATTTATTCAGCAAAATATTAATAAGCCCTTAACACGCTACATCAAATCTTCCTGGTAGGTACAATATAACTATTATGCATATGATTACAAAGGACTTGTATGGCCGAGTTGCATTCGCTGAAACTATATCATACCCATACAGTCACATCAAACATACTTTTGAGGGAAAGCATGTCATCTCTCCTTCTTTTGTTCCTCCGCGTCCGCAGGTGTTTTAATTTCGCTCAGAATGACATGAGCAGCAGCAGTTTGCTGAATTCACTTGAATAGGTTTTCCCACTCATTATGCGCGGTTCAAAAACCCTAGAATATAACCAACATCATACTGTGGTACCTATGACAAACACAGGCACAGGCGGACCAAAGCCAACGCGAACGACTGATATTACACGTATCATTTATTTTTATTTTCAATTTACTTATGCCGGCTTTGAATGAACAGTATTGCAAAGGCTTACAAAATAAACTGAAACCCAATTCAAAAGGATAACGGGTATTCATTACGAAGGTGGATGGGAGAGAGCAGAGGGCCGGGTGAGCGGTGGGGCGAAAAGATATGTTCGGTGATTCAAAAGTTCTATACTCAAAATGACACGCTATATACGCGTTCAAACATTTAACCGGCATTGTGGGTGCTGATTTTTTCTCATGTCCTCTTACCTACATATGAATGTATGCATAAACCTACATGTTTTTTTTTTTTTGAAACCATTATATTGGCGGACCCGGCGTCGTCGTACCACCCACGCTTATGTCCCGGAGTCGTTTTTTGTTGCTGCTGCTGCTACGGCTGCATGCAAATGCCAGCGAAAAACAAATATAAACTGACGTCGTCGTCGTCGTAGTCTCATAAATTTTACGTATCGTGACGTACAGTTTTCCCTTTAGATGTGTATAGAAGTAGAAACGCACACAGTGGGATAGGATTTATAAAAAGTTGGCAAATAAAAAAAAAAACCTCTACAACAGTCACGTTTTCTTCTTTGAAGATAAGTTGATGATGCGAACTCTTGAAACAAGCCCACTTTTTGTCAACACTCATTAAACTTGTAATGAATTGCGTCGTCTCAGGTTAATTTAATTTAATTGGCGTATAACCCAGTCCTTTATTTGTTAACCTCAATTTTTAAATTTTGCTAGAATTTAATTTGTAAGGGTTAATCGTCTCATAACCTTCAAATTTGCCTACTTCGCATGCCCAAACAAAAAAGAAACAAAGTGTTTATTCTAAGATTAATTAAAGGACAAAGTTTACCGCATCAAAAGGTGAACTTCTGCGTCGGTGTTGTTGTTCCGTAACCTTGTATTTTGTATTTTTAATATGTTTGCATGAATTAAGTTAAACTGGGGCTGTGAAAAAAAAACATGGTAAGAGTGGCGGAAGATCTAAGTAAGCTACATGCCAAGTAATTTGAAATTTAAACCATAATGTTTATTTTCGTAAATTGTGCATAATTTTTTTTGGTGGTTACTTGTGCTAACCACCGTTACAAAAGTAGTTTTTTTCTAATTAGTTAGTTTCTACATTATTTATAAGTGATTTATATTTAAGTTTAGATTGCATAGATAGGTCAGTAAATGAAGGCCCGTTGCCGTTGCCGAATGACTCCAGGGCGAAATAAAACAAACTTTTTCTACAAATTCATTTTTAAAGCCGCCACCATCAAACGAGAATAATTAGATCGAGATGGAGTTTGAATTGGGAACATTGAAAGTACTGCGGTTGGTAGCATTATGGCAGTGTTATTTTTCATCTCTTCAATCCGATATCCACGGTGGTTACCAATACTAACCACCACCGTTTTTCTCAAAAAAAATACAAATCGTAACTATTTTCTACATTAAAATTAGCAAAAAAACAAAATTTGTACTTAAAATTGGTTTGACAAAAAATGTGACTAAAATAATTAATAAAGCAGCGGGATAGCCCATCCAAAATCTAGAATCATTGAATTCAGCTTTGAATCAATTTGTAATGGTTAAAAATGTCAAATTTCCACTGTGGAGTTTTTTGTTATTCGGCTCCAATAACAATCTGGGTCTATAGCGAATGATGCACTTTAGTTTCGTAAAACCGTAAAAGACCACTTAATTTTTTGGGCTTGAAAACTACCTGTAGGAGTTTAACTTTGAAATATTAAAGGAAAACATTTTCGTTTTAGGGCCTGAACAAAGAAAAAAAAAAATTGAAAAGTTTCTATAGAAAATTGATGATTTGCAAATGGAAATCTTATATATGAATTTGTTACGAGTGTGACAATTTAATGTTACGTTTATGATAGGTTAATGTCACGGATATAAGAATTTAATAGTACAGGTTTGACAAGTTAATGTTACTGGTGTAACAAGTTAATGTTACGGTTATGACAAGTTTATGTTACGTTTGTGACAAGTAAGATTTTTACGAATTAATGAATTATTAAAAAACGAGTTTCTAACGAGAAATCATTATCATCATAAGTGTAATCTAAAAGTACGTAATACTTTCCATGGTCAATTCAGGTACTTCTCAACTTAAGGTAAAATAATTTCTCACTGAAACAGAAATCTTTCCCATTAAAAATTTGTCGCCTTTCTGTCAAAACATTGTATGTCAAAAATTAAATATTGTTCAAGAGACACAAAAGGCCATTCCAGAAGGTTTTAAAACTGGTTGATAGAGACAAAAGAAATCATAATAAAGTAACGCAACATTGATATTTGAATTTGGTGACTTTTTGGTATCTTAAGTACATGTAATTGTAATTTTTGACACAAAGCCGAGGATGTCGAGTATATTTCCGTAGAATAGTTTTCTTACACCCTATATTTTATATTTAGAATGTAGCAAAACCCAAAATGAATTTGAAAACAGAGAAATTAATGTTTGAAATGCCAAACTGTTACGCGTTTGACAAACCCTTAAAATATTGATTCAGATTCAATAAAATGTTCAGTTTCAAAATGATCAGTTTTATACGAAATTTGTTTTGTAATTATATAACATTAACATATTTTTGTAAAGTATGTGACACATTCCACTTTATGAATGAACAGGGCATAAACTTAGTTCGTATTTAATACATAATGGAAAATAGTTACCGGCCTAATTTTTTATCTGCGTGCGATAAAAAAAATTGGCTAGATTTGGAGTCATTCATCCTCACTGTTCAGTTCAGCAACGGTTTAGTTTAAAGCTGTGAATTTTTCTGGTAAATTGCGAGACTCGCACCGCATCTACTTGTTATTTATACATATCACATCGTCCTTGTCAAATAAATGTATACAAGTATACATACAACATAAAGTTGAGTGAGGAAACACCATTTTGCCTTTTAATTTTCTCGTCCATGAGATCGAGGACGTGTGTAGTGTGTATAAAGCAATAACGTACCTTGTATAAAGTGCACAAAAGGACGAAGTCTTACCACATGACCGGGAAAGCAAAATAACGTCTAACAAAGTATATCTTAAGTGTTGCCTTGCCATATATATCTACATACAATACATACATATATACACAGGTACAAATTTAACCAACATTTGTGGTATGCTTAAAGTAGAATATATTGCCGTCGAACAGTCGAAATCTAGTATATGATTTTGTGCTTTAACGACGACTTCACATACACGAAACAAAAAAGAAAAATATCATGTGAAATCTGGAGAGTATTTTACGCGATATAATTTGTGGTTATACGGTCGTAAATAAAAAAAAATTGTGTGAGTGCCGGGACTCACGGTTAATATGTGTAAACATCAACGTGCACGGATCCAAAACGGACTTGTTTTTGCTTGAAGGGGATCTTAAGATTTTTTTCACTGAACGCACGCATCCTAGTATGCAGATCGTAATGTTGCACACAGTAACGTTGCACGACGTAACGTTGCACACGAACGTTCAAGTTTTTTTTTTCACTTTACCGCCAACATATGTAGATGTTTACACATCAAAAAAGTTTATGCACATTTGATTCATAAAGTGGTAAGTGTCACACTTGTAACAATACCTAAGAGTTTATAGTTTTTCTTACTTCTTTTGAAATATTTATTTTGAGTAAAAATTTATAGTTTAAAATCTCTGTCACAAACGTAACAGGTTGGCATTTTAAAAGTTAGTACCTATAGTTTCAGCTAAATTTTAGATATTTAATATACAGTGAAGAGATGTAATTCTAGGAAATCTACTCCATATAGTTTTCATATTTACTCAAGCTTTTTAAACAGAGGTATGTGATTTTGACATTTGACTGCTAAAATATCATCTGCTAAGAACAATTTGTTTTTTGCAGAATCGACCGACGCTAACTAACTTGCTTAATACAAGTACTCAACTGCGTTAGAACATGTATAAATAACTGAACCTTACCTATTTGTACCACGGACTATTTTAAGGCTTTTCATTGGCTCTCAAATAAGATCTTGTTTAAATTAAAAGTGTTTGGTTTCCTTCTGGACTCATGACTGGGACTTCGTCCTCCCCTCCAAAATAGATCTTACCAAATTAAATTCAAAAGCACTATATCTAACCTTTTCATTTCCAAATCAGGAGTTCCTCAGGGAAGTCACTTAGGACCTCTTCTTTTTTTTATTAGCTATTAAAGTGCAAGTCCAGATAAAATTGAACGAAAAATAGCGACATCGGAACTTACTTCAGAAAATCCAAAGCTGTGTTTCAAATAATTAGGAGAATTTTTAGGATGTGCTTAAGACGCCAAGACAAAGGTAGCACCTCAACGAAATTTAGGGGCCTCATCACGTGAAATGGAAACGATCGGGTGAAATCGTTTCCACCATTGCTGTTTCTATCATATCAGTAAAGAAAAATAAACAGCCTTATATCTTCAAAACGATATCGTTCGATCGTTTTCATTTTAAGTGATTAGGCCCCAGGTTTGTCGGTATTTTTTCAAAGTAATAATTTAATTTATCTAAGTTACATCCAGGAAATAAGTTGTAGTAACTTTTTTTTTGTTCAATGTGAAAAAGGCCTAATGTGGCCTTCCACACTAAAACAAATGACATAGTATGGTTGCCGTCTGCCAGATTGAATGTTTCGCAATGGAAACATGAAAAGTAAAACATAAGTCAATTATTAATTTGTTTCAAAATTGTATCCTTTTACAGTAATTAGCGGGCTTTTTCCAACCGTACAACCCATGGAGGACATCGTACACATCATTGACATAGTGAGGATGGTTTTCGAGAAATATATTCGCTGGAGTTTACGAAGCATTTTTGATGTCTACTTTTTCGTTAAGATTACATAGACCACACAGAATAGGTAGGCCCGATATATAGGGCATGACATTCAGGTTCAGAATTTCTGTTATCGCTTGGAAGATATGAATTATTTCTTCCATTGACAATATTGAACTTGGGAGTTGTTTGGAGCACCCAAAGCATGGGACATTATTTTGTAGGTTTCCCGTGTTTCAGACAGGGCAGCTCCGGTTCGGTTGTTCAAATACATATTATCGTCAACAATTATTGATAGGTACTTAATTATATATGCTAACCTTCCAATCCCCTATCTTATTTTATGCCAGATTCAACGAAACTCTTAAATAATCGGAAAAATAAAGTTGAAGCTTTTCGAACTTCGCGATTTCCTCGAATTCAAAAATTTCCTTTCCGTAACATAAACAAGAGTAAACGACTGCGTTACAGACTTTTTAGTTGACTGTGGCACTAATTTTGAGTTGATCGCTACTTCTGTGTTTGTGCCTTTCTCCTTTTTGTGGCTCTTGAAATTTAAATTTGACGATAGGAATACCCCTAGATATTTAAACTCAGTAACAATTTCAATTGAAATATTGTTGTTGAGCTTTCATCGTTCTGCAGCAAGATGTGCTCGGTATCTTACAAAAATCATGAGGAGTTTCCGAAAGAAGGACAAGGTCCGCTGTGTATAGAAAAACTTTAATCAGTATCCCCGTAAAAGTTACTCCTCCTGATAGGTATTTAATCAAGTCATTAATAAACAAGGCAAATAAATGCGGACTTAAGATACAATCTTGCGGTACTCCAGCAGTGATGCTAAAGTTTTGCGATTTTTTATCCTCCGCTTTAAACTTCACCATTCGTTCCTTTAAGGATTTCAGCTGACATTCGAATGAATCAATATGACGGAACCATAGATGATAGCTTAGCTAGTTTAAAAGGCCATTTCGGTTGATTTTATCGAAAGCTGTTTTAAAATCTATAAAGACGAAGTACAATTTCTTTTTATCCATAAAAATAATTGGCTACAATGGTCAACACAACAAATTTGGTCCAACGTTGATAATCCAGGTCACAAGTCTGCTATTCATGATATCGGCAAATAATTTTCTTCCTCAATTTAAGAAAGATACTTCCACCATATTGCTCAGTAACCGAAGAAACGCTTTGTTTTTAAAATTGAAAAAATAAGACCTTTCTTAAAATTTTCAGGCGACCCATTTCGGTCGTACATTTGATTTAATACAGTTTTCGGTTTTTCCTTAAATGATTCTGAAGTGTATTTGAAAATTCTCACATGAATTCCGTTCTCACATGCAGCTTTATTGCTTTTTGATCTGAACGGGTAGCTGGCATTGAAAAATGTTGTTTTTTTTTTCAAATTTTCTCGAAAACGGCTCTGACGATTTTGATTAAAATTTGCATCTGTTATGACCCAAATTTTTGTGGGAAAACGGCGTTTCAGGGTTTTGCAAAAAAAGGCATGTCACGTTTTTTGTCATGGTGTTGGTTCTTCGCGTATGTCTTTTTAATGGTTTGGCCAATTTTTTTTTTGCAATATGGTGTTTATAAATAATTCACACAATCTATTGCATTTAAAAATTTAAAAAAAAAATTCAAATAAAAATTCTATAAAGTTCTCCATACCAAAAATCGGTTTTTTCTGAATTCTTTTTTTTCGAAATTTGGTCTTTTTTGTCTTATTTTCCTGTGCTGCTTCTTTAATTCATATACATATGTTAAAAAATGTTCAAGATTCTAAGCCAATATAAGAGCAGGTTCGTGGGACCCACTCGTCCATTTTATTAAATGTTACTCCTTAAAAAACTTCCAAACTTCAGATATCTATCTATGCCTACTTGGTTTCGACTATTTGCGAAGGAACTAACTTTAACTTTTCAACAAATATTTATATATGCAAACTCTTGTGTGTCTCTCTATCTATCTATCTATCTATGTGTCAATCTCCAGAACCTGCGGTCTCCGCATGTAATCGCATTTCTAATGAATGACAATGTATACATTGTCTGAGCGAAAAGAGGATAACGAAATGATATTAATAGAAACAACCATGGCGGCGTATCCGGCGGTGTAACCTACTTTAAATCAAACTAGTCTCGATGTTTTGAGTTTACTTACCTACACATAAATTATACGGCACTTAATTTGTAAATGTGGAGCGTTTTTCAATTCTTATCGCGTATCTATAAGGTTATTTTGGTTTAAACTAAGCTATTGTTATGTGGACGGGGCCAAAAACACACATATAGTTTGGGTTGAGGTGAGGTTTGGTGAAAAAACACTGACCTATTCTACGTGCTTGCCTGCTTTTAAAAAGCAGTAGTTTGTATACCATTTGTATTATAAAACATTATGTTAATTTTTATCTTTCAAAATGCGTCATTTGGTCGGGTATAGTAATAACTTTTTTTTTCTTTTTCATTTTTGCTTAGAATTTTTTTTTTTATTTTTCGTTTGGTGTTTCGGAAATAGCCATGGCTGCTTACATGCAAAGCACGTACATAGGTTTTTTTATTTTTTTGTTAATTTCCTTCATTGTAAAAAGTGGTTCCTGCAAAAAAGAAGAATGTTAGTGTAGTGGAAACAGTGATGTTATACAGGGTGTTTTTTTTAGACGTGGTTTTCAATCTGGCAATACTTTTTTCGGAGTTGTTCTTTTTGACAGCTGTCACTTGATTTATACTCAGTTTGGTTTGCCATACTCCTGAACAATTTTTGCAAATCGTGCAAATTTATTACCAAAACGAGATGGCCTACGATCCCGATTTTCACAAGAAAATTTTGTGCAGCGATGAAGCTCATTTTTGGTTAAATGGGTACATTAGTAAGCAAAACTGTCGTATTTGGAGTGATAATAATCCATAAGCCATTTTTGAGACGCCGTTATATTCTCAAAAAGTCACTGCTTGGTGTGCTCTATGGGCAGAGGGAATCATTGGTCCATATTTCTTCAAAAATGAAGCCGGCCATAATGTTACAGTCAATGGGGAACTCTATAGAGCCATGATTAATGACTTTTTCATGCCTGA
Organism: Leucozona laternaria; assembly: GCA_932273885.2. NCBI lineage: Eukaryota > Metazoa > Arthropoda > Insecta > Diptera > Syrphidae > Leucozona > Leucozona laternaria. The sequence goes on along the minus strand of OW026368.1, from coordinate 43,263,396 downwards.
ATTGGAGGATGTTGATGTGGACGACCTTTGGTTCCAACAAGACGGCGCTACATGCCATACAGCCAACGAAACAATCAATTTATTGAAGGAAACTTTTTGGTGAGCGCATTATCTGGCGTCGTGGGCCTGTGGCATCGCCTCCAAGATCGTGCGATTTAACACCGCTGGACTATTTTTTGTGGGATTATGTGAAGACGCTTGTCTACGCAGATAAGCCCGAGACGATTGACGCCTTGGAAGAGAATATTCGGCGCGTTATTTCTGACATACGGCCCCGATTGCTGCAGAAAGTAGTCGAAAATTGGGCCTCTCGGCTGGAGTTTATTCGAGCCAGCGGCGACTGCCACTTGTCCGAAATCATTTTTAAAACATAATGGCAAACCCTTATCTTTATAATAAAGCTAAATTCTTGGCCATAACATTAAATTATATGCGTTTTTTTTTTCTTGAAAATCACACGTCTAAAAAACAACACGCTTTACATATAAAATTATTTTACTAATTTGAGTAAAAATTCAAACTTATAGTTAAAGTTGTGCTAAAATAAATTTTTGTTTTAATTTGTTTTCAATTCAACTTAAAACTAACTCAAAGCTTAACAAACATTCATAAAGACTAGCCTACTTATCCATGAGTAACTTAAAACTAATTTAAAATAGTTACTAAATTGTATTTTAGCGTATCACATCACTGTGTGCCTGCTCTTGTTATACGAAAATGCATATCGAAAAAGCTCTTAAAATATGAAATTAAAAGCCTAATAAATAGAAAAATACATTATATATGCATATTGAATTGCTACAATGCTAAGGATCATACAGGGTATTTCTTCCTATCTTTAAATTTAAATAAAACAAAGTATGTGTGAGACATCATCAAAATTTGTTATTCGTTTGAAAGGCCTATCGATGCCATTTTGTAAAATTTTGATAAAATCGTATCTTGAAAATAGATCATATCAGGTACAAATCCGAAATACTCTTTCAAAACCATTCACAACTCACACCGGTGTTCCTCAAGGAAGTCATCTAGGCCCGCTTCTATTCATCCTCGCTATAAATGATGTAATATCATGTATACGTTCTATAGTGACATTCTCATATTATTTGCTGATGATATGAAGATTTTTACGAAAATAAAAGCTAGTCATGACCACGTTCTTCTTCAAGCCGATATATTGAAAGATTTTCTGTTTGGTGTGATAAGAACGGACTTTCTCTTAAACCTTCCAAATGCCAAACAATTACGTTCTCAAGAAAGCGTGTTGCAAATGCTTTTGATTATTCCATTGCGCAGCACAAACTCGGTCGTGTCTTTAGCTTCAAGGACTTAGGTGTTAACTTCTGCTCTAATTTTGAATTCACTAAACACATAAATTACATTGTTAACAAACCGAACTCCATGATTGGATTTATTAAACGATGGGCAAAGGAATTTAACGATCCGTATGTTACTCTTTCCTTATACAATTTTTATGTACGACCCCATCTTGAGTATGCTTCACAAATCCTTTCTATGAAGTTCATAAAAGCCGTACTGAATCAATAAAACATAAATCCATTCGCTTTTTTCTGAAAGGTCTTCCTTGGGCTGATCCGTTCAACCTGCCATCACCATACGAACATCGGATCCAGCTTCTGCAGATTCAAACTTCATACCAAAGGCGTGTTAATAATGATTTAGTATTTCTTCACCAACTTATTAATGGTCAAGTTGACGCTCCCGATTTGTTAGCCTGTATTGGCATCAACTACCATGGAGGATCTCACCACTTGCTAAGATTCGAACTTTAACATGTGGATTTTCATAGTATAATTTTCGTTTCTTCTGCCGGTGCTCCTCTGGGTGGTCCACATCCGAAATGTCGAATTTTCCATGACTCTGGCATATAAATCAGGCTGAATTTGACCGGTGGCACGGGTTATGTGGGATTTCAGGGCCGCTGTTGTAAGTGGCTTATTCGCATAGACCTGCGACTTCAGAAAACCCCACAAGAAAAATTCTAACGGGGTCAAATCGCACGATCTCGGTGGCCAGTAGACATCACCTCCCCGTGAGATGGCAATGGCCTTGAATCGCCCGTGCGGAATTTCCAATGTGGCGTGAGCTGTGTGGCACGTAGCGCCGCGTGCCGTCCTGTTGAAATGAAATGTTGTTGGTGTCCATTTCATCCAAGTCAAAAGAAGTTGGTAATCATCGACCTATAGCGATCGTCAACGTAGCGTCGTTCTCAAAGAAATATGGCGCGCCGGCGGCCAGCCCAAAATCCACACCAAACAGTGACTTTTTCGGAATGCTTTGGACGCTCTTGGATCTCATGTAGATTGGTATACAGTCCCAAATTCGACAATTTTGTTTGTTGACGTTGCCGTACCCATTCATTCAGAAATGGGACTCATCGCTGAAAGTGTCCGTGAATGGGCGAAGCTCGCGGAACGTTGCCCGAACAGAACACCAATTTTGATAAAACAATTTTATCATTCGCACGTGTTGCTGAATGCTTTATCAGTCCATACTGATTTGGCAAAACAGATTGAATAAATAATTGCCAATTTGACAGATGTAGCTCCAACAATATGGCCGCTATCAACTGTCAAAGTTCGGAAGTACCTATATTGGAAGACGCTTTACTTACTTTGACCAACCTGTATGTTTGCAAAACTATATACAGATTACCCCTAAAGACCCCACGCAATCGAAAATTGCAATTAATTCGTCAAGCTGTTTAGGTCAAAAGAATTTAGAAAGAAACAGAATCAATCGAACTGACTTTTCGGGTTATCTATCCATCATCGTCTTATCAAATCTTTAAATCGTTTTAAAACAACAAAAATAACAATAAGTAATAAATTACTTTCTACAAAATGGTTCAAATTTCGATTAAAGTCTAGATAATACTTCTTTTCAATTTGTTGGCTTAAGCACTGAACGCTGTATGACATACCTAAATGAAGCTGTTACAAAAGATTTCAGTTTTTAGAATTTATTCAAGCAGGTTGATTTTATTTTTATTAATTTTTTTTTTTAAAGAAAAGTGAGAAATCATGTAGGCCTTATTGACAGATTTTAGTTTAAGAGGGCGGAGAACAAATATGTCACATGGTAGTTGATACGATATGGAAATGAGTTTTTAAAAGGTCAAACTCTTTTCTTGTATAGATACTCGTACCTTGAAATGTCTGGCAATAAAGAAAATAAATGGGTTATAGGAAAAGCTGTCTCTTAAAAAGAATTTCTTGATTTAGTGCTCACTATAGGAGGAAAATTCCTGCTGTGTATGTTTTTTTTTAGGGAATTGATATTGGACAGGATATAATAAATAGAGGAATATTTTGAATATGATTGAGTAGAGTTGTCTTGAATCAGGGAATAGGTTAAAAGTATTTTTTTAAGCTTAATTCTGAGGCTTTTGTATTCTGGGTTAACTACACTTATACACAGTGGCGTAGATTTTTTTTAGAGTGTAAATAGAGCCTTGGCCAAGAGTGTTAACGAACGAATTTGGTATCAAATGAAGGATGACGTTGACGTCATATGAATGAGTTATATTCAAAATCGCTTATGGGAATGGAGCTTGAAGTTGCAAATTGCAAAAAAAAAAAGATTTCAGTGTTTTTTCTAAATAATTGTCATAATGTGAGCAATAATTGACGTAGAAAAAAATATTGATTCCCGCAATTCCCTTTGCTGAACTGGTACTACACTTTTGAAGAAAACACGACTGTTAAAACACTTTTTTTGTAATTTTAATAATTTAATTATTCCTAAAGCTTAAAGTGAATTCATTCGCATTTTTTTTTTTTTTTAACTAACAACGAGCTACGCCACTGCGTATTCGTGTTTCTTTGTTTAATCAATCATTTTTTTTGGTGAAAAACTTATGAAACAAATTAAGAATAGATAAAAAGTTAAACAAATAAAGAACTTGTGTGTCGTATACCACCAAGTACGGGTGATGGTGTAGAGAATGCAACTAGGTATAGCTTTACTACCTATAATTAACATTAATTTAGTGATGCTATTAAATTTTGTTTATTTACATTTATGTAGATCCCACACCTTAAGTCGAACATTAGCATCTCCGTGTGGCTATAGTGGATTGCGAGATATTGTGCCATATCGAAGCCAAGAGTTTAGCTATTCGCTAACTATTGTTTTTTTTTTTTGTACACAGGGTGTCCCGAAACTCAACGTCAAGCGGAGGGGGTTACCGAGTTATAGGGAAGGCTATACCCGCACTGGGAAAAATAAGAAACAAAAAATTCATCTCGCTTGGTTAAGTAATAAAAGCAGTATTTAGAAATAAAGTGCGTTTTTTTTTAGAGGTATAGAACTTTAAGTTGGCAAAACTATTTTAACTGGCGGCCATTTTGTCAGCTGTCAAGTGATTTATTTTTAGTTTGGTTTGGCATTTCAACATGAATAGACTGACACCTGAACGACGCTTCCAAATTGCGCCCAAAACAAGATGGCCGTTGATCCCAATTTTCATGAGCGAAATTTGTTTAGCGATGAAGCTCACTTTTGGTTGAATGGATACGTCAATAAACAAAACTGCCGTATTTGGAGTGATGATAAGCCTCAAGTGTATGTTAGACACCGTTACATCCTCAAAAACTGACTGTTTGGTGTACTTTATGGTTTGGTGGAATAATTGGTCCGTACTTCTTTAAAAACGATTTTTTTCGTATTTTTACCAGTACGGATATAACCTACCCTATCACCCGGTATCTGATTGACATTGAGTTTCGGGACACCACGTATATTTAAATTTTAATAATCAACATTTTCTATTATTTTATTGTAACAATAACACAATATCTTCTGTTCTTCTTATTAATTACAATTTTTTTCTTTTTTTTTCAGGTAAGTCCAGTCCAGAAGCTTTACCTAAACATTTTCTAAAGTTGTGTAAGGCTCGAATATTTTGTCTATTGTCTATTTTGTAAAAAGAAAATTGCATTTAAGAAAAGAAATTACCTTTTTTGGAAAAAAAATAGACAAAAGCTCTTTATACAGGGAGATTTGGACAAGTTTCGACCAAAAGATAGGGCGTTTAAGTTGGGTTGAGATAAGAAAAAAAAAAACTGATGAAAGTAGGGGTCTATTTCTCCCAAATTTTTGATTGATACTTTTTGTAAAAATCTATGATTTTTTTTGAAAACAAATTTTGGCCAGCTTTTATGCATTTTCGGCCATTTGTCGATACTTGATGTTTTAAGTTGTTCTCAAACTGTCGACGATGGACTTCATGTCACGAAATGATTACAGACACGAAATAAGCTTTTTGCCGTTTGGACTGAAAAAAAATTACGTTATGAGTTGCCAGAATTTTGGTGAAGAGCTTTTTTAGCACATCTTAAATCTGAGGATCCGATTTTGAGAAAAAAATAAGGTTTTCATTTTTGGCCAAAAAGGTTTTTGGTCCTAAAAAAATTAAAAGAAAGTGTTGGGGGAATGGCCAATAAACGCTAGGTACCGACCAAGTTTAAAGAAAATCGACCAATCCATTTAGGCTGTAGTCGCACATACAGACGGACGTTTTTGCGAGACCCACTTGTTTCGTCTTCCCTATCATCGTAATGTCAAGTTTGATAAAAATCTCGAATTCAATTTTTTTACGAATCCATACCTTTCCATAGTACCCATGTATATATCGCAAGTAAAAAGTGGTATCGAATAACAAGCGACTGCCAAAATTGTGTGTTGGAAATGATTTTCATATTTTGCTTCCACAATTCATTCAAACATATCAGTTTCACCATAAAGGTGGGTGTCCATTTAAGAGTAAAAACCACTGAGAGTAGTTCTAAAACTAGCTCTCGAGAACAAATTCGCAAGTGGACACAGCCTTGAGAGTAGCTCTCGACAACACTTCTCGCAAAGTACGAAATGTGTTGGAATTCTATACGAGATAATCTCCGATAATGATTAAATCACGTGTCCATTTGCGAGTAACTATCAAAATGTTCAAAAGTTGAGAGTACTATCCACGAAGTAGTCTCAATAGACAAATACTTTCGAGTTTGGTCTGGAGAGTGGCCTGAGAGATATACTTTAATTATTCTTACTCTCAAATGGAAACGTTCCTCTAAAACTCATTAAGTGATATGTATTAAAATCTAAAAAAAAATAACTCTCAAATGAACAGGCACCCGACAGAACCTCTCGAGAGTTAACTAGCGAAAGAACTCTCAAATGGACACTCACCTTCACCTCAAACATGAGTTTCAAAAACAATCTCTAAAATGTTTATGTCAAATTGTGTAAGATGGCCTGGCGAGTCGTGGGAGATGGAGTTTCAAATTTTGAAAACGAACATCCGCCTTTTTTTTTATTTTGAGCCATTCCATGGAAATATGTCTTTTAGGTTTCACAAAAAAATAAGGAACTCTTAAACTTTCCCAAATATGCCGCTATCTCAATTTTTGATAATCATTCTCTTTAAATAATAAAAAAAACCTTAAATCATCCGCATAAAGTAAGCAGTTTGAATTCTTAGTGCACCTAGAAAGGAAGGTCATTAATAAAAAGAAGGAAAAGTATAGGACCTCAATGACTGCCCTGCGGAACTCCGAACCATTATAAATAGCCTTTATTTATTGCCAACACAAACAAATTACCTACGTCCAGTCAAATTCATCAAAAACTATTTCAGCAGTGAGGTGTAAAAATCAATCGCTTGAAATATATTAGACCAAAATTTTAAAGTTCCTGATGTTAAGGTATTAGGATGATAATTTAACAATTTCCTAACATAAAAGCTATTTTTAGCATAACATCATCAAATTTTCCCGATATTTGGAAGTTAGGTAAAATAATTCCTTTACCCAAAAAAACCTCAACCGTCTTTAGCAACATATTACCGCCCCATCAGTATCTTACCATGTCTGTTAGAAGTCTTAGAGAAGTTCCTTGCTAATCAAATATCAAATTACTTAGATCAACATAATTTGTTATCTCCGGTACAGTCTGGTTTTCGAGCACGTCACAGTTGCTCTACTGCTATTATTACAATTTTTGATGACATAAGAACAAACTATGATATTGATCATTAAACGGTTCTTTGCTTGCTTGACTTCTCTAAGGTTTTTGATAGAGTGGATCATTAAATATTGTGTCAGAAGCTCAGATTATATTTTGGCTTTAGTGAGAGATGTGTGTGCTTAATACGCAGTTACCTATTTATTCGTTACCAAAGAGTCGTACATAATAGAAGATCCTCTGATTCTAAAGCTTTGTTAACTGGATTACCACAGGGATCGATATTAGGACCAATTTTATTTTGTTTATTCATAAATGATCTTCCTAGTGTTTGTTCTAATGTTTCTTTCCACCTTTACGCAGACGATGCTCAGATATACCTGTCACGACCAATTGGATTGATTGAAGATCTTATTTTCAGAATAAATGAGGATCTGTCGGAAATCTATAACTGGTTGCTATCCAATGGTCTGAATCTCAATTCAGGAAAATCTCAAGTGATTCTAATATCGAAAAAGCACTATGATGATATTTTTTTTTTCCTTTTATATTTATTAATCGATGTTTATCTTTTTCGTTTATATAACTTGTATTTACTATCATACGTCTTATTTGTACTCACCTTTGTATACTTAAATAAAAAGAAATTGAATTGAAAGCTCTTTGGTAAAATGTTCTTAGACTTAAACAATTTTCAACTAGTATCATACTAGATCTATTTTCTGAAGAACCTCCAGCTGAACATGCCTAAAACAGTTTAAAAAACGGCTCAAAGAGAACTAAGGATCTGTCATCTTGCGAATATACCTAATTTAAATTGCTAAGATTAAGGTTTTGCTATAATAGAAGGATAAAAGCCAAAATTGGAATAGAAGTTCAATAGGACAAAGGGAAAAGCGAACTAAGCTTGAAGAGTTTCCCCGTTTTGTGAACACACCTCAAATCGTCTATCGAAATGACGGCCCAACTTCGGCTGAACTTCACTTTATACCAACCTAGAAACAAAACTTTTTCCTTTTGTACATCCTTGCATCTACAGAACTCATCTGGGTTGGCCTTTTCTCATTTTACTCTCAACTGACGAAAACTTTGGGGTTTGGCTTTAAATTGAATCTTAAACTAAAACAAAATTAAAATCTAATCAATATTTTGCTGGAGCAGGAATTCACCTACATATTTCTCTTACATCATACGAACTTATAAAAATGTTCAAACAAGAAAATTCTTCTCTTATCGATTTTTCGTAAAATAAAATTAAAAAAAAAAAAAAAAAAAAAAAAAAAAAAAACTTTGGTATAATAATGTCGTCTGCAATGCCCCCATTTCCCAAGAATAATACTGCATTCTATTTCTTCATTCTCGACTCGACAGGACAGCATGGTTAGATGTTTGGTAGACAAGTTTCCTAAAAGTTTCTTTATTTTGGACGACATCCAAGTTTCGTTATGGCTATATGGGGGGCACCTTCTGTTTGACATTACATAAATTGATATTGTGTCGCTCTACACGCTCTCCAATGTGTTTATTATTGGGTGCATTTTGATGAAATTGACTCTTTTTTTTTTTTTTAAACAAAACCAGATGGCGATCGAAAAGTGTTATTGTTATGTATTTTGAGTCGCAAAATCTATTATTGTTCGGGGAGAGACAACAATAAAATTACAAATACGATATTTCTGTGGAAGAATATAGAAAGTTTTGTTTCTTCATATTCTTTGCTTCTTATAGATACATTGGCGTAGCTGAAACATTTTGCGCCCGAGGGAAAGAATAATTCTTAGAAATCTTTTTCTTTTAGATGATTATGACTTAACGTATTTTTTACTTTGGTTGTTATTTGCTAAGTTGCATATAAGTTTTTGAAGAAATCGCGGCTATTAACCTTTATTTCTCCTCCTAACCCATAAATTTAATCCGGCGGGATTTTAAATTTGAAATTTATTTAAATAAATAATATTCAAAGTAGTCTATGTGATTTATAACTGGCATCTATTGAACACTCAAGTTAAACAAAACCTTGATGAACGTTTTTGTTTTCTGTGTGACTACATAAATAATAAAGGGTCCGCCATCTAACGTTTTTTTTCAACTAGTGCTTATTTCGTGAATGGTAACACTTAGCTCATGTCTGATTTGACAGATAATTAGTTGTATTCTTCCGCTGGACGAATATGGTTGTGTATACGCTTCGCTAAGTTGGCCTGCGATCGACTTAGAGAAGATGCCGATTTTGCCAAAAAAAATCATCTTTTCAGATGAAGCTCATTTTGATCTTGGCGGGTAGTAAACAAGCAAAATTGTCGCATTTGGGGCACAGAAAACCCGCACACATACATTGAAAAGCCGATACACCCAAAACGAGTCACTGTTTGGTGCGGATTTTGGTCCAGAGGCATAATTGGGGCATTTTTCGAAAATGAGCAAGGAGTGGCCGTTACAGTCAATGGCGATCGTTATCGGGCCATGTTGAACGAATTTTTGTTCACAAACATTGAAGAGGAGGATATTGGCAACATTTGGTTTCAACAGGACGGCGCTACATGCCACACAGCCGAAGCTACACTCGATGTTTTGCGCAATTTAAAAAAAAAAGTTATTTGGCGGACCCTTTATAAATCAGTTCTATTTTGGAATTCAAACAATCAACTTGTCTTAATTTACAAGCTACCACACTTTTTTTTGTTTGAAATGTTTTCGTTAGGAAATGGCTTTAAGGATATTCGTTTTTCAAATTTTGTTATTTGAAGGGTGAATTTTGGCAAAAATAAAACAGTTCAACTTTCGTTATTTGTAGGAGGAAATGGGGCAAACGTTAAAAAACTGTCCGTTTTAAAAAACATTTTTTTTTTAAAGGTTTTACTTAGGAAATAGCTTAAGGGATATTCATTTTGAAATTTTGTTATTTGTAGGGTGAAATAGGGCAAAAATAAAAAAAAAATGTCTGGTTTAGGAAATTCTTTTTAGTTTTAAAGGTTTTTCTTGGGAAAAAAAACTTTAGGGATATTATTAAAAAAAAAAGTTTTCAGGGAGTAAAAATTAAAAAACAAATCGGGCTTAAGAAATGCTTTTGGTAATTGAAAGGCTGTTTATTAGTAGATGACCTTAGGGATTTTTTTTTTTTTTAGAAAATTGGCATTTATAGGGTAAAATGGGGTTAACATGTAAAGTGGCAACTGATTTAAAACTTCTTTTTGTGTTTGAGAGGTTATTTAAAAAAGAAAATTATTATAGAGTGCAATGGGATAAAAACAAAATAGTGTTTTTCGGTTGGGAAAATTATTTCTGTGTTGAGAAAGTAATAAAGGTTAACCTAAGAGGATTATGTTTTTACATATTTATCAATTCATAACGTGAAGTAGGTTAAAATCCATAAAGTAGTATTTGATTACAAAAATTAGCTTAAATATTTATTTATTTTTTCTTTTGTAATTTGTATGCGAAGCTTAGGTTTATCAACCCGTGTGAAGCCGGGCGGTCCAGATAGTATTCAATGAAAACTGATGTAAGCTTTAAACTGCAAATAAATTTGACTTGAAATTGAACTATTGTTCAGAATACAATACCTTCAGCTAAACTATATGTTTTTGGCAAATGGATACAATATAGGCTCCCATAACCAAATTAATTAAGACTTAAGAACCACTTTGTGATCGCACATAAGAGGAAGAGGAAGTTCGTTTGACCCAGCCGTGCATATTTGTTTGACATGTGTAAGATATTGTGGAGGTTTCTAAAACCTTACGCTTGTAAGAATACATGACACTTTTACTTCTTCCAGCTGATAACGGGCAGAAGAAAAAAAATACTAAACGGCAACGATTATGAAAGTGCTCTCAAAATAATCTCTCGAAATTCTTTCCGAAAGTATTACTATCAAATCGGCAGCCTCTCGAGATCTTATCAGCGAAAGTACTCTCACATAGACTAGACAGGCGCCTTAAGTGTAGTTCAGACAGTTGCTAATAGAACAAGAGTCACGAGACTTTACTGTTTGATAGAGAGGTGTTATTTTGAATAGCCAGCTATTTCGGCAGCTGTCACTTTTGAAGCTGTCATTTTTCGACATTTGACAAGTAGAAACTACGCCATTAATAAAAATGGAACGATACACGCTTCAACAACGCATTGAAATTATTAAAATTCACTATAAAAATGGTGAAAATTTGGCAGAGACGGTTCGTAAAACTAAAACATTTTTTGGTCGTCGTGAAGCACCTTGTCGGACCGCAATACAGAAATTGGTGGACAAATTCGAGCTGTTGAGACAAGTTAGTGATGTGAGAAATAAAACCCGTGCACGTCGCTCAAGAACAACTGAGAATATTGCTGTTGTAGCCCAAAGTGTTGAAGAAAACCCAGGTTTGTCCATTCCTCGTCGTTCTTTGGAATTAGGCATTCCACAAACGTCATTACACCGTATTTTGCATAAAGACTTGGGTCTTAAGGCTTATAAAGATAGAAAATATTTAGAAATGATGCCATCTTAGCTAAAAAATAAACTAACTGTTTGTTTCCTTTTTAAATTGATAGAATAGAATATGAAATGGTGTTAAACAAATATGCAAAAACAATGCCATTTCCAATCGAACTATTTTTTTTTTAATTTTCTTTAAAAAATTCTTATTTACATAATAGTTGTTTTGTTTAATCAAGCATCGAATAAATCATTCTCAAGGAAAATGTGTTGTAATAATTTTCAATAGAATTAAAATTAAGTTAAGAATATTTTTTTGTTCTAGAAAGGTGTTTTTTTTTGTTACCTATTATTATCTATTATTCCACGATGACATCTGATTCTACTATGTACACACTTGAACAAACATTTAATTAAATTCATGTCAATGAGAAACCCGTCATCAGCCATTTTTCTATTCTAAACACCATTATTTAAAAGTTATTGAATTGACAGCACTATTGTTTTGTCAGTAAAATACACAAAAAAATATAAATGAGTTTAACGTACCGCAATAAATGTAGTATTTGTACAACAAAAAATATTGTGAAAGTCCATGCGTCAATAATAAGTTGAGTTATGTAACGATTTCGTTTTTTGTTGAATAATAATTTAGTAACGTTTTATCGAAAGCTTATTTAAGAATATAATAATTCCTTACACAGTAATGCTCATTTGAAACTTGAAATATTGAAGTAAGTTCAACTTTTTTGTACTTAAATTTAAGCGTGGATAGTTATATTTTGTACTTTATTATGAATGTACTAGGTATAGGGGTTAGAGAAATTTTAGTCTGAAGTTTCTAAATATTCTGTCGTAATGTGGAACTGTTGTTTTTATCGTATGGAGTGCATCACGATCTATTAGCTTAAAAAAAAAAAACTAACAACATAAAGGGTCCGCCAAATAACTTCCTTTTTTTTTTTTGAAAATGGCGCAAAACATCGAGTGTAGCTTCAGCTGTGTGGCACGTAGCGCCGCGCCGTCCTGTTGAAACCAAATGTTGCCAACATCCTTCTCTTCAATTTTTGTGAACAAAAATTCGTTCAACATGGCCCGATAACGATCGCCATTGACTGTAACGGCCACTCCTTGCTCATTTTCGAAGAAAAATGGCCCAATTATGCCTCTGGACCAAAATCCGCACCAAACAGCGACTCGTTTTGGGTGTATCGGCTTTTCAATGTATGTGTGCGGGTTTTCTGTGCCCCAAATGCGACAATTTTGCTTGTTTACTACCCGCCAAGATCAAAATGAGCTTCATCTGAAAAGATGATTTTTTTTTGGCAAAATCGGCATCTTCTCTAAGTCGATCGCAGGCCCACTTAGCGAAGCGTATACACAACCATATTCGTCCAGCGGAAGGATAAAACTAATTATCTGTCAAATCAGACATGAGCTAAGTGTTACCATTCACGAAATAAGCACTAGTTGAAAAAAAAAAACGTTAGATGGCGGACCCTATATATCTGTGAACTAGATATATAATTTTAAATTTTGTTTTAACAAACAGTTGTGACTCTGGCAGACGGCGTAAGCCATGCTATAAAATGAATTATTGTTGTACAAAATTAAATTTTATAAGGATAAAAAAAATTAAATAATTGAAAATAATTGAAATTTGCTTTTCGAACTATAAAAATAAAAAAATCCAAAAGTTGCAGCCATACATAATTATTTAAGGCTTCGAAATTGGCTATGTGAAATTAAACCCCAATGAAAAATCGCCCCAAACTAAAAAAATGGGGACGAATTTCATAGCGAAATAATTCCCCATCGCAAATACATCATGGCCCTGTAGCGTTCGCCAGTAACAGTGTCGTCCGTATTGCCGATGGCGTCCTTAAAAAAAAATACGGCCCAATCACTCCTCCCGCGTGAACGCCGCCGCCGCACCAGACAGTGGCTTTGAGTGTATGTAATGGCTCTTCGTGCATCGCACGCGGATTTTCAGTGCTCCAGAAACGAAGTTTTTGCTTATATTGACGTAATCGCTTAAGTGGAAATACCCCTCGTCGCTCTATATACAGCGGAGTATAGTGCTCCATTGCTTGTCTGCTTGTATACTGCAGCTCTGTCTAGTTCACAAATAATGTCAAATATGATTGACGTACGACGCCATTTGCAAAAATTATAACATCTTCCGATAGGGTGATTAATTTTGCGGTGAATTTTGGTGAAGAGTTTTATTTTGACATCTTCACCAAATACCGGACCCTTAATTTAAACCTTTGCTTTTGATTTTGTGGAATGAAAGGGGTAAAATTAATTAAAATTAATTGTATTTTTTAAATGGGTTCTATATTGGGAATTATCAGGCTAAACCTGGGGCTTATTTTACAGAATTTCATCACAAAAATTGCATGTTATGTTCCTTAAAGAACGCCCCACAAATGAGTGAGTGTAAATTTAGATTTAAAAAAAAAAACTGCAATAACTTCACAAAGGCATAATTTAAAAAAAAAATATTAAAATGTACACTCATTCATCTGAGGCCTATTTTACGTCACATTATATTGTATGTAATGCATATTCCTTCAAATAGGGCCCTAGCCTATGTTAATAATTATAAACCAATTTTGAGGAACTATACTAAAAACATACAAATAAAGCTCCGCCAAAATTCATCAGCTTTATCGGAATTTTTCCGAAGTTACAGTATACAGCTGGTTTTACTGTACATTTTTTTTTGTTGGTTCTATTTCAACTTAACACTAATAGAATTGACATTTATTTATTTATGATCTTAGATTTTGAGAGGAAGAATTTTTTAAGTGATTTTTTTATAAACACTTTAAGTAGTAAAGATTTTTATTGCATTTAAATTTAATGCATTAATCGTTTTATTCTTTTTAATGCATTAATCTAAGTGTGTTTAATTCCAAACTGAATATCTTTCATAAAATTAATATTCTGAATATTTATCTATTTAATTGTGCTACTCTTCAGGTTAATTAAAAAGATTTTAAATCTAAATTTAACCATTTGCTATATCAGATCGATTTATTTATTTGTGAAGGGTAAATAATTTTAAATTTTAGCCATTAAAGAGAAAAAAAAAATTAAATATAAAACAAAAGATAACAAATTGACTTAGACCGAAAACATGGAAAACGAACCGGATCAATAAGATATAGATCATTTTTTTTTTTTTTTAATTTGCATTATTTACTAAGCATGCCTTCGCACGAAACCATCAGTAATCACAGTCATAAATCCTCATTTTATTTAGTTTCAAATAAGGAACAATAACATTGAGTTATGTAAATTAATGGTAGATCAAGTTAATTTATCTAAATGTTCATGTTGATTTAAGAAGATAATTTATTTGAGTTAGTGTAACGCTTACAAGGTGTCCTGTAGATTTCCCAAGCCGCGTGCGACGGCGTTATGTTCTTAAATCTGGTTAAATATTTAACCTGATGAACAATGTTGAAAAATAACAACCTGATAATTGGTTAATTTTACCTGATACATTTTCTAAGTGCAAGTAGGTACAATTAATCTAAATTTAGTATTGAGAGTTAATAACATTATGTTCAGTACTAAAAACGTATAAATTATAGCGATTTGAAAAGTGAACGCGTTTTCCGTTTGATCGAGTTTATTCATATTTCACTTAATTAGGTCATTTTTTTGTCATACAAATTTCGATAAGAATTTATTAATAATTTCATGGCGACGCTCTACTATTAGTTTTTTTTTTTTTTTATTCTCTCAGTATCATATTCGTACGTAAAATGAGTTTTATCAAATGATAAAAAATCGTACCTTGATAGCGAACAAAAAATAAAAAATAAAAATAAATAAAATATCAGACATTTGTTTACAGATAAGATAGTAGGTTGAGATAGGACAGTTTTATTAAAAAAAAAATATCTTAAAAGCAACCCCAACTTCATATTATTAAGTTGTTATTCTGATTATGATGATGAGACGTAAATAACTATTGAGATAAGCAAAAGAAGAAATAAATTATGAGTTTTCGGCATTATTATAGAGATATTGACAGCTTTGAAGAAACTAAAAGAAATATTACTTTTAAATGTAAAATATGGTGTAAATATTTAAGTTTGTAGAGGGAAGGCGTGTTCTTTTTCAAGCCCTAATCCCCTCCGGTTTTAGCTAAGCGCACGGAATTCTCGGGGCTTTGTTTTTTTTTGCATGCCATAATTCCCTCCGGTTTTAGCTAAGCGCACAGAGAAAAACTGTGTTACTGGCTAGAATTACAAACTTGTTATCGATAATTTATATGAAAACTCCATTTTTTTCTGTAGAATAGCGTCGCTGATCCCTCCTAACTTAATTTTTTTTAATCAAATGCTTCCGGGCTTGCAAAAGACATGCATAAAGTAAGTTCTTACCGTATATATGTTCATGTTATGAGTATACATATTTTAACCTATGACTTCTCGGTCTTCTTAATAGAGAAGATCAAAGTGTATTCCAAGCTCTGCCTATTTACAATTCCGAAAGGGGGATTTTGATACCTGTGGTCATTTCACAGACATTATAAAGGGTTTTCCAATAAGAGGTGTTATTTTGAATAGCCCGCTATTTTGGTAGCTGTCTCTTTTGAAAGCTGTCATTTTTTGACATTTGACAAGTAGAAACTACGCCATTAATAAAAATGGAACGATACACGCTTCAACAACGCATTGAAATTATTAAAATTCACTATAAAAATGGTGAAAAATTGGCAGAGACGGTTCGTAACACTAAAACATTTTTGGGTCATCGTGAAGCACCTTGTCGGACCGCAATACAGAAATTGGTGGACAAATTCGAGCTGTTGGGACAAGTTAGTGATGTGAAGAATAAAACCCGTGCACGTCGCTCAAGAACAACTGAGAATATTGCTGTTGTAGCCCAAAGTGTTGAAGAAAACCCAGGTTTGTCCATTCCTCGTCGTTCTTTGGAATTAGGCATTCCACAAACGTCATTACACCGTATTTTGCATAAAGACTTGGGTCTTAAGGCTTATAAAGTTCAGTTAACACAAGAACTCAAGCCGGCTGATCATCAACAACGTCGTGTCTTTGCTGATTGGGTCCTTGAAATGCATGAAAATGATCCGGAATTTCATCGAAAAATCATCTTGACTGATGAGGCCCATTTCCACCTCGGAAGCTACGTCAACAAGCAAAACTGTCGCATCTGGGGCTCGGAAAACCCAAGAGTTATTGTTGAAAAGCCTCTCCATCCTCAACGCGTGACTGTTTGGTGGGGTTTATGGTCCGGCGGGGTCATTGGACCTTACTTTTTCGAAAATGAGGCTGGAGCAACAGTTACGGTCAATGGATTGCGCTATCGAGAGATGATTGATGATTTTTTATGGCCGGAATTGGATGGTATTGATCTGGACAATGTTTACTTTCAACAAGACGTGCCTACGTGCCACACAAGCAATGAAACTATCGATCTTTTACGGGAAAAGTTTCCGGGCCGTGTTATCTCTCGAAGAGGTGATCACAATTGGCCACCGAGATCTTGTGATTTAACACCTTACGACTTCTTCCTTTGGGGCCACGTGAAAGATAAGGTCTACGCCAACAGCCCAGCGTCGATTCAAGACCTCAAAGATGGAATTCGTGAGGCTATCGAGGACATAGGGCAGCCACTTTGCGATTTGGTTATGGAAAATTTCATGAAAAGGATATGGTCCTGTAAGCGTGGTCGTGGTGGCCATTTGGCTGTGTGTTCCATTATTAACGGCATATCTTCCTATTCATAATGAAATAAACATCCGATAATTTATCTCAAAAAATGCCATTTTTCTTTGAATATCAAAATAACACCTCTTATTGGAAAACCCTTTACATGTTTTGTTTTTAAAATCAAAAAATAAAACATTTTTTTTATGCTTTTCCCAATGTTTCTTAAGTTCGTTCTTTTGGGACTTTTTAATTCAGTTTTTCGTACTAAGTACATCCTACTTAAGTCAACTTAACTCCCATTATCGAACCATTCCGACGGAAACACTCACAAAGAATTTTAAACAAATTAACAAATAAATATGAAATATCAAATTAAACAAAATGATATTAAAGCTATCAAAGTTTTAGCAGGAATTTTTAACTATAGTGCTACAGCATAGCTTTGTTTTATGTTAATATTTATTTTTTGTCTTTCTTTCTTTCCGAAGAGTGTCAAATGTCACACCGAAAATCTATCTAAAATAGTCAAAAGTTCTTCCAGTTCTATTATTTTTTTTAATTTGCATTTATTTTTTGTTTGTTTGGAAAATAAACAAGGAATAAACAAGAAATTCAATATTTCCTGTGAATTTTATTTTAATCTTCGAATTTTTACAGAGCTTATACGATGGAATCACAGTTTGCTACTTGATACATTTTTTGCTTCTGCAAACCGAAGGTGAAATAGAAGAAAAAAAAAATAAAAAAAACATGTTACCCACAGAACAAAGTATCTATCTATAAAATAATTTTATTATGACATCTAATACTCATTCTATGGTATCTTATTTGGGCAACTTTTTTGGTATCGCCGTGTTCTCGACCTAGTTTTTTTTTTTCCAGCATATTAATCAGGCGCGGATCTGGGTTGATTACTCATGGGTGGAAATATTTTTTTTAGAAGCTAATTTAATTGTATTCATAAGTACAAAATTATGCGGTGAAATTACTACACGAGTTTTATAAAATCCGAATAAATTAAAAATTAAAAAAAAAAAACATTTTATTCTTTTTATAAGCGTTTATTAATTAATAATTAATATATTTTATGCATGAATAAGAAGTTTTTGTTTAATTTATTCGTAATTTAGTTTTTAAGTTCTAAGTTAAAAGTTATAATATGAATTATCTTTATAGTCAAGTTTATTTAGTTACGATTTAATATTTCATTGGGGGAGACTTTTTTGTTTTGCCATCGTAAAGTGGGTACACCCAAAAAAAATTTGGTGTAGAAATGTAAGAGGACGCTGTTGATTTTACTGCATTAACTGTCATAATCGACCCGACCACCACTGATTTCAATTTAACAGCGACATGATTGTGGATTCCAAAACCGAATTTTGAAGATAACAGGATCTGTTGTAGATTTTACTAAAAGAAAATTTGTCAATACAACAGCATTCATTGTTGAATGTACAGCATAATCAGTAAAATACAAAATAGGTAGGTATACTTAATACAGATTTCGTTGTATCATTCACAACTTTTTGTGTTCAGTCAACATGTTATTTCTGTCCTAAAACCTACATCTCGATTTGTAGAAACTACTACCATTTGCTGTCATTTTAACATCTACTTCTTTTCATATTCACAGTGAAAAACCAAATAAAAATACACCAAATAATTTAAAATTCTTTTTATTTAAATAAAAGTACCTGATGGGAGACCGAATAACTGTGCTCGAGATCTTAGAAAAATTTACGAGTGAAAATGTAAAATGTAATGAAAGAAATGAAAGCTGTTGTCTCAGATCAGTAAGATGGTCAATAGCCATAGGTACACACATCCACATCCACAGCACACAGTTATACTGTTTACAGTATAACTTTTTACATAGACACCACACTTGTGTGAATTTATTGTGAAGTGTGTGCTCCTCCGCGGACTAGTGTGTGTACCAATATAAAGGGTTTTCCAATAAGAGGTGTTATTTTGATATTTAAAGAAAAATGGCATTTTTTGAGATAAATGACCGGACGTTTATTTCATTATAAAGAGGAACATTAAAATTCATTATAATAATGGAACACAACATCAGCCAAATGGCCGCCACGACCACGCTTACAGGACCATATCCTTTTCATGAAATTTTCCATAACCAAATCGCAAAGTGGCTGCCCTATGTCCTCGATAGCCTCACGAATTCCATCTTTGAGGTCTTGAATCGACGCTGGGCTGTTGGCGTAGACCTTATCTTTCACGTGGCCCCAAAGGAAGAAGTCGCAAGGTGTTAAATCACAAGATCTCGGTGGCCAATTGTGATCACCTGTTCGAGAGATAACACGGTCCGGAAACTTTTCCCGTAAAAGATCGATGGTTTCATTGCTTGTGTGGCACGTAGGCACGTCTTGTTGAAAGTAAACGTTGTCCAGATCAATACCATCCAATTCCGGCCATAAAAAATCATTAATCATCTCTCGATAGCGCAATCCATTGACCGTAACTGTTGCTCCAGCCTCATTTTCGAAAAAGTAAGGTCCAATGACCCCGCCGCGTCGGACCATAAACCGCACCAAACAGTCACGCGTTGAGGATGGAGAGGCTTTTCCACAATAACTCTTGAGTTTTCCGAGCTCCAGATGCGACAGTTTTGCTTGTTGACGTAGCCTCCGAGGTGGAAATGGGCCTCATCAGTCAAGATGATTTTTCGATGAAATTCCGGATCATTTTCATGCATTTCAAGGACCCAATCAGCAAAGACACGACGTTGTTGATGATCAGCCGGCTTGAGTTCTTGTGTTAACTGAACTTTATAAGCCTTAAGACCCAAGTCTTTATGCAAAATACGGTGTAATGACGTTTGTGGAATGCCTAATTCCAAAGAACGACGAGGAATGGACAAACCTGGGTTTTCTTCAACACTTTGGGCTACAACAGCAATATTCTCAGTTGTTCTTGAGCGACGTGCACGGGTTTTATTCTTCACATCACTTACTTGTCCCAACAGCTCGAATTTGTCCACCAATTTCTGTATTGCGGTCCGACAAGGTGCTTCACGACGACCCAAAAATGTTTTAGTTTTACGAACCGTCTCTGCCAAATTTTCACGATTTTTATAGTGAATAATAATTAATAATTAATAATTTCAATGAGTTGTTGAAGCGTGTATCGTTCCATTTTTATTAATGGCGTAGTTTCTACTTGTCAAATGTCAAAAAATGACAGCTTCAAAAGTGACAGCTACCGAAATAGCGGGCTATTCAAAATAACACCTCTTATTGGAAAACCCTTTATGTCAAAATTCTTAGTTTTTTGTGTTGGTGTGGCTATATGTGTTACGTGTGTTGCGGAATGGTTTGTTTTTTTTTTGTTTCGAAACGCCGGTGAAGCTATGGTATGGTGTGCATGCGGCACTTAACATCTTAGTTACGGCGTTAAATTTTTATGTTATAAGTAGATAGATACATAATGGATATTTAAATTTGTAGAGTTTCTGATTTGTATCTTACTAAGAGGAGGCATTGAAATTTTGGGGGATGATGGTTTAAAATTATCAAAATTACGTTTTTGATCGATTGCCAATCATCGTATTCAGGAAAATTCCGTTCTTTTATAATAAAACTTCTTTTCTATTGCTGAAGTTTAAAATCTTTAAGCAAGGTTCAAGTGTCAGGCTACGTATTATTGGGTAATTTTGCTGCTTTTTAAATGTAGGACTACATCAAAGACTCTATCCCAAATTGTCTCCTTATAGTTCAAGAGCCGACATCATATTTTGGGAGTGGATGTATAGCAAAAGTATAGTATAGTATACTATAGTATTTACCCAGTCCTTAGTCCTTACATAATAATTTGTATGAAATTTCTTCTATATTTAAAACTCTTAACCTTGAAGGTCAGAAAATTGGGAACAAAGTTGTTGATTTTTGCGATTTTTCATATAAAAACTTTGCTTGATAAACTTATACGGAAAAATGTTATAAAATGTGAGCGGATTTTACTAAAACTAATTTTCAAATTTTTTTCTCGCTCATGAGAACAAACTCTGAAACGTTTATTAAAATCGTATGAGTCGTTTTCGAGAAACTTAGAAATAAGTAAGTGGGCGTGGTAGTGGGTGGACTTATAATTTTTTTAAAAATTTGTTTCTTGCTCAGCAAAACAATCTGAATATTTCATCCAAATCATGACAGTGGGTGGATTTTACTACATCTCACATTTTAATTTATTTCTTGTTCATAAAAATAAACTCTGAAAATGACCTTCAAATCGTTTCCAAGAAATTAAGAAATAAGAAAACCGGGCATGGCAGTGCTCGGATCTATCTTTCCACATTAAAAATTTTTTTTTTATCGCTGATTTAAACAAATTCTGAAATTTCCATCCAAATCGTTAAGAGTCTGTTCCGAGAAACTAAGAAATGATAAAAGTGGGCGTAGCAGTGGCCGGATTTTACTTAATTTTTTTCTCGTTCATAAAAATAAACTCTGAAATTTTCATTAAAATCGTTAGAGAGCTGCGTGAAGCCAAAACCCCGAACTCAAAATTTTGGGGGGGGGCGGGTAATCGGGTTCGTTTGTCCATCGTTTTTCCATCGTTTGTCCACGTTTGTCCAGGAAAAAAATCGTTTGTCCACCCTCAGGTAAAAAATTATTAAGCTTTTTTGTTTTTATAGGAAACCCCAAAAATCAAAACACTTGTCCAAAAACCGCAATTTATAACTTAGGGGGATGGACAAAATGCATTCGTTTGTCCACCCGCCAATTATGATTGTCCAACAAAAAAATTCGTTTGTCCACCCTCAGAAAAAAAAATATTCAACTTTTCAATTTTATAGCACCAAACAAAAAACTTTCAAAATTTACTAAGCAAAATCGCACCAATTGCATTCGTTTGTCCACCGTTTGTTTCTTAAAAAAAAAACCGGGACAGGCTTTATGAATACGGGACAATCCCGGGACGGATGGTCACCGTACTGATACCTCACAAGTCACAAGAAGAGGTGAAAGTAACTTCGTGATTTCGGATTTGATTTCGGCGTATATTGTTCGAAAACTTTCATCCTAAATAAAAAATAAAATTTTCGCAATAGCAGAGATTTTTTTTTTTAAGTATTGGAGACACAAATGATTCATTCACTCTCCGAAACAGCATTTTGAAAAACTTTTTTTACTTCCTCACATATAATATAGACGGATTTATTTACTCACTTTATTGCTCAAATATATATACAGTTGACTCCGCTTAAATGAAACTTTCATTTATATGCAATAATACATTTATCACGGTTTTTTTTTCAGGGCTTTTTCACACAAATTAGAACGCATAACTGCACTCCTCTTATTTGCAAACCTCCCTTTAATTAACAAACATTTTTCTTTCCCCCAAATAATTATTTTGTTCTAAAACAACTCCGCTTAAGTGAAACACTGAACCATCCATAAAGTTTTGAAGTTTGAACACACCTCACAAATGACATTTTAAGTTTCATTCCACTCTCATCGTTCCAATCCTTTCAACTGTCACAATTATTAAAAGTTGTTGTTTTTTTTTGTTGTTCGGAGTTATAAGTCGAAATGAATGTAAAGTTTTACTTTTAAATAATATTTAATTAACTAGATTTAAGATTAGTCTGTAAGATATTCTAAGAAAGTCAAATGTACTTTTTAGAGTTAAATAAATACATAAATATATAAATATATAAATATTTACCTATTGTCGTTTCAAATAAGCGGAATCGACTGTAAATGGAAACTTGCTTTTTTTAAGTTTTAAATAAATTTGTATATGGCCTAATTGAAAATCTTTTTTATACCTATTTTTAATAATCATCAATTTTGCAATTATGACACTACTAAATTCACCTTTGCTGTGGTGAGTTTCGTTGAGAGTTTTCTCGTAATGATTGTCGGAGAATTCCAAAAATTCTATCCAATCCTCACAAGAAATAGTCACCAGAGCTTGTGACTCCTAACAACGGGAAAATCGAGCTGTTAACCAATGTTAGTGTAGAAAAAAACTTTGTACAAATTACATAATTCCTAATATTTTACTAAGTTTTCATGTTATTGTTTCCTGTATTTCTCCCAAAATTGATATCTCTATTTATGATTTACATAATTGAAATGGAAAATAATACTAATTAAATTGTTATACATAATCTTGATGTTAAATAATCCATTAGTCCATCAATCTTAGCTATATGTGATGACTCCGAGGATAAAGAATATTTTGTATTCTTTTTAAATTTCAAAACCATATTGAATGTGAAACCAATGACTCACTTCTGCAATCAGGTTAATTCAGTCGCAAATCATGGTTCTCATTTATTCTATCTAT
The DNA here is from genome assembly GCA_932273885.2 of Leucozona laternaria. NCBI lineage: Eukaryota > Metazoa > Arthropoda > Insecta > Diptera > Syrphidae > Leucozona > Leucozona laternaria. Next base: position 43,239,984 of record OW026368.1, on the reverse strand, counting down.
TTTTTTTTTTTTATTAGCGCAATGGTTTGGAAGACTCTATCTATATTAGAGAAACAATATTCCAGGAACTCTGCGGTTCACCATATAAAGCTTTTGAAATAAATTTCAATTACTTGCTTTATGAGATTAGGTTAATTTTTTGAAAGATGGATTTAGTTCGAAATACGATTAGATGAAACTTGATTAGTCGGGTTAAATCCCGTTTTTCTTTGATGTAAATAGATTGAGATAGGGGTGATTTCATTATCGCGGGTGCAACATTTATAGACGCATTTAAGGTTTCCTACTTTATAGGTATACTTTTTTAATGAATAATTCTTTGGAGGGCGACATTCTCTTCTTTCTTGATTTGTTTAGAACAAGAGTTTAAAAGAAATTTATAAAAAGCTGATAGGTAGGTTGAAAGTGCTACAGCTCTTTTTTGAAAGTGTTGCAGGTACCGATTTCCAAATTTCACCAAATCACTAAGTGCACTAAAAATTTAAAAATACTCGGCCTAAGTACTAAGGAGCTTAAATTCGGTTTTCACAAAGTGAAAAAGAAGTTTATAACTTGTTAGCCAGTCTGATTTATAAAATAATAGTAAAGTGACAAATTGCTCCAACGCAAAAATAACATGCACAACTGGATCGCACGAACTTTCTCTTCCTTGATCGAAATCTGTATCAAAATCTTAGAAGCAGTTTTCGAAATAAATTATTTTCTTCATTATTTTTAGAGTTAAAATAAAATAAAATGTGTCCCAGCGCCTAATTTTTGTAACTGAACGTACTCAAAAGAAACATGGCCATATTCAATAATTTACACTGCATTATCTATCTTAAGGCAGTGCTTAAAAGTCTTGTGGTGAAAGAACGGAAGTGAAAAAACCCAGTGGCGGAACCGCTGTAACGAAGTTTTCAAAAGACTGGTAGTGAAGTTTCCAACTAACGGTGAAGGTTCGGTACTGAAAGGTCCTGCTTCGTAATTCACTTTTAACTTTAAGGTGACTACACATTACACATGATTATTGTTTATGGACATCACTCTCGACAAAACCAAACAAGAACTGTCAGCGGAAAGCTTAATGCTGGTGGTTTCAATCCAGTAACACCGTAGCCAAACTCCAAAGCAATTTGACACTAAATGGTTTGACAGATAGGTGACGAATTAAAATATCCAGTTAGAACTGTTAACGAACTTCCACCTCTTATGGAACTCAATCTTTCTATCGAGTAAAACTTACACCAAGTTAAGTCTTAATTTTATACTGAACGGACCTCAAATGAATGTCACTGTAAGATAGCCGGTGAATTATATATTTTGACGTTTATAGAATATTTAGTTGCAAGTGTCAGCGGAAAGCACTAAACTCGTGGTTTCAATCCAATGACACCGTAGCCAAACTCCAAAGGAATTTGACACTTAATGGTTTCACAGATATGTAATGAATTAAAATATCCAGTCAGAACTGTCAACGACGCTTATGCAACACCAATTTTCCATCGAGTAAAACTTACACAAAGTTCAGTCTTAATTTTATACTGAATGAATGTCACATTGTATTTTGAAAGATGCCGGCGAATTTTATACTTTTGACGTTTTTAGTATATTTAGTTGCAGGTTGTCAGTGGAAATCACGAAAATCGTAGTTTCAACCGATTGACACCGCACCCAACTGGCTATGGAAATGGACGCTGCGATTTTTAAAGAATGTTAAATTTCTGCAAGTGCAAAAGTAGTCGTGCGTTTTTGCAAGCCCGGTGGGATTTGATTCAAAAAAAGACCTCGGGGATTAGAGACGCCATTACAGAAACAAAATGGAGTTTCCATAAAAACTATCGATAACAAGTATGCAATTCTCGCCGGTCGGTAACTCAGTTTTTCTCCGTGCTTAGCTAAGCCCGAAGGGGATTAGTTGTTGTTGCATTTAACATGTAAATTGCCTAGCCCCGACGTCATTTTTTCGACAAATTTTCTAGGGGCTTTGCAAGAAAACACGTCCCGTCCACTTGATTGAGCCAAGTTTTCTGATTGGAATACGAATGAAAAGTAAACACACTCAAACAATAAGGAAAAGCAGAAAGAAGAGCGATAACTCTGGTATTTATTCAACCTTAGCAATTTTGTGTACCCCAGCCACCTACGTCCCTCGCCTAAGTAGTTAAAAATTGCAGGAAGAAATTGCATAATTTAAAAGCAGTATATGTAAACCTTAGAGTATATGTAATATGGAGTGCTCGTTTCTTTCCCTAATGCTGGATTTACACGACTGACAAATTGGCAGTATTCTGGCATTTAACTGTCAAAAAAATGACAGAACAATGGAAAAATTCATTCTTTTGGCAGTATAATGACAAAAAAATGCCAATTTGTCAGTCGTGTAAATCCAGCATAACGCATTGTAGTGCCTGGGGCCATGATAGGGGGCGCTACTTCAGTTTCGGTTTAGATAAAGTCTTTGAAGATCGTACAGCTGCTATCAATTGTAAGTCATAATTTGCTTTTTCTTTCTAAATTGTTCTACTTTGAAGTAATGCTTGAAATTAATAGGTGTTTGTTTATTATTTTTAAGATTTCAATATCTTCTTTTTTAGTTTTTTTCTCCAATGTGCAAAAAATTCAGTGACCGAAACTTGTGACCGAAACTTGAACAGCGACCCCTATGAAAGCTCCGCATTCGAAAAAAAAAGCACTCCATATTATATATCCTGTAAGATGAAAACGTAGAATTAAAGTTCAGATTTTTATCACTGAACGCACCCGATATCCTGCCATACCTACAGCTGTTGACTTACATATGTCAATTGTCAATAGTTTAGTTTCTAGTGTCGCGTCCATTTGTTCGGGCAAATATTTAAAATAAAAGAATAAAATATAAGAATCAGTGTTCAAATTGTATCGGTAAATATATACATAGATATTTATTGCGGTAAAAGATTAATCAACAATTTATTTTTGTTCGCTGGCAAAAAAAAAAAAAACAAATTAGTAGCAGAGTAAATTTTTGTAACGTAACGTGCTACCTCGTTACGTTGCACAGAGGAAAGTCCACGTTTTTATTTCACTCTACCGCCGCTATAGATGCTTACACATCAATAAAATAATAGTTATCTAACAACATTAGTTTATGATTTCGAGCCCCAGCCCCATCAGCCCCCTCTTCTCATCCGCGCCTGGGTCGTACAAATTGAAAACAGCTTTGTTTTTATCCTGACAACAGGTGTCCACAAAGTTTAAGATGTATCCACTACTTCTATCCCTTGCTTATTATTTTTCAATAAAGTGTTATACTGTGACATTGATATTTTCTCATAGATAACGGTTCATTGTGCAAATTATACATATTTAGCTATATGAGTGCGTAAAAGCATAAAGGAACTTCTAAGAATGGTCGATGAGATGAAACATGTCTTTGCTATACCACATCTACACACATATGCCTGGGTGTTCTTATAGGAGTATCTTTATTTCAAAAATAACACCAAACTGGGAAGCGATGTTCTAACGGCTTTCTGTCACACAAACTTCAAACGAACAAACCAAACACACATACCCATTTGTAAAATATCACGTACGCACGCACTGTGCTATGATATGAAGTCATTATAATGCCAAGAGGGTAAAAATGATGAAAAAGGATGAATTAAATTTGCATTTTTAGGCCCGCCACGAAATATAAGGCTTTATAAACAATTTCGGCTGAAACTTGCCATACGCTATGGCAATGACGTAAATCTTCTCTTTTATGGGAGTGTATTATGTGAAACATATACATATATGTATCTACTCAGTTATAGTTTTTTTTTGTTGTTGTATGATTATTATTATTGGTGTAAGGATAAAGATACTCTAAGCTTATGACAAAAGATTTTATATTGTATGAGTAGGTTGAAAAGTCTTGTGTTGTGTTATGGTCATAGATTGCCAATCCCAGGAATCAGGTTTTTCTTTAGGGACAACATTTAACGCATCAGTGAGCAGGCAATACGTTAGTGAATTATGTGAGTTTGGTATATGTGATTTACATTTTAGCATACAGTCAAACCCGCTTGAATGAAATCTTTGTTACAGATTCAATTGGGGAGTAATAGGAATTAATTTCCCAAAACAAACGAAGCAGATGTATTAAAACAGACAATATTTCCAGAATTTACATCTCTCATTCTCCCAGATGAATAGAAGTAAATATAAGAAACGTATACAATCAAATCCCGCTCATAACTTTTATTAATGTCAATTTTTCTATATTTTACTATTTTTGTACTTAAGCGAGAGTTTTTCTATTTTAGAAAGCAAACGGGGTTAAGCTTAGTTGTTTAAGTAAGAGAGTTTTTTTTTTCATTCAAAAAGGTTTCATTTAAGCAGGTTTTCCTGTATTATTAGGTATATTCACGATTTATCGTACATAATTTTTAAAATTTAAATAAAATCCTGCTGCAAGCTGAAGAATATTATGCGATGTTAAGATAATCATGTATTTGTTCCGGTTGCCCTAGAGACCTATTATGGAAAATTGATATAAAATAAGCTTTTGTGTTGAAGAATTCGGTTTAAAAATTAACATAAGAAAAAATAATATTCTATTGGATTTTTTTATTTTAAATTCAGCACGCACTAAAAGGGTTTTTAAATCCCTTATAACATGAGTAAAAGATGTTTGAGTGAAAAAATCGAGGCACCAGACTGATCTATTTAGTTGAAAAAAAAAACTAGACTCGCGTGTCGAAGAAATGATCTTGAAAAAGTTGGTATCGTCGTCGGCCGGCGGCGTAGAGTGACTGATGGGAATTTTTGATGAATGATGACCATTTCAATATCGTTAACAGTAAGAATGCAAAGAAGAGGACCTAAGTGGTTGCCTTGAGGAGCCCCAGAGGTTGCTAAAAAACCGAACACTGTAATTACGGTTTTCCGGATAAGAAGAAATCCATCTCGATGAAATGGATTCAAAACCGAGGGTATTAGCTTATGGGAAGTTTAGTTTATTCATCAACAAAGTTAAAATACTTAAGTGACTACTTGATATAAAGGGTTTTTTTTTTTTTAAGTGTGTGGTTTTCAATCTGGCAATACTTTATTCGGAGTTAGTTTTTTTGACAGCTGTCACTTGATTTATGCTCAGTTTGGTTTGCCATTTCATAATGAATAGATTTACTCCTGAACAACGCTTCCAAATTCTGCCCAAATGGGCCCAAAACAAGATTGTCGTTGATCGCAATTTTCATAAGCGAATTTTGTTTATAGCGATGAAGCTCACTTTTTGTTGAATGGGTACGTTAATAAACGAAAATTGTAGTGTTTAGAGTGATCATAATCCACAAGCCATTGTTGAGACACCGTTATGTCCTCAAAAAGTCACTGTTTGGTGTGCTCTATGGGCAGAAGAAATCATTGGTCCATATTTCTTTAAAAATAAAGCCGCCCATAATGTTACAGTCAATGGGGAACGCTATAGAGCCATGATTAATGACTTTTTCATGCCTGAATTGGAGGATGTTGATGTGGACGACTTTTGGTTCCAACAAGACGGCGCCACATGCTATACAGCCAACGAAACAATCAATTTATTGAAGGAAACTTTTGGTGAGCGCATTATATCGCGTCGTGGGCCTGTGGCGTGGCCTCCAAGATCGTGCGATTTAAAACCGCTGGACTATTTTTTGTTGGGTTATGTGGAGTCGCTTATCTACGCAGATAAGCCCGAAACTATTGAAGTTTTGGAAGAGAATATTCGGCGCGATATTGCTGACATACGGCCCCAAATGCTGCAAAAAGTGTTCGTAAATTGGCCCTCTCGGCTGGAATTTATTCGAGCCAGCGGCGGCTGCCACTTGCCCGAAATCAGTTTTAAAACATAATGGCAAACCCTTATTTTTATTATAATAAAGCCAAATTCTTTGCCTTAACACTAAATAATATCCGTTTTTTTTCTTCTTGAAAAACACCCTTTATAATGAACATTAAACATCACACCAAGATCTTTTTTAAAGGTGACGATAGACCTTTTGATTTATTTTATATGTAAAATGAATTCGTGAGCGGTTGTGACAAAGATTTAAGTTTTGACGTTTAGAAATGTTTTAATTTAAAGAGTTAATAGTAGGTATACCAATTCGATAAATTATCTATATCTTTTTGAAAAAGAAAGCAATCCAGATTTTGTGGAACGAAAGACTTTTAAACCGTCCACATTTATGTATGTCAACCACTTATAATTTAAAAATATGTCAGGAGTGTCGTTTATAAAAAGCAAAAAGAGAAGAGGTTCTAGATGGCTACCTTGTGGGACATCCGAAGTAACATATATCGTTGAAGAATGGATATTATTGATAAGAACTTACTGAATACGATCCCTTAATTAAAAATGTATCCAATCTAGGAGTTGTGGAGAGATATGCCTCTATAGTTCTTGCAAGTCATAGCATCTCCTTTTTTTGAGGCATATGTAGGTTATAATCGAAACATTGGGCATACTTTGTTTAGAAAATTGTCCCTCCTGGCTAAACAGGGGGAATAGTCCCTCCCTCTTATACGCTTTTTTTCTTGTCTCCACCCAACCTACACACTCTAGCTTTTTGTCACACCTTATCCGAATCACCCTGTTTAAACAAATCCACAATTGACAACTTTGATTAATTCTTTATCCAAAATCCGCTCTTATATGCTTGTCATACCTTTCGAATGTAATTTACATTGATACCATAAATCTAAACCTCCAGCCAGTACACAACATCCCGGGGCACAGTTAAAATTGCTATTGCTTGCTACGCCAAAAATCATTAACCTATTCGCCAAAAGCGTTTGTAACAACGATTTGTAGTTTGTGCGACTACAACGTTGGACTATTATACTAAAAGTACTATAGCCAATGCCCATGGGCGATACAAATAGCACCCGACACACAAAACCATAAAACGTATTTTGCTTTGCTTCTGCTTCTGCTGCTGCTGCTGTTTCTGCATCACAAAAGTCGACTTAACCGGCGAATGATTGAACAAAAAAAAAAAAAAAAAAAAAAACAAACAAACTTATAGAAGCTAATTAACAGCCTCAAGTCTTTGCAAGCCTTTTTGAGAAAAAAAATGTTCCTTAATAAGAAAATAAAAAGAGACGAACAACGTGCAAAGCAACATAAATTATTCTATGAAACGCTGCGAATTACTTTACTTTTTTACAGCTCCTTCCATATAGTTCGACATTTATAGCGAATTATCAACTTAAAGGTGATTCCAACAGCTAATTGAAATGTACACTTTTTTAGATGATTTAAGATGTGGCAAGAAGCGTTTTATAGAAACCGGCACCATATTGAGAACCAAATATTGAATGAATAAATCAGTAATGCAATATGTTGTTTCTCACCACATAAACAAAAATCAAAATAATATAAAGTTTAAATTAAAGGCGGACAGATTTTTGGCGGATAAGCACGTTTAATAAATTCTACTTAACCTAAGGGCTTAGGTCCTTACTAGTAATCAAATTTAGTGTTGAGGTTAAAACAAAATCTCCAGATTTCAGAAAATCCGCATACCTTTAATGACTTTAATCTCCAGTTTAGTCGTTAGCAATATGTCAAAATTTATTACACGGAAATCCATGTTTAAAGTCGAACACTAAATGAAAAGTGCTGCCCTAGTGCTGTTTTATGGTACCAAGATTTGTGTTTAATACTTAATTCTACTCCCATGTAATCAGGTCGATTTCAATAGGTATAGGTATATTCATGGGTTGGTTTCAACCTTCAGATTTTTCTTTAAAGCGAAAAAGAAGTACTTCATTTAGAAGTAATTTATTTATTGTTTGTATGTTTAGGTAGTTATGTGCAACATAAATTGATTGTTTTATTTGTTCATACAGTGTGCACTTGTGGAAATCAGAATTTCGATAATAATCTAAATTTAAAAAATACAAAGGCATAAAAGTCATCGTAAACGTTCGTAAACAGTCGTAAGCTTTGTAAATCTTTCAAGTTTTCCATACAAATGTTGATGGACTTATACGCATTTGACGGCTTTTACGAATTTTATGACGACTTATCGACATTGCGTGAATACCCTCAGAGCCAGTTTGTTCACAATAGGTCAAGTTTTTGATACAATTGCTCCAACACTTAAATCAATTGACGTACTATTACTAGGTACTTTAATACTTTTTGTATAAAAATAATACGGCAGTACTTAACTTTGAAGGAATAGAGCAAATTATGACAGTTCCTGCTTTGTTGTTTTTTTTTTTTATTTATGTGTGTCTGTGTTGCAGAAAATAAAGTTATCAAAACAAAACTTAACAAACAAAACAGAAAACATCAATCAACAATTTCATCATCATCAGCTTGCTACAAATGCAATCGTCCCGGCCATTATGCCCGTGACTGTAATTCCGGGCTCAGGGATTCACGCAAGTGACGAGATGGCGGTGGCGGAGGAAGTGGAGGCAACCCGGAGAAATGCTACAAATGCAACCAAACCGGGCATTACACTCATGCATGCCCCGAGGAGTCGTTGCAATGGAATCGGTCACATTTCCAAATCCTGCACCCAAATGGACAACCCAATATGCTACAAATTCAACAAACTCGACCACTGGGCCCGCAACTGTCCCGAACAGATGAACGATAGCCGTAGCTCATCCAACTTCATTTTATCGTGTTACAAGTGCAACAGAGCCAGTCACATTTCCAAGTAACCAAGACTTGCTACAGCTGTGGCAAGAGCGGGCATCTGAGCTGTGAATGTGGCCACAAGCGAGACGCAACTAATCAGAGCGATGGACTTACGATGTTTTTTTCGGTAGCTGGCAAGAGCGTTCCCGAGAAGTAAAACTTCGCCTTCTTTATAAAATATTGTACCTTCCTACTTGTTTTACCTACCCCCCAAAAACAAAAAATAAGAAAATCTGACTGCAATATTAAAATATCGCAGTGATTGCTTTCTAATTTTAATTTAAAATACTGGACCTTCTGATAGAAATAATATAAAACCAACTTGGGTTTTAATTGTTCCTTCAGCAAATGAGCAAACGACTTAATTAGTTGGTTGCCTCCGGTTGGAACTTTGACAGACTTTCGTGGAAATTCTGACAGTTCATTCAATTTATTTTCTCATTTGTAGTAGATTTTGTAATAGATTCAAGGAAAGTCTGGAGACTAGCAAGTGAAAGGGTTAAATTGTTTATTGGTAGCATTTTGTTAAAGATTAGCACATTTTATTTTAACCTTCCGGTTAACTAATAGTCGACATTAGCGTTTGATTATTAGTAAGGCCCTTAGTCCTTATATTTATTAGAAATCAGTTCAAAATTAAGAAGTTTTATTTTTTATTAATTGTTATTTGTTTTTTTTTTCCAATTAATAATTTGTTTTTGATTTTTTTTTTTTTTTTAAAGAAGATAGATATTTTTCAGTTAAATAAAAATCTTGAAATTCCAAATATAACGAATTTTAAAATCTTATTGTTATGTATTTTACTATATTTAAAAATAAAGAAATAAATATTTTAGCTTTTTTTAATCGAAAGAAGAAAAGTAGGTACTGGGGCGGTATGTGGTGGGAACTTTTTTTTTTTTTTTACATTTATTGCCCTTTTGTGAGAAGGGGGTATTTTTGTGGGGCTGATTTCATGTTTTTAAAGTTTCTGCCAAAGTTGATTGTTGGAGACGACGATGACGACAATCACTAATTGATGGCTAAGTAATATAGTCAGTGGATGCTGTGCAAATTGAAACAATAAAATACAAAATGAATTTGGTAATAATAATCTATCATTGTTATTGTAAACATAACAGACATTAAAATAGTAGGTACGTTTAAACAATTCAATTTTATTCTTTCTGATTCATACTCCATCGCACAGTGGGACAAAAATAAGCGTTTTATGATAATAACTATTTTACAAGAAAAAAAATGTTGCTATGATAGTTTATTGTGATTTCATGGCGAAAGCAATAGTGAATCGGAACTTGTCGAACAGTTTAAAGTTTCGAGAATATTTTCTGAGCAAACTTGAGAACAAAGATTGAAAATTTTTGGTCGTTTTGCCTTGATAAATCTTGAGTAATCCAAAAAAAAACACATGGTGCTCCTTCAAAGCCCTTATATGCGACTATGCGACGTTAACAAAATAAGTGTCTTATCTGTCCCATCCGTTATTTCTTTTTTTTTTGAATTTTCCAAATTTCCTGCTCTTTGGAAAAATTCATACTCAACGTCAATCCATAAAATAAGGAGTTAAGATTCTATAATAACACACTATTTTCCTATTGCTAAATTATCTGCTATTTTGTAAAGAAAAAATCAACAGTCACTAATTTATAACAATTTTTAGTTCAAATACTTTTTGAGAACTTATTCAATAAAAAAAAACCTTTTTTGCTTTTATCATAAATGGAGAGACATAAATTGTTTATCGTTGGAAAGATTTTGTCCCACTGATGCGTCCGTTAAGGAAAATCAAACAAAGTAAACGAACGGAAACACGACGTGTTTAACCAATTAATTAAATACGTTTAAAATAAACTTGTACAGGGAGTTGTAGCATTAGAAGGGGTGATCCAATTTAGACTAATGCACTGTAGTTCCACAATGAAAAAAACTTGAAAAATGACAGAGTTCAAAAAGGTTGCCAAATGATTATTTTTTAGGAAAAAGGAGAAAAAATATGTACGACTTGGTTGCACGAACTTGCCCTTATGGTCGAATACTGTGTGTAACCCCACATTGAAGATGCATGATGTATATATGTATTTTCCAATAAGAGGTGTTATTTTGATACTCAAAGAAAAATGGCATTTTGATCGGATGTTTATTTCATTATAAAGAGGAAGGTATGCCGTTAATAATGGAACACAACATCAGCGAATTGGCCGCCACGACCAAGCTTCCAGGACCATATCCTTTTCATGAAATTTTCCATAACCAAATCGCAAAGTGGCTGCCCTATGTCCTCGATAGCCTCACGAATTCCATCTTTGAGGTCTTGAATCGACGCTGGGCTGTTGGCGTAGACCTTATCTTTCACGTTGCCCCAAAGGAAGAAGTCGCAAGGTGTTAAATCACAAGATCTCGGTGGCCAATTGTGATCACCTCTTCGAGAGATAACACGGTCCGGAAACTTTTCCCGTAAAAGATCGATGGTTTCATTGCTTGTGTGGCACGTAGCGCCGTCTTGTTGAAAGTAAACGCTGTCCAGATCAATACCATCCAATTCCGGCCATACAAAATCATTAATCATCTCTCGATAGCGCAATCCATTGACCGTAACTGTTGCTCCAGCCTCATTTTCGAAAAAGTAAGGTCCAATGACCCCGCCGGACCATAAACCGCACCAAACAGTCACGCGTTGAGGATGGAGAGGCTTTTCAACAATAACTCTTGGGTTTTCCGAACCCCAGATGCGACAGTTTTGCTTGTTGACGTAGCCTCCGAGTTGGAAATGGGCCTCATCAGTCAAGATGATTTTTCGATGAAATTCCGGATCATTTTCATGCATTTCAAGGACCCAATCAGCAAAGACACGACGTTGTTGATGATCAGCCGGCTTGAGTTATTGTGTTAACTGAACTTTATAAGCCTTAAGACCCAAGTCTTTATGCAAAATACGGTGTAATGACGTTTGTGGAATGCCTAATTCCAAAGAACACTTCAACACTTTGGGCTACAACAGCAATATTGTCAGTTGTTCTTGAGCGACGTGCACGGGTTTTATTCTTCACATCACTAACTTGTCCCAACAGCTCGAATTTGTCCACCAATTTCTGTATTGCGGTCCGACAAGGTGCTTCACGACGACCCAAAAATGTTTTAGTTTTACGAACCGTCTCTGCCAAATTTTCACCATTTTTATAGTGAATTTTAATAATTTCAATGCGTTGTTGAAGCGTGTATCGTTCCATTTTTATTAATGGCGTAGTTTCTACTTGTCAAATGTCAAAAAATGACAGCTTCAAAAGTGACAGCTACCGAAATAGCGGGCTATTCAAAATAACACCTGTTATTGGAAAACCCTTTATATATTATTTAACGATAAAATATTAAAAGAGTCAAAAGCACTAAAAAATTGATTTTTTGTTTGATTTCTTTTTGTTTATAAAAAAAAACTGTTTTAAATTTTTTTTTTAAATACATTATTGTTTAAACTATTGAAAAGCATCAGATTTCAAAATTATAACAAAATCGGTGCAACTAGGCAAAGATATACGGGAATAACCCAAAAATATGACCATTTTCACAAAAAACGTGGTATTCCTAACGCACAGACTACGCACCGACGCACAGACCGACGCGACGGACGGCATGATGAACACCACTTTTTTGGACTTCTCGATTATCGTAGTGTTAGTTTTGATTACAACCTCATTTTTTTTTTTTACACGAAACCGATACTTGCCCTATACAGCAAGTAAAAAATGTCTCTTCTATTAAAGAACTTAAAATATTTCTGTGGACAAGAGGCGTTAGAACTGTAAAAACGCCAAACTGTCAATTCATTTCACTTTTAACTTGAAAAGTTTTAGTCTCACTTAAAATTACAACTACAGTCGACTCTCTCTAAGTCGTACTCTCCCTAAGTCGAATTTCTCTCTAACTCGTATTTTTTCGCCATATTTTAACATTCCCTTCAATTTTCCATACAAAAACCATTCCCTTAGTCGAACTTCCCCAGAGTCGAACCTCTCTCTAACTCGAACACATACTCTTGATTACTGGCATTTTTCGTTTACCCCTTAAGTCGTATTTTGTTTAGTTTTGGAAATGTTAATTGGAAAGACTTTATGGAAGTCGATGATGGTATCGTGACTACCGAAGTACCTGCAAATGAACTTCTTTTAGAAGAAATATATTCTGAAAATAACCCAAATGAAAGTGAAAATGAAGAAGAAGAAGAATCCGAAGTAGTAAATCAAGAAATAGCAAGTAAAATAAAAATTGAGAATGCTATTGAAATCCTGCAATCTGCAATCGAATTATCAGATAATGTACCGGATGAAGTTCAGAAATGTCTTTTTGAACTTGAATCATTTTAAAAAAAAAAAAACAGAAACTCCACCTGTGATGATAAAATCAAAAATAACCAATTTTTTCAAGTAATATTTTTTTAGTGATGTTATTTAATTTTAAAATAAGCAAGAAGATGTTTTTTATTTTTTATTTTACATTTTTGTTTTGTTTCGATGAATTCATGAGTCCTTATTTTATTATTATTTTTTTATATAACCAAGAAGCTATATTTTTTGTTATATTTTTGTAAGTATAAATATTAACCTTTTTTTATTAAATAAAAAAAAAATCTTTCTCTTTATAACTCGAAATTTTTCCAAAACTCTCTCTAACTCGAACAAATCTCGGTATCCCGTGGAATTTGGATTTAGGGAGAGTCGATTGTATATGAAATTATTTTTGTTTGGATTTTTGTCATTCAATTAGTTAGATTGGAGGGTTGCGATGGACCAGGGAAATGGTTGATATTGCCTGTCTAACATATATGTACAGTAATATTAATTTATATTTTCTTTTGTTATTTTGTTACGAAACCAAGATTTTTCTACCCGTGCAACGTCGGGGCGGGCCAGCTAGTTTGAATTAAAAATACTAAAGTAATCATTCAACACGTGACTTTTATGGCCATTTCAAAATTCCGGTTTAAACCCTTATTTCGGCTGAAATAAAATTCTTAACTTCAAAATCATAATCACATTTATATTCGTTGTGAAACCACTGCTAGAAAATTTTACCTTAACACTAAATTAAGCAATTAATTAGATATGCCAAAAGGTATTATGTACTATTAATTACAATATGTATTGTTAATTTAATAATTTTACCTGTTTATGCCTGATTTTGTATTTAAAATTTTTCGTAAATGTATAAAAAAAATACCTATTTTCAAGTTGCTTGCATGACTTTTACCAATAAGTCAATGAGGGATGTACAAAAATTTAGCGTTCAAGGGGCTGGGGCTGGGTGGCACTAGAGAGCGTCAAATGATGTCAAACAGGTGCTTGTTATTATTGAATTTTTAATGAACTTCTGGGTCACCGCTTGCTTTTGTTTTTCATTTTCTTTCACTGGGGATATACATGTGAAGTGTACCTTCCCCCCTTATATTAATATGAAACAAAATTGAAAACTATAGATCTGCCTACGTCTATACCTACGTATGGCAATATTATTTTTTCAGTAACAACATACATATCCATTTTAATGGATATAGAACCCACGGACATGGTAATGTGTTGTAGTTACTTATAAAAAGCCATGGGGCTCTAAGTATGTAATATTGTATCGTAGGCATAAGTTAAAATATATGTAGGATGTGTGTGTACTTTAAAAATTGTTACATCATATTGGCAAATACTTAAATCGAATCCATTTTACCTGCTATTGGAATTATAGAACCGAGACCACTTTAATGGCTTCTTTTCAGTTTACGAGCAAAAAACCCTAAAATCTAATTGACTTTTCTAGGGTTATTCGTCCTTTTAGGTATATATGTAGGTATAGGTATGAGTGTATTCTGAGAAAGGTGAAGAGATCCTGTTGAAAATGTTTAACCCACAAGAATACTCGAACTAAGAGAGTCACAATATAAATGTATAAATAGAGACAACATACCTACAGTACCTGTATTCTATTCGTATTGTCAACCACTAACAAGTCATCACTAACTTTATTCTGGGACTGTTCAGTGTTCATACCTATACATATAAAGTAATTTATATGCACAGTGACCTATGAACAGTAAGTATTCTAAATAAACTTATCTTGTTTGTTTTTAATTTACACTCGAAGCCAAAACCATAAGGCAAAACTTTTCAAATTTAACACAAGTTAATGTAAATAAATTGCAGAGGTTATCAGAAGGAAGGCAAAAACTTAGGGGTTTTAAATATTTTTTTTTTTTAATTCGAGAAAAAGTGTTTTAAAGTTAATGCATTTGGTTATATCGACAGGTAGATACATATGAAGGTAACGTGTGTTTTTTTTTTAAGAGGAATAGAACTTTAATTTGGCAACACTATTTTAACTAGCAGCCATTTTGTCAGCTGTCAAGTGATTTATTTTAAGTTTGGTTTGGCATTTCAACATGAATAGACTGACACCTGAACAATGCTTCCAAATTGTGCAAAAATGGGCCCAAAACAAGAATACCATTGATCGCAATTTTCATCAGCGAATTTTGTTTAGCGATGAAGCTCACTTTTTGGTTGAATGGATATACGTCAATAAACAAAACTGCCGTATTTGGAGTGTTGATAATCCTCAAGTGTATGTTAATATACCGTTACATCCACAAAAAATGGCTGTTTGGTGTGATTTTAGGCTTTGGTAGAATAATTGTTCCGTACTTCTTTAAAAACGATGCTGGCCAAAACGTTACAGTCAATGGTGACCGCTATAGAGCCATTATTACTGACTTTTTCGTTCATCTATTGAACAACCATGATGTGCAGGAGCTGTGGTTTCAACAAGACGGCGCAACATTTCACACAGCTCGCGCCACAATTGATTTATTGAAAGAAACGTTTGGTAAGTGCATCGATGACTTTTCACGTTACGGACCCGTGAAATGGCCTCCAAGATCGTGCGATTTAACGCCGCTTGAATATTTTCTGTGTGGGTATATGTGAAGTCGCTAGTCTACACCGATAAGCCCGCAACTATTGGCCAGTTGGAGGAACACATTCGCCGTGTTATTTCCGATATACGGCCACAAATGTTGGAAAAAGTCATCGAAAATTGGACCTCCAGATTAGAATACGACCGAACCAGCCGTGGCGTTCATATGCCAGAAATCATATTTAAATTATAATGCCAGAAGATTATCTTTCGATTAAAGTAAATTTCATGTCAATTTAAAAAAAATCATCTTTGTTTTGTTCCATTTCAAAGTTATATACCTCTAAAAAAACATTCTTTATAAGACCTAAAAACATCCTCTAAGTGCATCCTCTCAATACGTACATTGTAAGTATCACCTTTTAAATACAAAATAATTTTTTTTTTAATTGGATACCATTTTCTCGGTTTACCCCATTTGACTCTGTAAGTTTCTGAATTTTAAATCCAACATTATTTGTCCTCAGTAGATATTTTCACAGCAAAACTAAGCACTCTAATGGTTTGTTAATTGTCCCTTTGTGGGCTTTAATAACAATCCAAAGCGTCGCATCTTTACCTTCGTTTCGGCTGAAATGGTCTTTGCCACGGGACTTTTTAAATATTGGAAAGTTATTTCCTACCACATTATAGCAGACACGACTTAATTGAAGATTTCTTTTAAAACTTAACTTCTCTCTTAGAAGAACTAAGTTATGGACAACTTTAGTTACAGCCATTTTTTTTTTTAATAAAGGTCTTGGTTATTTGAATCTTATGATGGTAGATTAACAGCCAATTCCAGTTCCAATTTAAATTATTTTTTTTTCCTGCAATCTTTCTGTCTCTGTCTTTCTTTTTGCCTTCTAAGCGCCAACTTCTCTTCACTCGTATAGACCGTAATTTTTGAGAGTCACAGTTCACAGTTGAGCTTTGATGTAACAGTATGGGGGCGATATGCGGCACAGCACGCAAAAAGTCTTCCTAATGCTCTGTATAATTAACCCTAAAATTAACCACTATTCTAATGGGTGATTTTTAAGCTGGTTTGGTTTTGGCAACACTGGTTTTGACAGCTGACGTGTGTTTAGTACCTTGTGTCACTGTCAAACAGCTTCAGTTTGGTTTGCAATTTAACCATGGATCGTCTTACAAATGAACAACGCTTGCAAATTATTGAATTTTAGTATCAAAATTCGTGCTCGGTTCGAAATGTTCATCGCGCGCTGCTTGTGTTCAGCGATGAGGCTCATTTTTGGTTGAATGGGTACGTAAATAAGCAAAATTGCCGCATTTGGAGTGAAGATCAGCCAGAAGCATTGCAACAGCTACCAATGCATCCCGAAAAAGCCACTGTTTGGTGGTTCACTGTCAATGGTGAACGCTACCGAGCGATGATAACAAACTTTTTTTTGTCCGAAATGGAAGTTCTTGGCTTGCATGATATGTGGTTTCAACAAGACGGTGCCACATGCCACACAGCACGCGAAACAATGGCGCAATTGCGAGGCGAGTTTGGTGAACAGTTAATTTCACGTTTCGGGCCGGTCAATTGGCCGCCTAGATCGTGCGATTTGACACCATTAGATTATTTTTTGTGGGGGTATGTCAAGGCTAATGTCTATAGGGACAAGCCCGCTTCGATTGACGCACTGGAAGCCAACATCCATGCATTCATTCGTGAGATACCGGCCGATATGTGTGAAAGAGTATGCCAAAATTGGACTCAGCGGATGGGCTACCTGAGACGCAGCCGCGGTCAACATTTGCATGAAATTATCTTTAAACATTAAATTGCAAGGTTCAAACTATCGATTCAAATAAATATTTCATTCATTTTTTCGAATTTTTTGTGTTTTTTTTTTTTTTAAAGTTCTAAACCTCTTAAAAAATCACCCGTTACATATTATGAAAACTCAAAGCTTAACCTAATTCCAACCCACCAGAAAATTCGTCTAACTTGATAATCCAGATATAAAACTGTTACTTACTTTTTTTTTTGGTTTAAAAAAGTGTAAAAAGATTTTTAAGCTTTTAACATAACAATAAAATCGACAGTTTTAAACAATCATTGGCCGTAGAAAGATTAACTTAATGGGCTATACAAAAGGTCTTCGCGCAAGAAAAAAAAAAAAAAAAAAATCCAAAAAAAATTCAAATGTCACTGTTTCCAAACTGTAAGGGATAACTTTTAACACATAAAGTCTTAGCTGTCTGGAAATAAAATCACTCAACTGACTCGAAGTTTATTTTTTTCTTTTCTATTCATGAATATCAATCAAGTCGTTATCCTAGATCTCTCGTGACTTTCAATGATGGTAGCGTCCAACAAGTATATCAGTAAAAAAAAAAAATACAAACTTTTTCCTTAACAGATGTATACCGACCTACCTACCCATACCTACTTACAGAACACAACTCCATTCAGACTCTCTTTAAAGCAAAGGATGTGTGACATAATTTATTATATTTTCATTTGCTGCTCATTTCCCTTTTATGGGGATAGATATATACGTATATCTACTACTAACTCCTTAAGGGTTTCGTTGAGAATTCGCCCTCGTTCTTGTCCCCTTGGATCAAAAAGCGGAGAATGGCTTAATAAACGCCTTTGGTTATGTCCTCATCATTAGTCTTTGAGTTACACTTTGCTGATGCTGATGCAAAAGGAAATAAGAGAGTAAGTACGGTGGCGAGTAGAATGTCCTCTGAGGCAGCATATTTTTTTGAAAAGATTATTATTTATGCATCATGGCTGTATTATGTCTTCATTTTGGATGCAAACTAACAAAAAAAAAAAAAAAAACATGGATTGGTTGGTAGAACTGAATGTTATGAGGTCATTAGAAAGCATACTTGAAATTTGATGTTTGGAGTAAGTTTAGCGAACCAGAATTTTTTAGACAATGAAGTCAATTCTGTGCAGTTTCATTGAAATTTGAAGCTTGTGATTTATACGTAGGTTAGTGCGCTATGAAAGAGCAATGGTTAATGAACTGAAAATCAAACTCGAGATTTTTATGAACATGATACTAAATACAACGAATTATTCGAAGAATTGAATTATTCGATGAAATGAATTATTCGAAGAATTCAATAATTCGAAGAATTGAATTATTCGAAGAATTGAATTATTCGCAAAAAAAGCGTAACTATGATTTGTAAAACGAGTTGAAAATTTTCAAAACAACATAAGAAAACTGTTTTGTAACAATTTTACTGGTTAATTTTATAAAATCTTGCTAAAAGAACCGCACAAGTTTCTGGTCAAGGATAACCCTTAGTCTTATACTTCTATTACTCAGAATTTTGTTGTTTGCCTTTTTAAACGTAAAATATTTATGGGTCTCAACAATTGCATTAAATACGAATGCAAATACACCGTGGGTAAATTTGACTCCCGTTTAGTACGTACAAGCAGAAATGTCTGCCACGAGCAACCTAACCCGGTAACCCAATTCGTGGTGGAATGTGCTGCTTTGACACCATAACTCGTTTGACCCTTGAATTGAAATGGTTTTTAAGATGGGGACTTTGTGAACCTTTCCTCTAGCGGATCGTCCGTCGTCCAATTGGTTCTGCTTATTATTTTGAAATCAGGATTTTTCTTTTACTAGGAATTATGCCATTTGTCTTTTTAATCTTAATAATTCCATTGATTCGGAATACAAATACATTGTGGGTAGATTTGACTCCCGGCGAATACTTGCTGGTAGAAATGACGGTCACGAGAAACCTAAACCGGTTACTCAATTAGTGTTGTGGTGCGCTGTTTTGATACCATAACTCGTTTCACCAGTGAATTGAAATGATTTTAAGATGGGGAATTTGTGAACCTTTGCTGTTAGAGTGTTAAAGCACCGAACATTGTTTATTTCTGAGTTTTTGCCTCATAACTGTTTCAGGGTTGCTAATAACTCAGGGCTTTAGCTATGAAAGTGTTAGTCGTATAAAAAGACGTTCCAAGTACAAAAGACAGATAACTAACTTACAGCAGCGCCATTTAGGTATATTGAATACTCAGAAACAACCCACCCAGGCATTTCGTGGAATACTCACTTCAAAGATTGTAATTGCATTCGCCAACTCTCAAATATAGTTACCAAAGGTACTTTAAAAATTACTTTAAAAAAAAAGAGTGTTATATATAAATCTTTTTTAAATTTGTACAAGCAATTTATTAGCTTACGGGTGATTGAGTTTTATGACTCCGCCTAACATCAATAAAAATAAATTGCACGTTTCGCAATATAAAGCTAACTCAATGTAATAAAAACATTTATAGATACATATATAAATATATATAAAAAGGATGAAAATGGAAGCATCAGGATCAACCGCAAATTGTCGGTAAAACTTAACACGTGTTTTGTGTCTCCAAAATGTTTCAACTGAATTACACTTTGTCACAAAACCCCATTAAATACATATACGTACATTTAAATCACATTGTGTTGCCAAAGGAATCACATCCATACCAGATAGAAAATGTTATATGTAGGTACCTAAAACCTACACATATATCTCTCGCAAAGAAAATGTAATCTTGTTAACGAAATTGGAATCACTAGTGTATATTTTTTTTTTTGTGACCAGAGTGTGCTTTAAGTTGTTTCAAAGACATCACTTGTGTTTAAGAAACGTTTGTAAATTCCTTTTCTCCATATTCATAATATGTATAACAGCACGGAATCGACGAAGTTTGAACGATACAGTCGTAAGTAAGTGTTTGAACTCAAAGCGTTCCCAACGATGCCTTTGCTTTACGGTTTTTATGCTCCTTAGAGACATTGATGCATGTTCTTATTTCTCTTAAAATGTTGCATTCTAATCCTTCTGACAACACGCACACAGAATGGTTGGGATTTGGTATTCACTAGGGCCTGGTTCTCCACGAGCTGTTGAACCACCAGCAAATTCCTTATCTTTTTATAAACTAAGAGTTACGTCCGATTTCAAATAAAAAGTTCTAAAATCATTTTCCAAGTCAAGGTGAAGACATATTTTATATAAGTTTTCGTTTACTGAACTTGCCATTTCTGGTACGGAGCATTGTTAATACCCTAGAGGGAAAATTCGAGTTTTTGTCTTAGCTCATCTAGAACGGGTAGCTGTCTTACAACAATTTGTTTTTTTTTTTTTCAATTTTTTTCGTAAACGGCTGTAACGATTTTGATTAAACTTTGTACCTGTAATGACCATAAATTTATTGTAAGAAAACTACATTTTACGTTTTTGGCAACAAAAATTGTCATACCAAAAATATGTAAGTAGGTATACCAAGTTTTTTGAGAATATTGTTTGTTTTTGGACTATTTTGCAGTCTGGTTTGGTTTAAAATATTTAAAAAAAAATATTAGCGCAAAATTTTAAACGCTTAAGTTCGGTGTTAAAGCAGTTATAGTATGATGTAACCTAGAGATTTGCCAAATTTTAAATGAGTAAGCTTCGTACTATCTTTTTAACATTTCACTAAAGTTAAAATCACCAAATGGCAATTTTATCTTTTTAGTATTATACTAACTCCATTTATGTCACTTTGACAATAACAAATGTGAAAAAGGTATGTTCGCTTAATTTTTTTTGCATGAACTGTCATTGTTTTAGTTGTGTTCAGCTTCTCGGTTGAAGAGACATTAAGTTTGTTCCAGACAAACACAACTGCCAATCGTCAAAAATTGTCACCAGTTTTTACCCAATCCTGTTGCACTTTTAACAAATTAGTTAGTTTTGGGCAGAAGAAATCGCTCACGAGAGATTCCAACATTTTCCCTTCTTGACAATTTTTTTTCGACAAAAATTGGAAGGTAGAAGTTTTGTCAAAAATACTCAATGTTAGCATATATTTTTGAAAAAAAAAAAAAAAACAATGAAGTATGCATACCAACAAGATTTAAATTCTTATATTATAAATTTGTGATGCTTTTGCAAATAACTTTAGTCAATCTTTCATTGATACTCCTCTTACCGTAGACGAAGACTTCTTTTTCTACTTACGAGATTCTCCTCAATCCACCTTCAATAATATTACAATCACAATAGACAAAGTCTTATATTATCTGTCCTTACTTCATGATGATTACTCATCTGGACCAGATGGAATCCCTCCAATAATCTTGAAAAAATGTAAAACAATATTAGCTTCCCCTCTTCTACAACTTTTTTCTTTATCCCTAAGCTCGGGTAAATTTCCTTGTATATGGAAAAAATCCTTTATCACACCTGTTTTTAAAAAGGGTAGTAAATCTGAGATATGCAATTACAGGCCCATTGCTAAACTATCTTGTATTCCTAAGCTTTTTGAGCAGTTGGTGTGTGATGGTTTGACTTTTGTCTGTAAAAGTATTATTTGCAAACAACAACATGGTTTTATGAAAAAGCGATCTACGGTAACAAATTTACTTACATTTTTAAATAAGTGCTCTAACGCATTAGAACGAGGAAAAGAACTTGACTGTATCTATACGGAATACTCGAAGGCTTTTGATCAACAATCTCATGAAATTATTTTATATAAATTAAAAATTTATGGGTTTCCCCCTGGACTAATCACTTGGATTTCATCCTATCTCCAAAATAGATCCTACCAAGTTAAATTCAGAAACATTTTCTCCAACCCCTTCATAGCCAGATCGGGTGTTCCTCAGGGAAGTCACTTAGGACCCCACCCCTTCTGTTTATCTTAGCTATCAATGATGTGCACCTCTGCATACGTTATAGTGAGATACTAATTTTAGCGGATGATATGAAAATTTTCAAAAGCATTACATCTGACAATGATCGTGTCCTTCTACAAGATGATATTACCAGATTTGTTACTTGGTGTAATAAAAACGGTTTGAATCTTAACCCTATTAAATGTCAGGCAATGACTTTTTTTAAAAAACGAACTCCTGGGTCAATTGACTATATTATATCGCAGCACACTTTACGTCGAGTCCATGGTTTCAAAGACCTTGGAGTTCATTTTACCTCTAATCTTGATTTTTCGGAGCATATAAACTTAATCGTCAACAAGTTCAATTCAATGCTAGGCTTTATTAAGAGATGGTCCAAGGAATTTCAGGACCCGCATGTTACTCTCGCTCTTAACAACTGCTTAGTTCGCCCCCATCTTGAACACGCGTCCCAGGTATGGACTCCTTTTTATGAGATCCATAAAAATAGATTAGAAGCGGTACAGCGTAAATATATTCGTTTCGCTTTAAAAGGCCTACCGTGGTCCGATCCCTACAATCTTCCTCCTTATGAACATAGGATTAAACTTCTTCAAATTCAGCCCCTGTCACAAAGGAGGATCAATAATGATATAGTTTTTTCTCATCAACTAATAACTGGCGTCATTGATGCACCCGATTTATTAAGTTGTATTAATTTCAATTATCGTGAAGGAAACCACGATATTCGTAGTTTTGATTTATTGCATCTACCTTACCACCGTACTAATTATGGCCTGCATGAACCATTTACTCGCATGGGCAAACTTTTGAATTTGAACTCAAATATTTTTGACTTTAATGTAAGTAAGAGTAGTCTTAAAAATACATTAAAGACCAGTGTTCCACGCTCTTAATGTTTGTGTTATGTAATTTTAATTCTTGTCATTTCATTTCTTGTCTTCATTTTATATGTACATATAAGTATTTGTTTCTCAATGTTTTGTAAATTTTTATTTTTCTTACTGTAATATGTCCAGTTGTCTTGTAGTGTGTTAGACTTATGTAATTTATCTACCTACTAACAACTAATACCGCGCTAAGTGATGACTGTGACAAGTTGTTTTTCCCAGTATCTAAAGGCGAAAAAGCCCGAAGAGAAAAGAGATATTGTTACAAAATGCTTGCATTAAGCAGTACTGATAGCGAAAATTCTGTTCAACAAAAAATGTCATTACAGGAAAGAAAGGACGTTTGCTTCTCAGTCTGGTTGCATTGGCTTGCATAAACCTGTCAATCTTTAAAGCTCTCGCAGGGTTTCCGTAGATTCTTCATAAATTTGTTCTCAAAATCTTCAAACCCCAAAATCTCATTTACAAAATCCACTGAAAATGCTCTTGAATTTAGCTTACAATTGAGAACAACTCTGTTTGGATTAGCACAATTTCAATGCACAAACCGTAGATGACGACGACAAGCGCACTATCGTTCATCAGTATCCTATCAGCAGTGGCAGTGGGATATACAGGAGTCATGTTGGAGTGGCGCGCCGAGACGAAACGCCAATTTTTGTTGACTAAAGGCTGTTAAAAGCTATTTCGAGTTATATTTTAAAGTTAAATTAAAGAGAAATTCGCCAACGGTAGAGTGAAATTAAAACGTGGACTTTCCTATGTGCTACGTTACGAGCTCACACTTTACGGTGTAGCATATTACGTTACCGAAGTATAGGCATAGCAGTATATTGGTAACGTTCAGTGACAATGCCGAAGATCCCCTTCAAACAAACAGGTCCGTTTTGGATCCATGCACGTAGTCAACTTCGCATTCGGTTCCAAATATGTAGGTATGCACTTAGAAAAACGTTGATGTTTATAATATTAACCGTGAGTGCCGGTACACAAACATTTTTTATTTTTAAAACCTTTATGCGTGTAAATTTGGAAGATGTCTTCGCTTTGTTTATGATTTTTTTTTTTTTTTAATTTTGATAGATCAACTGTATTTGATTCTAATTTTCGAGGTTTAAACGTTGCAAAATCTATCTTTCCAGCCTATTTATATTCTTAGAGAGTTTCATCTTCATTCCGCAAAATTTGACAGTCTGCCTATTTCTGCCCAAAAAAGTCTGAAACATAATTTATTACCTCTGCGTTTACTTTACAAAAGAACGAATTTCAGTCCAAAAATCTGTCAAACTTCATATAAAAAAAATTGGTAGAAGTTGTCAGCATTGGTGAAGTAGACGAACATTCCTATTGAGTATCTCTGCCGCTTGAGTAAAAATAACTGGACTGGCGTTTGAAATGAGGTGAAATAATGCTATGTCCCCAAAATATTTCTCACTTTTTCTGAGAATTGTGTGTGTGTGAGCCCGCTTTTCTAGTGATAACTTTTGTTTTTTTTTTTCCTTAAGTTTTGGCATTATTGCTTATTGTGAATGATCAAATTTTTCACACAACTTGCTTTCAAATAATATTTACTTAAAGTCATTGTAAAAAATTTTATCATTGTCAAAAACAACAACCACTTGAGTGAGCTACCACCTAGTTATTACAGCTATTTCAACGTCTTCACTGAAATTTTAAACTCTATTCAGTTAAGTAATTATATTCTTTATGTATTCCAACATTTACGCACGTATTGTTAATTCTCATTTGGCTGGCAACAATTTGTTATGATATAAAGTCAACAATCAGCAAGTACGTGTTGGGACGCACTCATACAGAGTTGCCCGATTCGACCTGAATGTCACCGAACACATTCAATGATCAACCGAACTATATTTAAATAACTCTATGATAACTTATTTAAATCATAAAAGGCATTTATTTAAGTGAAATGACACTTGAATATCAAAAATTTGTTTTTTTTTTTTTTAACATCGCACAGTGGGGCAAAAATACCCTAAAAGTTGGAATCGATTCAGCATGTAGACGTAAGAAGTTGAAATTTTGTACGTCTGCTTCTTAGACCGATATTTAGATATATCTGAACTCACCTCTAGACGCGCCCACTCAAACGGCCATTTTGGTATTCGTGTATTTTTCTGTATCTGTAGGGCGTTTTTTTTTTCAAAAAAAATCTATCTATTTACCCTCAATTTTCCTTAACATTGACTCAAAATGGGTGAAAAATGATTAACCCACGAAGGAAAAGTTATTGCGCTATAGTTTTTTTTTTTAATTCAAGAAATCTAGTCTTTTTTTAGAAAAAAAATATTCAAAATCTAAATTTTTAGGAGAAAAAAAAATTTAAAATAAATATTCGTTCTGATTCTTTTCTGAAAAAATGTTCGTAAATAAGTACTAGTTTGGGTCTAAATATTAGAGTGCTCTTATTTTAAGTCCGACGCTTAACCCCAAATAGTTTTAAAGCTTTCCGTTTTTGTTAAAAGCTAAAGAAAACTACTTTTTTTCTGAAGAAAGGTTAATTCTGAATTTAAAAAGCTAAAGCATAATATTGAAAGTATTGGCGTTATTTTTTTTTTTTTTTTTAAACTTGTATACATTTTTAATCAGTATTTGGGTAAGAGGGGCATTACCCAAATAGGGAGACCCTAGCTGATATACGCCTTATTCTTAAAAAAGTGCCAATTTTAGGACATTTAGGCCCCGTTTTTTCAAATTTAGCTAACTCTAGAAGTAAATCTACCCACAGTTAACTGATTAAGAAGTTTTTCGTTGGAGAACGCATGCGGAAAGATTGATAAAACTCGATGGATAAAACATCAAAAATATCTGTTCAGTTAATACTGAAGTTAATACTGTTCAGTTAATAACAAATTTAATCAGTTAACTCGGGTTTAACTTAAATCTCGCACTCAAAAACTGGACCTTAGAAAATCAAATCAAAAATCATAGGAAAAGTACAGAAAAGTAGCAGGATTTAATGTTATCTTCACAAAGCAGATATCACACATTTATTGACCCAATAACCACTACTCGGATAAGTCAGGAACCCAACTTAAAATCTAGGAGATTCAAAAAATTTTTCAAGTACCGAAAAGATTTCCAATATCAGTTTTTCCTTCCAAACTTAGGGTCGGTAGGAGATAAGTTACAAAAACTTGAAAAGGAAAACTTTTCAGCTATCTAACCATTAAAACATAAATCCTATACAAAATTATTCGACACAAAAATAAAGGAAATTTGAATTCATTGATTGATACAAATGAAGCTTAGAAATTTGTTTTACGATGAACCCTTCTTGAAATATTGGTTAAAACAAGTTTTTTTTCAAAATGGCGACTGAAACAGAAAAGTTCTTACAGTTGTGCCATTTTGTTTTAATACTCAGTGACGACCTACCTATCTTCCAATGTCAACCAATCAATCGCTTAATCCAGATTAAAAATTAAATCCAGATTAAAATTAATTTAATTCCAAACATTAAAGCCAATTACATATTTTTCACTCGCTAAATCCACATTTAAATCATTTTTTTAAATCCAATGTAAATAAGTCCAATTGAATATAATTGCTCTAAGGAGACCAGTTTTTTTCTTTTCATAAAAAATATACTTAAGCGACTAGCATAATCAATATGTACTTATAAAGGGTGTTTTTTTAGACGTGTGGTTTTCAAGAAGAAATAAAAGGCATATAATTTAATGTTTTGGCCAAGAATTTAGCTTTATTATAAAGATAAGGGTTTGCCATTATGTTTTAAAAATGTTTTCAGGCAAGTGGCCGCCGCGGCTGGCTCGAATAAATTCCAGCCGAGAGGCCCAATTTTCGACCACTTTTTGCAGCAATTGGGAACGTATGTCAGCAATAACGCGCCAAATAACCTCTTCCAAGGCGTCAATCGTCTCGGGCTTATCTACGTAGACAAGCAACTTCACATAACCCCACAAAATGTAGTCCAGCGGCGTTAAATCACACGATATTGGAGGCCACGCCACAGCCGACAGGCCCACGACGCGATATAATGCGCTCACCAAAAGTTCCTTCAATAAATTGATTGTTTCGTTGTCTGTATGGCATGTAGCTCCGTCTTGTTGGAACTAAAGGTCATCCACATCAACATCCTCCAATTCAGGCACGAAAAAGTCATTAATCATGGCTCTATAGCGTTCCACTTTGACTGTAACATTATGGCCGGCTTCATTTTTGAAGAAATATGGACCAATGATTTCTTCTGCCTATAGAGCACACCAAACAGTGACTTTTTGAGAATGTAACGGCGCGGCGGCCGGCGTCTCAACAATGGCTTGTGGATTATTATCACTCGAAATACGACAATTCTGATTATTAACGCACCCATTCAACCAAAAGTGAGCTTCATCGCTAAACGAAATTCGCTTGTGAAAATTGGGATCAACGGCAATCGTTACTGAGTAACGTTTTGCAAATATTTTGTATTTTGTATTTATTAATTTAAAAACGCTTACAAAGTAAGATATACATCTTGTAAAATATTGCAAGCCTTGAATATGATATAAGTAGGATTACAAAAGTTTAATTTACTGTATATTAAATTTGTATCTACACAAATTAAAATTAAAATTAAAATTAAAATTAAAATTAAAATTAAAATTAAAATTAAAATTAAAATTAAAATTAAAATTAAAATTAAAATTAAAATTAAAATTAAAATTAAAATTAAAATTAAAATTAAAATTAAAATTAAAATTAAAATTAAAATTAAAATTAAAATTAAAATTAAAATTAAAATTAAAATTAAAATTAAAATTAAAATTAAAATTAAAATTAAAATTAAAAATAAAATTAAAATTAAAATTAAAAGAGTTTCCATATTTTAAGATGGAAAATAGAACAAAACAAAATGTTTAATCTAGTTTTGATACACTGTTTTGATAAACTGCTAAAGTTTAGAAAAGAAAAATAAAGTTTAAACAAAACAAAACAAAGTGAGACCTATTTGAATGAGGGAAGTTCAGTCTACGGTGTAGATAGTCAGGTTGTTCTGTTTGAATTACGAATTGAAGGTAGCTAAGTGACTGAAATTTCAATAGGTTATCCAAACTACAACCACATAGTTGTTCAGAATAGAAAGAAACGTGATCATATGGACGAAGATTATATACGAAACGAGCTATGTTATTATAGACAAAATTAAGTTTTCTAGACGTTGCATAGTCCAAATCACCAAAAACTTCACAACAGTAAAGCAGCACTGGAAGCAAAAGAGTTTTTGCTAACAGGAGCTTAGTTTTTCGTGGAATAAAGCCTTGAGTGATTCGAAGAACTCTAAGACTACTATAAACCTTTCCTATAGAGCATTTAAGGTGGTCATTCCAAGTAAGAGTTCGATTAAAAACCATACCTAGATTACAGGCAGATTCAACATAAGCGATGGTTTGATTATCTATCTGTAGAGGGCTTAAAATCGTTTTATCAAATATCTTACGATGTATAGGCAATGTTTTTGACTTGGTAGGATTTAGGTGGAGATTATTGAGTTTAGACCAACGTTAGATGATTTGCAAGTCCTCGTTCATTAGACAGACTGCCTCGTCCTTCGCAGATAAGGGTCGGCTGATCAAAAGATGCACGTCGTCAGCATACAAATGGATAAAACAAGTGTGGTAAATCATTAATATAAATAGAGAAAAATAGTGGCCCTAATATTGATCCTTGTGGGACCCCGTAAAGTACATTAGCGAAATAAGACGATCTACCATTTGCTACAACACATTGTCTGCCATTTAGATATTGCTGGATCAGTTTACAAGACTCGGTTGTAAATCCAAAACTTTGTTGCAGTCTTCTACAAAGTACCGAGTGATTTAGGGTGTCAAAAGCTTTGGAGAAGTCTAGTAGTGTGAGCAGGACAAAATGATCTTTATCTAAGGCTACTCTTATTTCATCAATAACGAGAAGTAATGCCGATTTGCAACTACGTTGCGGTCGGAAGCCAGATTGACATATGCTGAGGAGGTTGTAAGAAGTGAGATAGTTTTGTATCTGTTTGGAGATTGTCTTTTCAAATACTTTCGATAAAAAGGGTGGCTATTGGTCGGAAATCTTTTACTGTACCTGTACATTTCTTGGGAATGGGAATGATTTTTGCTTTCTTCCATTCTGTAGGAAACGCAGATGTTGATATAAAAATCTTAAATCCAAAACTGCTGTTAGGTCTTACATCCAGGTTAATTTGGACATAGATTTAATAAATCCAAATTTAATAAATCTGGATTAAAAGTCCATTTAAAGCCAAAGTGAATAATATGGCCGTAATATATTTTTTTACTTCAGTTTTATAGAACTTGTAGAATGCTCCTCACCATAAGAAGAAGTAAGGATTCGTCTTCTAAATCCCTCCTTGTGTAAATAACTCTTTATGACGTTTATACCTACATATGTACATAAAATGTCTACCAGCAATGTTAATAAATTCTTCTCTATGTTTGCTTTTGTACGATATCTCATTGTTCAGAAAGAACGTGGTCTGCCTCATATTATCCATGTTCTCTTTAAAAAGAACTTGTTTTAATTAACCTTTACATCTGAGAGTTCGATTATAAATTCGAACAAAACAAAGAAATTACTTTCCAATTTCAAAAGTAAAAATTGAACAATAGAAATGTTTATACACATACATATATGGTTCTGGATTAATATTCTGTTAAAAAAAAAGAAAAGAAATCCAAAAACTTTGGCCGAATTCATCAAACTAAAGGATTCCATAGAAATTGTACACTTCACCAGTGCAATGTGAATGGTTGCTATTCATCAGTTCGAAATAATTTTTATATGTATTGGAATGTTGCATCAAATTTCTCTACAACTGTTTTTATAAAATCAAGGTGAAGGTTACCAATATGATTGAAATGAGCTTTTGTTCTGATTTTAGACCCAGCGAAAAGGGAAATATATGGCTTATAATCTGAATTCAGGTGGATCAAAACATCATTGTGTACCTATGACCCTTTGCCATAAAATCTCTGCGCTGGATAACTAGTCTCTCAGCCCTTAATATTCTACCTTGAATAAAAAATAATCATTTTTTTTATGAAATTCCATTGATTAAATATCAAAAATTATAATCAGTAAATTTATTTATTTCTTTTCAGAATTGTTTACAAAATGTCTGTCACACAAAAGCAAAGAATTCAAGTTCCGGATGCTTTGAGAGAAGTCCTTTTGGAATTTTCTATAGCATACCTTATAGAACAGCCTGGTGATGTTGTCAACTATGCTGTGGAATATTTTACTAAATTGCAAGAAAGCCGAAATTCAGGAGCAGCTTTATTATTAAAACAATCTGATCTTCCATCACCCGATGAAAGTGTAATGTCCCAAGATGAAGGTAAGTGACGATAAATTTATTTATTATTAAAAATGATACAAAATATGAAATTTTTCCCTACCAACCATAAAAACAAGGTCTAGGCTACATATGTAAATAGATTTTTTGAAGCGAACAGTTGCTAAGTTTAACTTGAGTTTAAATGAATTTTCTATGACGAATTTTGATTGCCATGGATAACTCTTCCAACAAAATCCTTCCATCTATCCCGATTTGACGCAAGGGGCTTCAGCTGTGACCAAGTTTGAACATTCTGAGGCCTAGCTTCCACCAATACAGTTGACCACCATGTTTTTCGGTCTTCTAACACGCCTTGCACCCTGCGGATTCTATTGAAAAGACTGCTTTGCAATATTATTGTCTAGTTTCTTTAGAGTACCGCCAATCCAGCGCCATTTTCGCTAATGATGAGTGTCTCCTTCCAGTTTTTTCTGACCGGTTCTATTCCACAATTCGACGTTGGATATGGTTTGTGTGTTCAACGGATCTTGAGAATGTACCGGAGACACCGATTATCGAAACCTTGTAACCTACTCGAGATGATGGCAGAGCCAGTCCAGCTGCTTTGTTTGCCTTTAGAAGATGGATTGCAGTTCTTATCCCGTACTTGTTGGAGAACTGGTTTCAATACCCTTGATGAATTAATGAATGAATATTTTTGGGTTTAACTTTACACTGCGACTAACTTTACACTGCCCTCATTCTAGAGCTAAATATGAGCTTTCTCATTCTTCAGCTCGTCCTCCAAATTAGTCCGTTTAAGAAAGTTTTGGATTTGGAGCATTTTTAGAGAAGATAATGTGTTCTCTTCTATCTGGTGGTTGCCCAGATGTCTATGTCTTTGGTGCATGAGTGCATCACATTTACCCAGTATGTGTTCCGGCGTCTCCTCATGGGTGTTGCAGAATCTGCACATGGCACTGCTTACTGCGCCAAAGATGCTAAGATGTCTTTTAAGATGTCTTTAAAGCAGTATGAGGAGACCCGTTATTATTCTGAGTTTGTTCCTACTTAAGCTGATGCAGGATAGAAAGCGTTCCTGATTGAAACTTCTTAGTAGGAGTTTTGCTTGTCTCAGCTTAGGAAGTTTTACGGATTTTAAGTCTTTTTGCCTCTTCTTCTTCTTTTTTGATTTTATTTCTAATCAAGTTTTCTACTATTCCGCAGTAGGGTTCTGGCCCCATTAGAGGTGTTGTTGCCCCTATACCCTTAGAAGACCTACGCAGCCTTGTTAATTGAGGGTGCACATTTGCACTCTGGGGCATCATTGAGCAAGTTCCTTTCACCTTCGTAGCTGATCTTCTATCGTCACTAAAAGGCTCCCGTTCACATCTAGTTCAAGATGGTTCTTGCTACTACGCTGTCCTGTACAATGTCCTGCATCACCTCTTCCTGTAGCATGTTCCGCATTCTCCGCAAGTTTTTACAGCCTAGCCCACTTTTCACGCCTCCCACATCTCTGCACACTCTTATTAGCTGCTCTTTACTCATTTTTTAAATCAGTTTCCGATGAGCATCACTCTCAGAATAATTTATTCTTAGTTTCAGTGTCCCAGGTGTCTTAGTATATATGCAGGAATCTCTAGTTCTTGTCTGTCTGGGTACTGTTTCGGATCTAGTTTCTAAAGGGTTTTCCAATAAGAGGTGTTATTTTGAATAGCCCGCTATTTCGGTAGCTGTCACTTTTGAAGCTGTAATTTTTTGACATTTGACAAGTAGAAACTACGCCATTAATAAAATTGGAACGATACACGCTTCAACAACGCATTGACATTATTAAAATTCACTATAAAAATGGTGAAAATTTGGCAGAGACGGTTCGTAAAACTAAAACATTTTTGGGTCGTCGTGAAGCACCTTGTCGGACCGCAATAGAGAAATTGGTGGACAAATTCGAGCTGTTGGGACAAGTTAGTGATGTGAAGAATAAAACCCGTGCACGTCGCTCAAGAACAACTGAGAATATTGCTGTTGTAGCCCAAAGTGTTGAAGAAAACCCAGGTTTGTCCATTCCTCTTCGTTCTTTGGAATAAGGCATTCCACAAACGTCATTACACCGTATTATGCATAAAGACTTGGGTCTTAAGGCTTATAAAGTTCAGTTAACACAAGAACTCAAGCCGGCTGATCATCAACAACGTCGTGTCTTTGCTGATTGGGTCCTTGAAATGCATGAAAATGATCCGGAATTTCATCGAAAAATCATCTTGACTGATGAGGCCCATTTCCACCTCGGAGGCTACGTCAACAAGCAAAACTGTCGCATTTGGGGCTCGGAAAACCCAAGAGTTATTGTTGAAAAGCCTCTCCATCCTCAACGCGTGACTGTTTGGTGCGGTTTATGGTCCGGCGGGGTCATTGGACCTTACTTTTTCGAAAATGAGGCTGGAGCAACAGTTACGGTCAATGGATTGCGCTATCGAGAGATGATTAATGATTTTTTATGGCCGGAATTGGATGGTATTGATCTGGACAACGTTTACTTTCAACAAGACGGCGCTACGTGCCACACAAGCGATGAAACCATCGATCTTTTACGGGAAAAGTTTCCGTACCGTGTTATCTCTCGAAGAGGTGATCACAATTGGCCACCGAGATCTTGTGATTTAACACCTTGCGACTTCTTCCTTTGGGGCCACGTGAAAGATAAGGTCTACGCCAACAGCCCAGCGTCGATTCAAGACCTCAAAGATGGAATTCGTGAGGCTATCGAGGACATAGGGCAGCCACTTTGCGATTTGGTTATGGAAAATTTCATGAAAAGGATATGGTCCTGTAAGCGTGGTCGTGGCGGCCATTTGGCTGATGTTGTGTTCCATTATTAACGGCATACCTTCCTCTTTATAATGAAATAAACATCCGATCATTTATCTCAAAAAATGCCATTTTTCTTTAAATATCAAAATAACACCTCTTATTGGAAAACCCTTTATAAAAGCGTCTTGGCCCCACAAAGCATCTTATGATAAATCATTTTTAACAACTAATTAATTGTAAATTTGATGCTTTTTCGCTAAGTGTGTTGGCAAAATTTCGGCGTACGTTCGGGCACTAAAAGCACTTGTATTAAAAGTTTCTCCTAAAAATGTACTTTGTGATCGATGCATGGAAGCTCTATTCCAAAGTCGTAGGAACCGTCTGTGGAGAATTCTATAAGAATAATCCTATCAAATGGTTTAAAGAGTAAGGAAAAAGTCTTCTAGATCCATGCATACCTAGTATCAGTAGGGACGGTGCAGTGCAATAAGACCCCCGTGAATAAATCCCGTGGATCATTTTTCCCAAAATAAAAGAAAATAACGCACGCGGTCATTTTATCCTTTTCAGAGTGGCTTTGGCGGTGGCTTCCGTGTGACATTGACAGTCTAGCGTCATTCATGTGATCGTCAATGTGTTATGCGTGTTATGCAGTGTGTTGATGACTTTTTTGGTGACGTCAGATATTCAATGCATTGAGCATTTACATTGACCGTTTAATAATAGCTTAAGACCCTCCACAAAAAAGGATTATGACCTTGATGAACTTAAATTTATAAAAATAATGCTTTTTCACTTTTCTTTTATATTCTTCGTGTGTGAGAGGGAAGAAACTTAATTTTTGTATCCAGGGATGTGAGGCAAACTCAATTTTAACCAAAATTTCCCTCAAATTTCCCTTTTTTTGCAATGGTGAAACTGAAATATTGGAATGGTGGAGTATAATTAAGAGCGATTTAAGTGAATTTTTATGAAATGTGTCGGTTTTTCTTGATGACAGCCACTTCTACCTAACCTAACCAACAACAAATACATACATAGGTACTTTTTTGCAAATCAACTTCACTATTATAATCTGACTCATTAAATTCTTAATCCTTGCTAACGCTGTCAGAATTTTCCTCCAATTGGATTTTTACAGTGGTTCACCTTGTATGCAGGGGCACCGTTCAAAAATCGATAAAATCTAAATCAGTATACCTATATCGAATTAGATAAAACATTCACACATTCACATTTTTTTTTTTTACTGTACTATTGGTTGGTACTTGACCATCCCCTGGCTGTTTCATTCAGGTTATTCCTTATTATATACAACACCTTTGGGAGGTTAAACCAACAAGGCATAAGTTGCTCGCTTTAACAAGTACCTAAATCAAAATGTTGATTAACATATAAATTCAGAAAATTTTCTTTTGTTACGTTTTCAATACGAATTGGGGTTAGGAAGTGCTTGTTTCTAGTTGTAGGGTCCTTGATTGTTCTGCCTTTACAACAAGCACCCACATATTTGCTAAGCTAGCCCCCTTCTTGGTGGAATACATTGACCTAAATAAACTCAGGTAATTTTCACGTAGAATTATTCTAACATTGGGTGCATCTCTATTTTTATTGATTTAAATCTTTTGTTTATTAAACACTCGGATTCCACCTATATACGAACACTTGCATCAATAGAAATTATTTTTTTTTGGAGTTTAAAGCTCCCGCGAATAAAAAAGGGTTAAGACCTAAGAGTCTAATGCCGTATTTACACGACTGGCAAATTAGCGCCTCCTATCTTTAAATTTAAATAAAACAAAGTGTGTGTGCGATATCATCGGGAGGCGCGCATCCGAAATGTCGAATTTTCAATGACTCATAAATCAGGCTGAATTTGACCGATGGCATTGGTTATGTTGGCTTTGAGGTGCGATGTTGTTTGTGGCTTATTTGCATAGACCTGCGACTTCATAAAACCCCACAAGAAAAAGTCTAACGGGCTCAATTCGCACGATCTTGGTGGACAATTCACATCACCTCCACGTGAGATGACCATGCCCTCGAATCGCTTGTGCAGAAGTTCCAATGTGGCGTGAGCTGTGTAGCAAGTAGCGCCGTTCTGTTGAAACCACATTTCGTTGGTATCCATATCATCCAATTCAGGCAAAATGATGTCGGTAATCATGGACCTATAGTGCTCGCCGTTGACGGTGATGGCCTGGCCAACGTCGTTCTCAAAGAAATATGGACCGCTGACGCCGCAAGAGCAAAATCCACACCAAATAGGGACAACAATTTTATCATTTGCACGTGTTGTTGAAGGCTATATCCGTTCATGGTTATTTAGCAAAACAGATTTAATAAATAACAGTCAATTTGACAGATGTAGCTCCAACAATATGGCCGCTATCAACTGTGAAAGTTCGGAAGCCCTATTAGAAGATCTTTTAAGTAAATGTGTCGTGACACAAAAGAAGGAAAGTTTTTTTTTCTCAGCCTAAGGTATTGGAGATGGGGGTTAAAAGTAGCTATTTTTCCAATTTGTATGTCAGGAGATTAACCACTTCTATTAATTTATTAATTTTTGAAAATGATGCGTATTTTATAAATACATACTTTTAAAAGGCCAAACTGCGAAGAAGTTCTGAAAGAGCTGTTTTTTGGTGGAGAGTTTTGTTTTGACATCTTTAGCACATCCAAGAAAGTGCCCAAAATTTGATCCACTGCTTTTGATTTTGGACGAGACTATAGACAAATGCCAATTTATAACAGTTTATCGGCATTAAAAATGGGCGTGCATTAACGTGCTTCGCGAAACTTGAAAGAAAAACTCTGAGTGCCCGAGGAATGCCACCGGCGGATTTTCTTGAATACGATAAAAAGCTATCTAACCCAAACGCACTCAATTCGTTAAAAATAGAAAGTATTTCGTCTAAAATTATAAAGTATTACTCAGGTTAACCCCAAGGAAGCCACCTTGGTCCACTACTCTTTCTAATTTTTTATATAAACTTACTTTCTGTCATTTTGACGGCTGAATGCTAATATTTGCGGATGACTTTTAGGGCCAGTTGTATCGGGTTTTTCAATAAGAGCGGTACAAAAGTGTTTTTTAAAATAAAACAAAAACTGTTTTAGATATCAATGAAATTTTTTATTCCTGTGAAAGTACGTTTGATGCAATTATGTATGGAACTAGATTTTTTTGCATGGTCACCACGGGCACGCTTGCAGAAGTCCAGACGCTGAACCCAATCTTCGACGGTTTTCAAACATAAATCGGCCGATACTGCTGCAATTTCACGTTCGATATTCGTACGAAATTCATCAATCGTCGCTGGCTTGTTGGCATAGACCATAGACTTGACGTAGCCTCACAGGAAATAGTCTAACGGCGTCCGAGCTGGCCAAGCGACGAGCTGGCCAAGCGACTGGACCATTTCGTGAGATAATACGTTCTTCAAACTTGGTTTCCAATAAATTGATTGTGACATTCGCTGTGTGGCTTGTGGCGCCGTCCTGTTGGAACCACATGTCATCCAAGTCCATATCATCCAATTGAGGCCAAAAATAGTCGGTTATCATTAAACGTTAGCGATCCCCATTCACAGTAACGTGCCGGTCTTGATCATCACGGAAGAAGTACGGCCCAATGGCGCCGCCGGCCCATAAACCACACCAAACCGTAATTTTTTCGGGATGCAATGATGACTCATTGAGTACGTGTGGACCAATACCGCATATTTTGTTTATTGACGAAGCCATTCAGCCAGAAATGAGCCTCATCGTTGAAGATGATTTTTCGCTGAAAATCCGAATCATTTTCAAGTTGTTGCTCAGCCTAATTCACGAACATACGACACTTCTGGTGGTCAAGTTCTTGCGTCAATTTAATCTTGTAAGGATGTAGGCCAAGATCTTTTCGCAAAATTCGCCACAGCGACGTCACAGAGATGCCCAACGCTTGAGAACGACTTGTGAGAGACACATTTGGGCTTTCTGCAACTGATGCCTCAGCGGCAGCAATATTCTCGACACTACGGGCACTTCTTTGTCTCACTGGCACGGGAACATTTTGTACTGTGCCTGTGGATTCAAATTTTTCCACTAGACGCTCAATTGTTGATCTGCTAGGACGATTATGACGACCATAAATTGGACGTAGCGCTCTTAACGTTGAGGCCACTGACTCCGAATTTCGGTGGTAAATTTTAATAATTTCGGCTCGTTGTTGGCTCGTATATCTTTCCATCATAAAATAGCAAACCTTACTGAAGAGAAATGTCAAAAAAGCGGCAAGAAATATGGCGTCGTTTGCTGTAGCTGTTGCTCTACTTTTGTAGCGTCCCTGTTGAAAAACCCTTGACAAACGTTTAAATATTGATCGGTGGTTCAGCAATTTTAACTTATCGGTTTCTGCGGATTTATTGAGATCGTTGAACCTCAGTAAACTTTGACGCCCGGCCCGGACGAACAGACGCACAGATAATCAAACCGATGCACATGCAGGGAAACCACTTTTCTTTGACTTCCCTTTCTTTCTTTTTGATTAAAACTTTGAATTTTGTTTTTAACACGAAACCAATATACTTGCCTCATAGAGAAACTTAACTAAAACACAAAACGATTCATCAGAATACTGTAGACAAAAACAGTCTCAAGTTCTTTAAAAGAAAAAAGTACAAATCGTCTACCCTTAAAATATATTTACATATCTATGTATGTCAAATTTAAAGCCCCAAAATTTAACGGCAACACTATTGCGGCAAATATGTTTGAAAATTCTCTAATATGTAAATACGATTTGTCCTCGTACCGAAAATTATATTCAAAGACCTTTGTTATACAAAATAATGTACATAAGTAGGCCGATAAATAAACACATTTTGCGTAAACGAACGAACGAACGAACGAACGACGAAGTCTACAAAATGAAATTAATTCATAATCATCGCATGCAAATGGCAGAAAAGCTATTATCTCAAGTTCTCAAGATACATATCAATTGGTTGGTCACCCTTCTGCACGTTCGCACTTTTCTGAGTGTTATATGTATGTATGTATATACCTACGCATCGAAAGCGCCCACGCCCATGCCCATTCCCATGCCCATGCTCATGCCCATGGCCTTCAGACTCCAGCACTCGCACCATCAGAGCAGGGCAACTTATTAGAATTCCTGTTGAATATAAAGTACATTATGTGGTTATTGTCTCGTGACAATGCAAGTTGTTTGCATAAATTACGTTTCAACTTATTTACGTATAGCCTGTGTGTATGAGTGTATATGAATAAGGAGGTAAAAGCCACTACTATAATACCACACAAACCGTAATCTATTTAAAGCACTCAACAATCATAGTCGAACAAACAAATAACAAGCTTCAGCTAAATGCCAGAAAAACGGGTTAAGGACGACACGACACGACGACACTACGACTATGAAATGCCGTGCGTCTCGGTCTCGGTGTGTCCTTTCGATTTCGAGCTGCTGAAACTATCTGTTATATCTCGAGAGCTTGATTTTCGAAACGTGGTGCGATGCAACATTGAGCAGCATTGGATAATCGAGACAAAGCTAATTGTTAGTCTCCTCCTCGCTCGGTGTCACAGTATTTATGTACATATCTATCGCACAATTGATTTTATTTATTTCGAGGTGTTTTTATTTGTTTTCGTTATTTTTTGTTGATGTTGTTGTATTGCGTTACGGATGCAAAGAAGCGTTCTTTATTATCAATTTGTATTCAACAAACACCCCTAAAGTGTGACCAAGCGAATAATAAAAACATCGATTAAACTATAAAACTTTGATTGCACAGAGATTCTCTGTGCGATAAATATTCACAAATTAAGCTAAGATTTGGTCGTGTAAACTTGCTCTGCGTTTTATATGTACATAAATGTTGAACCCTCCGTTTTCGTTCGACCCTGACCGAAATAACAGTAGGGTAATTGACAAAAAAAACATTTTTAATATTTTCATAAAATGGAAATTCCGCTCTATATGATTTTTCGTTATTTTTATGTGTTACAAGGAAATGCGAACGAATTTAGAAAAATTAAGCAAACAAAAATGGACAACTGGACTGGAAATATTAGTCATTGGGTTAAAAGATTTAACGTTTCGTTAAAGATGTATGGAAGTGTCAAGGAACTAAAAACATGTATTTTTCTTAGATTTTGTTTACTAACTTATGGTGGCGCTACATTTCGGTGTGGACCTGGGCCTCAATCAACAAGCTTCTCCCGTCAGCACTTAGGTGCGCCACCTGAGTCGCGGTCTTCATCTTATATTTAACTAAATATTCATGCTGCTTTGCACTGATCGACTTTTTTACACAGCGCTACAATTTCTAACCGTGGCCCATATTGACTTTTTTGGTTGCAAAAATCAAAATTTTCAGGATTTTAAAATTAGTGTTTCAAAATCTTCTACTGAACTAAAACTTTTTTACCACAAGGAATGAACGTTATATTTATAACTTAGAGAATTTTCGAAAGTCGCAAGATTTTATAGGGTTTTCCAATAAGAGGTGTTATTTTGATATTCAAAGAAAAATGGCATTTTTTGAGATAAATGATCGGATGTTTATTTCATTACAAAGAGGAAGGTATGCCGTTAATAATGGAACACAACATCAGCCAAATGGCCGCCACGACCACGCTTACAGGCCCATATCCTTTTCATGAAATTTTCCATAACCAAATCGCAAAGTGGCTGCCCTATGTACTCGATAGCCTCACGAATTCCATCTTTGAGGTCTTGAATCGACGCTGGGCTGTTGGCGTAGACCTTATCTTTCACGTGGCCCCAAAGGAAGAAGTCGCAAGGTGTTAAATCACAAGATCTCGGTGGCCAATTGTGATCACCTCTTCGAGAGATAACACGGTCCGGAAACTTTTCCTGTAAAAGATCGATGGTTTCATTGCTTGTGTGGCACGTAGCGCCGTCTTGTTGAAAGTAAACGTTGTCCACATCAATACCATCCAATTCCGGCCATAAAAAATATGCACGACTGGGTCGCACGAACTTGCTCTTATGCGCGACCACATTGTGGTTCTTTAGTCTGAAATAAATTAGCTATAGGAGCATATATTTTATCCATTTGCCAAATCTTAGTTTAGTTTCAGGTGGTATTATGTGAGTATACAAAAATTAACAATATAGCCTAGTGTTGCACATATGCAATATGCATATAAGGAAATTATACTATTTAAACTGGTAAATTGCTTAAATCAACAAAATTAGAAAGAAATTGATTAAAATACTTTGAATCCGTTTTAACCCAACGCGATGTACACCATCTGAATTCTTATATAAATCTTTATTTATGAGAAAAAAATTTTGAAAATCGTAGGAGCGGTTTTAAAAATAATTAATTTTTTATACACAAAATTTTGTTAACATTTTTGAGAAAAATAATAGGTACGCCAATTTAAAGCATTTATTAATGTTGCGTTAAAAATTGAACTTCACAAAAAAATCTGCTACCAGTTTTCAAAATATCGAATTTTCAAAAAATAATTTTGATTTTTTTTTAAAAAATCCAAAAATCATTTTTTAGAAAATTTTGATACGCACTTTTATTTATATTTGTTACAAGCTTCTGTATAAAAAATCTAATTTTATTCGGTTGATCAAATGTTGAGATAGTCGAAAATCAAAGAAACCGTTCTATGAGAGGTACTGTTAATAAACCTAAAATATAAACTTTAAAAATTTTAAATGATAGATCGTACTAATTTTAACACACAAAAAAACTTTTATGAAAATCGTAGGAGTCGTTTTTGAGAAACAAAATATTTTTCTTAACGGTTTTTTAACATTTGTATGGGAGGCACCGTTATTTTTGGGTATTAGAATAATTTTTTTCAAAAATCTTCTAGATAAAGTTAAAAAACTGCTATTTAACAAGTTTAATAAAAATCGACCAGGTCGTTTTTGAAATATTGAGTTTTCAAAAAAAAATATTAAAACTTTTTTTAAAAATCTAAAAACTATTTTTTTGAAAATTTTGGTACACAATATTATTTAGAATGTGTCAATACTTCTTCATAAAAAAATTGATCAGAATCAGTTTAACCGTTTTCGAGAAAAGCGAAAATCAAAAAAATGGTTCTTTGGGAGGTACCATTAATAACCATTTTTCGGAACCATTTTTTTTATTAAACGGCAACTTATAACTATTTAAATTTATTGAGTTCTTAAAAACAAATTCGGTAGCGCTGGATTTGAGAAAAATAAGTTTTTCCTTTTTGGCCAAGAAATTTTGTATGACTGCTACTGTTAATTTTGGTCCTAAAAAAAAAGAGAAAAAAACGGGTGGGGGGAATGTCCAAAAAACGCTAGGTACCAAGTTTAAAGAAAATCGACCCATCCGTTTAGGCTGTAGTCGAACCGACAGACAGACAGACAGACAGACAGACAGACGGACGTTTTTGCGAGACCCACTTTTTTTGACTTCTCCATCATCGTAATGTAAAGTTTGATCAAAATCTCGAGTTCGATTTTTTGTACGAATCCATAACTTCCCATATAGTACCTATATCGCAAGTAAAAATCATTAATCATCTCTCGATAGCGCAATCCATTGACCGTAACTGTTGCTCCAGCCTCATTTTCGAAAAAGTAAGGTCCAATGACCCCGCCGGACCATGAACCGCACCAAACAGTCACGCGTTGAGGATGGAGAGGCTTTTCAACAATAACTCTTGGGTTTCCCGAGCCCCAGATGCGACAGTTTTGCTTGTTGACGTAGCCTCCGAGGTGGAAATGGGCCTCATCAGTCAAGATGATTTTTCGATGAAATTCCGGATCATTTTCATACATTTCAAGGACCCAATCAGCAAAGACACGACGTTGTTGATGATCAGCCGGCTTGAGTTCTTGTGTTAACTGAACTTTATAAGCCTTAAGACCCAAGTCTTTATGCAAAATACGGTGTAATGACGTTTGTGGAATGCCTAATTCCAAAGAACGACGAGGAATGGACAAACCTGGGTTTTCTTCAACACTTTGGGCTACAACAGCAATATTCTCAGTTGTTCTTGAGCGACGTGCACGGGTTTTATTCTTCACATCACTAACTTGTCCCAACAGCTCGAATTTGTCCACCAATTTCTGTATTGCGGTCCGACAAGGTGCTTCACGACGACCCAAAAAATGTTTTAGTTTTACGAACCGTCTCTGCCAAATTTTCACCATTTTTATAGTGAATTTTAATAATTTCAATGTGTTGTTGAAGCGTGTATCGTTCCATTTTTATTAATGGCGTAGTTTCTACTTGTCAAATGTCAAAAAATGACAGCTTCAAAAGTGACAGCTACCGAAATAGCGGGCTATTCAAAATAACACCTCTTATTGGAAAACCCTATAGTAGTATTTATATCCGGCCTTACAGCTAATCCAGTGGTGATTAAAAGTAAACGGACTAGTTTTTTATTTTATATTTTTGAGTGCGTATTTTTGTTTAAGTTTTGGTTGTATATCAGAGTGATTTACAACTTTTTCAGAAATACCTATACATGTTTCAAGTCCAATCGTGGCGCTTAAAGTAAACGAAAATATTAGTGATCGCCCAAACCTAAATATAAAAAAAAAAATACTTTTTAAAAGTCTGACTTTTCTTCAAATGAAAACTCTCTAGCGCAGTTCTATCCATATTAATGCAACTGATTTTTTGGGGTTTACCTATATCAACAAATATACAGGGTGCCCCAAACCTGGTTGGACGTATTTTATTGTGTGGTTGTTGGGTATATTCTAAGAAAAAAATCATTTTACAGTAAAGGTATATCTCCAATTTTGACATCATTTATCGTGGATTTAAGAAAATGCTTACTTTGGTGTACCCTGACCCATGTTAACAAAAATGTCTCTGCTAATTCTAGTGGTAGAAAATTCGTTTAGAACTTTATTTTTAGAAAAAAATACTAGCCTTTAAAACTGCATTAAAAGTAAAAAAAATCAGCATGTGCAAGAAAAATGGAGCAGGCGAGAAACTAGATATCTTAAGACTGAGACAAGATATCGAATTTACAAATGCTGGTATTTCTTCTAAAAATTAAGGCCTAAATGAAGTTTCTATCGTTATTACTAAATTATATAAAAATTGGAGATGGACCTTTGCTGTATAGCCTTTTTTTTTTCTTAGAAGATACCCAAGAACCACACCCTTAAATACCTCCAACCAGGTCGCGGAACACCCTGTATAGGAAATTATTTTCGATCAATCAGTGGTCGAAAATGTGTGCCCAAAATGATGTTTCAAAAAACATTAAATTTAATAATGAAATTAATTTTGAAAAAATGTATCAAGAAAAAAAAATACTCAAATACTTTCCCTAGTTTTTACACTCAACTAAAAAACATTAATTAAGAAAAATCATTTTTTTTGTGATTTTAAAATTTAATCTACTTACAGCCATATTATTGACTGATTTCAAAACTAGTTTTACGACAAAACTAGTTCTATAGAGGTTTCGAGTTTCAAGTTTTGCAAAAATCGGTATTATTCAAAATAGTTTTGACATTAAAAACTTGAAATCTTGAAACTAGTTTTGGATAAAACTCAAAATATA
The DNA here is from genome assembly GCA_932273885.2 of Leucozona laternaria. Taxonomy (NCBI): domain Eukaryota; kingdom Metazoa; phylum Arthropoda; class Insecta; order Diptera; family Syrphidae; genus Leucozona; species Leucozona laternaria. Next base: position 43,196,151 of record OW026368.1, on the reverse strand, counting down.
TAAAACTAGAAATAACTAGTTTTAAGAGCTTTAAAACTAGTTTTTGAGTTGATTCATATTATTCATATAAAATTCAGCATTTTAACTAGGCATTTCACTTAAATAATTCGACAAATGGCACGTAATGCAGTATTCCACGAACTAGGGATATACAGCCAGGTTCTACATTTCACTTTCACTCGAAATGAAATTGGTATCAATTGAAATAAGATTGACTTCAATTTCTTATAGCAAGAAGAAGACAATTTGCTCTTCGAAGACTTCTTATTTTCTGATAGCGAAGAAGGTTATGAGTGCCGGCAACCATACACTTTGCGCAGCCATGAAGACGTTGATGAATCGGATGATTTGTCGTTTTATCAACGCTTCAGGTTTGACAAAGCGCACTTTTGAGCGTGTTGTGGATTTGATGAAGCCACACCTAGAAATACCAAATAGAGACGGTGAGAACCAAATAAAAAGTGAACAAGGTATGTGAATTTAATAGGGAAAAGTGTCCTTCAACAGATCTTGTTACCTTGGCCCGAAGCTTCGAGTAAAATGTTGGAGAGATAGTGAGTGTATCCCAGCCTACCGTCAGTAACTAGGTATTTGCCTATAGTATGTGAGGGGTGCAGTAGGGGTATCATTCAAAGCGCAGGATTTGCGGAATACAAAAAGCGCGACGCGCACGTACCAATGATTCACCGCACTTCAAATATGGCTCCACCGCAAACACGCGGTGCGCTCCCGACCAGTGACTCATGGCGACTAACAATTGCGCAAATCCTGCGCTTTAAATGATACCCCTCCTGCTTACCTCAACTCGCTAGTATTTCAATAATCGCAATTTAAAGTTCAAAAATTCCCGCCGGACATTCTATACCTACTGCTGGGAATAGATGCTACTTGTATTTTAATTTAAGGCTTCCAACCTACAGTTTTTTCTTTTTTCTTCACATGAAAATGACGTAAATAATAATTTCAATTTGTTGTTAAACTACGAGAAAACTAGTTTTATGTCTGAAACTAGAAATGTGTTTGAAAATTAAAACTAGTTTTTATCCCAAAGTGAACAATACCGATTTATTGTGAAAACTAGTTTTAATACATTTTTTCAAAACTCGAAATTAAACTAGTTTTAACGAAAACTAGTTTTATTTCAAGTTTTACAAATTGTGAATAATATGGCCGTTAATAATGTTTTCGACTACGATAGTTCCAAACATTTGTTTTATTCATTGAATTTTAAAGTTTGGCATTATAGACGCACTCGAAAATTGATTTTGGCAACCACTTTCGCCTCAATGGGCCACTGTGCGTCGCCGTCCTGCCTAGAGTGTGAACTTTCCGACTTTTCGGGCTGGAGTTTTACTATCCATATGTTCTATATGACCCAGGTTGCAGGATTGTTGCTTTTTCGGCTATATCGGCCGGCGTTGCTGTAGAACTCGAGCAATTCATTGTTGTATATTCAATTGTTTACAACATAATTGCCTGGAGAATTTTCCTCTTAAAATATCATCATCATCGACCTTTGGCATGATGCATGATTCAATATTTGCATAAGATGCGACAGAAGGCAAGTGCGAGACAAGAAAAAAAGCTTATGGGAGGAGGGGGGGGGGTCTATATTATGGAGTATTAACTTAAACTCATTTAGTTGCCAAAAATACACTTTCAGTTAATCCAGAGTTAACTCATCAAATTTGTTGAATTAAGTCGCGATCTAAATTCACTGAAAAACTAGTGTCAGGACCGTAAATTAAAATAAAAAAAGGGGGGAGATGGCGGCTACGTTGCTTGTGACGAATGAAGTGCCGCGCGCCGGCCGAAGCGTATAGACAAAAACAGCCCTATTAATAAAAAAAAAACACTGTCCGATCCTTAACACACGTGCTATCTGGCATACGCATAGGGAACTTGTCCGCTTGATAGCTTTTCTTATGAATAAACTTATTTTTGTTTTAAAAAATCTTTCCAGTTTTTATAATTGGAAGCACAGGAACACTTCCTAAAAATGTAGCAACATTCCAATACGTATGTAACATGGACGAGACTAGAGACATTGCGATTTATAACAGTTATAACAGTTTTTCGCCATTAAAAGTGGGCGTGGGTTAACGTGCTTCGCGCGACTTGACAAAAAAAAAAAACTCAGGGTGCCTGAAGTATGCCGACCGGCGGAGGGCGCCGCCGTGGCCCTGCGAGGCCGTTTAAACAGTACTTTTATAAACCAAAACTGTTATTTTTAAACAAAAAAGAGTTAATTTAATTTATTTAGAGAAATATGGCTGGTTGCGGACTTGAAGAATAGACTGATAGAATAGAAACAATTCAAAATCCACACAAAATAACCGGTAGGTATATAAGAGATAACAACTCAATGGATTAATACTGGTGTGCGTTCAATTGTGGAGGCAAAAAATACAGCCATGTGCACGTATAACTTATACGGATGTGATTTAAAACAACTCGGCATACCGTCCAAGTCCGGACTGGATGTGGAGTTCGATATCAAAGATCTATGAACAAAAACTTTAATGGCCGATTTCATAAAGCCCTTTTAACTATTTAACAGGCTTTTAAATCTTAAAATGACGTTTGTTCCATACAAAATAGGTCATTTAAAAATTTAAAAGCCTGTTAAATATTTGTGAAACCGAACAAAAGTCTTTTTTATGTAATGATGACTTATTTTAATGGGGTGCGATTCTTTACTTTTTTGCGCAGAAACTCACAAACAGTCAAATTCTGACGAGTGAAAACGAAATTCTATTCTCAGGCTCTGGACTTGTCTTACGACAGACACATTATGGTCCTGACGCCACTACATTCCACCGAACACTACCATAATTTTCTTCAGTTATTCATTTTATATTTGACTAACTGGCCCACCCGACTCCACACGGGTAGACAAACCTAAGCTTTGCTTAAATATTACAAAAGAAAATATAAATAAATATTTAAGCTTCTTCGAATGTATGGGTTTTAACCAACTTCACGTTATGAATGGCTGAATTTGGAAGAATATGATTATCTAAGTCCAAGTCGAACCTTTATTACTTTTCCGATACAGAAAGAATTTTTATAATGGAAAACAATTCTTTTTTTTTATCCCATTTCACTCTATAAATTGCATTTTTTTTTAAATGATCTTTCAAATAAGCCACTCAACGAATTTTTGAAAAAAAAAAAAAAAAATCCCTTAAGCCATCCACTAAAAAAAACCTTTCAAACACAAAAATAAATCTAAAATCGGTTTTTTTTTTTTTATTGTAAACCCATTTCACCCTAGAAATAACAAAATTTAAAAAAAGGAAATCCCTTAAGCCATTTCCTTTGAAAAACCTTTTAAACAAAAAAAAAAAAACGATTTCTTAACTCGGAGAATGTTTTTTATTTTTACCCCATTTCACCTTACAAATAGCAAAAAAATAAAAAAAAAAATATGCCTTTAACCATCCCCTAAAAACAAGCTTTCAAACACAAAAATAATTTTTGAAATCGGAAATATAGTCTCTGAGATTAGCCCGAACAAACAAACAAACAAACAAAGCCAGAGTTCCGCTTCATTTATATAGATATATTTACAGTTCTACCAAACAAATCGAAAACCATTCTTATGCAGGGTGTCCGTCCGTTTGTTTTGCCGCCATTTTGGTAAATATTAGTCTTGACAGTTCATATTTGGCAATCGTGAAGTAGACACGTGGCAAATTTATTATGGAAAAATATTCGATAACCCAACGTGTTTTAATCGTTAAAACATTTTATCAAAATCAATCATCGATTACTGTGACGATGAGAAAGTTACATGAAGTTTTTGGGAGAAACAACAAAACGCACTATTTATCGTGTAGTGAATGATTTCGACGAAAGAGGGTCTGTAGGTGTTAGGCCCAAGCATGGACCACAACGTACTGCAAGATCGGCTGAAAACATAACTGCTGCTCAAGGGAGTATGTTCAAAACAATCCATCAACCTCAATTCGACGCCGCACAGTGGTTAAAATGCGGAAATAAATCAAAAAAATGAAAGTGTTAGTATGAAGTTATTTTTTTTTTATTTTACTATAGTTATATAGTTGGTCTATGATTTTTGAAAATTTGAGCAATTTTTGTTTATAAGTATTAAAGATACAGGGCTCCAAAGTTACCCTTTTTTTCAATTTTGAAATTCCTATATTTTCTTGCACTAACTTCTTGGCACGAAAAATAGCGTTTATAAAACTTTAAGCCAGAATTTTTATTTTTATTTCAAAAACATGTACTTTAAGCTTAAAAAAAATATATGTATATATATATATATATGTATATATGTATATTTTAGATAAGTCAGAGCAGAGAGCTCTAAAATTAAAATTTTAATGTTTTTTCCTTAGAGCTACAATTTTAGCTACACTTACCTACACGCTCTGACTACATTCACTTGTAAGCTACAATACTCACCTAACTATAGTCCAAAGAGAATGAAATCCGTCTGGATCCAACTTTGTGACTTATGTTCAATTTTGTTCACCTGAATCCGGTCTTAAAAAGCACGGTTTTGACGACGATAGATCCCGAATAATTACAATTTCTTCGGAAATACTTGTCACAGATAACTAGATAAGAGCTTAATTTTTAGAAAAATATGTACCTTTCTTTAAAAAATAAAATAAAAGTAATCCATTGACTAACCTGTGCGATATTCAATTTTTAGCGCAAAACTTTTTTTTTTGCCTGACTTATTTTCCAATTGTTTCCTAACTTTTATTTAAAAAATTACAATAAAAACAAAAAAAAATATGATGTATTAAGCTATATGTAAGTACCTAAATAAAATATGAACAGAAATCAGGTAGGTATAATCTTTAAATTTGTATGACATTACGCAAAAAATAGGGATAGGTAAAATAAAAAAAAGGTGTTTTTTGTGGTTTTACCTGTATATGGGTTTTCTTAATACTTGATGTTAGGTATATGAATTGATACCTGTTATATGAATGAAAAGCAAACAATTTCTTTTTTACGACCATTTTCCGGAAAACCCTTTCAGGATAGGTAAGACCTAATAAGAATAGTTTGGTTGTCACTAATATATATAGATAACAAAAAATGGAATAATAAGTCATTATTTAGCTATTGTTCATTGTGCAAGGTGTTAGGAATAAATAAAAAGAAATTAACATGTCACAGTTTGTTTTAAGTTACACTGTTTTGTGTGAAGTTCTAATTAAAGGTCTTAATTTTGTAGAACCGTTTCTATACGAAGAGTATCCTCACTTGAGCGAAAATGATATTTTTTTAATAACATCAGAAATTAAAAAAAGATTCTTTTCTCAATTTAAACGGAGATACATGTTGGTTAGTTATAACCAAACCAAATTTTTTGAAAGATATATGGACTGGTTAAATAGTGAATTTGTGGTTAAATTAGAAACTAATAATAATAACACAGACGTTTTATCTGATTCTACTCGTGGCAGACCAAACAAAAACGAAACACTTGACCTCATACGCGAAGAGAAAAACCGTGTGGAAAATGAAATACAGGGATTGGAGATGACCTCAATAAATATTGGCACACTTGCTATTCACGATGATAGATGGAAAAGTTGCTCAAGCTGTCACAAATACTAGTTCTGCGAGCAACTGCATCATTTGTGGAGCTAAGCCTTCGGAGATGAATAATTTATCTAAGATCAGTATCAAGATGTTGAATGAAGATGCTCTTAAACTAGGAATATCATCACTACATGCAAGGATTAGATTTATGGAATACGTGTTGCACCTCGGCTACAACTTAAGCTTTAAATCATGGAGAACATGTGAGGAAACTCGTGCTATTAAGGAAGTGGAAAAAAAAACGAATCCAAGCTGAATTCATCGAAAAGGTTGGTATCAAGGTTGACGTTGTAAAGCAAGGAACTGGAACAACAAATGACGGCAATACATCACGAAGATTTTTTGAAAATCCGATTCTGACTGCAGAGATCACCAAAATAGATTCAAGGTTGATAACGAGACTTTCTGTCATATTGGAAGTAATTTGCTGCAATTTTTCAATTGATACAGAAAAATTTAAGGTTTATTCTGCAGTGACAGCTAAATTGGCGATTTCGTTATACCCTTGGTATCACATGCCTGCAACAGTTCATAAAATCTTATTACACGGAGCAGAAGTAATACAAAGTGTATCTTTGCCAAAAGGGTTCACTTTCAGAGGAGGCCCAGGAAAGCAGAAATAAGGACTACAAATATTACAGAACCCACCACTCCAGGAAATGTTCTCGGCTATCTACAAATGAGGATGTTTTCCACATGATCATGACATCATCTGATCCCTTTATAACCCAATTGAGACCGGAACCAAAAAAAAAAACCTTCCATTGAGTGTAGAAGCTCTTGAATTAATTAATTAATATTTTTTAATGACTATATAATTTATTTTTATGTATTTATACATTTATTTATTTGTTTATTTATTTATGTAATTAGTATTATAAGTATTTTTTGTAGTGTTTACTTATTAAAGCAAAAAGTGTTACAAAACATAAATTGTTATTTTTTTTTATATGAACAATAAACCCCAAAATTTAGAAAAATCTCAATAACTCATCTTCTAATTGTTATTTTTAATCCAAATTTTGAGGAAATGTGTGTTTCCCTAACCCACACATGTATGTTAAATTTCATTTCTCTCCGATTTATATTACAGGTTTTATCGATTTATTTCCGCGCTCCCATACAAACCGAACCACTGTGCGTCGCCGCCGTGCTCAGGAACTTGGTCTTCAAAGAACAACTTTGGCCACAATTTTGCACAATAAGGATTTGCATTTGTTTCCATTTAAGATTCAGTTGACACAAGAAGTTATAGCTAACCCATGACAACCCCGATTTTCATGAAAAAATCATAATGAGTGACGAGGCACAATTTCATTTGAATGGATAAGTGAATAAATTCTGGGCAATGGAAAACCCTCAATTATAAACAAACAAAGTAGTATACCTTCCCGGCGGACACCCTGTACAAAAAGCTGAAAGGTTTTTTATTAAATGCTTTCATATCGAATCGTAAAAATAAAGCATAATAAAAATTGTAAATAAATTTCTTTCCAACTCATTCATTGTGTGATTGAAATGGTATTCCCAATATAATTTTAGTTTAATCTTCTTTTATTGAAAGTTGAAAATGTGGCCTGTCATTGTAGATATTCAGGTGCAACTTAAACCGCCCACATTATGTTATTTTCTTTTCTTTTTTACTCAACAAAGTTCTTTCAAAAACAATCTTTGTTCGATTTTTGCTTCGCTCAAAATCAAGTATATGTAGGTGGATATTATAATACTTAATAAGATTTTCCATTATAAATTGTGGAGTTCTCTTCCCTCTTTCTTCTATTCATTCACAACCAAGATTAAATTAAAAAAAAAAAAAAAAAAACATTTCTTAAACCCTCTTTTAAAACAAAAATAAAAGAAAGAACACAAATAGAGCGAAACAACTTTGGCTTTCAAAGTTTTGCAAACATACATCTTGAAAGATGAACTTAGACGTTTTTTTTTCAACTTAAGTGCATCTACTGGACATGTAGAAGACAACGATTGTGCGTGTAGACTTTTGATATATGTTTGTATGGATGTAGGTACGTTTCTAAATAAAACCAATATACCCAATTTCGTATATACATTTGTGCGTAGTTTATCTCATAGATACAATTCTCAATATTTATCTATATCTCTTCCTCTCCAACCGTCCGTCGGCCGGCGACATCGAACATAGCCCCAGAGTATAGTTCTAGTATTTCAAAGAAATTCCCATTGCAAAGAATTTCAGACATTTAGGGCAAGACCATATCGATTAAATATCGATCATAAAAATATGCAGTGTTCATACACTACGCATTTCTTGATTGAGCTCATATATTTCTACAAGAAACTTTTTTCACATAAAATCAAAATATATTTATACAGACTTGAATTTTACAGAGGTAAACGTTTATGAAGGTTTAAGAGCCTATATTTTATCCACCTGCCAAAAACACCTGCATGCACGGAGATTGTATCATATAAACTGGAAAATTCTTTTAAATCAACAAAATTAGAAATAAATTGAATAAAATACTTTTGAAACTGAACACAACGCGCTGAACATCATCTTTATTTTTTTTTTTTTTTTTATTTTAGTACAAACGTTTCAAAATTCTGTAAAAAAGTCTATAAGGGCCAGTTTCACAGTGCACACTTAGGGCCAGTTTCACAGTCGACACTTACCGGAATAAGTGGCACTTAAGTTTCTCATACTAAGACTTTAAGGCTCAGTTTAATAGTCTGAGTAAAAGTTACTGAGAAGTGCTTCCCATATTGGCCACTTTCTCTGAAACTGGGCCCAATACTTTGTATGAAAGATCAATGAAATTGAGAAAATTGTACATAAACGGCACATTATCAATTGTTTGTTTAAATGTTTATCGCTCTTTCGAATGTTTTTTGTGTAGAATTTTACAAGCTTCGAAACTTTAAAATTTCCAATAAAAAGTTTTATTATGTAACCGAATTTTATTTGGAACTAGCTGGGCCGCTAAGGCCATCCACTAAAAAACAACCTTTCAAACAAAAAAAAAAAAATTCTTAAATCTGACAATTATTATATTTTTACCCCTATTCACCCTACAAATAACAAAAGTTGAAACAGAATATCCCAAAAGCCATTTCCTAACCGCCTACAGAGCCACCTGTTGAACGGTAATTGAATTTAACTGAAAAACGAAATGTGCGCCTACAGTGCCACCTGTTGAGAATGTTCCGACTTTTCTTTTTCCTAAACTATTGCAGAGCAATTACGAACAAACCCGCAAAAGAAAGTATCCAAATTGGTCCAGTCGTTTTCAAGTTTTAAGCATCCGAACCCACCACGATCCATTTTTATATTAGCTGTGTTTAATTGGTAATTTATAGCTAGCGCAATAATCAAGTACCAATAAAACGCTTTGGCTGTGTTAATAAAACGCTTTAGCAACTTTAGGGTGTGTTCGCTACAAATATCATAGTTCAGATCCATTTTGTCTCCACCAAACTACAAATATCATAGATCACATCCATTTTGTGAGTGAAAAACAACATTAAGGTTCAAGTCATGAATACTTTTCAAGGGCGCCATCTTCATCTTCAAAGCTCTAACTATGTATATCCACTTTTATACTGGCTAATTTATCAACACTCTTTGTTTTTGTTTTTGTTTGCCAAGGGAAATTTTACTGCGCTGGCTATAAAATTACCAATAAAACACGGCTATTATTAGGAATTATATAGATAACTCATCAAATTCGAGCTGTAACACTAGTGGAAGTCCAGTGGGAGATTTTAAAGTCCGAAAAATTGTAAAACAAAAAACTATATCTATATCTATAATTACAGCTGATGTTATCATTTGACATACATATAATTATACTACGCTGTCCTGACATTTATTTTAATACTACAGACAAATATTTGTGTGCTGCAAACATTTATTTAAAGACATGATGGGCAGTAAGTCTTTACATACACGACATATCGTAGGAACTACAACACTCTGAAGTGAAAGACTTCTAGTGTAGTTTATGATGTTCTTGTAGTTTTACCAAATGCCCTAGGTTTTTTACTTGATCTCTAAAGAATTATTTGAAAAATCAAAATAATAGTCACCAATCTAGTGGCATGGAGTGTTTATCTCCGTATCTCTATTCGTAGTCATAAAGCATGAGCTCACAAGTTTTGGTCAAGTAAATTAATTTGTGAATATTTTGGTATACCATTGAATTTTATGCCACACAAATTCAATTTGGAGTTAAGAATGCATTTGAAAGAGGTGTTTTCGTTTGACTCTGGAATTTGTGAAGCAAGTTTAATTCTAATGGAAATCTAAGTACTATACTATATGTGGGTCAAAAGTTGAGCTTTTTTTTTCAATGCAGTTTGTAATATATCCCTTTTTGGCAAAAGCATTTATACAAGTACTGCATTTGCAAAGCTGCCTGTATTGATTTCAAAGTGATTTTGCATTTCACTTATGAATTATTTAATATCGATCTATCAAAGGATAATATTTTTGTATATTTTCTTAACTGATAGGTTGATGGGGAATTTGTCTTTAAAACTCTATGAGCTTTTCATGAGTTATCTAGCATTGCGAGTGAAGTGTGGTGACAATTCGTGTTGTTTTGTTTTAACCAGTTCTTCAAAACTAATTTGTAACTTCGAATTCCTCCCCAAACAAATTGGTCATCATACTCCTATAGCGCTCACAGGTTGACTGTTATTCAAATTGTTTGTGTTTCGGTCACTCTAGAAATAGACGGACCGTTCTGATACAGTCTGTTATATTTTATTCCAGGTGTGTATCCATTTTCTTATTTCTATTTAAACCTCTTAACCTCATAAAAACAAAAAAGTTTTGGTCACGGCTACTGGCTCTTTCCAGGAAGCGACAAGTCCTCCGAGAGCATCTCTTTTGTCACGAGGCACTAATCTCTTCTTAAACGTTGAGATTCGGCAGAAAATTGTAGGTCCACTCGATTCTTGCAAATAAACAATGCGCATACAGGAATTGTTGAGAGTTGTAAATCACTAGAGGCCCTGGTTCTCCGCCAGAAAAATTTCTCTTTAACCTCTTAATTGATGCCAAATGAACCTTCTCCAATACTGACGGAAAAAAACACGAAAACATTGTGTTATCTTCTTTATTACAAAAAAAAATATTAAAAAATTATCATTTTCCATTATACTTTTCATCTAACGGATGTCATTGCAAATTGCATTTTGTTTCATCATAACATTTTTATTTCCGACGCTCTTTGGCTAAGAAACCTATCTGTATAGCCGCCATAAAAAATTACCCTTTTGCTTTCTCAACCCGTCGTACACCTAAAGTTCTATACAAAGAATACACGCCAAGCCAACCAGTGTAAAAGCTTTTTTTAATAAATGTCTCCCTATGCATCGTCAAAACGTTTTTTTTTAAACTATATACTCTAGGTACTGTACTGTGGTTGTGGTATGGAGAGTGAGCTCTATTCTGAAAAAAGCTACATTTTACCTTTGCTAAATGAATAATTTAAGGGCAAATTATGGATGCCTAAAAATAAACCGAAATTGAAAATTTAATAAAAAACAAAAATGTTAAGATGAAAGAAAATACGAAAAAGATATTAAATAATAATTTACTACAAATGTACCTAGCTATTGATTTCAAATTAAAAGAAATTGCCAGTGGGATTGCTACTTTGAAATTTCTACAAAATCTTTATTTTCTTTAAAATTGGTCTAATGATTTTGGATAAACTTAAAAAAAAAAAAAAAACAAAAACTTTTAAAACTAATAATTTTTTTTTTTTTTTTTTTAATTTAGCGCGCACTAAAGGGGTTGTGACTACCCTTAATATGATATACACAGCACGAGCGATTAGGTAGATTGGAGGGGATTGAAAAGGAGACACCGATGCACATTGGTTTTAAATGTGGTAGAGCATTCCACATTCGTGTAGTGCGACTAAGGAAAGAATCTCTGTACTTAACAGTACGTCCGAAGTTGGGCTTAAGGGTAAATTGATGGGCATTCCTAGAAGCGCGGGTATTACGGTTGAATTGTTTAAGGGGAGGAATGCAACTGGCTATTTCACTAGAACACTGTTTATAGAAATAGCGGTAGAATAATGATAGACATGAAACATTGCGACGGTGCTCAAGAGATGTAAATGTTTCCGTTATAGTTCTTTCACCTATCATTTTCAGAGCTCTCCTTTGTATTCTATCCAATAGGCTCAAGTGGGTTTTTGGTGCACCTGCCCAAATATGGGAGTTGTACTCAAGTTTTGGACGAATAAAGGCTTTGTAGATCACAGCCAGATCAGAAGGGAGATTTCTTGCATCGACGGAGGAAACCTAAACACTTAGCAGCGTTTTTGGCTATGTCAAATATGTGGTCGTTCCACAAAAGGTGGTCTGTGACACACATACCGAGTACTGAAAGCTGTTCAGTTTCCTCTATGCAAGTACCGCTCATGGATAGCGGCAAGGGGGGCGGGTTCGTACTTTGAAAAAAGTCCATTGGTTTTCTTGAAAAAATTTAAGCAATTATCAATTTTATATGAGCAAGTTCCTGCGACTCAGTGATGCACTTTATTTACAATTGAATTTGTGCTTCAGAAAATAAGAGCAAAGAATTAAAAAGTGGGAAGGTATAGAGATATATAGATATACAGACATTTAGTACCTATATATCTACAGAACGGACCGGGTGTATCTTATCAACCTACGTTATAGGTTGTTTGTTGTTTGCTAGTGCCTCAGTTAATTAGACTTTAGTTGATTATGACCTTTGGCTGGACAAAGTGGATGCACAGAACAGCACAATATATACAACACCACACAGGCACAAGCACACTTGCTCTGCTAAGCCTTAAAAATAATCATTTTAATGACATTATTTAGAGTGGGTTTGAATAATAAGAAGATTCTATCTTTCGCGTCGTCGTCCGTCACAGGCGGATATAAAAAGAAAAACTCAATATTGCTTCGTTTGAAAAAAAAAAAAAATAAAAAGAACAAAACACCTTTGAAAGGTTGCTGTTTTCTATATAATTCCAGTTAAGATATGAACACTCAAAAAGAAATTATAATTAAAATGCCAAATAGTGATATGATAATCAAAACACGGGCTTGTGATTTGCAAAAGGTAGAAATTTTGTATTTCCTGAAAAGTTTTTGCAAATAATTTGTAAAAGATACTTTCGACAATTGACAACGCTTCTCTCAACATGATAGGTTGCTATGCAACTATGGATTTTATTTGACATGACTTGATGCTTTGATTAGATTATCCTATTTGGTATTAGCGATTAGGTACCTATTAATTCAGTTAAATACATTTTTTGACAAAAAGTGAGGGTTTTACCTAGAAACAAAAATTAAATTTCGCACGTTTATTAAGAGAGGTCTACTGATGAATTGTATAAAAATTCCCGTGAATCCGAAGCGATCGTATCATATCATTTTTTTTTGGGATTTTCATGTTTGTGTAAGAAATTATTTTACCTATTGAAAAATAATTCTAAACAAAGAACGATGCACGGGAATTTATTCCGCGGGAATCTACTCCACATGGGAATTTATTCCACATTTTCTGAAAATCCATCCCACTTTCCAAAGTGGAGTACAATTCCACCCATCAGAGAGAGAATTCATTGCACTTTTTAGTGAGGAAGAATTGCACTTTAAAAAGTGAAGTTATTTCCCACTTAGTGTGAGAATCAGCTTCACTTCTTTTTCAAGACATTATAATATATTTTTAAATTATGCTCAAAAACAGGTTTCTTTGACAATAGTGCCTTACGTGGTGCCGTTGGCTTTATTAAGCTTTGCACAAAGAAATAATGCCATAAAAACAATGGAAATAATGCCAAAGTAATTCAAAACAAAATCTATTACTTAACTTATTAAATTAACAATAAGCTTGAAACAGTGAGGTAGGTATGGGGTGGCATGATGACCCCCTGCAACCCTCCTGCTTGGGATCACTATTGGATTTGGAGTAGGTGCGAGGTTGGTTACCATGCAGAGTAACTACCTCACTATTTACATAAATATATGCCATAAACTACTTTTGATTTTATTGCATTGGACTTTATTTCATGACACCAATTTGTAGAAACATTAATAGCCATATTATTGACTTTTTTCAAAACTAGTTTCATTGCTGAACTAGTTTTATAGATGTTTGAAGGTGCTCAAACCAGGGCCCGTATCGCGTAAGACTAAAGCGATCGCTTTATTAAGTGATTGTCGTTTCTACGATTGCTCTCTCTATCGTTCCCTATAGATATGATAGAGACAGCTATCGTCACAGCCGATTCCACCCCAGTATTATTAAAAAAATATTTCGATACCTAAAACTCGAAAAATTAAAAAATACCTTTGCATAAAACTCTAAATTTATAAAGCCGTGCAAAACTTGTGACTTCAAACTTCTATAAAACTAGTTTTGCTATGAAACAAGTCAATAATATGGCTGTAAGACTTATTTTTAAGTAAAGGGTTTTTCAACAGGAACGCTACAAAAGTAGAGCAACAGCTACAGCAAACGACGCCATATTTCTTGCCGCTTTTTTGACATTTCTCTTCAGTAAGGTTTACTATTTTATGATGGAAAGATATACGAGCCAACAACAGGTCGAAATTATTAAAATTTACTACCGAAATTCGGAGTCAGTGGCCTCAACGTTAAGAGCGCTACGTCCAATTTATGGTCGTCATAATCGTCCTAGCAGATCAAACAATTGAGCGTCTAGTGGAAACATTTGAATCCACAGGCACAGTACAAAATGTTCCCGTGCCAGTGAGACAAAGAAGTGCCCGTAGTGTCGAGAATATTGCTGCTGCTGAGGCTTCAGTTGCAGAAAGCCCAAATGTGTCTCTCACACGTCTTTCTCAAGCGTTGGGCATCTCTGTGACGTCGTTGTGGCGAATTTTGCGAAAAGATATTGGCCTACATCCTTACAAGATTAAATTGACGCAAGAACTGAAGCCGCTTAACCACCAGAAGCGTCGTATGTTCGTGAATTGGGCTGAGCAACAACTTGAAAATGATTCGGATTTTCATCGAAAAATCATCTTGAGCGATGAGGCTCATTTCTGGCTGAATGGCTTCGTCAATAAACAAAATATGCGGTATTGGTCAGGCAGCAATCCATACGTACTCAATGAGTCATCATTGCACCCCGAAAAAATTACGGTTTGGTGTGGTGTGGTTTATGGGCCGGCGGCGCCATTGGGCCGTACTTCTTCCGTGATGATCAAGACCGGCACGTTACTGTGAATGGGGATCGCTACCGTTCAATGATAACCGAATATTTTTGGCCCCAATTGGATGATATGGACTTGAAGGACATGTGGTTCCAACAGGACGGCGCCACAAGCCACACAGCGAATGTCACAATCAATTTATTGGAAACCAAGTTTGGAGAACGTGTTATCTCACGAAATGGTCCAGTCGCTTGGCCGCCTCGGTCGTGCGATTTGACGCCGTTAGACTATTTCCTGTGAGGCTACTTCAAGTCTATGGTCTATGCCAACAAGCCAGCGACGATTGATGAACTTCGTACGAATATCGAACGTGAAATTGCAGCAGTATCGGCCGATTTATGCTTGAAAACCGTCGAAAATTGGGTTCAGCGTCTGGACTTCTGCAAGCGTGCCCGTGGTGGCCAAAATTGAGTTCTATACAAAATGGCATCGAACACAGGAATTTCACAGGAATAAAGAATTTCATTGATATCCAAAACCGTTTTTGTTTTATTTAAAACAAAACTTTTGTAGCGCTCTTATTGAAAAACCCGATATATTCACTTACCACAGATACAAAGAAATGTATATTATCAACTTTGTTGGAGATTTAATTTGCTTCATTTGTGTATGTTACCATTTGTACATAGAACTAACAGTTTCGAAGAAAAAAAACGTGAAAATCTTTAAAAAATGTACATGTTGCTCTCCATCGACCCTAGTGCTCACCTCGGATTCACTGGGACTATTTTTTACAGTTCAGCACAAGACAGCTCTTCGTAAAATGCTAAATCATAAACCTAATCAACCGAACCGGAGAGTAAGAATGCATTTTTTTTTGTTTTGTATTTGATGGTTCCTTAATCTTTCTGTGACCAAGTTTTCATCGTTGTTGAAATGAGGAAGTTCTTGGTTGTTAATCTTGGTCTATGAGGTGCTCCTCGTCTCCAATTATGTACTGTTCGATTTTGGTTCAATAGTGGTATAGGTATAGAATAACATAATTAAGAGTCTGATAAAATAAGGAAATTTTTTTTGTCAAATGTAGGTTAGTGATGAAAATCAAACTCTTGCAATCTGCTGATTTTTTTTTCCATCAGCTGGACAGGTGTCTATAGAACTTGATTTATTATTTTCAACTACAAGTAGGTACATACAATTTTATTGACTTAATAATTTGTGGATAAATTAAATTAATATTTAACAATGAAATGTATGTATATATAAATAGAGTTAAGCTATTTCAGTCAGTTCTTGATTTTTTCATGTCATCCAGCAGCAAAAATCTAGAAATTGCTGAAATCGAATTGAACTTGGTTTTTATATTTTATTATTTTGTTCATGTGATGATGAAATTCAGAGAATAATTTGCTCGCACTATTGCATAGATAAATCTTGCGCAGTTTACTAAAGTTCTTTGAATTTAGTTTGTTGTTATCTTTCAATGGACAACTTACTAAATACATTTTTTAATTTTTCGAAACTATGATATTTAGGTACTTATGTCTCTCAAGTACCCTGCAGGTTAGGTAGAAGGATTTTTCTAAATTTGAAACTCCCCAAATTCAAACATTTTCAAGTTCTTGTCAGTAAAAAATCCATCACAAATGCAAGTGTGTCAAAGTAAAAGACAGTATGGAATAAGTATTTTGATTACTAAAACAACTTCTCCATTGCTGCAAACAAACAACACGCACACAGGAATAGTTGAGAGTTGTAAGTCACTAGGCTCTCCACGAACTGTCACCCCATCAAATTTATTAATTTTTTAATAAATTTGTTTTCAAAATCATAGGATCCGTTATCAATTTAAATAAGATTTTCCTTCTTAAGTAATTTTTGTTCTAAAACAATTTTTTTTTTCTGAAAACTATTTTTATTTTAAAAATAATTGTTGTTCTAAAAACAATTTTTGTTCTAAAAAACAGTTTTTGTTCTAAAAACAATTTTTGTTCTGAAAATTAATTTTTGTTCTAAAAAATTAATTTTTGTTCTAAAAATTAATTTTATTCATGAAATTAGTTTTGTTCTAAAAAAATAATTTTGTTCTAAAAATTGTTGTTCTAAAAATGTTGTTCTAAAAATTAATATTGTTCTCAAAGTATTTTTTGTTCTAAAATCAATGTGTGTTCTTAAATTTTGTTCTGTTCTAAAAACAATATTTGTTCTAAACTCAGCGCTTTAAAAATCAATTAGATACATATTATATCTACTACATATTAAAAACCGCTTTCAGAAAAATCGATCGAATCGTTTTCGAAATATGTATTAATTTTGTTATGCATGTACAAAATTATGTAGGTAGGTACCCACATATATAGGGAAATACAAAATGCTTTATTTAATTGTCTAAAGAAACGCTTGGTATTACGAAAGTCAACTTATCCGATTGACTTAGGCGCCGCGCCAGTTATAATTAGCTTTCATTGAAAACCATAATTGAAAATTTTAATGACTAATTTGGATACGTACGAATCCAAATTTCGCCATAAAACGACGTTTAATTTTTCAATTAACAGTGGTAAGGTAGTTCAATCATTGAAATAATAAAAGTTAATTTATGTGGGCCGAACTATTTCAACACGGTGGGCCAGCTTTACGTCAAGCAATTCATGAGATTATAGTGCACGTGTGGGAGCATGAAGAAATTCTTGAAGACTGGCGAAAAGGTATAATTTGCCCCATACATAAGAAGGGAGATGTCACAACGTGCAGCAATTATAGAGGTATCACGTTGTTGAGTACCGCCTATAAGATACTCTCCTCTATCCTACAAGACCGGATAACCCCATACGCTAAAACCATCATCGGACAATATCAGTGTGGTTTCATTCCAGGCAAATCAACAACTGATCAGATTTTTACCCTTAGGCAGGCGATGGAAAAATGTCTAGAATTTAACATCCCAACATACCATCTGTTTATAGACTTTAAGGCCGCCTACGATAGCATAGCCAGGGTAGAACTTTACAAAGCCATGAGAGAATTTGGCATCCCAAATAAATTGACACGACTATGTAGGTTGACCATGACCAACGTAACAAGCCAAGTAAAAATAGCCGGATTGCTATCCAAACCAATCAACATCTTTAATGGACTCCGACAAGGGGATGGTTTGGCCTGCCCCCTCTTCAACCTGGCGTTGGAGAAAGCAATCCGTGACTCTGGCACGGCAACAAGAGGGACCATCGTCAACAGGTCCAGCCAGATACTGGCTTACGCAGACGACATCCACATCATCGGAAGAACCGAGCAAGCTGTACATGATTCCTTCATCCAGATCGAGCAGGCGGCACAAAATCTGGGGCTGCACATTAGTGAAGGTAAAACATAGTACATGGTGGCGTCGAATGCGAGAGGAACAGTTGGTCAAACAATCAAGGTAGCGGAGCACGAATTTGAAGTGGTGCAGTCTTTTAAATACCTTGGGTCAATAGTAGCAGCCGATAACAATGTAGAAGAAGAAATACGCGGGCGTCTTCTCAAATCCAACAGAGCCTACTATAGTCTGTCAAAGCTCTTCAAATCCAGAAATCTCACCATAACTTCAAAACTGCTGCTGTACAGGACCATGGTCCTGCCAGTACTCACATATGGATCCGAGACTTGGGTGCTTAGCAAAAGGCACTCCGACCTCTTAGCCGCGTTCGAGAGAAAAGCCTTAAGGAGAATATGTGAGGAAGGATGATTCCGGAGACGGTACAATCATGAATTGTACGAAATCTACCTTGAAGCAGATATCGTGACAAAAATTAAGCTCGGTAGACTCCGGTGGGCAGGGCACATAGCTCGCATGAGCGAAGAGGAACCTGCTCGGAAAGTTCTTTGTGGTACATTCTATGGTAGACGACAGCGTGGTAGACCATGCTTGCGCTGGAGAGATGGCGTAGACCAGGACGCCCGGAGCCTTGGGGTGCGCAACTGAGAGACTTGTTGAAGGAGGCCAGGACCGGACCCCGGTTGTCGAGCCGATGATGATGATGATAATGAATTTATGTGGGCGGTTGGCCAAAATGAAATTTTTGTTTGGCAATTATTAATAATTAAGTCACCAACTTTACATATATTTGCATCAAAGTACATATTTACTGATTTTACTTTCTTCATGTCTCAAATTAAACAATCAAATTTTTCAATGAAAGCTATAACTGGCGCCTTAGCTGCGAATAGAAAGAATTGCGAAACCAATGTTTTCGTCTTCTCTTTTACCGTAATGTCAAAATCAAATTATTATTTTTTTAAGTCTGTTCGATGTCTACAACGTGCCAGAAATCTTAACATTGTTTCATGAATTTATGACTTGCATCTCTAGGTAGTAGGTACCTTCAATACAAAATATCTCTTAATACTTTACTGTGTCTGTAAATCCCCTTCAATCACTCAAAAAATAAACCAACATTTAACCTTTGATATAACATAAACCAAGAGAAAAAAAATTAACTCTAAACAAGGACGTTTCCTCACAAACAAGTTAAAGTTTTAATAAACTTCAGTCAATGTCTTCTCAACTCAAACTTAGATAATATTTATTCAACTCTTAGGTCCTGCTCTGGACATATCATTTCCACCAAAGAATTTTCCTTTACCCTTTGTGTTTTTAGCTTTAGATATATAGAATATAACTTCTTGGAAATGTTATCTTTTGTCATATACGTTAGAGATTTCCCAAGCACTCACTTTGACAAATTTATCTTGTTTCTTGAGATACTCATCAACATTTATCGAGAAAATAGAATCCTTTCCTTCAGTATAGATACCTTTACCATTTTCAAATGAAATAACACTCAAGCATTGTAGATAAAAAAAGGAAAACTATGCTATGGGTAAACTAAATCAACATAACTAAAAATCCGATTTGCATAAGTTCTATAATTTCAATCCGGATCTGGAAAAACTTTAAAAAACTAACATAACTTTTATGAAATGATTAAAATAGTTAACTTTTGTTATAGTTGTTTTATAATTGAATAATCCATCAACTGTGTGTGTAAGTGAGTTATGGATTTATATAAAGTTTTTAGTAAAAAGTTATTCATACCATGAGTGGTAGCCATGACCGTGTTTAAGAAGGGGGTCAACTCTATTTAAATCGAAGCGAAGTCGAAATTAATTTTAAACGAAATGCTTTTAAAAAAACATCTAATTCCTATGAACTTATTTAATATTTTTAATTTTGGTTTTGTTAATAGAAAAGTTAATTTTGTTTTAAACAAATTTAAATTATATTAGTAATATGTTGAGTTATGGTAATTGGTGGGGCACAGACATAACTTTACAATGCATAAGGCCACAAAAAATGTATCATGACCCTATGTGCCACACAAGTGGAACATAATGGAATTATGTCCCAACTAGAAAGATTTGTTTTAAAAAGAATTTTGTTTAAAAAGTGATTTTTCTGAAAATCTTTATTTAAAAAAATACTTTTCCAAAATCATAATCTCTCAAATTTCTTTTTAAATTATTTGCAAGGATTTGCAAGTTGAATTTTCAAAAATTTTAATTTTAAAAATTAATTTAAAAAAAAATAAGATTTTGTTGTTATAAAATGTGTTTTTCAAAATAAAGTTTTTAAAATTTCTGCTTGAAAAAAACCTTAAATAAATTTTCAGAAACTTATTTAAAAAAATAAGTTTTCGATAATCTCAGTCCAAGAGCTTACAAAAAATTTTGGGTGTAGAAGCAGCTATATCCAAAAATTATACCTTATGTCGTTTTCGATTGGAATTTTGGACTATTCTACTCCTTTTTTTGATTCCAATCGAATATGGAAACATGGACTTACCAAATGTTTACATTTTAAACGTGTCGCCATTTTACAAATTGGCTGCTTCAAGCGTTTAAAACTTTTGATAAGTAGTCCGACGAAATACATTGTATGTATGTGTGTGTCTGTTCGTCGTCTACTCCTTTATGAAATCGGCAATAGAAAAACACTCAGAAAATGTTAAAATGTTACTAGGAACAGCCAAATAGTTTGAGTAAAAAAGGAGTACAATAGGAGTTTTTATTTGTATTTATTAATTATAATTGCCTTTTGAGAGCAATCTCATTGTAGGCTAGTTAAAGGTTGTTTTTTTTTTTTTTTAATACGAAAATATGTCAAATTGAAAGTTCAGCAACCCAACTAACAAACTCCCGGAGTTTAGCTCTTCAAATCTGAAAAAAAAACTCCCATAAGATTCCTTTATATCCTATTGCTATACCTAAGAATTAATCTCTTGTTATGAAACTCAAATTCGTCTCATAGCATTTTTATTGTAAGAGCTAAGCATTTTTTTAAATTTGAAAGTACTTAAATCCTATATCTTAATCTATTTAAGTCTCATAAATATCCCGTTATGAAAGTAAAACTCTAAACTTCATTTTTTAGTCTTTATAATCCCATAATAATACTTCAATGAGACTATTTATAAATAAGTTTTTTTTTCAAGATTCTAATAGGAGCTACGACGCCAGCTTTGAATATCAAACGAACAGATGTTATAGTTGAATTGTACAGTGCGTTCTTTTTGTTCACAAAACTTGCTTCTGTTCATGATTCTATCGGATTGGTTATTTGATTGGTGGTGGCAGATGTAATTTTAGATTTCAAAGAAAAGTTTGATTGTTTTCGTTGCGAGCAAGTTTCTTTGGTCGATTTTTTGTTCTCTTTGTTTACCTAATTTCGGGGCTGTAGAACTGGTAGTAGTGAATTTGATCATAAATATTATAACAACAATTTTCAGCACCGAAATATACTAAACAAAAAGCACTCATTTCAAACTTAAGGTAGTTAATATTATTAGTGTTATTAAAAAGAGGAAACAATCTGTCGAAAAATCAATCTCATACGTTCTAATGCGACTACAATTTGACGTTTAACTTTCAAACGAAACACATTTATCTGTGTTGCTTTCCGTTTCATCATCATCCAAAGATCTCATAGAGATGTTAAAACAAGAGTTAAAGTACAAATCAACAGCAGCCATGTTGCAATATGAACAAAATGTTTTCACTATATTTTTAGGGTTACCGTAGCTTACAAAAAAATATTCTAAAGAAATTATCTTTTTTGGTTTTCGATTCTGACCAAAGCTTGTAAAAAGTTTTATAGGTCATATTCATCTTGTTTTCTCTTATTTGCTGTCGATATTAGTTGTATAAAAAATGGATTTGTATAACTTAGTATACAGCTACTATATACCAGAGAAGAATGAGAGGGAACATTCTTTTTTGTGTTATGTCATTACACAAGTAAAATGGCATCTTTAAAAATCAGTTATTTTTTTTTCAGTTTTTAATGACAAATATATTGGAAGATTTCAAAAAATCTTAATAATGAAAAAGCGTCATATTTTGTGCCACTCTAGATCCAATTTTTGTCATAAAACCACGATAATGACAATAATTGTAAAAAAATATGGTATGAATGATCGCATTTTGTGAATTGTATAAAACATACTTTAGTGATTTTTGCATCTTAAAAAAATATTAATGGTAACCCTTTTTCTTATTATAATTAATAACAAAATATTTTAAATATGCATAATTTTGGAAGCGCGTTGCTATTTTTCGAAGCAAATGTGGAAATTAGTAGATGCAATTTTAATTGCACCAAGAATGATTTTTACAAATATAATACGTCAATTAACTTATGAGATAAATACTCGCACCAAAAAACACATTATTTTTTGACATGAGAGAATCACGAACACACATAAAAACTATTCGCCTACCTTCTTCTAAGAGAAATTAAAAATGCGAAAGAAATATGTTTTTTTTTTAAGTTTACACACACTCGTTCTCTTTTTAACAACTTCTGTAGGAAGAGACGCAATCCCATAGGAAGAGTTCAGAGAGCTTTCATAGATTTACAAAGCGGCGTCTATAATCGCATAAGAAGAATAAAACTCTTCCTATAGGATCAAGAGGCTCCCATTACTAGGCCATTTAAGGCTTTTAATAATTTTATAAGAATCTAGAAGAACTCCTCAAGAGTGCATTTAGCTCCCTTAAATAAGTCTTGTAGCGCTTTCGGAGTATCTTATGAGATTAAAAATGTTACTTGGGAAGAATATTACAAGTGCAAAAGAAAGTATAAAGGCGATGTAATAATAACAAAACTATCATTCAATTTTTTTAAATAACAAATGATACTCCATTTTTCCTAAAAGACCTCAATTTTGACGATCCGATCAATAAGCTTTTTTCAGCGAACCATATTGGCTCTTCTTTGGAGATTTTCCACAAAGCTAACTATTGAAGAAAAATCTCAAAAAATGTGTTTTTTTTTTTTTAAATCGAAAAAAAGCTGTTAATGGCCGAAAATAAAAGCGATCTAAACTTGGTACTAAGAATAAATAAATAAATGTTTTCCATTTTCTTCTATTTAATTAGTTTAACAGGGAAAATTGCGTAATTTTTAACCCCTTACATCTACTACAAGCTGAGGAAAAAAAAAACTTGGCAGACTTTTATATCCGATGTTATGACACATGCGGTTGGATTTGCTTATAATGTAGTCGATATGAAGGAGAAAAGAAAGTTCAGTATCAAGGATAACACCTAGATCTTTCTTTTGTGCTACTCGATCCAAAGAAAAACTTTCAATTTTATAATCGTTATAAATCGGAGAAGTCTTACGAATACAAGACATGACTTGGCATTTTGAAATATTAAGATGTAGGCTATAATACACCATTCTGCCAGTTTATTCAAGTCATCATTTAATAAAACACAATCGTCAAAGCATTTTATACTTCGAAATAGTCCAAGATCGTTCGCAAAAAGAAGGCACTGAGACTTTTGAAAGATGTTAGGGATATCGTTAATAAAAAGAAGGAACATTAATGGGCCTAAATGGCTACCCTGCGGGACATCGGATGGAACCAATATTGGATTAGAATGATGATCGTCAATCTTAACAACTTGAACTCTCGATGTTAAATAAGATTTCAACCAATCAAGAAACTTAGAATGAAACCCCAGTTCGAAGAGTTTGTTTTGAAGAATGTGATGATTAACGCGGTCAAATGCTTTGGCAAAATCAGTAAAAATTATATCAGTTTGACGATAAGATTCAAAATTATTTACGATGTTATTGGTCATTAATGTAAGATTAGTGTAGTGTAGATCTTCCAGAAATATAGCCGTGTTGGAAATCAGATACAAAGGAACAAAAACAGTATGCCGTCTACGTCAGAAAAAGTCAACTAGTTTCAGAAATTGGTCCCCAATAGAAAATTTGTAATCAATGGTTTAGAAAATAGATTTAGAGTCTTTCTCATTGTTTATCTTAATTTAACCTAGTAAATTTCTGAGTTTCAAAAAAAAAATCAATCCTAATAAAACTGAATTTCTAAAAATCCTGCATTTATACATTTTTGAATAAAATTTTCCTTTACGTTATATGTTATATGCCGGGTCAGATTATTATTAAATAAATTCAAACATTGATATTTAAAGCTTGTCAACCCTATATGCCTTGACCACATTGCACTAGTCAACCAATGCTCAAGTTGTTTGTTTAAACTTTAGAGACAATCTAATAAACTATATAGCTCTCATTATGTATACCTCGATCTCATAATATTAGAAAAGTTTATTTTATGTCAGAATACTGGCGAACGTTTGTTGTTTTCTTCTTCTGCGGCCGGCGGCGCAATCTTGACGTACTGACAAGTTCCACAAAAACCAACAATGTTCCACAAACCTATTTTGACATGAGGAGTGGGAGTCGAAAGCTGATTTGCACATTTTTGAAGTGGCCGTTGCTAGCCCTTCAATTCGGTACCAGTATTTTCGCTGTGCATTAATTTTTGGGCAGTTTAGGCTTTCTGGCAAAACTTCTAGGTCAGTTCGTAAAGCACTTGAACTAAAACTCGCACCTAATTAAGGTCCTAATTCCTGCATCATCAGATTTTTTAATTTCGTTTGCGGTGGTGCCATCTTGATGCACCTGTATTTTTGGTATTTTGAATAAAACTTAAAATTCCTCAAAACAACCAAAGTGATCTGCAGGGGCTTTTGCCTATTTTTAAACTTCAAACTGGTCTTCGTTTTATGATAGAAAGAAGTAACTAGAAGTGCAAAGGCTTTATAATTACCTAAATTTAGGGCTTGCTCAATCAACTTTTCCAGTTGTAAAGGGTTTTCCAATAAGAGGTGTTATTTTGATATTCAAAGAAAAATGGCATTTTTTGAGATAAATGATCGGATGTTAATTTCATTATAAAGAGGAAGGTATGCCGTTAATAATGGAACATAACATCAGCCAAATGGCCGCCACGACCACGCTTACAGGACCATATCCTTTTCATGAAATTTTCCATAACCAAATCGCAAAGTGGCTGCCCTATGTCCTCGATAGCCTTACGAATTCCATCTTTGAGGTCTTGAATCGACGCTGGGCTGTTGGCGTAGACCTTATCTTTCACGTGGCCCCAAAGGAAGAAGTCGCAAGGTGTTAAATCACAAGATCTCGGTGGCCAATTGTGATCACCTCTTCGAGAGATAACACGGTCCGGAAACTTTTCCCGTAAAAGATCGATGGTTTCATTGCTTGTGTGGCACGTAGGCACGTCTTGTTGAAAGTAAACGTTGTCCAGATCAATACCATCTAATTCCGGCCATAAAAAATCATTAATCATCTCTCGATAGCGCAATCCATTGACCGTAACTGTTGCTCCAGCCTCATTTTCGAAAAAGTAAGGTCCAATGACCCCGCCGGACCATAAACCGCACCAAACAGTCACGCGTTGAGGATGGAGAGGCTTTTCAACAATAACTCTTGGGTTTTCCGAGCCCCAGATGCGACAGTTTTGCTTGTTGACGTAGCCTCCGAGGTGGAAATGGGCCTCATCAGTCAAGATGATTTTTCGATGAAATTCCGGATCATTTTCATGCATTTCAAGGACCCAATCAGCAAAGACACGACGTTGTTGATGATCAGCCGGCTTGAGTTCTTGTGTTAACTGAACTTTATAAGCCTTAAGACCCAAGTCTTTATGCAAAATACGGTGTTATGACGTTTGTGGAATGCCTAATTCCAAAGAACGACGAGGAATGGACAAACCTGGGTTTTCTTCAACACTTTGGGCTACAACAGCAATATTCTCAGTTGTTCTTGAGCGACGTGCACGGGTTTTATTCTTCACATTACTAACTTGTCCCAACAGCTCGAATTTGTCCACCAATTTCTGTATTGCGGTCCGACAAGGTGCTTCACGACGACCCAAAAATGTTTTAGTTTTACGAACCGTCTCTGCCAAATTTTCATCATTTTTATAGTGAATTTTAATAATTTCAATGCTAGTTTTGGGAGAGAAGATATCCACCTATGTTTTTTTGCTTCTGCAATGCAACAACTTGAATTTGAATATCGCTATAGCTTATAGAAAAAAAAAAGTTATACTTAGCTCTGGCAAGTCTGGTATATCGCGATATCGTATAATCGTACTAAATATATCAAACTATTTAAAATGCGTCCCTACAATATTGATGGTGTCAATAATTTACGTAAGCTTCGTAGAGAACTAGAAAAAAACGTAAAAAAATTAAAAACATAACTCAACTCGAAAATCATTTTCCCAATTTTTGAAAGAAGCGGGAAACACTCTAAGGGAAATATTAATTGCGATATCTTCCAATATTTGAGAATATTTTAGGTATGGTTAAAAATATTTTTAAAATAATTCCGAACAACTTCTCGGCCAGTGTTTCAAATATTTTTTTTTTTTTTTTGATTTGTCATCCTAAACACTTCATTTTAAATTCTATACACGTCCCTGGCAACAAAAAAAATCTTAACTATTGAGTTGAACATAATTTCCATATATACATAAAAACCCCAACAATAGAAAATCATACAAAATCGACAAACCATAAAGAGTTTGTCCTCCAAGTACATTTGAAAAAAAAGAAGGATATAATCCATGTTCGATGTAAAATCCTTTCCTTCCAATCATCGTTTTCTATTTATTCAAATCTCTAAAATTCTCATTCTGTACAACCCGCACTCAACTCAAAACAACTCAATTCAACTCCCGATAGGTCAACATGTTGAAAAGCTAATAAGACAAAAGACTCTTTCCGGAATTTTTGATCCAAAACCTAGATATCCTGTAAACTGCATTAAACCTATTCACCAAAAATTCAATTTTCAATAAATAAAGGATTTACCTATTCAAACATGTCTGCTACCGCCGGCCGCGCCGCCACCATCACTGCTGTGCTGTGGATAGATTCTTAACACTCAACAACCAGCCCATCGAACCGAAACTGGGGTTCTGATTTTTTTTTTGTTGCCAACTTCCTACCAAATTGAATAAGGTGGTACCCCCGCCGCCGGCCGTGCCCTCTGTCGTTCGTTCTCGTCATGTATTCGATAGAAAGGATGTCATATTATTTTTTTTGTTTTTTTCAAAAATGGACTCTACTGTCCATCCCCAGCCCCACACGTGCCTCTGTAGATTATTGAGCAGAAAAAAACCCGTTCTCCTTTGAATCCATATATCAAGGATATGTGCCGTAGGTATATGCGGCCTTTGTTCCAATATTATCCAACATCTGTATATATCTCCGTTGTAGGTCCCTCAACTCTCGGGCTTCATTGTGCCGTTTGTGTGTTTTAGTGTATTTGTTGGCAGAAGCGTTCTTTATATTGGATTATAAGGGTTCAATAATAATCAAGTCAGTCCAAGTGCTGTGTGTTGGCAGTGGACCAGGTTCGGATGCAACAATTTGCTCAGTATGAAATTGTCGATAAGATATCTCCCCAAAGCTATTAAGCTTGTTTGCAAAAAAGTAGTAACGATTTTTCTTCTCTAAGAACTGAGAGCATATCTCATAAGAATGTGCCGTCAAACATTGCAGACAATATGAGTTATTTATTGATTTACGGAAATGGGGCCCCAAATATGGTTTTGCCAAGAGTCATGACTTAGTGCGGCCCTGGATGTGTACCTACCTCTAGCCTCGATGTTCAGCGATGAGAGAAAGAAAGTGGTTCATAGCAATACCTAGAAGTAGAGATCTTTGTCGGTGTTGTCGTTGTCAATTTGGTCGTCACCGCCGCCGCGCCGCGCCGACCCTTGGGGATGTGTTGTGTGATGTAGTCAATATGATGAGTGGATGCTAGATGCTGCTGCCGATGATAATAGCTATAGGTAAAGCCACGAGAAATGGAGGACGAATACCTATACAACAACCTACTACCAACCAAGTGTTGGAGCGCTCCTGGCTCTGTCATTCCCAAGTAGTAGGTATTAGTGTTTTTTTTTTTTTTGTAATTAAAAGCGCCACACTAACAAGGTGTGTCAGTCAGTCAAGATCTTCTCTCTCGAATAGATTTGGCTTCGTGTGCCGTCTTCGCCGGTAATTTATATTTGCGTTAGTCATCAAGTCATGTCAACAATTAAAATTTGACAGCTTCTTATAACAAACTCCTGACGTGGATCTGTATATTGTTTATTTTTAATTTTTGCATAATTAATTTGTGATTTGAAAAAAAAAAAAAATGTTTAATTTGTTATAGTAAAGTAAATACACACTCAGCGTCACTTGATTGAGGTCAAATGTTAGTTTCAATCAATCCCTTTTTCGCGATGCAAATTTAATCGATTTTTAACTACAATATAATTTGTAATTGTGGTTGCGTTGCACGTGAAAAATATATAAAAGTGTTGGCTTAGTGCATTATAATTATGTTATTTTATTAAAATTGTAATTAAAGGCGAAAAATTACGTGAAATAATAAAGTAAAATCAAATAAAAAAAAAAACGAAGTGAATTTAAGTTATACTCAAACTACCGTTTCTAAAAAAGTGGGGACTAAAATAATATTTTCGAAAAATAAATTGTCAGCCAATGTCAACGGAAATAAACCACTTAATATTTTACTTGTGATTAAGGGTGTCTGTTTTTCGTTAAAAAAGTAAACTTCTCTCTTTAACCGAATATGACAAAAAAAAAAACTGATTCTTAAAATTTGGCAATTGTCTTTCTGTCAAAACTTCGATCTACAGCCTTTACCGCTGAAGCATTTTTTTTTTTGTTTCAAACTTGGTATTTAAGGCTCAAAAATTATTCTTCAAGGAGGGAATTAGCTAGTTGTTTTTTAATTCTTTCCGATCCATTATTCTTCAAATAAAAAGAACATTGTCTGAAATGAATAAAAACGGAGCATATGCTCAGAGTAAGTGCTCAATTAAAAAAAAAAAAAAAAACTGAGCAGTTAGTATTAAGATATTCAAGGCCTTTATTCATACCAAATGCTCTGAAAAGTTGGAGTTCCTGGATTATCGTGTTCAATATGGGTTCAGATTGGAATAAACCAAACACTTAAGCATAGCCCCATAGAAAAAAATCAAGAATTGTTAAATCGCACGAACGAGGTAGTCAATTGTCGGGTCCATTTCTGGATATAAATCGTTAATTGAATTCCGATTTCAATTAATCGATTGTTTGAACAATTGTGTGACATATTGCGCCGTCTTGCTTAAACTAAATTTCGTCCAATACCTATATAGCGGTTTTCATCAAACGTAACTTTTTGTCCATCTACATTGAAAAAAGTTATATGAATTCGTTCGATTTCTATGTTTGCTGTTTCGAATGCGAAAATATTGTGAATTTGCAAAAACCCCTACACCAAAATTGAAATGTATGACGTTTCGAATTCGGTTTACTGATTTTATAAAAATCGTTTGAATACTAGCTAACGTTTTTTGCATCCGTGGGGAAATCAATTCCGTTTACTGATTTTTCTCGGAACGGAAATCAGAACAGGGGTGATTAAGTAAGGCTTTTAAATACTACAAGCGAAATTTGTATTTAAATACGTACAAAATAAAAAAAAAATAGAAGTTATACACTGTAAAAAAAAACCAAAATCTTGAGCTAGGAAATATTTTTTTGCAAAAAATTGTCTCATATGACTTTATTTTAAACAAAATTAAAGAATGAGCGAATATCTTGTTTTAAATTAAGTGTTTTTCTTTTTTTTTAATTTTTACTATTTTTTTGATTTTAGAAAATAACCACTCCCGCCTAGACTGGAGAATAAAAAAAAACTCTCCCCTCTGCCTCACGATATTGTTCTGGTCCTTACCCGACCTAGTCGCCAAAGCTTATGAAGATGCGGGGTGAAAAAGTGTAAACAAATCTAAAAAATCGGCAATAACCCAACAAATTTACTCTTCTCTACCCCGCAGCTCCCTAAGTATCGCTTCTAGCGA
The DNA here is from genome assembly GCA_932273885.2 of Leucozona laternaria. Taxonomy (NCBI): domain Eukaryota; kingdom Metazoa; phylum Arthropoda; class Insecta; order Diptera; family Syrphidae; genus Leucozona; species Leucozona laternaria. Next base: position 43,166,146 of record OW026368.1, on the reverse strand, counting down.
AAATATGAATAAAACTTTTTATATAGATATTTTAATTGCCTTTCATTTTGTAGTGTGTACTTTTCCGCTAATACGCTTGGTTTTTAAAATATTCGCGAAATACTACAAATGGGGACCTTTGCCCCCCCCCCTTCTTGACTAAAGCTCCGGGCCTGGGCTGGGGACTTTTTGTATGTTTTACCTGGGAATCACCTTTACAGTTTTAAACAATAACCCAGACTACATGATTGTTCGCTTTTATTTTTCTTTCGTTAGAAAATTGACGGTTTGAATTTACTGAAAAGAAAGATTTTTTTTAAGAAATAAGTAGTTTTCGTAATTTTAATTTTTCTCAAAAACTAAAAGATCTACAACCCTCTGGTGTTGAGCAATCGACTTAAGATTAATGGCAGCAATAAAATACTAAATAAAAATTTAGTACTTTAGAGCAACACAATTTGAAAAAAAAAATAATTTTAAGTTAAATGTTTTTATTTTTTTCAATTTTTTTAATTCCAAATTATTTTTTTTTAACTGTTGATGAAGATAACTTGGTTTAGCAATAAAATAATAGAAAAGGTTTTTGGGTTTTCAAAAAGCTATAATATAGTATTGTAATTGCTTTCGTTGTTTTTAAATGGGTGCTTGTACACTTTAAACCATTGTTTTAGGAAATGATCTCCCCCTTATAAACAGGGGCAAATAGGCCCCCCAAAATCATTTCACATAGTACTGCTTACCTTTGAAAATACAGTGTTTTACATTTTACAACAAACACTGTATCAAATAAATTAAATAAGGATATTTTAACCCCCACCACCTTCTTTTACCACATACCATCTCTCCCATTACAATAATGGAATTATTATATACGAACAAGCATTTATTTTTTCTAATAGTTCTGGGTCGATTGATCAATAAACATTAAATTTGTAACGCAATATCATGGTTTTTTTTCAGATTTATTGACATTTCTAGCCCCCACATTTCTCTTAATATTGCTCTTAGCGAAAATATGAATAACACTTTTTCTGTAGAAAATTTAATTTACTTTCATTTTGTAGTGGTGACTTTTCCGCTAATACGTTTCGTTTTAAAAATATTTGCGAGATACTATAAAAGGGGATATTTACCCCCCCCCTCTCCTGTCTTAAGCTCGCGGGCCTGGACCCCTTGTACCTGGGAGTCACCCCTACTACTTAAAAACAATAACCCAGACTACATGATTTTTCGCATTCATTTTTCCTTCGTTGAATGGACTATGGTGTTTACCTACCGATACTCGTATTTCCTCATTTTTGAGGGTTCTGTAAGGTGTTCCTCAGGGGTCCATACTAGGTCCGCGGCTTTTCTCCCTAGTTATTATTGATCTTCTTTTACGAGACTACTGTCGCTAACGTGAGCTTTACATCTTATCCAATGCTATTCAAGTCGTTATTAAATTTTAACTGGTTCAAGCTCTTTTTGTACCATTAACCCTGATGCAGGTTCTTTCCGAAAGTTAGAACTTGCATTTAACTCTAGAATACGTTATATATTTTTAGTTTTTCAATTAGAGTGGGTAGGTGTTGAAACGGAACATTGTGGCGTTCGATGTGTGGCACGTAGCGCCGTTCTGTTGCTACCACATGTCGTTCACATCAATCTATTGTATTTGTTTAGTTCTGCTGCATTCAGTGGGACACAGCCTTATAGCTAGAGAAAAATTCAATGCTTATAAGGGGTTTTCCAATAAGAGGTGTTATTTTGAATAGCCCGCTATTTCGGTAGCTGTCATTTTTTGACATTTGACAAGTAGAAACGCCATTAATAAAAATGGAACGATACACGCTTCAACAACGCATTGAAATTATTAAAATTCACTATAAAAACTAAAACATTTTTGGGTCGTCGTGAAGCACCTTGTTGGACCGCAATACAGAAATTGGTGGACAAATTCGAGCTGTTGGGACAAGTTAGTGATGTGAAGAATAAAACCCGTGCACGTCGTTCAAGAACAACTGAGAATATTGCTGTTGTAGCCCAAAGTGTTGAAGAAAACCCAGGTTTGTCCATTCCTCGTCGTTCTTTGGAATTAGGCATTCCACAAACGTCATTACACCGTATTTTGCATAAAGACTTGGGTCTTAAGGCTTATAAAGTTCAGTTAACACAAGAACTCAAGCCGGCTGATCATCAACAACGTCGTGTCTTTGCTGATTGGGTCCTTGAAATGCATGAAAATGATCCGGAATTTCATGGAAAAATCATCTTGACTGATGAGGCCCATTTCCACCTCGGAGGCTACGTCAACAAGCAAAACTGTCGCATCTGGGGCTCGGAAAACCCAAGAGTTATTGTTGAAAAGCCTCTCCATCCTCAACGCGTGACTGTTTGGTGCGGTTTATGGTCCGGCGGGGTCATTGGACCTACTTTTTCGAAAATGAGGCTGGAGCAACAATTACGGTCAATGGATGGCGCTATCGAGAGATGATTAATGATTTTTTATGGCCGGAATTGGATGGTATTGATCTGGACAACGTTTACTTTCAACAAGACGGCGCTACGTGCCACACAAGCAATGAAACCATCGATCTTTTACGGGAAAAGTTTCCGGACCGTGTTATCTCTCGAAGAGGTGATCACAATTGGCCACCGAGATCTTGTGATTTAACACCTTGTGACTTCTTCCTTTGGGGCCACGTGAAAGATAAGGTCTACGCCAACAGCCTAGCGTCGATTCAAGACCTCAAAGATGGAATTCGTGAGGCTATCGAGGACATAGGGCAGCCACTTTGCGATTTGGTTATGGAAAATTTCATGAAAAGGATATGGTCCTGTAAGCGTTGTGTTGTGTTCCATTATTAACGGCATACCTTCCTCTTTATAATGAAATAAACATCCGATCATTTATCTCAAAAAATGCCATTTTTCTTTGAATATCAAAATAACACCTCTTATTGGAAAACCCTTTACCTGACAGGGAATACTCCAAGTTTGAAAATAAAATCACTTCACAAGTTTAAGCTGAATTTCTAGACGCAAAAATAGAATTGCGGGGTGAGAAACAACAAGTAAAAACAAGACCTCAATCAATCGAAATGGAGTGTATTTTCGCACGCACTGGGAGCTAGAAACGGATCGGGTCACACACTAACTATAAGTCATCACGATTATAATAATTAATTTCACATTTGAGCTTTAGAAGTTTTATTATTTTGATGAAATAATAAACGAACTCCTTCTGCGGCAACTATATATGTAAGAAGGCGGTTTCATTTAAACTTATTTTCTGTTTATATTTTTTAGTATGTAGTACTAGGTGGGTGGTATTTTTTGTATTTTGTTTTCACACACAGGTAAAGGTATAGCACCTAAGCGACTGAATATTTTTCCTTTTAATTTTTTTTGTTTTTAATTGACTTCAAACACACACATGCGGCATATTCAAATTTTCAATTAGATAATGTTGATTTCCTGGTAGAAAACATTTTTTTTAGATCGACACTTACATTAGTGTTATTTGAGTTGTGTTGAGTGTCAGGATGTGATGGGCGCTTTCGGTGAACAATAAATTGCAGTTTTTGAGTTTTGTGTGAAATGTGAACTTTTTATAGGTTGTTGTTGTGTGTTTTCGACCAAAAAGAAATTCAATTCTTGTTTTGGAGTGATTTTTGATTTAAGTTTTTTTTTTTATTCGAAGCAAATGTCAAAGGATTCGTTAACATGGAAAATTAGTTATCCAGGAGTTTTAATTTTCTATGAAATATCTTGATCTGTTTTTATTGAGTGACGTTTTTTTTTTTTTTGGAATTATGTAAACATATGAGCATTAGGAACAGTAGTCAGGACGAGAGTTTCCTCGGTCTGGTTAAAATTGTAAAACTTCAGTGAAGTCTTGTCGGTTTGTTTTTAGTGTGAATTTGGATGAAATATCGTATGAAGTAAGGAGCCAAAAGGTTCTTAATGTTGCACTTTAAAAAATGCAAAATTTTTCTTTTCTCTCGATACATTTCAGTCCAAAAATGACGGTCTCGTCTGGGATGCATTAAAAGCAGTATCGTTCTCGGACTCAGTATTGTCGAAAGCATTATAACAGAGAAATAATGTTTTAAAATTTGCGCAAACCAAAGATGAATAAGCTTTGCCCAAAGGGAAATTAATTTGAGGTGTGAAAATAAAAAAAATAAATTCGCTCGAAATTTAAAGCAATGAATATTTTCTTAAATAATGCTTTCGACGGTCCTGGCGCAACCACTGGTTTTGAATTAAATTCTTCTTACAAATAATTTCTTTGCTCTGAACTCATACAAACTTTCATACACAAACCATATTTTCTAAAAATATTTACTTAAAATAAAAAAAATATTACGGCAGCACTTACAGTAATGTGCCATATATTTTTTTATGAACTTGAAATCCTTTCTATTTTTCTCTAGAAATAAGAAACCCTTGAGTATGAGAGCTGTCGTGAGAAAATTTGTTTGTTTTCGTCGCTCTGCTCAACTCTCGCATCACCGCTCTGCCCAGTATGTGTCCAGCCTTAGAGTCATTAAGTTTTTGAAAAGTTTGAAATTTCTAAGAATGACTTTTTCAACACTTCCAATATGATATTATTGGTAATGACTCAACCTACAAGCTCTTGTATTTTGCCGCATTTTGTGTGAATCATCCTGTTTTTATCAATTGAAATGGAGGGCCACTAGGGCGTATGTGGAATAAATAATATTTAAATCTTGTAAAGAGTAAACAAAAAGGGGTTGTTCGACAGTATAATCGAATACAAAAATTGATATAAGCCGAGTGGAGTTCAACAATCCTGAAAAATGCCTTTAAACTTAAACTTAGTTTTCTTTAAACTTCTAATATTCTTTTGACGATTATTCTTATCAGGCGTATTCATGCAAGGGTCGAAAACATTTTTACTATTTGAAAAAGTTTAGTTAATTAAATGTTAAGATTTGTATGTGAAATAATTGACACATATTCCCCAACGAATTTTGTTGCGCAAAGTGATATTGTACACTTAACCTATAACTTCACAAATTGAAAGAAAAAAATGCTAGGTACCTAGTTGTTCTTTGTTCATCGTCAACCAACGCGTTTCAATGCCGAAAGGTTCAAGATCCTAAAAAAACAGTCGATATAAGTGCGCTTAAAAGCCTGTTAGTTTAGTTCTTACCGTATCGGATTGTCAATATTAAGTTCATTTAATCAAGCTACAAGAGCGCTTCAAAATAATTTTTGAAGGGCACAAAAATGTAGGAACTAAAAACGTAATTGAGTTACACCTATTTCATTGAATTTTTGAACAACGACAAAAACTTAAAAGTGCTACCACCAATTGTTTACGAATTAATTTATAATTCGTTTATTTGGCTAGAGACACCTATTTCATTCATGGAAAATAACGTAATTTTACACAAAAAAAAAAAACAAACAAAAGAACACGAACAAAAATCAAAGCCAAAAAGCTGCTATAGCATTTACCCAAATGATTAAAAAGACATTCATAAAATAAACTTACCACTTAACACAATTAAGATCTTTAGAGCAACTTTAACAATGAATTTAAGTCAAATTAAGGGAACCTCATTTCTGTTGTTTTCACTTTTCTCAAAAAAATAGAAGTCTTATAACATATACCTACTCTTTAATTTTTTACCAAAAATTGAAGAGAGTATTTAATATGAACAACAAAAATAATATTAAAGAACGTTAACTTAAAAAAAAAAAAAATGTAAACAATTTTTTTTTTTTTTTTTTTTCAAAGTTTCGAGTTTATAAATTCCTGTTTTCAAAAATTATTGTTCAAAACAACTTGATTTAAAAAAAAGCTTTAACATTATATTATAATTGTCGTCGTTGTTTTTTAATGATTTTTTTTTGCTTTTAAGTCAATTTTTTTACTAGAAAATATCCACTCCCGGAAACGCGGGAAATAGATTGCCCATTCCATACAATTTTGTTTCTTCTCGGCACAATCTACACGCTCTAGTTTTTTTTTAATCGCAAATCAGCCTCTTATAAATTTTAAATTTAATTTTTTGTCCGTTTTCTTTCTGCCTATACACTGTTTTTAAATAAAATATATCATTAAAACATATCACAACATTTATTGATGCGTCACACAATGTAAAAGATACTGTTTTAATAACTTGCTAAAACATTTCAATTTCCCGCCGTAACTAATTTTTATTTTGGAATACCCTGTGAACACATAAATATCCATGAACTCTTTTTCTTTACAAAATCCACTTAATTAAGACTGTTTTTAAAGTTTTATTATAAATTTCTGAAAAAAAATCTTACTTCAGTCAATGATTCCGGAACACTGTGCAAAGAAATTTTCTGAATTTACCATTTTTATAGACTTGGAGATTTCCTAAGAAACTTGTAGCGATATCTTAATGCTTTCAAAAGCTATGATTTTTTGCAGCGAAAAAAATAATTTGGATCACAGTTCGCCGCCGCTCTGCTAGCCTGCCTGGCCTGTTTGGGTTTTTTCTACATTGCATTACAATTCCGTGTGAACTGGGCCTAAGTTTTTTTTTTAACAAATTTAGAATAATACTGATTTGATTACTAAACATTTTGTATACATTTTTAAATTAGAAATATCCATTTGGAATAAAATTTTTTCTGAATTGTTCGGAATTCGACATAGCGAAAATCTTCCACCTGCGGAAGAATTTGCAATTGTTTGTTAAAATGTTGCAGACTTACTCACTGGCATGTTTAAGTTAACCACTCGGCAAACAATCGAACTTGGTACGACAACAGGTAGCCCCGCCCTCAAACATCGATAAAATAAAAGTCTTTTGGGATTTTGGTGAGACCAAAGACAAGTAAAATCAACTCGAGGGAGGATAGTTCTAGAACCAATTATACTAGCACCATGTTCCAAAATTTACAAAGCCCTTTTAAACTCGTCTAATCTCTTTTTGAACTTATATATAAGCCATCCGCTCCCAGCAACTAAAGGGTGTGTGTGTCGCACATCTCCAACCAACAAATGGATTGAACACTTTTTGAGAAAATGCAAAATTTTGCTAAGCCCATTTAAGCATGGCGTATGGCAATAACGCCCAGCGAAATAACGCCCAAATCGATTTTTAAATATCGCCCAAAAAAATTCTGAACAATTGTTGTTGTTTTTTTTTTTTCTCGATTTGGGTGTTATTTCCATTTTTTTTTTTAGTTTTTTGTTGAAAGGAAAAAACGCCCAAAATAAGAATTTCAAAAGTTAAATGGGAAATAACGCCCAAAATTTTAAAAATCGCCCAAAAAAATCCAGAGAAAGGAAATAACGCCCAAATTCTAGGAAAAAACACCCAAATCAAAATCTTGCCAATAATTGTACTGAAACAACTCCGTTTTAAATCAAATCAACTTTATTTCGAGGCGAGGCTGGGTGTATGCAGTTTCTTTAAATCCAGATTCTTTAATGCAAAAGAGACTTTGCATTCACCCCGCCTCGCACCTACCCTAAATCCTATAGAGTGTGCTTAAGCACTGTTTATGCGACGCAAGTTTCATTGAAATTTCAGTTTGGAAATATCGCCCAAAATTGACGAAATAATGCCCAAATTTTACAAAAACAATTAACATTGAAAATATTTGGGTGATTTTTCCAGCTGGAGATTTGGAAAATCGATATTTTCTTTCTTTTTGGTTTTTTTTTTTTTTTGCTTAAAAAAAAAAATTTAAAACCATCTTTTATAATTTAATTTAATAAATACATTATTTTTTTTGTGAATACTTAACTGAATCAGAAAAATATAGCCAATCAATACTTGTTATAAAGTTATTTCAATGTGAAATAAATGAAAAACTAAAATTTATTTACTAAAAAACATATTTATTTAAAATCATGCTCACAATCCGCTTTAAGTAGAAAATAATTCGTTTCATTTTTTTTACTAATTTAAAATGAATTGTTGACACGAGAAGTTTATTTTGTATAAAATCCCCACTTGATTGTACGTCATTTTCATATACAAAAAAAAAAATCAATAAAAGTTTTGTAAAAAAGGTTTATCCTTTCTTCCATATTTAAATTGAACGGGACAAAAAAAAATCCAAAACCCCCTTATCAAGTCAACCTGAATAAACTTTTTAATTCCACGCGCAACTCCCACGCAATTTATAGGAAATGGATAATATCCGAATAGGTATGTCGTATGTATGCATATCTAAAATTGTACAGATAGAAAATGCTGTTTCTTCCATTTTCTGTTGGTTGGAAATATCTGTTGCAATTCTCGAAACTACTGCACACTGAGAAAAAATGCAATTTTTTTGAAACATTTTTTTTTTTAATTTGTTGTATCGTAAAACTGAAAAAAAGATATCCTATCTGTTTGTTTTACAGACGAGACTAGAGAAATGCCAATTTATAATAGTTATATCAGTTTTTCTCCATTTAAGTAGGTGTGAATTGACGAACTTCGCGCGGCTTGAAAAAAAACTCTGGGTTCCCTAAGTATGCCGACCAACAAAGGGATTGGCCTTGCGAAGTCCCATTTACAGTACTTTTATAAACGCAACTAAAGGGTGTTTTTTTTTTAACGTGTGGTTTTCAATCTGGCAATACTTTTTTCGGAGTTGGTCTTTTTGACAGCTGTCTCTTGACTTATGCCCAGTTTAGTTTGCCATTTCATAATGAATAGACTTACTTCTGAACAACGTTTGGAAATTGTGCCCAAATGGGCCCAACACAAGATTGCCGTTGATCCCAATTTTCATAAGCGAATTTCGTTTAGCGAAGAAGCTCACTTTTGGTTGAATGGGTACGTTAATAATCAGAATTGTCGTTTTTCGAGTTATAATAATCCACAAGCCATTGTTGAGACGCCGTTACATCCTCAAAAAGTCACTATTTGGTGTGCTCTATGGGCAGAGGGAATCATTGGTCCATATTTCTTCAAAAATGAAGCCGGCCATAATATTACAGTCAATGGGGAACGCTATAGAGCCATGATTAATGACTTTTTCGTGTCTGAATTAAAGGATGTTGATGTGGACGACCTTTGGTTCCAACAAGACGGCGCTACATGCCATACAGCCAACGAAACGATCAATTTATTGAAGGAAACTTTTGGTGAGCGCATTAACTCGCGTCGTGGGCCTTTGGCGTGGCGTCCAAGATCGTGCGATTTAACACCGCTTGACTATTTTTTGTAGAGTTATGTGAAGCCGCCCCTCTACACATATAAGCCCGAGACGATTGACGGCTTGGAAGAGAATATTCGGCGCGTTATTGCAGACATACGGCCACAATTGCTGCAAAAAGTTGTCGAAAATTGGGCCTCTCGGCTGGAATTTATTCGAGCCAGCGGCGGCTGCCACTCGCCCGGCCCGAAATCATTTTTAAAACATAATGGCAAACCCTTATCTTTATAATAAAGCTAAATTCTTCGCCATAACATTAAATTATGTGCGTTTTATTTCTTCTTGAAAACCATACGTCTAAAAAACACCCTTTATTATAAATTATCTTGTTTAGAGTCACTTCCTCACACGCGTTACTGCGTCACTTTTGCATCCCTTCAGCTATTTCTTTGACGTTTGATTGAGCTCTGAATATCTAAAAAGTTCTGTTTGTTTTGTTTATCTCAGGTTTGCAACTAAGTTTTGTGAGATTTTGTTAAAAACTAGTGATTTGGAAAAAATTGTGGTAACCAAAAAAACTATGGAAAAACTTGTGTTTTTGATGTAGGTATAGGTTTTTCTCGAAAATAGTTTTAATAGTTGGTGTTTAAAGTCCATACAAATGCATATCATCAAATCATATACAGTTGATGAATATTTAAAGAAATGCCCGTGTAAACCTTCTTACTAGGTTTTTTTCCTGAGTGTATATGAAATTTTACTACAAAAAGGAAATAATAAATACCAGCATCCGCATCCCCATACCTTTAGCTTGAGGCTATATATCTATTGTTTTGTTGGAATTAATTTTAAGCATTTAAACAAAACATATTCATATAATATACTTACATATATGCATGTATGAGATAGACATGTACCTAGAACATATATTATTTCCTTTTTTTTAATTTCATCCTTTCGTTAGTATAATCTTATTTTAATTAAGCATTTGCTTGTCATGTAAATGAGTTATAAAAGAAGGTTTTATATTTTTTTTTTTTTTTGGTTTGGTTATAAGTAAATTTAAGCTTCATTGTGGGTGTGCAAGTTAGTCTCTAGGGATTGACTGCTTAAAATGCATTGTGTGTCAGGATAAAATTGATACAAAAGGATAGGGTTGGGTAGAGTAGGGTTGGAGTTGAAGTTGGCATTTTTGTATGCTCTTTTGGCTGTTTTTTTTTTTTGTACTGTTGACTTTTACAAAGTACCTACTTAAAAATTGCAATTAAGGAGTTCGTTTTTATTTCAAGATGCCGCCCGCTACTGCTTTGTGAAGCATTTTATTCAAAGTACCTATATACTTACTTTTATTTTTAAACTCACGATTTTTTTTTTAATTAAAATAAAATACAACAACAAAATTATTACTGATAGTGTCAATAGAACGTGCTTAGAATTTTTTAATAAATAAACATCATAAACAAAAATTAAATCGGATAAGATGACTTTACAACCTTCGATTGCCTTATTGATTGGTAAGTTATTGACTTAAAAAAAAAAAAAAAATTAAATTAAATTTATTTCTTTGCCACACACGTTGATGATTGTTATTTGTGTACTTGAATAATATAAGAAAGTGTTATAAATAAATTAGTACAATAATTACCTGTATCTTGTAACGATTTATATGAAAATGCACGATTAGGTTGGTCGTGTTTGTTGTTGCGGTGATGATAGTCACTGTGTATTTTGTAATAAAACTTCGAAATAAGAATAACAGTAAACTTGTTTGATTTTAATCTAAAATTCTTTTTTTTTTTTTTGGTTAAATCAATATTTAAGCACATTCATTTTTTAAGATTTTAAATAAATACATGAATGAATCCCACAAACTTGATACTTGTAAAATGTCTGTGCTATAAAATTGAATTGATGGGTATATTTCATAAAATTGAGAATCTTAGGGCTAGTTTCAAAGTTAGAAAAGTGACACTTAAGTGGGGAATGTGAAAGATTAAGAGCCAGTTTCACAGTCGACACTTACCAGAATAAGTGGCACTTAAGTTTCTCATATAAGGACTTTAGGCTAAGTTTCATGGCCAGGGTAAGTGGAACTTAAGTCACCAACATCGAAGACTTAAGTGCAACTTATTCAGGTAAGTTTGAACTGTGATATTGCGCATTAATTTTTCACATTTCCCACTTAAGTGCCACTTTTCTGACTGTGAAACTGGCCCTTATTCCCAATATATCACAGTGCACTGTTATCAAGTGGCACTTAAGTCTCCGACGTCGGTGACTTAAGTTCCACTTAAGCTGGCTATGAAATGAAGCTTAAATTCCTTAAATGGGAATCTTAAGTGCCACTTATTCCAATTAGTGTTGACTGTGAAACTGGCCCTTAATATAAATTATTTGGCCTAGTTCCGAATTTTCACGAGTTAATTTCTGTCGTGCGGTGTAAATCAATGCGTTAAAATTTAAATTGGATTGACCTTAGCTGACTAAAGACGATAGTACCAAAGTTGGGCCATAGCATACTTTTGCCTTGAGGCAATTTGCATTTATCTCGTCCATGAGTGTATTGGTGGAGCAATTTTTTTTTTTAGAAAAGGCTTACGCTCGCTCTTTAACAACCTTTACAGGCCGACTCCACTAGCGATAATTTCTCTCAGAATACTCATCCTGCTATGAAAAGTCTTATGGAGTCGCGTTGTTTCATCTTATGATATGATGTTAGCGATCTCTCTTTGCGATTTTGTTTTGACATCGATGTCTGACATCAAATTTGATGGGTGTGTTTTGTTTTATTTTTCGTGTAGGTACATATGACATTAAATTTCTTCTCATTATTTTTTGTCTCTCTCTTGCTTATATGAAATGTCAAGACATGAACTGCCCATCGAAGAAGAAATGGTCTGATTTTTATATCAGAGATGTCGTTGGCAATACAGATATCAAGTGGAGTCGGCCTGTTAACGATCACAAAATCGAGAGAGTTGACATGGAAAATATGTTCTTTCAACAAGTTGGGCAAAGGGAAAGCCTATTTTACTATGGAGCTTTGGCCCAGAGTGTACACGAACGAGTTTGAAATCAAATGAAAGGTGACGTAAAGCCCGATACATGAGTAAAATATTTTCATAATCGTTCGTGGGAAAGTCGAGATATTTGGGCTTGATTGGATTTCAGATTTTGTTCCAAATAATTGTCCATAACGGGCAAAATATTTGACGTAGAAAAATGATATTGGTATTAAATGAAAGATATTTTTCTTGTCTTTAAAATAATATCAAAGTTATTATAATATGTTAAACAAATTTTGAGATATTGAGTTTTAACTTATAAAAAAAACACTTTTTTCGCGGTCTTTGTCACACCGATAGTTCAAAAAAATCAGTGATGACATATATTATATGTAATTAAGTACACTTCATTTTATATGAAATTAAAGGTATTAAGATAAGCTTTTCACTAGCGCTAAAAAAAGTACATGTCATCACAGAATTTTTTGAAATATCGGTGTGGCAAAGACCGGGCAAAAAATGTAGTTTTTCTAGAAGTTAAAACTCAATATCTCAAAACATGTTTAACATATCTTTAAAGACAAGAAAAAAACCTTTCATTTGATACCAATATCCGAATTTGAAACGAAAATTCCGATTTGGGGCGATATTTCCATTTTGATCTTGAAGAATTTGTTTATGATAAAAAAAAGCAATAGATTTTGGTTCATTTATTGTTCAAGATTAAAAGTATTAGCCCCATTTTTCATAATAAAATTTTTCATAAAAAAATCACCTCATTAGAGAAAATTTCATTTAGCCTTTGAAATCCACATTGCTTTGTCATCAATATATTTCTTTTTAGTTTACTAAGGTCCAATTTTTCAGTGCGAGATTAAAGTTAAACCCGAGTTAACTCATCAAATTTGGTGAGTTAACTCAGAATTTACTGAACATATGCTTTTGATGTCTTATCCACAGTTTGTTCAGTAGTTCCGCATGTATTCTTTACAGAAAAACTGCTTCCTCAGTTCACTGTGGGTCAATTTACTTTTGGAGTTAGGTAACTCTGGTTTAACCACACCACTGAAAAACTGAGTCTAAGTGTTCCCCCGCTTGGGGAATGGTATGTTTTGCCAAAATTGTTTTGCAAATTGACGTTTCGCGAGGGTTCATTTCGCCGTTTTTTTTTTTTTTTTAGCATTTTGTTATTTCGCAATTTACGTCTTAAAAATTACGTTTGGTTTTTTTTTTAATGATTTAACAAATCATCATTTCGCATTTTTCATTTCGCAATTTTCATTTAATCTTTTGTTTGATTGACTTTTTGAAGTTTGTCAATTTTTTATTAGGAGTTTTATTGTTTTGCCTTTTTTTATTTGGCAGTCAATTGTTTTGCAATTTTTTGGCTTCCATTAAATTACATGCCTTAAAACTTCGCGCGAAATTTTATTGCATGTAATTTAATGGTTTGCCATTATGTTTTAAAAATGATTGCGGGCAAGTGGCCGCCGCGGCTGGCTCGAATAAATTCCAGCCGAGAGGCCCAATTTTCGACAGTTTCAATTGTTGCGCGCGATGGCGGATGGACTCATTCGGGTTTTCTTCGTTACTCTGCTCCACAGCAGCAATAGCGCCTTCGGTGCGCACTGTACGGCCGGCGTCTCTGAGGATGCGCATTATCCACTAAAGTAAACGTGGTGCGAAACCGATCCATGGTTCCTCGAATTTATGCGATTTTGCGATTATGTCGACCGAAAATTGGACACAGCGCGCGATGCGTCTTGCGAACCGAACCATTATTTTGGTAATAAACTTGCACGATTTGCAAACGTTGTTCAGGAGTAAGTCTATTTATTATGAAATGGCAAACCAAAGTGAACATAAACCGAGTGACAGCTGTCAAAAAGACCAACTCCGAAAAAAGTATTGCCAGATTGAAAACCATATTTCTTTAGATGAAAGTATTTTGTTTCTGTGAAGTGTCAATGTACATCATTTTACCTTAGTAAATTGCTTAGTTTTTCAATGACGATTTTAAACAAGAAATCGAAATAAACTTAATTCAAGATATTAAATAACTCATCACCCCCACCATCACCTATCAATTGCAAGGTCTTCACTTTAAGTATTTTCTTTGGCAATTCCAATTACGACACTATATCCAAAAGGCAAGTCTACCTTCCGGTCTATTAATTGAGTATCACGGAATTTCGGGCGTCAAAAACATACAACATCAAATATTGCAATTACTCAAATAGCCTCCAGCAAATGCTGTCCGTGTTATTGATCAGCCGCATATATACTTTATGTCCATGAATATCTGTGCGCAATTCATTATGCACATTATGTCGTCATCAAAAAAAAATCAAAATAAAAAATTCACGTGGGTAGATATATATTTGAGCATCAGATCTGGTGAAATATTTGTTAAAACTTGTTGAAATCATCCACACTCTGCATTCGTAAAAGTAAAATACTATGCTACGTCAATGCCATCGTGACCGGGCCTCGTCGTTCTTCCAACAAAAAAAAAAAAAAGTAACAAATTGTTTGTTTATTTATTTTTGAGGACATAATATAGAATATCACAACAGATACAAATAAAATTCGAGGTCGAGCCAGGAAGGAGGACGACGACGACGCTTGAAAAAGATTCAAACGCCCCAGGAGCAGATCTGTAATTCGATTTTCAGTTCTTCCTTCCATTTTTTGAAATGCTGTTTTTATATGTTGGCGTTGCCACGGAAATGGGTCAGTTACCTGATGAATACGATAACGGTTACAGGTATCACACTATGTATGTGCCACTATACCCCCCACATATGTATGTGAGAGAATCTGATGATAATAATTAAATAACCATGGCTACTGGAAAATAAATTACTGGCTGGGACTGGGACTGGGACTGGAACTGGGGCTTAAACGAACGGAAATTCTTCGCATCCTCAAGAGGAGGTCATGGTTGAAAATTATTGATATTGGACGGAAGCTGCTCAAATTTTAATGCTTGACAATTTTTGAGATTAAGGTGAATGAAGAAAGAGGAATTCGTTTTGGTTGAGTGTTTTTTTCTTTTTTTTTTTTCATTTTCATTTTAAATTTCCGATGCGTCTTTTCAATATTGACATGAATATTGAACCAGAGAAAATTTTGCCAGGGATTGTTTGATTTTTGGAAATTCCATTATTGATATTTTGTTGTTCATTATTGATTGTTATGGGGCTATAATCAAACCTAAAAAGTTTAGTAAACAAGAAAATTTAATTAAACACACTTTCTGTTTTCATGTCATATTGGCGATAGAATATACGATTGTTAGTTGAATTGTATGGTTAATCATAAATCAAAAAAATTAAGAATAGCTTGTATGGTTTAAGAAGAAAAAAAAAATTCAAGGTAAAAAAAGAGAGTAGCATAAATAAAGGGTATGTCAAATAACTTCTTTTTTTTTTTTTAATGGCGCAAAACATCGAGTGTAGCTGTCCTGTTGAAACCAAATGTTGCCAATATCCTCCTCATCAATTTTTGTGAACAAAAATTCGTTCAACATGGCCCGATAACGATCGCCGTTGACTGTAACGGCCACTCCTTGCTCATTTTCGAAGAAAAATGACCCAATTTCGCCTCTGGACCAAAATCCGCACCAAACAGTGACTCGTTTTGGGTGTATCGGCTTTTCAATGTATGCGTGCGGGTTTTCTGTGCCCCAAATGCGACAATTTTGCTTGTTTACTACCCGCCAAGATCAAAATGAGCTTCATCTGAAAAGATTATTTTTTTTGGCAAAATCGGCATCTTCTCTAAGTCAATCGCAGACCCACTTAGCGAAGCGTATACACAACCATATTCGTTCAGCGGAAGGATAAAACTAATTATCTGTCAAATCCGACATGAGCTAAGTGTTACCATTCACGAAATAAGCACTAGTTGGAAAAAAAAACCTTAGATGGCGGAGAAAAACTTTTTAAAAATCGAAATAAAATATAAATTTATCGTTTTACATACATTTTTGAATGTGGACGTTCTTAAAAAAAAAAAAACAATTAAATAACTATAATCACCAAAAAAATTAAGAAAAGCTGCAGTTGTCCGACAGAAATAAAATAAGAAGTAAAAAGTCTTAAATTCCCATATAAAGGGAATGCCCACTTTCCTATGGAGCTTTGGCCCAGAGTGTACACGAACGAGTTTGGTATCGAATAAAAGGTACCGTGAAGCCCGGTACATGAGTAAAATATTTTCAAAATCGTTCATGGGAAAGTCGAGATATTCGGGTTTGAAGTTGCCGATTGCAAAATAAGGATTTCAAATTTTGTTCCAAATAATTGTCCATAACGGGCGAAATAATTGACGTAGAAAAATTATATTGATATCAAGTGAAAGGTATTTTCAAGTGAAAGGTATTTTTCTTTTCTTTTACTATATCAAAATGTGTTAAATATATCAAAATAATTTTACTATTAAAGGGTTTTCCAATAAGAGGTGTTATTTTGAATAGCCCGCTATTTCGGTAGCTGTCACTTTTGAAGCTGTCATTTTTTGACATTTGACAAGAAGAAACTACGCCATTAATACAAATGGAACGATACACGCTTCAACAACGCATTGAAATTATTAAAATTCACTGTAAAAATGGTGAAAATTTGGCAGTGACGGTTCGTAAAACTAAAACATTTTTGGGTCGTCGTGAAGCACCTTGTCGGACCGCAATACAGAAATTGGTGGACAAATTCGAGCTGTTGGGACAAGTTAGTGATGTGAATAATAAAACCCGTGCACGTCGCTCAAGAACAACTGAGAATATTGCTGTTGTAGCCCAAAGTGTTGAAGAAAACCCAGGTTTGTCCATTCCTCGTCGTTCTTTGGAATTAGGCATTCCACAAACGTCATTACACCGTATTTTGCATAAAGACTTGGGTCTTAAGGCTTATAAAGTTCAGTTAACACAAGAACTCAAGCCGGCTGATCATCAACAACGTCGTGTCTTTGCTGATTGGGTCCTTGAAATGCATGAAAATCATCCGGAATTTCATCGAAAAATCATCTTGACTGATGAGGCCCATTTCCACCTCGGAGGCTACGTCAACAAGCAAAACTGTCGCATCTGGGGCTCGGAAAACCCAAGAATTATTGTTGAAAAGCCTCTCCATCCTCAACGCGTGACTGTTTGGTGCGGTTTATGGTCCGGCGGGGTCATTGGACCTTACTTTTTCGAAAATGAGGCTGGAGCAACAGTTACGGTCAATGGATTGCGCTATCGAGAGATGATTAATGATTTTTTATGGCCGGAATTGGATGGTATTGATCTGAACAACGTTTACTTTCAACAAGACGGCGCTACGTGCCACACAAGCAATGAAACCATCGATCTTTTACGGGAAAAGTTTCCGGACCGTGTTATCTCTCGAAGAGGTGATCACAATTGGCCACCGAGATCTTGTGATTTAACACCTTGCGACTTCTTCCTTTGGGGCCACGTGAAAGATAAGGTCTACGCCAACAGCCCAGCGTCGATTCAAGACCTCAAAGATGGAATTCGTGAGGCTATCGAGGACATAGGGCAGCCACTTTGCGATTTGGTTATGGAAAATTTCATGAAAAGGATATGGTCCTGTAAGCGTGGTCGTGGCGGCCATTTGGCTGATGCTGTGTTCCATTATTAACCTTTTCCATTATTCCATTATACCTTCCTCTTTATAATGAAATCATCCGATCATCATTTATCTGAAAAAATGCCATTTTTCTTTGAATATCAAAATAACACCTCTTATTGGAAAACCCTTAAATTAACTTCAAGCCCGAATATCTCGACTTTCCCATGAACGATTTTGAAATTATTTTACTCATGTATAGGGCTTCACGTCACCTTTCATTTGATTACAAACTCGTTCGTGTATACACTCTGGGCGAGAAATGTGCAATTCCCTTTGTATGGGAAAAGTATGGCTTTAGAGGCACGGGTTAATGATCTCGGAAAAAATTTGTATTGCTCAATAAATTTTTCATAAAGCATAAACTTTCGATTCAGGGGGTGTCTGATCAAAAAAAAATGATTTTGGGAAATAGCGAACACCCTTATATACATATGTATATAGACAATTCTTTGAAGACAAATTATTATTCAAATTTACCCTCTTTAGTATGGTCAAATCATTATACATGACATAATTTATACAAAAATTCAAATCTAGAATATCCGCTTTTCCCACATCTGATCTGTCATTTTTTGTGACAAGTATGTAATGACAATTTAATTTAAAAAAAAAAATTCAATTCATATCAAGCTCCAGACGCCAGGCATTCCCAACGGTACGTCATGAACTATGTAGTATGATTCATTAGATTTGTTTTTTTTTTTTCTAAAGCTCAAGGAGTCTTCTTTTATACCCCAAAAAAACTTGTAGTAGGTATTCCAATTTCAGCATTCAATCATCATCAATCCGATTATGGCCCAACCAAATATAACACAAAATTAAATTGAATCTATGTAGAGGTACATAGGTAGGTATCTTGTGCGTTGTATAGTTTCAGATTCTCAGGCTCTGTGTAATGGAAACGATTCCCCAGATCTGCTACGGTCCCGTTCTATGTTTTTTTTTTTTTTTTTTTCCTTTATCGTACGCAAACAGTATAATAACGCTTAAAATAATCAATTGGAATATTTTGCAAATGAGATTTTGCTGTATTTATCCTTGCTCAAGTGCAGAATTAGTTTTCTCCGGGTGTGCTGCTGTGCACCTTCGATGCTGTAAACAATATTTTGTGTGCGATGCTTTGACTTCGGCCTTCACAATTTACATCACTACATCGTTATGAGTTAAAATTTAAATTAAATATAAATGTGTCTGAAGCTGAATGATGCCAAAGAGCATTTTTGATGTTGTAAGCAATTATTTGGTTTTAAATGGAAAACACTCGAAAATGCAATAAATATAATTTTAAACCTCTGACGCTTTTCCAAAATGTTTATTAATTATAATTCTGTGAGTAAACACAGAATACAATAAGTTATTTGTATCTTCAAGAAAATGTCTTGAGTTTTGTGTTTTCATGAGTGGTGCCAATCTGGTACGTAAATCAACTTGACGTGTTTTAAGTTCTAGGGTTTTTTTCGATGGTGTTTTTGTTGATCAATCTCTATGCATAAACTTATTATCCAAATAGTATAAGAATCTATTTTAAAGAAAAACCGATAGAAATGACATTTAATTAAAAATGTAAAAATTCCAATTTCATTTCAGAACCCGTTGTACAAAGATTTTCTGGTAGACGCAAATCTGTGTTCGCCGAAGCGTATGATCCTGAAAATGATGCAGATGAAGATGAAGGTGCCACCGCTATTTTCCCAAAAACAGATGAACAGCGATCACGATTGATCGATGCCGTTAAAAATATTCTATTATTCCGTTCGTTAGATAAAGAACAAGTAAGTTAATAAATTAATTGATGCATGTTTATATGATGGTAAAATAGTTTCGTGGCATTTTAAATTTTGACTAATTGCTGACAAAACGCCAAAGACATTCTTGTACTCTAAAAATGCGTATTTTTCACAGAAAATAGTCATAGAAAAAAATGTCCCTTTCTTTGAACGGATAACGGTTTTAACTCCTATTCTGTGTCTGTTGAACTCTTAAGACCGCGCGAAGTGGACTAAAGTTTTCTGAGGATATACCCCCTGTCAGATCCTTAAGGGAGTGTGGTATATTCACAAACCCCTATAATAAAATCGGGTCACTGAGCTGGCTCCATTTCTACCTACCAACCTTGAATCGCCGCGTCGCAACAACAATGGGTTATGGGTTCTGAAGTTCCAATGGTCAGCGATTAACCCCATTTTGGCTTAATAGAAAACCGCCGTATACGAGCTGAACATCAACCAGGAGAGTTTCAAGAGCTGCCATTTGGCGTTTTTCTTTTTTAACTCAGAGCAGATCACGGAACTGTCAAAAAAGAAATCTATGTTTTTGTTTGTAGCTCAGACATATCAGAGCATAAAAAGCGTGTTTCTATTTCCATCGGAGCTTGCTCAGAGTTTGTCCCCTTTCACACGAGGAAACAAGTTGCTGGAGATTTTTTTGACGTTTTATTTTAATTTCCTTAATAATCTCCTGTTCCTTTCACACGAAGAAACGAAATCGTGGCAACTTTCTGTAGTTTCCTTTTAAAATACCTTCGTTGAACACACTCTATTGGGTGTGTGAAGAGGAATGTCAAAAAAATCTCCTCGAATCGTTGACCGGGGAGATTTCATTTTCCCCTCTTACTTCTTGCCCTTCTCACCAACAAAATGAATGTTGCTGGCAACTCAGTTTCCTCGTGTGAAAGGGGACTTTGCTGAATCCTGAATTAGATCAGAATAAAATGACCGAGCAAATCGAGCGAAACGGTGAGGGAAGCCAACTTCACAAATAATTGAAAATGAATTCCCTTTGAAATGACAGTTCAGTGCTCAAGTGTGTTTCATAATTAACTCTGATCATAATCAGCTCTGCTCTGATCGCTCAGCCTCTGCTTTGCTCAGAGCCAAAAAAGGAAAATGCCAATTACATCCAGACATAACAATGGTTTGATTTGGTTTAAGTGGTTAGGTGGAATCATCGGTCCATGCTTCCTCAAAAATGAGACCAGTCAAAACATAACTATGAATGGTGCCCGCTTTCGCGTCATGATAACGGATTATTTGTTGCTTGAATTTGAATTTCATGATCTCGACGATATTTGGTTCCCACAGTGGCCGAGTCCACTTGTCACACAGCCCGTAATACCATGGCTTTATTGCAAGAACAATCATTCGATGAATAGTTAATTTTAAGCTTTGGACCAATGAATTTTCAGCCAAGATCATGGCTACGTAAAGTCCAAAGTCTACATCGACAAGCCAGCTACGATTGAGGAATTGGAAGCCATAACATTATTCGCGTCACTTAGCTTTTCTTTGGTTTTTGCTATGTAATTTCGGAATTAAAGCTTTTTTAGAGCTTTTGATAGCAATATTTGTGTAAGATTTGCGGCAATTGTAAATGCTCACTACGGAAACCCTGTGAGAGCTTTGAAATGGAGATATCTTATTGAAATCCATAACAGTATGGGTGAAAGGCAAATATTCTATCTTCCCTGTACTGCATATTCAAAATGAACAGAGTATAAAGACATGCTAATTTATAACAGTTATAACAGTTGTTTGCCATTAAAAGTGGGCGTGCGTTAAAGTGCTTCGACCGACTTGAAAAAAAAAAACTGAAGTATGGCCCTGCGGGGTCGTATAAACAGTACCTTTATAAACCAAAACTGTTATAATTGGCATGTCTAGAGTCATTTCCTTACCATCGAAAATTGGAACTTGGAACAGTGTATACTGCTGGACTTACATGACTAACAAATTTGCAGTATTTCCTGTCGATTAATGACCGAATCGTCATCAAGTCAGCAAAATAATGACTGAGTGCAAGTGACGTTTAATTTTACCATTATACTGCCATCGTGTAAATAGGTGGTGACAACTTTATTTATGACTTTATTTATGACAACTAACAATGAAGAATGAATCTGCTTATTATTTGATTTCATGTTATAATGTACATTTATTTTATTAAGAAATTGCTTTTATCAATTATTTTGTCATTTTAATGGCAGAATTACTGCCAATCTGTCAGTCGTAGAAATCCAGCATAAGTCACAGTTACCATTAAAAATTTTGAAGAAAATAATGAGAGGGGCAGTTTTCTTCAGTGACTTAAACCAGAAAAAAAATTATTAAAAAACAACGGTAACACTTAAAATGCCATGCTTTACTTTTTTGTAAAGTCAGAAATCTTCTCTTTTATTTTCTTTTTAAATAAAGTTGTTTTAGTGAAAAGTTTTTGAAAAATAAATTTCCATACTCCGAATTTTGAAAAAAAAAAAAAATCTTTTTAAATTTGTTCAAAATTTAACAATATTAAGTAGTAATATTCAATGCTCTTATTAATTGTTAGTTAAACACCAGAAAATAAGAAAATAATAGAAATAAAATTCCCATAATTTGACTCCAATCCGTTGCTTAAGTTGAAGTAAAATAAATTTAGTTATTTTCATTTTCTCAAAATGACAAAACATTTAATCATCCGGTTTTCTGTTTTTGACTAAAAAATTTTAACAGTAGATATTGAATTTTGAACTTTGTAATTAAAAAAAAAAAAATTGTTTTCAAACATTTGAGTTTGAAAATTAATTTTTCAAAAAATTTTCGCTAAAACAAACAAAAAAATAAAAGAAAAGATTTCTGGACTTACAAAACGTTTAACATACAATTGTAAATGTTTCCTTTGTTTTTGCTTATAATTTTATTTTTTTCTGTTATAAGTCATTTTTTAGAAAATTATCGCTCCCAGCTAAACGTGGAGGAATAGACACCCTCTCCGATACGATTTATTTCTTTTCTCGACCCAATCTACCCGCCCTAGCTTTTTGGCACACTTTATGCGAATTACCCTGTATATGTATTTAAACCCTATTGAATAAATGTATGTCTAGTTTGCAAAAAAGGCTAAAGCAATGTCATTATGTGAACTTGCCATAATCCCTACAATTGGCGTCAAATTTCTACAAATTACAGATCCATGTCAAGCGAGATAATTTCGCCGCAAGTGGTTGAATTTTTGTCTCGCGCATAGTTGGTTCCAACAAGGCGGGCATTTTTGAAACACCATTTCAAGACATTAATTTTGCCCCAATTTATATATAAAAAGAATTAAAGAATTCTTCAGTACTTATAAATTAATACAAAAAAATTACAAACCTCAAAAGAAGATAAACAAAGATAAATTTCCCCGGAAGGAAACTTTTTAATTTGAATAAAACCCCCACTAAAAAATTCCTACTCATATTTATTTGAATTAGAGATTCAAACAAGTTGTGTATTTTTTTTTTTATTTTACTTTTAAAAGTGAACCAATAATCTGATATTTATTTTAAGTATACATAATTTGAAAAAGGTTTATCGTTATATAGAAACTCACTTAAGATTTACCCACAACAATTTAAAACAAAAACATCTTCCAAGACCAGTGAAGGCAATTTTCTTTGATTCAACTGAGAAAACCATTCACAGTAGATTTTGAAAGAATTGTATTTATTTTATAAAAATCAATTCAGTAAATTCGTTTCACATTAAAATAGGTATTTACCTTCTATTAAATCAAATTAAGCAGATTATGTATTTAGCAATTTTGTTAATAACTGAATAAATAAATTATGAAAAAAATAAATACATTTTGGTCAGACGGGATACATTTTTCTCTATCCCGTCTATCAAATCAAGCGTAGCTTAAAAAAATATTCTGTCAAAAATACTGTTGAAAATATGAGTTTGAAAATTTATATTTTATTAAATAAAAAAATTGATTTAAAAACTGAATTAAAGAATTGATTTCTGGCTTAAAAAAAAGGTTATAGCATCACATTGTAAATGTTGCCGTTGTAAGTTTGCAAATTTTAAGAATAATTTTTTTTTTCAAAATATCGATTTTCTAAAAAAAACTGAAGTTGCGCTGTTTTTAATTTATCTCTTTTATAACAATTGAAAACAAATCGGCACAACTTAGTTTTACGAAAACCAGAAAAATGGCGATGCTAACTTCACGCACATCAATTAGCGTTATTTTTCCTCCCTGCTCAGGGTATATTTAAGTATATTAGTAAAGGGTTTTCCAATAAGAGGTGTTATTTTGATATTTAAAGAAAAATGGCATTTTTTGAGATAAATGATCGGATGTTTATTTCATTATAAAGAGGAAGGTATGCCGTTAATAATGGAACACAACATAAGCCAAATGGCCGCCACGCTTACAGGACCATATCCTTTTCATGAAATTTTCTATATAAGTGGCTGCCCTATGTCCTCGATAGCCTCACGAATTCCATCTTTGAGGTCTTGAATCGACGCTGGGCTGTTGGCGTAGACCTTATCTTTCACGTGGCCCCAAAGGAAGAAGTCGCAAGGTGTTAAATCACAAGATCTCGGTGGCCAATTGTGATCACCTGTTCGAGAGATAACACGGTCCGGAAACTTTTCCCGTAAAAGATCGATGGTTTCATTGCTTGTGTGGCACTTAGCGCCGTCTTGTTGAAAGTAAACGCTGTCCAGATCAATACCATCCAATTCCGGCCATAAAAAATCATTAATCATCTCTCGATAGCGTAATCCATTGACCGTAACTGTTGCTCCAGCCTTATTTTCCAAAAAGTAAGGTCCAATGACCCCGCCGGACCATAAACCGCACCAAACAGTCACGCGTTGACGATGGAGAGGCTTTTCAACAATAACTCTTGGTTTTACCGAGCCCCAGATGCGACAGTTTTGCTTGTTGACGTAGCCTCCGAGGTGGAAATGGGCCTCATCAGTCAAGATGATTTTTCGATGAAATTCCGGATCATTTTCATGCATTTCAAGGACCCAATCAGCAAAGACACGACGTTGTTGATGATCAGCCGGCTTGAGTTCTTGTGTTAACTGAACTTTATAAGCCTTAAGACCCAAGTCTTTATGCAAAATACGGTGTAATGACGTTTGTGGAATGCCTAATTCCAAAGAACGACGAGGAATGGACAAACCTGGGTTTTCTTCAACACTTTGGGCTACAACAGCAATATTCTCAGTTGTTCTTGAGCGACGTGCACGGGTTTTATTCTTCACATCACTTACTTGTCCCAACAGCTCGAATTTGTCCACCAATTTCTGTATTGCGGTCCGACAAGGTGCTTCACGACGACCCAAAAATGTTTTAGTTTTACGAACCGTCTCTGCCAAATTTTCACCATTTTTATAGCGAATTTTAATAATTTCAATGCGTTGTTGAAGCGTGTATCGTTCCATTTTTATTAATGGCGTAGTTTCTACTTGTCAAATGTCAAAAAATGACAGCTTCAAAAGTGACAGCTACCGAAATAGCGGGCTATTCAAAATAACACCTCTTATTGGAAAACCCTTTACATAAATTATCTATATTTACTGTATATACCTGATGCTACTTACTTACTCAAATATTCCCAAAATTAACAATATCCTAATCAATTTTGTGGTCAGGCACCATTTTGCGTTAACAATTGCTTCCAATTCGACACGAAATACCGGAGTTTTGATAACAATTCTAAGTGAGGTACTTGCCTTCAAATTTAACTCCTTTACACTCTACGTACATACTAATACATTTTTCCATGTCACTTGATTGAGGTTACATACTTTTTTAATATTTTTCAGCAAATGGGTTTTATTGCATATAATTGATTTATTTGCTCTCTAAGTATACGTATACAAACTATTGAACTAGAGTCTTGTCGCTTTGTCAGAAGATTCTTTTTTGTCGGTAAACAAATAAACTTTGAACTCAAAATAGTCCTTTTGACAGTGTCCTTCCGTTCTAACAATATTCTATTCATTGCAACAGGGGTATAATTGTCGTACGGGGTACGTGTACATTTCTGTGAAATTTCACAAGTTTCTTAACGTTTTTCGCATCACCCAATCAGATTATTAGTAAATATTAAAATCTGGGCTATTTATTTTATTTGATCTCTTAACTATTTCAACTATTGTCTCAATTTTTATAAATTCTATTTTCTTATTTCCTTAAAGTTTAAATGCAAACTTTTTATGTTAACTCCTTTAAAAGCAAGTCGTTAATTGGGTGAATCTATACTTTAAGCAAAAATACTTCTAGAGTTGGAGACAAAATAAACCAAAACTAGATAATAAAATTGTTTTGTTAAGTCTGCCTCAATCAAATGACTCGCTGTGTGTATGTGTTCATAATGGTATAGAGGAAGTTTCACCGCGCGCCGTTCAACCTATATTTGTGAAAAGTTATACCTATGCCGGATAGGCTGACTAATAGCCTCACCCTGCATCTCCCCTCCCCTATTGCAACTCACAACCCAACTCCCAACCCCACCACCCACACCCTAAGCCGATAAAGTCGATGAAAAATAAGGACCCTTACCTATTTCTCTCTCATGGTTTCCCTATTTCATAACAGACATCATCGTATTTAGTTTTATATTTGCTGCTGTTGTTGTTATTTATATGTATGTGGTTGGGTTGAAGTTTTGAAAAGTCAATTAAGACAGACGTGCGTAGTGTACCTACCCATACAGAACATCCCTTCTGAATCAAGTTATGCATGTAGATATACCTAATGATGTTTACAATTAAAACATCCAACATGGGAGCATAAATAAATCTGCATGAAGATTCAGGAAATTAAATTAATTACAGAGCATCAGAGAGCTTCAAGCTTGTGTTTGAACCTGGTTAAAATAATTTTCAATATTTCTCTGAGGGACGAGTGAAGTGACGTCAGTAAAAACACAGCGGGTTGTACGAATTATGCATACAAAAATTATTATTATTATTGTTCCACTCGAGTACACGAACTAGTTTTGCGTGTGGAAATTTAACTAAGAAGGTAGAGAGATAGTTGTTTGCAATAAAAAAAAAAATGCACTATATGAACTGAACATTGTCTTATTCACGGTCATTTGACTAAATTAGTTTTATTATAGAGAGTGAATTGTAATCAGAAAATTGCATATTATCATACATCAGTTGACTTAAAAAATAATATTACAAAAAATAATCATTTATATACCTGTGCCTGCCTACTCGTATTTGTTTTGTAGTAATTCAATTAGTAAAATGGTCTTGGTTTTGTTTTATTTAGATACAGGGATACAACAAACAAAAATTATGCACAACTATTGGTCGGACAAACTTGCTCTTATGTGGGATCACACTGTGGTTCTAAAGTATTCAATAAATTAGTTGTAGGAGCTTATATTGTATTCATTTGTGAAAACTTAGAGCCTGATTACGCGATTCTTTTTGTTTTCGTTCGTTTCGTTATTCGTCATTTTGACAGATATAGTGAGGGGTGTAAAAATGTATAGGGGGATTGAAGTAACGAAAGCAGGAATGAAAATTTCAAGACTTTTTCCGGTTGAACAATGACGTTTATGGTTTGACAACTGAATAGAGATGAGCGATAATGATTTATCGATGAAAGCAGAAATCGTTGTTGAGAGAAAAAACATCGATATTTCAGTATCGATTTTTAGATAAATTACATCGACTACAAAATAAATACAAACATGCAAACAAAATGGATTTTTTAAATCAAATACAAAAAAAAAAGCAACTTCACAAAAATATTGTTGTTGTTGTTGTCTATCAAGCTGTATGATCTTTCTTTCTATAAATAAACATTATTCTTAACTTGTCAAAGTATGTTTTTTTGTTATGTTTAAAAGGAAATTTGAAATTTGATTTGGAAAAATTATTATTTGCACCTCAAAAATGCATACAATTTGCAAATAAAATTTTTATCAACCTTATGTTTAGACAGAAATGTGTGTTTTTTATTCACTATTGGCACAAATTTCTTCATAAAAAAATCGAAAAAATCGAAAGAATAAATTGGCAAAAAAAAATTAAATTAATCATATAAATACAGAAAAAAATCCCCAAATCGAAATCTACAAAAAATCAATTAAAATGAAAATACATGAAATGTAAACATGTAATTTCAGCTACGTTTGACAGATTTCATTTCAACTCATATCAAGGAGATGAGTTGGAAGTATTCGTATCGTGAATGGGAACACTCAGCTCATGTCTGATTTGACAGATAATTAGTTTAATCCTTCCACTGAACGAATATGGTTGTGTATACGCTTCGCTAAGTGGGACTGCGATCGACTTAGAGAAGATGCCGATTTTGCCAAAAAAATCATCTTTTCAGATGAAGCTCATTTTGATCTTGGCGGGTAGTAAACAAGCAAAATTGTCGCCTTTGGGACACAGAAAACCCGCACGGATACATTGAAAAGCCGATACACCCAAAACGAGTCACTGTTTGGTGCGGATTTTGGTCCAGAGGCATAATTGGGCCATTTTTCGAAAATGAGCAAAGAGTGGCCGTTACAGTCAATGGCGATCGTTATCGGGCCATGTTGCACGAATTTTTGTTCACAAAAATTGAAGAGGAGGATATTGGCAACGTTTGGTTTCAACAGGAAGGCGCGCGCTACGTGCCACACAGCCGAAGCTACACTCGATGTTTTTGCGCCATTTTCAAAAAAAAAAAAAAAAGTTATTTGGCGGACCCTTTATTTGAATATGATATAGATTTCAACAAGAAGTGATAAAATAACGTTTTTAACTGTTACTACTGTTTATTTTCCAATAAAACCACCGCAAAGTATTTGAAAGTCAGAATAACGAAAGACGTCTCACGTATGTAAAAAGGAATCATGTAATCACGAACGGTACGTACCTGTCAAAAAGACGAATAACGAAACGAACGGAATAAAGAATTGTGTAATCAGGCTCTTAGTTTAGTTTCAGGCAAAGTTATGTGAGTATACGAAAACTAACAATATAGCCCCGATTTGCACATATATGCAATATGCATGCAAGAAAATTATATTATATAAACTGGAAAATTGTTTTAAATCAACAACATTGAAAATTGAGTAAAATACCTCTGAAACTGTTTTGAACCCAACGCGATGAACACCATCTAATTTATTATTATAAATCTTAGTAAGAAAAAAATTTTAAAAATCGTAGGAGCGGTTTTAAAAATAATTATTTTTTTATTTATATAATTTTGTTAACATTTCTAAGAAAAAAATTGGTACCCCAATTTGAATTATTTACTAATGTCTAGTTAAAAATTGAATATTACAAAAAAATCTTCCACTTGTTTTCGAAATATCGAATTTTCAAAAGATAATTTTGAAATATTTTTTTTTTAAAATCCAAAAATATTTTTTTTTTCAAAGTTTTGATATGCAATATTATTTAAACTTATTACCTACAAGCTTCTGTACAAAAAATTAAATTTTAATCAGTAAGTCAGATAATAAGATATTCGAAAATAATAAAAAAACGTTCTATCATAGGTACTGTTAATTATAGATCAATGTATAATTTAATAATTTTAAATGCTAGACCTTTCCAATTTCGACACACAAAATTTTTTTATCAAAATCGTAGGAGTCGTTTTTGAGAAAAAATTTTTTTCTTAATGTTTTCTAAACATTTGTATGGGAGTTACCGTTAGTTTTGGTTATAGAAATATTTTTTTTATAAAATCTTCTAGATAATTTTTAAAAATTGCTTTTTGCCAAGTATAATAAAAATCGACAGAGTCGTTTTTGAAATATTGAGTTTTCAAAAAAAAATTTCAAACTTTTTTTTAAAAATAAAAAAAAATAATCTTTTTGAAGATTTTGGTACAAAATATTATTTCGAATGTGTCAATAATTATTCATAAAAAAATTGATCAGAATCAGTTGAACAGTTTTCGTGGAAAGCAAAAATCAAATCATCATATTGATTTTTTTTTTTTTTTAAAAGTCTGTGGAACGAATTTGGAGAAAAATAAGATTTTCCTTTTAAGCCAAAAAATTTTGTATGACACGATCGTTATTTTTGGTGATTGAAAAAAAAATGAAAAAAAAACGTGTGGGAGGGATCTCCAAAAAACGATAAGTACCAAGTTTAAATAAAATCGGCCAATCCGTTTAGGCTCTAGCCGAAGAGGCAAACAGTCAGACAGACATCGTAATGTTAATTTTGAACAAAATCTCTCGAGTCCTTTTTTTTTTTTTACTAATCCATAATTTGCTGCAGAACGATGATAACCAATTTCTTATGGCTCAAATTGAAGCATTTGGACGTAGAGAAAATGTGATTCCAGCAGGAAGGCCGGCGGGCGCTAAGCTAGATTTTTTCTGGTGGGGTTTCCTGAAGTCGCAGGTATATGTGAATAAACCACAATCAACCGCTCAAATTCAGCCGGATCTATGCGGAAGAGTTATTGAAATTTGGACCACTCGAATCCGTGCCACCGTAAGAAGCCGAGGCGGCCATTTTAACGATGTCATATTCAAAGAAATAAAGAATTCTGTTAATACCTCACACACTGCTTATTTTATTCCATTTCAACATCTAACCGCCTTTATTAAAAAAAACCCTAATTAGGTATATCTTAAAAAAGGTTACGAAAGGCAATTTTTCGAATGACAAAGGTTCCAAAAGACAAAGGTGCGAAAAACGATATCAGACGTGGCTCCAATTTTACGAGGGGAAAAAAATTCAGCTATATTCATGAAAAACTGTTATTGAGGGCAGTTCCCCCCCCCCCGTATTCTAATCCGTTCTTGTTTTGAACTTCCCCTACCATTCTAGAAAATGTATCCACAGTCCTTAAGAGAACGTCAATACCCGAAACTGTTTTGGTGTTTTGCAGTTTGCAGAAAAATACAAGGTCAAACTTTCTCAGTGTGTCATTAGGCCAAACACTCATATTTTCAGCCATTATGTCAGAGCACCAATTGACTAATGTTTACGCAATCAAAACTTTTGTTTCTTCTTTTTTTTATATACCTACCTAAGCCATTTCCTCAATAATTTCTAAATGATATTTGTTTGAAGTTTTTTTTTATTTTTTTTTAATTCCGAAAATCTGTTTTTAAATCAAAATTGCCAAACTTTATGTTTCATCTGTGTTATGCCTAGAATTCCCAAAAGAAAACAACCTGTAGCAATAGATAAAAAGAAATAAATATAAAAAAGAGCTCTTCCCTGTGGAAGGGATGAAAGGCTCTTCCTTCATTAAGTAGAAAAGTTATAAAAATGCTTGGTCTTTTTTATGCCTTCCTCAAAACTTAAACAAAAATGTTTTTACTCTTAATTACCAATTAGAAACTTTTTTTTTTTTTTTTTTTGTTCAGAAGTAGATAGTGTTAAAAATGGGATTTTAATGGACAAAATTTTACTCACAACATTAACCACTGAAGAGGTTTAAACAGAGAACAAATTACAAAAGTACAAACAGCAAAAAATATATCCACTAAAAGATTAAATAAATTATGATGCTCAGACATTTTTAGGTTACCGCTCTATAAAATGTGTATATAAGATTGTTTATAGTGTCTTCAGAAATATATTTTGGTTTATTGATTTTTGAATAGTAAATATATTGTACTTTTAATTTTTTTTTAGATGAACCAAGTGCTGGACGCTATGTTTGAGAAAAGAGTTCAACCTGAAGAATACATTATTCGACAAGGAAATGATGGCGATAACTTTTATGTAATTGAATCGTAAGTATTTATTTGCATTGTTTAATTTTTGTATAAATAATTATCATTCTTACGCTTGAGGTGGTGCAAATATTTTTTTTTAATCACTTATGAAGGCCTAGTTAATTTTTTTCAGACAATTTTAAAACTAAACAAACTCTGAGTTCGCGGCAACTTAAAAAAAAAAAAAAAAAAACGGAAAGGAAAGGAAAGGAAAGGAAAGGAAAGGAAAGGAAAGGAAAGGAAAGGAAAGGAAAGGAAAGGAAAGGAAAGGAAAGGAAAGGAAAGGAAAGGAAAGGAAACTTAACTTTATGTTCTATATTAATTTTTTTTTCCTCATAAATGAGACTTCTTTAAAGCATATGGTTTTTAGCAACTAACTGAGAATTGATAAGAGCATCGAATGTAAATAACAAAAATTGTACTTAAAAACGAAAAATATCGGACAAAAAAATTAGTTTGAAAATAGATTTAAAATTTTTTATTTAAATTTTGAGCTCGAAAATTAATTTTCCAAAAAACATTCACTTAAATAACTTGTTTGAAACTGAAAATTCAAGAATTGATTTCTGACTTTAAAGAAGCTATAGTATAATATTGTAAGCGTTATAGTTTTGTTTAAATTATTTTTTTCCATTTTAGTCGAGTTTTTTTTTCAAAAATTGCTCCTCCAGCCTAAAATATGAGAAATAAACCCTCTTATACCATTTTTTCAAATTTTTTTATTTCATTATAAAGAAGAAGGTATGCCGTTAATAATGAAACACAACATCAGCCAAATGGCCGCCACGACCACGCTTACAGGACCATATCCTTTTCATGAAATTTTCCATAACCAAATCGCAAAGTGGCTGCCCTATGTCCTCGATAGCCTCACGAATTCCATCTTTGAGGTCTTGAATCGACCCTGGGCTGTTGGCGTAGACCTTATCTTTCACGTTGCCCCAAAGGAAGAAGTCGCAAGGTGTTAAATCACAAGATCTCGGTGGCCAATTGTGATCACCTCTTCGAGAGATAACACGGTCCGGAAACTTTTCCCGTAAAAGATTGATGGTTTCATTGCTTGTGTGGCACGTAGCGCCGTCTTGTTGAAATTAAACGTTGTCCAGATCAAAACCATCCAATTCCGGCCATAAAAAATCATTAATCATCTCTCGATAGCGCAATCCGTTGACCGTAACTGTTGATCCAGCCTCATTTTCGAAAAAGTAAGGTCCAATGACCCCGCCGGACCATAAACCGCACCAAACAGTCACGCGTTGAGGATGGAGAGGCTTTTCAACAATAACTCTTGGGTTTTCCGAGCCCCAGATGCGACAGTTTTGCTTGTTGACGTAGCCTCCGAGGTGGAAATGGGCCTCATCAGTCAAGATGATTTTTAGATGAAATTCCGGATCATTTTCATGCATTTCAAGGACCCAATCAACAAAGACACGACGTTGTTGATGATCAGCCGGCTTGAGTTCTTGTGTTAACTGAACTTTATAAGCCTTAAGACCCAAGTCTTTATGCAAAATACGGTGTAATGACGTTTGTGGAATGCCTAATTCCAAAGAACGACGAGGAATGGACAAACCTGGGTTTTCTTCAACACTTTGGGCTACAACAGCAATATTCTCAGTTGTTCTTGAGCGACGTGCACGGGTTTTATTCTTCACATCACTAACTTGTCCCAACAGCTCGAATTTGTCCACCAATTTCTGTATTGCGGTCCGACAAGGTGCTTCACGACGACCCAAAAATGTTTTAGTTTTACGAACCGTCTCTGCCAAATTTTCACCATTTTTATAGTGAATTTTAATAATTTCAATGCGTTGTTGAAGCGTGTATCGTTCCATTTTTATTAATGGCGTAGTTTCTCCTTGTCAAATGTCAAAAAATGACAGCTTCAAAAGTGACAGCTACCAAAATAGCGGGCTATTCAAAATAACCCCTCTTATTGGAAAACCCTTTATATAGATTTAAGTAAGAGATTTTATTCTAATAAGCCATTACTAATCCTTACAGGTAATAAAAAATTACGCAATACACAACAAAAACAAAGCAATTAAACTTAAAAAAAAACACCTTTTTTTATTTTTACCTGCCCTACTTTTAGCGGAAAATTAAAAAGATATATTATTGAAAATATCATAAAACTATATTATTTTTCGTGTGTTGTTTTCAAGAAAATTGAGTTGAAAGTTGAATAAATTTTCCAGGCAGAAATAAATGGTTTCGCAAAAATCGAAATTCTCAGACCTGGGTCAATGTATTAATTTTGTTTTATTTTTAAAATTAAGTTTGACATTTTTTCTTAAAATAATGGGCTTAACCAGTTCATTCTGACAATTAATACCGAAGAAATCAAACTTTTTGGTAAACACCACCGTCAAGATGGAGTTTTTTGAAATCCGATTCAGTGAAAAATTTTTGAGCATAACTTCCACATCTGCACGCATCTGCAGCTGATTTTTTCTGTGCTTTAACATGAATGTATGGAGCATATGCTGGCATACTTACTTTCTTGGTATCTTTTGGCGCTTTTTTTTTAAATCAAAAAGTTTAAAAAAAAGCATTTAGTGTCGTGGTGACATGAGTACAGTGTAAGAACCAGATTACACGATTCCTTTTTTCGTTTCGTCTTTCGTCTTTTTGATAGATTAGTTGAAGGTTGTAGAAATTTAGAGGGAATAAAGTAACGAAAGCTGGAATGAAAATTTCAAGACTTTTTCCGGTTGAAAATTGACGTTGACAACCGAGTAGAGATGAGTTATGATGGTCACTGATTTTGGTAAAAATCGTTGTTGATAAAAAAAAAAAAAAAACACCGATATTACGGTATCGATTTTTGCTACAAAAAATAACTACAAACAATATGGTGTGGCATTTGTTTGTGGCTGCAGCTCCATTGTATTCACTTGACGTTGTTCACATTGGACTCACTCCTCCAACTTTTTTTTTGACGTGAATCCAACTTGTGTTCTTCAGACACAGCCTAATGTTAACAAATCGGACTCACTTTGACATTCAGCAGTCGTTAAAATAAAATTCAAATCTGTGCACGTTGAAGGATTAATTCGAAGGTTTTCACTAACAAAACGTAAATCTTATTAAATAAAAATTGTGAAGATTCAACATTAGGTATCAATAATTGAAAAAAATTGAATTCTGTAGGATTTGGTGGCAAAAGACAAAGATAAAGTACAGACTGAAAGAACATATGTCACAAAAGAAAACGTCAACTAGTTTGTAAAACAATTAAAAAATCTTGCCCTTCTTCCCCAGCTCTTTCTCACCGTAAAGTGGGAGTGAGATTAACAGAGACATCAACCAAAATTGAAAAAGACAGTCCAATGTGAACACCGTTCTTTATCTATGTTTTATTTATTTTAACTTCATCAGGTAAGGACGCGCGCCATAACTTGCGTCTATTGTGTTCAGCCACTTTGGCAAAAAAGAAATATTATACAGTTATCGAAATAGAAACGAAAAAAATGGTTCATTCGGGTTAAAGTATCGATTTTGAAAAACATCGATGTTTCAGGTTCGAGAGATTTTTTCATCGAATAAAAACCTAATATTTTAACCGCTCATCCCATAAATCAAAGTATTGTGCGCAGAAAAATATTAAAAGAGTCAAAAGTATCCATTAAAACATTGATTTTTTGTTTAAATTTTTTTTTTTGTTTTTTTAAACGATGTTCTTCAAATAGCGCACGCCACAGATATGAAAATAATGGAATGGAATGGGCTGAGCTGGGAGTGGGATGCATATTCAATACAATTTGTGAAAGGTTTAAATGCAATATTGTTTAAACTATTGAGGAGCACCAGATTGGAAAATTATAACAAAATCGGTCGAGCTCTAGCTCAAAATACAGTGAACGCACAGACGCATAGACCGACGTGACTTACTCGATCATCGTAGTGTTAGTTTTGATTACAACCTCGACATTTTTTTTTTTTTTTACACGAAACCAATACTTGCCCTTAAGAGTAAGTAAAAAGAATTTTTTGAATACCTCACACACAGCTTGTTTAATTCCATTTCATCATCTACTCGACCTTTTTGAAAAAACCCTTTAAATGTATTCATTAAGCCTTCATTTCGAGAGCCCAATACAAAGTGTCGACTTAGATCTTAACTAACTAACTGATGACTATCTATTAAGCAGAATGTCCATTTTGGGTCAAGAAAACAGTGATAGGAAAAAGCTAAGAATATTGAATACGAAACGTTGTAAAACCGGAAGCACTATCGATGTTTTCTAAAGATAAAGGGTTTTCCAATAAGAGGTGTTATTTTGATATTCAAAGAAAAATGGCATTTTTTGAGATAAATGATCGGATGTTTATTTCATTATAAAGAGGAAGGAGGAAGGTATGCCGTTAATAATGGAACACAACATCAGCCAAATGGCCGCCACGACCACGCTTACAGGACCATATCCTTTTCATGAAATTTTCCATAACCAAATCGCAAAGTGGCTGCCCTATGTCCTCGATAGCCTCACGAATTCCATCTTTGAGGTCTTGAATCGACGCTGGGCTGTTGGCGTAGACCTTATCTTTCACGTGGCCCCAAAGGAAGAAGTCGCAAGGTGTTAAATCACAAGATCTCGGTGGCGAATTGTGATCACCTCTTCGAGAGATAACACGGTCCGGAAACTTTTCCCGTAAAAGATCGATGGTTTCATTGCTTGTGTGGCACGTAGCGCCGTCTTGTTGAAAGTAAACGTTGTCCAGATCAATACCATCCAATTCCGGCCATAAAAAAACATTAATCATCTCTCGATAGCGCAATCCATTGACCGTAACTGTTGCTCCAGCCTCATTTTCGAAAAAGTAAGGTCCAATGACCCCGCCGGACCAAAAACCGCACCAAATAGTCACGCGTTGAGGATGGAGAGGCTTTTCAACAATAACTCTTGGGTTTTCCGAGCCCCAGATGCGATAGTTTTGCTTGTTGACGTAGCCTCCGAGGTGGAAATGGGCCTCATCAGTCAAGATGATTTTTCGATGAAATTCCGGATCATTTTCATGCATTTCAAGGACCCAATCAGCAAAGACACGACGTTGTTGATGATCAGCCGGCTTGAGTTCTTGTGTTAACTGAACTTTATAAGCCTTAAGACCCAAGTCTTTATGCAAAATACGGTGTAATGACGTTTGTGGAATGCCTAATTCCAAAGAACGACGAGGAATGGACAAACCTGGGTTTTCTTCAACACTTTGGGCTACAACAGCAACATTCTCAGTTGTTCTTGAGCGACGTGCACGGGTTTTATTCTTCACATCACTAACTTGTCCCAACAGCTTGAATTTGTTCACCAATTTCTTTCCGACAAGGTGCTTCACGACGACCCAAAAATGTTTTAGTTTTACGAACCGTCTCTGCCAAATTTTCACCATTTTTATAGTGAATTTTATAATAATTTCAATGCGTTGTTGAAGCGTGTATCGTTCCATTTTTATTAATGGCGTAGTTTCTACTTGTCAAATGTCAAAAAATGACAGCTTCAAAAGTGACAGCTACCGAAATAGCGGGCTATTCAAAATAACACCTCTTATTGGAAAACCCTTTAGTTTACCAAACCCCATTGCTTAGCTGCCTTTTCAATGATTTTCCGTAAAGACTAACGCAAATAGTTCTATATAGACAATGCAACTATATAGTGGGTAAAGAAATCATCACAGTAAACGAATTCTGTTTGATATTCAATCCTTCTTCAATAATTGTATCATTTCATTATCCTATACGCCATTTTCTGTTTTAGAC
The DNA here is from genome assembly GCA_932273885.2 of Leucozona laternaria. NCBI lineage: Eukaryota > Metazoa > Arthropoda > Insecta > Diptera > Syrphidae > Leucozona > Leucozona laternaria. Next base: position 43,129,198 of record OW026368.1, on the reverse strand, counting down.
ATCAAGAAAAGGTTATTCCAATACGTTTAACACGAAAATCTACTCAAGTGCCATACTCTTGATGTCATAAATAAAACATCCTTTATTCACTGGTTCTATATAATATTAGGGTCGTTAAAACTCTGGTTTAACTCTATGTATACTACAGATACAGACGTCAGTCAATACCATAAAGTTTACTCTGTGATATGACCCTTTTGCGTGTTACTCAATCTTATTAAAGACTCACGTACAAATTTAACATACATTTACTCCTAAGTTGTAAACATCTGGGATTGTATGTTCATTTTATTTACGAAAATCAGTTAGTCACGTTTCAGAAAATCTATACCGGATTTATTTATATTATTACCATAACCTGGTCTTTTCTCTTCCCCGCCTCATGCATATCAAAGTAAAATAAGACCTCGATATACATAATACTCGATGGGTCAGGATTAAATTGAAGAAAGAACCTCTCGCCATAATCGAAATATTATAGAATTTGGCAAGAAAATTTATAACCATCAAGAGAAAGGCTGATTACGCCCCATAATCTGCGAATACATTCAAAAGCACATTTATATATAATTATAGAAAACAATTCTATCCAAACCTCTTTTTCAATAGAATCCAGATTTCATCAGGGTAAGAGTTAAGGGCATATTAATTTTCGAAGTTCTAAGCAAACCTAATAATGAATTACGATTATGGAGGAAACCCAAAATACTCGGTTGCTTCTTACTGCCCCCCGTCTCGTCGGTCTATACCTTCAATCTTCAATGGTGCCTCACATCTACATCCTAAATGGATAGACAGATTTAATTCAAATCGAGTATAAAGTATTTTTATGGGAGAAAATCTATCTTTTTTTGTTGGCTTATCTATACACAACGGGGAGAAATACCTCCTGCTCCCATACAATTTGGAAAAGTTTATAAAAATTGTGTTTTTTTTGCTAAAAATTCAAATAATGGAACTAATAACTTTGAACCCATTAAAACATGAAGAATAGACTTTTTTGTGAAACGACATAGATATATACATTTAGGAAGGCTCAATTTTGTTCATACCTAAAAAAGCCTAACGACATAACGTAAAAAATATTGCTGGCGCACTTTGGCTCCTTTTACAAATGTGCTTGCAAAATTAAATTTTTGGGTGTGTCTATAACTAATTAATTTCCTACATTAAAATTTTTTTTGAGCTTAAGAAAAAGCCAACTGGCCAAATTGCAACTTTTTGTCAAGTTTAATTTAACCCTATAATGTTTTCAGTGAAAAAATCAAGATGAATAAAACACGTAAAATACCTACTCCTGAGGCCCTTGCTAGTAAATTTTTTTTAAGAAAGTTTAATGAAAGTTACCAAGATATTTAGTTTTTTTTTCAAATTTAAATTTTGTTGGTCTGTTTACTTTTGTCTCCAGTGTTTAATTTGAAATATATTTAATTGAAATAGTTTATTATGTAGTGCATGATGTTTGAGTTTAATTTTACAGTTAAATATTATTTCTACCCCTAAACAAGCTTTTTTAGTATAAGATTCTGAAACACCCTGTAAAGCATCTTTCTTAAATTTTATCAATGCCGTTTTACATCTTTTCTTCACATAGCTTGGCTTGAAATGTTTCGCTGAAATAGTTTATTTGCACTCTTTCATGACTTTTAGCTACCCTTTTATTATTTCAGATGTTCAATTTTTAAAGTCTTATAAAGGGTGTTTTTTTTTAGACGTGTGGTTTTCAAGAAGAAATAAAAAACATGTAATTTAATGTTATGACCAAGAATTTAGCTTTATTATAAAGATAAGAGTTTGCCATTATGTTTTAAAAATGATTTCGTACAACTAGCTGCCGCGGATGGCTCGAATAAATACCAGCCGAGAGGCTCAATTTTCGACAACTTTTTGCAGCAATTGGGGCCGTATGTCAGCAATAAGGCGCCGAATATTCTCTTCCAAGTCGTCAATCGTCTCGGGCTTATCTGTGTATAGAGGGGCGACTTCTTGGAGGCCACGCCTCAGCCAGACGACGCGAAATAATGCGCTCACCAAAAATTTCCTTCAATAAATTGATTATTTCGTTGTCTCTTCGTATGGCATGTAGAGCCGCGCCGCCGTCTTGTTGGAACCAAAGGTCGTCCACATCAACATCCTCCAATTCAGGCACGAAAAAGTCATTAATCATTGCTCTATAGCGTTCCCCATTGACTATAACATTATGGTCGGCTTCATTTTTGAAGAAATATGGACCAATGATTTCTTCTGCCAATAGAACACACCAAACAGTGACTTTTTGAGGATGTAACGGCGCGGCGGCGTCTCAACAATGGCTTGTAAATTATGATCACTCCGAACACGACAATTTTGCTTATTAACGTACCCATTCAACCAAAAATGATCTTCATCGCTGAACAAAATTTTCTTGAGAAAATCGGGATCGTTGGCCATCTCGTTTTAGGCCCATTTGGGCACAATTTGGAAGCGTTGTTCAGACGTCAGTCTATTCAATATGTAATGGCAAACCAAACTGAGCATAAATCACGTGACAGCTGTCAAAAAGACCAACTCCGAAAATAAGTATTGCCAGATAGAAAACCACACGTCTAAAAAAAACACCCGTTATTTCAGCAGAAGATTCTTAAACACTGTAAATATTTTTTCTTTTAACTCACAAATTGTATAACTTTGGAAATTTCCATCAAGCAGACAAAAAATTGCCATATTATCTTTAGCCATGTTCCATTGGGCCTTGCAAAGTGCTTTTTAGTACTTCACAGTAGATGATGAATGAAATGCTTTCATTTTGCCAAAAGTAAAATCTAACCTCAATATCAATTTAATTTCGGTTGTTTGTTTTCTTATTTGACTTTAAAATTTAAAAAAATGTCAACAACAATAATCTATTACGTTATTTCTTTTGATTGTAGATGTCTTTTTCTTGTTTGGAAACATTCTGTTACTAGTTTAATGAACTACTTCGACCACAGAGTAGAAGTTGTTAACTGCAGCCAGAAGTACTCGGCAGTAGATACTGGAGACCAAAGGAACGAGCCTTTTATTCGCACTATTGATTTTTTTTAGTTGCAAATACCATAACTCATAAATGCGTTAAGATACCGTGACAAGTGACACAAAACAGAGCCATCTGTTTTAATTTGAATGCATAGTTTGACATCTGACGTTCACCATTATTATTCAGTTTTCAAGAATAAATTCAAGAAAAAAATGATTTTTTTTTTTCTATTTCGTAGAAACTGAACCAAACAATTCTTTACAATGTGCACTCTGCCGTTGAGATTACGTTCATAACAACACCAAAACAAGAGTGTTAAAAGTTACACGATGTTTTCCGTTTTGCACCAACTGGCGCTTGTGGCTTTAAATTACAAATGGAACCAACGTGAAGTTGGCTCTTAGTAGTCGGTTTTTCAATTTGCGCTGTTAGATTCTGTCGGCCTGTGGGGGCCATGTTGTTTTGGTGACATATGTCAAATCTGTCTTTTATTATTCAGTAACTGATGCCAAATCACCATGACAATAATCACGATTTGACAGCACCTCCAAATGATAAAATTTTATTATCGAAACCTCTTGTTGCAACGTTCGTGCGTTGCGCTTATTTTACGGTTTATATGGTTGGCCTTTTCAGTCGACTATTCAACGTTTGGTGGTCAACACCCGTAAAACATCCCCGATGTTCGTGAGAGTCCGGTTTTCTTCCAAAACGACGATGGCATTGCCATCACCATCAACGGAGAACGCTACCGATCGATGATAAAACAATTTATTTTAGCCCAAATTGAAAGACATGCATGTGAACGACATGTGGTTCCAACATAACGTTGCTGTACGTGCCACACAGCAAACGCCACAGTGGACATTTTGCATGAACGATTTGAGGGTAAGGCTAATCGTGCGATTTGACCCCGTCAGACTATTTCTAGTGGGGTTTCCTGAAGTCGCAGGTCTTACATAACACAGGCCATCGCTCAAATTCAAGGGGATCTATGTGGAAGAGTCATTGAAAATTGGCCACCGTAAGAAGCCGAGGTGAGCATTTGAACGCTGCCATGTTCCATTCATAATTGTATGCATGGGCCTTCAAATAAAAAAAAAGCTTGTTTTATTCCATATAATAGGTCTGTTCATTTAATTTCCAAAACTACCGATTTCTAGCATTTTAAGTCCATTTTTATTTTTGCATATGAACTTTGACAGAACTTTGGACTAAGATTGATAGAAAATGTCAGTTTTAGGAAGTGAACGAACAGAGGAAATAATTCAATGGATTCACCAGAGAAAAGTAAGTCTTAATATCTGACCTATAAATTAATCGTTATATTTGTTGTCAGTTAACATTGCTTAGGTGTCAGGTTTTACCCATATTGTTTTTTTTTTTTCAAATTTATTTATGTATTTTACTTAGCAAACGTTAAATGTTTACCTACTGATAAATACAAAAAATGTTGAAACAAATTCTACTGCAAACTTTCATCTAACACACTCGAATTAAAGCACAAGTTAGTGTGTAAATACTGATGTGTGTCTTAACTTTTCAAAAGAGATCGTTTATCTTCAATTTTTCAGTTCTAATTCAATTCTCAATTGGAGGTGATCACAGAAGGAATAATTCTTTAAAAAAAACGTACACGTAAATACATAATATAAAGAAAATCATGAAATCCTTCGTTATATTAGGGTTATTAGCTGCTGCCTTAAGTTGTGTTGCTGGGTCAGATTATAATGAGGCAATTTTAGAAATTAACGAGGCCTTTCCGGGCATTATTGCAGGTTCTCCAGAAGTTATAAAGGTTTGTTAAAGATTTTGATTTATTGTCAATGCAACAAAGACAGACATTTTTTTTTTTGTAATTTAAGGTTGTTTTCGATAATGGTGTATTTTTGGATCTAGGCAAAAATATTACACCAACAGAAACAAAGAATCAGCCCGTTATTGTAGATTGGAATGATGGTGATAACAATAAAGACTCTTTCTATACTCTGATGGTTGTTGATCCAGATGCACCATCGCGACAAGATCCCTACATGAGAGACATACTTACTTGGTTGGTTGTAAATATTCCTGGAAAAAATATAAGTGCAGCAGATGTTTTAGTTGAATATGTTAGTGCTGCTCCACCAAGAAATATGGGCATGAATCGATACTTTTACTTCCTTTACCGGCAATTGAAAAAAATAGATTTCATCAATGTGAAACGAGTAGATAAATATACTATTGACGGTCGTGTGAATTTTTCGGCTCAAGATTTTGCCAAAAAATACAATTTGGGCAATCCAGTTGGGGTAAATTTCCTAACAGCTTTCTTCGATCCACAGACAGAGAACCTTTATAGGGAGCTTAAGTGTTGCGAAGAGTTATATTAATTTAAGACAAGGAGAAAGTGTTTTTTTTTTTTTTATAATTTTCGAACTTATAGAATATAAGTACTTGTTTGTTTAAATAATAATAGATTTCAGTGATGTACAAATATCAACTTTGAATAAAATATCTTTTGCTATTAATATTAAAGAATTTTTTTTTTGTCAAGACCCTTTCAAACCATTGAACGCAACCGTATATTATTACATTACATGATGCGCTCATAGATATTTGAAGTTATAAATGACGTTTTTGAGAGTCATTTCTACAACTTAAATATTTAAAGCCACATGGCTTTATAAACTAGATAATTTTCTGCCACTATGGTAATAGTTATTGTAAATTATTTCGGTCTCGACGGCTGGTTCAATTTATTTATTGCAATGTAAATATATGATTTTCGACCATTTTATCGAGCAACGCCATGTATTCCATATTACAATTTTGAATTTTATTCTGTTAATTTATTGATGGTGAAATAGAAAAGAATGTATTGAGAGCACAAATCATCCATCAGTTGTCAAATATTCTGTAAGATAAAAACAGTAAATGCCAAAAGGTGGCTCTTGATTATTCTGATTTTTTTCCATTTATAATATTTTTGTGAGTTTTTTGACATACGAGGTCTTGCACTTTAACGATTGGTATGTGATTTTGACAATAAAAAATGTTGAAAAGGTATGTTTGTTTATTTTTTGCACGAACTGTCACTGTTTTAGGTGTGTTCAGCATGAGTTTATTAAGAAAACAAGTTTTGTGCGATAATGGTTAAAAAATTGTTTGGAACTAAGAAGATTTTATTAAAGAGCATTAAAGCTTGTAAGTTGTTTACTAGTATCATAAGGCGTGCTTTTTTTTTGAAAGAGTGAATAGCCAGATCAGTAAATTTTTATACTCAAATAACAACAAATTGAAAAATTAATATAGTTTAGGTCAGTAATCAGAGTGAACATAGAGCGGATATAAATTGTTTAAATATTGAGATGTTTAGATGGCGCTTAATTTGGTTCCGAATGGTTGGTAGCCATATAAATATTTGTTGACTTACAATGTGATGTGTTCTTAAATGCATCCCAGGTAAAAAAAAAGTCGGATGTAAATACTTTTTTCTCATACATGCGAATTGTGTTAAGGCATTTCATTTCGAAATAAAAATTCACTTTTATACGTAACTTGACATATTGCTTGATAGATAAGGAACAATATTTTTATTTTAACGTTTGCGAATATTTTGTTACAAAAGTCACCAGAAAGCTCTAAAATTTCCCTTTTCAAAAAATAAAATCTCAAAATATTTGGCTTTTTAAAGGTTTTTTTTAGACATCTTTCAATGAAATTTGACAGTTAATTGTTCGACTGATAAGCAAAAAACTGTATTTTGACGTCTGAAGAATATTTTGTTACAAAAGACACCAGAAAGTTCTACAATTGATTTTTCCCTAAACAAAAAAAAAAAATCTCGAAAATTCGGATTTTTAGAGGTTTCTTAATCCATTGACATCGGTGCCATTCTACAATGGAATTTTACAGTTGCTGGCTTGACAGATAGGGGACCAATTATATTTCATCGTATCGAGAATATTTCGTTCCAAATGTCAACCGATTACCCTAAAAATACCAAAATTGACATCGTAGCCTTCCTTCAATGAAATTTGACAGTTTATTGCTTGATAGTCTACTTTAAACAGTGCCCCTGTTCGGAAAAGAAGAATTAATCCTTCTGAATTCAATTTGAGCCAAAAGCGTTGACAGTTATGGAACTGATATTCAGTGGACATTAAATATGCATTGTGTAAGCCAAATGCAAAAAAGTAAGTATTTGGCGAGCATTCTTCAGAAACGTATTAAAAATTATTATCTATGTTCGACAGCACTGGCTTAATGCAGCTGTACGTTAACGCTGAAATACGCTCCCAACTATTTACCAGTGCATAAATCCTAAAACCTAAAATGCAGTTTTATTGCAATCAATTTAGAAATCATACGTTTCCGAGAATATTTGAAAACAAAAAAAAACATTTTCCACTGTAGAAGTCGTTTATTTATATGGAAAAATCAACCTTTATACAGGAAGGTTCTAGAAAAAAGTCTATTATTTCTGTGGCATTTTATATGTTACTCTCAACCTAATGGTATATGTTTCCCTGATGATAAATATTAAATCTGCCTGAAATATTCCTTAGGTAGCCAAGAAGACCAGGGACCACAAAACTACAATTAAACAATTGTAGAAGCAATTGTTAACTATGCAGACTTAACAAGTAACTATTATTTCTGTACCACAAAGAAATTCGCTACATTTGATAACTTTGTAAATTTCCCTGTTTTGTACTATTCAGTTGTACAAGTTACCTCAGCAATAGACAATGCGTCGGCAAATAAGTGTAGTGGCTAAGGAAAGTGTGCTCGTCAACATCCGCTGGAAAAAATTAGTTCTTTTTGGTCGATTTTTTTTTTAATAATTATGTGGCACACACGGACATGTATGCGCAGCGTATTTTGGCAAGGAATAACACACTAATAAAAACTTAGCAGATTCCTACAGTCAGTCAGGAAAGTCTACATATAATTCTAGAAAATGCCAAACCAATCATAAAAAAAAAACAAAATTATGTTTAATATTTTTTTTAAAACTATATCATAAATTATTCTGATAAAATGATTTATTCTTTAAATTTTTAGTTAAATATTTTCTTAAAATAATTACTTACTGTATGAAAAAAAATGAAATTTACTTATAAAGCCTTTAAAATCTAACTTGTAATCACTTAACAATTTTCAATTCCCACTTTATGTTTTTTTTTTAACTATTTAACAATGATTTGTTAAATTTCAATTACACTTGTAGCTTTGTGGTACAGAACAGTGGGAAATTGTCAATTTCCCAATTGTTAAGATTTGTTTATAACGGGTGATTTTTTAAGAGGCTTAGAACTTTTTTTAAAAAAAAAACACAAATAATTCGAAAAAATGAATGAAATATTTATTTGAATCGATAGTTTGAACCTTGCAATTTAATGTTTAAAGATAATTTCATGCAAATGTTGACCGCGGCTGCGTCTCAGGTAGCCCATCCGCTGAGTCCAATTTTGGCATACTCTTTCACACATATCGGCCGGTATCTCACGAATGAATGCATGGATGTTGGCTTCCAGTGCGTCAATCGAAGCGGGCTTGTCCCTATAGACATTAGCCTTGACATACCCCCACAAAAAATAATCTAATGGTGTCAAATCGCACGATCTAGGCGGCCAATTGACCGGCCCGAAACGTGAAATTAACTGTTCACCAAACTCGCCTCGCAATTGCGCCATTGTTTCGCGTGCTGTGTGGCATGTGGCACCGTCTTGTTAAAACCACATATCAAGCAAGTCAAGAACTTCCATTTCGGGCAAAAAAAAGTTTGTTATCATCGCTCGGTAGCGTTCACCATTGACAGTAACGCTGCGATTCGCATCATCTTTGAAGAAATAGGCCCAATAATGCCGCCGGCCCATAAACCGCACCAAACAGTGGCTTTTTCGGGATGCATTGGTAGCTGTTGCAATGCTTCTGGCTGATCTTCACTCCAAATGCGGCAATTTTGCTTATTTACGTACCCATTCAACCAAAAATGAGCCTCATCGCTGAACACAAGCAGCGCGCGATGAACATTTCGAACCGAGCACGAATTTTGATAGTAAAATTCAATAATTTGCAAGCGTTGTTCATTTGTAAGACGATCCATGGTTAAATTGCAAACCAAACTGAAGCTGTTTGACAGTGACACAAGGTACTAAACACACGTCAGCTGTCAAAACCAGTGTTGCCAAAACCAAACCAGCTAAAAAATCACCAATTACAATTGTTAAGTTCCAAGTTTACTTGTAGTTTCGTGGTACACAAACCTTTGTAATTTGTTAAAATCTATCTCTTGCACAATACTTGTTGTTTTGTGGTACAGGCCCCTAGAGGCGTGTAGTCCAACACTCCACTGTGGGTTTAATCAGTACCTTACCTTTACATTTACAATTGTGAAAAAGTATTGAATTCTCTCAGTTTTTGAATTTGTCCAACTGACAAACTTCATGTGGTGTCCAAAATTAGTTCTTGAAGGAAATCTAATTCGTGACTTTATTGTTCGGAAACCTGAAATTGAATATGTTTTAAAGTAGAGACTCAGGCGCAGAAAATATGCGCGGAATAGGAGGTTGTAATTTTTTACATTTTCTGTGTAATTTGTTGGTGAATTTTTGTAAGTTTTTTTACACTAAATATTTTAATATTTTTTTTTTTTTGAGAGTTTGTTGTGCTTAGATTTATATAAGCTTTTTCTATTTATTTATTTTTAGTTAAGTAGTTTTTTATGTTTTATGTTATGAAGGCTGATAATAATTTTATTTTATTTACAAAAAAGATAAGGTTGGTCCATATTTGGGACACTTACTCTAAACTTTGATAGCTTTTGACTAATTTTTCTACAAAAAAGCCAATCATTGAATTTTATGTTTTTTGTCAAAAGTTTTTTGGTATCTTTAATCCCAATTCATTTGGCTCAGGCACGACAATTGTGCTCAGTTAGATTCTGTCGTACCCTTCTTAAACGTTTTATGTTTTTATTTCCGATTATTTAGCTGCGAAGTAATTTTCTGTACGTGAGTAGATACATTTTTTTTTAAATTTTAATTATTATTTTGAGCTAATCTTTTTTTTTTTTCGTGCTCGATACATACATGAAATTGTAGTGATGGCATTTCCTGGAAGCGTTGGTTTTTTTTCTATGATGGCGTCGCTACTTCCCGATGTCGTTTTTTCGTCCAAGTCCCTTCGTCCTTGCAAACAAAATGGCTCAACAAAACACACCTATTGTCTTCCTCATCGAATTCCCAACAATCAATAAAACAGTTTTATCAGCATTAAACCATTTTGTTTTCATTTTCAATAAAGTAAATAATGAAATTTACACTATATGAACTCATATAAAAATAAAAAAAGGCCTATACTCAACTACACTCGCAAGGATGCAACAAACAATAATATTAAACCTTATCACGAGCCAATGAAAATGAAACCAATCGAATCAAATTTATCTTGTGGAAGTATCGAGCGAGGTAGTTTTTTTTTTTTTTTTTTTTTTATTAATGAATTGATCCCTGTTTTGACCTGACCGATATACAAATTAGGTCATGAATTCAGTACCTTATAACTAAGTTCTCAATAAATCCTTCTAATTGAAAAGATAGGTGAGTAATATTCCCAATTATGGTAGATGTAGCTGATAAAACCAAATAAATTGACTATCATTTGCTATCCCTTTAAGGAGTCGAGTCCTCTCTATATCCCAGCTATTCTCTGATGGTTCTTATAATATAGGTACTCCCATTGGGCTATGTATTTATCTCTTATAGCTATTAAGTTCTTTGTCAAAGAGTTTTGTTTATAGTCTGTGGAAACACAAGCATAGTAGATGAAATTAAAATTAATAAATAATCAATTTTTTTCTTTCAGTGGGGTCTATAAAGTTTTCGTCAACGATAAACTCATCCATAGCTATAACAGCAATGGAAGCTTTGGTGAATTGGCGCTCTTGTACAATATGCCCAGGTAAGAGAAAATACATTATAAATACATACAATGCAAAAGAACAAAAGAAAAAGGTGTTAAAGAGAGGAAAAGGAGGTCGAAGCTGAAGCTGAAGGCATAAAGAAATAGGTTTTGGTTTTGTTTGATTGCTTTTTTTTTTGTTTCTTTTTGTGTGAACTCACGCGGAAAACTACATAGTCATACCCACACATCACGGCAACAGTGTGACCGTTTAGGTGTTTTATAATATAACATTTACATTTTTATTATTGTGTATGTTTTATTACTTGCGACATTGTTATTCCATTTGGGGATTGATAAAAAAAATTGGAGGTTCGTAAAAAAATTCTCCTATACCATTTTGATAAGGGAAATAATGTTAGCAAGGAGTAAATTTGCTTCAAGATCGATGTTTCAGAGGTTGTATGATTACGCGTCGTCTTACCTTTTCGTGACATCAAAGGTTTCGAAGGTGATCTTTTCCGACTTTGACGCAGCAGTGATATTTCTCCATAATCATCCTGCACAACCGAACAAATTTGGCAGGGATTCCGAGAAAAGAAATTACTCTGTATAATTCATCAAATTTTGAAATCGACAAAGAGGTGGTTTGTATTGATCTGAAATTCCTGTTTTTTTTTCCAAAATCTTTTGGAGTGTGAGAATCTAATGGATGGCGATGGTTGGTTTGCCTGCCTTAAAACAACATTGATAGGGGCCGAGCTAATTGACAGCAAAGAGTTTAAGTGTTCAGAGAGTATAGAAGAATAGATTTTATGTGCAATATTTAAGAGTACAGTTCAGAGCATCTCCTTTTCAAGTAGATGGGATACACTAGGTTCCATCCATCAGAAGGATATACTTCATTCGACCAAATATCACTGATAATTTGGTGTATACGTACTTATTACGTGTACTGTTTCCTACCAAGTTATCTCCCTGCTTTAAACAGTACGACTGGAAGGCCATCCGCAGCAACATCCCTGACTTAAGTTTGACTATCGATGTACGCACTTCTTGTTGATCGGGTGGACGGAAATGTTGGACATCATCGTCCAAGTTCAATGGAGTGGTTCTGCCGAAGGTAATGATAGCTGTCTTCGGTGCTTAGCAAACTAGAAAAGTCTTCTTTCCAGATCCTTAGCAGCGACTGTATATAAAGGGTGTTTTTTTTTAGACGCGTGAATTTAGCTTTATTATAAAGATAAGGGTTTGCCATTATGTTTTAAAAATGATTTCGGACAAGTGGCCGCCGCGGCTGGCTCGAATATTCCAGCCGAGAGGCCCAATTTTCGACAGCTCCAATTGTTGCGCGCGATGGTGGATGGACTCATTCGGGTCTTCTTCGATACTCTGCTCCACAGCAGCAATAGCGTCTTCGGTATGCGCACTGTACGGCTTCTCTGAGGATGCGCATTATCCATTAAAGCAAACGTGGTGCAAAACCGATCCATGGTTGCTCGAATTTATGCGATTTTGCGATCATGTCGACCAAAAAATAATGTGAACGTTCGTGTGCAACGTTACGTCGTGCAACGTTACGGTGTGCAACGTTACGATCTGCATACTAGGATGGGTGCGTTCAGCGAAAAAAATCTTAAGATCCCCTTCAAGCAAAAACAAGTCCGTTTTGGATCCGCGCACGTTGATGTTTACACATATTAACCGTGAGTCCCGGCAATCACACAATTTTTTATTTGGAGCTAGAGCGGAGTGTGACCAGGCGCTCTCTCAAATTACGAAAGCAGAAGTCGTTTATTTCTCACAAAACCACATCAAAAAATACCCTAACTAAGCTTCTAGCTACTGTAGCTATCATAGGATTTTATCTTCCGTATGCCCGCTCGATAAGAGATTAAAAAAGCCTTTCATTTCCGCTTTACAATTTTGCATCTGTCAGTTTCCACAAAATGATAACTGTCACTTTTGACGTTGACATATTTGGAATTTTCACTCTGGCTTGTTAGATATATATCAGAACACACGGTGATCACCAGTTGTTCTAATAATTTGAAGTAAATATATGAATTTAAGCCCTGTCCCGCAGAGCGGTAGCTAAACCTGAAACAACCATATAGTCTTTTAGATCGTGTACAATGTACATGCAAAGAGTTTTTCAATTGGCGCGGATAGATCTGGCGGCCATGTTGTTTTGGTGACATCTGTCAAATCTGTTGTTTATTATTCAGTTACTGATGCCAAATCACAATTTACGGCAAGTAACACGAAATCATAAAACTTTATTATTAAAATACCTTGAAGCCAAAATTGAGTCTACCGATTCAGTGAACAACCAGCCAACACCAATACGTCAACGAAACGCAAGATCTACTAAAAACATCACCGAGGTTCCGATGGGAAGACATTTATCACAAGAAATAATATAAAAACAAAAGAGCTGTTTGCTAAAACAAAACTTAAATATTTATGTTCAACTTAAACGCTTATGTTCTACTTTTTCATCAGCGTAAATTGTGACAAAAGCTATTATGTTATGCAGCTTTGCTGCAGCAAGTGGGCCTAAATGACTGTTTTATTCGAAGCCTCAAACAAATTATAAAAATGTTAGCCGGAAAAAATGTTGGTCAAACTAAGCTTTGCATACAAAATACATATTCCCCTAACAGTGCCTTAATAATAACCTCTCTTATACTCTCTTTAATATGTTTCAATTTTCCAAAGCCTTCTAAATATATGGCTGTCTTGTCTATATACATTAATCCGTGGTCGTGGCTCTCAATAATTTTCTTCTATTTTTTATGTTTTTTTTTTTCATCGTACGTTTTGCTTAAAATAGAGCTGCTTCCATACAAGCAGATACAGAAGGAAGACTATGGGCAATGGACCGTCAAACGTTCCGTCGTATCCTGCTAAAATCCGCATTTAAAAAGCGAAAAATGTATGAAACACTGCTGGACAGTGTTCCTATGTTAAAGGCACTACAGGTAAATATGTATATTTAATAAATCGATGGTTATATGGTTATGTGTGCCTGTGCATTCGCTCGCATATATAAATAGATTTTACTTTGTGAACCCGTGCACAGATTTACTACAAATATACAACACCTTATCCTTCACACACACAAGCTCACAATCTAAATCTATTCTATTTGTCGTTTTAGAGTTACGAACGAATGAACTTAGCTGACGCTCTTATCACAAAGCATTACAAAAAGGACGAAAGAGTTATTAAGCAGGGTAAGTTGTTATTGTTGCTGTTGTTGTTGCTTATTGTTGTGGAAAGAACAAATGTTACAGATAAATAGAGACTATTAAGATTATTTATGCCGACAGGTGGGGCGGTATTAACCTATCTGGTTTCATTTATATTGTCAGTGTAAACGGACAACTTGAGTTAAAATGTAGAGTATGGGACTGGTCAACTTTGTTTAGGATGTGTTTTAACTCAAGTGGTCAAAATAATAAAGTGAGATGGTGTTTATGTTCATTATTGCTATCTTGAGGTTTTATTAAAATATAATTAATAACAGTTCTGTCCAGGTTGGCAGATTGAGATTAAAGTTAAACCCGAGTTAACTCATCGAATTTGGTGAGTTAACTCAGTAGTAACAAAACAGATGCCTTTAATGTTTTATCCCCCGAGTTTGTTTAGTCGTTCCGTATGCATTCTCCATCGAAAAACTGCTTAATCAGTTAACTGTAGAATAATTTACTTCTCGAGTTAGCTAACGTGGGTTTAACTCACCACTAAAAAACTGGACCTTATAGAATAACAAGTAGTTTAAATTTCTATAAATATTCGAGTTAAGAAGATAGCATCTCATTTACAGGACATGCAGAATGAATCTAGCGCGCTAACAAACTGATCTGGATTCTTCTTCTTATACTGGATTTATATGACTGAAAAATTGAGAGCATTTCTGGCAAATTTGTCTAAGCTTCAACCATAAGCTTTTAATTATGACTAAAAACATAACAATCACTTCAGGGTTTTAAGAGGTAATCGTCATACGTGAAACATTTAAGGAAAAAACAAATTGAAATTGAAATAGGGAGTAGTTGAAAAATTCAAAACAAAATCAAGCGTAATTTATTGTTTCGCTGTTTTATACAACCTCTGAGCACTAACTACAGCTTCTAAACGATTTTTCATGGATCTTATGATTTTTTTTTTCTGTTTTTTTTTTTTGTGTGGTATTCTTTCCGATTCGTCTACTAGTTCCGCTTTCAGTAAATTAATTGTTTCAGAAGCTGAATTTCTGGCTCTAAACCTTGGCTTAAGCTCGCCCCACAAATGCTCGATAGGGTTTGAGTCTATTCTTAGCAACGGCCAGTCCATTTTGGCAATACCGAATTCCACTGTTCCCCGGACAGAGTTTCATCCAGCATTAGCGCGGATAAGCGCGATATCTTTGCCAATAAATCCAGCATAAGGAACGACGTGGCCCAGCAGAATATCGGAGATGTACTGATCCGCAGTTAAATCACCCCTGCGCCCAGGCACAAAAACCAGCTCACTTTCCCTTTACTTAAAATGCCTCCACATATCATACAAGATCCTCGCCTGTAAGCCACGATTTCTACAAAACAGCAATGTACAAATCGCTCGCTAGGTCGTCTGCATAGTGCATACTCTACTCTGCCTCTACAATTTCTTCCATGCAGACACATTTTGCACTCTTCCCAGAACATAACTCGCCTCCTACGTTGTTCAACTTCCCAATCGAAATGCGCGTAACAAATCGTATAGTCAAGCTTTTCGGTGATGTGAAGTTGATTTCGGTTCCATCGCAGGGCGTTTCGGGGTAAGGCTTGCTTTTTAAAGTCGCCTCCTAACTTGTCCATGCACTACCGGTTCTATTTCGTACCTCTCTGGGCTGTTTTTGGACGTCAACACAAGTCAAACAACAATTTTGGAGAGAAGTCGCGACTATGAATCTGACATTTCTCTTAGGGGTACACTGGTGACTTCCAGATCCTTCGCCTAAACCGAGTGCGAAAAAACAACGCAAGGTATGCCGCAACGCTCTGAAAGTGTGCGGAGCAAGTGAAACACCATTTTGTGACTGTGGTATATTGTTTTTATAAAGCAAAAGGCGGATTCTTTTTTTTTACTCGCCAGTGTAGAAGACACCATAGAGCTCTTGTCCTAACACTCCTAAAATGATCTCATTAGAAGTACAGAGAGTTTACTTACGTAGGTCCTCAGAAATGTTACGTCCGTATAGGTGCTCCCTTGCCTCAACTACCCCTACGAGCCACGAGCCATCGTGTATGGTTTTCGGAGATGTATTTCAGCTCTCTCCAGCTCTATTCCAATTGCGCTGAGTCTTCTTCGACTGTTCTGAGTGAGCGGGTTCCACTGCATTGCTATACTTTTTCTGCTCGTTGCCTTTTCGAAGCGTGTGTCCGATCCAGTGTTACTTCCGTCTTTGTATAATAGAGTCAATGGGTTCCTGACCCATTCTCCTATGAAGTTCTTCATTGGATTTACGATTGGGCCCGAAAACTTTTAAGGTGTTTCGCAGACATCTATTTACGAAAGTTTGCAGCTTCCTTGTGACATTTGATGTAACTTTCCAGTTTCTGATGCATAAGAGCGGTAAAGCCGTAGCTTGGTCTTTAAGCTGAGAGAGTTTTTACCCAAATATAAGACAACATCCCGAACACAGACTTTGCTTTCCCGATACGGCTGTTGATGTCTTGTTCGGTTGCGCCTTCGGTAGAGACAATACTCCCAAGATTTTGGACACTCTCTATAGTCTCTACCGGCTGTTGAGAAATATTTATATGAGAGGATGACTAGGTTCCGACTTCGCAGGCTGATCATCTTTGTTTTTGGTAATGTTTTATTAGAGCCTGGGAATAAAAGGTTATTTTAGTTTAACAAAAAAAATTACTGACCATGATTTCATAAAAAAATGTATAACTGCAAAATACTAAAGAAGAATCTTCAGAATTTCAAAGATATTCAGCCGTATCATTGTATCCGTTCGGAGAATTCTCCATTTCAGTCTTTAATTTTGTTTCTGGAAATTTTCCACTTCTAATTTTCTGTCGGGGAAAATCGGAAAGTAAATATCTTCATACATCGCATGAATTCGGGATGCGTTGCAGCCATTTTGACATTTCATCGGCATGCAACGCATGAATTTAATATTTTCAACGCACATTAAAATGATAGAAATTTCGTACATTTTGTAGAAATCGGAGAAAATTTAATTCCGATCGGATTCGATGATAAGGCTGATTAATTTTAATAACGAAAACATTGGGGTTATGCATCGAAAAATTAGTCCCCTTTAAAGAATCTTTCAATTTTGTTATGTAGTTTTTAATTATAAAATTACTCAAAATTTTCCTCAGGTAAAGTATTGCATAATTTGTCTTTGAAAGAGTAGCTTCTTTGGAATGCATTTTTACTAGGAATGTTTTAAGTTTACTGCTATACTCTGTCCAACAAAAATTGGCAGTGTAGGCAAGAAAGGATGTTTGCCTCTCATTCTGGCTTCAGTGGATTGCATAAATTCTGTCCTTCATTAAAGCTTTCACAGGGTTGTCGTAGTGTACACGATAACACTCATCATTAAAAGCTTTTTCTTAAAGCTCGAAAATCAAAAGCACCTTAACAGAAACTCAAGGAAGAAAAGCTAAACGAATTACCAAATAGACAAGGGTAACTCTGAATGTACATCAAGCAGCAGCCAAGCGCCATTGGCCACATCAATTCAGTGCACACTGCACACTCAGATGTGCCTTGAATAGGACGTTGGGTCTGTGGCCGATGCTATTGGAAATTCACGGGCGGGGAAACACTTTTTCTGGAGGAGTTATTTCAATTTAATATGCTGCAAAAATATGGCACGCTACTGATTTTGAAAAAGCTTTCCCATAAGACGTGTACTGCCTATTTTTGTTGGACAGAGTATAATTCAAATCTGTATAGAAATGACTTAAACGATACGATTGGGTAGTAGGTCGAAAATTTTGATTTAAGCTCGCTATACTTGCTCTTAAAACTAATTAGCAAATTTCAGCAATCTTATAGCAATCAATATTCCACAATATCTGAATGTTTTCTAATTTATGGAATACAGTTTGTATTAATAACTTCACAAGAAAAGTTTGATTTTTTTTTCAAATTTTAAATAAAAAATATTTTTTGTCATTAGGTGATGTTGCTGATGGCATGTACTTTATCGAATTGGGCAAAGTTTCTGTTCGAATAGAACAAGATGGCGGCGAAGTTGAGGTATCACAATTAAGCAAAGGTCAATACTTTGGTGAATTGGCTTTGGTTACACATCGACCCAGGGCAGCATCTGTTTATGCTATCGATGACATTAAAGTTGCATGTAAGTAGATATAAATGAAATTCACATTATATATTTATTGGCTTTATTGCTTTTGAAAAGTACATATATGTAGCTTCGTAAAATTGTATTGATGTAATGTGACGTGTTTGAATTTTTTTAAAGTAGTTTCGCATAATTGATATGGAGTTATTTTTAATTTGTCTTATTTAATTGTACAAACACATTAAGTGTATATATGGAATTTTCTAACCCTAGCACAATTCCACACCTAAATTTAATTCAACATATTTCATATTCACAGAACACTCCATATCCAAGCAGCTTATTTTTATATTTTTTAGTTTTTTTTTTTTGATTATTCAAGCTTTATAAATAACTGTATACTGATTTCATTTCCATATACTTATATACATATATTTTTTTATTATTAATTTTGTTATATTTTTATTTTTCCTTTCCAATTTTCTTTTAATTTTTATTTATTTTATTTTTTTTTTCTTAATTCACACCCTCTGTAGTTTTAGAAACTGGATGCTTTGAGCGACTTTTGGGCAAATGTATTAACTTAATTAAACGTGGTATTCGCGATTATCCTTATATCGACGATGAGTTACGCTTGGATATTGCAAATAACAGAATATAAGACAAACTAAGACAAACAGTCATTTAAAATTAAGTCCTAACAATAATTGACAATGCTTAATTTTAACAATTTTTATTTTTTAAATAATATTTTAATTTTCCTATAGTATAGAATTTAATTTATTTTTTTTTTGTTCAATCATGACCAACTTAAACCAAAAAAAAAAAATATTAACTAATCAAAATGACATTGAATTATACAAGGAATACTAGCTTTTAAATTTTACATATTTTTTTAAATGTTTTACTGTTAATTTGTACTTATTTTAAATACATACTATATATAGCTTATTATTTTACAATTTGAAATCACCCCAGGCCTTAACTTTTTCTGGACATAGGTTAGGTTAGGTTAGTATTTTTATATTTACAAAAAAAAAGTTTCAAACTTAAATCCCACAAATAGAATCAGCAACATGTTATTTACAATTACATCCATACCTTAGAAAGGGTTTTCCAATAAGAGGTGTTATTTTGATATTCAAAGAAAAATGGAATTTTTTGAGATAAATGATCGGATGTTTATTTCATTATAAAGAGGAAGGTATGCCGTTAATAATGGAACACAACATCAGCCAAATGGCCGCCACGACCACGCTTACAGGACCATATCCTTTTCATGAAATTTTCCATAACCAAATCGCAAAGTCTCTGCCCTATGTCCTCGATAGCCTCACGAATTCCATCTTTGAGGTCTTGAATCGACGCTGGGCTGTTGGCGTAGACCTTATCTTTCACGTGGCCCCAAAGGAAGAAGTCGCAAGGTGTTAAATCACAAGATCTCGGTGGCCAATTGTGATCACCTCTTCGAGAGATAACACGGTCCGGAAACTTTTCCCGTAAAAAATCGATGGTTTCATTGCTTGTGTGGCACGTAGCGCCGTCTTGTTGAAAGTAAACGTTGTCCAGATCAATACCATCCAATTCCGGCCATAAAAAATCATTAATCATCTCTCGATAGCGCAATCCATTGACCGTAACTGTTGCTCCAGCCTCATTTTCGAAAAAGTAAGGTCCAATGACCCCGCCGGACCATAAACCGCACCAAACAGTCACGCGTTGAGGATGGAGAGGCTTTTCAACAATAACTCTTGGGTTTTCCGAGCCCTAGATGCGACAGTTTTGCTTGTTGACGTAGCCTCCGAGGTGGAAATGGGCCTCATCAGTCAAGATGATTTTTCGATGAAATTCCGGATCATTTTCATGCATTTCAAGGACCCAATCAGCAAAGACACGACGTTGTTGATGATCAGCCGGCTTGAGTTCTTGTGTTAACTGAACTTTATAAGCCTTAAGACCCAAGTCCTTATGCAAAATACGGTGTAATGACGTTTGTGGAATGCCTAATTCCAAAGAACGACGAGGAATGGACAAACCTGGGTTTTCTTCAACACTTTGGGCTACAACAGCAATATTCTCAGTTGTTCTTGAGCGACGTGCACGGGTTTTATTCTTCACATCACTAACTTGTCGCAACAGCTCGAATTTGTCCACCAATTTCTGTATTGCGGTCCGACAAGGTGCTTCACGACGACCCAAAAATGTTTTAGTTTTACGAACCGTCTCTGCCAAATTTTCACCATTTTTATAGTGAATTTTAATAATTTCAATGCGTTGTTGAAGCGTGAATCGTTACATTTTTATTAATGGCGTAGTTTCTACTTGTCAAATGTCAAAAAATGACAGCTTCAAAAGTGACAGCTACCGAAATAGCGGGCTATTCAAAATAACACCTCTTATTGGAAAACCCTTTAATACCAAAAAACTATCCGGTTCTCAAAATGAAGAACTTGATAAAATTCTCTTATTCAGCATTGCATTATTTCTTATGGAGTGATTTCGGAGCAAAACAAAATGTTTCTCATGAATAATTTTTCTATCGGCCTGTGAACTAACCCAACGGAAAAAAAATTCATACTCACCACTAATTTTTGGCGCTCAAAATAATACCATTGTCAGTCTACAGTTAATTTTGTATTTCCAATAAAACTGTCTGAGATTGAAAACCAAGCACAAATGCCAAACTCTAGATTTCGTGGTGAGTATAAAATTTCTTTCCTTTGATTGGCTTACAATTCGATAGCAAAAATTTTAACACCCAACATTTCTTTCCACTGCCTTTCAGTTGAAGTTCATATAAAACAAATTAACTAAAATTGGTAGAAAGGGAATTGCCCATTTCTAGCCCAGAGTGTACAGTACACGAACGATTTTGGTATCAAATGAAAGGTCAAAATCGTTCATGGGAAAGTCAACATATTTGAGTTTTAAGTTGCTGGTTGCAAAATAATGGGCGAATTCCTGAACGCAAAACTTGCACAAATTATGCAAAGCAAACAGTTCCAAAATGCAAACATAAAAATCCCTGCAAAGCAGATTGTCCCAAAACGTAATAGATTTCTTTTCTTGCGTAAATGTGAATGCATTTTGCAAATGTAAAAAATATGTTGCGCACTTCACTTGCATTTGAATTTGTGTGGCTGTGGCGTTTCTGGAGATCGGTTCAATATAATTTATTTGTTTTGGAAGCAAAATGGGCGAAAAAATGAAGAAAAGTAAGTAAAATTTATTAAAATAGTGAATAACATCTTTTGATCAAATTGAAAAATCCTTTATTTTTTTGGAATTTTACGTTTTTTGAATACAAATTCATAGATAAGATTTTTTTTTTATATATTTGCACTGTTTTTTGCAAAAATTGAAGTTGTGGTGCAAAAATTCACCAAGGTCCTTATTAAATTAATTTTTGTTTGGGAATCCATTATTCATTCCAGCAACAAACAACAAATAAAGCAGATGTCTGTTCCGAAACGTCATCTGCATGAAATGCAAACATATGCTTTTGACATTTCAACTTGCTTCTTACATTTGCTTTGCATGTGTTTTACTTTGCAAATCTTGCGTTTAGGAATTTGGCTAATGATTTTAGTTTTTGATCTAAATAATTGTCTATAACGGGCGAAATAATTGACGTAGAAAAATGATATTGACATCAAATAAAAGGTGTTTTTCTTGAGATTATTGAGTTTTGAGATATTGAGTTTTTACTTCTAGAAAAAATAATATTTTTGCGCGGTCTTTGCTACACCATATTTATTTAAAAAATACCTTTCATTTGATATCAATATCATTTTTCTGATATTTAATTGACAAAAAAAACGAAATTATTATCTTGCAAACGGCAACTTCAAGCCTTCCAAATATCTCGACTTTCCCATAAACGATTTTGAAAATATTCTACTCATGTATCGGGCTTTACGTCACCTTTCATTTGACATCAAACTCGTTCGTTTACACTCTGGGCCAAAGCTCGATAGTAAAATGGACATTCCCTTTAGGAAGTAAACAAACGGCTGGTTTAATGACACTCAAAACTTAGAGGCGATTTTGTCTTATTTTTTGACATTGATTTTCTATGGTTATACTTCTGACACAAAAAAAAACTGACTTTTTGAACCTTTTGAGTGTCTCTAAGCTCTTGGGACCAAAAAAATTCTTAATCAAAGCGGTTAAAAAAAAAAATTAAATAAATTTGGTGGCCCGACAGCTTGTGGAGAGCCAGTGCCCAGTGACTTACTACAAACCTCAACGATTTCTGTGTGCGTGTTGTTTGTTTGTAGGAAATTAGGGGACCTACAATTTTCTGCCAGATCCGAACGACTAATGTTTGAGGCACTTAATCATAACAAATGATATTCTTGGCGATTGAATTCGAAATCAAAATCGTATTATCTCAGCATACACGTTTGTTATTTTTTTTTTTTTGTTATAAAAAGGGTGTTTTTTTTTAGAGGTATATTACTTTAAGTTAGCAACATTTTTTTAACCGGCGGCCATTTAGTCAGCTGTCAAGTGATTTATTTTTAGTTTTGTTTGGCATTTCAACATGAATCGACTACCGCCTGAACAACGCATCCAAATTGTTCCCAAATGGGCCGTAAACAAGATTGCCGTTGATCCCAATTTTCATAAGCGAATTTTGTTTAGCGATGAAGCTCACTTTTAGTTGAATGGATACGTCAATAAACAAAACTGCCATATTTGGAGTGATGATAATCCTCAAGTGTAAGTTGAGACACCGTTACATCCACAAAAACTGACTGTTTGGTGTGCTTTATGGTTTGGTGGAATAATTGGTCCGTACTTCTTTAAAAACGATGCTGGCCAGAAGGTCACAGTCAATGGTGACCGCTATAGAGCCATAATTACTGACTTTTTCGTTCATCAATTGAACAACCATGATGTGCAGGAGCTGTGGTTTCAACAAAACGTTTGGTAACCGCATAGTTTCACGTCACGGACCGTGAATTGGCCTCCAAAATCGTGCGATTTAATGCCGCTTGACTATTTTCTGTGTGGGTATATGTGAAGTCGCTAGTCTACGCCGATAAGCCCGAAACTATTGACCACTTGGAGGACAACATTCGCTGTGTTATTGCCGATATACGGCCACAAATGTTGGAAAAAGTCATTGAAAATTGGACCTCCAGATTAGACTACGTCCGAGCCAGCCGTGGCAGTCATATGCCAGAAATCATATTTAAATTATAATGCCAGAAGATTTTATGTCAATTTAAATAAATCATCTTTGTTTTATTCAATTCCAAAGTTCTATACTTCTAAAAAAAAAAACATCCCACTCCCAAAATTTGCTGTCGGTTCTCGGTTTACTCGTTTAATAGTTTTGCAACGCCTAATTTTGTTTTGGAATTTTTTCCTTTGTTGGAAAATTGTTTAATATGCAATGAAAAGGATTCAAGGGAAATTTTTCTTCCGATAAGGCTGAATATCGATGGCCTCCTGCAGTTTATAATATTATACGAATTAGTTATTGTTTCTTCTTATCTTAAATGATGATCGTTAAACTGTCTTAACTCTTTTTAACTGTTTTTCGTAATTGTTTTCTTTATCTTTATGAAAATCTCAAAACAAATTTAAAAAAAAAATATTATTATTTAAGTATTTTTTAAATATATTTTCACTTGTTTTGAAATTTGTAATCTTCAAAGAGATTATTCAAACATACTAGCGCAGAACTTATTTCCTTAAAATAACTTAAGACAGTTTATCTGAATACTTAAGATAAAGCTGCAGAAACGCCATCGGTATAACTATTTCGGAGCATATTGTATTAGATTCGACTTCTACAAATTTCAAAATAATGATTCCGATCTTTTTATAATCCTGTAAGTTATATTAATACAGAAAAAGTTATTCTATATTTCAGTTATTTCCGCAAATAGTTTGACTAAACTTTCAATTGCTTGTTTCATTTTTATTAAAAATAAGTTATTTATGTATGTGTTCGTTTGTTTTGAAAAATTAAATTTTAGTTTTAGATAAATATTCCTTTAATCGTTTGCTTGGATTCCTTGTGGATGTAATGAAAAGAAATATTGACGTATATGAAGAGACATTGGAAAATTTAATGATGAGAAATACTTGTTGTTAATTTTAAATTTATTTTAATTAAAATTTTTATCATTTATTTTTGAACTAATAAAATCAAAATTTTAGCATGTATATCTACAAAAAAAAACACGACTTTTACTTAAAAAATAAGTAACGTGATATGAAAAACGTTACCTATAAACCAACAAAATATTTATGCTTTCAATTTGAAAAAAATAAGAAAAATTAAAACAATTTCAAGAGTTTGTATACAAGTATATCAAGTGATATTAATTTGGCTAAATCAAAGTTAAATTCAAAATTTAAGTGGTAAGATTTCGACATTTCCTTTCAAAAAATTAAAACAATCCGCATGTCTATACGCATGTGATGGAACTCGGGCTTCATAAGTTGTCAAAGACAACAAATAATTTTCAAAAGTAAATAACAATCAAAATACACAAGGCTTTTATTTTATGCTATACAAAATATTTATTTATTTCTAAATATATTTATGACATAATCAACACAATCGCACAATTAATTATGTTTATAAAATTTCAATAAATTACATCACAAAACAAAACCTAAATTCTATGCACCTTTATCTAAAACTGAAAGACTAATATTTTATTATTTCTTTAAGCTTGCTCTCTCAATTATTTATTGTAAATATTAAAAATCCCCTTAGCATGTGTGTTTGAGAAATTGTAAATGCTTAAATATTAAATTTAACGCAAAATGTTCAACTAACATACATAAGCCGTGTTTTTTGCAAGCCCGTAGGTCGAAAATAACGACGTCGTGTCTCAGCAATTTACATGCTTTATTCAAAAACAACTTATCCCTTTTGGGATTAGCGAAGTCTCATTCTCGGGGCTTAAATTAAGCATGGAGAAAAACTATGTTACCGGGGTGAATTACCTACGTACTTGTTATCGATAGTCTGGAAAGAAACTCCATTTTGTTTCTGTAATGGCTTCGCTAAGCCCCAATATCTTTTTTCAACCAAATTCCTCCGGGCTTGCAAAAAAACACGGCCATTAACGAGCTTCGATGAAGTATATAATTTATGTCTTACATTAGTACAAAAAGTTTTGAACTTATAATTTAAATAGGTACATTAAAAAAAGTGTTGTAATCTGAATAGCCTTCGTCTTAAACAGAAGCCATTTTGTGGGAATATCCTACGCAACAATCATGTCAAGAACTTAGAACTCCCCATCTCTTACCAAATCTAATATGTAAATCCTTTCAGAAATATTGTTGTCCTTTTTTTAAAGCAGATATATCTTCCTACCTGGTTAACAGCCACTCTTAAAAGGTTTCCCATAATTCACACAAGAAGTAAATTAGATAGAAAACATGGGTTTTTTAGTACAAATTTTAATTATTTTTACTGATCATAAAGTTTACAGTAGGCTTGTTTTTTTAAAAAGTGTATAGCCAGATCAGAAAATTTTTACACGCAAACGAAAACAAATCGAAAAATGAATAAAGTTTAGTAATCAGAATGAACATAAGCTGTGTTTTATTGGTAATTTATAGCTAGCGCAATAATCAAGTACCAATAAAACGCTTTGGCTGTGTTAATAAAATGCTTAAGCAACTTTAGGCTGTTCGCTACAATAATCATAGTTCACATCCATTTTGTCTCCACCAAACTACAAATATCATAGATCACATCCATTTTGTGCGTAAAAAACAACATTAAGGTTTAAGTCATGAATACTTTTCAAGAGCGCCATGTTCATCTTCAAAGTTCTAACTATGTATAACCACTTATGTATATCCACTCTTTTGCTGGCTAATTTATCGACACTCTTTGTTTTTGTTTTTGTTTTTGTTTGCCAAGGGAAATTTTACTGCGCTGGCTATAAAATTACCAATAAAACACGGCCATAGTCAATAGAAATTTTTGAAATATTGAGAGTTTAGATGGCGCTAAATTCGGTTGCAGAAAAATATTCGTTTCCGAATGGTTGGTAGCCATAGACTTTTTGACTTAAAATGGGATTCGTTCTTTAATTCATCCCGGGTAAGAAAAGTCGGCTGTATATTCTTTTTTTCTCAGACATGCGTATTACGTTAAGGCATTTCATTTCGAAATAAAAATTCACTTTTATACGAAAATTGACATTGATTGACAGAAAGCTCTGAAATTGCCCTTTTGAAAAAAAATAAAATCCCAAAATTTTTGGATTTGTAGAGGTTTTTTAATCCATTGACATCTTAGCCATCTTACAAGGGAATTTGACAGTTGATAGCTTGACATATAGGGGAAGATTATATTTGATCGTATTCAAAATATTTCTTTCCAAATGTCAACGGATTGCTCTGAAAATGCATTCTTCCCGAGCAGAAAATAAAATGGAATGCTTTCTCAATCCTTCCTTCTTAATCCTTCTGAATTCAATTTGAACCAAAAGCGTTGACACATAAATGGAATTGATGTTCACTGGACATTAACTATGCTCCGTGTAATCCAAATGAAAAAATTTACCTTCATAACATAAAACGAATGTTGGTTTCATGTGAATATGAATTTTCACCAATTGGTGAGCGTAGAAGTGGTAATAAGACCCTATAATTGAGAAGTTTATTGTTAGGTACACATAAAATATTATGTTATGTTACGTCTTTTGTTTCGTTATCCATCATATCAATTATTAAAGCTTGTTAATTTTATGATTATCACTGATTTAATTATTATTTTGACATCGAATGTCATTAAATTTGGCACTGTGGGCCTCATCTTAGTTGAAAATCTATAACACAAATCAAAATTTAGTTCCTCGCAACTCATTCACTAAATGTTACCCCAATAAAATTGATTTCAAAAAATGTTGTCATCTTAAGCACATCCCAAAAAGACAGCTAATACTACGTTTTCATTAGAGAAAATGAGGTAATTTCTTTGAAAATTTCCAAATTCGATTCAAAATAACCTCATTTCCCATCCAAATTTACATTTCAAAATGAGGTAATTTCAACCACATTTGCAAGAAATTCGGTAAAAAAATTACGTGAACACTACTTTATGAACACATCCAAGCGGAATTTGGAACTTCCACCAAACTTCAGTGCCAAACAAGCAAAAAAAAAAAAAACAATAGTTTGACAGAAAAATATGTAGGGAAAACAAAAACATGTGATTGTGATTGGTCGTTTGTTTGTTTTCCCTACATATTTTTATGTCAGAATTAGAAAGAGAAAAGACAAAGATAATTTCTGGAAAAGCCTAATTCACAACAAAAATAAGCCAAATCAAAGTCAAAGTGAAATGAGCTGTCAAACGAAATTAGCAAATTTGAGATGAAAACACTTAATGTAATTTGCGGAATTACCTCATTTTGGCTCTAATAAAAACGTAGTATAAGTTTCATTTGTAGGGTAAAAGGGGTAAAATTATGTTTGAGTGAAATTTTCCTTAAACCTCCTTATGCAATTGAAATAAATCTGCGTTTCAGGTTTTTACTAAAAAAAAAACTCGCGTAAAAATAGCTTTTGGGTTATTCGCGTTATAATGATTATCATTATTTTATTTTTCCAAATATGGTTCAAAAATTAACCGTACTCTTTTTTTATTACTTGGGCAAATACCTAAAAAATCCTGTTGGATATTTTAAGGATAATAAAACACTAATGATTTGTTAAAAATATAGTTTTGAGTTTTATTGAAAGATTTTTCTACAGTTTTCAGTATTGGGATTGCTGAATCAATTCAAGTAACTTGTTATGTAGAAATGTATGAAGTAAATAATTGGGGGTAATTAGTTTGGTTTTAAATCTTCAATAGACGCGGTCTAATTATTATATTCCCTTTCTCTTTCATTCACTTTTCTTCATCTAGCCAGGAGTTACAGTTGGAATTGGGGTTAATAAATACGTCTGGTATTCTTCTTACCTTCTGCAATCTTCTTACCGTTCGTTTTCCATCTTAAAATTTAATTTCTATAGTTGACTTCTTTTTTTTATTTAATATTGAATGTACATAAATATATTTTTAAATAAAAACGAGGAGCATGTTAATGTTAAGTAGATTTTATGCACGATTATATTTTTTAAACTAACGATAACAACATTTTGTGTATCCGTCTATAATTTTATGTTATTAAAAAAAAGAAAAAATTCCACAATCAAACTTAAACTTAAAATAAATACCCAAATAAAATAAATAAAAATTTATAAATAATTTCAGTCTTGGATGTGGATGCATTTGAGCGTCTATTAGGACCATGCATGGAGATCATGAAACGTAGCATTGATGACTATGAAACACAGCTGATTAAAATATTCGGCAGTAAAAATAATATCACTGACACACGATAAATATCTAAATCATAATAAAAAAAACAAAAAGAAAAATCATATTTCGATGATAAGTCTGAAGAAAAAAATAAATAAAACAAAACACACACACCTATACAACAAATCAGTATGATTCTTAAAAAAAAAAAAAACAAGAAAACATTTCACATCTATAATGTATATTTTTATTAAGCGTAAGTTAAAACAAAAAGTATTTATTGTAATATCGCGCAAAAAAACAACAATTAGGAACCGTTCCGAAGTCTTAAGAAAAATAAAAAAAAAAATAAAACTTATTAACTTATTCACGCATAAAATAGAAAAAAAAACAAAAAAAAAAAATATTGACACACAAAACAAGAGGATCAAAAATCATCATTCAATACATTTTTAGGTAAAAAAAAAATTCAAAAAAAAGAAAATTTACAACGCTTTTTAGTTATAAATTTCCACTTAACCGGGTGTAAATTCAATTACCATTAAATCACTTTTAAAGCTAATTAAAAAAGAAAATAAAAACAAAAAAATTACATACAAAAAGGAGAAGAAACAAGTGAAATTGTTCCAAAAAATATGCTTAGACATGGGAACAACTTATTATATCGATTAAAAAAAATAAAATGGGATTGAATGTATCAAGATAAAAAAAAAAATGGTTACTTATATTGTGAATTTTTTTTTATTTCAATTAAAATCTAAATTATGTGAATGTAAAATAAAACACAACTAATACATAATATTTATTCACAATGCAAGAAGGTATCTATATATACATAGAATGATATTTGTTTATTATATTGTAGAACAAATAATAGATAAATATAATTAAAAAAATAATGTTGAACATTTTTTTCTGATATTAAATAAAACAAATGAAAATTTAAAAAAAAAATAAAAATAAAAATAAAAATACAAACATATTGACTAATTTATTAAATAAATGTGAATTTCAAGTAGAGTAAACAATAAGTGAATATACATATTAACTAAAGCAAACAAAAAAAAAAAAAAAAAATAACTAAATTATATAATAAATATAGATATAAATGAAAAAAAATAAACATTTTTTTATAAAAATAAAAATTAAACTAGTTTTAGCATTCATTTTACCTGAATATAATAAATATTTTTGATGATTTTGTGTTTTTAATTTTTCATAAATACATTATATAGTTATAAAAAAAAATAAGTGTTATTTTTTTGTATTATTATTTTAACAAATCAAATTAAAAACTAAATGCAGAAGATAGTAGTCCTATATTGTTATAAATGTCTAATTGTTATTTAACTGAAATGAAATCCAAGCATATTTATGTATATGAAAAAAAAATTTAAATACAATAATTTTCGTTTTTGTAATTTAAAAAAAAGCAATGCAGTTTAAAAAAAAAATAACAAAAAAAGAAAATATTTAAATTTATGTTTGTTTTGTTATTTATTAAAGTTTTATGTTAAAGTAGCAAAAAACACAAGATATAGAAAAAAAAGAGAGAGAGAAAGAGAAAGCAAACAATGTATATACAAGCTATTATTATTATTATTTGAAATTATGTACTTTTTAACCCTATACTAATTTTAATATGTACCAAATAATATTGATATGAAGACTGCATTCCCACAATTTGACTCTTAGTGGAGTTTTGAGCGACGATATGTTGCGTAACTATGGCAAGACACCTTATTATTCATTAAATGCATTCTATATTTCATTAATATTACCCGTGTTTTGGAGGAGGCAAAGTACTCATGAGTAGATGAAAACTGTAATCGAATACTACTATTTACTCATGCTCGACAGGATTGCCACTTTTTAAAAAAATTTCCGAAGTAGATTTGCAAAAAAAAGTGCAATGATTCAATGTTTTTTGCAGTAGATTTATATATTCAAGAAACACATTTTGATAGCTTAGGCCTTGAAATTTCTTGATCCTCAACGTCGTTGGCTCTGTCGTTAAAAAAATGCTTAGTTTTAAAAATCTAACCAAGAATATCTGGCTGCCCATTATAATGTAGAAAGTACTTAGAAATATAAACTTACAAACTACTGCTGGTACCAGCAATACATTGATCAACACATTGATTCTTCTACTAAATAATCACAAATAAACTTAAATTTATAGCAATTTGCAGCCACTTTAAACAATTTTACCTTTTGCGTGCAGATTTAACTAAAAATGTATCCATCCTTTCCTCAATTTTTTCACAATCACAACAAAAAACAAACTCAAATAATTGACAGCTGTCAATTGTCATCAAAACAAAGGCGATAGCCGAAAGCTGTAAATGCATAAAATAATGGGTGGATTTTAAGAATAATGATTGCATTCAATGTAAGAATTGACAAATTATTTTATGGATTATTTATTGAATTATTTTTTTTTTTTGTCGTAAAACCCAAAGTGCAGTAGATTTGATTTAAAGGCACTAAATTTATTTTTCGAAAAAGTGCAGTAGATCTACTGCAATTGCAGCAAAGTGACAACCCTGATGCTCGATCATGGGGATGAGCAGAGTAGTTGTGCACCTAAAAACCGCCAGAGGGCATCTGATTAAGTAAAGAGATTTTTCATGCAAATGATATTTTTGTTTTGAATTTGTGTACAAAAGTCGTTTCTTTCGTTCCGAGCATATCCTGAGCTAACCGAGTAAGCTCTGAGGAAAGTATGATCAGAGGTCCCCGATTATATATGTAACACCCCTAAGCCATGAACCTGTCATATCTGTCAAACTATATAAAAATTGCATTAAGCTTTTTTTAAGTCTCAGTAAATTAATCCGAATCTAAATTTGTATGAAGATTTTTAATCCGTTGGCTGGGTCATTTTATTCTGAGCTTATGAAGCACGCTCCGAGCTATAACTCTTAACAAAAAAAGAAACAAAATTAAAAGCTCTAAGGCATTGACGTATTATATAATACGCAGGTATTATTGACTTTCATGTTTTGGTCTTCCAGATCACTTTGCACCTTGATTATTCTATTTTTATAAAGTTTGCCTGATCTAATTAATTTCATTGTTATCATCCAATGTTCTTTGGAACCGTTTATATCATTCCTAGCTTAAAGTAATGGTCAAAATATGTCTACACCCTTTCCGAATTGTTTGCAGTGCGTTCCGTATGATTTACAATGTGTTTCATACAGAACAAAATTCAAAATGTTAATCCAGAAGGGTTCATACATTTCTCGCGACTTGGCTGAACACCTTCCATTTGCGATTGATTTGCAAGTCCCTGAGACCTTCTTGCAGAAGTTAGACGAATGCATAAAATAAAAAAAAAAAAACAAACTGCAAATGTAAGGGTTTCATAAATGCAAATGTGTAAATATCACAAATCACATGCATACATATAGTGCTTACGACGAAATTTTCCAAGATATAAATAGTTCGTTTGAGAAAGTTGACGCAGATCATAATCAATTTTTTTATAAATACAGAGCGATGCCAAGCACTTTCCTTTTCACTACCTTTCCAACTACTTTTCCGTGTGTCGGGTTAACAATTACGCAGTATGTGTACAAATCAAATTTTGCTATTCCACAAGAGTGAAGTGTAATTATTTTTTACAGAAAACGTGTACCTACACAGATAGGCAAATATTGAAAGTGTACACGGAAAATTGTTCTCACTTGCGGGATTGGGCTCCTGAACTACATCTTCCAAACCTATCAAAACTCTATTTGACACTAAAATATGTAAACAGCAGCGAATCGTTGTGTTAGTTAGCGGCGATAACCATCTACCCTTAAGGACTAAGCGAATAATGTTTCTGTGTCTAGTGGCCCAAAAAGACTCTCAACGATGTTGTTGTTTTGCATCTTTAAAATGAAATGACATTATTTCATATTTCTTTAAAAGTATGTACATATATATCTAGGTGTTTTGTGACTCTAGACATGCATAACAGTACTGTTTATGTGGCCTCGCAGGGCCAGGGCACTCCGCCGGTGGGCATACTTCAAGCACCCAGAGTTTTTTTTCAAGCCGCGCGAAGCGCTTTAATGCACGCCCAATTTTAATGACTGTTATAAATTGGCATGTCTCTAGTCTCGTCCGTTTCCATTAGCTCCTTTTTGAAGATGATATCGGCTAAGTGGGCGCCTGCATTTTGTATGACCATTTGGGCTTTGTGTTATCCCATTTTAAATCATTTTGGCGATAAGTTCTAGCACTCTTGTCGTTTATTCTCGTTGAGAGCTTCCAGAGTCTATGGCTTGTCCAAATAGATTCGTAACTTAAAAAAAAAAAACCCAACAAAAGAAGTCTGAATCGGGCGATTTGTTCTTCAGTCGCAATTCATAAATTTGAGATGAGCGTATATTGGTCAGTTGCTTGACACGTCGTCTGCTCAAAGTTGACGGCTCATCAGCGACATCTTCAGCCACAGCGGCGATATTCTCGTCAAAAAGAGCTCTACAAGGCATTTTGGCGACTCTTCTGTCACGTCTTGTTGCAGTCTCTTTGAAGTGAACGGCCTAACGCCTTAGTGTTTGAGCAGTTGGCGTAGTACGACCGGTGAATCTGCGCTGAAATTAAAAAGTATTCCAGCAAGGACTAAGGAATTATTTGGCGAATTGGACTTAGGGAGTTTTCAAGACGAGGATGTTTTGATCTTCATTGAAGCTGATGTTTGCAATTTTACGAATTATGTCTACCTTCTACTCTAAGTTCCAATTTAAAAATTAAATACCTCATAAGCACCACTGCCTGTGGGTGTTTCCAAAGTCTCGAATCTGTGAATCCGCAGACCATCTGCGCTGCATCGATGTAAATATGTTCATACCTGAACCAAAAGTCTTGTTATCCCAACAAAAAAAAAAAAATACGTTAGTTAGGTATGCAAATAAAATTTCAAAAAAAGCCTGACTTCACGGGAGGAAAACATTAGGCATTCCTTAATTGGCACGATAATGTCTTGTCTTAAAATAGACACGTTTCATGATTCTGCTGCACAAGTAAATTAATATTAAATAATACATTGAATTTCTTTTAATCTGCTAAAATATCAAATTCAGAACCACACAAGATCTCTGTCACTGTTAGTTAGGGTAAATTGCTCTCAAAGACGAATGCACAGCTTTCATGTCAGAGTTTCATAAATGCAATATGCAAATATTTGTATTTGTAATATGCAAATGTGTATCAAAACTCACATGCTTTACAAGAAATTAATTTATCCTTTTTCTTGGTGAGAATAATAGTCCGCGAAATATAAGAAGCTACATCATTGGAGGGCCCTGGCACTATCTTTTTAAAAACAACTGTAAAAAATTTGCATCTTAGTTGTCTTATTCTGAAAAACTATTTTGAATTTGAAGATAAAAAAGTGCTCATCAATATCTTAGCTTGCATTTTTGCTCTCTCTTTCTTAAACACTTTTTTTCCACAACTAACTTTGTGTAATTTGGCTACTTCAACAATATACAAACCTAATAAAAGAACAACAGATAACTTGAAACGAAAACAATCATGGCTCAAAATTTTGATGTACCAATTTTTTGTAGTATAGATAATAGAGTTGCCATAAAAAAAGATGATAAATGTATGTGAGTATTTTTGTATATTGTTTAATATTTTGTTAATTATAGAAAACAAAAAATATTTAAACGCCTCGTCTTTATTGCTAATTTATTATGTTTTTTTATTGTTGTTATTATTTAAAAAAAAAAAGGGTGGAATCTATATCCTTTGTTCCTTACATTATTTATTTTTATACAAATAAAAAACCCTTCTAATAACTAATTAGAAAAATAAAAAAAATAATTGCAGTAAATTAAAGCAATATTCATAATAAGTTGTTACAACATACAATTTTAATTATCATATTCCCTAGTGAATTACTTTTTATTTACTTTGCATGTACTGATTCCTGTACATTTTCTAGCAATCAAATTAAAAAAAGAAAAAAACAAGTTGAAGAGAATGCAAGCAAAAGAGAAAAAAAAACTAAATATAAGACACATTTTTCTAGCCTTACGGTATGTGTATAGTTTAAGGAATAGAAATATGTATGTATGTATGTAAACTTCTCCACCCTTAACAAAAAGAGCTTAACCATCAATGAAAAACAAAAATAAATCTTCTTAATAAAATAAAATACTTATCGGTGCAAGTGTTATTTAAAAATATTATGTTGAATAATGATGTATTATACATAAAAAAAAATATTTATAAAAAAATAAGAACTAAAAATAAAATACTATTCTTTGGTGTCTAGTCTTTGTGTGGGACTTTAAAATAAAACAAAATAAAAATCACAACTTACCAACTTAAGAATTATGGAAAGTGCTGGACATTTTCTCCAAAATTCACTAAAAAATACAAAAAAAAAACATGTATTTAAAGTTACAAAATCAGATTTGACAGAAATTATGTTAAAATTATTATATCGGTATAGTTATGTATATTTTATTTTGTAAGAATTAAACAAAACAAAAAAAAAACTGTATTGTTGTGTTGTGTTAAACAATAAATAAATAATCAGTAATAAATCACAAACAGAAAAAAAAAAACAAAAACAAAATCAGCAAAATTGTAGAAGCTAAACAAAGAATAAAACACAAAAAAATTTTAAATGTTTCTTAAAACAAATACAATTGCATACACAACATACATAAAAATTCAGCAAAACTATTATGTATTAATTATTGTGGAATAATTATTACAATAATGCGTTTTTCATACCATGAATCATCAAAGATTTTGTTTATATACCTACCTTTCATAAAAATGAACATGGTATTGAATATATGTTTTTAGATGTATAATGATGATCATGTCCATCTTGCCATTTAGAAATAATTTAAAACAACAAAAAAAAAAAACTAAATTCATTTTTATGAATTAAATACAAAATAAAGAAAAAGCAAAAAAAAAATATCAATTGTTTACTATTAGTGTAATGAAGTATGAAATACATTTTAACAAAAACAAAACTACATGAGGTGCAGAATTATAATATAAAAATGCATAGAAATTATATATTATATAACCTTACTGCCAATCAGCAAATTCAATGCACTTTCAACTTCGACACTTAATGACCTATTTTCCAATCGCAATAAAATATTATTTTAATGAAATATGGATGTTTTGTTTTTACTGAAAACAAAAAAAAAAAATATATATATATAATGGTGTATGACTATATTGATGTGTTTTGTTGTTTTACTTATGGATTCTTTTGGGTTGGATCGAAGTAGATAAAGTAATAAGGCGGAAATATCGCCATCCAAAGCCCTTTTTAGAGTTGGATCGAAGTACATAAGGTAATATCACTTTGGATGTGAATATTTCGAGAAACAAAGCATGGAGAGTTTTTTGTTTTATATCGGCGGAAAGGCCTGTTAATTTTCTATACGAAACTGAAAACCGCAACTCCTTACAAGGCTTGGTTGCGGAAATATCGCCATCCAAAGCCCTTTTTAGAGTTGGATCGA
Organism: Leucozona laternaria; assembly: GCA_932273885.2. NCBI lineage: Eukaryota > Metazoa > Arthropoda > Insecta > Diptera > Syrphidae > Leucozona > Leucozona laternaria. The sequence goes on along the minus strand of OW026368.1, from coordinate 43,093,211 downwards.
AGTACAGTGATATGGCTTTGGATGCGAATATTTCGAGAACCTAATCTCGGAGAGTATTGTGGTTTTTAGTTTTAGAAAGCTCTTGAAAATATAACAAATAATTTTGAAAACCGCAACCGATTTCGAGGCTCGTTTGCGGAAATATCGCCATCCAAACACAAACACTTGGAATGTTTTGGACAGAAATTCAGTAAAATCGAAAAATCACTTTGGATGAAAATATTTCGAGAACCAGACCTTCCCCACGCTTTTTGTTTAGATGCGCGGATAGAGTTTGAAAAGACCTTTTTTTTGACGTATAGCTTGATTGGTTTTGGAAACATTTTTCAAAAGTCCAAAAAAAGTTGAAAGGGATCATTTTTTTCAAAAATCAATAAAAAAATTTGTGTCAAGATTTGCCGAAATTTTTACGTCGCTGGGAAGGTTTGTCAATTTTCTATCCAGCACTGCAAACCGCAACCTCTTACGAGGCTTCGTTACGGATATATCGCCATCGAAAGCCTTTTTAGGGTTGGATCGAAGTACATAAGGTAATATCACTTTGGATGTGAATATTTCGAGAAACAAAGCATGCAGAATTTTTTGTTTTATATCGGCGGAAAGGCCTGTTAATTTTCTATACGAAACTGAAAACCGCAACTCCTTACAAGGCTTGGTTGCGGAAATATCGCCATCCAAAGCCCTTTTTAGAGTTGGATCGAAGTAAAGTGATATGGCTTTGGATGCGAATATTTCGAGAACCTAATCTCGGAGAGTATGGGGGTTTTTAGTTTTAGAAAACTCTTGAAAATATAACAAATAATTTTGAAAACCGCAACCGATTTCGAGGCTCGTTTGCGGAAATATCGCCATCCAAACACAAACACTTGGAATGTTTTAGACAGAAATTCAGTAAAATCAAAAAATCACTTTGGATGAAAATATTTGGAGAACCAGACCTTCCCCACGCTTTTGGTTCAGATGCGCGGATAGAGTTTGAAAAGACCTTTTTTTTGACGTATAGCTTGATTGGTTTTGGAAACATTTTTCAAAAGTCCAAAAAAAGTTGAAAGGGGTTAGTCCATCATTTTTTTCAAAAATCAATAAAAAAATTTGTGTCAAGATTTGCCGAAATTTTTACGTCGCTGGAAAGGTTTGTCAATTTTCTATCCGGCACTGCAAACCGCAACCTCTTACGAGGCTTCGTTACGGATATATCGCCATCGAAAGCCTTTTTAGGGTTGGATCGAAATACATAAGGTAATATCACTTTGGATGTGAATATTTCGAGAAACAAAGCATGCAGAATTTTTTGTTTTATATCGGCGGAAAGGCCTGTTAATTTTCTATACGAAACTGAAAACCGCAACTCCTTACAAGGCTTGGTTGCGGAAATATCGCCATCCAAAGCCCTTTTTAGAGTTGGATCGAAGTAAAGTGATATGGCTTTGGATGCGAATATTTCGAGAACCTAATCTCGGAGAGTATGGTGGTTTTTAGTTTTAGAAAACTCTTGAAAATATAACAAATAATTTTGAAAACCGCAACCGATTTCGAGGCTCGTTTGCGGAAATATCGCCATCCAAACACAAACACTTGGAATGTTTTAGACAGAAATTCAGTAAAATCGAAAAATCATTTTGGATGAAAATATTTCGAGAACCAGACCTTCCCCACGCTTTTGGTTTAGATGCGCGGATAGAGTTTGAAAAGACCGTTTTTTTGACGTATAGCTTGATTGGTTTTGGAAACATTTTTCAAAAGTCCAAAAAAAGTTGAAAGGGGTTAGTCCATCATTTTTTTCAAAAATCAATAAAAAAATTTGTGTCAAGATTTGCCGAAATTTTTACGTCGCTGGAAAGGTTTGTCAATTTTCTATCCGGCACTGCAAACCGCAACCTCTTACGAGGCTTCGTTACGGATATATCGCCATCGAAAGCCTTTTTAGGGTTGGATCGAAGTACATAAGGTAATATCACTTTGGATGTGAATATTTCGAGAAACAAAGCATGCAGAATTTTTTGTTTTATATCGGCGGAAAGGCCTGTTAATTTTCTATACGAAACTGAAAACCGCAACTCCTTACAAGGCTTGGTTGCGGAAATATCGCCATCCAAAGCCCTTTTTAGAGTTGGATCGAAGTAAAGTGATATGGCTTTGGATGCGAATATTTCGAGAACCTAATCTCGGAGAGTATGGTGGTTTTTAGTTTTAGAAAACTCTTGAAAATATAACAAATAATTTTGAAAACCGCAACCGATTTCGAGGCTCGTTTGCGGAAATATCGCCATCCAAACACAAACACTTGGAATGTTTTAGACAGAAATTCAGTAAAATCGAAAAATCATTTTGGATGAAAATATTTCGAGAACCAGACCTTCCCCACGCTTTTGGTTTAGATGCGCGGATAGAGTTTGAAAAGACCGTTTTTTTGACGTATAGCTTGATTGGTTTTGGAAACATTTTTCAAAAGTCCAAAAAAAGTTGAAAGGGGTTAGTCCATCATTTTTTTCAAAAATCAATAAAAAAATTTGTGTCAAGATTTGCCGAAATTTTTACGTCGCTGGAAAGGTTTGTCAATTTTCTATCCGGCACTGCAAACCGCAACCTCTTACGAGGCTTCGTTACGGATATATCGCCATCGAAAGCCTTTTTAGGGTTGGATCGAAGTACATAAGGTAATATCACTTTGGATGTGAATATTTCGAGAAACAAAGCATGCAGAATTTTTTTATTTTATATCGGCGGAAAGGCCTGTTAATTTTCTATACGAAACTGAAAACCGCAACTCCTTACAAGGCTTGGTTGCGGAAATATCGCCATCCAAAGCCCTTTTTAGAGTTGGATCGAAGTACAGTGATATGGCTTTGGATGCGAATATTTCGAGAATCTAATCTCGGAGAGTATTGTGGTTTTTAGTTTTAGAAAGCTCTTGAAAATATAACAAATAATTTTGAAAACCGCAACCGATTTCGAGGCTCGTTTGCGGAAATATCGCCATCCAAACACAAACACTTGGAATGTTTTAGACAGAAATTCAGTAAAATCGAAAAATCACTTTGGATGAAAATATTTCGAGAACCAGACCTTCCCCACGCTTTTGGTTTAGATGCGCGGATAGAGTTTGAAAAGACCGTTTTTTTGACGTATAGCTTGATTGGTTTTGGAAACATTTTTCAAAAGTCCAAAAAAAGTTGAAAGGGGTTAGTCCATCATTTTTTTCAAAAATCAATAAAAAAATTTGTGTCAAGATTTGCCGAAATTTTTACGTCGCTGGAAAGGTTTGTCAATTTTCTATCCGGCACTGCAAACCGCAACCTCTTACGAGGCTTCGTTACGGATATATCGCCATCGAAAGCCTTTTTAGGGTTGGATCGAAGTACATAAGGTAATATCACTTTGGATGTGAATATTTCGAGAAACAAAGCATGCAGAATTTTTTTTTTTATATCGGCGGAAAGGCCTGTTAATTTTCTATACGAAACTGAAAACCGCAACTCCTTACAAGGCTTGGTTGCGGAAATATCGCCATCCAAAGCCCTTTTTAGAGTTGGATCGAAGTACAGTGATATGGCTTTGGATGCGAATATTTCGAGAATCTAATCTCGGAGAGTATTGTGGTTTTTAGTTTTAGAAAGCTCTTGAAAATATAACAAATAATTTTGAAAACCGCAACCGATTTCGAGGCTCGTTTGCGGAAATATCGCCATCCAAACACAAACACTTGGAATGTTTTAGACAGAAATTCAGTAAAATCGAAAAATCACTTTGGATGAAAATATTTCGAGAACCAGGGGTGGAATCGGCTAAGGTGATTTGTGATAGTTGACAGTCACAATAAACAAATTCGGTCTGCGTAATGTGATTGTCACATATGACAATCATATTTTTGCGACTTTTTGTTGTGACAGCTATTTTGGTGTCATTTTCATGTAAAACGCGGACACAGTTTCAAGGAAAATGAATTTATTTGTACCTGTGCAATTATTTTTAAGACGTGAGAATGCGGAAAGTGAAAATCGAATTCACAATAATAATGTCCGGCTCTTACATGCCGCCTCCACTGGGCATGAACGATGCTCGGATTATGAACATGTCTTTAAAAAATCCAATGGAGGCAGAAAAATCCATGTCATGTAGTGACATAATCCATACAAGTCAGATTGTGGATTGGATTGTGGTTGTGATGTTGGACATCGTTGATGCCCAGTGGAGGCGGCATGTTAAGGATAAACCTCAGAAACAAATTCGATATTTTCGACCTACCAAATCCAAATTATATAACTAATTTATACTTTTTATAATTGGCAATTGCAAATTAAATAGATTCTTAAAAAAACTTTCGGATGACGAAAGATACATTTATGTATGTTCTTCGGCTTTTGGATTTGCCAGCTGGAGTTCGGTCAACCCACATTCCTCCTATCCTGCAGCTGGCAGTGACTTTGAATTTTCTTGGGGGTGGTGGCTACCAAAGGCAAATTGGTGCGGACTGGTCTGCTCCAATGGGCCAAAGCACGGTGTGTGAGGTGACATCCTCAACTCTAAAGCAGTTGGAAACAAAATTGTGCCCCTTAAAAATAAAATTTACCCCATCAGCTTCCGAACGAACTAAAAGGTTCTTTTATGAAAAGTATCGCATTCCTGGAGGTACGTTTTTATTTCTTACTTAAAATAAATTATGAATAAACAAGTTTTTTTTTGTTCCCTAGTAATCGGTTGCATAGATGGAAGTCATATAATTTCGTCGGTGGCCCATTCGCATTTAAAGTTTGAGCCAATCTTTCCCAGAGCATTCTTTGGGATTCCCGCGAATTTAGGCTATTCGCAGAAAAGGATTTGGCCAGATCCGGGTTTTTTTCCATGAACTCAGTCATTAGTTTGATTTGGGCTTTATTGGCTTGCATCCTGTCAATGATAATTATTAAATTTTCTTCAAATCTTAAAAAGTTTAAAACAATTTGTACTTACATTTTTATTTACTGTAGGCACTCAACAAAGGCGTAGGCGGGAATACAAAACAATATAAATCAAATTAATGACAACTGTCAGTACTTGTCTCTCAAAGTAATGCCAAGTTTTGAATAATTTTTTGTGATCACTTTACACAGACGGAAAATTTAATTTGATCAAATTTGATTGTCATAAATGTGACAATCACCAATCACCTTAGCCGATTCCACCCCAGACCTTCCACAAGCTTAGATAGCTTGAAAAGATTGATGTACATGGACGAGACTAGAGACATGCCAATTTATAACAGTTATAACAGTTTTTCGCCATTCAAAATCGGCGTGCGTTAACCCACTTCGCGCGAATTGAAAAAAAACTCTGGGTGCCTGAAGTATACCCACCGGCGGAGGGCCCTGGCACTGCGGGGCCGCATTAACAGTACTTTTATAAGCCAAAACTGTTATAATTGGCATATCTGGAGTCAATTCCGATGTACATACGTATTTCTCGATTGGTTTCGGAAACATCGATGAAAATAGGGTGTAGTCCATGGTTTTTTGAAGAGTGTCATGCGAGTGGCCCAATTTAAAAATAGGAAACTAACATACCTTTAACTTATCATTAATAATGATGATTTCCGTGTTTTTGGTAGACAAGAGAAAAAATAACGAAAATACCAAGTTTACAATGAATTTTTTGTTCCATTTCAGCGTATATCAATGATGCAAGGAGTGTTTAGTTCTTCCAGATTAAATTAAAACAATACTTATATTTTCTCTTCCTGAAACGCACACAGGTCGTCATTTTCGATTTATTTTCAAATTATATTAAAATTAAAATACTAATTTTAAAATAAAACAGGGCGGGTGTATAACTAACTATCCAGCGATGGGAAATGTGATTTTTGTGGAAAAAAAAAAAGAAAATAGAACAGTAACATCTTACCAGACACCAACGATTGTTTTTTCTTCTCAAATTAAATAATTTATTTTACCAAAATGTTTTTTTTCTTGCTTTATAATAATTATACATATAATTTTTTTATTTAAATAATATTTTCCATTTGCAAACCAAATGGGAGAAGGACAATTGAATGTTGTTGGGTTTCAGGCTTGAATGAATGTATGCTTAGTAGAAATGTTTTAATATAATATTATTTTTTATTTTGTTTGTTGTTTTCTAACTATGGTGTTTTGTAGAATGTATTTTGTTCCGTTACTTATTTTTATAACAAATATTGTTTCCTTAATGACCGCCTCACCACATACAAACTATTAAATATTGGTTTCGTTTTATTCTTGTATTCAATTGGGATTATTACTTTTACTTGTGTTTTATCAAAAAATTATAAACTAAGACAAAAATCTAACTGTAAAGGTCATCGTCTCCATTGTCGCCTGGCGGATTCACGGGAGCATTTGGACCAGCTCCTTGGGACGATGGCCCTGAGTTTGATGGGAATCTGTGGAAAAATTAGACATGGAATTATATATGAACAGAGCGATAAATATTTTCTTCCTACCTAAAGTTCGATCCGAAACCACGAGATTGTTGAAGTGTCTGTGCAAACATTTCATACTTCCTGATGTCGTTGTCGGATACCGACCTGCGGGCGTATTTCATTGCCTCCTCGAAGTGGCCACGAGTGATTTCTGGCACCGGATCATCTTCATCCATCTGCTTAACGTTTACATATAAATTAAAATAAAATTCAATCATCAAACTAAATCTGGGAACTTACATCCATGGCCGAGCTTTGGTTCTCTGCTCTGTCCTTTTCCCGGCGGATCTCGGCCTCAATCGCTTGACGGATAGCTAGCTTGCAAGCACGTTGGCAAATCTCAGTCAAATCAGCGCCAGAGAATCCTTGTGTAACCTTAGCAATGTAGTTGAGATCGACCTCCTTCGCCAGAGGGGACTTCCTCAGGTTTGCCTTGAGAATAGCTTCACGTGACTTATCATCCGGAAGTGGAATATAGATAAGTTGATCTAAACGTCCGGGACGCAAGATTGCTGGATCGATGATATCGGGCCTGTTAGTTGCTCCGATGATAAAGACGTTCTTCTTTGCTCCCATACCATCCATTTCGGTGAGGATCTGATTGATAACACGATCAGCAGCACCGCCAGCATCGCCCACATTTCCACCACGAGCCTTTGCGATTGAGTCCAATTCATCAAAGAAAAGGACACATGGTGCAGCCGAACGTGCTTTGTCGAAGATGTCGCGTACATTTGCCTCGGACTCACCGAACCACATTGTCAACAACTCTGGACCCTTGACCGAGATGAAATTGGCCTGGCATTCGTTGGCTATGGCCTTGGCCAGCAAAGTCTTACCACAACCAGGTGGGCCATAGAACAACACACCACGACTTGGCTGCATGCCGAATTTCAAAAACTTATCTGGATGTTCGACTGGGTATTGCACGAGCTCTTGCAGTTCTTTCTTCACATTTTCCAAACCACCAATATCGGTCCAGGTTGTGTTTGGTACCTCGACAACAGTTTCCCTGAGTGCCGATGGACTTGATTTTGTCATGGCATAACGGAAGTTATCCATAGTGACGGCCAAAGAAGCCAGCACTTCGGCGTCGATCTTGTCATCTTCCAGATCGATCAGATCCATCTTCTCACGGATTTGTTGCAGAGCTGCTTCCGAGCACAGTGAGGCCAAATCAGCTCCGACATGACCGTGGGTCTCGGCAGCAATTTGCTCCAGGTCAACATCATCGGCCAGGCGCATGTTCTTCGTGTGGATTCTCAGTACCTCAAGACGTCCAGTGGCATCGGGAATGCCAATATCGATTTCACGATCGAAGCGTCCGAAACGACGGAGGGCAGGGTCAATTGAGTTCGGCCTATTAGTAGCGGCCATGACAATCAAATGTGAGCTCTTCTTCATACCGTCCATCAAAGTCAACAGCTGCGACACGATACGACGCTCGACTTCACCATGAGTCTTGTCACGCTTGGGGGCAATAGCATCAATTTCATCGATGAAGATAATTGCCGGCGAATTCTTCTCAGCCTCCTCGAAAGCCTTACGCAGATTTGATTCAGACTCACCAGCCAATTTGGACATGATCTCCGGACCGTTGATGAGGAAGAAGAATGCACCAGTTTCGTTGGCTACAGCACGGGCAATCAAAGTCTTACCAGTACCAGGTGGACCGTACATGAGAATACCACGAGGTGGCTTGACACCGATTGCCTTAAAGAGCGATGGATGACGAAGTGGCAGCTCAACCATTTCTTTGATTTGAGCCAGTTGCTTTCGGCAACCTCCAATGTCATCATAACCAACTGCGTTTAGGGATTCCTCTTCTTCCTAAAACATCATCCCATAATTCAATTAGTTATTCGATGCTGAGCTATGGATGTGCTGTTGAAACTTACCTCCCGTTTAATTGGATCTCCGTCGGAGAAAATGACAGTCTCCGGTGCGACTATGCAATATGGCTCGGGATCAGTTAAGACCACTTTGAACTCAATTGGACGCATCGCAGTGCGTACAATGAAGTTGTCGCCCATGTGAATTGGACGATATGCTTCAAGGAAGTACGGCTTCAAGTAGACTTCAAACAAATTTCTGAAAATTAAAACGTTGTTGGTTAGAAAAATGTGATCAGTCTAGTGGAAACTTTTATTTGTTTCAAATGCTTACCCAGTAACACCCTCGGTGGTATCATCGAAAGGCAAGATTCGGACACGCTTTCCGTACTTAACATCGGGGCATGATTGAATAGACACCACATCCGAAAGATGAACACACAGATTGTTACGTACAACACGATTCATGCGGATCTTCTCATTGGGACAGCTATCATCGGATAGGACGATACAAACAGTTTCCTTGCGACGTTTTCCTTTCAGAAGAACGGTGTCACCACGGAAGAGTTGCAATTCATCCATCTTAGTCTAGAAATAATTAATTGATTGAATTTCAATTAGTAAGTTAGTCAAAAATTAATTCAAATTTGCTTTCGATAGGTCTGCCAATCTTGGAGGATATAAATCTACAAATAAATGCGTGGAGGATATGCGAGAGTTTATCATCTATGGTGAAGGTAGTTTTTTTTTAAGTGTTAATTTATAACAGTTTTGTCCCGCAGAGCCAGGCCCTCTGCCCGTGGGCATACTTGGGGCACCTAGTTTTTTTTTCAAGCAGTGGGGAACACAACAAATGGGTTTTTGAACTGGGTTCTCATCACGTAACTTAACGGATGTTAACTATGGATGTATTTTCAGCAGGAATGGCCAATTTTCTGCCGAATCCGAATCCGAACAGCTTAGGTGAGAGGTACTTTTTCATGACAAGAGATACTCTTGGAGGATTTGTGCATTCCTAGTACGAGGCAGTACAGGTTAAAAAAAAATATATGTATTTCTGTATTTAGGTGGCAGTAGCTGAGATTCGGTCCCCAGACCTTCGGCGTAAGTCTTATTTCATTTGTTTCGAGATAAATATTTGCATTTTGTATGGGGTTTTCATTAACAAGAATTTAATAATGTGCGAATTCACGGAGTTTTTTTTAATTAAGCCTAGTACGCTGCCGATGCGAAAGGAAAAAATGAGACAACAAAATCATAAACGAAAAATTTCGTTCTCCTTTTCGTTTTGCAGTATGCTGTTCGATAAGCGAAATTGATAATTGTAGCAGATTATTTGGAGAAGTCTACGCCTGCACCATTAAATGTGTGCGGAAAAGTGATATTTGAGTTTTTTTGTATTTGTTGTTTCTTTCATTACAGTAATGCTTTCTGTGATTTTGTTTGCATTTGTTTTTTTTTACTTGCGAATATACTACATACATAGGTACTATATGGCAAGTTATGATTTCGTACAAAAAATCGAACTAGAGATTTTGATCAAACTTGACATTACGATGATAGGGAAGACGAAAAAAGTGGGTCTCGCAAAAACGTCCGTCTGTCTGTCTGTCTGTTCGACTACAGCCTAAACGGATGGGTTGATTTTCTTTAAACTTGGTACCTAGCGTTTTTTGGACATTCCCCCCACCCGTTTTTTTCTCTTTTTTTTTAGGACCAAAACTAACAGTAGCTGTCATACAAAATTTCTTGGCCAAAAAGGAAAAACTTATTTTTCTCAAAAACAGCGCTACCAAATTTTTTTTTTAAAACTCAATAAATTTAAATAGTTATAAGTTTCCGTTTAATAAAAAAAATGGTACCTCCCAAAGAACTATTTTTTTGATTTTTGCTTTTCTCAAAAACGGTTCAACTGATTCTGATCAATTTTTGTATGAAGAATCATTTACACATTTAAAATAATCTTGAGTACCAAAATTTTCAAAAAGATATTTTTTTGGATTTTTAAAAAAAGTTTGAAATTTTTTTTTTGAAAACTCAATATTTCAAAAACGACTTGGATTATTATAAGCTGTTTTTTAACTTTATCTAGAAGATTTTTGACAAAAAATTATTCTAATACCTAAAAATAACGGTGCCTCCCATAAAAATGTTTAAAAACCGTTAAGAAAAACATTTTTTTCTCAAAAACGACTCCTACGATCGATTTTGATAAAAATTTGTTCTGTGTGCTGAAATTAGCACGATCTACCATTTAAATGTTTAAATTTTATATTTTACGTTTATTAACAGTTCCTACCTCTCAGAGAACGGTTTCTTTGATTTTCGACTATCTCAATATTTGATCAACCGAATAAAATCAATTTTTTTAAACAGAAGCTTGTAACAAATATAAATAAAAGTGCGTTGCAAAATTTTCTAAAAAATGATTTTTGGATTAAAAAAAAAAAATTCAAAATTAATTTTTGAAAATTCGATATTTCGAAAACGGATAGCAGATTTTTTTTGTAAAGTTCAATTTTTAACTTAACATTAACAAATACTTAAAATTGGCATACCATTTTTTTTTCTCAAAAATGTTTACAAAATTTATACATATATACAAAATTAATTAGTTTTAAAACCGCTCCTACGATTTTCAAAAATTTTTTCTCATAAATTAAGATTTATATAAGAAATCAGATGGTGTACATCGCGTAAAGTATTTTAATCAATTTCTTTCTAATTTTGTTGATTTAAAACAATTTACCAGTTTAAATAATATAATTTCCTTTCATGCATATTGCATATGTGCAACACTAGGCTATATTGTTAATTTTTTTGTACTCACATAACACCACCTGCAACTAAACTAAATTTTGTCAAATGGATAAAATATAGACTCCCATAGCCAATTTATTTCAGCTAAAGAACCACAATGCACATAAGAGCAAGTTCGTGCGACCCAGTCGTGCATATTTTTTTTTTTTTGTTTGCAATTGGTGACAGTTTTAACTGTCATTATTTCGCTGTGCTTTCCGTAAGCATTTCGCTGTCGTGTTGGAGACCACCGAAAAATTTCGTTCTGCATCAGCACTCAGCAGCGTACTAAGCTTTAGATAGAAAGCTGCATAGAACACCTAACTACATGCTTCTCATTGAAACCGGTCTATCACCATTATATCTCTCATCTCTTAAACTTAAATCAAGAGAGAAAAGTATAGAGCAAGCTACTAGTTCACTACATAGGGAATTCTACCCTCAACTTCATCACGATTTAAGAGAATCCAACTACTTCAAGGACACCCATAACAGTGAAACAATTTCATTGGGGAATATTCATAGTCATTTTTAAACTCCAGTTTATCTTAGACTGGGGTTTATTCAATGTTATGTAGATGGGATAGACCCAGGTCTAACATAAACTGGAGTTTAAAAGTGACTATGAATATGCCCCATTGATTTTCAGGGCAAGAGGTGAACTATTACCTCTAAATTTCATTCCACATCGCAATGACCTATCACTAAACTGCTCCTTATGCAACTCCAATGATAGGGAAAAAGTACTGCATTTCATCGCAAGGTAACCGATTCTAGCAGAAATTCGGCGACAAATATGGCAGAAAAGTTATTTGGAACAAGCGGAACTCATTGAAATTTTAAATGGAACAGATTGGCAAAAATTATCTCAGTATTTAAAAATAGCACTTAATTATAGAAGACAGATAATAATAGAAGACTTTTAAGTTGAAATTGTATACAAAGCACCCGTAAACTACAAAAATTCGAAATTTCCTTCCGGCCATGCCTCAAAAGATTTAAGTTCAAACTCAAATGTTTTTCCAAATATAAGTTTTATGAATTAATAAATCTTATCTAATCTAATCTTTTTCAGAAAATTGCCATTTATACGATGAAATGGACGAAAAGTAGCATCTGATTTCAAAATTTCTTTTTGTGTGTGAAAGGTTATGTAAAAAAAAATTGCTATTTTAGAGTGAAATGGAATAAAAACAAAGAAGTGGTCTTTTTATTACAAAAATTCTCTCTGTGTTGACAAAGTTATATAGGTTGGACTTAGAGGATCATGTTATTAGTTATTAAGCCATGTAACAATGTAGCAAGAATTTACTTAAGATTGTATAACAACATCAAAATCTGTCAAAATCATAAATTTTTTCAATATTTCCGTCCTACACGGGTGCATTACAATCCATCACCAGAAAAGCTCAGTTTTATTTAAAAAAAGTATTAAAAATCAAAAAGTTTCAAAATAAATTGATTAAACAACTTCTGAAATCTTTTCATACAAAAACGAATTTGTTGACAAAGTTAAATTGACGCCCAGCGAAGCGGCGGGTACAGATAGTTATAAATAAAAAAGAATTATCGATCGGAATTATTTATGAAAATTTTAAATAATTTTGTATTTTTATTTGCTACACTAGTCACGAAATCCTCGTTATTTCTTGTTTCGAATTGGTGCTGCAAGAGTCAATAACACGAGTGCAACATATTTCGCGAAACTAAGGTGCTTTGCAGCTCAGAATCTTATGAGAACCTATGTAACAATAAGCAGTAGTTTTAAAGCTAGTAATTGAAGTCAGTAAGAAGGTTGCAAGCTACTAGATCGTAAAACCGTTTTTTTCTTTTAATTTCGGTTTTACACAATTGTGTAAATGCGAAAGCAAGCTATTTTCAAGAAAGGGACAGATGATTCCTTCTTGGAACTAATGATTTTTCCTCTTCAAACATTTTATCAAGTCACAAATAGAAAAATACATTCAAGTTTTGTATAGATCAAGATACTTACTCGCACTGGATTCCATTAGGGGGACGATAAATGATAAAAACAACCACGATGTGACGTTGCTGCTTTGCTTACAGCCAGTTAATCGTTTTCAATTCTACTTTGAAATGGTAAACTGGCTGTGCAGAACTTCCAAAAAATTCTTCTTTCAAAACTTTTCGTATGCAATAATTAATTATTGCATACAAAAGCTTACCATGCGCATTAAAATAAAAAAATATGTGAGTGCCGGGACTCACGGTTAAATATGTGTAAACATCAACGTTTGTCCAAGTGCCTAATTTTTGTTACTGAACGTCATCAAAAGAAACATATTGAATAATTAACACTACATTACCTATCCGTAGGCAGTGCTTAAAAAGCTTAGTGTTGAAAGAACGGCAGCGAAATACCCAGTGGAGGAACCGCTGTAACGAAATTTCCAAGCACTAAAAGGCTGGTGGTGGAGTGTCCAATGAACGGTGAAGGTTAGGAACTGGAAGGTCCTGCTTCTTAGTTCACTCTCAACTTTAAGATGACTTCACATTACACATGGTTATTGTTTATGGTAATCACTCTCTGAGCATCGACAAACAACAACTGTCAGCGGAGAGCACTAAAACCGTGGTTTCAATTAAATGACACCGTACCCAAATTCCAAAGGAACTTAATGGTTTGACTGACAGGGGCCGAATTAAAATATCCAGTTAGAACTGTCAACGAACTTGCAACCCTTATGAATCTCCATCTTTCCATCGAGTAAAACTTACAAAAAGTTCAGTCTTAATTTCAATTCTTAACTTTGTTGACTAGGTGAACAATTGTGTCTCACGCATAAAGTAATTGGAAGTCAGCAATTTATAAAAATTCTATAACCAGAGGACCCATGTTCTGTAACTCTCGCATCAATAAAATCAGTCGAGAAACGATGGAAAATGGAACAAAACTCATATGATTTGTTTCAATTTTCATCGTTTCTCGACTGATTTTAACCATGCCAATATTAACCTCTCTGTCCAATATTTTTATAATCAATACATATAATCGACATTTATCGAAGTGAAGCGCAAACCATTTCCTATCTGCATATCGTTATGTAAACAAAACACTTTCTAACGAACAATATTAGTCTGAAAAAATGGAACTGTTTTTGTAGTTCTCGGATTTTTAACTTTATGAACTCGGATATTTATATTGCTTAAATAATACACAAATATGTTTAAAAGAAACACATATAAGAGGAGAACTGAAGATACATTTTTCAAAACGATTTTGATAAATATGTACATGTGACTCGAAATGTAGTAGCCGCAACTTTCGATTCTCAACTCTCGAGTTGATCAAATTCTGGTTTTCTCAACTTCCGAAAATAGTAGAAGTTGAAATGTATTACAAATTCAAATAACACAAAAATAAATTTGGTGGCGCAACAGCTCGCGGAGAACCAGGCCACTATTCCTGGGTGCATGTCTGCAGGTATGAAGGAAACCAGAACAGAACGGCGAAAATGAGTGGGTATTTTTCTTGGAGGATTTGTCAATGGCAAGAGGACTCTTTAAATTCGTTTTTATCATAAGATCAATATTGAAGTGTCAGAATAAGTACATTCCGAGGACATATGGGACTACATATGTATGTATGTATGTAGGTATGAAGTCAACTGCATTTATTGACGGTGTTCACATTGGACTTTCTGCTGCGATTTTTTTTGACGTAAATCCAACTTGTATTTTTCAGACACAAACTAATGTGAACACATCCAAAATTAAAAGAAATTAAGTCGCAGTACAATCATTTTTAAACAAAAAGTTTTTTCAACCTGAAGATGGAACATTCACCCCAATTATGAAATTCGAACTTCGTATCGTATTATTTTGCTCAAATTGTGAATTGATTCCCAAAATTAATTAAAAGAAATTTATTCAATAAAATTGTTTTTTTTTTTTTTTTTGAAGATGGTAATGAAGGTCCAAGGAAAGCCTTATTAACAATTCGATTCGAGATAACTCTGATCCCATGAGCTTAAAGGATTCCTAGTGGGAAGTATTTTGTGATTTTTTTTTTTAATCAAAAAAATTAACTGTGGATCCATAGTTCAGCTGTAAAGCTGTTCGTCTGTCTAAATCTGCCTATAATCAACAATTGAAAGATTCGAACATCCATGTGAAAAGTTGTTCAAATTCGAGGGTCCAGCCAGTTTATAGGCCGTTTCAATCGAATCAAAAACAATCGGCTCAGCCAAATAAGGAACTGCCTATACTCGATTGTGCCGACTGAACTCGATTATGTCATGCATAAAGCTAATTCATGCTAGGCCCATTCATTCATTTCCTGCTTAATTTTTTTTAGCTCGTACCCAAAATATCAAACGAGAAAAGTGAAAATTTTTACGAAGAAAATACGACTGTCGAATTTCGTAATAGAACTAAAAACTGTCAAGGGTATGCGATGAAATTTCAAAGTCATTACTTTATTTACTACGACTAATTGTAAGGAAGATGATTCAAACTGACTTCCATAAAAAGGATGTTCGAGAAAAGTCGTATATTTTTGCTAAATACGAATTTCATAATTGGGGTGATTGATTTCGACACGCGTCGAAAAATAACAAAAAACTGAAGTTGTGATATTAGTTGGTAATAAATAAATTTATTTATATTCTAAAGACTTTCCTTTTTCGTATATGTATATCGAATTATACACGAAACTTGGAGACCAAAAATAAACAATGACATCCGACTCACTTTAAAGTTCAGCAGCAGAAAAAACAGAACCAAAATCTGTACTCTTTGAAGGATGAATTAGAAATTTATTCACTTACAAAATGTAAATCTTATTAAATAAATATGTATGGATTTAAGTGTGCCAAAGATAAAACACTAATACCACTACTTTAAAAAAAAAAAATCCTGCCTTTCCGGGCCATCTCTTTTCTTTCTCACCATGAAGTGGTAATGAGCAAAAGCACAGACGTCAACAAAAATCGGAGGAGGCAATCCAATGGAAACAATGTAGTTATTTTTTTTTAGATGTCATTAATGTCCAAATTGGAACTTAACTCAAAACCTTTACCTTGCGTTGATAGTTCCGAAAGTAGTTATCATACTAATTTTCCTCACACAAGGCACAAGAGTTAAGAATTATTATGTTTCAATAACTCTGAAATTTTAATGAAATCGTTTCTATAATTTTGATAAACAAAACATTAAAACGAACGTGGAAAAAAAATAAGTCACAGAAGAATGAAGTTCAGCTTGCTGTTAGTGACAAAATGTAATCAGCTGATAGTTTGATATAAATACACTTGACTTGAATAATTGGAAGGATATTTCTTGACAGCTGGTCAATCAGAGACGAGAAACTTGCCTTACCTTCAAGTCCCTTATGTCTTCTGAACATACCCAATGTTACATTTTGTAACAATTTCCAACTCATCTCCTTGATAGGAGTTGAAAACTTTCAAAAAAAGGCTGAAATTGGAAATGTCTTTTGTTTACTTTTCTTTGTTTGATTTGTTATTTGGACAGTTTATAACTTTGAGCCCCCACAAATATGCACTTCCAAAGCGCAGGAGAACTAACTAACAGGATTTATCACCCAGAAGTCAAAAGAACTCTGTATGTTCTTCTTATTTAATTTTCACTCCAATCCTTTAGGTAAATATTAGAATTTGATACTACGTTGTATCAAACAGTAGAGAAATAAAGACTTGATTGAAATGTTGAACTTGGTTGGGTGGGTGGATCATTCTAAGACTTTTTATTTCCATTCATGCGTGTATTGAAATATGTATTTAAATATATATTAGTCATTTATTTATGTTTTATTTAGTTAAATCGAGCTTAGCCATCCCTTCGTATATCAATTGAATATTTTTTCTTACTCAACTTCCAGTTCCAAACTCATGTGCTGCAATACCTGTGTCAAACTATAAAATCTATTCCAACTCAACTTCCAGACTAGACATATAAAAAGGGTGAAATGTATTTTACAATTTTAATCTGCTATATTACACGATAACTTTTGAGTCTGGGCTCTGTCCGACATAGAAGTAGAAGATATCTTTCCCCACCTTCGGAATCGTTGTTTCGAAAGATTTGAGATGACCCAAATGTAGCCGTGCAAAGCTTTATTTTGATCAATTTATATTTTTATTTGATGAACTGGCCGGACTTTAGTTACTCGCTAGATATCGGGCTAACTAATTAGCAGTTTGTATTAATTTGTAGGTTAATCGTATAGATTAAATGCAGAACACCATTCTCGTTCACAATGGCCAATTGATATGCCTTTAGAATGAAGTTGATTAGGCCGCTTGGTTTAAAAGCTTGGAAATCATAACTATTGTGAAGAGCAAACAAAGATTAAGGTTATGTTTTGTATGAGATAAACTGGGAAGTAAGAATACCCTGAAAGGTTCATGACCCAATTTCAATCTTCATTTGCACGCAATCATTAAAATAATCATAACATGGCCGAAAAAAACATCGATAGGTATTAATTTACATACAAAATGAAAATTATGTATAAAGAAAGAATAAGAAAAAAATTACCTGAGACAATGAAACAACAGAATTATCATCATTGATGGCCTCTTCGACAATCAAACGGTTTGGGCGATCCTTCCTCTTCAGGATTGCGGTAGCTAGATCATCACTAGAAATTAATTAAACAAGAACATATTAAACCAAAATTAATAAGTTGAGTTAAATCATAGAAAAACATTTTGCAATAAAAATTAACGAAAAAACATACGACCATCTATTTGCTCGATTTATTTCTTTTTCTCTAAACGCCATTTTAATTTACACTACAGACGAGAAGGTATAAGCAAAAAAAAAAAAAATTAACAAAAAACGAGCAAACAGCGACAAAGTGATGAAAGAAAATTATTTTGTAATTTCCCAAAACGATTTTCAGGGATCACTTTGTTTGGAGAATGAGAAATATTTTTCAAAAGCACAGTGTTAAGGACGTTTTAGATTTTACCAAAAAATTGGTCACGAAACAAAGGCTTATAGAAGCTTCTAGTTTATTGCCACCGCCACACCACATCACAAAGATTAGAAAAACCATGATGAAATAATTTTTTAACAGTTTTAACCAATTTAATTTAAACATATTCACGAATTAAGTTGCTCGGTTAATATTTTCGATTTATGTACATTCTTTCATCGGAATTATTCTTTGTGCAAAGTTGGCTGCTGCCGAATACCGAATTGCATGAAGATGACAAGCAAAATTGAAGGTGGTTCTCTTGGTTGCCTGTGTCGGCTTTGTCACAAAGTTGATTTTCTATGATTTTAGCACTCGAATGGAGTAATTTGTAAGATTTTACTTACTTTTTCGAATCAGCCATAATTGATAAGTAATTTCTATGTAAAATTCAGGTGATTTATCACTTAAAGATTATTTTTTTTGTAAGTATAAACGTGATGCACAGAACTTCTGGGTTGCTGAACTTTTTTCTTTCTTCGTCGTCGTCCTTCCACCGCGCTGAGTCAATCGAAGTCTAAACAGAGCTACCAACAACCAAGTTGATGCGGTGTCGTCTACAATTTCGAAAATTTTTAATCGTGAATGTTGGTAGAGGTGCATGGAAATAGGGGCGTTCACGTTTCGGAGGTCTCACTGTTCCGTCGATTTGACGGAGTTGAAAAAAACAAAGATTTTTATTTTTACCGTCGAAATTATTTATTTTTTTATTTCATTTCATTTTTATAAATTTTGAAAATATTTAAGTAATATATTATATGCCATAGTCCTATTGTGAAAATTATAAACAAAACATTTTTTTTATTATGTATTTATAACTATTAATGGTCAATAAAATCATATTTTTCTACTATTTTATATTAAAAATAAATAAAAACAATTCCAAATAAAATAAGTATAAAGATATGATTTAAAATAATTAATTTACAAAATATGTATATTTGAATATAAATTAAATAGTTTTCAAATCATACATTTTATGGGATATACGCTGTAAGATAAAATTTTCTGAACAAGATTTCTGCGCAAGAAATCAAGAAGAATTATGGCCACGTAACTCATGCAGCTATAAACGTTACGTTACGTTTTATCTGAATTTTCAGACAAAAATTCTCATCTGAAAATTCAGAGTAAATTGATTGTGGTTGGGGAAATGTGGAAGTAGGTAAGGTACTATAAATAGAATTTGAACTTTATTATTTTCACTATGGTTGGTGGTAGATTTGTGATATTTAATTTTCATCACGAACTTATTAATAGGTACTTATTCACATAAATAATACTTGATACTTGATAGTATCGATACTATCTATAGTTTTTACGAAAATCATCGATCCTTTCGATAGTGAAATTTGTGTATGTTTAACCAGCATATCTAATAATTTTTTGAAAGGCCACAATAAACTATATGCTTCAAAATGTCAGAATGAGAAATTTACAACAGATGCTGTTATTTTCAAAATTTGGTTATGGAATTCACAACCATGTCTCTAGCCGTGTTTTTTTGCAAGCCCTGGGAGATTTGGTTGAAAAAAACGACATCGGGGATTAGCGACGCCATTACAGAAACAAAATGGAGTTTCCATACAAACTATCGATAACAAGTATGCAATTCACGCCGGTAACACAGTTTTTCTCCGTGCTTAAGTTAAGCCCCGAGAATTCTCCGCGCTTAGCTAAGCCCGAAAGGGATTAGTTGTTGTTGCATTTAACATGTAAATTGCAGGACAGGACGTTGTTTTTTTGGATCGATTTCCTCGGGGCTTGCAAAAAAACACGGCTTCCGTTAAATTAAAAACAGTGGTTGTCGTGTCGATTATGACAATTTTTCATAAAGCCCTTTTAACTCTTTAACAGGCTTTTAAATCTTTAAATGACGTTTGTTCCATACAAAATACGTCATTTAAAAATTTAAAAGCCTGTTAAATATTTATAAAACCGAACATTAATGTAGTAGAATGAACACCAAAGGATGTACCTATGGGAAATTGGGTAATTTGCAATCGAATTTCGAAATTTTCAATTCACCTCATTACTTCATTTGCCCTAATGAAAACGTAGTAGCAGAGAATTTTAGGCATGGAGAGAAACTTTGATACCGGTGTGAATTGCATATCGATAGTTTGTATGGCAACTCCATTTTGTTTCCTTGATGGCATTGTTAATTACCGAATCCCGATGTCGTTTTCTTTCAACCGAATCTCTGAAGGAATGGAAGAAAACACCTTATAATTGTCTGCTTGAACGTTTGCCAACCCCAACGAACCTTCAGTGCTCGTTTTTTGTGTAAACTCTTAAAAATCTATCGACATATAGTTGACTTTGTGGCCATACATATGTTCGAGCTATTTGGATTGCGAGCTAATCAAGATTCCACTAGCCAAATTTGCTCCTAGTCAAATATTGGCTCGATCGTGTATGGCCTGGCCAGCTTGAGGAAATCATAATAATAATTTGAGTTTTTACTGATTCTATCAGTTTCAGCAGTTTATCGCAGAGCTTACTCAAACCACCGCCCGCCGCGCCGTTTACTTACCGAGAGTATATCCGATGTACGGATTCATACTGTAATAACGAAAATTGGGAGAACGCACAAGACCCGTTCCTAATCCAGAGATACCATAAATAATATCAAAATCTACTTAAAATAATAAAGTTGTAAATTAAACAAGATTTTGATCAAAATAAACTTCGTTAGATCAAACCCAGGTAGACCAGCGAGCAAAGTTCCAGTTCCAGGCTTTGATAAAAATTACATCAAGTTCCCATAGATGTACAAATCATAATTCTTTGCGTTTACATCCATCTACACTTTTTTCGGAATATTTCGGACTACAGCTATTAAAGGCTGTCCCAAACCAACGCGAAACATTCGCGCGAATATGCGACGACTGAATAATGTTCGAAGATTCGCATCGCGCCAGTGTGGGTGCTCCCATTAATCTCCATGTAAATAAATTAAGACAGGCGGAAGTTTCGTCGTCGCGCCGAATGTTTCGCGTTGGTTTGGGAGAGCCTTAAACCTATTTTTAAGTATGTCTAACTGCCCAACTCCAAAACCTTATTTATAAATATTTTCGATCGATTGTCTAACTAAGACACTGCAATTGGATGTCCAAACCCAGTTCTAAAATGAGTATAGGTACGTGCAACGCCAAATATTAGTCAGTCTAGGAACGAATTGAAAAATTATTCTTGAAATTAATGAAATGTTCATTGAACGTATCTATGAAAGTCCACGAAATTAGAAGGTTTAAGGGATATTAGCATATCAATAACAGGATATATTTAGACAACTGTTAAAATGCGTTTATAAATAAGGAGATGTCCAACTATTGACTAGTTTTCCAAAAGTTTTATAAGTAAATCCAATAAACACGACTGTTTATCTTTTGCTCTAGGCTTCAGGGGGGGGGGGGGGGGGGGGGGGGGGTCATGACCCCTATGACCCCCCCTCTGGATCCGCCACTGGCTGTCTCTGGTTTAACTCATAACACTGAAAAACTGGGTTTAAATTAATTAGTTTTTAATGTCCATGTAACCGGGATTCAAGCATCAGAATAAAAATAGTTGCTGTTGTAATAGGTGTAATAGCATACCTAAGTGCATTCATTACGTAAAAAACTACAACAACAATTCTGGCTGAAATTCATTAAAAGCCCAAGCAATAAGAATGAGATATTAAACTTTCTTTCGAATAAAAACGCCCTTTCACGCAGCACTAAAACAAAAGAACGACATCATATAAATTAAGCATTTAATTAATAAAAGCTTTAATTAAACGAGTTACCTATGCTCCAATTCAAACTAGAAAATATCGTAAGAGGGCTTTTAATATATGAATTTATAATTAGGTATGAGCATAGTTTTTTTTTTTTTAATTAGATATGGACAGAAAAATTAAAAAAAAAAACAAGTCTTAACTCAAAGGGCTATTTTTGGGTGTTAAAAATGGAGTGTGTTTTTATGACGGATTCCGGTGATTGTCTTAAAATAGAAAAAGTCACACATTAAGGCAACTCTTTTTGGCTAAAGCAATTATTATTCTTCCAGCTCAAAGGCTTAATGAAGTTAAAAAAATTTATTGCAGCATTATTATTAAATCAGGTTCCTAAAAAGCTTTTCAAAGAAATTCAGAATAAATATTAGTCAGAAAAACGAAAAAGAAAGTGAATAGTAAAACCATCAAAATATAAACATTAAAAAAAAAAAAATTGTTGTTGTATTGTGTCATTTATTCAAATGTTATAGGTATATTTTGATTAACATATATTCAACTCAGACTTAAATATTCATGCGCGGTTTTCTAATTATTATGAAGCTCATAGATTTTTGCCATATTATTTGGGTTACATTTTTTTAAACCACGGGTCATTCATATGTCATGTTATATAATTCGATATATATGAATAAATTAATAGCTTAAAGAAAGTGGAAACATTAGTGAAGATTGATGATGAAAAAAAAACAAACATTTTCAGTCATTAGGCAAGGACAAGATGACAAGCTTCGGCCGCAATAAATAATTATATTTTTCAATCGTAATTGACCTGGTTTAGGCTTATATGTAGATAATGGGCCAGCAACTAATAATAATCAATCGCTAAACACGCGCTTAGATAAACGCCATGTTTAACTTTATGGGCGAGTTAATTTTTGTGTTAAGCTGACTTTTAAATTGATTATTTCAATGGTTCATTACATAGAATCCACAAAAAATATTTAAATCAATTCTTAATTTGGTTATTGGTAAGACGCAATGTCTATTTATCCCCGACACACAATCTTGAATGAATCAAAGTTCTTTATGAATTTGGACTTGTTTCAATAAATTGTTAAAACAAGACTTTTTAATGTACATATATTAAATCTCAATGCATTTCATATAACTTAACAAAGAAACGTAATTTAACTTAAAACAATAACCCTGTTCTTCAAACTTTTTGAGTACCTATACAAAGGTTCAAAATTATAGGGGCCTTATAATTCTGATAAATTTTCACTACAGAATAGTTTAAAATTTTAGAAGAAGGTCCATATATCATATATCTCAGGGCTAAAATCGATTGTTCATCAATAATTGAGGCTGGTTTAAAATGTTGCGCGATTGTGACAATCAGTCACATTTGTTTAATTCTCAAGGTATAGAAAAAAACGTTCTGATTTTGCAGATGTCATTGATGGCAGCTTAGAAAGGGCTTCAAGGGTCTTTCTTTTATTTGAATACAAGGCAGCATTGTTAACCGGAAGCAAGGCTGATAAACAATAAAATAATAAAAAAATAAAAATAAAGTATGGAAAAGATCTTAAATATATAATTTATAAATGCTTTACGTAGGTATGTTCCTTTTAGAGGTCAATAACAGAAAAATGTTTTTGTGCAAGTCGTTATAAAACTTTGTGTAAAACAACATTGATAAGTGATTTACATGAATGTTAATACAACAAAAACTTAAGTCCAGAAGGGTTCAGGCCGTGTTCATGTGTGAATTGGATTGAAATCACGTTAAACTTTGTCCGAATAATAATTTTTGACTACGTTTTCATAGAAAATTCTAATATTTAAAAATCCGTCCTTTTTTCCCTACTATGCAGTTATCAAACCAAACATCCCGACGTGTAGGGATTTTTCCCTACGTGTGGGGTGTCATACCAGCCCATCCCAAGACAACTCATCCCCGACCATTCATCCCAAGACCCAACTTTTACCAGGACAACTCATTACGGGACAACTCATCCCTGGACAACTCATCCCAGAAATAAGAATTCATACCTTGGATGTTTTTTAATCCAATTCCCACACAATCCTAGCTAAATGAAAACGAATATACACATATACATAGGTCGTATATGTAAATTGGATTCAAATTTCGATTAAATTTTAATCGAAATTTAACTTTAACGTTTCCACGTTAAAAGTATCAAAAATTAAACTTTGGATAAAATCAAATGCGATTTTAAACCACACGGCCATATTGAAAAACTGCAACTCAAACAAAAAACCCTCGTAAAATTTTTTTCCTAAATTCTTATTTTTTTATTATCATGCCCATTATAGAATTCGCAATAATGGATTCGCAGTGATGTGTTCTCTTTTCTTTTCATGGCGACTGAGTAAAGAGGAACGATTGGACTGCACTGCGAATTCCATGATCGGCATGTATATTTCAGTGGAAATGAAGTCAGGTTGGAGTTGTATGTAAGCACGGAATTCTCGGCGGGGCTTAACTTAGGCGCCAGTTATAACTTTCATTGGTTTTGAGGGACTTAAAAAGCCCAATCAGTGCATATTTCGATGCCAATATGAAGGTCGTGACTTAATTATTAATTCTTGTCAAAAAAATGTTCGTTTTGACCTATAACCATCAACATAAAATGTCTTTTATTAGAAGTGTTTTTGCAAGCCCGGAGAGATTTGGTTGAAAAAAAACGACATTGGAGATTAGCGACGCCATTACAGAAACCAAATTGATTTTCCATACAAACTATAGATAGCAAGTTTGCGATTCACGCCGGTAACACAGTTATTCTCCGTGCTTAAGTTAAGCCCCGAGAATTCTCCGCGCTTAGCAAAGCCCAAAGGGGATATTAGTTGTTGTTGAATTTGACATGTAAATTGCTTAGCCCCGAAGTCGTTTTTTTTCGACCAATTTCCTTGGGGCTT
The DNA here is from genome assembly GCA_932273885.2 of Leucozona laternaria. Taxonomy (NCBI): domain Eukaryota; kingdom Metazoa; phylum Arthropoda; class Insecta; order Diptera; family Syrphidae; genus Leucozona; species Leucozona laternaria. The sequence goes on along the minus strand of OW026368.1, from coordinate 43,068,519 downwards.
GCAATAAAAACACTGCTATTATTTCAATGATTGAACTACCTTACCAATGATCGTTGAAAAACTAACCCTCATCTTATGGCGAATCAATTTTTTTCCACACATATTATAATTTAAGCCATCAGCTATATTTTTGCATCAAAATAATTACTTTCTAAACGTTTCAAAATTATAGTCATTAAAATTTTTAATGATGGTTTTTAATGAAAACTTTTCAACCAAATCCCACCGGGCTTGCAAAAATTCACGGCTGTTGATAACATAAACCGTGTTTTATTATCTACGCATCTATATCAGGGTCATTTTTTAACACGTAATACATCAAAAACTGCTCTCTATGTGGATCTATTTTAAAGATCCGAAAATTAGTTCTTAGTCTTGCGGGTTGATGGCTTCTCGTGGTAAGGTAAGTTTTCAACAAATAAAGGGTTTTCCAATAAGAGGTGTTATTTTGATATTAAAAAAAAAATGTCATTTTTTGAGATAAATGATCGGATATTTATTTCATTATAAAGAGGGAGGGAGTTAATAATGGAACACAACATCAGCCAAATGGCCGCCACGACCACGCTTACAGGGACCATATCCTTTTCATGAAATTTTCCATAACCAAATCGCAAAGTGGCTGCCCTATGTCCTCGATAGCCTCACGAATTCCATCTTTGAGGTCTTGAATCGACGCTGGGCTGTTGGCGTAGACCTTATCTTTCACGTTGCCCCAAAGGAAGAAGTCGCAAGGTGTTAAATCACAAGATCTCGGTGTCGAATTGTGATCACCTCTTCGAGAGATAACACGGTCCGGAAACTTTTCCCGTAAAAGATCGATGGTTTCATTGCTTGTGTGGCACGTAGCGCCGTCTTGTTGAAAGTAAACGTTGTCCAGATCAAAACCATCCAATTCCGGCCATAAAAAATCATTAATCATCTCTCGATAGCGCAATCCATTGACCGTAACTGTTGCTCCAGCCTCATTTTCGAAAAAGTAAGGTCCAATGACCCCGCCGGACCATAAGCCGCACCAAACAGTCACGCGTTGAGGATGGAGAGGCTTTTCAACAATAACTCTTGGGTTTTCCGAGCCCCAGATGCGACATTTTTGCTTGTTGACGTAGCCTCCGAGGTGGAAATGGGCCTCATCAGTCAGGATGATTTTTCGATGAAATTCCGGATCATTTTCATGCATTTCAAGGACCCAATCAGCAAAGACACGACGTTGTTGATGATCAGCCGGCTTGAGTTCTTATGTTAACTGAACTTTATAAGCCTTAAGACCCAAGTCTTTATGCATAATACAGTGTAATGACGTTTGTGGAATGCCTAATTCCAAAGAACGACGAGGAATGGACAAACCTGGGTTTTCTTCAACACTTTGGGCTACAACAGCAATATTCTCAGTTGTTCTTGAGCGACGTGCACGGGTTTTATTCTTCACATCACTAACTTGTCCCAACAGTTCGAATTTGTCCACCAATTTGTCTATTGTGGTCCGACAATGTGCTTCACGACGACCCAAAAATGTTTTAGTTTTACGAACCGTCTCTGCCAAATTTTCACCATTTTTATAGTGAATTTTAATAATTTTAATGCGTTGTTGAAGCGTATATCGTTCCATTTTTATTAATGGCGTAGTTTCTACTTGTCAAATGTCAAAAAATGACAGCTTCAAAAGTGACAGCTACCGAAATAGCGGGCTATTCAAAATAACACCTCTTATTGGAAAACCCTTTACATGAAAATTAAACCAACGTAAGGAAGATAGAGATAGGTATACAACACAGTTGTTACTAAGATCCGTATCGTTTTATTTTCATGGGATGATCCTGATCCAGATCCGTAGATAATAAAAGACGGCTTATGTATATGGATCATTTCATTTTACTTGCTCTATGGGGAACGTATTGGTTTCTGGTAAAAAAAAATCGACATACCGTCCGTGGGTCTGTCTGGGTCTGTTCGTAATCTGTTCATTGAGCTAGACATTAAACGGGTGTACCGATTTGCTAAAAATTTGGTACCAAACATTTGTATGTAATTCCCTTGGGAGCAAATTTGAACTTTTGTTTGAGCTCATCTAGAATGAGTACCAGTCACCTGGTCAGCTTTAATGATTTAGATCATCACGAGTGCATTACTCGTATTATTTGTTTTGACACAGTCTTATTTATAAACCCATTCCAAAGTATGTCTTACTTTGAACAGAATGTCCATCTCATACTTATTTAAAATAATTTTCTATCTATTGTCATATTTAGACACTGCAATTGGTTGTCCAAAAACAAAAACAAGGTAAGGAAGGTTTCTAGTTTCCAATCGAAAACTGCCGAATTCCTTTCAACAAAAGAATCCAATTTTTTTTCTAAACAAAATCGATTCTTTTCTGCAAAACCAAATCTTGCGTTTTTAGCAAGATTTCCCACTGATTTGCACACACACTATGAAGACTTGACATTTCTAATTCGTCAAATTGAAAGTCGCGGAATTTTTGGAAGACTAGTTGTTTATTTTTTGGTTGCAACGAATTTTTATATAATTTAACAAAATATGCAACAATATTTTCAGTCAATATAACTACAAAAATAATTAATTGCGGGTGTCTAGTAACACACACAATCAAATGAAAAAAAAAAATCGATTCTTTTACGAATTCCTTTCAATTGACAGAAAAAATCGATTTGGTTTAGAAAAAAAATCGATTCTGTTTAGAAAAAATTCGAATTATTTGTTGGAAGGAATTCGCCATTAGTTTTCAACAAAAAATGAACTTTCGTTTGATAAAGGGAACTTTCGATTCGTTCGAAACTCAAAATACAAACTATTCGAATTCGACTTACTTTCGCATGAAAGTGAATTTCAAAATAAGGCTGAATATTCGATCCTGTTTAGAAAAAAAAATCGATTCTCTTTAGAAAAAATACGATTTTTTTTTGAAAGTAATTTGCCTTTAAATTAAATGAAATGTTCGTTGAACGTATCAAAAAGTTCACAAAAGTGACAGATTACAGCAATAACAGCGATTAGGTTTGTTTGGTTACGTGAATTTTTTCACAAATTTTCTTATTTTTCCACAAATTTTCGCATTTTTTCACAATTTGCTCTTAAAATCCACAGGAAAAAAAAAACCCTACTTGGAAACTTGGTGAAAGTTTAACGAAACTGTTTTTTTTTTCCCATGGGTTTTGACAGAAAATAGTGAAAATATGTGTAAAATTGCGAAAATTTATGAAAAATTTCACGTAACCAAACAAACATATTAAAGATAAGAAGATGTCCAAGAATTAAGACAACAGCTGAACAACTGTCCAAGACTGTTCTAAGGAAATCTAGTAAATACCACTGACAATGGTAGCCATTGTTTAAAACTATTTCCTAACATCTAAAATACGCAGTTTTTGTATAGCCTTGATCCACAAAAGCTAGTTTGTAGGCATGATGCATTCGTGATTGTTGTAGTTCAATTAGTAGTTCCGGATGTTAGATTCTGAAGGTCTAATTGTTTTTGAAGTATTCCTTAAACTGATCTCGAAATCCATACTTTGATATTATCTCGTCCAACTGAGATTTAAAAGTAAAATTTTATTGAAGAAATACATCGTTCTTACCTAACGTACCGAAGATACAACTTAATTAATTTTGATCTCACGATGGACTTTTTGATTATCCAAAGGAATTGTGAATGTATTTCAGTTTGTGCTACAAAAAACAAGAGCCATAATAAATCAACTATTTTTAATACTCTTATACGTGTGAATATAATATCTAGACCATTTTTTATGTCCGCGTTGAGAGGTACTTACTTTCCATTCAATAACATAGGAAACATGATATTAAATATGTTTTATAACCTACAATAATTACTTTTTTGTCTCTTTAATTTGCAGACCAATAATTTTTAACATTTTCGCTCCAACCGCCAATTAAATGATCACCACTTCTGAGCGATCAAAACAACACCAATATAATCAAATAAAATTGTCTATTATCAACAAAGGCCCGAAGCAACTTGTTTTATGTTTTATGCAACAAACACACATTAAAATAAGGTAATTATTTAACGATCGATTGCATTTGAAAAAAAAGGACTGCTTACTTACTTTTCACTTACCTTACTCTCAAAACTTCCTAGACAGTCTTACATAAGATAGAAAAAATCAAATCAAATTACTAACCTACTTATTCAAAGTGTTACTGAAACGATCTTGTTAGGTCATCTTAGTTTTTTTTTTTTTTATTAAATCTAAAGCAAACTTTTTTGTTTCTCAAAACATAACACCATCCTTAAGACATCAATTCAGAGTATTACGCGTTTAGTTCGTGTCAAACTCATTAGCGAAAGTATAAGGCCAATTCTATAACACCTAGAGTTTTTCTGTTTCCAAATAAGATGCGAGTTTCGGACGCTTTTTCATACCTCCCTATATAATCTAAGTACCTAACCTACACTTCATTATGTTTTTTCGTCAAACTGTTTGCGGATGTCAATAGGGAGTTTGTAATTCATTCCAGAGGTGGCAAAGTGAAGAAGCATCAACACTTTTTTTTTGGCAAAGTATCTCTAGGGCAACAGCGCCAGCCAGCGCCATATAGAAAACTGGGTCGCCTATAGCATCTAAGACAATCGCGATGAATGGTTGTATAACATGGTTCGGTCATGGGAAAGATTCACACTCTTACAGATATATTTCTATTAAAATTAATGGCAAATTGTTTTGTTGAATGTTTATGAGTAATTAAATGGCTTTTACCTCGGCAAGGAAATCTTTGACTTTGTCCGTTTCAAATTTCGATGTTATGTTAATTGGCTTAAGTTAGGTTCCCATCGGTTTCTTTTTGTTTATCAGTTATTTTTTGATGGATTGATCTCTTGCTGGAGCCGTTTTATAACATATTGATTAGATTGTTACATCCGACACAGACTCATTTACACCGAAATTGACTATGACTGATTTTGATGTTTTGCTAAATATTTGTTTTTGGATTTTTGTGTGGCTTTGTTCGGTTAGCAACGACACTATATGTAAAATAAAAATAAAATCCGTGTGTGACGTGAGCGCACTACACGGAAGTGAAGCTTCCAGTTTTTTTTTCTGTAGGTAAGTAATAAACTTTTAACTTGTAGAGTATCTCTCTAATTTCCATCCCAAAAATTGCATCACGCACCTATTAAATTTTAACTCTCTTGTTGGATATATTTGATCTTCAAAAAAAATTGACTTTATTGCATAGAGCATATTTTTCTCTCATGATTTATTTCACACGTGACACTTTTCTCGCATGATATATTTCTCGCATGATACTTTTCTCGGATGATATTTTTCTCGCATGGTATATTCCGCGCATGGTATTTTCTTCTAGAAATCATGAAATAACGACTGACGCAACAACAAAGAAATTAGCAGTGCGTTTTAGGGGCTTCAATCCAGTGTTGCCAGATGAAATAAAAATCTCCCCCCAGAGAAATTTAGAAACCCTCCAGATTACCACATTTCATCAACAAAAACCCCTCGATTTTTTTTTTCAACTTTTAATTTTTATTCACAGCTCCTAAATTTGTTTTTAACTTTAAATTTAAATTATTCACACAGCTACAATAAAAAAAAAAAACATTTGTAAAAAGGGTACTAAGTAATAAAAGAAAATTTGTTTAGGGGTTTCTTCACAATTTCTGAGTAAAGCTTTGATTATTTACTCCGCATTTGAATTATCCGCATATTAAATCCTCCCAGTAAAAAACTTCGCGTTTCAAATTTTTTCGAAGTAATAAATGTATGTGTCAATTAGATGTTCCAGTTTTCCAGACAAAACAGTTTTGACTAATGAAAACCGGAAAAAAATAATTAATAATATTTAAATTGCCAAGTAAATTTGCTAATCGACACTTCATCGGGCCATTAAAATACATTGAACTTTAATTATAAGTTATATACTATTCAGATATTGTGAAACATATAAGGGAGGTTGATAATTGACTAGAAATTGCTTTAATCAGACATTGTGAAACTAGCCCTTAGGTCCAGTTTTTCAGTGCGCGATTAAAGTTAAACCCGAGTTAAATCATCATATTTGGTAGGTTAACTCAGAATTAACTGAACAGATGCTTTCCATATTTTATGCAACGAGTTTGTTTAGTCATTCCGCATACATTCTCCACCGAAAAGCTTCTTTCTCAGTTCACTGTGGGTTAATTTACTTCTAGAGTTAGCTAACTATGGTTTAACTCACCAGAAATAAATATGAAAATTGAAATATAAATGAATTACAATTTTTTGCACTTCTTTCAAAAAAGTTCTCATACATTATTTTCGTCTTCGTTTTGGTTGTCGCGTCGGTTTGATACATCTACTCAATTGTGAACGTTTTCAGCATTTCTTCTGTTGGTGTAAGATTCTGACACCCATAATGTAAGGAATATCTAACTCGTGGAATACTGTCAGTTGTTTAAATACCTATACGATTTCTCAACTATTTAGCTCTGAATTAATCCCCCAGATTTCCCCCCAAACATCTCGCCCCCCCCAGAAAATCCCAAAACTACAAAAAAAAGTCCCTAAATCTAGGGGGAAAACCCCTATACTGGCAACCCTGCTTCAGTCCGACTTTTCCAGCCTCCAAAATTTTCAAACAACCCCAGCATGGTTTTGAACAGCACCATTATGGTTGTAACAATAATGGCTCAAAATTTTGAACAGCCTTAAGGTATTAGTATGATAGTACTTATCAATTTTTTTTTTTAACTTTAAAGCCCTTTCCAAAAATATTTTTAGTTTAAAACAATTTTTAACAAGCAGGTATTTATAGTACCTACACTATACAGTGAAAGTTCATTCAAAAAAGTCCGCAAACATACCTTTTTCACCTTTGTAATTGTCAAAGTGACATATTCAGTTTAGTTCGTTGAACTTTACTCAGGATTGACATTTGTCAACTCCAAGAATTGTCAAGAAACCTGGGTTTTTCGATTTTAAAAAAACGCCTGAGGGCTGTTGACATTTAAAGCAAGAAAAAAAATGTCTGTACTTACATATGTAGATATATATATATTAAAACTCAAAATTTGTTTTAAAAATGTCTTAAAAATTAATAAAAAGAACTTCTAAAGCTGCCATTTTCTATTTCTATATTTATTAGCATTAAATTAAATTTGTGCACTCTTTTTCCAATTTCTTTTTCAAAAACAAACAATAAATAACCTGCAGCACGTGAATCCACAACAAAACAAATGCTTCACAACTCATGTGGCACTTCGGCAGTTTATGCTTTACTTCTTCAACTCGAAAAAGCAAAAATCCTATAGGTCTACTTCAGGGCGAGTTCAGGACGACCACAGACCACAGATCTCAAAAAACACAGAATTTTTCACCAGGGTGATTTCAGGTTTTTCAAAAAAACGCTATGAGGGCGATCCCAGGTTGACTTAAGGGCTCAACGAACAAATCTAGTATAAAACTAAAAAAGATAGAATAGGAGTTAAGTGATTTTAATTGTCAAAAAATGATTAAAAAAAATCGTACGATTTAAAACGAGTATTGAAATTGGAAAATCCAATTTTTAACCTAGTATTAAACTAAAAATTCTTTAGCATCGTAAAATCATCTAAAATTTTGCACCATATAATTTAAACTATAAGCCTGTAAAAGACCTAGGGCAACGTGAATTGCATGAATAGAACAGGAATTTGTCTTGGCGAAGTGTAGATGGTATCATTAGGTTTTATATTGTGACCAATTCTTTAGTTTCATAACGAAATTATTGAGCATTATCTTTTTATCCGCATCACTCAGTTGTACTTACTCAATTTTGTTATTGGAGTTTTTTTTTATTGACTTCAGAATTTAATCTGATGACCAATAAAAGTTTTCGCAAAATTGAAAATTTGTTACAACAATATTAATGATCATGATCCAAAAAGCAAAATAAAATTGTCTTTAACTCAAATTATATGGTAATTGATGCTTTGATGTCTTTAATCTGATCGTTAATTAGAAACCAATTAAGGTAAATTAGTTAGCTTATCTAAGAAGTTTCATAAAAATTGGCACTGCATAATTACAATCTGTACAAAATCATCCAATATTATAAAAAAAATAAAGTATGTGACAATATCGTAAGTTCTTGCTCTTACAACAGCTCAAATGGCTTAAAATATGTTATTAAAATTAATTTTGTATTAAAATTTGTATTTTAAGACAATCACATTGAATGCAAAAACAATGGTATACGCTTTAGAGCATATGAACAGATTTTATTTGTTCTTTTGTCACCACTTTTTAGCCTCCCCAAACTCACATCTTTTTAGGGGTATTATGACTTAAAAAAAAAATCTTTAGGTTTTGCGGCACACCCTATTGCGTATAGGTCTATAGAAAAGCTGTTGGCAATAACCAAGTCAATGAAGGTGGTGTTTCTAGCTCAGGAACAAACAAGCCAAAGAAGGTGGTGTTGCTAGCTCAGGAGCAAACAATTAACAAGTTCAAAATTTCATTTAAGGGGTAGCACATACAAAGTATACAAACTTCTTTTTATGAAAAGAGGACGTGAACTTCAATATATGTTTATTAGTGTGCCTCAAATATCCTGACAAAGAGAGTAGTGGCTTCTGAGAAAAAATATACATTTTCTCTCTCCTTATTCCAATTGTTCCTTATTCCAAAAAATAATTTTGTACAATGTTAAGTATACCACAATATTTAAAGGCAATTGGCAATTCAAATTATTAACCAATTAAAGAAAAAAAATTAAAATTAAATTTAAAGTAAAATGTATAAATTTAATCGTTAAAAACAGAGCCTTAGCTAAGCTACTGAATATTAGAATTCTTCTTCGATTATTCGGTTTCTATATTGAAGGGCTTCTTTGCAATACAAAAATAACAGATCCCAGCTTTCTGCGCCATTGAGAATTTTAATTGTCCTTTTCACCGCTATTATGTCAACGCCAAATTACAGCCTCCTGAATTCCTTAAGTATGGGGCAAACAGCCCTAAAGATCGATGACTGAGCCTGCACTTCAAATCCTTCTCTTAATTTACAATCCAAATCCCGTAGAAAATTATAAAAATTTTCCTTCCAGCATTTAACATTATTCGATGTGACATTTAATTGTATGCCATACTTCTGCCCTAAGCTGAACCATTCCTTAAAGAATAGACTATTGGTATTCGCCGCATGCAGTATGACTAACTTTGGTAGGCGTGAGTCTGGTAAGGTCATCATTTTGAGAACATAGTCAAATTGGAGCTTTAGAGTACTTATGAAGAGTGGAGCTAGGCCAGTTTGAATAGTCTTTTCAGAAAGAAACGCATCAATTTTTCCGTTTGTTCATACCACCTAAAGCCCCAGACTTGAGCCCCATAAAACATCACCGTCCTAGTTGTACTTGGCTGGTATACTCAAATCTTTTGCGCACATACGGTTTTTCCATGTTGAGTTAATGGCTGATTTTGCTGTATTTCGTTTTCCAGAAAGATGTTGCTCAAAATTAAGGTTGGCCGTTATTTTTACTCCAAGGTACTTGTATTCCTTAACTACTTCGATCTCTTCATGTCCCCATTTCCACCGCTCGTTATGAGCGTATCTTCCTCCACCGTTTCTGAAAATCATAATTTTTGATTTTTGTAAATTCGCTGTTAAATTCTACATCGCACAGTACTCTTCGAGGTCTTTGATCATTTGTTGAAGTCCATTTGGTGACTCAGAAAACAGCACAATACCATCTGCATACAAAAGTATTTTAATTCTCCTTCCACTATATCGGATACCGCCACACAATTTTTCATTGAGATCGTCGAGGAAAAGAATGAATAAAAGAGTACTAAGAGTACACCCTTGTCTCACGCCCATATTCGTTGCAAACCATTCAGACAGCTGATTACCATCCCATATTGCTGAAGCAGTGCTTTCGTACGTATTAAAAAAGGGCCTTCATCATCTTCGTTGACAATCCTTTGGTCGAAAGTTTATAAAAAAGGGCATTTCGGTCGATAGAATCGAATGCAGCTTCTTTGAAATCGACGAAAAAAACATAAAGCTTTGTCTTCCTATCTAGAAAAGACTGTGCGCTATTGGTAAGCGTGAAAATATGATCCATTGTTGAATACCCACTTCTAAAACCTGCTTGAAAATCGCTTGATAATTTGTGGTAATTTACCCCCGTTGTAAGTCTGTCGAAGAGAATTGAAGCAAATGCCTCTATAATTCTCAGGGGCGTTCGGGTCACCAGTTTTATATATAGGGAACAGAATTGATTTTCTAAACCCTTCGGGTACTTCGCCAGACTCAAATATTCGATTGAATGCTCCGGTTAGTGCAGATATCATCTCCTCCGTTGCTGCTTGGTAAAACTCAAAGGGGATTCTATTCACTCCTGGCGCCTTGTTTGCTTTTGATTTTGCTATTGCTGTCTTCACTTCATACGCTGATAAAACCATCTATAATTTTCTCTCTCTACATCCCTATATAGATGGTAGGTAGGTACATTGTGTATACGAAGCTTGAAAGACATCGTCACCTAAGCTGTACATAGGTCCAGATTCAGACAGTTCGACAAAATTGAGGGACCTTATTTGCTGTCTTCTCCATCATCGTCATATCACCTTTTGATCAAGATCTCTGTTTAAATTTTTTGTACAAATGCAAAACTCATCCTCTAATACCCCAATTTACTCGTAAACCTACACCACAAGTAAAAACTAAAATAATTGAAGATAAACAAATCAACAGCTAATTTCAATAAACAAAAATAATACTTTCTAAAAAGTTCACAGTGATGGCATTGATTTTAAACTTCAGCCATAATCTGCAGTCAATTAATATTTCACAATCATTATTTAGCCATCAATTAATTGATTCAAATAAGACGGAAATTAAATATTATAATAGGCCTCTTCGATGTGCATGAATTTGAATTTGAATTTCAAATGTATGTATAAGATAGCTTTACCTCATCAGCGCAGTTAATCTAGGGCAAATGCTTAGCATCTCAAGCATCATAAACTTAAAAAAGTGTTGTGTGACAAAATCATCACCATTTTTGTCACAGATACCTTATTTTTGTCTAAAAAAAAATGAAAACAACACAAATTGTTTTTATACCCACGAAAAATTTTGGAACAAATATTATTATGTATAGCTTTTCGAAAAAAAACTTTAAGTGCTTAATGATGTTGAACATGCAAATTATGTATACCTTACCTACGTACCCGTAGTGTTACAGTTTTCGTTAATTAATTTGCTTGTGATGTTGAGCGCCAATCAGAGCATTTTGAGTTATTAAACAATATGTAGCCCCAATGGCCGTATCTGCAGGAAAAAATACTTCATTACTGAACTAGCTTATCTTCAATTTACTATACTTGATGCGTATCGATTAGGTCATGGACATGTGCGAATCTAGGTCTTGGATCGAGAGGAGGCGGTATGTTATAGGGGTTCCTGTAGGAATGATGAATTATGAGACCAATCTTATTTCGTTTTTAGATAAATGAACTGAATTTCTGATAGCATAGGAGATCCCCAGCAAACATCTTTATAAAACTTCAACTCCCTCAATCCACTAGACGGCTAAATTGCCTCATTTTTAACTCAATTGAATTGAGTTGAATTGATTTGAAATTAATTGAACTAAATTTAATTGAAATAATAAGACGCCTCCTGGATACAATTCAACAAATGGACGAAAACGTGAATAGTTATTCCAATTTCATGAAAATAAAACGTCGCAGAGGTAAAAATGGTAGGTAAGCTAAACCCAACCGAAATCGGTGCACCAACTTTATAAATTAACCAATGGATTTACGTTGCAGTTTACCTTGCTATTTCTACAACAAATAACGGGTGATTTTTTAAGAGGTTTAAAACTTTTTTTAAAAAAAAAACACAAAAAATTCGAAAAAATTAATGAAATATTTATTTGAATCGATAGTTTGAACCTTGCAATTTAATGTTTAAAGATAATTTCATGCAAATGTTGACCGCGGCTGCGTCTCAGGTAGCCCATCCGCTGAGTCCAATTTTGGCATACTCTTTCACACATATCGGCCGAATGCATGGATGTTGGCTTCCAGTGCGTCAATCGAAGCGGGCTTGTCCCTATAGACATTAGCCTTGACATACCCCCACAAAAAATAATCTAATGGTGTCAAATCGCACGATCTAGGCGGCCAATTGACCGGCCCGAAACGTGAAATTAACTGTTCACCAAACTCGCCTCGCAATTGCGCCATTGTTTCGCGTGCTGTGTGGCATGTGGCACCGTCTTGTTGAAACCACATATCATGCAAGTCAAGAACTTCCATTTCGGGCAAAAAAAAGTTTGTTATCATCGCTCGGTAGCGTTCACCATTGACAGTAACGCTGCGATTCGCATCATCTTTGAAGAAATAGGCCCAATAATGCCGCCGGCCCATAAACCGCACCAAACAGTGGCTTCTTCGGGATGCATTGGTAGCTGTTGCAATGCTTCTGGCTGATCTTCACTCCAAATGCGGCAATTTTGCTTATTTACGTACCCATTCAACCAAAAATGAGCCTCATCGCTGAACACAAGCAGCGCGCGATGAACATTTCGAACCGAGCACGAATTTTGATAGTAAAATTCAATAATTTGCAAGCGTTGTTCATTTGTAAGACGATCCATGGTTAAATTGCAAACCAAACTGAAGCTGTTTGACAGTGACACAAGGTACTAAACACACGTCAGCTGTCAAAACCAGTGTTGCCAAAACCAAACCAGCTTAAAAATCACCCATTACTAGTGGACAGAGTTCTGTGAGGTGAGTTAATACTTACGTTAGCTGCGAGTTAAAAGAAAATCGAACAATTTTAAAACATTTGTACCCACTTACGGAATTTTCACAGCTTACAGTCTTACACCAAGAGCATTTAAAAGTTTTTGCTTACGGGAAGAAGAAGACGAATTTGACATTTTGAGTGTATTTATTTTAAATAATTCTCAGTAGCAAAATTTCAATTCGCAGGCCACCTTTGCTTTTGTATTATTTGAGCAAAATAGCGATAGAAACAAACTTTCGGTTTCGAAGCGAAAAGTGGCTACGTTTGAATCGCCTTGTTTGATTGCTAAACGATTCTTTATCGTAAATGGCAAACATTCAACTAATATTATGAGACTTCAAATGACAGCTGAGTTTGACAGGTGTCAAATGCCAGCGCTAACAACTTGAAACCACAAAATGCATGACCCTGTACAAATAAAATCCATGGCTGAATTTTACGTCCATTTATACGTATAATAAGTTATAATAATACTATATTTGTATTTATGTGTACATTTGTAAAATAAACTAGATGTACCTGCCCGCTTCGCTGGGCCCGTTACATAACCCCCTTTGCATTATAAAAATCTATCCAATAACATATTTGCCTCGTTTTTGTCACCATGTTGGCTTTTGATTTCTATTGCTGAAGGGTTTTCCGGAAATCCGCTGTTCTAACCTCATTTCACCTAACGATTAGCTTAGTTTTTAAAAATATTAAGCCATTGATCCATCCTTTATTACTTTTCAAGCAACAAAAAGGATTCTTAAAATAGTATACGCTTTTTACCTAATTTCACCCTATAAAATATAATTAAACTTTATGAAAAATATTTAGCTCTCCAGGCAACCTCATAAGTCCATCTTGAATTACTTTTCAAATAAAAAAATAATTTTTAAAATCGTATAATATTCTTTTTTTTACCTCCATTTCACCCTACAATAAGATATTTTTTTTCAGAAAATATCTAACTCTAAAGCCATCCTCTAAAGTCACTTTAACTAACCTTAACCTTAACTTAAAAAAAAAAACTTTATCAATAAAGCTATCCTCTAAGTATATAAAAAAAGAACTTTAAAAATCGCACCGTGTTTTCTGAAATTAGTCCTAAAATGCCTGCGCTGCTGCACCTTGTTGGCAATTCGGCGGCGCTATAGACCAATTATGACCACATAAGATTTCCTGAAGTACACCCATTTTGATAAAGGTATATGTAGATTAGAGAAAATGCTAAAGAAGTATGAAACTTACGTCTGTCAAGTATTAATAAACGGCAAACAACGGTATGATAGAACATACAAATCTGTCGACTTGTAATTCAAATTAATAAATGTGAAATGCTCTGTGGAATGTGATAGCGAGCGAACGAACACACATGCATATTTACATCTCACAGAACCGTTAACTACAATATACAACAGTTATAAAGATTGGAATGTATCATAAGCAAAAATATGTTTACTGATAAGAAAAGTTATATAATGTTCCCTAACCGTGTGCCAGCTAACACATGTGTTAAGGAGCGTATGGTTTGTTTTTATTAATAGGGCTATATAAGAAATAAAAACTAAGTACACAGTAAATTGTAGTTTTCTTTTAGTAAATTAGTTGTGAAATAAAAATAGTATAGTGCTTATTTGATTTTCGGAAATTAAAATTTACGAACGCAGTTAATTTTCTCTTTTTTTTGTTGTAAATTAATTGTGGAAAGAAAAAAGTTCTAATGATTTTGTTGGCTAAGTTCACAAAAAAATGTTTGGGTAATGTTAAGTTGACACAGAGTCAACCAAGAACTATATGTAAAGGGTTTTTCAACAGAGACGCTAGAAAAGTAGAGCAACAGGGACAGCAAACGACGCCATATTTCTTGCCGCTCTTTAGACATTTCTCTTCAGTCTTCAGTAAGGTTTGCCATTTCATGATGGAAAGATATACGAGCCAACAACGAGTCGAAATCATTAAAATTTACTTCCGAAATTCGGAGTCAATGGCCTCAACGTTAAGAGCGCTACGTCCAATTTATGGTCGTCATAATCTTCCTAGCAGATAAACAATTGAGCGTCTAGTGGAAAAATTTGAACCCACAGGCACAGTACAAAATGTGCCCGTACCCGTGAGACAAAGAAGTACCCGTAGTGTCGAGAATATTGCTGCCGCTGAGGCTTCAGTTGCAGAAAGCCCAAATGTGTCTCTCACACGTCGTTCTCAAGCGTTGGGCATCTCTGTGACGTCGTTGCGGCAAATTTTGCGAAAAGATCTTGGCCTACATCCTTACAAGATCAAATTGACGCAAGAACTGAAGCCGCTTGACCACCAAAAGCGTCGTATGTTCGTGAATTGGGCTGAGCAACAACTTGAAAATGATTCGGATTTTCATCGAAAAATCATCTTCAGCGATGAGGCTCATTTCTGGCTGAATGGCTTCGTCAATAAACAAAATATGCGGTATTGGTCAGGCAGCAATCCACACGTACTCCATGAGTCATCATTGCATTCCGAAAGAAATTACGGTTTGGTGTGGTTTATGGGCCGGCGGCGTCATTGGGCCGTACTTCTTCCGTGATGATCAAGGCCGGCACGTTACTGTGAATGGGGATCGCTACCGTTCAATGATAACCGAATATTTTTGGCCCCAATTGGATGATATGGACTTGGAGGACATGTGGTTCCAACAGGACGGCGCCACAAGCCACACAGCGAATGTCACAATCAATTTATTGGAAACCAAGTTTGAAGAACGTATTATCTCACGAAATGGTCCAGTCGCTTGGCCACCTCGGTCGTGAGATTTGACGCCGTTAGACTATTTCCTGTGGGGCTACGTCAAGTCTATGGTCTATGCCAACAAGCCAGCGACGATTGATGAACTTCGTACGAATATCGAACGTGAAATTGCAGCAGTATCGGCCGATTTATGCTTGAAAGCCGTCGAAAATTGGGTTCAGCATCTGGACTTCTGCAAGCGTGCCCGTGGTGGCCATGCAAAAGAAATTGAGTTCCATACATAATGGCATCAAACGTACTTTCACAGGAATAAAGAATTTCATTGATATCCAAAACCGTTTTTGTTTTATTGAAAAAAAAACTTTTGTAGCGCTCTTATTGAAAAACCCGATGTAAGTATAAATGGTTTTGTAACCTTTGCCCAATCGATTGACCACGATTTTTGATTATCCTACCTGCGACTCGGTCCTGAGAATCCTGATACTTGATAAGGTTACTTTTATTGCATGAAAAAGAAGAAGTTCTTAGAGAATAAAAAGAATCCAACAATACACCTATGAAAATTTCTCACCCATCCGAGACAACAAACACAATTACAACGCAAATTTTAATTGAATCTGCTTTGAAGAATAAAGTATGAACTACTTTCACACTTTATGGATTCGTTAAACATAAGAGAGTGTAATTTTTCCTCTATAAATTGTAATTTTCTAGACGGTAAAGCATTCTTTGTCTTTTGTGTTTCTTAACATATACATAAATTTTATCTGCTAATTGGACACAAAATATATTTACTGGAGCGAAGATTTATTGTTAGTTTATTATACACAAAAAATAGCGTAAACACAGATTTAACTGGGTGATTGGGACTCTGCCGGAAGGGCTTCTTCACCTTGCGATTGCGTTTAATTTTGTTTGAATTTTTTTTTTTTTCAATGAAATTTAAACTACAAATGAATGTAATTGTGATTCAGAATAATGGAATATGTAGATAGTGCCAAATTCTTAAAGGTTTTTAAGTAGTTACTTTTTTTTGATTAATTTTGTCCAAATAACGTATAATTGAAAAATCAAACCCAAGTCTAAAGAACCTGATTTTCATAGCCCACCAATCAATAACTGCGATTTTGTAAAAAAAAAAATCTACTTCGAAAGAGTAGTTAATAATGAAGAGCATTCAATATGTAACCTACATTTGAAACCTTTTCAATGAATTCAAGATGGCCTTACTATTATTTAAATTTTTATTTCAGCAAACAAAAAAAGAAGTACTTACCAAAATCAATGATATGTATGTATATTAAATCTTGCACAAATATTACTTGAATTTGCGCTTGAACATGATTGGCTACGTACAAAGTGCCAAGTATAATTATCTTGGTCTTCAATTTATCTGATCTTCGTCACTTTCATCTTCAGTTAATTCAAATATAAATACAATAATTGAGATTGTAAATGGATTCGATTTTGCAATGAGTATATAATGAAGTTGAAACTATCTGAGCGCACTGTTTCGCATTTATACATTGTACTTTTTACATGCAGTTCAAACGATGGTGCACTTATCGATCCGAAGATGGAGATTGTCTGTGAAGTTGCACTTAGAAACATAAAGCTACAAGGTTACAACTTACAAGTAATCCACAAGAGATTTACAATTACTGATATTTCGGAAGAGTCAGTGCATCAGTTGAGGTGACTGCTTTGAAATTCGAAAGGCTTAAAGTATCATCACAAACAACAACAACAATAACTGATCGTCATGGCATAGCATCTAAGAAGAAGATTCAAATGGTGACTGCTGCGATGCATGGGGTACAGTAGGGCCACCTGTATATGCCATATGGACTGAAAATAATGGTCAAACATTTTTGTTGAAAAAAGACTTTCACAATAGGTTCGTTCGCGTACTAATCCAAAAAGACCCATTTCTACTATTTTTAGTCCAATAGAATTTTTTTTAATATGAACTTTGACAGAACTTTTGAATAGATAAATCTGGTAGAAAATGGCAGGTTTGGGAACAAACAGGGGTAATGGTTCAATTTAAGATTTTGTACTTAATGTTCAGAATAATTTCAATAAAACTACGTTTCAATTTTTGTTTTTATTAAAAGTAGGTACACTAATATTGTTTTGAGAATGGGCGCGTTCAACGCATTACGTTTTACATCTGAATTTTCAGATTTCTGATTGGCCAGCTGCCATAAAAAGTTAGATGACTTTTAGTGATTTTGAGTTACGTTTGCTTACGTTTCATCTGAATTTTCATCCAAAAATTCTTATCTGAAAATTCACAATAAATTGATAGTGGTGGGGGAGATGTTGAAGTACTATACATAGAAGTTGAATTTTATGATTTTCGCTGTGGTTAGTGGTTGATTTATGATGATTAATTTTCATCACGAACAAATTTATACTTATTGTTTATTGATAAGTGAGTTTTAAAATCAAAAGATTAACTATTCTTAAAAAAAAGTTCCCAGAATTCCACATCGTAATATTGTGGAATTATTTCTTCAATAAACTTCACATAGTCTTACTGTAATTTGTTGCTGATTTAGTTAAATAAATCACCACCAGAACTACTGACGCTTAATTTTTAATTTAAGAATATAATTAAAGTTATATTTTATTTTGTTTTAATTTGAACCCTTTAGGTAAATGCTAGCATTTGACACAACAACTTTCAACTGAAAATTGCGTTCAACAGCATAAATTCAGATCTGAATTTTCAGATTTGGTGATTGAACGTGCCCAATGTTTGCAGAGATGTAATTATTCCATTTACAAATAGATCAGAGGCCAAATTACCGCTTTAGTGGCTGAGTGAGTGAGTGCCATCAGTGATCGAACGAACGAGTAAAAATAAAATGAAAAAATAATAAAAACAAAAGCTCTTTCATTTTCCATCCATTACACACTATCAGTCGTCTCTCTATTTATCGAATGAAATTCCGTTCGATTACTGATAAGAAAATGTCAAATTATGGTACACGATTGCTCGATAACGTGAGCGGTAATATGCCAAACTCACACAATTCAGTCACGTATTACTCGAAAACTGATGCGGTAATTCGACCCAGTTATCTTAGTACTCTTAACTTTTTCTCACTTTTTCTTTAACTTTCTCATAAATCACAAGTTTAACTGATAAAACAGCAAACACGAAATTTTTGATAAAATGTACGCGCGCCGTGTTTAAAAAGACGAGGGGCATGAATTATATATCGTTAGAAAACGTTTTGTCACACAGGAGTGTAGAATAGTCTGCATTTACTACATTCACCGATTTTTCCAATGCCGATCTTTTGTTCCTAACAAGTAAAGGGAGTAAAAAGTGAAGGGAAATGAAAAAATCGTTTGTTCCTCAGAACTCAAACGATTTTTCCAGTCTGTTTTCGTACACTTTCACCTAATTTCCTGTTTCCAGTAAATGCCGACACATATAAATTTATTGAATAATTTAACTACGAATTCTTTAAAACAATAAAATAAAATTTAAAAATAGCATCATTTTTTTGCAAGCCCGGAGGGATTTGCTTGAAAAAAAAAAACGACAACGGGGATTAGCGACGCCAGTACAGAAACAAAATGGAGTTTCCATACAAACTATCGATAACAAGTATGTTATTCACGCCGGTAATACAGTTTTTCTCCGTGCTGAAGTAAAGCCCGAGAATGTGTGCGCATAGCGAAGCCCCGACGCTGTTTTATTTTGACGAATTTCCTTGGGGCTTGCAAAAAACACGACTTATAAGAGCGAGTTAGAGCTAAAGAATATTTGTTTAATGACGATGTTCACATTGGACTCCTCTGACTGTTTTTGCGTGGAAGGATTAATAAGAAATTTTACAATGACAATATATTTACATTTCTTCTTCGTAAAAATGTTTCCAACGAAAAAAAATTGGATTGTGTACGATTCAAGTGTCAAATATAAAGTACATATAGAAAAAACAGGACTCGCAAAAGAAAAAGTCTAAAAAATCCACATTGACATTTACCAATTTTAATGCGTAAAGTAGAAAAATCAATGGAAAAAATGTGAAATGTCAAATGGAGTTCAGCAAAAAATTTAAAGAACAAACGCAATAAAGGTTAAGATCAGAAACACAAGTGTGTCACAGCAACCACCGTATACATTGCGTTTGCATTTTAAGTTATTTGCTCACTTTTAATCTGATATTTTCGCTATAGTGTTTTGTTTTATTTTACTTTTCATACTTTCTCTCTTGATAGCGTCATTAATTTGATTCAATTTTCTAGAACTTTTCAGAATAAAATAATAAATTGGCACTTGAACTTCGAGGGCTAAGCTCGCTAGTTTTAATAAACTGTTACCTTACACCTCCAATGCTTACCCACTTTATAGCTTCAAATGCATCTTAAACAAGTTCGTTCGGTCAAGGCCCGGCATCCCTGGGCGAATCGTGGAAAGTTACTGTCGCAACATACTGGCCCCTTGTCGCAACTCGCAACAGATTCGGTTCGAAAAGAAAAAGAAAGTGCATTTTTGGCCAAACAACACCTTAAGTCAGTAAATTTAAGCCCGATCAAGCTATCATGGTGACAGATTTCTTTAGAACACTTGCACAGTTGTCTAGCGAGCTATTAATCAAAATAGAACGCATTCTAACTGATGTCTAAATATGTCCTCCCTGTAATCTGCCAATTTCTTGAACTTTAATTATTTTCAAGATAACTTTCCAATCCGTTACTAAAAACTCATTTGATCAACCAACTGTAGTATCTAAATTTGACAATTATATATGAAAAATGTTTATAAATAAGGGTTTCCAGCTGGACAATTGTCTAAAGTTAAACATACTTTAGGATGAGTTTATAAATAAGACCCAGTTTTTCAGTGGTGAGTTAAACCAGAGTAAGCTAACTCTAGAAGTAAATTAACCCACAGTGAACTGAGGAAACAGTTTTTTGGGGAAAATACATGCGGAATAATTAAACAAACTCTTTGGATAAAACATCAAAAGAATCGGTTCAGTAAATCCTTAGTTAACTCACCAAATTTGATGAGTTAACTCGGGTTTAACTTAAATCTTGCACTGAGAAACTGGACCTTAGTGTTTACTATAAACAAAATATGCATTCTATTTCGCCCCACTGTGTAGCAACGGCGCCACTTCGTCGCCATATGGTGGCAATAGTAATTGGCTCACTAAAAGTCATCTGCCGAATGCAAAATTGCGTAAAATTTAATAATTTGCCCATGAACGCAGATTTGTATTGCCATCGCACCCGACTTCAGATCTGAAAGGAAGCTGCATAGCTAATCGTTACGCAATATCCACTACTATAATAAAATCCACAGAATCACCTTTTAATAACAGTTTAATAACCCCTAACTATAGTCGGCTCTTCATATAGTTAATTTGGTTCTATTTGGCACGCATCACGAAATACGCAACTTTCGAATTTTTAAATCCAATGACCAATATATTTACTATAATCGCAATATACATACGTATGGAATGGACATTTCTGCGTGAATGTTGTAGTTTGTAGGTACAACTTAATCGACTTAAAATCTTGGGTGTGCAAATCAATTTGCAAACAAAAAAAAAACAACAACTAACCGCAAAACTCATACGCTCAACAATTTCGGTTATTTGCCAATTACAGAATTCATTTTTAATGTGCACTGTAAATGGTGCGAGGTTTTACCTTTTGCACGTTAACGGAATTCAGGTCAATACCCAGCGAGAGACACAAAGCGTTTATTTTTATTTACACTCACGTAACGTAAACTTGGATAATAAAGTTGGATATGATTGATGTGACGATGCATGTGCGACAAAAAAATGTGCGATATCTTGATATGAATACAGAAGTGATGGTATCCTAAAAAAAAACTGCGATATCGATAACCGCGAAAGGTAACGGTTGCAAAGATGTGATATTTGAATGACACTTCAAGTTAAGGTCGTTTTAATTGACGCATCGATGTCATACCTATTGATTGCAATGTGAAATCACACATTAATGCATTGCTTTTTCGGATTACATGATTTTTACACATCATAACTAATGGTAAGTTATGTATAGCAAACACAAATTACTCAATTTATCCATACTCAAAGTAATTTTATTTAAGTGTTGTTTAATATGGCGTTTCTTATAATCGAGTAAGTACTTTTAAAGTTGGAGTAACTGGAGAGTGAAAATTCAATTTAGAATCAAGTTTCAAGCTTTAAGCTTTTAATGCTTTGATGAAGAATGGTTATTGTTTTGTTTTTTGATGTGTAAACATCTATGCTGGCGGTAGGGTGAAAAAAAACGTGAATGTTCGTGTGCAACGTTACGTCGTGCACTTTACCTTGTAGCACGTTACGTTACGAAATTTGGTTTGCCCCGACCAAAACAAATTGATTTTAACGCGAGCGACAATTAGATTATTCTTTATCGCGACCACTCATTTATATTGTTTTTGCCAACGACGAAAGCAAATTGTTTTTAGCGCGACCGACGATTTTATCATTTTACACTTATATTTTTATATTTGTTTCTTTAATTTTTAATTATTGCCCGAACAAAATGGACGCGACACTAGTAAATAAAAAGAAAACAAAATCAAAACAAAAATAATAATAGTCAGGTGTCGGGATTGACAATTGACTGTAGGTATGGTAGGTCAATGGCTGTAGGTATGGTAGGATATCGGGTGCGTCCAGTGATACAAATCTGAACATAAATTCTACGTTTACATTATACTGCTTTTAAACGATGCAATTTCTTCTTGCAATTTTTAAGCACGATGGCGAGGGAAGTAGGTGGCTGGGACATACAAAATAGCTGAGGTTGAACAAATTGCAAAGTAATCGACTACTTTTGTACTTGCGCAAAGTTAACATTCATTAAAAATCACAGCGTCCAATTCCATAGGCGATTGGTGGTGGTGTCAATCGATTGAAACTGCGATTTTAGTGACTTCCACTGACAACAACTGCAACTAAATATTCTAAAAACTCAAGATATATAATTCGCCGGCTATCTCATAGTGACATTCATTTGAGGTTCATTCAGTATAAAATTAAGACTGAACTTTTTGTAAGTTTTACTCGATGGAAAGATGGAGTTTCATAAGGGTTGCAAGTTCGTTGACAGTTTGGGTACGGGGTCATTTAATTGAAACCACGATTTAAGTGCTCTCCGCTGACAGTTGTTGTTTGTCGATGCTCAGAGAGTGATTACCATAAACAATAACCATGTGTGTAATGTGAAGTTATCTTAAAGTTGAGAGTGAACTACATAGCAGGACCTTTCAGTACCGAACCTTCACCGTTCGTTGGACACTTCACCACCAGCCTTTTAGTGCTTGGAAATTTCGTTACAGCGGTTCCCCCACTGGGTATTTCGCTGCCGTTCTTTCAACACTAAGCTTTTTAAGCACTGCCTACAGATAGGTAATGTAGTGTTAATTATTCAATATGTTTCTTTTGATGACGTTCAGTAACAAATATTGGGCACTTGGACAAACATTGATGTTTACACATATTTAACCGTGAGTCCCGGCACTCACATATTTTTTTTTTTTTTTTTGAACAAAATCTAAGCCAAGCGTTTCATTTATTAAGCGATGAGTATAAATAAATAGATAAATATTTTAACAGAATATACCTTAGTTTTGCTGTCAAAATAAAAAAAAAAGTTGGATTCTCTTGCTCACTTTTTGACGGAGGAATTTCTGAGATCTATCATTTTCCTGAACGCACCTATTGCTTCGTTGTGAAAAGGAATCTCTCTGTCAACTGTGAACGTTGTCAAATGGGAAAATCAGAGTCAACCAATAGCTTTTTTCATATTATTAAGGTTTTATTTATTTATTTATTTATTTATTTATCTACAAGCAATTTACAGCTAACAGATTATGGATAAAATTAAAATTAAGATTATATGCATATATAATACTTAAACATAAATAAAAATAAAAGATTAGCTTTAAAGATATCTCTTGAAGAACTTATATCAATACTCATAAGTCGGCAAACTTCATTGAAATGAGTTATAGCTCTAGAAATAGGCTCATTACTACCATAACCGGTCCTCTGGTACCGTTCAAGAAGCTGGGTTCCATATAACGTCTGCGTATTCAAGTATAGATCTAACAAGGGATATATATAGTGAAAACAAAGCATAAGGATCAGAAAAATCAGCACAATTTCGCTTAACAAATCCAACAAATGAATTCGCTCTACCAACAACATATGCGATATAAATTTTAAAAGAAAAAGTTGAATCGAGCATTATACCAAGATCTTTGTTTTGTTCCACCTGAGATAATAAATTAGACTCAATCAAATAGTTGAAGACAATGTGATTATTAGATTTATAAAATGAGATCACGTTACATTTCTTTATATTCAATTTTAATCTATTATAGTTTCACCATTCAACAACTCGGTTTATATCAGATTGTAAACGGTAACAGTCCTCAACATATTTTATATCCAAAAATAATTTTAAATCGTCCGCATATAAAAGACATTGGGAATGTTGAATAGCTAACTTAATATCATTGATAAATATGGTAAAAAGGAGAGGACCCAAATGACTCCCCTGTGGAACACCAGAGCTACATTCTATAGACCTCGAAAAAGAGTTATCAATTTTAACTTTTTGAGACCTACCAACATGGTAAGACGAAATCCAACTTAGAAATTTAGAGTGAAAACCAAATATCTCAAGTTTCCGTAGCAGAGTTAGGTGGTCAACAGATTCAAAGGCTTTGCTAAAATCAGTGTAAATAGTATCCACCTGACACTTTCCCTCAATGGAGTTAATCACATATGTTGAGAAAAGAGCCATGTTAGTAGTGGTAGATCGCCCAGATATAAAACCATGTTGTGATTCCGATATAGATTCTTTGGTTAAAAACTCTACTTTATTTTTAACAATACTCTCAAACAACTTGGGAATTGCTGAGAGTTTTGAAATACCTCTGTAATTTTCAATTAAGTTCTTAGACCCAGATTTGTAAATAGGTATGAGGTAAGAGGTTTTCCAGGTGTTCAGAAAAACTCCTTGAGCTAGAGACTTATTAAATATGCGAAGCAGAGGATAGCAAATAGATGGAGCACAAGATTTAAGAAATATAGGAGGTATACCGTCGTTTCCTGAGTTTAACTTAGGTTTTAGTGATTGAAGTCCAGAGAGAATGTCAAAACTGTAGTTCACCAATATTAACCCTACTTGATATATAAGGAATGTATGAACGGTTATTCAAAATAGGGGTTGAGTAAACTGATTGGAAAAAGTTTGCAAACAATCCAAGTATGGAAGTAGTATTTGAAGCTTCAATATTCTTAAACGACATATTTTTAGGAAAACCAGGAGATTTTCTCTTCGCATTAACAAATGACCAGAACGAATTACAATTGCCTTTGATATTACTTTCTACATTCATGAATTAACACTTATGAAGGAACTTATTAAGAGTGAAAAATTCTTTCCGCAATTTACTAAAAGAAGCATATAATCTCACTCATTTTTGGAATTTTTAAGATTGGATAGTTGGTTATTATACCACGGAAGTTTTGGTAGTTTATTGTTTGGTTTTTGAGCTAGAGGAAAACTATCAAAAATTATTGAAGAAAATCGCAAATACAGGTGTTACACTTAGAGAATATATAATAATGCATAGTAGTGCCTGGAGCCATGATAGGGGTACAGTTGAATCAGAACAGTATTTTTTATTTTCCCCGTAGTGCACAAAATTGGGAATTTGAATTAACGTCAATTTCGATTGAAAAAATGGAGTAATCCTTTGAGCAATTTGGTTTTTGTGTCGAAATCCATTTTGGGCAATTTGGCTATTTCTTCGCCATGAATCGTGATATAGTTCGTAATTTGTCACTGTGGTTAACTTCCTGATCGAAATAGAAACATTTCGTGAGTAAATGTATTCAAGAACAGAAGATTTCTCCTCTATTAGAAGAGGCCGCAGAACACTATCACAATTCCAGAAAACGTCGAGTGTGTTCGAGGTGCCGTTAAACATTTTCCAAGGTGCTATATATTCCCAAAGAAGTAGGTGTTCGTTGAATTTCGAGATGCTAAATTAAATGCAGTTTTAAATATTTGTTGTTGATTTTTTAGGCGCACTAATTTGTGTGTTAAAATTCCTGTCGAATGGCATACACATCATCATATACAAAAATCGATTTTTTCACAACTTCCATTCAACCAACAAATAATCGATCTGAAATGGTTGAAAGGAATTCGACATTTTTTGATAACCGTTGTATGAAATAAAAATTACATATATATCTGAACACGCCACAAACAGTGACAATTTGTGCAAACAATTAAGCAAAAATAGCCTTTTTGACACTTTTAAATGTCAAAGTGGCGCATGGAGTTAGTATGCTTCCAAAAAGATAAAATAAATATAAATGGTGATATTAACTTTAGTAAAATTTCTCTTTCTAACCTAAAATCATACTAAAATGCTTTAACATTCTACTTATTTATACTTACTTATATATATATACTTAGTTAAACTTTCCGCCAAAGAATACTAGAATTTTAGGAAGCTGTGCTTAACATTAAAATTCTGACAGCTGTCAATATCAAAAAACATCTGTTGCCTTAAGCTCCTTAACTCTTTATTGAATAACCTGAAGTAAATATGTACCTAGATATTTATGTATGTATGTATGGGTAGGGGTACTGTACAAATGTAATATTTTCTTTCTTTCATTTGCTAATATTATTGAACATCTGAGGAACAGAAAGGAATATATAACAACACCTGATATAACTTGATTATAATGATGGTTAAAAAGAAGACTCATCTGTTGTGGCATACAAAATAAAATAGGTTTTACCTTTCTTTTGTGTTTTTTTTGCTAATTTCATTGTTTGTATACAAAATATTTGCTAAGGCCTTCGAAGTTAAGAATGATTAATGGAAGCATGGAGACTTTACACGCATTTAGTACACCATAACTACTTTCGTCGTAACTTTATAAAAAAATATGAGTCAAATGATGCGAGTAACGTTTGAATAAGTTCGGGTTTGGGATAAACTGCTTGACAGCATACGGCAGCGCGTACTTAATGACGAAGAGTTGCACGAGCGAAACAATGTAATTTGCGGAAGGAAGTATGATGTGGAAAGCAAGTGTAGCGTAATGTTTATGTTAGATATGTACCTGTTACCTGGTAGCACAAACACAGAAGTTCCTATGAATGATGCACACAAAAATAAACCCATTCGGAATCGACACTTTGGCAGCAGGTAAGTTAAACCTTCGTAGTTTGGTTTTAAAAATCATTTTTAATTGATGTTCGTTGTGAGCAGTGTTTATAAAAAAAAATAAAATGTACGACTTGATCGGATGAAATTACTTTTGTGTTTCAATTTGCTTAGAATTTTGTACATGCAAAAAAAAAAAACAGAAACAAAACTAAGCAATAACACATCAAAGGCGTGTTTTGTTGAGATCCTTAATATGAACATTAAGAAATTCTTCACATTAAGCCGAAATGTCACATGCAAATTCTACCAACAACAAGTTAACAGCACATGTGGTTTTCAGTAACTATATGGCTTAATGTGGAACATTGCGGAACTGGTCCAGTAACTAGCTCAAAAAAAACATACCTCAAATGTCATAATATTGACAGAGTAATTGGGTGCGTTCCAAAATCAGTTGCAGTTATTCCATTGGAAAGTTATGGATACGAACAAATTTTGACAAACGTCAGTTACCAAATGTGCCCGGCTTACCGAATTCGCTAAACGGGGTGAAATATTTTTACTATCGTGGTGTGCCGATATGACTTATTGACAATTCCATTTCTTCACTTGACTAAAGGTAGCCCTAAACGACGAACATGCTCGCTATATTTTCGTCGTGTAGGGGCTGGTTGGCCAACGGTTTGCTGTTGGCGAAAAATTTCGATTTTGTGATGTTCGTTGGCTTCGATGTTCACCATGTAGGGCCATGTTCGCGAGCAAACCTCATTTTTGCTGTGCACGTCGTTGAGTGCATATCACGTCAGCCATAGTCAGCCGCGATTTTATCGATGTTTATTCTTCGAAGAATCAGAACGAAATGAATGTTCACCAAATGTGCTCGCCGTGTAGGGGATAACGCAAACGATCAAGTTCGGCGAACATGTTCATCGTTAAGGGCTACCTTAAGTGTTTGTTAAATTCTTAAAATAACGAATTGAAGAAAAGAAAATTCAAAACGACACTTATAAATTCACAATTTGATGATTATTAATAGGCGCGTTCAGGAAAAAAAGATCTCAGGGATTACATTCTGTGTTCTGTCAAAAAGTGAGCAAGTGAATCCTAAATTTTTTTCCTCAGGATTTTGACAGAAAAACTTAAAAATTTTGCTGAGGAATCCTGTTCATGTACTTAATTGCTCACGTCTCTGAAATATCATATTTCTGAGCATAACTAATAATCTTTTTTTGAATTTCCCAACAGTCGAAACAATTTTGTCTGGAATACTGGAATAATTAATTATTTTATCGACCATCTTGGGCCGTAATTCGCCAATTCTTCTAATTGCCAGAGTTATACTGGCGTAAGTTTATCCATGGTGAAGTGAAACAAAATTAGCCAAGCAAAAATCAACTGTCACTATAAACAGTTTTGCCAACCTCTATAGAATAAAAAAGATTTTATAAAAATTCGTTTATAGTAATATTAATTCCTAGTTTTTCGTGATTTAAGTCAAGGGTATTGAATTGTGTATATTTTATGTAGGATTAGATAAGGTTAGATTAGATTATTGGGCTGATAGAAGATCTTATTCCTATCTCACTTAGATCAATGTAGATCCCTTATGATACCCTGGAGGATTGGACGCTCCTAATAATTTAACCTATAAGTTTTCATGGATTATCAAGCCATCTATAGACATTAATGTATTTCGACAATTTCACACCAGATAAGCTCTAAGTTCTAAGTTATTAAAGAAGTAGCTTGCTAGGTGTTTATTTTTTAGTTGCGAGAGTACTGGGCAGTGACATAAGAAGTGAGAAGAGTCTTCATGTGATTCTTCATCGCCAAAACCTCTGCATAAATCATCCGTGCTGTGGCACTTCAGCAGATTGTGTCTGGTAACGGTACCTACAAGAGAGTACAGTGATTTCCTATTTTCCCTTCCCTTTTTTGGTATTCGCACAAGAGTCGAGTAGGGTCCATCTTACATTTGTTTTTTTTTCGAGAATTTTCTTCGCCACAGTCTGTTTGAAGGAGCAGATTGGTGCGTATGTGTTTAGTTCTGCCTGGCTAGGATCAACTAATGCTTATCTACTCTCTCATTACCTGGAATTAATATATGACCAGGAACCCGCAGAGCTTAACACGTTATGCTGCGAGCCAAAACTTGGCCTCTTTGGGGCAGCAGGAAACAAACTTCGACTTTATTTCGATGGCAGAGATTGCTCTTATGGCTGCTGAAGAAGGTAATATCAGATGGTGGTATCACCAACATTGACAGACATTCAGCATCCTTGGTTACTGCCAAAATTTCAGCGTGGAAGACGCTGCTATTGTCAGGGAGTCTATAGGAGCTGGCTAAGTCAAAGGTTTCCGAATAGAATAGAATCCAACTCCAACTCCACATTCCATTTTTGACGCATCTTGAAAGACAGCTACTGTTGGGTCGTTGATGTGTATTTGGTTGAATGGTGGAGAGTAATAGTCTGTGCAAACATTATTTCCTATATATTTATTTAGAATCTGAGCGTGGCTTACTTGACTGGTGTTTCCAGGCGTTTATTTGACTTTTACGTAGTGCAATCTTTGCTGCTGATTCTTGCATAAATAAATCAAGAGGCTTATAATTTAATGTGGCTTCCAGACCCTCTGTCGGGGTGGTTCTTATTGCTCCTGTGATCCCTTATGTATGTAAGATTATTATTCAGTTTATTAAAATACAGTAAGTGCTAAGTGGATTTCGACCTCTTTGGGTGACTTTTCAACTGTTATAAAGGGTTTTCCAATAAGAGGTGTTACTTTGAATAGCCCGCTATTTCGGTAGCTGTCACTTTTGAAGCTGTCATTTTTTGACATTTGACAAGTAGAAACTACGCCATTAATAAAAAATGGAACGATACACGCTTCAACAACGCATTGAAATTATTAAAATTCACTATAAAAATGGTGAAAATTTGGCAGAGACGGTTCGTAAAACTAAAACATTTTTGGGTCGTCGTGAAGCACCTTGTCGGACCGCAATACAGAAATTGGTGGACAAATTCGAGCTGTTGGGACAAGTTAGTGATGTGAAGAATAAAACCCGTGCACGTCGCTCAAGAACAACTGAGAATATTGCTGTTGTAGCCCAAAGTGTTGAAGAAAACCCAGGTTTGTCCATTCCTCGTCGTTCTTTGGAATTAGGCATTCCACAAACGTCACTACACCGTATTTTGCATAAAGACTTGGGTCTTAAGGCTTATAAAGTTCAGTTAACACAAGAACTCAAGCCGGCTGATCATCAACAACGTCGTGTCTTTGCTGATTGGGTCCTTGAAATGCATGAAAATGATCCGGAATTTCATCGAAAAATCATCTTGACTGATGAGGCCCATTTCCACCTCGGAGGCTACATCAACAAGCAAAACTGTCGCATCTGAGGCTCGGAAAACCCAAGAGTTATTGTTGAAAAGCCTCTGCATCCTCAACGCGTGACTGTTTGGTGCGGTTTATGGTCCGGCGGGGTCATTGGACCTTACTTTTTCGAAAATGAGGCTGGAGCAACTGTTACGGTCAATGGATTGCGCTATCGAGAGATGATTAATGATTTTTTATGGCCGGAATTGGATGGTATTGATCTGGACAACGTTTACTTTCAACAAGACGGCGCTACGTGCCACACAAGCAATGAAACCATCGATCTTTTACGGGAAAAGTTTCCGGACCGTGTTATCTCTTGAAGAGGTGATCACAATTGGCCACCGAGATTTAACACCTTGCGACTTCTTCCTTTGGGGCCACGTGAAAGATGCGGTCTACGCCAACAGCCCAGCGTCGATTCAAGACCTCAAAGATGGAATTCGTGAGGCTATCGAGGACATAGGGCAGCCACTTTGCGATTTGGTTATGGAAAATTTCATGAAAAGGATATGGTCCTGTAAGCGTGGTCGTGGCGGCCATTTGGCTGATGTTGTGTTCCATTATTAACGGCATACCTTCCTCTTTATAATGAAATAAACATCCGATCATTTATCTCAAAAAATGCCATTTTTCTTTGAATATCAAAATAACACCTCTTATTGGAAAACCCTTTAGTATGCCAGGTCCCGCTTGTTATACAAAGCTTAGAAAAATATGTATTCTTACAACCCCTTTCGAATATGAAAATCGGATACTGTGCAGTGTGTGCAGCTAAAAAATCTACCTATTCACACATATTTTAATAAATATGTACATCATGTATCTATGCAGAGCATGAGCATGTCTAAACGTCAATTTTAATTTTATGGAAGGCTAGATGCATATACATTTCACTTATCAGGATCATGGGATTTCTTTTATTGCAAATCGTATCAACCCATGATTTAATTATTGCTTGATCATATAAAACTTCCCCCATCCATTTTCGTTTTATTTTTACTTGAAATGGCAACTTTCTAGAGAATCTTCGTGTACTAACTGCAAATAGGAGCATTTCCGTCAGCATTACCATTTACGGATAGGAAAAATATAAAAATTTTCCCACATGCATATACATTCCATGCATCACACTATGCCACACATTTTATATTATTTTTGACACGCTCATGATTTTCTCTCGCCAATTAAAGCCAATAAACCATCCCACTTTCCATCTGATCTGCTACCGATTTCAATTCCGATATCATATATAGGAATTGACTTAATACTCTTGACCACCAATATTGCTTCTTTTAGACACCATTCCACTGCCACACATCCACATGTATTGTCTTTTTGCATTGGAATTTTAAACTTCCGAATATGGCGTAGAAAAATAAAAAAATAAAAAAAAAAACTCTTAAACTGGATCGCTATGTAACACCAGCGAAAGTTGTTGCACGAAGTACCTATCTTTATTTCTTCGTCTTTTGTCCCCTGTAAGTGCATCAACTTCCAAGTTTTTTTTTTAACGACAATATTTGAATTTTAAATCTGATGCAAGGAAAGAAAAATGAACTCGCGATTTTCGCGCTCTTTCTCATGAGCTAGATGAGATAGATAGGTGAGGTCAATTATACTCATATTCCTATGAGAAAGCCTTTGTTTTGTCCTCCTATAAGATAGGAATAAGAAATCATTGCATTTCGAATTCGTATCTGTATCTTATGGATGGTAATGAATGCGATCATGACACATTTCAAGCCTCATTTAAGGGCGAGCAACGGGTTTTCCTAAAAAAATAGTTGCTCACCTACAGAATTCAAGCTCTAAGATACTTTCTTGTTGTTTTTTTTTTGTTGTAAGTCACTGCTAATGCCAAGATGGAGATACATATGTTTAAGATACTACTCAGTTAGGCGCGTTGGGTTTTCGCGTTCGTTTTCTTACCTTTCTCCGACAGATGGGGACGGCAACGATGGTAGAAGCGGCAGAGCACGTTTCGACGATGCGGCAATGTTGCCTCTGCGAGTAATGGGTGACTCCGCAACGGTTTTGTACGTTTCTTTTTGTTTTGTTTACTTTGTGTCTGCTTTAGGACCCTTCCAAGTCGGATATGTCTCATTGTATGGCTCCGCATAAGACAATCATGGAATACTAAGCGCTTGTGTTTCGTAGAAAGAAAGTAAAATCGGTGCGATCGACGTCGACGAGACGACTGGCGAACGGAGGCACAGGGCAAGGTAATGTAATGTAATGCACGTCGACTTGGCTGCTGATATGGACAACTGGCGCAAAGCTTCCGTTGGGATCTCGAGCTCTGCTTTTTCTTCTTCACTTCTTAAGCCATCAAGCTTATTTTGCTGTCACTATGCCCAACAACTTTTCACTTGATATTTTTTTGTATACCTAGTTTGTGCGCTGCGGTTTCATAGCTGGAAATGGTAAAGTCACTCTTGGGATTGGATCTTCTTCGTCGGACTGTTGGCTAGATCGGTTGTGGTCGCTTGTCTTGTTGCATATTTTTGTTTTTTTATTTTTGACAATTTATGGTGTTGGAAACTTTTTTTCGATCGAAAAAACAATCAGTATACCACTAGCTAAACCGTCGAGCGGTCGGAATTTGGTAGTTTTATAGTGTGGTTAAATATATTATCATAATTTCAAACGTATAGTGGGTGTGAAGAATATGTGAAGGCATTTATACTTATAACGCGCGTGTTTGAATAAAGTGTAACACATATAATATACAACAAGAATTCACTTTGCTGAATTTATAACAAATGGATAAAGAAAGTATATTTGCATAGATATTTTGAAATTATTTTTTTTTTTTTTTAATTAACACTGTGATTTTAATAAAAAAAATATTAGATTTATATCTAAGAAATTAATATATTTAACTCAAAAGGATTATTTTGGATATATAACGTCAAGATGAGGATTTACATCCTATTGGTAAGTTTATATACAAAAAAATAACTCTCCAAATAGATTTTATTTTTTTAAATGTTTGATTTTAATTTTAAAAACATTAAAGATTCAAACGTAAAAAATATTAACCAAGTAAAAAAAAACCTATTACAAGAATGATGTTTATTCATAAAATAACAAAATAAATTAAATAATTAATGAAACTAAAATAATGCTAAAATTAAAAAGAAACCATTGTTAAGATAGAAAGTTTTCTAACTAAAATTAAATTCTTGGGAAACATTTTCATTGAACATTGAAATTCCGATAAAAAAATTTTACAATTTTTTTTTTTAATATTTTTTTCTAAAAAAATTAATTTAGCAAAATAAATTAGATTTTAAAGGATTTTTTGGCATTTTAAGTTTGAAAAAAAAAATAAAGGAGGTTTTTGAATAGTAAGGTAACTACTGTATTGAATGTAAAAGTAACCTGCCCTGTTCAACACACTGTATGCCATCCTCGTCGCCAGTTATGGGTCTTGGAATCAGGAGGAGAATGAAATGAAACACATAGTTCTATGAGCAACTTAAGATTAACTTTATTAATATAACACTTACATTCTTATCCTACAAACAAAATAATACTCATATAAATTTACTCTTATACTGGGTGGGATTAGTGTGTTGAACAGGGCAGGTAACTTTTACATTCATGAAAACTACAAAAACATTTTTTTTTAAAATTATTATGATCTTGGATATAGCAAATAAAGAATTATTTAGTTGGTAAGAAAATACGACTTTCGTACAGTTAAATATTAACATAGAATATAATTATATGTAGATACTGCCTGAAGGTCTTTGATTCCGTTTTCAAAAAAAAAAAAATATATTTATAAAGCGAAACGATCTAATTTTTGTTTAAAAATACGAAATACATTTTCATTTCTTATAAACATAATTTTTCTAAGGATATTTTTAGTTAAAATAACTTATTTTTTCGGAAAAAATAAGAAAGAAAGAGACAAAATTATTTTCATTTTTCTTAATTAATTTCAGAATGATGATGTTGTGTCTAATTTTTTCATATTGTTAATATATATTAATATTATTTTCTTGCTTAAAAAATTCGTATCAAATTAAAATTGAGGGATTTAAATTTTAAAATGACGTATTTTGTATGGAACAAACGTCATTTAAAGATTTAAAAGCCTGTTAAATAGTTACAAGGGTTTTATGAAATCGGCCATTAAACTTTAAGTTGCCCGAAATAGGTTTTAGATACTCAATTGCCTTCTTAGCTAAAAAATCAGAGATTATCACGAATTTACTGGCTGAACCAGTGCTGGAAGGCATTTTGAAGAGAATTTCCTTCAGAAAATTCTTTTATTTCCCACAGCATAAAAAGATATTTTCATTAAGTACTTATTTACATAATTAGGTATATTGATTATGATTAGTCAATTGAATTCCTTGTTAAAAAAATAAACAGGATTCAATTTTATCCCAGAAGTCTTCTATGTTGTTGATGGAATCTTTTGCTTTTCAGTATCATTAAAAAGTTTGAAAAGTTTCTAAATACACATTTTTTTTTTTAATTTTTTACTTTTTTAATTCTTTCAGTTAAATTACACTTCTTGAGTTATCTTTGATAGAATTTTTCTATTTTTTAAAAATTTTGATACAAAATTTGTATGAAAAATCTTTACAGCGGTTATTTTCGTCTTTTTTCCGAGTAAAATTTGATTTGAGGTCAAAATTCCCTAGGAAAGGGATTTTTCCCATGATCCCTCAGCACTGGGCTGAACACAATGGTGTATAGCTATAGCTGTGGCAGAAAGATGATGTTTGATGATCTTTGAAATACTACTTCAGCTTCATATTGGAGCGTTGTTTACTATGTTCGTATATATTTCAAGTTTGACAGTAAACTACAGCTCCACCCTTATAGCCACAGTTATTATTTATTTGCTCTCAGGGCCGGCTAGTTTCACTGCCTGAGCTTATAGCAGATCCTAGATAGACCAAGTCCCTTACTATCTCAAAGTTAAAGCTGTCTTTGGTGACATTCTGTTCAAGACGTCGCGTCGCCGCCAGTGTTAAGAGCCTTTTCTTTATTGCACCATATAACTTTGTTTGCCCTTTAAATACTCATAAAAGCGTTACCGACGCTTAACTCTGGTGTTCTTCCGATTATGTCAAAAACGTTGCACGTTACGATATGCAAGGCCTTTGCTGGGTTTTTGAATGACTTTGTATCTAGTGTTGGCGCGAAAGATTTAGGCCCCAGTTATAGCTATCATATTGAAAACCATCATTGAAAACTTTAATGATTGGTTTTGAGACATTTAGGAAGTGAAGTCCGAAATGATTTTGATACAAAAATAAGGCTGATGACTTAAATTATAATTTTTGTGAAAAAAAAAATTTATTCGGGCCCAAACTTCGCCATAAAATGAAGTTTAATTTTTCAATGATCATTGGTAAGGTAGTTCATTCATTGAAATAATAAAAGTCATTTTATGTGGATGGTTGGGCCAAAACGAAATTTTTTTTTGGCAAAAATTAATAATTAAGTCAGCGCTTTCATATTGGCATCAAAATATGCACTGATTTAGCTTTTTAAGTCCGTCAAAACCAATCATTAAAGTTTTCAATGATGGTTTTCAATGATAGCTATAACTGGGGCCTTACACTATTCTTTCAATAACGATGTTAAAAGAAGGTGCATAACAGCGTATTGCCTTGTTTTATATCTGCATTTAATAGAAATTACGGCAGAATATATATTAAATAAATTAAAGCCAAAATATTTTTTAGGCCGCTCGAAGCGTGTCGAGTATTTCATACTTTTGATAGCGAACAAAAATATTATAACAGTATAAAATTAACATTTCTCTGGTCTCGTCCGTAAGGTAACTAATCATAACTTTACTCAAACATTGTGAAACAGACCCTCAGGCCCAGTTTTTGAGTTAAGCCAGAGCTAGCTAGCTCTGGACTTAAATTAATCCACAGTTAACTTAAGTGAAGAATGCAATTGAAACGAGCCAACACACTCGGAAATACACACTATGAAATATCAAAAGCATCTGTTCAGTAAATCAAGAGGTAACTCGTCAAATTTGATGAGTTAACCCGGGTTTGACTTTAATCTTGCACTGAAAAACCTGCCCTTAGAGTACCTACTTAAGTAGGTTCTTATTTTATTAATACCAAACCTTATTGAAACATCAAAATTCAGTTGAACTTCAAATCATGGAATAAAAACAAAATAGTGTAAATACTGAATAGATTTATCTAAATTTAAAACTCAATAGGAAATGTGTTACAAAATAAAAGTAATTTATCCAAAATAGCTTTTATCGGCCTTTAGTCCATAAAAATTGGCGTTTCGTCCCGGCGATCTCACTTGGACTCATCAGTTGACTAGTGAGTGCCTTGTCAATACGCAATTTTTATTAATGAATTTATATTAAATCATCTTTAAGATATCTATCATCATCAAATCAATTAATTTAAGCAAAGTATAGGTACGTAATGAATATCACATAAAATTAAGCTATTGTATTAACAAATAACAATTTCAATTGCTAGTTCCGCTTATTAAGTCTTAATAACATAATCTACAGTCATTGTCTGTCAGCCAAAAATTATAAAATATTTAATTTTTCTTAAACAAAAATAAATAAAATAAACAACAATAAGGTTTAACCTATATTTTTCAAACATTGTCAAATAAATCGCAGTTATAATGTCTTCTTGGACAAGCTTATATCAAGGCTACTACGATTTTGCTCGATAAAATTCATTAGGTAGGTAGGTATACATATATATACATTTATATAAACTCAAATGAATCGACCTTATGATTAAATGTCCACTAAATCTGTTTAAATTATCTACATTGGATTTTCTTTCGTCGACTCAAGGCCGCAAAAACGTACATCAAATCCAACAGCAAAAAAAGATGTCACAAACAAAAACTAATGGAATAAAAATAAAAATTTAAAAATGCTCATAGAAGATTAGTTAGATAATTTTTCCCTATGAAAAGAGTATAGGGAGTGTTTAGTTTGTTTGGTAGACTATCGAAATAAAGCATTTATTATGGCCTCTTCGAATGATATAATCCGGAAGACATTTCCCCAATACAACAGGCCAGCACAACTTGTTTTGTTCTAAAGTTTGTGTATCACTATCATAGTGTTGAATAAATTCAAAAAACAAGGCTATAGGAAGAATTTACAAGCACTAGATTTTACTTTTACTATTCATTTTTTTTGCATCGATTACCATTTAATTAATTTTGTTGGATTACTTTACTTTTACCAAAGAAATAATTTTAATTCAATGAATCTAACAAAATTACAAAACAAACTCAAACCAAATTATTAACCTTGCGATTGTGAAATTTTTAAATTATGTGAGTGTGTTAGTGCTTCTGTTTTCAATTCCGAATGCTAATACAGAAGCATTTGAACTTTTGTCATATCGACAATGCTAAAGTTAAACATTTACATCAAACAAGCGAGTGTTTTGCTAAGACGAATCCAGAAAATCAGTTTCCAATTAGTGAAGTTACGGCTAGTGAACTTATGACCCCGCTTCGAAATTTGCTTGTCATACATTTTTTTTTGGCAAAAAAAGGAAAATCTTAATTTTCTTAAAATCGGCCCACAGATTTTTTTTTCTTAAAAATTCGATAAATTTTAAACTGCCTTTCAATAAAAAAATGATTCCCAAAAATGGATATTAATGAAAAACACTTTTTTTATATATATGCTTTTCTACCATTTAAAATTATTAAATTTTATATTTTACAATTATTAACATATAACGTTTTTTTTTTTATTATTATCTGATAAACCGATAAAACTACATTTTTCATATAGAAACCTGCAATAAGTTTAAATAAAATTACACATCAAAATTTTCAAAAAAAAAATATTTTTGGTTTCTAAAAAAAATTTCAAAGTAATTTTTCGAAAATGAGTGGAAGTTTTTTTTGTGAAATTCAATTTTTAACTACACATTAATAAATATGCACTTAACATTTTTTTTTTCTTAAATATTTTTACAAATTTTATATAAAAAAATTAATTGATTTTAAAACCAGTCCAACGATTTTAAAATTTTTCTTACCACAAATTAAGATTTATTAAAGAAATCACGTTACACAGTTTTAGAAGTATTTTAAATATTGAAAACAATTTTCTAGTTTAAGTAACATAATTAACATTCATGTTATATAATGTGCAACAGGGTGCTATAATGTTTCTTTCTACCTTCAACTTAACAATGTTTTTGACAAATGGATACAAAGTAGGCTCCCGTAACCGTTTTAATTCAGACTTTAGAACCACATTGTGGTCGTACATAGACAAAAAAAATATATTCTGGACATAAAATATCTTTTAATATTTTACCAGGTAGTTGAAATATGTATTAAAGGTCGTGTAAAATTTAAGATTTATTTTAATACAATTACTCATTAAAGAATTATTTTTAAAGAATACTTAAATTAAAATTTAAGACTGAGAAAATGTTTTCATTTATTTTCTCAAGGTCAATTCCGCACAGGGGATTAGTTTTGAATCTGTGAGAAAAATAAAAACAATAGATTTTTCATCGTTTACAGCAATAAGTCATCGTCAAAAATGACAGCTATTACTTTGTTGAGACTGACAGACGCAAATTCAATAATCCATTACTACTTAACACTTTCTAAACGCACCCAAAAAATTCTCTGCAAACAAAATAAAAAGAGATATGCCATTAACCAAAGCCACAAGCGATAAGAGATATAAGAGGAAATTTTTGTCTCAGAAAACTTTTATTTTTGAACAGAAAGGCACGAATCTAGGGGAGTTAACAGAATCGCCCCGGTCAATATGGAAGAGAATTTTTACTTTTCAGACTTCACGTACAGTGTGTGTTCAGAAAATATACTTTTTCCGATACGCTTTTGTTTGCAAGTGTTGAAAAATTCGATTCTGAAGTATTTGTACCAAAAAAAAAGTTTAGGCTGAAAATAGAGATGTCACATCAAAAGAAAACGTCAACAAAATCCACAAGCTTTTAAAACATTAAAAAAAACTCTGCCTTTCTTGGCCATCTCTTTCTCACCCTGAAGTAGGAGTGAAATAGAGTACAGAGACTTCCAAAAAAGTGAGAGGAGTTAGTCCAACAT
The DNA here is from genome assembly GCA_932273885.2 of Leucozona laternaria. NCBI lineage: Eukaryota > Metazoa > Arthropoda > Insecta > Diptera > Syrphidae > Leucozona > Leucozona laternaria. Next base: position 43,029,339 of record OW026368.1, on the reverse strand, counting down.
GAAGACCTTTTATGAAAGTCCTTCTCCAGTAACTTGTTTCCTCCAACTGTAGTAAAAAAAAATGTCGTTACTTTCGTACTACCGTACGTATATACTGCTTTTTAAATCTTGAAGCACTAATATCTTAAACTATAGCTCTGTTTGTATGTTTTTTTTAATTCTAAGTCACGTGATTTATTACAAATTTCTATTGTTCGAAGAGAAAAACGGCTACATAAAATTTGGCCCCAATGAAAAATGGCCCCAAACAAATAATGAAAAATAGCCCCAAATATTTATATGAAAAGCAACAACAACAATTTGTTAAATTAAATTAAACACATAAAAGATTAATTTTTTTAAAATGGCGTGATTTTTCATGTTTTTGGGGTCAATTTTCATTTTGAATTTTGGGGTAAAATTTTTATATGAAAAATGGCCCCATACTTTTAACCTTAAACAATAAATGAAAAATCACCCAAAAAATTTGGGTATGAAAAATAGCCCCAAAACTTCTTTTAGATTAAAAAAAAATGCCTCAAACCAAACATGAAATATGGCGCGATTTTTCGAAAGATTATTTTAATTAGACTTTTCAAGATTTAAAAGGATCATTCTTATTTTTGTACGAGAACAATTCTGCGATAGTGAATAAAAATCGTACCAAAAAAATTTTAAATGCTCCTTTTTAGATTTGAAAAATCTGATTAAATAATCGTTCGCAAAAATTCTTTAATAAAATTTGTATAAAAAATTTAGAATGCTATTTTTATATTTTGAAAAAAAAATGAAAAAATTCCCTTAAATATGAAAAATCACGAAATTGATCAATTTTTGTTGTTGTTGGTTGTCGTTTATATTTTTTGGGGCCATTTTTCATTTCTGATTTGATTTAATAATTTATTTTGAGGCTTTTTTCATTATTTTGGGGTGATTTTTTTAATTTGAAGATGGGGCAATTTTTCATTATGAAAAAAATGACAAAATTTTCATTTTTTGTTTGGGGTCATTTTTCATTGGGGCCAAATTTCGTGTAGCCCAGAAAAACTATTCAACTTGAAAATTTAAACAAAACAAACGCAACACAAGACAATCGGTGTCATATCTAAAATGTGAAGAAGGTGCCCGAAAATCAGCGAATTTCGAATGTAAACAAATTTGCTTGTAAATATATACATCAGGTATCAGGTTTCTTTCCACTTTCCCTTCCCCTCCTCACACAAACAATTCTCTATCTGCGTCCAGTAGGTACATTCCTGTCATTTTTCATATAATGAATTGAATTTTTCAAAAATTTCTAAAACATAATACACCAATTCTTGTGTTCACCCACCACCACTTCCCCCCTTCCCCACAATGAGAAAACTTTATTATTTGAACTTACATAAACATATGTTATATGATGTTTTGCATAACATGGATCAAAAGGCTAGAGCGCGTGAATGCTCACAAAATCGAGATCTATTTTTCAAAATTTTAAGTTTGAAAATTAGTTTTTTTTTTCAGAAACTAAATATTAGAACTTGATTTAGAAAAATGGGGACAACAGACAAGGAGAAGACGTACCTGTGATAGAAAATTAATTTTGTTTTAGATCTAATTAACTTAACATTTAAAATGTATTTAAAAACACGCTTTGATAGTTTTTCTATGATAGAAAGGATAGCAAAAGGTTGAAATTGTGGCAAAATTATGTTGTTTAAGTAAATTACTGAATCCATAAACATTTATAAAAAAATGTGTTACTTGACCTTTAGTAAGCTACATAAGCAATAGTTCCCCATATTTGGACTACGTTTAGTTAACACTATAGGGTATCACATAACAAACTTAAACAACTATAGGTATGATGTATGTTTTTTTTTTTCTTTTAATGCCAATATTGTAAAAAGTCAAAGTGGAATCTTCTTTCTCACGAGCTACATTTTAACGAGTAAACAACAAAATATCTTCACCATATTTACCATCATCATCCATCGTTCGTTAAAGTCTTCGGCATCTTCACCAACAACTTCATGGCACAGCCAGCCGCTGCTGCGAAAATACCTTTCACTTTTTGGGCATCTGTTAATCGTGGTGTTGGCATCGAAGAAGATGAGCCATGCTCTTTTCATTCGGATGGTCGAAGTGAATTGTTTCTTATAGCGGAAAATGCGGCGGTGGTGGTTGTGGTGGCAGTGGAGAAGGGAGAAGTCGTTGGTGACTTCAAGAGTTCATTCATGATGTTTGTTGCTATAAAGCTACAAGTTTGTAAAAGTGGCTTAGTTGGCAAGAGTCAACTATTAATCCAATCCGAATGGATTAAGCAATATTTCATCGAAAAACCCGCACACAATAAACAATTGTTCATGTTTTTTTTTGGATTTAAAATTGTTTGATAAATCGGATTAGGCCGGAATATGTTACTTTTGGCTTTGGCCCGGGTTGTGTTTTATTAGTCCCTCAGGACTGGTTTGTATACTATCCCTCTCACTATGGGAGAAAGTTGCCATCGGTGGTATTTCCTCGACGAAGTTTGTAACACTCATGTGATGTATAGTATGTTCTATGGACAATGACTTATACCATGATGATAGCTTAAAATGTTCGGCGTGCGTCGTGACATAACGTTCAATGTTTATAAACAAATACTCGTAGAATTAAGTACACATCCATTTAGTCGACAGCTTCATGTGGAGTTGATTCGTAGGAATCGAGCACTATTTCTGTTGTCAATCAAAGCAACACCCAATTGAAGGAAAAGTTTTTTTGCTGTTTCACTGACTTTATGGGCTTGTTTGTCAAAACAAAATTAAATGAAAGTTTTATCGTGGAGAAATTAATCATTAATCGACTTTTTAAAAGCTTTTTTTTTTCTTAAAAACATTCTTACACGTTTGAGGTTCATTTGGGAAAGAAGTATTTATAGGGGCAATTTTAAATGAAATAACTGCACAGCTGGAGAGAAACATAGAAAAAGTTAAAATCAAAGCAAAAAGCTTATAACTTGAATTATTATTTTAGTAACAACCAACAATTTACTTCCGGCCTAAACTTCCACACAAAGGGACTTTTAGCTTTGTCAGTGATCATCGATAAGGTAGTTTAATCTTTGAAATATACTTAAGGTGATTTGTTGGTTGTTGTGTCGGAATTTTTACATTTTTGTTCGCTAAAGTAATAATTCAAGTCGTTATTTTTTTTTTTCGGAATCAAAATATTCCCTTATTTTGTGTCTCAATCGTCTCAAAATTTACTAGATGATAAGGTTTAACTGGCAGGGGCCTAAAAGTTATGCAAAGGGATTGGAATTGGGCTTTCACAACTTTACTGCCCATTCGATATTAGTCAAGAAATTAAGCTCCCAATCACATAACAAGCCAAGGTCACGAATCAACTGCATAGTGAATATGAATTGTTTACGGAGAAAGTAGATACACGGAAGACATTTGATTCGTTCAAAAGAAAAAGTGATTGATTGACATTATTTGGCTATATTAAGCGCCAATTAATTTTTCAGTCACTAGAATAGACTGTAAAACTCTCGAGATCTATTTTTTTTACAAGAGAAATACCTTAACAGAAATATTCGCAAGTAAAAATGGTCCTGAAAGTGATATAGGAGTGATGGAACTTTTTAATATCCATTTTATCATTGTTAATAGTGAGAATAAAAAGAAAGGATTGGTGGAAGAAGATCAGAATTAAAAACTATAATAACGATTTTTCAAGAAATAAGATATCCATTCGAGCTAAATGAGTTCCAAGCTGAGGGTGGAGCATTTGAAAAGTATCATTATGTAGCTATGGGAAATTTTTTTGAATGGTTGGATTAGATTTTTGTTAGATTTTAAGTCATGTAGAACTTCAAACTTTAGCCAGATGTTGCTATTATTTATTTAATGTAAAGTTAAAAAATAGATAGTGTGACTTATCGTTGAAAACCAAGTGATTTGTACTCTCAAACAATCCTGTGTGTGTGTGTTTTTATTCGCAGGAATGGAGGAGGCATGCAACGACAGATCGTTTAAAATCGAGTGATTTTTTTTTCTCAATATTTCCTTTGTGCGTGGTTTTAGTCTCAGGAATGGAGGGAAACTAACACTACAGATACTTGAAAATCGAGTGAATTTTAACCTCAACCATTTCCTTGTGCATGTTTTTTGTCGTGGAGTGAAGCTTCAACTACAGATCTTTGAAAACCAAGTGACTTTTACTTTCAACCATTTCTGTATATGTGTGTGCGTCTTTTAGGCCTCAGTAATATAGGAGATCGACAACAAAACATCGTTGAGAACCGAGTGACTTTTACTTTCAACCTTTGTTTTTAGCCTAATTATAATATTATGCTGAATCCGAATGTAGGTATAAGATAAGAGGTACTTTTTCAAATACTCTTGGAGGATTTGGTTTAAAAGATGCAGTAGCAGTAAAAATACTTTTTTTTTAGGTGCCCTAGGCAAAAATTCTTATTTTGCCGCCTCGGATATTTTTTTTTATTTAATAATCAAAGGCTTTCGATAAAATATATATTTTCAAAATTTTGAAACTAAAAGAATACAGGTCTTTATAAGCTTAAGTTTCAAGAAACTATCTTCACCTGATGCAACACTTACAGGAAACGTTAATAGCAGAAGCGTAGCCAACCCTTTGGGGGCCCTGTATATCAAAGTTTCTTATAAAGACACCCTTTTTTCTGACGGGGCAGAGTCTTACAATCATTTTTGTTTACAAAATAGAATTTAAAACTTGCAGCAGCATATTGGATAAGTTTAATTTACATATGTGGGATACATATGTTTTGTAAAAGTTGATCAACTTTGGATTTTCTCAAATCCCCGGAATTGTAGGAGTTAAAGGAGCAAATTTGGGACTTTGTTTAATAATTGTTCATTCAGTCTACGGAGAATTCGCCATCATCTTCTAGTAGCGAAGGTGAAGAAAATTTGTATCTTAAAAGACGCCAAAACAAAATTCTTCAAAGCGTTGAATTCAACAAATGGCATGACCACGAATTCATCTTCTGTTTTTTGCTTATTGTGATCGGATCCAGTTTGGAAAGTGGCCAAACGAAAGCAATGAAACTCCTTATCATGGACAAATTTAATTTTGCCCACTGTAACTCAATGGCCGAACGTCCCGATTAAACTCTGCCCGTTCACACTCCATTCCGGGCCGTTTGAAATCCAAGGCAGTTCTTTGCGTTCAAATTTGAAGCGTTCTTTCTCGCTTTCTAAAATCTAGACTTTCAAAAGTCTGCATTTGGACCGCTGCCTCACTGCTTGAAATTGAGTTGTGACTGATAAATTATTTTATCATGATATTCTAGGGAAATTTTCAAAATTGCAAGATAGTTAACTTTTTAATTTCAACTTATTAAAGCTTACACTGTAAGATACAATATCTTATAAAATATTGAAGCTATACTGATTTGTATAATTGCTACAGGATTGATTAAAATTTAAGTGTTACATATTTGTATACAATGATTTAAATTAATTTACTAAGAATTACGATAGTAATGTTTAAGTTCTTTTCCTAATTGCTTCGTATTTCTTATATTTCTAATCTCTCGTGGAAACAAATTCCAAATTCTTACCCAGTTGACAAAAAACTGGCGTTCGGATGTCAGGCAACGAAAACGCAGGATTCTAGAGATCTATTAGAATTTAGAAAGATTATTTTAATGTACAGATCATCAGGCTGGCGCGTTATAAGTATATCAGAGAACAAGGTAATTGTGGGGAAATTTATAAAGTTTTCAAATGACATTCCAAGAAATTGCATTGAAAAATGCGAAACTCTATCGTAGCGTCGTAGTCCGTAAACATATCGTATAGCACTATTAAAAGCAACAATTAATTTTCTTTTACTTTCGTAATCTAAATTGCAAAAAATTTCACATCCATAAGTAATCAAAGGTAAAACCAGCGTTTTTACAAAAAGAGCTTTAACGTGTGTTGGAATAAAGTGCTGACTAGACCATAGCGTACGAAGGACACCATACGATTTACCAATGGTGCTGCTTACGTGGTTCGCCCAGGTGAGGCTGCGGTTAAAAACAACTCCTAAATTTTTAGCTGAATCTACGAAAGAAATTGGACAATCATTTAACAGGATTGGGGGAAAGTAAGACAAATCAATTTTGGTTTTTGGAAATCACGAGACACTTTGATTTCTTTGGGTTCAGAAGTAAACCGTTTTCGAGTGACCAGCGTTCTAATATATTTAAATCTTCATTTATACAGGCTACATAGTGTTCAATAAGGCCCAAAGGGCAGCTTAAGTAGAGTTGGGTATCATCAGCATACATACGTATTGAACAGTGTTTTAAAATTGTAGGGAGTTCATTAACATATATATTGAAAAAAGCAAAGGGCCAAGAATTGAACCTTGCGGGACGCCACTAACGACAGATACGAAATCAGATAGGGCGTTGTTAAGTGTTACTCTTTGCATTCGGCTTGTAAGATAAGAGAGTAAAAGCTTGGCCGCTGATTTAGAAAAATTGAACGAATTGAGAAGTTTTCTACAAAGTATACCGTGATTGACCATATCAAATGCTTTGGAGAAGTCGAGAAGTATCAAAAATGTAACGTTATCCTCGTCAATAGCTTTTCTAATATCTTCGGAAACACTCAACAAAGTTGTTATGCAACTATTTTTCTTTCGAAATCCTGATTGTTTAGTTGTCAGTAAATTAAATGAATCAAGGAACTCGCTCATCTCTTTTTGAACGACTTATTATAATCGTTAAAAAATATATTAATAAGTACCTACATTTTAAATAGCTGTCATTGTGATTCGTATTTGTATTTCAATACAAATGTCTTTGTATTTCGGGGTCCCATATAATTTATACCCCTAAAAGAAGTAGCTACGCCCCTGGTAAATAGTATCTTAAATTCCATTAATAATTTTGGGTACAGTTCAAGTAAGAAGTGATTAGCTTAATAGAGATTTGAAATTAACAACAGCAGAATTTTGGTTAAATACATATATTAATTTCATTGAAGAGATCTTTAGCTATAATATCCTTTTGAACTTCGTTGTCAATTGTTGCTGTTAATATTGCTTCAAGTTGTGCGCAGTTTTTAATTCTACCTTCTTTGAAATATCTCAAAGGAATACGAAACAATTGATACCCCGCAAAGGGCTCATCGAGAGAATTTAGCATCATTTACATCATTATACGTTATCATCGTTAAATTTCAATATTGGATCGATTGTTTCAAGAGATTGTTCAGATTGATAACAAGATAGATATAACAACATTTTTTAGAATTTTTTTCTCTCCGCACGGGTGATTTTTTAGCTGGTTTGGTTTTGGCAACACTCGTTTTGACAGCTGACGTGTGGTTAGTACCTTGTGTCACTGTCAAACAGCTTCAGTTTGGTTTGCAATTTAACCATGGATCGTCTTACAAATGAACAACGCTTGCAAATTATTGAATCAAAATTCGTGCTCGGTTCGAAATGTTCATCGCGCGCTGCTTCCATTTTATGATCGGCATTCTCGACCTTCTGAGCAGTCTATTCGGAAGATTGTGACCAAATTTCGCACCAAATTTACTTTGTTGGACATTAAACCACCAACACGTTTACGTACTGTGCGTAGTGAAGAAAATATTGCGGCCGTATCAGCTAGTGTGACAGAAGACCGCGAAATGTCGATTCGGCGCCGTTCCCAGCAGTTAGGCCTTTGTTACAGCACTACGTGGAAAATTTTGCGGAAGGATTTGGGCGTAAAGCCTTTTAAGATACAGCTGGTGCAAGAACTAAAGCCAGCCGACCTACCACAACGCCGAATTTTTGGTGAATGGGCTCTTGGAAAGCTGGCCGAGGATCCGCTTTTTTATCGAAAAATTGTGTTCAGCGATGAGGCTCATTTTTGGTTGAATGGGTACGTAAATAAGCAAAATTGCCGCATTTTGAGTGAAGATCAGCCAGAAGCATTGCAACAGCTACCAATGCATCCCGAAAAAGCCACTGTTTGGTGCGGTTTATGGGCCGGCGGCATTATTGGGCCTATTTCTTCAAAGATGATGCGAATCGCAGCGTTACTGTCAATGGTGAACGCTACCGAGCGATGATAACAAACTTTTTTTTGCCCGAAATGGAAGTTCTTGACTTGCATGATATGTGGTTTCAACAAGACGGTGCCACATGCCACACAGCACGCGAAACAATGGCGCAATTGCGAGGCGAGTTTGGTGAACAGTTAATTTCACGTTTCGGGCGCCTAGATCGTGCGATTTGACACCATTAGATTATTTTTTGTGGGGGTATGTCAAGGTTAATGTCTATAGGGACAAGCCCGCTTCGATTGACGCACTGGAAGCCAACATCCATGCATTCATTCGTGAGATACCGGCCGATATGTGTGAAAGAGTATGCCAAAATTAGACTCAGCGGATGGGCTACCTGAGACGCAGCCGCGGTCAACATTTGCATGGAATTATCTTTAAACATTAAATTGCAAGGTTCAAACTATCGATTCAAATAAATATTTCATTCATTTTTTCGAATTTTTTGTGTTTTTTTTTTAAAAAAAGTTCTAAACCTCTTAAAAAATCACCCATTATAATCCGGAAGACATTTCCTCAATACAACAGGCCAGCACAACTTGTTTGGTTCTAAAGTTTGTGTATCACTATCATAGTGTTGAATAAATTCAAAAAACAAGGCTATAGGAAGAATTTACGAGCACTAGATTTTACTTTTACTATTCATTTTTTTGCATCGATTACCATTTAATTAATTTTGTTGATGTGTAAACATCTATGCTGGCGGTAGAGTGAAAAAAAAACGTGAACGTTCGTGTGCAACGTTACGTCGTGCAACGTTACGATCAGTGAAAAAGATCTTAAGATCCCCTTCAAGCAAAAACAAGTCCGTTTTGGATCCGCGCACATTGATGTTTACACATATTAACCTTGAGTCCCGGCACTCACACAATTTTGGATTACTTTACTTTTACCAAAGAAATAATTTTAATTCAATGAATCTAACAAAATTACAAAACAAACTCAAACCAAATTATTAACCTTGCGATTGTGAAATTTTTAAATTATGTGAGTGTGTTAGTGCTTCTGGTTAAAAGAGTGAAGATATTAAATATGCATCTGCAATAATCCTACTAAACGGACAACAAATTAGAACGAAAAAAGTACATGAAAGAAGTTATTGAAGTAGACGGATGTGTAATCCTTTTTCCGCTTTGAAATTATTGTGCTGATTTTGACGCCTTAGTTAACGTGGTGCCCTAGGCAATTGCCTGTGTAAGTGTTAAAGTAATTTTTATTTTAGAGAAAAAAAATCTGAAGGAAAGGATAATTATTTTTCTACTGCTAATTTTCCGCAGAGATTTTACTGGGTCTTAAGGTCTTACAAGAACAAAATTCCACAAAGACTTCATAGCACACATTATTAATCACCATTATTTTAATTGATTGTTACATGCGTCTATTTGTTAAACAAGCAATCATTTTTTTTTTTGAATAAATAATTCTCATTGTGCTGCTTGGTCCATACCGGCCGTCCGTGCTTCGGCTACCCACATGGCCCGGAGAGTTCCACCAAAACCTTAACAAATTGTTATTCAAGCTTATTAGATAGGGGAAACAAAACCAAATCCATTTAAACGAAAGTAAAAGTTCGTCTTGAGGCAATTTTACCTATACCTATTATCTTTCCTTCTTCATCTTCTCTCGTAAAATATAAATACAAACAATTTCGATCTCAATTCAGATTTATTTTTACTTTTGTTGGTCATCATCATCAAAAAAGAAGAGAAGTGCGGGTCTCACGCGGATATTATCAGCTGACGTCAAAATGGAAAGCTTAAAAGGTACCAACTTAACTTCAAGGCTGCGATGAAAGAAAGCAAAACCGCAAATGACGATTTACATAACTATATATTTACTCATAAAGGTATAATGTATTGAACGTATAATTTAAAGTGAGCAATCTTGGGATTCTTTAAAACGAGTTTTGTGTTTGGTATAGTTACTCCTATAGGTAAATTCTTTTGAAGAAAGATGTTGCATCACACTTTCGATTTTAAGATTTAATATTTTTAATTTATACAGGTGTGCTTTTAGATAAATTAATTGTTTTTTTTTTTACTTACGATATCTTTATGTGACAGATGTACAAATTAATACAAAAATTGAAATCGAGATTTAAATAAAACGAATAATTTTTGTAATTTAATTTGTTTCTTCAAAATTGTGCACGGGAGGGAAACATGTGTGTTTATGAAAATTGACAGAGGGCCAATATCCCAAACATGAGATGGTTAGTTAAAATGCAAATTAATAATTCGTAAGTGGCACATCGGACACTTTCCCGAAACACTACGGAAATAAAAAGCATTGTTGGACGGTGTTCACATTTTATTGACTCATCCGATTTTTTTTTGACGTGCATCCAACTTGTTTTGTTCAGATACAAACTAATGTGAACACATCGAACTTACTTTGACATTTAGCAGTCGTTGAAACAAAACAAAAATCTGTGCAGTTTGAAAGATTAATTACAAATTTTTCACTTACAAAATGTAAATTTTCTAAATGAACAAAATTGGATTCTGTAAGATTTAAGTGCCAAAGATAAATCACAGACAGAGAAAACAGATTTAACAAGAGAAGACGTGGAACAAAATCCACTGATTTTTAAAAAGTATAAAAAATCCTTTCCTCCTGGCCATCTCTGTCTCACCATGTAGTAGAAGTGAGCCAAAGCACAGAGACGTCAAACAAAATCGGAGGAGTCAGTCCAATGCACTGATCTCTATAATACACTGTATAGTGGATTCCCTTTATGTATAACTGTTTTTTTTGACTCCAATTGAAGATGACATTCTGGTACCAAGCGCACCTTTTGACGTCTGTCTTTAAAAAAAAAGTAATTTGACGTACATTTTTCAGTTCACTGGTCGAAGACAGTACGCCAGTCAGGACACGCGTCAGGGCGCGCGTTCACATGAGCGTGATTATTAAAACTTGTGTCGAATTTCTTTCAACCATTTCAGATGGCTTATTTTTGTTTATGATGGTGTGAGTTCTATTTGACAGGAATTTGAACACAAAAAAAAATGGTCCTTCAAATTCACAACAAATATCTCAAACTGCATTTAATTTACCATGTCCCTTTTATAAGATGAAGTACAAACTTAGTTTAGTGAATAGATGCAAAACAAAAAAAATTGTGCGTTTATCGAAACAACAAAAAATTACAATTCAGTGTTAGTTACAATTTGTGCAAATTCGCAAGAAATGTCACCTTATATTTAACTCCCAGAATCGCGTTTGTGGCTACAGACACAAAACCTAATGTGAACACATCCGACTCATTCTGACGTGTAGCAGTCGTTAAAACAAAACAAAAATCTTTTCTTGTTGAAGGATTAATTAGAAAAATTTCACTTACAAAATATTTGTAAATCTCTTTAGGAAAATGCTTTCAATCAAAAAAATTGGATTCCGTAGGATTTAAGTGCCAAAGATAAGGTACAGACAGAGAGAACAGTTATCACAAAAGAAAACGCCAAAAAAAATGAACAATCTTAAGCAAAAAATCCTTACTTTCTTCGCCATCATTTTCTCACTATGAAGTGTGAGTGAGATAAAGTACAGAGACGCAAAAAAAAGTCGAAGGAGACAGTCCAATGTGAACACCGTTCTATAACGAGATTTAATGTATTTTAACATTGTAAGATAAGGACGCGCGCCATGACTCGTGTGTATTGTGTTTAGCCACTTTGACAAAAAGAAGTAATACTGTTATACAAACCTGGTGCCAAGCACACCGCATAACAATCTTCAATTGGAGTCATTTTGTTTGTATGAATACGCTATCCAGTGTATTATAGAGATCAGTGGTCCAATGTGAACACCGTCTTGTGGTGAAAGTCTATCAATGGTTAAATGGCAGACCAAACTGAGTACAAGTCATCTATCAGCTGTCAAATTTACTGTCACTTGAAGCAGTGTTGCCAATTTGAAAACCAAGCCTCTGTAAACAAGCCATACATTTTGTTGAAGAAATGATGTCCCCATTATTTTTCTGCAGCAACTATTAAGGGATCTTACATAAATCGAGTTTAACAATGCTTTCTATAAACTCTAGCTAAAAGATTTCTTAAGCAAATTCTGCTGTTCACTGTGTTCAAACATTTTGACAAAATAAATATAAGCAACAGCAAATAAACAATCTCCACAAACAATATTTCCTCAAAAACCGTTATGATTTCTCAAGTTAAAATGAAGTTGATGATGTTAATGATATTAATAGACCCAAACTGTATCTCAATTAACACTCTTTACCCAGATCCAATTTCATGAAGTGCGGATACCAGCCAAAGCCAACATACTTCGGGGCAGGCATCATATAGTTTCAGGTTACCTATTGTTGTAGGTATCATTATCTTCTATTTTTTTTTGAACCAACGATTTGAGGTAATAACCACCATTCGTGATCCAATTAAGTTTGCGTGGGGATCATAACTGCCCCAGAAAGGAGTAGAGTATTTGATGCGGTTTTGCTATCTATTTCACCATCATGCTTCTTTCTCCACCCATTGTCAACAAAACAGATTTGAAGTTACAGCGCCGCACCGGCGGCGTATACCGCAACTGCACCTGCAGCTTTTGAGGAACGCGTCTGTGACTAAGTATAGCGACGACATCTCGTCGTATGCCATTCTGCAAAGGTTGCAAGAGATCTCGCTGCAGGCCAAATAGACGGTTAATTCCGATCTTATTTTTCTTTGAAGCGGAGTTTAGGCTTATGTAACCCGGTAGGGGGGTGGTGAGGTGAGTCAAATACATGCTAATGAACCAAGCTGCACGGTTGTAACCCAAGCCAATGAAACACACAGAAGGAAAAGTGACTGGTTTTCACTTTTCTTCTGGAAGATGCAACCTGCTGATGAACCAGCTGATGGTGTTATTGCTGCAGAGATGAGCACTTTACGGGGTGCGCACAGTGGTTTAACAGGTTAATCGCCCCTCTGATGCCGATGCTGATGCCAGCTCTATCGCTACGATGCGCTCCTACAATACATCACAAGCACGCTATGGGTTTAAATCCTTTTTTTAAGTTGCAATTTATTTGCTTGGTGATATTTATTAGCAAAAATTGCGGCTTATGCAACCGAATAAGGTGGTCGGTGGTTTTTTGAACAGGAAGTGTGCTGATGCTGAGCTGAGGTGAGAGATTGTTTGAATACTGTATATATAGATAGTTGCGTCAGAGAAGCCGCGCGTCGTCATCGCAACATATAGCAAGTCGATGAGGCGTAGTGACTTGTCGATTGTCATAAGTGTGCCTCAAGGGTGTTACAATGTGAGGTTTTGCTTTGAATTTTTTTTTTTTTGTTTACTGCGACTTGTTTATCAATGTTTATGGGGAAAAATATAGAGAGATATATGCACCGACATTGTTTCCCGGTCTTGTAATTATTTTTTAAATATTGCGTCGTCGTCGGTAATTTAGTTGCAAATTATGATGAAAATAATCGTTTGGTCTGGTACAGTATAATTATTTTTCTTTCAATTTTTATATCACTCTTAAGAAAATTTACTTCAACATTAGCTAATGGGATTTTATGATTAGTTTTTTACTAAAAAAAAAACAATTTTTCCTTTAAATACCGATTGCAACAGATTGAATTTAATTTTATGACTTAAACTTCACATGAAAATTGGCTTAGAAATAATTTGTATACCCATATTTCTTGTTATTAGCTACACCGATTATATTCAAAAATTTTAAGCAAGTAAAGGGTTTTCCAATAAGAGGTGTTATTTTGACTAGCCCGCTATTTCGGTAGCTGTCACTTTTGAAGCTTACATTTTTTGACACTTGACAAGTAGAAACTACGCCATTAATAAAAATGGAACAATACACGCTTCAACAACGCATTGAAATTATTAAAATTCACTATAAAAATGGTGAAAATTTGGCAGAGACGGTTCGTAAAACTAAAACATTTTTGGGTCGTCGTGAAGCACCTTGTCGGACCGCAATACAGAAATTGGTGGACAAATTCGAGCTGTTGGGACAAGTTAGTGATGTGAAGAATAAAACCCGTGCACGTCGCTCAAGAACAACTGAGAATATTGCTGTTGTAGCCCAAAGTGTTGAAGAAAACCCAGGTTTGTCCATTCCTCGTCGTTCTTTGGAATTAGGCATTCCACAAACGTCATTACACCGTTTTTTGCATAAAGACTTGGGTCTTAAGGCTTATAAATATCAGTTAACACAAGAACTCAAGCCGGCTGATCATCAAAAACGTCGTGTCTTTGCTGATTGGGTCCTTGAAATGCATGAAAATGATCCGGAATTTCATCGAAAAATCATCTTGACTGATGAGGCTACGTCAACAAGCAAAACTGTCGCATCTGGGGCTCGGAAAACCCAAGAGTTATTGTTGAAAAGCCTCTCCATCCGGCGGGGTCATTGGACCTTACTTTTTCGAAAATGAGGCTGGAGCAACAGTTACGGTCAATGGATTGCGCTATCGAGAGATGATTAATGATTTTTTATGGCCGGAATTGGATGGTTTTGATCTGGACAACGTTTACTTTCAACAAGACGGCGCTACGTGCCACACAAGCAATGAAACCATCGATCTTTTACGGGAAAAGTTTCCGGACCGTGTTATCTCTCGAAGAGGTGATCACAATTGGCCACCGAGATCTTGTGATTTAACACCTTGCGACTTCTTCCTTTGGGGCCACGTGAAAGATAAGGTCTACGCCAACAGCCCAGCGTCGATTCAAGACCTCAAAGATGGAATTCGTGAGGCTATCGAGGACATAGGGCAGCCACTTTGCGATTTGGTTATGGAAAATTTCATGAAAAGGATATGGTCCTGTAAGCGTGGTCGTGGCGGCCATTTGGCTGATGTTGTGTTTCATTATTAACGGCATACCTTCCTCTTTATAATGAAATAAACATCCGATCATTTATCTCAAAAAATGCCATTTTTCTTTGAATATCAAAATAACACCTCTTATTGGAAAACCCTTTACAACGAGTTCATTGGTTCAAAGAAAAAAAAAATATAAATGCAAACGAATGTTTTTTTTTTTTATTAAATTCCGCAGGCCGCAGTATAGTTCCCAGTTTCCAACTCGTGCAACCCTGCAGCACTACTTCCCATGAGAAATGAAATATATCGTTTCCACCAGCAAATACACACAGGAAATATTCCATTCCCACTCATTTGTCATTGTGACCATCAAATCATTGGGCATTCGGGAACGAAATGTACCCACTCAAAAAAATTTAAAATTCAAATCGTATGAACCAATAACCTTTCAAATTATTTGTGAACGAATTCAAACAATTGTGAGTTCGTTCGGATATGGTAAAGGAAGGGAAGTGTTTTATCTAGTATTGTTTGCCGATTTTCTTCTATTAGTGTTGGACGAATATGAATTAAATGGAAAATTCATTATTGTTCAATGATTTGTTTTTGTTTGAGTAAAGGTGAAAAGTTTTGTTTAATTTAAATTGAATAAGATTTTTTTTTCTATTGAAAAAAATAAAATGTACGACTGGGTTTCACAAACGTGCTCTTATGTGCGATCACACTGTGGTTCTAAAGTCAGAAATTAATCCGTTTCGGGGCCGACATTTTATCCATCTGCCAAAAACATAGTTTAGTTGAAGGTAGTTTAATGTTATGTGAGCATTCACAAATGAACAATACCGCACCGTGTTGCATATATGCAATTGCATACATAGAAATTATATTATTAAAACTGGATAATTATTGCTTGAAATCTTCTAGATAATTTTACAAAACTACTTTTTGCCAAGTTTAAAAAAATCGACTGAGTCGTTTTTGACATACTAATTGAGTTTTCAAAATTTTCAAACTTTTTTTAAAAATTCAAAACATATTTTTTTTTTAAATTTTGGTACACTGAATTATTTAGAATGTATCAATAATTTTTCATACAAAAAATTCATTTAAAACAGCTCATACATTTTCAAGAAAAATGAAAATAAAAAAATATATTCTTTGGGAGGTGCCATTAATATCTAACCATTTTTCTGAACCATTTTTTTTTATTGAAAGGCTGCTTATAGCTTTACTTATTAAAATTTAAGGAATTTTTATTTTAAATCTGTGGAGCCGATTTACAGAAAAATGAGATTTTCCTTTTTGATCAAAAAAAAAATTGCATGATAAGTATCGTTATTTTTAGTCCTAAAAAAATGAAAAAAACGTGTTGGGGGATGACTAAACAAAGCTAGGTACCAAGTTTAAAGAAAATCTAACGGGTGATAGCCGAACAGACAGACAGCACGTTTTTCCGATATGTAATGTCAAGTTTGATCAAAATCTCGAGTTCAATTTTTGTTTACGAATCCATAACTTTCCATTTATGGAGTACCTGCATAACATATATATTTTAATGTTCTACCTAGGTTCGATAATAAAACTTATTTCCTTCAAATAATAACGTCCACTTATTTACTTTACAAAACACAAACTTTATTTCACTTCAAATCTATTGTATTATTCTCCAATCACAATAGTATGCAATTTAAAATTAACTTCCGGATACACTTTTACTTCTTACTTTACGTTATCACATTCAAAATTAAACTGTGTCTACTCGCTCGAAAACTATATAGGGAAGTAAATAGTTCTAGTCTTCACTAGTATCCACTGGAATATTCGAGTATATCTCCTTCTAGAAGTTTCCTTTCCAGTCGCTGACAGATGGAACATTGGAATTGATACCCAGCTGAATCACAAGATGGTGCTGTGAACGGTTGAAGGTTTGATGTTTAGTTTTTCCGAGAGATGGCGCAGTTAGAGGATTTTCTCTTGTTTCAAATTCAAAGTAGTTGGGTAATAATTAAATCGTTACAATATGTATCTGAAGTAAAAAGAAACTTAAGAGCAAAAATTGAAGCAAAAGTTTAAAGAATGGCGGCAGTTTTGTTTATTGACGTATCCATCAACCAAAAGTGAGCTTCATCGCTGAATAAAATTCCCAATCTTGTTTTGGGCCCATTTTGGCACAATTTGGAAGTGTTGTTCAGGTGTCGGTCTATTCATGTTAAAATGCTAAATCAAACTAAAAATAAATCAATAAATCAAAATGGCCGCCAGTTAAAATAGTGTTGCCAACTTAAAATTCTAAACCTCTAAAAAAAAAACACCCTTTACCTGGAATGAAAAAAAGGTATTGTAAGAAAACTGCGTTTCAGATTTTTACAAACAAAAATCACATAACCGAAAATGGCTTTCCATGTTTTTTTTTGAGGAAATGGGCATATTTTTTTGAGTTATTCACGAATGTCTTTTCAATGGTTTGACCTTTTTTTTTATAATTTTAAAATCTGGTGCTTCTGGATAGTTCAAACAATATGGCATTTAAAAATTTTTCAAAACAATTTTTTCAAACAGAAAAAAATCCCGCTGGATTTCCTTATTTCTCAGTCCACTGTGCCAGAAAAATCTATCTTTCTATTCCTTCTAACTACTGCCGTGCAATTCAGGTTGCATTTAAAAAGAGCTTAGGTCTTACAGGCAATAGTTATAGTTATTAATACCGTGGATACAAAGAAACAAGAATACTTTGCGAATATAGCCATAGAAATATTGAGTGTACATAAAAGTACACGCACATATAGTGCGTTACTGCGCTAGCTATAAATTACCAATAAAACGCACCTAAAGTTAGTATATAATAGAATTTGTATCAAAATTTTCTCAAGAAAGAGCAACTTCTGTAGCAGTAAATCCCAACAAACATAATATGTATATGTATGTAAGTCTTTGAGAAAATAAATCTTAACTCAAATTGTTTTGTTGGATGTTGTTCTATAGAAAAATAAATCTATTTGACTGTGACATAAGCTAGGTAATACATAAATCTGCAATTAAGATTGTTTGTTTTTTAAGAGTTAAAGAGTTTTCTGTTCCCATCCAAGCTGTCAAAATCTTATTAAATAATTTATAAAATCTGACACATCTGAATCATTGACTTGATAATAATAATCCTATACTGTTATGTAGATGCTGACGTTGAACTCAAATAAAAAGATTTGTGATGTGAACACGTTATGTTGCTAATGAAAAGCTCTTGTTTCTTTTAAGATCGATTGGTTAAATACGTAAATTCAATATGTTTATTGATTTTTATTAAAAATTTCATTTTGAATAAGAGTTTGACAAATCCATTACTCATCTTTGACATAATCATATACTCGTAATTATTCATAGTTTTCAATTGTTCAATAAAATTGAATACTTCTCTGCTCTGTGTTGAACAATGGATACAATTTGATTCACGATTAATTATGTCAGTAAAAACATTCCATTCAAAAATATGTATATATGTAGCTACTTCGTTATCAAAAGTTTATTCATCTAGCTTTAAATATCCAGACAGTGATCGTTTATGACAAAAAGTGAAATTTTATTTTTGATTTGGTCACAGAACAGCAAAGGTGCACGAAGGCAGCATATAACACTTGAGCTTTCAATCATATTTAACAATCGTCTGTTTAACCATAATTTATTATTATTAATGAAATTATTATTTGAATAAATATCTTTTATATATTTTATTAAGGTGGAACCAATCGTGTGCGCGTGCTTCGTCACGAAAGGCACGTAAACGCCTTTTTTATCTCGTCACGTCCGAAGAAAGTTTACCTTGTTAAATCAAACAATGAAAGTAAAGGTGCAGTGTTCAATTTAAATATATTTGTCAAAGAAGAAGACAAAACCTTAGAACGTGTCAAACATGTCAACACAAAATATTGACAGATGTCTAAATACAATTTATTTTTCCGCTTTTTTTTATTTTCTAACTATGTAGGTATTACCAGGCAAGCATTTCATTTAAATTATTCACTGCAGATAGTGACAAATAGATACATAGATACTTATTTATTTGATTTGGAAAACGACTTGTCAAAGAATAGATCATTTGCAATGTTTAAATCTTATGACAATGGAGTTAAACATGGTTAAAAGTAAACAAAAATGCAAATATGCAATCGACGCGCTGAGGCACGGTAGGTACTATTGGTAAAATATTTAAAATGAAATGCACGTTTGGATCGTACTACTTGCTCCTATAGTTCAAGGCTATTAAGTTGTTTAGCAATAAAAATGTAAGATATTTGACATAAAAAAGAAAGTGTGAATAAATTCAGAAGTTCCTATCTAAAAATAAACATTCCCTTCTTTAGAAAATATAAAAATAGGTTTGATTAGTCAGCAGGTAAGAAACGCATGAACCAAACAAAATTGTTCACTTATGTAAAAACTGTCAAAATAGCAATTCTTTTAATAATACAAAAAAAAAATAGAATTTTCATCCGATCATTTATCTCAAAAAATGCCATTTTTCTTTGAATATCAAAATAACACCTCTTATTGGAAAACCCTTTACAACGAGTTCATTGGTTCAAAGAAAAAAAAAATATAAATGCAAACGAATGTTTTTTTTTTTTATTAAATTCCGCAGGCCGCAGTATAGTTCCCAGTTTCCAACTCGTGCAACCCTGCAGCACTACTTCCCATGAGAAATGAAATATATCGTTTCCACCAGCAAATACACACAGGAAATATTCCATTCCCACTCATTTGTCATTGTGACCATCAAATCATTGGGCATTCGGGAACGAAATGTACCCACTCAAAAAAATTTAAAATTCAAATCGTATGAACCAATAACCTTTCAAATTATTTGTGAACGAATTCAAACAATTGTGAGTTCGTTCGGATATGGTAAAGGAAGGGAAGTGTTTTATCTAGTATTGTTTGCCGATTTTCTTCTATTAGTGTTGGACGAATATGAATTAAATGGAAAATTCATTATTGTTCAATGATTTGTTTTTGTTTGAGTAAAGGTGAAAAGTTTTGTTTAATTTAAATTGAATAAGATTTTTTTTTCTATTGAAAAAAATAAAATGTACGACTGGGTTTCACAAACGTGCTCTTATGTGCGATCACACTGTGGTTCTAAAGTCAGAAATTAATCCGTTTCGGGGCCGACATTTTATCCATCTGCCAAAAACATAGTTTAGTTGAAGGTAGTTTAATGTTATGTGAGCATTCACAAATGAACAATACCGCACCGTGTTGCATATATGCAATTGCATACATAGAAATTATATTATTAAAACTGGATAATTATTGCTTGAAATCTTCTAGATAATTTTACAAAACTACTTTTTGCCAAGTTTAAAAAAATCGACTGAGTCGTTTTTGACATACTAATTGAGTTTTCAAAATTTTCAAACTTTTTTTAAAAATTCAAAACATATTTTTTTTTTAAATTTTGGTACACTGAATTATTTAGAATGTATCAATAATTTTTCATACAAAAAATTCATTTAAAACAGCTCATACATTTTCAAGAAAAATGAAAATAAAAAAATATATTCTTTGGGAGGTGCCATTAATATCTAACCATTTTTCTGAACCATTTTTTTTTATTGAAAGGCTGCTTATAGCTTTACTTATTAAAATTTAAGGAATTTTTATTTTAAATCTGTGGAGCCGATTTACAGAAAAATGAGATTTTCCTTTTTGATCAAAAAAAAAATTGCATGATAAGTATCGTTATTTTTAGTCCTAAAAAAATGAAAAAAACGTGTTGGGGGATGACTAAACAAAGCTAGGTACCAAGTTTAAAGAAAATCTAACGGGTGATAGCCGAACAGACAGACAGCACGTTTTTCCGATATGTAATGTCAAGTTTGATCAAAATCTCGAGTTCAATTTTTGTTTACGAATCCATAACTTTCCATTTATGGAGTACCTGCATAACATATATATTTTAATGTTCTACCTAGGTTCGATAATAAAACTTATTTCCTTCAAATAATAACGTCCACTTATTTACTTTACAAAACACAAACTTTATTTCACTTCAAATCTATTGTATTATTCTCCAATCACAATAGTATGCAATTTAAAATTAACTTCCGGATACACTTTTACTTCTTACTTTACGTTATCACATTCAAAATTAAACTGTGTCTACTCGCTCGAAAACTATATAGGGAAGTAAATAGTTCTAGTCTTCACTAGTATCCACTGGAATATTCGAGTATATCTCCTTCTAGAAGTTTCCTTTCCAGTCGCTGACAGATGGAACATTGGAATTGATACCCAGCTGAATCACAAGATGGTGCTGTGAACGGTTGAAGGTTTGATGTTTAGTTTTTCCGAGAGATGGCGCAGTTAGAGGATTTTCTCTTGTTTCAAATTCAAAGTAGTTGGGTAATAATTAAATCGTTACAATATGTATCTGAAGTAAAAAGAAACTTAAGAGCAAAAATTGAAGCAAAAGTTTAAAGAATGGCGGCAGTTTTGTTTATTGACGTATCCATCAACCAAAAGTGAGCTTCATCGCTGAATAAAATTCCCAATCTTGTTTTGGGCCCATTTTGGCACAATTTGGAAGTGTTGTTCAGGTGTCGGTCTATTCATGTTAAAATGCTAAATCAAACTAAAAATAAATCAATAAATCAAAATGGCCGCCAGTTAAAATAGTGTTGCCAACTTAAAATTCTAAACCTCTAAAAAAAAAACACCCTTTACCTGGAATGAAAAAAAGGTATTGTAAGAAAACTGCGTTTCAGATTTTTACAAACAAAAATCACATAACCGAAAATGGCTTTCCATGTTTTTTTTTGAGGAAATGGGCATATTTTTTTGAGTTATTCACGAATGTCTTTTCAATGGTTTGACCTTTTTTTTTATAATTTTAAAATCTGGTGCTTCTGGATAGTTCAAACAATATGGCATTTAAAAATTTTTCAAAACAATTTTTTCAAACAGAAAAAAATCCCGCTGGATTTCCTTATTTCTCAGTCCACTGTGCCAGAAAAATCTATCTTTCTATTCCTTCTAACTACTGCCGTGCAATTCAGGTTGCATTTAAAAAGAGCTTAGGTCTTACAGGCAATAGTTATAGTTATTAATACCGTGGATACAAAGAAACAAGAATACTTTGCGAATATAGCCATAGAAATATTGAGTGTACATAAAAGTACACGCACATATAGTGCGTTACTGCGCTAGCTATAAATTACCAATAAAACGCACCTAAAGTTAGTATATAATAGAATTTGTATCAAAATTTTCTCAAGAAAGAGCAACTTCTGTAGCAGTAAATCCCAACAAACATAATATGTATATGTATGTAAGTCTTTGAGAAAATAAATCTTAACTCAAATTGTTTTGTTGGATGTTGTTCTATAGAAAAATAAATCTATTTGACTGTGACATAAGCTAGGTAATACATAAATCTGCAATTAAGATTGTTTGTTTTTTAAGAGTTAAAGAGTTTTCTGTTCCCATCCAAGCTGTCAAAATCTTATTAAATAATTTATAAAATCTGACACATCTGAATCATTGACTTGATAATAATAATCCTATACTGTTATGTAGATGCTGACGTTGAACTCAAATAAAAAGATTTGTGATGTGAACACGTTATGTTGCTAATGAAAAGCTCTTGTTTCTTTTAAGATCGATTGGTTAAATACGTAAATTCAATATGTTTATTGATTTTTATTAAAAATTTCATTTTGAATAAGAGTTTGACAAATCCATTACTCATCTTTGACATAATCATATACTCGTAATTATTCATAGTTTTCAATTGTTCAATAAAATTGAATACTTCTCTGCTCTGTGTTGAACAATGGATACAATTTGATTCACGATTAATTATGTCAGTAAAAACATTCCATTCAAAAATATGTATATATGTAGCTACTTCGTTATCAAAAGTTTATTCATCTAGCTTTAAATATCCAGACAGTGATCGTTTATGACAAAAAGTGAAATTTTATTTTTGATTTGGTCACAGAACAGCAAAGGTGCACGAAGGCAGCATATAACACTTGAGCTTTCAATCATATTTAACAATCGTCTGTTTAACCATAATTTATTATTATTAATGAAATTATTATTTGAATAAATATCTTTTATATATTTTATTAAGGTGGAACCAATCGTGTGCGCGTGCTTCGTCACGAAAGGCACGTAAACGCCTTTTTTATCTCGTCACGTCCGAAGAAAGTTTACCTTGTTAAATCAAACAATGAAAGTAAAGGTGCAGTGTTCAATTTAAATATATTTGTCAAAGAAGAAGACAAAACCTTAGAACGTGTCAAACATGTCAACACAAAATATTGACAGATGTCTAAATACAATTTATTTTTCCGCTTTTTTTTATTTTCTAACTATGTAGGTATTACCAGGCAAGCATTTCATTTAAATTATTCACTGCAGATAGTGACAAATAGATACATAGATACTTATTTATTTGATTTGGAAAACGACTTGTCAAAGAATAGATCATTTGCAATGTTTAAATCTTATGACAATGGAGTTAAACATGGTTAAAAGTAAACAAAAATGCAAATATGCAATCGACGCGCTGAGGCACGGTAGGTACTATTGGTAAAATATTTAAAATGAAATGCACGTTTGGATCGTACTACTTGCTCCTATAGTTCAAGGCTATTAAGTTGTTTAGCAATAAAAATGTAAGATATTTGACATAAAAAAGAAAGTGTGAATAAATTCAGAAGTTCCTATCTAAAAATAAACATTCCCTTCTTTAGAAAATATAAAAATAGGTTTGATTAGTCAGCAGGTAAGAAACGCATGAACCAAACAAAATTGTTCACTTATGTAAAAACTGTCAAAATAGCAATTCTTTTAATAATACAAAAAAAAAATAGAATTTTCCTTATAGCGAAATATAGGTTGATTTTTGCATACTTAAATTAGTGCTATAAGACACACTTAAGTCCAGTTTTTTCACGATGCCATGACAATGTCGAAATCCGCCATTTTGAAGAACGCAAATATTTTCAGCTTCAGTTATAGTTGTGGCCTGGTGGGGCAATAAAGTAATGTCATAATTTCAATGTGTTATCAAATGTCCATAGACAGATTTCAAACGAGTCGTTTTTTCCTATAGTATAGGTGAATTTAATCTTGAGTATTGTTTTTTCCAGCAATGCAGCAATGCGGAGCAACCTCTCACACAACTAGGGCAACGATGGAGATTTTGAAACACTAATTCATTACTTTACTTTGCCTCCCCCCCCCCACCTTTTATAAACTCGTTCTATTGTTTAACTTAGTACACAGTTCGATTTAAAGCAGGTACTAACTTAACAAATTTTAATTATTTTTTGCAGGTTCTTGTGATTTCCATATCAATTGCAACTGCTAAAAAGGAACCCAGTAAAAGCAGTCCTGTGAAAGTCTCAACAAACAAAACATCTAGATCGGCAAAAAGTCTAGGTGATAATAGAGGCAAACGAACGTTAACCAATTTAGGCTATCCTGGTTATTCGTACAGTCTTGACTTTGCCAACCGAAGACAAGGCTATTCAGATGCCAGAGCTTTCTATTCACCAGATGGTGTATATAATGGTCAAAGTGCTATTGGTGAGTTTTGACTATCATAAAATTTTCTTGAAACTTACTCTCCGTTCTTTTTTAGGTCAATATTCTCTACCTGACACCTCAAATCATCTGCCTGATTATAGTCAATTTGGCCAATATCCACAATATTTTGAAGCCCCCGAGCCAATAATAGAAATCATCATCAAGGACAGCAACGAAACAGTCCCAACACAACCCCCACAACCAATTGTGCAGAAAAAGAAAAAGGAGAAAGTTCACGTTTATTATGTAAAATACAAGAAGGACGAAAACAATAAACTTCAACTCGATGAACCAATTGCTTCGCTCAATGACCACGAAGCTTCAACTGATGAAAGTGAAGAAATAATTCACTATCCTAGCATTGTTACACCTTTACCGCCATTGAAAACAACCACACTGCGTACAGTCATTCATCCAGATTCTGAGAAATTCCACAGTAACAGTGGGATCCATGTGACCTTTGGGTCAGAGGACAAATCTCAATCTGGTCATGAGTTACAAGAACATAATGCAGAAAGTATTCAAAGGTCTGTTGTAGCATTGCCACTTAATGCAGGACCTTCTCCAACCGCAAATGTTCGGGCTGATTTTAGTAGCGCACGTGGTACGGGAGTAGATAGTTATCAATCTTTCCAAGGATCATTCTATCAGAATCAGAATCAAAATAGTCAACGGGAGTATAAGCCAGCAATCCAACAGCAACAACTGCCGGAACCTCAAGCGTTAACAGCGTTCCGACCTCAATTGCCATTACAACATCAAACCCAACCACAACATCAAAACCAACAACAGCAACAACAATTACCCCAGATTCATCAGAATTTCCAAAGCTTCCAACAAAATCAGCAAAAACCGCAGCAGCAACAGCATTACGAACATCAACAGCAACAGAGGCCTTTCTATAGTCAAGGACCGGCAAATCCTCTGAGCCATCCCAAACAGCAGTATCAAAGGCCACCAGCTACAACTCCTCCTCCTCCACCACAATATCAAAACTATCAACAACAAAATTCATTTCAGCAACAGCAAAAGCAACAACAACAGCAACAACAACAATACTACCAGTTCAACCAGCAACCTAAACAGCATCCAGTTCCTTCAGCTCATCCTCAGCAATACCATCACCAACAACAACAATATCAACAAAGACCCACAGCTCCAGCTCAAAAACAAACCGTCTTCTTCCCAACACCTCCACCCAAATCTCAAGACCTTCCTGCACGACAAAGTTCAACATCTTACCAACCCGTCAAGTTTCGCCCCACGCCAGTTCCAAGCGTTCAAAAGCTAGAAAGTCCAAATCGGGCTCCTCTAGCCCAAGCTCAACAGTACAACCGTCCGCCCTCATATGTCCAGCAGCCAACTTACTCAACGTTGCCACAATCATTAGGGGGGGCACAATATGAGAATGCAAATCGGTATCAAAAACCACAGAGTCAAAAAAACCCTATTCATAGACCTGAGCAGAGCTATAACCAACAACAGTTTCCATTCAGCCAAAAGCAACAGCAATCACAGAGCAATTCCTTTGGCCAAAGTCAGCAACCATCAGGACTAGGTCAACTGCAAAGTTTGTTCGACGTAAGACCTTCAAAAGAAACGGAGCTCCTGAAGGCTATTCCCAAGTTCGAGCAGCATATCACAGAGACCGTGGGTGGTACTCGTTACAATAACTACCAGACCTACTCTGGAGGGAATCAAGTCATTCATGACATTCCGGCACCAAATTTAGGCCCAACAACTCCAACTTCAGGACATTCTTCTGGTGCCGGTCAGTACAATGCTGGATCCAGTAGCCATCATCAGCAGTTTAATAATTTTGTCACATCACCAAACCCTATTCAATACCAGCCTTCAACCCAAGCACCACACTACGTGAAATCTGAGGATGGTCAACAGATTCAGATAGTCACGCCCATGCCCTCAACCAGTTTCTACAACCATCAAGGCCAAGTTCAGTCACAATTTATATCGTCGGGAACTGGAACGCAACCGCAAATAATTCCCAACTCGCAACCTAAGCAACAAGCTTTCTACATTAATCAGCAACCCCGTCAATCGGAATCGTCACAATTTAGTGTGTCTAATTTGCATTCAGATGTCTTCAAAGAGCTCGAGCATCGAAAGAATACTTTGGGCAAGGAAAACATTAACATTCAGTCGAAGCAGAATTTCAAGAACTTTGCGAGCGAACCAGAGCGTACGAAGACACCACCACCAACCACAACTCCTGCTGCACCACCAACGACGAGTAAAAACGCTGCCAAGGCTTCCCTACAACTTCCCGACGAAGTTCCTGATGATCTGAGACAGCAATTGCTGAGTTCCGGAATACTGGACAATGCTGACATAAGCATTCTCGATTACGACAAAGTTGGTGATGTAGCCTTGGAGAATCTGCCAGCTGAACATTTGCAACACTTCTATGGTGCAGGTGGTGGAGCACAAATATCCGAGTCAAATAAGGTTCTGACAGTTGTCAAGCCAAATGGTGATAGTGTTGATTTCTCGCAGAAAAATATCAATCGAGTCAAGGAGACCAACAGTCTACCACGAAAACAAAATGTCGACCTAAAAGTCGTCCATTTCAATGCCAACAATCAGAAAAATATTACCAACAAACACATAAAGACCGATTCAACAGTTGTTCCACCAATTGATTTGTCCGATAAGCAGTATAATCGATATTTACCGCTCAAAATAAACGGTGCTCAATTCCCTATTCCCGATGTAGAGGAGCTGCAAGGAAAGAAGATTGCAAGTGTTGTGGTGCTGGCACCAGTTGATAACTTACAGGCTCTTGAGAATGAGCAAACGAATGACGATGATAGAATCGAACGCGATACAACGGATTCGAAGGAAGTGAAGTTTGTGACGGGTGATATTATCAAGCAATTAATTAAGAAACCAACGAAGGATAATTTCAAGAAATGGCTGGAAAAAGAATCGAGGACTGATGTGGAGAACCAATCAGTGGTTCTATTGGTTGCAAAGTAAGTTAATTGAGTATGATCCCCATATAGAGGTGTGCAAATCGTTCATTTCAAATGATCGAATCGTTCAAGAATCGATTACCAAAATGATTGGATCATTTTATTCAATCGATCATTCGATCAATTTCATTCCACTCAATTCATTATTTCATACTGTTCCGATTTGGTTTTTTGATGTACAAACATCTTTGCCGGTGGTAGAGTGAAATAAAAACGTGGACTTTCCTCTGTGCGACGTTACAATGTGCAAAGCTACGTAGCGCGTATTCTCGGAAATGATTTGACATTTTGACACCTGTCAAATTAAAAGTGTTTTAATGGACCTAGAGAGCTGGACGTGGCATTTGGTAATTTCCACCTCCTAAATCAATTGGCGTACTCCGTTTCTCGATCCACCGCACACAAAATGTTGGCATATTTTGACACCTGTCAAACTAAGACAAATTTTTGATTTGATTTTGATTTTGATCGAATCCAATCTGACCCATATTTCTTTTCTCCGATAAAATATATTAATAATTCAATAGAGATTGATATTGCAAATCGAAATTCATTGAAATCATTGAGATTGGGATGGAAAATCGAGAATCATCGAAATGATTGAGATTGTGATCGATTGAAATGAAAATTTGTGATTTCTATCATCATTACTTTTCGATGATTGGCTCAAAAAAAAATCAAATACTTCCTAATTGACACAGCCCTACCCCCATAGTAAGAGTGTCAAGGTTAAGTATTGAAATATTAGAATATGAAGCTTGAAAAAGGCTTGCGGTTCAATAGCTCGTGTAGAACCAGGACCTATGTTCTGTAAAGCCCGAACCGCACTACTCTCGTGTGGTGTGTTGTGGAGTAGTGTGTCGCTGTCATTCCAATGTATTTCATAGATTGCGACACAACACATCACACGATACAAATATGGTTCTACGCATATGAAATACATTAGAGCGATAGCGACACACTACTCCCCAACCCACCACACGAGAGTAGTGTGGTTCGGGCTTAACTCTCGCATCGTAAAAATCAGTCGAGAAACGATGAAAATTGAAACAAATCGTATGAGTTTTGTTCCATTTTCCATCGTTTCTCGACTGATTTTATCGATGCGAGAGTTACAGAACATGGGTACAGGGCCTTGTGAATAGTGACTAACAACTCTCAACCATTTCTGTGTGCGTTTTAACGGCAGGAATGGAGGGGACGTACAATTTTTCGCTGAATCCGGACGGCAAAAGTGACATTTCATGACAAACGATATAGGTACTCTTGGAAGATTTGTTACTTCCTCGCAAGAAGCCGTAGCCGTGAAAAAACTTCTTTTGGTTTTTGGTGGAAGAAGCTGGGAATCGAACCCACCCTTTCGGCATGACGGTTTTAAGAAGTTTCAAGGTCACTTATTTCTCCAAACCGCAGAAGCAGCTGTTTTCTTAGTTATTCCTTCGCCAGATCTCCACTAAAGTATGAATCGTGCTGTACTTGTCTTTGTAGACGAACTCTTTATCTACCACGAAGTTTTTGCTAACAATAGTGAGGTTTTTTCTTAGACCGAGATCGGCGGATTCTTCTTTGTCAGTTTATAACATCTACTTAGCCTAGTGGTCATTTAATTCAAGATCAACAAGTTTTGCCTATTTTTCTATAGCGGTTGATATCATACGTGTATACCTTTGTAAATGTACTGATCTGTTGAAGATCATCTCTTTAGAGTTAATGGCTGCCCTGTGCACTATGTGCTCCAAATCGATATTGAAGAAATCACATGATAGCGCATATGTCCTCACTGAAACTCTTTCCATGTTTACTAGCTTCACATCGCACCACGTGATTTCTAATTTCACGACACGTAGCTCAATCAGTTTTCCCGGGTCGCCTTAGTACTACGTTTTCATTAGATCAAATGAGTTAACTATGTTGAAAATTTCCAAATTTGATTTCAAATTACCTCACTTCCCGTTCAAATTCACATTTCGAAATTATATAATAGCCGTGTTTTTTTTTGCAAGTCCATATGGATTTGTCGAAAAAAACGACATCTTGACTTATAGTTTTACACGTAAATACAACAACAACTTAAATCTATATGGACTTAGCTAAGTCTAGATAATTATTGGGACTTACGTACTGTAAGTAAGAAGTTCCTAAGTCCCGATGTCGTTTTTTTTCGACAAATCCATATGGACTTGCAAAAAAACACGCCTAATTTCTACCAAATTTGCACGAAATTAGGTTAGTGCAAACGTAACTAACACACCTAGTTCGAATCGAAAGGGTGTTTTTTAGAGGTATAAAACTTTGAAATGAAATAAAACAAAGATGATTTTCTTAAAATTGACTTGAAATTTGCTTTATTCCAAAGATAATCTTCTGGCTTTATGATTTAAATATGATTTCTGGCATATGACAGCCACGGCTGGCTCGGACGTAGTCTAATCTGTAGGTTCAATTCTCGATAACTTTTTTTTAACATTTGTGGCCGTATATCGGCAATAGTTGTCCTTCAAGTGATGGTCAATAGTGTCGGGCTAATCGCCGTAGACTAGCGACTTCACATATCCCAACAGAAAATAGCCAATTCACGGGTCCGTAACGTGAAACTTTGCGGTTACCAAACGTTTCCTTCAATGATGAACGAAAAAGTCAGTAATCATGGCTCTATAGCGGGTCACCATTGACTGTAACGTTCTGGCCAGCATCGTTTTTAAAGAAGTACGGATCAATTATTCCACCAAACCAAAAAGCACACCAAACAGTCAGTTTTTGTGTATTTAACGGTGTCTCAACTTACACTTAAGTATTATCATCATTCCAATTACGGCAGTTTTGTTTATTGAAGTATCCATTCAATCAAAAATTAGCTTCATCGCTAAACAAAATTCGCTTATGAAAATTGGGATCAACGGCAATCTTGTTTTGGGCCCATTCACGCAATTCGGAAGCGTTGTTCAGGCGTCAGGTTATTCATGTCGAAATGCCAAACCAAACTTAAAATATATCACTTGACAGCTGACCAAATGGCCGAAAGTTAAAATAGTGTTGCCAACTTAAAGTTTTATACCTCTAAAAAAAAGTGTTTTAAACTAAGAACATTTTAGTAAAGAGCTTTAAAGTTAGTGAATTGTTAAATAGTATCAAGCTAATACCTTATCATCAGCTGTTTAAAATTTTGCAATATTGTTTGTATGCATTCCTATATACTTTTGACATGAGAGAATTTTTGTATAGATTTTTGTTTTACGCATGGGGACTGTAATCTAGGCTTAATGTATGGAGATCGAAGAAAGCATAACATGAGTTTGGGCAGATGATTAGGTCATTGAGCTGTATGAAGCTGTTGTGCAGAATATTCAGAAACGATATAGCAAAATGTGTACTTATGCACATTTCTGTTTCTGGGCACTTAAAAAAATGTTTCCGAATAGAATAGTTTTATTTTTATTTAATTTTAAAACTACAACCATAGTTTTTTTTAAACATTTTATCATTAACTTCACGCACATCTCATTCCGCCGTTGCAGCTAGTGTGGTGGGAGTGTCCATGGGCTCTGCAACATGCGTCCTTTTCACGGTTGATTCGGCTGCAAACACCATCGCATGGTGGGACACGGACTGATGCTTCAGTTTCAGCAACGATCACTGCCAATGCCAGGAATAAAAGAAAGAAGGTAGTTTTGTTGAAAGCAGCCATTTTTATATTGTTGAAATATTAGAAGCTGGATTTTTCTCAAAGAAACACTCTTGAACTGATCAAATATTTGTTTGTACAGATTCAAGTAATTTCACTCGCTTTTATACTTATTTGACCAAGTGATGACTTTATAGGGAAATCCAAATAGAAATAAAATGACTACAACGGATTTTCCCACGTATATGCGTTGTTATCAGTATTTTATTTTTGTTTTATAAATTGTAAAGAGAAGCTGTACAATTTATGACTTAGGTATTTTTGCTATTCATTCTTTTATATTGGGGTCAGGGATTGATGGATTTTTTTTGATTAATTAAACTTTAGTTTTTATAATACGCGCAGTGAAATGGCTGTGGCGAAAAATGGTTTATCAAGGAGAGGATGATCTGTATTAAACATCCGACGCCATTTAGTTAATTCCATGCATTTATTGATTATTTACTGATTTATTGACTGACTTGTTAATCGCTATGAATTGTTGCGCGCTATGGCGGATGGACTCGTGGTGCGAAACCGAGCTTTTGTATTGAAATTTCAAAACTCGTTGTATAAAAAAAAGAAAGCTAAAATAACAAAAACAAGTGACTGGCAGCCAAATTAAATTCAAATTTAAAATTGTGCTGTCAAACGAAATTATAAAATTTAAGATTAAAACAATTTTTCTGTAATTAGCGAAATTACCTCATTTTGGGTATAAGGAAAACCTAGGTAGTATATGTCCAGATAATTGTGTTTTGTAATTTGTATGTATTAAGGTGATAATCTACTCATCGGGAATGGTTCTTTCCAAGCCAGCATCGGAATCAAAGTTTAAACTATGGACATGCACTTTCGCTATCGAAACAGAGAGGGCGCTACTATGGGAAAAGTGATTTCTATAGTATCGCCCTCTCTATTTCGATAATATTTTTACACACAACTGTCATCTGTCAGAATTAACTCATCAAATTTGTTAAGATGTGTTACTCGTAGTTAACTCGGCATCTTAATTGACTGAAAAACATTATTAACTCGGGTCTTACTTCGAAACTGGGATGATCTCGCAGTGAAAAACTGGGCCTTAGGTTTTCGATTCCCATTTCCAATAGTATTCTTATCCTTGTACCCACCCCCAACTTTAACTGTACTAGGATCACCTTAGAAATTTCATGAGAGTTACCCCCAATAACAATCTACTGCACTAAAAATATTCCTTTAACTCGACATACGTTATCCAGATTGCGTTTAAAAGCTCTATTTAAAAATATATATTATGTATGTACATATATGTTAACTCTCATTTTGTATTTTTTTTTTTTTTGTATTCGCAGATCTTCCGGTGATGATCAAGAAATCTTTATGTTCGATATCGCAACCAGTGCAGTAAACAAACTTAACGGAGAACTATCCAGTGCATTTGTTAATGTTGCCGAAGAAAATGCAAGCACAGAAAATCTAGATCATGCCTCAACTTTAGATCCTAGTATTCTTGAAAACATGATGGAAAAAATGAAAAAAGTGTGACTGAACTGAATAAAAATAACTTGAAGAAAAAACCGAAACACTTTTGCTACTAAAACACGCTGCTCATTTAATCAACAACAAAAAAAATTCGCCATTTAATGTACCATAAACCTTCAGCTAGCTAAATAAATTTTTTTAGTCTTTTTATTTTTAATTTAAATTTTTTGAATAAGAATTATGTAATTACGAGTAAGAATGAAACAATAATTAATATTCAATGAAAAAAATCAACACAAAATTGTAAATTATGTATTGCAATCATGAAGGTTATGTGATTTCCTTTGAAATTCATTTTAAATTTTAAATTTGTTAAACTAGGAATTTAAGAACCTCTATAAGAAAATTGAGTAAAATTTACTTAAAAAATGTTTTTGTACATAGACAATGAAAAATTTAGCTTAGTATATAATAATATTTTTGTATATTAATTAAAATAATACTGTTAAAAAATACTAGTGGATCTTTTTCTCTTATTTTATTTTTTACTGTAAGATTTGTCGAGATAAAAGCCATTCGTAAAACAGGTCTTTTGGTCTCCGTTAGCCGATATTGCATATAAGGAAAAAAGAAACACTATCATAAGTCCACCGGGGGAACTCGATGGCAGTGTTGAACAGATGTGGCAAGATGGTGCTTTTTTGACACGGTTTACGGCACGAAAAAAACTTAAAATATAACGAACTTTGTCGAAATTTGATGAAAGTTTCTCCTAATGGCGAAATGATTGGAAGAAACTCCTAATTTTGTAGAAAACACGAATAGAGTATATAATTTATTTTTCGTTGTAAAGGGTCATTCATTTGTCGGTTTCGAAAGTAAAGCTAAATAAAACACACACAGCGATACATTTTCGACGAATATTTTATTTGATTATAAAGTTTGGCCTTTTTCATTAAGTTTGAAAAACAATATCATTCAAATGGTCGCCTTGGGAAGATTCGCAGCATGCGATTCTTTTGAGGTAATGTTTAACCACTTTTTCACACATTTCGGGTGGTATCTCGGCCATAACTTGAGTAATGTTGGTTTTTAATACATCTAGAGTTCGGTAATTATTTGCGTAAGCACGGTATTTAGCGTAGCCCCACAGAAAAAAATCTAAAGGTGTTAAATGGCATGATATTGGTGGCCAATTGACGTCGCTAAAACGTGAAATTACGCGACCAGGAAACTTCTCACGCAATAAAGCCATAATTGGTCGTGTTGTGTGGCTTGTTGCCCCGTCGGCCGTGTTTGAACCACATATCGTCCAAGTCATGATCTTCAATCGCCGGCAAAAAAAAAAATCGGGTACCATTCGACCATATCGCTCAGAATTGACTGTAACCGTCAATTCGGATCATCAGCAACACTAGCACTTGCAGCAGCAATTCTTTTGACTGAGTGTGCATTATGATGATGCACAGGCCTTACGACATCAGTAACGCTTCCACTCTCCTCAAAGTTCTTCACAATTTTACCGATTGCTTGCTTAGTCGGTCGATTATGACGACCATAATCATTGCATGACGCACGAACACTGGCTACGATTGATTCACCACTTTTGTAGTAAGTTTTAATAATCTAAACGCGCTTTTCGATTGATATAAGCGATCCATTATTATCGTAAATGACAAACATTTAACTAATATTATGACACTTCAAATGACAGCTCTGTGTTTGACAGGTGTCAAATGCCAGCGCTACCAACTTGAAACCACGAAATGAATGACCCTCTATTAAATAACATATTGAATTATGGATAAAAATAAAAGAACTTGTATGAACTTAGCACCTTGTTTCAGAAAATTTGGCACAGTATTTTTTTGGGGGCAACTCTGTTCGGTAGTGGAGGCTTCTTGAGTTGTGAGACTGCATATATTTTAACTCCCATTTTATCTTATTTGAACTGGCTAGCAGGTCCTTGAACTTGCCAATTTCTCCCAAAAATTAGGAAGTATATGGCGAAAATTTGTGGAGGACATTTTAATTTCATAATTTTTGCTATGAAGAATTTTCATCAGCTCTGTTTCAAGAAAGCTCTATTTATTTCTGAGCCATACAAAATTACTTGGGAATTTTTCGAATATGAATTGGAGGTTTTTACTCGCACTAAGCAGCCGTTTTTTGTGTGATCTTAACTTTTGTTTTTCATTTCTAGTTTTTGTCTGACATTATTAAGTTCGGTGTTTACTGACGGCTTGATAGTGGCTGAGAAAGAAGACAAGACACATAATACATATTATGTATTTCAGTCCAGCTCCGCATCTACGATATTTTAAACTTGGGCGAAAAATTGATATTAGGGCTCAGGGCCGGCCCCAGCCAAACTTCCTCCCTGTGCAAGATTTGTATAAAGCGCCCCTCTTTTATATTGGCGTAAATACATACATACACTGATACACATGCATAAGACTTTGCCACATTATACCCAGGAGGTAGATTTTGAATACATAGGTCTAGTGCGATCTTTAATTTTACGATATTTTAAGTTAAATTCTCCAACAATGAAAGTGAAGTTAGTAAGTGTGAAAGTTATAACTTATCACACTTGTGATGGATGTTATTTTGGGATTATTTGAACAAGCTTTGTGGTTAAAATGCAAATGGCAGTACATTTTCGTTTGCGCAAGATCAGGTTACATTTTCTTGCTCCTGATAATGCGCCCCCAGAATTTTGCGCCTTGTACATTTCCACATCTTGCACATATGGTTGGTCTGGCCCTGTTAGGGCTCTCTCCTCCAGCGTTTGAGATAAGTAATTAAAAAAAAAAAAAGAGTTTCTGGTTGGAGTTTTTGTCGCTTTTAAAACTTTTGTATAAACTTGCACTTTTAAGGCTTGAAATAGCTTGGTTTTGTAAGAATTTTAAGACTGTATGTTTGTTGTTTTATTGTTCGGAACAAATTCTGCATGTCTACGGGTATACGGTCTGTGCGTCTCTGCATCGGGCCTCTGCGCCCGAGTGTGCACTGTAATTTGAGCTTCAGACTAAACAGGTGGGCCGATTTGCTTCAAATTTGGTACAGAGTATTTTTATATGATTCCCCAGAGGTGAAATTAGAATTTTTGATTTAGCTCGCCAAGAACGGGTGCCTGCCACACAACAAATTTTGTTTTTTTGTTTCAAATTTTTTCAAAAACGGCTCTAACGATTTTGATAAAACTTCGTTCCTGGGATCACCAAAGTAATTGTAAGTAATTTATAATTTTTAAAAGGAAATCACTTCAAAATTTGGTCTGATAGGGGTTTTTTTAGGTTTGAGTTCAAATTCAGGACATCAAAATCCTTCGGAAAGTATAGTTTAGTTCAAAGGAAACAAGTTGTGCTGACTAGTATTACTTATTATCATTATTTTACACATAGCTGGAAATCTAATAAAATACAGCCATGCAATTCGAAATAGGGCTGAACATGTGCTGGCAAAAAACTATTGTAAATAATAAGCTATTATAATATTCCTTTTACCATTTATGTGGGTGAAGCCTGAAATAACTCCTCATGTGGAGACACTACCCTTATTGTTTTATTATAATTGAAGTCAAATTACTATATTTATAGAAGGTTTTTGAAAATGTTATAATAAAGGTTAGATTGATGCGGATAGTTAAATAGGTGGCAGATAATTTGTAAATTGTGCAAGGGCGCCACCTTGAAAACATGTTTCAACAATAGACAAGTGTGACGTATTGATTTGGGTGTCGAGTTTCGAGCGATGAATGAGTAATAATAAAATAAAGGTGTTTCACAATTAATTCCATATAATTACAGAATTAACGATGACAAACAATTTATTGTCCATTAAACTTTGGATTATAAAGGAAACCAATTAATTAAATACATACATATGTACGAGCGAATAAAATAAACGACTGAATCGCAAGAACTTGCTCTTTATTGTTGTCTAAAGTTAAAGGTTATAAAGTGTAACTTGGCTATAGGAATTTTAGATTGTAATAATGATAGCTAACTTTATCAATGCCATTACATTGTTAACTAAGTTGTGGAAAAAGAAGTACAAAATTAAATATTTCTTTTAATTTTTTGGTAATAAACAAGACATTTTTGATTATTCGGACTTTTAAGAAGTATTTGTGACGTGAGTAATAAAATGACAATTGTTGGAGCTTTGAAAGAAATAAACGGGAATAACCCAGAAATACAGCTAACCATTTTAGATAAGTAAAAGCGAAAATTCGACATATTCTTCTAAGGAACCGCATACAAATGCTTTTTAGCAAATTGAAAGTGATTTCGGTCAAAGCGTTCAAGTCCTAGTTCGATGCACAATGGACCTACAGGCTTACAGTTCTATGAAACCACTTTAACTTGGCTATTGTATAAAACTCCGGCTATTTAACTGATGGATTGAATAATTCAAAATTATTTGTAAGACTTTTGAGAAGAAACTCACCACCATTTTGTACATATACTCGTAGATAGGTATACCAATTTCATTTTTGTTTGACTTAGATGTTTGTATTATCATAAATGAAACTTTATTCCAAGGATTTGTCGAAGGGTAATTTTTTTTGTAGGGTGCTTAGGATAGGTTAGGTGAAAAGGGGTGATAATACGACAAGCCGCATCATGGCACTCGGATCTCAATGGATCCATTGTGGCCCCCTGCCCTTAATACTCACACAGAAACGCTACTAAACTTAATATTATTTTAAACTTACTTCCCATTGCCTCTTCCCTTTACCCTTTCATCACGGATATTGGTATACCGAAATAAAACCATATTTCATGACCTTCCCGAAATCTTAGAAGTGTAAACATCTATTTTGTGTAGAATTTCGGTAGCTACAATTTTTGGCCTCGATATTAATTCGAAACATTTAGCAATAGTTTTCCAGCCAATCCCGAATAGCACAGACGGGTTTTCATTTGGTAGATATAACTCCAGTAAAACAATCAAGTTGTTGTCCACTTATTTCAGAAACATATTTTGGTACAGTTGTGTAACCCAAATAGCCGCATTTCTCCTCTTATTTGCAACGAACTTATGGTAATTGGGTTCTATAGAAGATAAATTTTGTCATTTCTTAGTTTTATAAGTGTTATTTGAACTAAGAAATGTTAAATGTAACTTAATCTTACAATTGTGCAACTTTGATTTAACTCTACGATGAGTTTACTAATATTGCAAAAATGTTTATGCAAGAATACTTTGTGTTTAAAACAAATTACAATAACTTGAATAAAGTTCCATCGAAGTTGCTATTACTATTACTTTAACTTTTTCTGTTCTATTTTGTTATAATATAATGAGAAATAATGTTTCCGAAAACATTATAAAAGTCTCTGTAAAGTTATTGCTCAAATTCTTTTTAAATGTAATTATAATACCTTTGAGATGTTATAAAAAAGATAAACTTCAAAGTATTGAATAAAGTCAAAGAATATTGTGATTAAAAATGCGATTTTCAGTTATTTATGAACGGAAAATCTAATACAAACCCCATTTTTATCATTAAGATTGAACTTTTACTTTCAGAAAATTCTCGGGCCACCTGAAAAATTAAAATTGGGCGGAAATTTGAAAAATACAAAAATAATCATGTTTGTATCTAGGCATTCAAGTTGCAAAAGTATTTATAATTTACATTTTTAAACGAAACTTTCAGCCGTTTCCATTGAAATTTACTATGGAAAACGTGATACTAACTGGAAAAATTAGTTTAAAAATTTCGCATACAAGATCAAATTCTAATAAAAAGTCATTAGATTGTGAACAATATGGCGCTTGCAGGAAATATCAATAAAACATTGTCTCTTAAAACTAAAACTTACATGTTATTTAACCAAGGATACAATAAAGTAGAAACTTAAGGCAATTAAATTCTCATTTTAACCAATTTACACTGTTTGTAAAACAGAGAAATATTCTTCTTAATCATATTTTCAAATCCCCGTTACTGAAACTAGTATGCGGAAAAAAAAATGAAGCAACAACTTGCATTTTACTTTGGTCTATGCCCACCAGAGTTGCCGCACTTCACTTTTTGTTTATATTTTTAAAACATAAATTTTATATCAGATAAAACGTTAAATGTCAAAATATCAATTTTCTCTTTTTTCGAAACCCCATGGAATGTCAAATTAAAGAAATTAAATTTATCTATAATATAACGATAGATTAAAAAGAAACCCAAAAACATCAATTTCTGTGCCCTTTTCTTAATGCTTCATAAAATCTCGATTGCTAGGCAGCCTCTTGACATTTGGAACGAAATATTTATGAAACGTAAAAATGTGTTCATATGACAAGACAAGCGATATAATTTTTCTATTTTTAGTTATGTGTGTTATGGTCATCTTAAAATCTACAAATTGTTTAATCTGAATTGTGACAATTTTTCAATCCAGCAGCAACTCTGCCATGTATAGTAACTCTTTTCATGTCTAAGCAATAATTTTTGTTTGTTTACTGTTCATGGTTGATTTGAATAAAGTATATAAAAATATACGATTAACATTTATAGAACATCTCTACTCAACTAAAACATCACTTGAATCTTAAGAAATGTTGAAGTTTTGTTTCAAATACAAACAAAATGTTTTTTTTTTCAATTCTAGTACTTTGGTTACCTATTTGTTTTATTGTAGTTTCAATCCTTGTTTCATGTTTACGAATAAGAAACCAAAATAACACAAAGTCTCCACCAATAAAAAGCACAAGCAGTTATACGGTAGTTATGTTTCAACTCAGTTTCAACTAAGGAACGATGTGTATTCAAACATTTTGTTTGTTGCATTCGTGTTATTCCAAATTTAACGAAACGACAACACAACAAAACACATTTAGAGCTTCATCTTTGTTTTGACGTTGTTAATAGTAACAAGAAATTGAAATGTAATTAAAAAAAAAAACAATGGTGGAGATTTATGCTTACTTCTTTAAAAAAAAATAACCATTCGCTATTAAAGGAATGATGTATTTATTTCATTATAATATATACATTTTTTCGTATTGTGAATAGACAACACCGATTGACTTATTGTTATTTATATATAATTGTAAACTTGTTCATTGAAATTCTGTTAAAATAAACATTTTGAGAGGAAAAACGTTACAAAAATGTTTTTGTTAGTTGTTTCTCCCTTCTTAATTATAAATTATATTAAAGTTACCAAAATGATTTTACAGATTGTCACAAGAAAGTTATTTTAACATTTAATTTAGAAGATAACGAAACAGAAATTATAGATGTAATAAAAACTTTTTATCAACTTTCAAATGTTGGACTTGCTTATAACCCTTTAAGAACAACTTCAGTTTTTCGGGAACAAGTTCAAACTTTTACGAAACCGATTTGTAGCATTTTAATTCACAAAGTTACCACTGTTTTTCGATGAACAATTGAGAAACTGAGTTGCAATAAATAATGTTGCAGATTACTTCAACAAAACACAAATAACTACAACCAAATTCTAGTTATAAATCGAATTCTGTGCTATTCGGGATGCTTCACATAAATATGAAGAAAATCATTGCAAAAACCTTGGAAAAGTGTAGAAAAGAAGGATTTTTGAAGGCACACAAAGAGTGTTTATTATCC
Organism: Leucozona laternaria; assembly: GCA_932273885.2. NCBI lineage: Eukaryota > Metazoa > Arthropoda > Insecta > Diptera > Syrphidae > Leucozona > Leucozona laternaria. The sequence continues at coordinate 42,989,185 of OW026368.1, read as the reverse complement.
CATGAAATCCCACGCGAATGATGCCTACAGAGAGTCTCAAACCCACAATTGTTTTCTAGGTAAGTATTCAACGAGCATAGTAATGTGGGCACCTAAATTTATATATTTTTTAAACATAATGCATAATATGTAAGAAAAATCTTCTAAAGGCGCTCTGCATAATTCCAGACTCAAGTGTTTTCCACTTCTGTTGTGTCAGTGAATTGAAGTCATCAATTTATCAGCTACAGTTTGAAGCTTATTTTTTCATATAAGCTATATACTTATACCTAAAACCAATTGATTTATAGAATAAATCATGGTAAGATCTTGCATTTCAATTACACATCAAACCATACAAATTTACATTTCAATACTTAAATACTTACGGATATGAATTTTTATTAATATTTTAATATACACATACAAAAACAAAGATCATTCACCAAAGCAAACCCTTTTGGCTATAATGATAAATTATCAATTATTATGTTTAATGGTAAAACGTGTGTATGTTGGGAAAGTGAAGAGAATAAGGTGAATTACGCCAGTTGAAAAGATTAAAAGAAGTTAAAATAAAGTTAAACGCCGAATAATTTTGTATTTTTTTTTATCCCAGTTGAAAATGCCAAAATGTAACTCCTTTTAAAAAAATTTACTTCTAGTTAACAAACTACAAGGAGTTTGTAGGAAACCCTTTATAAATTTCTATTCAAAAAAAAAAAATAATGTATGGTGTATGAGTACTATTTTTCAGTAAAAATTGTAGGCAAATTACTAAAAACAGGGTATAATAATTTTTTTTGTGACTGACAGCTTTTGTATTGAAGTCTCAAATACAAACCTCTTAAGAATTTATAAAGTAGAATTTGTCGAGGAATGAATGTTTAATCCGAGGGAAAAAATTCCATCAATAACATTCTTTTTATGAGATCTCATTTGAATTCGAAATAGTTGTAGATGTGAATTTTAATGACAGTCACAGGTTTATTCACTCAAATAAAATAAATTTCAACACCAATGACAGATTCAAATGTATGCGAGAATGGAAGCCTTCCGGTGTTTCATATTTCGGGATGTTTTGATCAAGAAAATGTTAAACTCTTACACATTTTTTTTTAGGTTTGTATCTTAATTTTTGATACATTTCTTTGGTCAAGTTCCTTTGATATAAAAAAAGTACAGTAAAGTAGTAAAGGAAGTACTGCTTTCTTGTATAATTCTGGAGTGGTTCACCCGCAACTGTGAAAGGCTTCCTAAATGCGGACTCAATCTTTTTTTGGTTATTCTGAAAATCGGCTTGAACCTCGAAGGTTGGAAGCCGCGGATCGCCCCGGCGGAAAACACCTAAAAAGTCGCGTTTTTTTTAAAAAAGAATAAAATAAAAACTAAAATGATACAAGTAAGCCCATAAACGGCAATTTTTCTTGTTACCATAGCCATTAATCCAACAATGCGCCTCGTAGCTAAAAATGGTTTTTCGGCCGAAATTGGGGTCCTCTTCCAAACGCTCCGAAGCCTAGTAAGCGAAAAAACGGTGTTTTGTCTAGGGTGGATCTTGTACGGTAATAAGCCCACATCCCAAAGCAAAATTAGTCAAGTTGAAGTCTGTGAAAGGCCGCAATTTTAGAAACCGCAACCCATTTCGAGGCTCGATTACGGAAATATCGTTATCCAAACACAAACGCTTTTGAATGTTTTGCACGGAAATGCAATAAAATCAAACAATCACTTTGGATGACAATATTTCGAGAACCAGACCTTCCACACACTTTTGGTTTATTTTTGCGGATAGAATTTGAAAATACCTTTCTTTTGATGTACAGCTCGATTGGTTTTGGAAACATTTTTGAAAAGCCGAAAAAAAGTTGCAAGGGAGTCCATCATTTTTTTCAAAAATCAATAAAATTTTTTTGGAAAAAGTTGGGCAAAATTTTTACGTTGTTCACCACTGCGAACCACAACCCCTTACGAGGCTTTGTTGCGGAAATATCGACACCCTTTTTAAGGTTGGATCGAAGTACACAAAGTAATATCTTTTTGGATTTGAATATTTCGAGAACCAAGGCTTGCATTTTTTTAATTTTATATCGGCGGAAAGGCTAATTTCCTATACGAAACAGAAAACTGCAACCTCTTAAAAGGCTTGGTTGCGGAAATATCGTTATCCAAAGCCCTTTTAAGAGTTGTATCGAAATACAGTAATTTGACTTTGGATTCTAATATTTCGACTGTAAAATTGGCACAAGGCGCGCAGCGTTTGCACTAACGAACGCTTTTATCATTTGGGCGTGTTGCTCAATCGTATGACTTACCATATGTTGATTTAGCATCAGTAACTGAAAAATAAACAACAGGTTTGACAGATGTCACCAAAACAACATAGCCGCCAAAATCTACCCGAGAAAATTGATAAAAGGATTATCTGTCAAGAATGCTGTGCGCAAAACATCATGTGTTATTTTAATTTATGATATATCTGTTTAGTTAAACTTAATTATATTATCTTCTACTTCTAGCTGGCCAAGACAAAACAAACCTTTCTTTTGATGCATACAAATTACAAAAGAAAATATAAATAACTATTAAAGCTAACTATTAAAAAACATGATCCTCTAAGTGCAACCTTTATTACTTTCCCAACACAGAGAGCATTTTTTTAATTAAAACCAGTTTTTTGTTTTATCCCATTTTTTTAAAATAAAGGGTTTTCCAATAAGAGGTGTTATTTTGAGTAGCCCGCTATTTCGGTAGATGTCACTTTTGAAGCTGTCATTTTTTGACATTTGACAAGTAGAAACTACGCCATTAATAAAAATGGAACGATACACGCTTCAACAACGCATTGAAATTATTAAAATTCACTATAAAAATGGTGAAAATTTGGCAGAGGCGGTTCGTAAAACTAAAACATTTTAAGGTCGTCGTGAAGCACCTTGTCGGACCGCAATACAGAAATTGGTGGACAAATTCGAGCTGTTGGGACAAGTTAGTGATGTGAAGAATAAAACCCGTGCACGTCGCTCAAGAACAACTGAGAATATTGCTGTTGTAGCCCAAAGTGTTGAAGAAAACCCAGGTTTGTCCATTCCTCGTCGTTCTTTGGAATTAGGCATTCCACAAACGTAATTACACCGTATTTTGCATAAAGACTTGGGTCTTAAGGCTTATAAAGTTTAGTTAACACAAGAACTCAAGCCGGCTGATCATCAACAACGTCGTGTCTTTGCTGATTGGGTCCTTGAAATGCATGAAAATGATCCGGAATTTCATCGAAAAATCATCTTGACTGATGAGGCCCATTTCCACCTCGGAGGCTACGTCAACAAGCAAAACTGTCGCATCTGGGGCTCGGAAAACCCAAGAGTTATTGTTGAAAAGCCTCTCCATCCTCAACGCGTGACTGTTTGGTGCGGTTTATGGTCCGGCGGGGTCATTGCACCTTACTTTTTCGAAAATGAGGCTGGAGCAACAGTTACGGTCAACGGATTGCGCTATCGAGAGATGATTAATGATTTTTTATGGCCGGAATTGGATGGTATTGATCTGGACAACGTTTACTTTCAAGAAGACGGCGCTACGTGCCACACAAGCAATGAAACCATCGATCTTTTACGGGAAAAGTTTCCGGACCGTGTTATCTCTCGAAGAGGTGATCACAATTGGCCACCGAGATCTTGTGATTTAACACCTTGCGACTTCTTCCTTTGGGGCCACGTGAAAGATAAGGTCTACGCCAACAGCCCAGCGTCGATTCAAGACCTCAAAGATGGAATTCGTGAGGCTATCGAGGACATAGGGCAGCCACTTTGCGATTTGGATATGGAAAATTTCATGAAAAGGATATGGTCCTGTAAGCGTGGTCGTGGCTGATGTTGTGTTCCATTATTAACGGCATACCTTTCTCTTTGTAATGAAATAAACATCCGATCATTTATCTCAAAAACTGTTATTTTTCTTTGAATATCAAAATAACACCTCTTATTGGAAAACCCTTTAAAAATCACAAAAAACACAAAATGAATTTTTGAAATCAGATGCCACTTTTCGTTTTCATCCCATTTCACCCTATATATATGACAATTTTCTGAAAAAAAAATCTTTATGGCCATCCATTAAAACAACCTTTCAAACACATAAAGAATTTCTTGAATGTGAATTTTTTTTATTTTTACCAAATTTCACACTAAAAATTACAAAATATAAAAAAGAATATCCCACATAATATTTCCTTTCCTAACAAAAAAAACTTTTAAACAAAAAAATTAATTTCCTAATTTGTTTTATGTTTACCACAACATTTCTCCATACAAATATTAAAATTTTGAAAAAATATCCCTAAAGCCATTTCCTAACCACCTACAGCGCCACCTGTTGAACCGTAATTGAATTGATCTGAAAAATTAAAAGTGGATGTCATAATCACAGATTAGCCATATGAAGATGAGAATGTTTCGTACGTTTCACCCTCCAAAACCCATTTGTTTACATTGTTGTATTTGTAATTTTTTCCCGCGTCGATGAATAGATGTGAATTGCAACAACAATTTAACCGGTGTCTGAAGATCCCTACTGTCTATGTGTGAGGTTTTTATACACACATTCTCATTTTTTATCTGATAACTGCCAGTTCAAGCTTGTAGGCAAATTAAAATGGCTGCCGGGGATTCTCATCTTCATGTAGCTAATCTGTGGTCATAATATTAAAAAGATAACAGACAGTGATGGTATAAGATATTTTCGTGATATTTTGTTGTGTTGGATTTGGAAAAAATTATGATTTATGATTTCAATAATTATTAAAGATGTGAAGCAATAGTGAATGACAGATAGGGAAGACATTTTCTTTTTGAGATTTTATTTAACTTTTGCTATTAAATTAATAGAATTTTACTTAAGGTAAACGATGTTTTAGGTAAATATCGGTTGATCTAAGGGTCATAAGGTAGTGGCATGTTTTCTGGGAATTCCTCCGGGAGCACCATCAATATCAGAGTTCTCTGCACTTGTAAAAATCAGGACTCTAGACTCATGAACTATAGGAATAAATAAGGCCTCGCTTTCTATCAAATTTAACAATTGCAAAAACCCCCCTACAATGAGCTACTACAAGCTGATGTAAGCATGCCTAGCGGTTTTGCTGTAGACACCCTAATAAAGGTTTACTCCTTGCTGCCAGGTCTGGCTCTCGTAAGCATTATGTCATATTTGCCGGTTAACAAAGAGAAAGTTTTATAAGAGATTTTCCTTTTGAGGTTATATTTTGGTTACGGGTGGATTTAAAATCCTTTTTTCATTCACAGGCTTTATACCCTTAACTCGAATGGAAGTTTAAAAAAAAACAAAAAGCCTGCAGGAATTACAATGCCTTCTTTCTGTGATAAAGTTGTTTAGGGATCACACGAGAACCCAAATCGTAAGAGACTTTTTAACTTTAAAATCTCTTTTACACATGATGGAGAGTTTTTGCAGTTTCCTTTTACATTCTATTTATTGAATTCACACTGCGTGTGGTGTGAAAAGAACTGTCAAAAAATCCATTCAAATCATTAAGCGGAGCTAAATTTGTATATTTCACTTACTTCGTGAATTTCTCTCGCAGTACAGGTGGAGGGAAATATAGGCAACGATGTAACAGCACGACAAATCTTTGAATCTATTACTTTTGATGGATAGATTAGGATCATACATTAGGTAGCGGTCAAAAGTGGAGAGCGACATCAACCAATTTAGTGTGTGCAATTGAAGGTAGCTTACTAAATACCAGCCCGGCTGATAGGCTTAAACCTGACAATATGGATGAACGAGTTCAGTATCCGGTGATTTACACTAAAGAAGTTAAAAAAAGTACAATAAGTAGCAGATTTTCTACGAGCTTTATGAACAATAAATTCAATTTCCAATGCACTTATGTTTTCAAAATCAAAAACTAGCTTCCTGGTGAAATTCTGAATATTTCTCCCACCTGTTATTCGATATATCTACTGTATCATTCTGTGAATTGATTATGTCCCAGAACGCATGTGTCATCATAATCCACACACGTTGCCAGAGAGTATACACCGGGTTATAAAGTTTTCGTATACAGTGCAAAAATGTCCCTTGAATTGTTCACACAGTTTAAGCTTCCGCTGGAACATTTCCTCGGTCGGTTTTCCGATAGCAATATTTGGTTTGTTGTTTATCCTTTTTTCAAATTATTCAAATACACCGGCTTTTGCCCGGTTGGAGTTTCCAAAGATAGCTATCCTGATGTGAGCTTCCAGCGGGATCGGATATTTGTGTTCCTCACCGGGGTTTGTTTCATTGGACTTACTGGTAGGTTGAACAAAATCTCAACGACCAATATTGTAATCCTAACGAATTTAAATAATAATTTTAGTTGGATTTTGTCGTGGAGTTCATGTCTTGAGCCATCTGGAGAGTCTTGGATTACACGATGCCAATACAATGATATCGTACATCACCAATTGGGCACAAGTGTTTTCACTCTTTTTGCTGGGATGTGTGTCCCTGGTGACATCGTGGACAAGTTTGGAGAAATTAAGGAACTTCTTCATGAAAATTCGACAAATTGACTTCTCGCTGGAAATGACCGGCGTGGAAATATCCTACCGTGCCATGAGACGGAGACTCTTCATACAAACCGCATTATCTTTTTTAATACCAACTTGTCTGTCGATGGTCAATTGTATAATGATTAACACCACGTTTCGAATAACTTCTCCTTGCTATTGGTTCATCTGCTTCACACCCATGCTCCTGTTGACCTTGAAGGAGCTCCAATTTTACAATATAATGTTCCTGCTGAAGGGAAAGTTCGGAAAGATTAATAAGCAAATCGAGAAGCTTTGTCAAAGAAAAATTTTGCAAAATGAGTCGATGGAGGTAAATACATCAAAGTCCTCTGATGAGAAAGGACTGCTGATGCAAACTGACGCTCAATTAGTGGAACAAATGCGCTTTCTAGCAGAAATTTACTCCGATGTCGCCGATTGTGTTGATGAGGTGCTGGATATATTTGCTTACCACCTCCTTATGACAACATGTGCATCCTTCGCTGTCATTACCATCCAGAGTTATAACCTCTTTGCCTTGATCATGCACTCGCTGGCAATGCAGTTGCATGAAATTTTGTTTACTCTCGCATGGATTGTTGTTCAGATAATGGTGATTGGAGTGAATGTAATCGCTTGCAGCCAGACATCAACTGCGGTGAGTGTTGATATATTGATGTAAATCTATAAAGTAATTTTTTTAAATAGCTTCTGAGTGGAATGTGACTAATTAAATTAAAATTGACAAATGTAAGTTTTAATGTGGAAATAATTAAATTAAGGCCAACCTACATGTGATGTGTGTCTTTTAATTATTAATTTTACAATTGAGTATAGAGTCTTGAAAATAAGGAAACAAATTAATCTTAATCTTGGATTCTAAAGCGCAGGGGATGATGGTTGAAATTTTAACAAATATTGACTAGGAATTCCTTCAAATTAAAAATGTCGTCGATGTGTGCTTCGGGGTCGATCTGTCACTTTGGAAGGAAAGTGTGGATTGCGTTTGAAAAGAACTTTCTTTTGATGTATATTTCTATGGGCTTCGAGAATTATTATTGACAAAAAAAAAAAAAAAAATCATTGGAGAAAGGAGGGTTATCCAGGGTCCGGGATCTTGTAGAATATTTGAAAAAAAAATGTACATACCATCTGAAAGGTCACTAAATGACAATTAGTTTTCGAAAAAAGTCAACCATAAATTGTTTTTACGAATTTTTAACATTTTTTTAAGGGTCGTATAGGTTGTGACTTGAATCTTTAAAAATTTATTAAAAAAAAAAAACTTTTTTTTAAAACAAGTTGATGTTTTTTGAACATTTACTGAAATTTAAGAGTGCATACTTAATTTGCGAATATCCCACAAATATGTTTCTAAAATTGATGACCTTGAAAAAAACTTTAACCATTGATTAAAATTCTCTTTTGTGACCAATTTCTGAAACAAGTTGACTTTTTTTTCCACAATTTTTGACCTTTTAAATGGCTGTGCTAAGATCCCGGAGCCGGTAATCCAGGATTTTGTTTCAAAAATCTATAGAAAATTTTGTTTATGATTTGTAAAATGTTTCACATCAGCGGAAAGATCTGTTTATTCTTTGTTCATTACTGAAAACCGCGACGATTGAGGAAATGTCTTCATAGCTTTATTACGTATGCTCTTTTTGCATCGAAGATACAATTTTTACATTTAAAATTTTTCCAATTTAAAAAAAAAGGTGAAAATTTCGCTTGTCTGTTGAAATATATGCAAGTGTTGTTGTATTGTTAAAATTGGAGTTTTTTACCAAATTCAAATTTCGAAACACTGTTTAAAAAGCGAGCTCTTTTTACTTGCTCTATAGGCCAAGTATTGGTTTCGTGTAAATTAAAATTTTGCGGTTGTAGTCAAAACTTACACTACGGTAATCGAGAAGTCCAAAAAAGTGGATGCCGCTTCCGTCGGTCTTTATGTCTGTGCGTCTGTGCACCACTGTAATTTGAGCTAGAGCCTAAACGGTTGGACCGATTTGCTTCAAATTTGGTACAGATCATTTTTATGTGATTCCCTAGACACTAAATTCAAATTTTTGTTCTAATTCATCTAGAACGGATAGCTGCCATAAAAATATTTTGCTTTATTAAAATTTATCGAAAACGGATCTAACGATTTTAATAATATAGAATGAATTTCGTACCTGTAATAATCAAGTCAATTATAAGAAAACTGCGATTCAGGTTTTTCTAAAAAAAAAAATCACATACCTAACGAAATTAGGTATAAGTATTCCACGTTTTTTCAGAAAATGGTCTTATTTTTGGGTTATTCATGTATATCTTTGCAATGGTAAGACCAATTTTGTTATAATTTTTTAATCTAATGCTTCTCAACAGTTTAAACAACAATGCGTTTAAAATTTTTTAAAAACAATTTTTTATAAACAAATAAAAAATTAAACAAAAAATCAATTTTTAGTGTTTTTGGCTCTTTTAATATTTTCTCGTTAAACATCATGAATCCTCAATGTGGAGTTACACACAGTATTTAATCACAAAAGCAAGTTCGTGCGATCAAGTCGTGTATATTTTTTTAAAATTTCAGAAATCGTTTCAAAGTTTTTTGTTGAATAAAATTTTCTAGAGTTTAGTATAGTTTCTGTTAAAAAAATGTCTATGAAAATTCAATTTCATCATGATTACGTGCGTTTTTCGATATGGCACGATTTGCTATGGTGTTATATGTCAATTTGCAGAAGAAGAGTTATTCAGGCTTCCTTGCACACGAAGCTGACTTGAAACTGACGCTGCTATAAACGCCCGATAATTTCCAGCTTCTGTGTTACGACGAATATATGTATGGTTGTTTATTAAAATTAACGGAAGATACACACACAAACTGCTTTTTTGTCATCTCTTGTGTATAGTACCCAGTGGCGTAATGGTAAGTACAAAGGAGGACTGTCATGCCGGAGGTCTGGGTTCGATTTGAAGCCTTGTCCAACTAAAAAAAAACTCGGCTACTGCTTCTTTCGAAGAAGTAATGACAAATCCTCCAAGAGTAAGTCTTGTCATGATAAAGTGCCTCTCACCTTAGCCATTTGAATTCAGCAGAAAATTGTAGGTAGGTACTAAAAACACACACACATAAATGATTGAGAATTTTTGTTAGTCATTAAGACCTGGTTCCCCACGAGTAGGAGCGACACCAAATTTATATAATATTTATTTCACTTTTTCAATAAATATATTACAAAGGAAAACTCTAATACCTTAATTAATTATATTTATCTATCCCTAAAACCAATTATGTAATTATTTTTATTATATTTTACGGGAGTTATTGGTTATTGAAATAATTGTGTTGATATTATGAGATAAGCCTTACAAAGTTTATTAATTAATTAAATAAGTTTGTCTAATCAAGTGTTCAAATGAACGAAAGATAAACATCTTCCAAATGATACAAGATTAAACAATGTATTAATTTATTTGTTGAATTTCAGTTTCATATTTAGGTACATACATATACCTTCCTATAAATATTTTGTTGGTTGCTCAAATGTTTATTGTTTCCAAGAAATATTAAAAATATTATTATTTATTATTCTTATATAAATGTATATATTAATAATTTATTATAACTTGAGCACCTTGGGCTTTCAGCTGAGATTTTACAAAAATGAAGGTATTTAGACTTCTTCTTTTCGCTGGTTTGAAAACTAACACCTTCTCCAAGGAGGGGTAAGGGGGGGGGGGGAGTTGCGACGAGCTGAGTGCAACTCATTTTTTTTAGAAAATTATTTTTAACAATAAATAAAATAAGATGCACTACTGGATCACACACAAATACAAATACTGGTAAACCATGATACTAATATTAACATTGCTAAAACATCTCCTAAAAATTTTTGAATCGCAAAGTAAAGAACGCCGCGGCACGTCTGAATGAAAAAAAAATATGAATTTATTTAAACAAAGTTTCAAACAATCGTTGGAGCGGTTTTCTAAAAAAAAATATTTTTAGGTATATCTATTACATTTTAAGAAAAACAGGTATACCATTTTTAATTTCAAAATATAATTCAAATTCAAATCGATTTAACAAAATTGAAATTTTGTTATCAGAAAGAGTTAGTTCAATAAATAATAACAATTAATACTTTTTAAAAATATTAAGGGAAAAAACTCTGAACCGGGAGATGAATTATTTTCAAATCTTACAACTGCAGTAAGAAGTATTAAGGTTTTACGGTTTATATCGTGGGGTTATTGCGAAGACTCACTAAGTACACTTATGGTCGATTTTAATCTGAGTATGCAAAGTTGTAGGTTTCGATCATATCTACCGATGCTTAAAATCATTAAGTGAATAGATACAACACAAATCAAATTAAACGTCAAAAATGATTTGATTAAGTCCAAAAAGTTCTGATTTTATAGAGGGAAAAGTCATTAAGTTACTTAGCAAGTTTTCGCATTGAAAAAAAAAAAAAAATTAAAAGAAAGCGGCAAAATTCAGAAACTAAAGTAGATACTTAGTGACTTTATGAGGCACTCGATTTATTGACCAAGTGGTAAGCACACCGAACCGCATGATTCCTGGTCACTATAACCGGCCCTTAAGACTTCTTTACTTTCGACTCTTATTTTCGTAAAGTTTTGCTGTTAAAAAAAAAAGAATTGAAAAAACAGAGTTGTTAAACCGATTTTCGGTGTCGCATTCCTGAGTTGTCGAAAACCCGTAACATAGAAGCAGGGAGAAATTCATTAAGGGGAAAGAACGTTATTGGAAAACCCGCAATTTGACGGCAAAAGGGGATGTTGCGAAAAAGGGCCTGCTATAAAAATATGGATTGATGAGTAACCGCAGACAGTGAATCATTTGTCATTATTTTCTGACACCTGCGTGTGTCAAAACAGAAACCAGAACCTGGCAGCTCTGTTGCTATTTATTGTGCAAACCTCTCGTCTGGAAGTAATTGAACAAAAAAACCTCGAATCTGGACATTTGCAAATGGAGTTGGACAGTTATATGCACTTGGCAATCGAAAACGAAAAAAACTGCAGGTCATGTTGTACCGTTTATGGCCAGGATAAACATCATGAAAAATCTGCTAGAAGATCTAGAAAGAAGGAAGGAAGTCAACCCTTATCATGTAAAATAATTAAACTACAGTGATTTTTTAGGATCTAAAAGGTCTGTCAAAAATATTATAACAAAAAGACTAAAACATGAAAACGGCGACAAATAAAATTGCTATACAACTTTGCCATCTGTGATTGCATAGAGCTATGATTATGATGAAAAATGATAATGATACAAACAACTACAAGAGGTCAACCTATTAAAATAACTAAAGAGAGAAACCAGCCTTGTTAGAAAGGATGCCAAGTTCCAACCTGTGAGCAAAGAGAAACAAAGGACCTTTTGAAGCTTCAAGCAAAAGAGATTGCATGGCGGAACCTAGATTTCAAGACAACAACGAACAATATACGGATACATAAAACTGTCTTTAAATAAAAAAACTCGAAGAAAAATCAAAATAATTTATAGCGAATATTTTTCATTTTTTCTTTTACTTACTGTCGGTTTTCCCACTTAACAAGTGTACGATTTGATGAAAAAAATCGTGCAAAAAGTCACTAAGTGCGGAGTTGTTTCCATTTTTAATTTTTTTTATTGTTAAATAAAAAATAAAATAAATAATTCTAATGTATTAGGTAGAAAACACGGTAATAATCTCAAAAAAAAAAAAACAAAGTTTTAAATTAAAAACGCTAATTTAGTATTTTTTAAGGTAGTTGCAATTTTAAAAATTGAATATCTCAAAACAAGTCAAATGTTACTTAATGAGTTTTCGCAATAACTCGACGACATATGTTGTTTGAAATTTAGTCGGTATAGGTAAATAGACTTAAATCTTAACTGTACCGATGGTGCTAAAGTTGTTTTTAATAGAAATTATGCGATAATAATTAATTACGATTAACAAGCCAATCAACTTAAATTTATGGAAATGTAAAACCATTAAACTAAATATGGCTTCGGATGTTTAATACAGATCATCCTCTCCTTGATAAACCATTTTTCGCCACAGCCATTTCACTGCGCGTATTTAAAACTAAAGTTTAATTAATCAAAAAAATTCCATCAATCTTTGACCCCAATAAAAAAGAAGGAATAGCAAAAATACCTAAGTCATTAATTGTACAGCTTCTCTTTACAATTTATAAAAAAAAAATAAAATACTGATAACAACGCATATACGTGGGAAAATCCGTTGTAGTCATTTTATTTCTATTTGGATTTCCCTATAAAGTCATCACTCGGTCAAATAAGTATAAAAGCGAGTGAAATTACTTGAATCTGTACAAACAAATATTTGATCAGTTCAAGAGTGTTTCTTTGAGAAAAATCCAGCTTCTAATATTTCAACAATATAAAAATGGCTGCTTTCAACAAAACTACCTTCTTTCTTTTATTCCTGGCATTGGCAGTGTTCGTTGCTGAAACTGAAGCATCAGTCCGTGTCCCACCATGCGATGGTGTTTGCAGCCGAATCAACCGTGAAAAGGACGCATGTTGCAGAGCCCATGCACACTCCCACCACACTAGCTGCAACGGCGGAATGAGATGTGCGTGAAGTTAATGATAAAATATTTAAAAAAAACTATGGTTGTAGTTTTAAAATTAAAGAAAAATAAAATTGTAGTCTGAATAATAAAACTAATTTTTTTAATGCGGTTTTGGTTAACTGAAGTAGAGAATGCAACAACTTTTGCCCAACCATGCTCTACAGGGCAAGTATTGGTTTCGTGTAAAAGGAGGTTGGAATCAAAACTAACACTACAGTCTGGTACGTCTGTGCTTCCATCGGCCCACTGTAATTTGAGCTAGAGCGTAAACGGTTCACCAATTTGCTTCAAATTTGGTACAAATCATTTTTGTGTTCTCTATGCTGTAAGTATATGGATAGTATTTCGGTGAAAAAAAAAATTACCAAAAATTGTTAACGTTGCTTGCCATAAAACGGTTTTTTATTTTCGATTTCATCGTTAAACGATTAAGATCAAAATGTTATTGAACAGTATGTCCTTTTAAGTCTAAAAGTCACAGATTTTCCAAAATTAAAAAAAAATCAATTTAAACTTCAAATGTAGTTTTCTCAGGGCCAGTTTCACAGTCGACACTTACCGAAATAAGTGGCACTTAAGTCTCCCATATTAGGAATTTAAGCTTAATTTCACAGCTAGCGTAAGTGGAACTTAAGTCACCAACATCGGAGACTTAAGTGCCACTTATTCAGGTAACAGTGAACAGTGATATTGGGAATTAATCTTTCAAATTCCCCACTTAAGTGTCACTTTTCTGAGTGTGAAACTGGCCCTTACAGTCACATTGTTCATTGCAGGTACGAAATTTAATCGAAATCAATGCAGCCGTTTTAGAGCAAATTTGAAAAAAAAAAAACAAAATTTTTGTATGGCAGCTAAAACAAAAATTCGAATTAACCCTCTAGGGAATCACATAAAATTGCTTTTATACCAAATTTGAAGCAAATTAGTGCACCAGTTTAGACACTCTTGCTCAAATTACAGTGGACCACGGAAGCACAGACGGACGAGGCGCACAGATCGATGGACTATATGACGAAATCCAATTTTTTTGACTTCTCGACCATCATAGTGTTAGTTTTGATTACAACTTCGATTTTTTGATGTGTAAACATCTATGCTGGCGGTAGAGTGAAAAAAAAAAACGTGAACGTTCGTGTGCAAAGTTACGTCGTGCAACGTTACGGTGTGCAACGTTACGATCTGCATACTAGGATGGGTGCGTTCAGTGAAAAACATCTTAAGATCCCCTTCAAGCAAAAACAAGTCCGTTTTGGATCCGAGCACGTTGATGTTATTAACCTTGAGTCCCGGCACTCACACAATTTTTTTTTGTACACAAACCGATACTTGGCTTTTGAACGAACTCAAACGTAAAATGTTTGGTGTGACCTTCTAAAACAGCAAAGGGTATTTAAGTAAACCAAGCCTGCCAAACAATATCAACGCAAAATTTAAGACGATTTAGTATGATGTTAAAGCATTTTTTGTATGATGCTAGAGTAAAGAAGGATTTTCCTAATTTTAAATGAACTATCTTTTTAAAAATTTTTGTACCATACTAACTCCATTTATGTCACTTTGGCAATGACAAATCCTTCAAACTCTTAAAAGCACAACGGTATATTAATTTACTGTAAGTGTTGCCGTTGTTTTTTTAATAATTATGTTCTCATTATAAGTCATTTTTTTCTTCTAAAATTGCCCCTACCTCCTAAACGGGGCGATTTAGACCCCCCCACCTATAGTAAAAAATGCTTATTTTTGACCCTTCTACAAGAAACCATTATCAATTTTTGGCGCCCAACTTATCGTACTCTCCCCGAGAAATCAAAAGCGTTTTTGAAAAAAAAAAACAAAAACGGAAAAGCACTAGGAGAAGGCGGTATTCCTTATGAGTATTTCAAAAATGCATCGCCAGCTCTCATTAAAGAGCTGAAACAACTGTACAATATCATTTTTTTCAACTGGAACTATCCCTTCGTCGTTCAAAAAATCCGTAATCTTTCCTATTTATAAGAAAAAGGTGACCCTACCAACGTTGAAAATTATCGTGGAATATATCCGTCATGAACGTTATGGCCAAAATATTTTGTGGTGTCCTCGTAAATAGACTAGAAAAATGGGTTGATGACAACAATATTTTAACTGAATTTCAAGCTGGTTTCAGGAAAAAATACTCAACGGTGCATAAGATATTCGTGTTGACTTCAATAGTCAAAGCCTTCCATGCCAGAAACAAGAAGATTTACGAGTTTTTCGTTGACTTTAAAGCGGCTTTTGAACTTGTGAATAGAAGCGCACTTATGTATAAATTATCTCAACTTGGTATCGCTTCGAAATTTCTAAATGTTATTAAAAATATGTACACCGGTTCAGCAGCAGCTGTTTGGGATGGATCATGTATTTCACAATGGTTTGATATGAATTCTGGTGTGAAACAAGGATGCCCCCTTAGTGCTTTACTGTTTTCATTATTCATCAACGATATTGGACTATATATACCCGGTGGCGTTATTATCGCCAATACTATTGTCAATGTTCTCCGCAAACGATCTTGTTATACTTTCGGAGTCGCAAGAAAACCTACAAATAATGATAAACCGGTTGTCAAATTATTGCCAGACATGGGGTCTTACAATAAATGTCGAAAAATCCAAAACTATGGTTTTCACACGGTCTTCACATAGTCAAATTAGAGAAAGTTAGTCTATTAATGTTATTCACATTGAAACTGTCAAAGAATATACATAAGTATTTAGGAGTAATACTAAACCCAACATTGGATTTCAAAAACCATTTAAGAGAAAAGGCGAATTCATCCCAAAGTTTGATCAACATGACATGGAGGAATATTTTTTCAAATAAGAATGTGTTAACGTCTACAAAGTTCAAAATATTTGAATGTGTTGTCAAAACATCTCTCTTGTATGCTGCTCAGGTTTGGGGTATAGATGAATTTGAAGAAGTGGAAAAACTCCAAGGAAACTTCATAAAAAAACTTTTCAACTTTCCAAGGACAACACCGAACTATGCGCTGTATTTAGAAACAGGCTTACCAAAACTCTTTACCAACACCCTAAAGCTCCAAGCAGACTATATCCTTAAAGTTCTTTCGCACCCAGATACAAGTTTGACCAAACAAATCCTTTTGTATGAAATAAGAAACAAAGATTGGTGGATCATGAAGTGGCAGACTATAGGATGTACTTGTGGAGAAGTTTTGGAGTTCAATTATAACAACCCAGTTCAACTTAAAGAAAACATCTATGTACATGATTATTCAAAAATAGGAAGATTCTGTGAGGGAAAAAATAACAACCGAAGCTCATCAGTCAAATAGTAGAATAATTTACTCGCAGCTTAATTACAATTTATTAAATAATAACCACATTCATGACGCCTTGAGCTATAAAGAAGTATCACTTATATTCAAATCAAGATGTGAACTCCTGCCTTTAAACGGTTCCCCATACAACGGCAAATTTGCACGAAATGTCACTGTTTTAGGCGCGATCAGCTTGAGTCTCGTAAGAAAATAGGTTTAGTACGATACTTAAGGGTGTTTTTTTTAGAGGCATAAAACTTTGAAATGGAATAAAACAATGATGATTTTTTTAAAATGACATAGAATTTACTTTATTCGAAAGATAATCTTCTGACATTATAATTTAAATATATTGTTTCTGGCATATAACCGCCACGGCTGGCTCAGACGTAGTCTAATCTGGAGGTCCAATTTTCAATGACTTTTTGTTGCCGTATATCGGCGATAACGAGGCCAATGTTGTCTTCTAAGTCGTCAATCGTTTCGGGCTTATCGGCGTAGACTAGCGAATTCACATATCACCACAGAAAATAGTCAAACGGCGTTAAATCGCACGATCTTGGAGGCCAATTCACGGGTCCGTAACGTGAAACTATGCGGTTACCAAACGTTTCCTTCAATAAATCAATTGTGGCACGAGCTGTGTGACATGTTGCACCGTCTTGTTGAATAAACCACAGCTCCTGCACATCATGGTTGTTCAATTGATGAACGAAAAAGTCAGAAACGAAAAAGTCAGTAAGCGGGTCACCATTGACTGTAACATTCTGGCCAGCATCGTTTTTAAAGAAGTACGGACCAATTATTCCACCAAACCATAAAGCACACCAAACAGTCAGTTTTTGTGGATGTAACGGTGACTCCAACATACACTTGAGTATTATCATCATTCCGAATACGGTAGTTTTGTTTATTGACGTATCCATTCAATCAAAAATTAGCTTCATCGCTAAACAAAATTCGCTTATGAAAATTGGGATCAACGGCAATCTTGTTTTGGGCCCATTCACGCATTTCGAAAG
This sequence comes from Leucozona laternaria, assembly GCA_932273885.2. Lineage (NCBI taxonomy): Eukaryota > Metazoa > Arthropoda > Insecta > Diptera > Syrphidae > Leucozona > Leucozona laternaria. The sequence goes on along the minus strand of OW026368.1, from coordinate 42,971,705 downwards.
CGTTGTTCAGGCGTCAGTTTATTCATGTTGAAATGCCAAACCAAACTTAAAATAAATCGCTTGACACCTGACAAAATGGCCGCCAGTTAAAATAGTGTTGCCAACATAAACTTCCATACCTCTGAAAAAAACACCCTTTAGTTAAAAAGTGTTTTAAACTAAGAATACTTTAGAAGAGAGCTTTAAAGTTAGTGAATTGTTAACTAGTATCAAGCTAATATCTTAACTTCACGCTGTTAAAAATTTTGCACCATTGTTTGTATTCATTCCTATACTTTTGACATGCGAGAAATAAACGATGTAGCAAAATTTGTACTTTTGCACATTTCTGCTTCTGGGAATTTAAAAAAAATGTTTTCAGAATAGAATAATTTTATTTTTCGTTATTTTTAAAACTACAACCACGTTTTTTTTTTAAAACATTTTATCATTAACTTCACGCACATCTCATTCCGCCGTTGCAGCTTGTGTGGTGAGAGTGTCCATGGGCTCTGCAACATGCGTCCTTTTCACGGTTGATTCGGCTGCAAACACCATCGCATGGTGGGACACGGACTGATGCTTCAGTTTCAGCAACGATCACTGCCAATGCCAGGAATAAAAGAAAGAAGGTAGTTTTGTTGAAAGCAGCCATTTTTATATTGTTGAAATATTAGAAGCTGGATTTTTCTCAAAGAAACACTCTTGAAGTGATCAAATATTTGTTTGTACAGATTAAAACATTTGCACTCGCTTTTATACTTATCTGACCAAGTGTCAGTACAGCGGAATTGAAATTCGAATACAAATTAAATGACTACAACGGATTTTCCCAGGCGTCGTTGTTATCAGTGTATTTTATTTTTATAAAGTGTAAAGAGAAGCTGTACAATTTATGACTCAGGTATTTTTGTTATTCATTCTGTTTTCTATGGGTCAAAGATTGATGGAATGTTGATAACACCTTAGTTTAAAATACGCGCAGTACAATAATATTGACATATGCAATTTATAGAACGTAAAACCTTAATACCTACTGCATTTGACTATCCATAATTTGATTCAAATGTGATAATCGTTTCTTAAGGCTGAATGAAGACAAATAAGTTTACTTAGTTCTCTGAGTAAATGTCTTGAGAAACTTATAACCAATAAAATTCTTATGCATTTAAACACGCATGATATTCTTCCAGCTGAACAATTTAGGTTTAAAAGTTGTCACAGTACAGTTCATCAAGTACATCGGATAACAAAGGATATTAAAAGTGATCTTGCATTAGGTAAAATCACTGGTATGGTTCTATTAGATGTCGAGAAGGCATTTGACACGGTGGTGTGGCATAAAGGCCTGTTACATAAGCTTTTAGTTCTTAATTTTCCCCTTTGTATTGTTTAAATCATTAATTGCTTTTTGTCTGAAAGGTTTTTCAAAGTTTCAGTCAATAATTGCTTCTCCAATTTCAATTTATATGAAATCCTTGCTGGTGAACCACAAGGATTTGTTCTTGGTCCTTTTTTGTATATAATATACACATATGACTTCATATGACTTTGCAAATTGCAAATCAGCTATTTTTGATGATGATACATATTTCTATTCATCAGATTCAGTTGGTTTTAATATCAAAAACAAATTGCAATCTGCGCTGAATATTGTGCAAACAAATTTTAATGATAGGAAAATAAAAATAAATGCTGGGAAGAATTAAGCTGTTTTTTTTTCACAAGAAAAAGAAACATGCTTCAAATTAATGGCATTCCGACAGAGTGGAAATCTAGAGCTAAGTATTTAGGAGTCCACTTAGATAAAACACCTACTTTTGGACTTCATAAAAAAGAAGTATTTAACAAGGTCAACTTGGCTATACAAATTCTATATCCATTTATAAATCGCAAATCAAAACTCAGTGCAGAAAATACATATGCTTATAATATTTATTTAAAGATATATTTCAAAGCATTATGTTATATGGATCACCTGTTTGGGGTAAATAGGTAAATATACAGAGAACCCAAACGGAGTCTCCACATATTGGCCAACATCGAAAAAATTTCATTTAAAATAACTACTTAATCTCAAATTTAGCTATTTAAAAAAAAAAATTAAAATTAAAACAAAAAAAACATTAAACATAAAAACAATACAAAAAAAGGTTAAAGCTTTATATTTATAATTTATTTATTTAAAATATATATTTATTTCTATGATACCTTTTTTATTTATTTCTTACCAATTTATTTATTTATTTTTTTTTGCTATTCTTTGTTATGTACTTATTTATTTTAATTTAATTATTTAACTATTTATTTGTTAATTTATTTATTTATTTATTTACTTATTTATTTATTTGTTACTAGTTTATAAATTTATTTATTTTTTGATTTATTTATTTATTAACTTATTTATTTATTATTATTTAATTTTTCAAATTATGTAGGTACTTACCTTAGTAAGATATCTTTATTTTTTATTTACTTGTAAAGCATAATTGAGATGTAGCACTTTTCGGTGCTTACTAGCCTCCCATTCTCTTCAATCTTGGATAAAATGCTTCTGGCAATTTGAAGAAGGTTTTTCTTGTAGCCTTTCCTTCTATTTATCATTATAATCAAATTGTGATAATTGCTATAAAAATGTTATTTTCTTTCAGAAGTAAAGTAGAGTTATACTAAATCTCTGTAAATTGTGCAAAACAATTTTAAGAAAAAATGTAAACAATAAAGACATACTTCTGCATCATTGTCGAATTTGAAAGTAATTGTTCTTTCAGTTTAGACTATTTTCCGCAAATATTTTTAAAAATTAGTCACACTTATAATTCATTTGAATGAACTGCTTCTGCTTTCAAATTTCTGTTTCGCAAAACCTTTTTTTATATTTTACTATCTGAAGAATGCTGTCTTAACAAATATATCAATGGTAAATTTTGAGAAAATTTGAACTTTACGTGGTCTGGTTGACCGATTGCTCCATTTAAAACACAGGATTTTAATAGGATTCCTAAATCATAATATGGTTAAACTGGACCGACAAAAATTAACCTTCCCGCTTTACCAAAATTTATTTGCTTATTATTTAACAAAATTCACTAAGCAGGCGCGAGTAAAAATGAATGTACCCAAACCACAAAAAATGGGCGCAATTTAATAGCTCTAAGCGAATTAAGTGATTTGCGTGAGTTAATTTTGACTTTACCGAATCCGAATGCAAAGTCAAATACAGCTGCGCAGCTACCCAGGGACACCCAGGGGTCTGCAAGTGTTAAATACACAAATTAATTTATTGTCAATAATATAGGTACATTTTTTAACTTTATTTTGGGAATGATTTTTTTTATTTGTTTCAACATAAAAGGAAAATACAAATATTGGATAGTAGTTTAGAAAATTTCTTTTAAAAAAAACGTTTATTCCTTTCCCTCCAACAGACTTTTCAAAAAGATTACCTATGTATTTTAAGACATCTCACGTGAAACTGTTGCGTACCTTTAATTGCCCGCGTGAAAAACATGATGCATTCCAGCATCACTGGGATTGAAAATTTAAGTAGGATGTCTAGGATCATAATTTTCAAGTTACAAGTTAAAAATGACAGAAATTGACAGCTTGGTATTTTGACAGTTCTAAGATTTCTTATTAAAGGTGTCCTTTTTTTCCAAACATCGGAAGTTGCTTAGAGCCAGTTAAAGCGATCAGGAAACCGCATTAGGAAAAGTTGAAACAGTATGAAATGATTACTTTTTCCTGATAGTCGTTTATAGCGAACAGGGAAATTATATCTGTTGAAAAGCTGCCATTTGCTCTTTTGACATTTGTGATTATTATTTCTTGAAATGAAGGTCGGTCGCAAAATTATAAAAAAATAAATAATATGTCACGTGTAAAAAAAAAGAAATACCTATTGTATTTTGCAACGGCACCGCTGTCTATTTTAAAAAGACTCAAATCAAAACGAGTGCGAAAATTTCAAGTGCATCCACTTTATCGGTTCCGAAAGGAGCACGAAGTAATCTTTTCGCTTATTTGTATTCGATTAAGTTTTTTGAGTATTTAAGAATGAGTCGAGAGCGGTTTTTTCTTATTTTGTCAAAAATTTAAACTGATGTGAAGAAAAAATTGTATGAGTGCCGGGACTCACGGTTAATATGTGTAAACATTAACGTGCGCGGATCCAAAACGGACTTGTTTTTGCTTGAAGGGGATCATAAGATTTTGTTCACTGAACGCACCCATCCTAGTATGCAGATCGTAACGTTGCACACCGTAACGTTGCATGACGTAACGTTGCACACGAACTTTCACGTTTTTTTTCACTCTACCGCCAGCATAGATGTTTACACATCAAAAATATTGCAAGGTGACCACATAAGTGCCACAGAATAACTGGTATTAATTCTGAGACAAGAACTTATAGGTATTCAACTTTCTTTTTAACTGAAAATAATTAAATCACATTGTTCTAGATTTCTGGCTAATGGGGCAAGTTTTGCAAAGCTGTCTTTTTGTTTTTTTTGTTTAATGGGAAAAATCACAGTCATAAAATGTATCATTGTTTCAATTCGGGCCACCAACAAACATTTACAAAATTTTGTAATGCCTGTTCCCAAACGTTTGAGATATTGGGATATTTCTCGTGTTTTCCTCAGCAATTGAAATTTTCCTAACTGCCTCGGCGTATAGTTGATGGAAAACACTTTCCAATGTTTGCCTCTAAAGACAGTTGGGAAGTTTTAAGTTCAACAATAAAAAAATGCTTTTCAATAGTGCTTAGGGCAGTTATCTAGCCCTAAGGTCCAGGAAAACTGAGGTAATTTCGTTGAATGGATTCACTCAAGTGTAATTCATTTTAAATGTCAAAACTCGACGTATTCCCCCCCCAAAAAAAAAACAACAAAGAAATTTTACCTTTATATATTAATTGTGTAGAATAATTAATTTATTATAAATGATTGCAGATGGCTGATACGGGAATATATTTGCACAAACTGAAGCCAAGGGATGACTATGGATTATTTCTTCAAATGGTAACTTGTATTGAGAGTTTTACCTAGTTTTGAGTTAGATTTGACACGACAATAAACACCTACTTTTTACATATACCTACACTAAAACAATTTAACAATAAATTACACCTCTGCATACATGTTTATAAAATACAAGTCTGACAGTTTTTTGACATTTAAAAGAACTCCTTGACGATGTTCACATTCGCCTAGCTCCTTGGACTGTTTCGGACTTTTCCATACCTATGTATATTGTATATCTCCTTCCCACGAAGAGAACGAGATAAAGGTACAGAAAAGTCAAACTAATCGGAAGAGACAGTCAAATGTGAACACCGTCTTTAACATTTAAAGCTTTTAAACCCCTATAAAACAGACTAAAAATCAAAGTATATTTTCAGGTGCAAGTGTTTTCGATGGAAGTCATGCATAGAAAAAAACCATTCACAGCCGCTGGGTTCTTCGAAATGAATTTCAAATTATTCACATCGGTCAGTAAGAGTAAAATACAATTACCAATATTAATTTTGAATATACATTATATAGCGAGTATTTTATTTGTAGATAGTAGCAGCTGTTACAACGTATCTCATCATAATCATTCAGTTCCATTTGGCGAATTTGGAAGTTAATTCAAGTAAAAGCAAAGTGAATCCTAAAACAGATTCATTTAAATAAAAGTTGTTATAAGTTATTCAAGTTTGTGAATTTGGTTCGTGTCTATGGAATGTCAATAATTTTGATGAGAAAGCTTTCTATTGAATTAATGACTTCCGGAAATTATTTAAAACAAAATGTATGGATTTTTTTATTTTTAAAATTTATTGTATTTATTAACGGTTATAATGAATTTTCCATATGAAATGTTAAATTGTAAATAAAATAATTTCTTTTGCTTCTATCATTTATATTTTATAAAATGTCAACAGAAGAAATGGCTAAGTAGGTATTTGTTTTCTGTACAAACGGAGAAACTTGCGATAGAAGAGTATAGGATTAGGCCCCAGTTATAGCTATCATTGAAAACCATCATTGAAAACTTTAATGATTGGTTTTGAGGGAATTAAAAAGCTAAATCAGTGCATATTTTGATGCCAATATGAAAGCGGTGACTTAATTATTAATTTTTGCCAAAAAAAATTTCGTTTTGGCCCAACCATCCACATAAAATGACTTTTATTATTTCAATGAATGAACTACCTTACCAATGATCATTGAAAAATTAAACTTCATTTTATGGCGAAGTTTGGGCCCGAATAAATTTTTTTTTTCACAAAAATTATAATTTAAGCCATCAGCCTTATTTTTGTATCAAAATCATTTCGGACATCACTTCCTAAATGTCTCAAAACCAATCATTAAAGTTTTCAATGATGGTTTTCAATGATAGCTATAACTGGGGCCTTAGTTTCCTGTCAGGGGTGCGGCAACGCCTTTGGTTTAATTTGTTGGGGTCTGCCAATGTTGCATCACGACCGCAAAGAACATCATGTAATGTGTGCCCAGCTTAAAACGTCTTTAAGAACCGAATATTATTCCATATTCTTTAGGTGTGTTCCTTTGGGCTCCAGTATCTACTGCCAAGTACTTCTGGCTGCAGTCAACTACTTCTACTCTGTGGTCGAAGTAGTTGAAAGTAGTTCATTAATCTAGTAACAGAATGTTTCCAAACAAGAAAAAGACATCACCAATCAAAAGAAATTACGTAATAGGTTATTGTTGATGACATTTTTCTAATTTCAAAGTAAAATAAGAAAACAAACAACCAAAATAAATTGATATTGAGTTTATATATTACCTTTCGCAAAATGAAAGCATTCCATTCATCATCTACAGGGAAGTACTAAAAAGTACTTTGCAAGGCCCAATGGAACACGGCTTTTATTGAGGAGCTAATGGCACCTTTGCTCAGATTCAGCAAATAAAGGGTGTTTTTTTTTTTTAGAAATATAGAACTTTGAAATGGAATAAAATAAAGATGATTTTTTTAAATTGACATGAAAATTACTTTATTCGAAAGATAATTTTCTGGCATTATAATTTCAATATGATTTCTGGCATATGACCGCCACGGCTGGCTGGGCATAGTCTAATCTGGAGGTCCAAATTTCGATGAGTTATTTCAACATTTTTGGTCGTATATCGGCAATAACGCGACAAATTTTGTCCTCCATGTGGTCAATCGTTTCGGGTTTCTCGGCTTAGACTAGCGACTTTACAAATCCCCACAGAAAATAGTCAAGTGGCGTTAAATCGCACGATCTTGGGGGCCAATTCACGGGTATGTACCGTGAAACTATGCGGTTACCAAACGTTTCCTTCAATAAATCAATTGTGGCACGAGCTCTGTGGCATGTTGCTCCATCTTGATGAAACCACAACTCCTGCACATCATGGTTGTTCAATTGATGAACGAAAAAGTCAGTAATCATGGCTCTATAGCGGTCACCATTGACTGTAACGTTTTTAAAGAAGTACGGACCAAATATTCCACCAAACCATAAAGCACACCAAACAGTCAGTTTTTGTGTATGTAACGGTGTATCAACATACACTTGAGGATTATCATCACTCCAAATACGGCAGTTTTATTTATTGACGTATTGAATCAACGGCAATCTTGTTTTGGGCCCATTTTGGCACAATTTGGAAGCGTTGTTCAAGCGTCAGTCTATTTATGTTGAAATGCCAAACCAATCTTAAAATAAATCATTTGACAGCTGACAAAATGGCCGCCATTTATGTACATCAACCAGAGAGAAGAAAGAATTTCAAGTTTTGCCATACAACAATTTATTTATTTTTCTTAAATTTTCTCGAAAACGGCCTTGCAGATTTTGATTACATTTTAAACCTGTGATGGCCCAAGTGATTGTAAGAAAACTGCGTTTCAGGTTTTTGTCAAATAAAAAAATCATACAAAAAATAGTCATTCCACTTTTTTTTTAGAAAATGGTGTTATTTTTTATTTTTTCGCGTATATTTTTTCAATGGCTGGACCGATTTTGTTTTCATTTTGCAATATGTTGACAATAGTTCAAATAAAACAATATTTGAAATTGTTGAAAAAATATTTCTTAAAGAAATAAAAATCAACCAAAAAACCATTTTTTAACATTTTTTTCGATAAAAATGTCATAATATTATTGAACCATCAAAATGCATTTTCAATAGATGTGTGGCTGCATTATATTTAGTTGTTAACTTAAGGGTCTTTTGAACTTTGACAGTTAATAGCGGCCATATTGTTGAAGCTACATCTATCAAATTGGTTGTCATTTATTCAGTTTGTTTTTCCAAATCACCATGGATGGATAAATCATTCAACAAAACGTGGAAATGATAAAATTGTTATATCAAAATGTGTGTTCTGTTCGGGAAATGTTTCGCGCGCTTCACCCATATTTTACGGTCAGCATAGTCCGAGAGGACTATTCGTAGTGTGGTGGATAAATTGAAGTGCACTGATGGTTCAGTAAACGATCAACCAACACACGTACGTCGACGAAACGCAAGATCTGCCGAAAACATCGCTGCTGTATGTAAGAGAATCACAGGCAGTCGATTTCACGTCACTCACAAGAACTCGGCCTGTGGCAGACCACAACTTGGCGAATTTTGCGTCGTGACTTGAGTATGCACCCGTACAAAATTCAACTGACCAAGGAGCTGAAGGTTAACCACCATAAACAACGATGTGTGTTCGCTGTATGGGTTCTATAGCAGTTGGAAACTGACCTTAATTTTAATCGAAGAATCATCTTCAGCAATAAGGCCCATTTCTGGGTGAATGGGTACGTCAACAATCAAAATTGTGGAATTTGGGACAATACCAATCCACATGAGATCTAAGAGCGTTCAATGCATCCTGAAAAAGTCACTGTTTGGTGTGGATTTTGATCTGGGGGCCTCATCGGTCCATATTTCTTTGAGAACGACGTTGGCCAGGCTGTCACCATCAACGGCTTGGTCGATGATTACCAAATTCTTTGGGCCGGAATGGGACGATATCTGGCTTCAACAGGACGGCGGCGCTACGTGCCACACAGCTCAGCCACCAAGATCGTGCGATTTGTTTTATTTAAATTTAATGATATGAAGCGCTTTATGAAAGACCCTCTACAAAAGCAAGTTCGTGCGATCCAGTCGGGCATAGTATTTCTTACATTGGTGAAATTGATATATTTTGGTGGTGCTGATATAATTTAGAATGTTAAATGTTTATGAAATTTGTCATAAATGGTATTATAATAATAGTAGTTATCATTCAACATTTTTTTTTTTTTGCTAATATTGATTTAATGAGCGTGTGACAACATCGCGCAAACGAAAGTGTAATATTTTATTTAAATAACTTATCTTCTATCTCATTTCAGTCAATGAGTCGATTAAGATTCGTGAAACGCTTACTTACCTACAACTATTTATTAAAAAGTAAGTACCATTCAAAATAATTTTGAACAGCAAAATGTCTCCCAATTATTATTGTAAATATATATGTCTTGCCTTGCAGGAAAGAAATTAAAGCTATCCCTCTTAAGTAGGCTAAGCTTATTAGTATCCAATGTTGTTCTCAATTTAAAAAAAAAATAAAAAACAAATAATGCAGATGAACGTGATCGCTGACATGTTTACATTACTTCAACCACAAAACACTAACTCTAATGACAGTTAAGAGCAATATGTGCTAGTGTCTGTCTCTTTAGACGAACTCATTAGTATCTCTTTGTTTGGAATGTTCCATTGGTGGTCGTAACAAAACAACTTTCCACCTAAGTAAACAACCGAGGCAAACCCACAAAACCCACCTTCAACTGTTCATACATATATAGAGATAATCTTGTGCAACATCAAAATCGTGGCAGTTGTCTTGTCTGTCTCTCTATTTATAGCCCCCAGTAAACCGGCTAAACGGCTTAATACTGCAATGTTTTGAACTCTCAGTTCGGTCTTCGCGGCTTTGGTGTTGTTGTTGATGCGTGCGTAAACCGATTGCCTGACTAAATGTCTATATCTAGATATAGCAATGTATGTAGGTATATACATACAATACACAAATAGGTTCAAAAAGTATAACTCTACGTTCAACGTTTTACACTTATTTACTTAGTATCTGACATTATATATTTTTTTGTTGTTGTTGTTGCAATTTTACAAAAAAAAACCGCTTATTGACGAAAGGAGCAAGTTCGCAGATTATTTCTGAATGTGTCGTTATATTTATATTATAAAAAAAGAATTAAAATAACAAAAATAAAATAAAATATATTCTTGTATATAAAGGAATGCTATTAAATGAAGCTTCTGCATAAATAAAGGATTTGTTTTGTTAATTTAAACACAGATACTTGTTTCTCGTCTTGAATCTTGATATTAATTAACTGATAAGAGTAACCAGACTGACATAGCAAAAAAATAAATGGAAATACACGTTTTTGTATAAGTGTATCTTTAAGTTTGATGGACCTGAAGGGGGAAAGAAAAATGCAGGAAAAAATTACGGGAAAAAAAACCAGCGACGCAACATTTTATAGAAAAATTTAAATTGTACTATACGAGTATAGGTGACCCAAATAAAGCCCACCTTCTTGTTTTTCTTCAATAACTTTCACGGTTATTGAAATCATGTAGTGATATAAATATATAATAAACATTAGTAATATTAAATATATAAAATTAATATTTATTTTTTTTAAATCAATTATACAACACATTTTTGAGCATTTTGAAAACCCCTGCCTTGAGGAGCCTTATTAAGAACACGTGGACTTCATATGGCCTAATTTTGATCAATTACTTTGGTTTTCCTGAGAGAAAAATTTTGTTTTATCAAAAAATAAATAAAACAACTAAGTTAACAAGATAACAAACAGCATTCTTGTTCAAAAGACATTTTACAATATACTCAAATAAAGGGTGGTTTTTTAAGAGGTTTAGAACTTTAAAAAAAAAAAAAACACAAAAAATTCGAAAAAATGAATGAAATACTTATTTGAATCGATAGTTTGAACCTTGCAATTTAATGTTTAAAGATAATTTCATGCAAATGTTGACCGCGGCTGCGTCTCAGGTAGCCCATCCGCTGAGTCCAATTTTGGCATACTCTTTCACACATATCGGCCGGTATCTCACGAATGAATGCATGGATGTTGGCTTCCAGTGCGTCAATCGAAGCGGGCTTGTCCCTATAGACATTAACCTTGACATACCCCCACAAAAAATAATCTAATGGTGTCAAATCGCACGATCTAGGCGGCCAATTGACCGGCCCGAAACGTGAAATTAACTGTTCACCAAACTCGCCTCGCAATTGCGCCATTGTTTCAAGTGCTGTGTGGCATGTGGCACCGTCTTGTTGAAACCACATATCATGCAAGTCAAGAACTTCCATTTTGGGCAAAAAAAAGTTTGTTATCAAAGCTCGGTAGCGTTCACCATTGACAGTAACGCTGCGATTCGCATCATCTTTGAAGAAATAGGCCCAATAATGCCGCCGGCCCATAAACCGCACCAAACAGTGGGTTTTTCGGGATGCATTGGTAGCTGTTGCAATGCTTCTGGCTGATCTTCACTCCAAATGCGGCAATTTTGCTTATTTACGTACCCATTCAACCAAAAATGAGCCTCATCGCTGAACACAAGCAGCGCGCGATGAACATTTCGAACCGAGCACGAATTTTGATAGTAAAATTCAATAATTTGCAAGCGTTGTTCATTTGTAAGACGATCCATGGTTAAATTGCAAACCAAACTGAAGCTGTTTGACAGTGACACAAGGTACTAAACACACGTCAGCTGTCAAAACCAGTGTTGCCAAAACCAAACCAGCTTAAAAATCACCCGTTATTTAAAATTTGCCTTCAGTAAATAACGTAACAATTAGTACAGGGTGTTTTTTTTTTTTTGGACGTGTGGTTTTCAATCTGGCAATACTTTTTTCGGAGTTGGTCTTTTTGACAGCTGACACCTGATTTGTGCTCAGTTTGGTTTGCCATTTCATAATAAATAGATTTACTTCTGAACAACGCATGCAAATTGGCTCGAAACGTGATCTTTCAGCGATGAAGCTCATTTTTGGTTGAATGGCTACGTCAATAAACAAAACTACCGCATTGGGAGTGTAGATAATCCTCAAACCATTGTTGAGACGCCGTTACATCCTCAAAAAGTCACTGTTTGGTATGCTCTATGGGCAGAGGGAATCATTGGTCCAAAAATGAAGCCGGCCATAATGTTACAGTCAATGGGGAACGCTATCGAGCCATGATTAATGACTTTTTCTGTGTCTGAGTTGGAGGATGTTAATCTGGACGACCTTTGGTTCCAACAAGACGGCTCTACATACCATAAAGACAACGAAACAATCAGTTTATCTCGCGTCGTGGGCCTGTGGATGGCGTGGCCTGCAAGATCGTGCGATTTAACAGCGCTGGACTATTTTTTTGTGCGGTTATGTGAAGTCGCTTGTCTTCGCAGATAAGGCCGAGACGATCGACGCCTTGCAAGAGAATATTCGGCTCGTTATTGCTGACATACCGCCCCAATTGCTGCAAAAAGTGGTCGAAAATTGGGCCTGTCGGCTGGAATTTATTCGAGCCAGCTGCGGCGGCCACTTGCCCGAAATAATTTTTAAAACATAATGGCAAACCCTGATCTTTATAATAAAGTTAAATTCTTGGCCATTACATTCAATAATATGCGTTTATTTCTTCTTTAAAACCACACGTCTAAAAAAAACACCATTTATGTACGACTGGATCGCACGAACTTGCTCTTATACAACAAAAACTTGATGTAGCCACACATCGAAGATGCATGATGTTATGAGCAAATATTTAAAGATTCAAAATTGCTCAAAAATTGATTTGTTATTTAGAAACAAAATGCAAAATTGTTTTAACTATTGAGAAATACCAGCTTGCAAAATAATAGCAAAATCAGTCCAACCATCATGAAGATATGCTTGAATATCCCAAAAACAAGACCATTTTCTCAAAAAACGTGGAATATGTATATGTATATTTTTACTAACACCTAAAATGGAATAGTTATGGAATAACTTTGGGCGTTACCAGGTTCAAAGTTTAATAAAAATCGGAAGAGCCTTTTTCGAGAACAAACATTTGTATGGCCGTTCTAGATGAAGTTAATCAAAAATTCAATTTTTGCTCTAGGGAATCAGATAAAAATGGTTTGTATCAAATTTTAAGAAAATCGATCTACTTGCTTAATGCTTAGGCTCTATAGCTGAAATTACAGTTAACGCCCAGATGAAACACACGTTTTCGAACTTCTCGTAGCTTCTTCTCGATTTTTTGTTTGTACCTGTAACCAATACCTGCAATATATAGAGAAGGTTAAAAGTCCTTTATTCTTTATTTAAGTGAACTTAAAAATTAAATGTGTATCATGGTTCTGTTCAAATTTTAAATTTATTTCATTTGCATCACGAAATTCAATTAAATCCATCCTATTTTTACGAAAAATTATAATCAATGAATTTGCTTCGCGCCACCTTTATTTCTGTTTAAACAGATGTTCATCCCAAGTTGAATTTTGCTATCAAAAAATAATAACATTTGTTATTAAAATCAATTGCATGTTCGTTTTTTTATGGGCCTTTAAAAATTGTGATCAAAAGGACAAAAGGTGAAATAATAGAGAATGATTATTTATATTAAAATATTAATGGATGATATTTGTTTGTAAAAGTGACGCCGATGACGGGATTGACAAGCGATGAGAATGGCCATTTAGACTTTTTCTTTGTCTTGTATAGTATATTCCACTAAAAATTTCTAATTATCAATTTCTTCATAGATTCATATCGCAAGTACCAATACTATACTAATCCGAGACTAATCAAATCAGTATCAACTCATTTCTTCACACAAGTTCTAAGATCTAATCCTGTCAGATTTAGGTACCGAGATAAAGTCAAAACCTAGAAATCAACAGTCTTGCGGGGTTAACATCTGATTGACGACACTGATCAATGCCATTGTTTTTTTTTTTTAAAGCTGATAAGTGTGTTTTTGTTAATTTTATAGGTTGTTCTATTTTCAATTTTTATTTTTAATTTTGGGTATTCTTTAATAATAATTGTCTTTTGTGTGAAGCAAATGACAATTGATCATTACTTTGTGATTTATGGCAAGTGATTCGATGCAGATATTGGTGGCGCCGGCCGGGATCTTAGCACAATATAGGTGGAATATTTGTATAAAAAAGTATACCATCTGGTCAGTGATTGCTGAAAACACGTGAAATAGTTTCAAAAATTCGTCAGCTATAGAACATTTTTAAGCTACCTATTGTTAAAGTTTTTCAAGGTCACTGGTGATTTTTAATCCCTCATTTGAGGGATATTTGCAAAGGACGAGACTAGAGACATGCCAATTTATAACAGTTATACCAGTTTTTCGTCATTAAAAGTTGGCGTGCTTTAACGCACTTCGCAGGACTTGAAAAAAAAACTCTGGGTGCCTGAAGTATGCCCACCGGCGGAGGGCCCTGATGGCCCTGCGGGGCCGCATAAACAGTACTTTTATAAACCGAAACTGTTATACTTGGCATGTCTAGAGTTAATTCCATTTGCAAGAGGATTATACCATCTGAAAGGTCTTAGTGGCCTCATAAAAAGTCAACTGATTTCACATATTTGTCGGCCATACTGTTTATTTTAAAGAATTAAAACGGGTGTTTTTTTTTTAAAGGTATAGAACTTTAAGTTGGCAACACTATTTTAAATTTCGGCCATTTTGTCAGCTTTCAAGTGATTTATTTGTAGTTTGATTTGGCATTTCAACATGAATAGACTCAAGCCTGAACAACGCTTCCAAATTGTGCCCAAATGGGCCCAAAACAAGATTGCCGTTGATCCCAATTTTCATAAGCGAATTTTGTTTAGCGATGAAGCTCCCTTTTGGTTGAATGGATACGTCAATAAACAAAACTGCCGTATTTGGAGTGATGATATTGTTCAAGTGTGTGTTGAAACAACGTTACATCCACAAAAACTGACTCTTTGGTGTGCTTTATGGTTTGGTCGAATAATTGGTCCGTACTTCTTTAAAAACGTTACAGACAATGGTGACCGCTATATAGAGTCATCATTACTGACTTTTTCGTTCATAAATTAAACAACCATGATGTGCAGGAGCTGTGGTTTCAACAAGACGGCGCAACATGTCACACAGCTCGTGCTACAAATGATTTATTGAAGGAAACGTTTGGTGACCGCGTAGTTTCACGTTATACGGACCCGTGAATTGGCCTCCAAGATCGTGCAATTTAACGCCGCTTGACCATTTTCTGTGGGGATATATGAAGTCGCTAGTCTACGCCGATAAGCCTGAAACGATTGGACACTTGGAGGATAAAATTCGCTGCGTTATTGCCGATATACGGTCACAAATATTGGAAGAAGTCATCGAAAATTTTACCTCCAGATTAGACTACGTCCGAGCTAGCCGTGGTGGTCATATGCCAGAAATCATATTTAAATTATAATGCCAAAAAATTATCTTTCGAATAAAGTAAATTTCGATTTCACTTTAAAAAAATCATCTTTGTTTTATTCCATTTCAAAGTTTTATACCTCTAAAAAAAAAACACACTTTAATATTAAAGAATTTATTCAAGGCCACATTATAGGTTAACAATCTATTCGATATTCAAAAAAAAAACTACGAACGGAAACTACGCACAATTACTAATTTAAGTATTTAAATTTACTCATGCTGTAAAACCACAGTGTGATCTTAGATATGATCAAGTTCATATGTGCAACATAGCTGTGCCCTCTTTTTTCTATTTTACCACAAACAACAATTTAAAAAAATAAATTAATTTTATATTTGTTAGCAAATTAGTTATTTCTCTATATTAGTTTTTTAATACATGTAACTACCCAAGGCTTAGCTAAGTCGTCTAAAAGACCTTCTTAAATTAAATGTAGGTGCGGAATTGTTATTGATGACAAATTTGGAACTAAAAAACGATGAAATTGGAATATTTGTTTATAAAATTTGGACTTTATCAATATTACAATATTTTATTAATGAAAATCTGTTCCTTAACTGGCCTTACTTCCCTTGCTTCTAGTAACATACATCCATCCCTACTTACAGAAATACAGTATTAACAGAACATCAATTGCGTCTTGATCATCAATATATTTTCTATCTATAAATAGAAAAATTTGATTGAAATCTTGATATCTATTTTTTTTTTTTGAATACGCACAACCTGTCTTTACAACTACAAATTAATTTTAATATGAGTGTTATGATAGGTAAACTATACTTACACACGTGCTGCGAAAATAATATTGTTGTTTTGTTCGAATAATATCTACAAAAAAAAAAAAAAAACCAAAACAATATTATGAATCTCATGGCTTCATTATTTAATTAATTTATCAATAAGAATACAAGACTCTCTCAAACATGACTCACATTTTGATCGCTCCGTAAGAAAGAGAATTGATCTTACAACAACTTTCCCTTTGAATTTAAGAGAAGCTTACATTGGAACTCCATACATCATTCCAATCCCCTCTTAAATAACATACAGCTATCCAAAATCCAACTCTGAATGGAGCGTGAGTTACACGCAGGTCCGCAGTAATTTGTGTGGAGGCCTCAGTAGCCTTAGGGCAACTTGTTCTTTCTAAATAAATATTTATAAGGCAGGAATGGGTTTCGTGTAGAACCACCATTTCAAGGTTGTAAGCAAAACTAACACTTCGATGATCGAGAAGTACAAAAACGTGGGATTTTTTCCGTCATACAGTCTGTCGGTCTGTGCTGGAACCTAAAATAGTAGACCGATTACCTTCAAATTTGGTACAGAGTATTTTAATGTGATTGTCTAAGTGGGGAAATTCGAATTTTCGTTTTAGATCATCTAGAACGGGAACTTTCTATGTGTTTTTTTTTCAAATGTTCTCAAAAACGGCTTTAACGATTTTGATTAAACTTCGTAGCCATAATAAATAAAATAAGAAAATAAAAAAAAAATCACATAATAGAAATAGAAACTACATTTTTGAGAAAATGTCTTATTTTTGGGTTTAGGTAGGTAAAAGGTAGGTAAAATGGCGGTTCTAAGAACAACTGTTCGAAGAACCCAATTATCGCTGTTATATGGGCAGTTTTGGTACCATAACTCGTTTGACCTGATTTGTTTGTTGATATAGGGGTAGTGTTGGTAATCAAAACAGAGTTGCTTAGGGGACTAGGTTATGGTCTTTTCCCGCATCCCTAAAAAAACACTAAGCTCACAACCTGTGTGCTTGGTGGTTCCGGTAGGGTTGAGATCCGACCATATAAACCTTCACCAGATCTACTCGTGGCTGAGCCTGTTCCAAGTACCGTAATACCTACTAGTTATATGTCAATGATTGTGATTGTCCGAAAAGTTTAATTACGAATTAGTTGATTGATAGGGACTAGGTTTTGGTCTGTGCCGCAATCTCAAGGGAATGTTAAGCTCACACTGTGTGCTAGGTAGTTCCATTGGGGTTGAAACCCGGCCTACTTGTGGTTGGGATTTTTCAAAGTCAAGGCAAAACTGACTTCCGATCCACCGAATCTCGGTAGACCATTGCTAGTCCTTACACTTCGAATGCAAGAGTTGAGGAGAAGATATTGTTTGGTATTTTAGATTCATATGGAGCTGTTTAGGAAAGAGAGATAAAATCGTTTATCCTTTTGTTCTACAGCACGTTTATTTAATCGAGAAAAGGGCTTCCAAATGCCAGGAAGCTAGACTTGGCCAGGGCTGGGAAGTTACAGAGATAGTGTTGGATTTTTATTTTATGGTTTATTCTCGTATATATTTTTGATGGTTGAACCGATTTTGTTGTAATTTTTAAAACTGGTGCTTCTCAATAATGCAAAACATATTGCATATTTTTTAACAACAAACAAAATAAATTTTTTTAAGAATTTTCGACTCTTTCGATATTTTCTCGTTCAAGATATCAAAACATCATGTATCTTCAATGTGTGGCTTCATCACAGTTGTTAACCACAAGAGCTGCGACAACTTACTTTTGTTTTGCTCATCACAATAACCTACGCCTTTTCTGCCTCCAACACTACAATCTCTCTACCAGTCTCGAACCTGCAAAGGCCACAGAAACGTTGGGTAGATTTATTAAAGTTGTTTTTGTTACCCAGTTAGCATACAAAGTTAATCCGTCACTGAACATAGTCGGGCCCACCAGCTACCATGATCACTCCCAACCTATGCCAATGGAGATCAGTTCAAATTCGAACCGCACGCAAGTGAGAAGTTAGACGACACACGCTTCTTCGGGAGTGACAGATCACATTAAATAAATTCTATTGTTAATTTTATTCTTTCTTTTTTTTTAAATTTGACTTAATCTTAGTTTTACAATACCAAAAACCTGTTGTCTCCAGTTTTACCTGCTCAAAGTGAACCAAAAATAAAAAAAAAAAAAATTAAATTCTGTCCCTGAGCTTTCGAAATTGAAGGTGTTAAAAATTATATTCCCTCAGTTTTTGTCTCGGAAGAAGAGAACAAAAAATAAAAAAAGTGATTTCTTTGGGTGCCAGAATGATCAATCTAGTGCAAGCCAGATCGACGACGACGACGACGAGCTCTCGATTTGTAGTTTCGCCCCCACCTACACCCTGCTAAGTGCGAAGAAGAAGTGATAAGCCCATCCGGGAGGCGTTTTGTGATAAGAAAACAAAAGTGAATTTTTTATCTTCTCGACAAAAATAATAAAAATTACTTCTATAGTTTGCGGAGTTATTTGCAGATTAGGTACCTACTCCTAAATCTCTGCGGAAATTATACAACACCATCATCATCTCCTCATCACACATAATGAATATCCATCTTGTTAGGTTAACGATCGCTTGTTGGTCTCTGTTGACCTTATGCGTTGCAGTACGTTGTAGCCCGGTTTATCCAAGTAAGTAGTACCGTTTTGTTTTTTTTTTTTTTTTGTACTAGGTTGATGTTGTTGTTGTTGTATGAATACCATCAGCAATAACTAACAACAACTGTTATCGATAGAAAACCGGAGACAAATATCTTCTTCTTCTTCTTCTTCGTTTCCCCTTGTGTCAAATTTATTACGCCGCCACCACACCACCGCGCCACGGTTTTGAGTCTTCTCTCTGCCCAGCTGGATTACCGATTAGTTTTTTTTTTTTTTTTGCATTTTGGCCAAAGTGTAAGTAGTAGATATTGTTATTGCAATGCCGCTGTCGACAGTGTATACCTACATAAGTAGTAAATTTATGCAGTTAAACTGGTTTAGCACGATCACTTATGCGCATATATGTACCTAACTATATCTAAGAGAAAAACAAAAAACTGCGATGGGAACGCTCGCCTCGTCTCGCTAACGGAAACGGGGACATAAAGTTAAAAATTCAATAAAAATATATGAAATGCTGCCAATTCCGGACTTTAAGCTGTTTTCTATTTGGCTAGAGTTATAGGTGCCTGATTCGATAGGTATACCTACCTACATAATGTCATAAATTAGCCAAAATAATAATGGCTGATGCGAAAAATAACCTAACTGCACATAATTTGACGTCTTCTGATCGCGTGGTAACAGTGAATAACTCCACTAAGGTAGGTATACCTACCTACTTGTCTAGAAACAATATACCTACCTACCTCATTTCTCGTTCGAGAGAGTTTACCATGATAGGCAACAGTTGTTGTATTGTTATATAGGTATCGGAGTTCATCAGGGCGGATGTGAATGTACCGTGATATTATTAAGGCTATGGACGGAGAATGTGCCGGTAGAAATGATGATGAAAAGCTAAAGATAGATTGATGGGAATTGTTACAGATTACCTAAATGTATTACATTTTTTTTTTTTTTGCTTATTTTCGCCGTTTTAACGGTAAGGTTTAATGTGAATAAATTAGGAATACCGTTTGCGGAAGATAGTATAGACCAACATACAATATTTATGAGACATCGGTAGGTATAACGAGATTAGTAACGTATCTATCTCGGTAGACTGTCTTTTACTGTAGCACCGGGGCTTATTTAAGTTTAAATCTATACAGAAATAGAACAATGAGCTAATTAAGTCTCAAACAAAGATTCTATTTTAATTTTAAGAATTGAAATTCTATTTTGTTGATTAGGTAGGTATACGAGTCTTAGGTATAGGTTTTTAAATCAGTTAACCATTGATGATTAAGATCGTTGATGATTAACTGTTTGTTTAATCATTTTTAACGGGTGATTTTTTAGCTGGTTTGGTTTTGGCAACACTGGTTTTGACAGCTGACGTGTGTTTAGTACCTTGTGTCACTGTCAAACAGGTTCAGTTTGGTTTGCAATTTAACCATGGATCGTCTTACAAATGAACAACGCTTGCAAATTATTGAATTTTACTATCAAAATTCGTGCTCGGTTCGAAATGTTCATCGCGCGCTGCTTCCATTTTATGATCGGCATTCTCGACCTTCTGAGCAGTCTATTCGGAAGATTGTGACCAAATTTCGCACCAAATTTACTTTGTTGGACATTAAACCACCAACACGTTTACGTATTGTGCGTAGTGAAGAAAATATTGCGGCCGTATCAGCTAGTGTGACAGAAGACCGCGAAATGTCGATTCGGCGCCGTTCCCAGCAGTTAGGCCTTTGTTACAGCACTACGTGGAAAATTTTGCGGAAGGATTTGGGCGTAAAGCCTTTTAAGATACAGCTGGTGCAAGAACTAAAGCCAGCCGACCTACCACAACGCCGAATTTTTGGTGAATGGGCTCTTGGAAAGCTGGCCGAGGATCCGCTTTTTTATCGAAAAATTGTGTTCAGCGATGAGGCTCATTTTTGGTTGAATGGGTACGTAAATAAGCAAAATTGCCGCATTTGGAGTGAAGATCAGCCAGAAGCATTGCAACAGCTACCAATGCATCCCGAAAAAGCCACTGTTTGGTGCGGTTTATGGGCCGGCGGCATTATTGGGCCTATTTCTTCAAAGATGATGCGAATCGCAGCGTTACTGTCAATGGTGAACGCTACCGAGCGATGATAACAAACTTTTTTTTGCCCGAAATGGAAGTTCTTGACTTGCATGATATGTGGTTTCAACAAGACGGTGCCACATGCCACACAGCACGCGAAACAATGGCGCAATTGCGAGGCGAGTTTGGTGAACAGTTAATTTCACGTTTCGGGCCGGTCAATTGGCCGCCTAGATCGTGCGATTTGACACCATTAGATTATTTTTTGTGGGGGTATGTTAAGGCTAATGTCTATAGGGACAAGCCCGCTTCGATTGACGCACTGGAAGCCAACATCCATGCATTCATTCGTGAGATACCGGCCGATATGTGTGAAAGAGTATGCCAAAATTGGACTCAGCGGATGGGCTACCTGAGACGCAGCCGCGGTCAACATTTGCATGAAATTATCTTTAAACATTAAATTGCAAGGTTCAAACTATCGATTCAAATAAATATTTCATTCATTTTTTCGAATTTTTTGTGTTTTTTTTTTAAAAAAAAGTTCTAAGCCTCTTAAAAAATCACCCTTTATAAGCCCTTGACTCTTGAGTGACTGGTAGGTAGTGAAGCGCGGGAATGGAAAGAAAAAGTTAAAATGATTTTAATTAAAAATTAAAGCGCGTAATTACCTATTAACTGGATTAAATAAAACTTGTTGTTTTAGTAAGTTGGATCTATGCAGTTGACCATCTGTAGTTATTTAGGTATATACCTAGGTATAGGTATATAATTTCGAGGTGAAGTCCATGAAAGATAAGTTGTTAATGGTTGAGTTAGTTTTATTTGTATATTTAAATTGTGACTCAATTTAATTAATTTGTTATGTATTTTTAATTGGTAGATGCATATTGTGCTGGTTATTTTCATGGCCAGCTTTAAGTCTCAAAACTTAACATACTATAGGTAGGTATGTATATGGCCTAAAATTTTATTGACCTTGAAATTAAATGGTAATATTTTTAATGTTTCATTTTTGATCTTTGCTTATTCAGTGAAAAAATCACTTTTTTTTTCGATTGATTTTGAATAACCCGAAAATATCCAAAGCAGAAATGAGTGAAGTTTAAAGAGAAGCAATTATTAAATATAGATACTCTTCCAACAGAGACTGACATGACTGAGATATTTCTGACGATTGTTGTCAAATCAAAATTTTAGAGAGGACTATAGAAGATGCGATAATAAGCTCATATGACAATATGTTTTGATGTCTTGGGGTCAGGGCCGTAGCCAGCATTTAGTTTCGAAGGGGGGCTGGCTTCCAATTAAAGTCTTGCGAACAATTCTTTGAACAAAAAATAAAAACTATACATATATACCTATTCCAATTCATAGAATTTTATTAGTTTTTAAATAAATGTATGTTAAGTTCATAACGTACATATTAAAATTATTTTTGTATACACATTTTTTTGCAGCAAAAAAGTCTGATTTTTTTTTATATGAGAATATCCGAATGAACAAGTGCGTTTAGTCTTGCATTGCTCATATCGCTTCAGGACACTGTTTTAATCGTTGAACCATGAGCAAGAAGTTAATACCTCTTAAGTAAATTTTGTCACATATATTAATCAATTTCAAAACTTCGGTAGAAGGATCACTCGGCGATATATTTGCTTTTTTGTTTTTCTCTCTGGTGTGGTTTTTTATGATATTTTAGAGAGATATTTTGCAATTGATGGCTTGCAAAATGTACATACCAAGCGTTTGGATACTATTTTCTAATCCTGCTTTGAACTCCACTTAAGTGATTTGCTGTATTTGCAGCTCCATCATAGCCTTGGCAAATAAAATAATTGCTCATATATCAAGATGTAGTTCTTCAAATCGCTGCAGTATGGTTTTGGTCAGGTTTCTAGAAGTTTGGTCATCAACGAGAACAAAACCGTCAAAATTCCCGAAGCATATACAACTTTTTAGGTCCGTTAACCATTAAACAGCCGACATATCGAAGGTATATGGAAAGTTGTTCAGTGCAGCGCCTTCAGAAACACCCTTTGTTTCGCCAGCGAGGACGCCGTTGAAACTACTTGAATGTAACGGGTGATTTTTTAAGAGGTTTAGAACTTTAAAAAAAAAAAACACAAAAAATTCGAAAAAATGAATGAAATATTTATTTGAATCGATAGTTTGAACCTTGCAATTTAATGTTTAAAGATAATTTCATGCAAATGTTGACCGCGGCTGCGTCTCAGGTAGCCCATCCGCTGAGTCCAATTTTGGCATACTCTTTCACACATATCGGCCGGTATCTCACGAATGAATGCATGGATGTTGGCTTCCAGTGCGTCAATCGAAGCGGGCTTGTCCCTATAGACATTAACCTTGACATACCCCCACAAAAAATAATCTAATGGTGTCAAATCGCACGATCTAGGCGGCCAATTGACCGGCCCGAAACGTGAAATTAACTGTTCACCAAACTCGCCTCGCAATTGCGCCATTGTTTCAAGTGCTGTGTGGCATGTGGCACCGTCTTGTTGAAACCACATATCATGCAAGTCAAGAACTTCCATTTTGGGCAAAAAAAAGTTTGTTATCATCGCTCGGTAGCGTTCACCATTGACAGTAACGCTGCGATTCGCATCATCTTTGAAGAAATAGGCCCAATAATGCCGCCGGCCCATAAACCGCACCAAACAGTGGCTTTTTCGGGATGCATTGGTAGCTGTTGCAATGCTTCTGGCTGATCTTCACTCCAAATGCGGCAATTTTGCTTATTTACGTACCCATTCAACCAAAAATGAGCTTCATCGCTGAACACAAGCAGCGCGCGATGAACATTTCGAACCGAGCACGAATTTTGATAGTAAAATTCAATAATTTGCAAGCGTTGTTCATTTGTAAAACGATCCATGGTTAAATTGCAAACCAAACTGAAGCTGTTTGACAGTGACACAAGGTACTAAACACACGTCAGCTGTCAAAACCAGTGTTGCCAAAACCAAACCAGCTTAAAAATCACCCATTATAAACGGGCTTATTGTGTATTTCGGCTGTAACAATATGAGAACATGTCTCAAGGATTTTATTTTGTATATCTGAGGCTGAGCTCAAATAGCCTTTGCTTTTAGAGCTGGTAATGACGTGGTTCTTTAAATTTTTGTCCCCAGGTTCAGTTCTGAGCTGCAGGAGACCACTTAATTTTCCATATTTTTTTGTGGGCCGAATCATCGTCACCTCCTGTTCTGCACAAAATAAAATAGTCTTTTGCATTGGGTAGCAGCATCTTTTTAGTTTTCCAGCAGCAACGCGTTTTCCAGTCACCTATTCTATTCATTTGTGGTTTTTATTATTCCGAGATGATATAATTTTTGTTATTTTTATTTTGCAATATTTGGGCCTTTTTTTTATTAATATAAAACAGGGTTGCGAATTTTTGAATTCAAAAAACATAAAATCATAAGCTAGCAGCTAGTTAGTGACTTGTGAATTTAAAATTTTTAATTCATAAGCTAGTTAATGACTAAGGAATTAAAAAAAATTTAATTCGTAAGCTAATATTTAAATTTTATAAATATTGGATTTAATTTAATTTATTTATATGCGGCGATTCACTCAAAATTCTTCAAAAGCTTTAAAACCACTTTCGTTTATAGATATGCACTCAAAAGAAGCTTACGAATTTCCAAACGAGCAACTAGCTTATGAATTAATTTTTGTTAATTCATTAGTCCCTAACTAGCTTATGAATTAATTTATTTTTAATTCATAAGTGAACCACTATCTTGTGAATTAAAGCCAAGCTTAAGCTCAAAAGTGAATTTAGCTTTTGCAACCCTGATATTAACGAAGATAATATAATTGAAGTCCTTAACTGATCCCAAATCAAATAAACTATACCTAGATAGTCTTTTTATTTTTTTTAGGTACAAATCATTTCGGGAGGGGCTTCAGCCCCTCAAGCCCCCCCTCTGGCTACGTGCCTGCTTGGCACGCCTATCAACGTATGTATTTTAATATTGAAATGTCAAATTTTCGATAGGTATCAACAATTTAATTGTTTTCAGCTCCAAAAATGTTGTTTGTTTTGCTAAAATTGTGATGTGATTCAGAAAATTAAATAAAAGAAATTTATTCAATAAAATTGTTTTTTTTTTTGAAGATGGTAATGAAATACCAAGGAAAGCCTTATTAACAATTTGAATATCGATTCGAGATAACTCTGATCCCATGAGCTTAGAGGACTCCTAGTGGGAAACAATTTGTGATTTTTTTTTTTTAATCAAAAAAATCAACGCCGGATCTATAGTTTAGCTGTAAAGCCGTTCATCCGTCTAAATCTGCCTTTAATCAATCAACAATTGGAAGATTCGAACATCCATATGAAAAGTTGTTTAAATTCGAGGGTGCAGCCACTTCGCTATCGAGCATAGGCCGTTTCTTATTTTGTTCAATCGAATCAAAAACAATCGGCTCAGCCAAATAAGGAACTGCCTATACTCGATTGTAACGTCTGAACTCGATTATATCATGCATAAAGCATAATTCATGGTAGGCTCCCTTTTTCGTTCATTTCCTGCTTAAATTTTTTTAGCTCGTACCCAAAATATCAAACGAGAAAAGTGACATTTTTTACGGAGAAAATACGACTGTCGGCAAATTTCGTAATAGAACTAAAAACTGTCAAGGGTATGCGATGAAATACGTTCTCCTTATTTCAAAATCATTACTTTATTTACTACGACTGATTGTAAGGAAGATGACTCAAAGTGACTTTCATAATAAGGATGTTCGAGAAAAGTCGTATATTTTTGCTAAATACGAATTTCATAATTTGGGTGATTGTTTCTTATAAATAATATTCAAGTATTTTTCGCGAAATAATATTCCGCCGGTTCATTATTTAGCGAAATATCGTCAAATAGTTTTGTTATTTAGCTGATAGATCATTTTGCCGTTTCATTTTTTTGTATCTCTACTTGTCATATTTTGTGAGCAATTTTTGGGCTTCCATTTAATTAAATGCCTTAAAATTTGCCACGAAGCTATTTATTTTATTTTCGAGAAAAAAAAGCGTTTTTTTTTTGATCACCCTAATGTTCAATTTCTGTCAGAAAGTGCCGCATAGTTGTGGTAAATAAGCTATTCCATCCAACAATTTGATGGATTTTTTAGATTCTTCTGAAATATTCGTAACAGTAGTATTTAAAGCTTTTAGCTTAAGTGTCTTGCAAGCTGTGAATGCGAATAAATATTAAAGACATTTCTATAAAGAAGATATCAATTTTGTTTTGTATTAACTTTTCGACGAAGTAAATAAATGATCCAGCCAATAAATTTAATTTAAAAACACTGGCGCAAAATTTTAAACATTTAAAACCTACTCTAAATCAATTTTAAATTGGACGCCGACTCTAAAAATGAGTTTTAGAATTAGAGTCGACGCTTTGATAATTTTAAACGATATAAAGTATTCTTTAACGCTAAAGCACTCGTCTAACTTTAAAAGCAGCAAAATGCTTCTCTATCTTTTTTAAAGTATACTTTATCCATTCAACGTTTGTAATTTCAAAACAAAAATTTAAAGAAAAATGTTTGATGAAGATTTCAAGCATGTAAATCAACAATCACGAAAACTGTCTCAGCTCTAATGCACCCAGTAACCATAACCACTACAAAACAACACCATCTCCACCCCCCGATTCAATAGACTACGACACCAAACAATATACAATACAAACTCGTATTCGGTCGACCGCCCCAACAAAAGACAAAAAAACATTTGGTACATAGTGTTGGACTACCATATCGTGGCAAATCATTTTCTGCTCACAAAATCGGCCGTCATCTTAGCTGGAAAGGTGAAATAGCTATAGGGGAGTTAAAAAAAAGAAAAAAAAAATTACAAACAAATTTAATTTTCAAAGGGGACACCCGGATTTGAACCGGGGACCTCTCGATCTGCAGTCGAATGCTCTACCAAAAATCATAACAAAACCCTACAAATGCGCTAAAAACCCTACAAATGCGCTAAAAACACTTCATTAGTTAGAAGAGTTGTTTAAAGTGTTTAAAATTAAGAAAAGGTTAGACAAGGACTCGCAACTAAACGACTGCGTTAACTACAGTTGGTTTCATTCCTTAAACGACGACTGTTTAAAAATTTGCGCCACTATGTGTAAAATGAGTTTAAGTTGGAAAATTTTCTATCTTAATATTTTCTAGCAATCAAGAACTTACATCAGGATGCATTCCACAAACCGGCAGGCCATTAGAAAATTCATTCGAATTTAACCTCAAACAGTCATATTTTAATTGTATATATTTTGACATGCCAATTTATAACATTTTTCTTTATAAAAGCGGGCCTGCAGGGCGAGGGACCTTCACCGATTAGCATATTTCGGTCACCTAGAGTTTTTTTTTTTCAAGCGAAGCGCTTTGATGCACACCTACTTCTAATGGCGAAAGCTGTTATAACTGTTATAAATTGGTATTCTCTAGTCTCGTCCATATATTTTATGCAAATTCCTAGTTGTCATCGAACACGCATGTGATCTTCTACGCTTTAAAAACTACTGCTTAAGATTTTCCATATGTCCTACTTAACTGGTCTCCTTCCGAATGGATGGCAAACAGCATTTGTCCAGCCTGTTCTTAACTATCGTACAATTGCACTAACGTCCCTTCTCACCAAGTGCATGGAAACGCTGATTAATCATCAGCTTAGGAAATATCTGGTAGAGCGAAAGCTTCTTAGTGAACAGCTTAGGGCTGTCACAGCAATAGTAGCACTGGTGATCTGATGGTATATCTTACCAAACAGTGGCACAAATCTTTACATTATTTTGGTGTAAGTAAAATTATTGCATTTGATATTTTCAAAAGCATTTGATAGAGTTTGGCATCAAGTTCTCTTATCTAAAATGTGTGCATTTTGTATCGATGAAGCTTCTTCTTCGTTTGATTACAAATTACCGTTTGGAAAGATCAATATAAGTTGTATTGGGTGTGGTTTCAAGTCAAAAATTCATCAAATAAATGCTAGTGTGCCCCAGGGCTCCGTTTTGTCTCCGACTCTTTTTCTTATATTCATATTATATCGTTTGTCTGAAAATTCCAATCCAATAAACTGTTTCGCGGATGACAGTAGCCTCATTTCATATTCGTTTCTAGATTCAAATTCTTGGTCTTCGGATGTGGAACTATAACGGCAGCGTATGATAAACTCATTAAATTGTAATCTCGACATAATTGTCCAATAAGGAAATACAAATCGCGTAGAATTTAATGCTTGAAAAACACAATGCTACTTCATGTCGCTTAAGCTGAACCCATCCACAATTCCGCTCCGCTATACATCAGTGCCACTTGCATCTAGAAAACTGAACAGCTTTCAGTTTTTGGTACTACACGTCACAGACCGCCTTTAGTGGAATGACAATGACCACAAATTCGATGTCACTAAAAACGTTGCTAAGCATTTAGGTTTCCTCCGACGACGACGCAATAAATAAGTCTCCCTTATGATCTGGCAGTAATCTATAAAGCCTTTATTTGTACTAAACTGGAATACAATTGTCATATTTGGGCAGGTGCTCCAATAACCCACTTGAGTCTATTGCGGATAGAATTCAAAAGAGAGCTTTAAAAATGATAAGAAATAGAAATATTACGTAAGCAATTGCAACTCTCAAACACCACCGCAATGTTGCATGCCTTTCATTATTGTATCGCTAATGTTATAAACAGTTTTCTAGTGAAATAGCCAGTTGCATTGAAATTCAACCGTAATACTCGTACTTCGAGAAATGCCGATTAGATTATGGACGTACTGTTAAGTACAGAGATTCTTTCTTTAGTCGCACTCCACGAACGTGGAATGTTTAACATTTTTTAATATTTCCTTCCCGTCGCGATATTCAAACATTTAAAACCAATGTGCATCGGTACCTCCTTTCAAATCTCTCCAACTTTTCTAAAGGCTCGTACTGTGAAATCAATCAAATATTTTAGATATGATCAGGGCTGTATTGCAAAAACAACTAATCACTATTCACTTAGCAACTTATCACTTTGTTGCGGTGGGGCGACATAATGTTTATGGATCTAAAATCGGACACAAGGTTCAAGGACATTATGTCCCCGGGTTAGTTCATTTCAAAAGCATGTTTAAACAATAATTTGTATTAATATAAACATTTAGGAAATCTATTTTTTAGTTCTTTATAAACTTTTATTTAAATTTTTTTTTAAATTGGGCCCCTGTTGTGCATTTTATTTATTCCTATGATACCATTACCAAATTCCAGCTTCACTGAAGTGAGATGCAGTCTGGAGCGTTCTTCACTTACGAAACCAAAAATGTAGGAAAATTGGATGCATAGTAACAATTCGTTATTATGGCGGTGTCATACAATTTGCTTATTATGAATTCGCTTGGTTTTTTACGACCACTTCAGTTCTCTCCCCGCGATAATAGGTGCGTTTGCGTTCTATTGCGAAACTACCCAAAAAATACTTGATTCTACCAGTTTTAGTCCCATCCTGTTCGCGTACTTCCATTTCGTCTAGTTTTGGACAGAAGAGAGTGCTCTTCGGAAAGAAACTATATAAAGGGTTTTCCAATAATAGGTGTTATTTTGAATAGCCCGCTATTTCGGTAGCTGTCACTTTTGAAGCTGTCATTTTTTAATATTTGACAAGTAGAAACTACGCCATTAATAAAAATGGAACGATACACGCTTCAACAACGCATTGAAATTATTAAAATTCACTATAAAAATGGTGAAAATTTGGCAGAGACAGTTCGTAAAACTAAAACATTTGTGGGTCGTCGTGAAGCACCTTGTCGGACCGCAATACAGAAATTGGTGGACAAATTCGAGCTGTTGGGACAAGTTAGTGATGTCAAGAATAAAACCCGTGCACGTCGCTCAAGAACAACTGAGAATATTGCTGTTGTAGCCCAAAGTGTTGAAGAAAACCCAGGTTTGTCCATTCCTCGTCGTTCTTTGGAATTAGGCATTCCACAAACGTCATTACACCGTATTTTGCATAAAGACTTGGGGCTTAAGGCTTATAAAGTTCAGTTAACACAAGAACTCAAGCCGGCTGATCATCAACAACGTCGTGTCTTTGCTGATTGGGTCCTTGAAATGCATGAAAATGATCCGGAATTTCATCGAAAAATCATCTTGACTGATGAGGCCCATTTCCACCTCGGAGGCTACGTCAACAAGCAAAACTGTCGCATCTGGGGCTCGGAAAACCCAAGAGTTATTGTTGAAAAGCCTCTCCATCCTCAACGCGTGACTGTTTGGTGCGGTTTATGGTCCGGCGGGGTCATTGGACCTTACTTTTTCGAAAATAAGGCTGGAGCAACAGTTACGGTCAATGGATTGCGCTATCGAGAGATGATTTATGATTTTTTGTGGCCGGAATTGGATGGTATTGATCTGAACAACGTTTACTTTCAACAAGACGGCGCTACGTGCCACACAAGCAATGAAACCATCGATCTTTTACGGGAAAAGTTTCCGGACCGTGTTGGACAATTGGCCACCGAGATCTTGTGATTTAACACCTTGCGACTTCTTCCTTTGGGGCCACGTGAAAGATAAGGTCTACGTTAACAGCCCAGCGTCGATTCAAGACCTCAAAGATAGAATTCGTGAGGCTATCGAGGACATAGGGCAGCCACTTTGCGATTTGGTTATGGAAAATTTTATGAAAAGGATATGGTTCTGTAAGCGTGGTCGTGGCGGCCATTTGGCTGATATTGTGTTCCATTATTAACGGCATACCTTCCTCTTTATAATGAAATAAACATCCGATCATTTATCTTAAAAAATGCCATTTTTCTTTGAATATCAAAATAACACCTCTTATTGGAAAAGCCTTTAGTATCTAAGTTCTGGTGTTCTGTCAAAAGCCAGTTAAAGAACAAAAAAAAAAATACAAAATGGCTGTTGTTTACTTTTACTTAAGTCGTTTTCGGTTGGATTTCGGAACTGGTCCGTTGCAGTAAAAGGAGTGAAAAATGAGTAGCTCCGAACGTCCACTCGAAAACGACATTAAACTCTAGTACTCAGTTCTAGTGGAAATGAAATTTCCATATAAAACTGACGGTTAGTTCACATCGAACAAATCTTAAAGCGGAATATCAACCGGTTTGTATTCAATTTCACAACATAATTTCCCTTTCGTAACGTACAACCACTAGGAAAATCAAAAGAGATGCGGAAAAGTGTGACATTTGTCACTCAATATGAAAGAAGTTCTAAAAAATAAAAAAAAATTCTTTCAAAATGTCTATTTAAAACTTGTATTTATTGTGTATTGTGCAGTTCTTTTTGTTAAAAAAAACATTGAATTTAAAATATTTAATTAATGAAATTTTTTTTTTTGTGTAATTTAAATGAGTGCTTTTTAATTTAATTTTGCTTAAGTTATGATGTTTTAGAAATTAAATTGAATTGCTTTCACTTCTGTTTTTTTTTTTTTTTTTTTCATTATAAAATTTAATGAAGAATGTAAAATTACAATAATAATACCAATTTTGTCGCTTTGTTTACTTTTTTTGTTTGCTATGAGGCTCTTTTTTTGATTACTTTTTGTTGACGTTTAAAAAGTGGACAACATTTTTGTTTCAAAACGTTCGTGTTTTCAGTTTCCCTCTGAGAGAATTTCATCCCCACTGCTCAAATTTTTACAGATTGCCATTTTTAGTCCAAAAAGTACACGAACAAACCTAATATTAGTTCTTTTATTAGAATGATAACAACAAGAAAAAACCTGACATTCTGTCAATTGTTTAATCATTTTTAAAGAATGCAACTAAATAGTGATGACTTGCAATAATTGTGACAGCAAAGAATATAATGCACAAGCTCCCAGTTTAAGGTTTCCATACTTACGAAATTAGACCGGTTCATCATCAGGTCAACAAATCTTATTCAACAATTACTTTATTACTGTCATAAATACAGGCTCATGATGACAATGACAATTCAAACCCAAAGTGTAAACAAATCTGCCATCTGCCAGATAGTATAATTTAAGCCCAGAATGTCTTTCGGAGAAACACAAAGAAAAGATACATAGTATATGCCAGCAGAAGTCATAATTAAGTAGGTGATCATTTTTTGAGTCACGGATGCTCGAAAGCAGTGTGGGTCGCATTTCTTTGTGGGTCAGCAGTCAGCAGAGAACGCATAACCTGCGCGGAAGATGCACGTCGTTCGCCTCAATTCAAAATGCAGTTAGAGTAGTTCTAACTGGATTCTGCTAATTAAGTAGGTCAACGCGATATATATGCCAAGATATATCTTCAGCATACTTGGGTTCTTTTTTTTTTGTTGGAATTAGACTGACAAAATACCAAACAAAGATTGTACTATCTACTCTAGTACAATAACCTTGATATAATTATTTTCGTATAATTATTTAACTCCCAAGCTTTTGACCACACATCAACTTTTACTATTCCGGTTTCAAATATAAATACATTAGCAAGTTTTAAGCTGTGTCACTCTATACGATTTCATTTGCGATGATAAATTATTATTAATTCTACCCACTATTTAAACAAATCACGTTTTGAAGTCTATATTTTTCAGGTTGTTTTCTTGTTTTTATTTTTGAGCTGGTTTTTAATTTAGTCAATTATTGATTTGGTCGATTTTAATGGTCGCAACTTTTAAGGCACCACACTTAAAAATTTGTTAGAAATGAAATTTTTTTAAAATTGTTCAGCTATTTGAATTTAAATAGATTTTGGTTGTGCCTACATATTTGTATTTTATTCTTAAAAGTTCCAATCAAAAGTAACGCAAAAAGTTTTAATGTGAATGAATTCACATAGAGCGGATGGTGCCGTGGACAACAATTCTAGTACATTTTTTGTCTGAACATTTTTTTTTAAACTAGAAATAAATTTTTTTTTTAAATTCAATGCTTTATGTATTTTGCAAATTGTCGAATTTTTCTAATATTTCGAGTTACGCATACTTATCAAAAATACAAACAACAGACCCGGTTTCCGAATTTGGAAGTCTTTTTTTGTTTTATGATCTAGTCTAGTGCGCCATCATTTATGTTGGTGTGTATCTGTTTGCCCGTATTCCAAACGATGTCGACGATCTGGCGTCAATATTCTTTGAGCCAATTGCACTTTATAAAAAAATTCAAATCATCCTTCAAAATGCGCCTCAAGGTAGTTCCACTGACGCCAAAAGGCTGAGGGCGGTGACGGTACTAGTTAATTGGAACGTCTTGGGCGTTGATGAACGGCATGTCGACAATCTTCCACTTTCCCATGCTCAGCAAAATTCGACACCAAATGGCGAATAGTGTTGGCAGACTTTGCTGGCCACGATATTTTGGACGATATAAAGGGTGTTTTTTTTAGACGTGTGATTTTGAAGAAGAAATAAAACGCATATAATTTAATGTTATAGCCAAGAATTTAGCTTTATTATAAAGATAAGGGTTTGCCATTATGTTTAAAAAATGATTTCGGGCAAGTGGCTGCCGCGGCTGGCTCGAATAAATTTCAGCCGAGAGGCCCAATTTTCGACAGCTCCAATTGTTGCGCGCGATGGCGGATGGACTCATTCGGGTCTTCTTCGATACTGTGTATGGCATTTCTAAGGATGCGCATTATTCACTAGATTAAACGTGGTGCGAAACTCATCCATGGTTGCTCGAATTTATGCGATTTTACGATAATGTCGACCGAATATTGGACGCAGCACGCGAACCGAACCATTATTTTGGTGATAAATTTGCCCGATTTTAAAACGTTGTTCAAGAGTAAATCTATCAATAATAAAATGGCAAACCAAACTGAGCATAAATCAAGTGACAACTGTCAAAAAGACCAACTACGAAAATAGTATTGCCGTGAAAACCACACGTCTAAAAAAAACACCCTTTATATGAACGTTGAGTTAACTCAGTAAACACAAATGTACAGCGTCACTATTTTGACGCGTTGTTTCGGTGATGTGATTTAAAATAATTTATAAACCTAAATTAAATTGTAAACAAAAATTGTAGAAATATAATTAACTATTTATAACGTTTAGAGACTAAAATTTGCTTTTTAATTGCCAAAAAAATATAAATTTGAGAAAAGAAATTGATCTTCGCTAATTGAAATCTGATTGTTATGAACTGTCAAACTTTATTCGCGTTCCACATACGATCCACACTTCAACGAACAAATTATT
Organism: Leucozona laternaria; assembly: GCA_932273885.2. NCBI lineage: Eukaryota > Metazoa > Arthropoda > Insecta > Diptera > Syrphidae > Leucozona > Leucozona laternaria. Next base: position 42,937,517 of record OW026368.1, on the reverse strand, counting down.
CGCGTGCAACTAACCTCAAAATTACTTGTTGTTGTTTTCTTATTGGTGACGAATACAAAAAAGCCATGTGAAATAAATGTGAAAATAAACGAATATTCGTTTATTCGTTGGTCGCTCTCATGTCTCATGTGAATAGTCCTTTAGAGTATGGTTAAAGGGCGAGATGTATTTAAAATTTTGTTATTAATATTGTGAAATGGGGGTAAAGGGTATCAAATTTAAAAAATTATCTTTGTATTTGAAAGGATGTATAAAGAGACTAACGGCCATATTATTGACAATTTGTAATACTTGAAATAAAACTAGATTTCGTTAAAACTAGTTTAATTTCGAGTTTTGAAAAAATGTGTTAAAACTAGTTTTCACAATAAATCGGTATTGTTCACTTTGGAAAAAAAAACTAGTTTTAATTTTCAAACTCATTTCTAGTTTCAGACATAAAACTAGTTTTCTCGTAGTTTGACAACAAATTGAAATTAAAATTATTATTTACGTCATTTTCATGTGAAGAAAATAAAAAAAACTGTTGTTTGGAAGCCTTAAATTAAAATATAAGGTGTCCAGCGGGAAATTTTCAACTTTAAATTGCGATTATTAAAATACTAGCGGGTTGAGGTAAGCAGGAGGGGTATCATTCAAAGCGCAGGATTTGCGGAATTATTAGTCGCCATGAGGCACTGGTCAAATAATTTCATTTCGAACAACATGTTCTAGTGTTTTTGCTGACGTTGATGGTCCAGCAATAGTTCTTTTGACCATTGTGCCTTCTCGCCTGAATATTTGTACCCACGACGTGCTCGGACCATCACTTAGTCGTCGAATATTAAAATGAGTACAAAAAGCGCGATGCGCACGTACCAGCTCTACCGCAAACGCGCGGTGCGCTCACGTGACTCATGGCGACTAACAATTCCGCAAATCCTGCGCTTTGAATGATACCCCTCCTGCTTACCTTAACCCAATAGTATTTCGGTAATCGCATTTAAAAGTTGAAAAATTCCCGCTGAACACCCTATACAAGTTGCATCTATTCACAGCAGTAGGTATTTTTGGCCGAAAGGGGCCAACGTGAAAGTGAAAGACACGCAGCAGAAAAGTGTTTCGAAAAAGCTGTGATGGAATGAAACTTAACCCCACCTGCAACATGAACACAAATCAGGCCTATGGAAAAAAATCAAAAAAATTGACGGCGGACGGACGATCACCCTTCAACTGCCGTTCCGCTTGTGTCTCTGGAGTTCGAATAAATGTGGGAACTTACTTAAACAACGCATCACACACTATAGGGCCTAGTTGCTGACGGTAGGCTGGGATACCCGCACTGTATCTCCAACATTTTATTCGAAGCTTCCGGAAGCCATAAACCGGAGCAGAATCATTACTTTCTGCCAAGATAACAAGATCTGTTGAATGACACTTTTCCCTATTAAATTCAAATAGCTTGTACACTTTATATTTGCTTCTCATAGTCTATTTGGTATTTCTAGGTGTGGCTTCACCAAATCCACAACACGCTCAAAAGTGCGCTTTGTCAACCTGAAGCGTTGATAAAACGACAAATCGTCCCATTCATCAACGTTTGCATGGCTGTGCAAAGTCAATGGTTGCCGGCCCTCATAAGGTTCGCTATCAGAAAATAAAAAGTCTTCGAAGAGCAAATTGTCTTCTTCTTGCTATAGGAAACTCTATATCCCTAATTCGTGGAACAATGCATAACGTGCCATTTGTCAAATTTTTAAAGTGAAATGCTGAATTTTATATGAATAATATGAATCAACGCCAAAACTAGTTTTAAAGCTCTTAAAACTAGTTATTTCTGGTTTTGTACATTTCGAGTTTTATCCAAAACTAGTTTTAAGATTTTAAGTTTTAAATGTCAAAACGTTTTTGAATAATACCGATTTGTGCAAAACTTGAAACTCGAAACCTTTATAGAACTAGTTTTCCCTTAAAACTAGTTTTGAAATCAGTCAATAATATGGCTGTAAGAGTATGGCTCCCGGAAATTAAGCCAGAAAATATCAAAAAAAAAAAAAAAAACAGAAAATTCTTGTTGGCAATATTGAAATAAAATCCAGGAATATTTTTGGAAAAAAAACAAGAAATTTTTGAATTTGTGCCAGATATACATGAAAAATGCCAACAATTCTAGGAAGATACCAAAATTTTGTATTTTTAAATTTTCTTCTGGTGTTTTTTCCGAACAAAAATCTGGTTTAGTGGGTAAAATATTTTTAAAAGTTTTTATGTTTTTTTTTTTAAAAGAGCGATTTTAAAATTGTGTTTAAGAAGTTATATTTAAGGAAGGCTATTGGGGTAAACACAACAAAAAATTCTAGATATATCCGACTTAAAGAAATCTGTTTCTGAAAAGAATTACATACCTATGCCTGCTATTTAGGGGATGCGTTTTATGACTATTTTTTTTTTATTAAATTCTTTATAGGGTAAAATGGGGGGAAAAAAGGTATCTGATATTAAAAATTCTTTTTATGTTTGAAAGGTTTTACTTAAAGAAGGGTTTAAGACTGAATACTTTTGAAAATGTTTAAGGCTAAATGGGTACAAAAATGGTATCCCGTTTCTATGCAGTTTATAAATAGTCCGCCAAATAACTATTTTTTTTTTTTTGAAAATGGTGCAAAACATCGAGTTTAGCTGTCCTGTTGAAACCAAATGTTGCCAATATCCTCCTCTTCAATTTTTGTGAACAAAAATTCGTTCAACATGGCCCGATAACGATCGCCATTGACTGTAAGGGCCACTCCTTGCTCATTTTCGAAGAAAAATGGCCCAATTATGCCTCTGGACCAAAATCCGCACCAAACAGTGACTCGTTTTGGGTGTATCGGCTTTTCAATGTATGCGTGCGGGTTTTCTGTGCCCCAAATGCGACAATTTTGCTTGTTTACTAACCGCCAAGATCAAAATGAGCTTCATCTGAAAAGATGATTTTTTTTGGCAAAATCGGCATCTTCTCTAAGTCTATCACAGGCCCACTTCAGCGGAAGGATAAAACTAATTATATGTCAAATCAGACATGAGATAAGTGTTACCATTCACGAAATAAGCACTAGTTGAAAAAAAACGTTATATGGCGGACCCTTTAGTTAAAAGCGAGGCCACAATAAATGCATTTTAAGTCAGACAGTATGTATTTTATTTGGTTATGCGAATAAGCAACACTCGCCGTGTACCCGCTGTCACCTATATAGATTTTAAAACTACTGAACCGACTCCACTGAAATTTTCAGAGTTTGTTTCTATTAGAAGGTTTAGAAAGTGGTTTCAGTTAAATGCACCCACTGCTACACCTACATTTCTTATATATTCATTTTGAGATCAATTTTGTTAGTAATTAAGCTCCATTAAAACTACATGCGTAGTGTATTTTGTCCCATACTGTCACACCCACTTTACTTCCTAGAAAGCTCTCTTAATCATAAACTACGAAATGTGATTTATTTTTGGAGATCCTTCTACTATCACTTTCACTTTTCCTACATTTGATTCTTACTTAAGATGCTGCATAGAAATTTAAAGTTTTGTAAATAACCTATTTTTAAATTAAAGCAAGACATGCATACCCATTTTTCGTATATTTTAGATTTTTCCCTTACTTTACGTAAAACATAAATATTTGTAATTTTTGTTTTAGTTTCGAATCTTTTAATAAACCAACATTTATTGTATTTAATAAAACCGAGTATTCTCAGGCAAAACTCGTTAAACATTGTTTCATTAATCATAACCAGCCAAGCAAAAAAAGAATAATTTTTGTAAAGTATAAGGCGAAACAACGTTCGCCGAGCTCCGCTAGTAAATAATAAAAGTGAATGTTTGGGTGCTCGTCTCTATTATTTGTTTGTGCATCATTAATCCGCTTACGTTGGGAATTTCAGAGATTGTTGTAGGTTTAGTGAGATCCAATATTTCATAATGAAAAGTGTTACATAGCCTAAAAATAGCGAACGGGAGTTGCATTTTAAGATGTTCGTATATATAAAGTTTTATTAGTCTATCATTAAACATTACCTACTTATTCGTTTGCTATATTAAAAATTTATAAAGTCCCAAGGAATGATGTTATTGTATCTATCTATACCCCAAGTCATTTTGAGCCGCTTGAAATTTATTAATTTGTTTATTTCTTTCATTATTTATAAGCCAAAAGTGAAAGTTAATTCACAAAATTAAAAACTCATCATAAGTATTACTCAATTTGTTAATTTACAAAAGAAAACTTTTTATGTGGGTTATTTAACTCTTTTATAGACTGATTCACAATTCATCAGAACAAACATTTCAAAAATCAACGAAATAACCAAAGGTGATCAGAAAAGTGAATCACAGCATCTTTGTATATGTATATACCTCTCAACAATGCATCATCGCGTTACCATGTCGATTTTATGTTGATGACCACGATTTTGGTTGTAAATCGCGTGCTAATTTATATCTCCATAAAAGTGTGTTGCAGATAATAACTATCATAACTCTTTCCGTTCCATCTTTAATAATTTTTTGTTTCCTTTAAATAAATCAAATAAAGAGAGATAAGTCATAATACCTTTCAAATAATTATTTTCGTATAAAAACCTAGAAAAAAAGCCAAATCATCTATTTGCATACATAGCTAGATATACCTAAGGTTGATTCTCGTGATTTTATAAAAAAAAAAAAGTCGGGTTTCAAATTTATAAATTTATTTAAACATCAAATATTGAATATGAGTGTTAATTTTCTGAGAAATAAAATTCTATTTCTAGAAAAAAGAATACAATTTAACCTGTTTAAGGCAAAGAAGATAGGTGTCACTTAAGATATAGCAGATTTCAGAAGAAACAGGATTTTTTCCAGAGAGCTTTAAGATTCATAGTCTTGTCTACACTAGTTTCTATTTTTCTTTATTTTATTCAATTTAAAGTTTTTTTGCTAACTTTAGTCCACTAAAACAAAAACAATAGATTTTCTATCGTTTTCATTCTACTTCATTATTATTTCATATATTTTATTTGGTCAAGTGAAAGAGACTAGCTTCATCACATTTTCGACTTTCCAGTCATTGCAGTCAGTCCAGTTCATTAACGAGAATTACGGGAATATCAAAATATTGCGAAACCTATGTACAAGCGTTAAGATATTTTAGCAAACAACTTTGTTAATTTGAAAGAGGGTTCTTCTATAAATTGTGAATTTTAAAAAAAATTACAGGGTGTTTTAGAATATTTTACTGAACTTAACAAATTTTTTCCACATGAAATAAACATTATATTTTACCTAAAAATAGTTAAACATCGGGTTTTAAGTTATACATATTTTTTTAAAATTTTGTAGCATATCAGAGTGCATTATAACTATTTCAGATATAACTATGTAGATTATGTATTTTATGTTAAACAGTGGAGTAAAAAGTTAACAAAAATAAGAGTTATTACACCTAAACCTAAAAACTAAAATTTTAAAAATTAAATTCAAACAAAATGACTGTCTTTTTGTCAATTCATAAATCTCTATAGCACAACTCTATAGTAAATTAATGCAACTGAGTTTTTGGAATTAAATATTAATTAATATATAGAAATTTATTTTGTATTAAATTTAAGTCAGAGGGCGAGTATTTTTTTCTTAGATCAATTATTAAAAGTTGAAAAAGTGTGCCCAAAATGGTGTTTCAAAAAGCTTTGAATTAAAGAAATTATTAAATTATTTAAATTTACATTTGGTAAGCTAGCACACTATTAACATACAGAGATTTAATATATACTTTGAATATCTTTCTACTAAATAAGAATATAAGTTTATATTGATTTTTATTAGGCTATACTTAAAACAAAACGAAACAATCATGTTAGTTAACAATTATTAATTGCTTAATAAATGAATCATCTAGATATCTATCTACTTAAAACAAAATAAATTTTAAGGAAAATAACGGGTGATTTTTTGGCTGGTTTGGTTTTGGCAACACTGGTTTTGACAGCTGACGTGTGTTTAGTACCTTGTGTCACTGTCAAACAGCTTCAGTTTGGTTTGCAATTTAACCATGGATCGTCTTACAAATGAACAACGCTTGCAAATTATTGAATTTTACTATCAAAATTCGTGCTCGGTTCGAAATGTTCATCGCGCGCTGCTTGTGTTCAGCGATGAGGCTCATTTTTGGTTGAATGGGTACGTAAATAAGCAAAATTGCCGCATTTGGAGTGAAGATCAGCCAGAAGCATTGCAACAGCTACCAATGCATCCCGAAAAAGCCACTGTTTGGTGCGGTTTATGGGCCGGCGGCATTATTGGGCCTATTTCTTCAAAGATGATGCGAATCGCAGCGTTACTGTCAATGGTGAACGCTACCGAGCGATGATAACAAACTTTTTTTTGCCCGAAATGGAAGTTCTTGACTTGCATGATATGTGGTTTCAACAAGACGGTGCCACATGCCACACAGCACGCGAAACAATGGCGCAATTGCGAGGCGAGTTTGGTGAACAGTTAATTTCACGTTTCGGGCCGGTCAATTGGCCGCCTAGATCGTGCGATTTGACACCATTAGATTATTTTTTGTGGGGGTATGTCAAGGCTAATGTCTATAGGGACAAGCCCGCTTCGATTGACGCACTGGAAGCCAACATCCATGCATTCATTCGTGAGATACCGGCCGATATGTGTGAAAGAGTATGCCAAAATTGGACTCAGCGGATGGGCTACCTGAGACGCAGCCGCAGTCAACATTTGCATGAAATTATCTTTAAACATTAAATTGCAAGGTTCAAACTATCGATTCAAATAAATATTTCATTCATTTTTTCGAATTTTTTGTGTTTTTTTAAAAAAAAAAGTTCTAAACCTCTTAAAAAATCACCCATTACAAACAAAAACCTTCAATTCAAAATTGAAATGGGCAGGTACATGTTGACTAGAGATAAAAATAAAATTTTATAGTTATGAAGTAGGTTAGTAGAATTGGGATTATTGTATATATATATATATTTTAATAAATAATGAAAAGGTTAGTAAAAAAAACAAGTAAATAAATGAATATATGAACAATTTGACAGTTTAATAAATTAATAAATACATTTTTTTTTTGTTTTTATATTTGCGCACACTCAAGGGGTTATGACTACCATTATAATGATAAACATAGTGCGAACGTTTAGAAAAATAGGGTAGGGTTTAATAGGAGATACCGATGCACATTGGTTTTGAATTTCTGGATATTACAATGGGAGGGAAAAATAGAGCTAGGCAAAGCATTCCACATTCGAGTTGTGCGGCTAAAGAAAGAATCTCTGTACTTGACGAAATTGGGCTCAAGGGTAAGCTTATGTGCATTCCTAGAAGCGCGAATATTACGGTGGAATTGTTTTAGGGGAGGAATCCAACTGGCTATTTCGCTAGAACACTGTTTATAAAAATAGCGATAGAACAAAGATAGACATGAAACACTGCGGCGGTGTTCCAGAGTTGTAATTGTATCTGTTATATTTCTGTCACCTATCATTTTTAAAGCTCTATTTTGAATTCTGTCCAAGAGATTCAAGTGAGTTATAGGAGCACCTGCCCAGATGTGGGAGTTATACTCAAGCTTAGGACGGATAAAGGCTTTGTAGATTATAGCCAGATCAGAAGGAGATTAAAATTTCTTGCATCGCCGAAGAAAGCCTAAACACTTCGCAGCGTTTTTGGCAACGTTAAATATGTGATCATTCCACAATAAATTAACAAATATCAAAAAAAGTAACAATTATTTAATTAATTAATAAATATGCATTTAAAAATGTAAATAAGTAAATAAATAAATATACCAACAAATAAATAAGATAACTAAATAAATTAATAAATAAATAACAAAATGAATAAATAAATAAATGAATACAAAATTGAATACAAAAAAAAAATACTTTATGTACATAAATAAACAAATGTTTGCATAAAATAATGAATAGAAAAAATAGTATAAAAACTTCAAAAAAAAAAATGAATCAGTTGGTTAATCAATGGATTATTAGAGGTTTCACAATTTCGTAGAAAAGCTCCATTAAGTTTAAAGATTCTTACAGAAATCATTTCATCATTCGTTCTTTCGTGTAAATCTGAGGTGGAATGGCAACAAGAAAGGTTAAGCATCATCTTCAGTAACTTGTTATGCGATACTTGCTTAGATGATATTTTGCACAATTTTCCCTCACTTGGCATCCATATAAAAGGATTGCTGGAAATATAAATTTAAGTATAATTGTTGTCTTATTAGTGTTGCTAAGACAAGATTTTATGTTAATAAAAGGCTAGAGCATGTTTATTGCTATGCTTACTTTTTTTAATATTTCAGAATTGTGTTCCTTTAACGTTGGCTTTTGGTCTAAATAAACCCCTAAATACCTTACACTTAAATCCCATTTAACATTAACGCCTATAATATTAAGCTGATTGCTGGGAAGATAGCTAGACTTTCTTTGCTTAAAAATTTGTTGGCGTTCAGCTTAATTTTCCACTTTTGATAATATTGAGTCATCAGTTCGAGTGCATGATGTAAATTTGTCTCAATGTTAAGACCAAATTCATTTAGGTATATCAAAAAGTTAAAGAAAATTGCAGTTACTTCCCCTAGTTTTTACACTCAAAACTAAAAAAAAGAAAAATACGAAAAAACCTTAATACTTAATCTACTTTGACGGACAAAATCATCAACCCAAACAAAAAAAAAATATGTGAGTGCCGGGAGTGTGTAACATCAACGTTTGTCCAAGCGCCTGATTTTTGTTACTGAACGTCATCAAAAGAAACATATTGAATAATTAACACTACATTACCTATCTGCAGGCAGACCTTAAAAAGCTTAGTGTTGAAAGAACGGCAGCGAAATACCCAGTGGGGGAACCGCTGTAACGAAATTTCCAAGCACTTAAAGGCTGGTGGTGAAGTTTCCAACGAACGGTGAAGGTTCGGTACTGAAAGGTCCTGCTTCGTAGTTCACTCTCAACTTTAAGATGACTTCACATTACACATGGTTATTGTTTATGGTAATCACTCTCTGAGCATCGACAAACAACAACTGTCAGCGGAGAGCACTAAAATCGTGGTTTCAATTAATTGACACCGTACCCAAATTCCAAAGGAACTTAATGGTTTGACTGACAGGGGCCGAATTGAATTATCCAGTTAGAACTGTCAACGAACTTGCAACCCTTATGAAACTCCATCTTTCCATCGAGTAAAACTTACAAAAAGTTCAATCTTAATTTTATACTGAACGAACCTCAAATGAATGTCACTATGAGATAGCCGGCGAATTATATATCTTGAGTTTTTAGAATATTTAGTTGCAGTTGTTGTCAGTGGAAATCACTAAAATCGCAGTTTCGATCGATTGACACCATCAATCGCCTATGGAATTGGACGCTTTGATTTATAATGAATGTTAACTTTGTGCAAATACAAAGGTAGCCGATAACTCTGCAATTTGTTCAACCTCAGCTGTTTTGTATATCACAGCCTACAAATTGCAAGAAGAAATTGCATCGTTTAAAAGCAGTATAATGTAAACGTAGAATTTAAATTCAGATTTGTATCACTGAACGCACCCGATATCCTACCATACCTACAGCCATTGATCTACCATACCTACAGTTAATTGTCAGTCCCTACAGCTGACTATTATTATTTTTGTTTTGATTTTGTTTTCTTTTTAATTACTAGTGTCGCGTCCATTTTGTTCGGGGAAAAATTAAAAATTAAAGAAAAAAATATAAAAATATAAGTGTCAAAATGATAAAATCGTCGGTCGCGCTAAAAACAATTTGCTTTCGTCGTTGGCAAAAAAAATAAATGAATGGTAGCGATAAAGTATAATGTAATTGTCGGTCGCGTTAAAATCAATTTGTTTTGATCGGGGCAAATCAGATTTCGTAACGTAACGTGCTACAACGTAAAGTGCACGACGTAACGTTGCACACGAACGTTCACGTTTTTGTTTTCACTCTACCGCCAGCATAGATGTTTACACATCAATAATGTTATTGACTACATTACATTTGCTCCAAACGTTAGTTAATTCAGAGAATGCATTATTATAGACACTGAAAGATCAATTTGTTTTTGTTGTTGTCTTTAAAACAGCAATTGTATAGATACTATTAATAGTAGGTCGCTTTTATTCCATCTATTACTGAATTTATCAGTAGATACTTCTACAAGGGCTAATTTTCTAGGTTCTGAAAAACAGCCAATAAAAAGAGTATTTCAAAAAAAAAGAGCCACCGCTGAAAACGTCCCCACAATAAAAAAAATTCCAAAATATAAGTTACATATATTTATTCATTTGAAAAAATAAAAAAAACTTTAATAAAAACAGTTCCAAAAAAAAATATCTACACAACAGCTGAAATATTGAAAATTAAATTCGAAATATGTTGGACTATATTCATCTCATTCTTTCTCATTGCTACGTTTAGGAAATATTAAGGCGAAAAGCTAAAAGCTAAGAAATTGATATCTTATGTCGTTTTCGTTTGGATTTCGGAACTGTTCCATTCCTTTTGAAAATGGAAAATTTGGAGTAAAAGGAGTGAAAAAGGAGTAGCTCTGAACGTCCACTCGAAAACGACATTAATTAACGCATTCAGCGTATTACGTTTTTACATCTGAATATTTATGGCCGATTTCATAAAGCCCTTTTAACTGTTTAACAGGCTTTTAAATCTTTAAATGACGTTTGTGCCATACAAAATACGTCATTTAAAAATTTAAAAGCCTGTTAAATATTTGTGAAACCGAACATTAGATTTCTTAATTTTTGAAGCTTCAGCTGCCATATAAAAAGTAAGATGAATTTTATTGACTTTTAGTTACGTTTGCTTACGTTTCATCTGAATTTTCAGCCAAAAATTCTCTTCTGAAAATTCGGAACTTTATGATTTTCGCTCTGGTTAGTGGTTGATTTGTGGTGATTAATTTTCATGACGAACAAATTAATACTTTTTTACATGAAAGAACTTATTGTTTATTGATAAGGGAGTTTTTAAATCAAAAGATTGACTATATTCTTAAAAAAATGTTCGCATAATTCTCCATCGCAATATTGTGGAATTATTTTTTCATTAAACTTCACAGAGTCTTGCTGTATTTTGTTGCTGATTTAAGTTTATAAATATATCAACATCAGAACAACTGACGCTTAATTTTTAATTTAACAATAGCCGTGGTTTTTTGCAAGCCCGGGGAGATTTGGTTGAAAAAAACGATAGCGAGGCCATTACAGAAACAAAATGGAGTTTCCATACAAACTATCGATAACAAATAGTTATGCAATTCACGCCGGTAACACAATTGTTCTCCGTGCTTAAGTTAAGCCCCAAGAATTCTCCGCGCTTAGCTAAGCCCTAAAGGGATTAGTTGTTGTTGCATTTAACATGTAAATTGCAGGACAGTACGTCGGTTTTTTCGATCGATTTCCTCGGGGCTTGCAAAAAAACACGGCTATTATACCTAACTAAAGTTCTATTTTATTTCATTTAAATGAAAATCCTTTAGGTAAATGCTAGCATTTGACACAACAACTTTCGATTTTTTGTGCGTTCAATAGCATAAATTCATATCTGAATTTTCAGATTTTGTGATTGAACGTGCCCAATGAAAATGAACGCGTTCAGATTTCAAAGAATTTTTTTACTCAAAGGAAAATTTCAAACAGTTTATTACTAAGAGGAAAATTGAAAAATTATGAAAAAGGAAATTGAAGTAGATATATTATTCTGAAAAAGAGTAAAAAGAGCCACGAAAATCTCAAAAAGAGCCAATTTTGGATGATTTTAGAAAAGTGGAGCCAAAGAGCCACACTTGAAAAAATTAGCCAAAGTGACTTTTTAGAGCCACAAAGGTAGCCCTGAGTTCTACTTCTCTCAAATTTGACTGTGATAGTATCTATCAAATAGCAAACCACAGATTAGCCACATTTAGATGAGAATCCCCGGCAGCCATTTTAATTTGCCTACAAGCTTAAACTGTCAGATTAAATATACAAAATGAGAATGTGTATATAAAAACCTAACACATAGACAGTAAGGATCTTCAGACACCTGGTTAAATTGTTGCTGAAATTCACATCTATTCACCGACACGGGATGCAATTACAAAAACAACAATGTAAACAAATGGGTTTTGGAGGATGAAACTTACGAAAAATTCTCATCTTCATGTGGCTAATCTGTGATGCAAACAAAAATCATTTAATTTAATTTCGGCCCGAGACAGCTATCCGATATTTTGAGACCACTTATGTTTTCTCTTTTTATCAGTAATATTGAGAATCTTATTCCTGAGGGGGTACTTTTCGATGATCTGTAATTTAAAATGTTGGTAAATACCTACCGTTCTGACTGACTCTTTTTAACAACAAATATAGATCAATTAAACAATTTTGAGATGTGTATGTGTAGGTCCTCAAATTAACACCGCGAAGTCCAAAATTATTTTTTTCCGCTCTCGTTCCGCTGGTAAAGGCTGGATTTGAACTCTAAAAAGGAGCTTAATATTAAATTTGTGAATGAATTCAAGTAGGTAAAGCTATCTAGGTTTCTCTATCACGCAAAATTTGAGTCTACGTTTTTGCAAAGTCTTATGAGTAGACCAATTTATTCTGATGTGTTCTAAAGAGTGTTTTTTTTAGACGTGTGGTTTTCAAGAAGAAATAAAACGCATATAATTTAATGTTATGGCCAAGAATTTAGCTTTATTATAAAGATAAGGGTTTGCCATTATGTTTAAAAAATTATTTCGGGCAAGTGGCCGCCAGGGCTGGTTCAAATACATTTCAGCCGGGAGGCCCAATTTTCGACAGCTCCAATTGTTGCACGCGATGGCGGATGGACTCATTCGGGTCTTCTTCGATACTCTGATCCACAGTAGCAATAGCGTCTTCGGTGCGCACTGTACGATGTCTCTGAGGATGCGCATTATCCACTAGAGTAAACATTTTTGCTCGAATTTATGCGATTATGTCGACCTAACCATTATTTTGGTAATAAATTTGTACGACTGCAAACGTTGTTCAGGAGTAAGTCTATTAATTATGAAATGACAAACCAAACTGAGCATAAATCAAGTGACAGCTGTCAAAATGACCAACTCCGAAAAAAGTATTGCCAAATTGAAAATCACACGTCTAACAAAAACACCGTTTATTTTACTAGTAACTACTATATCAGTGAAAATCCATATTTCTTGACCTTTGATCCCGTATAATTAATCTAGCGGAGCTCGAACCGATGGGGATTTATAACACTCAAACTAAGCTGATTCGAAAATAAAACCACTGCATATAATATTTCCGAAATATTTTTTTTTTCAATTTTTCTGTGACTACTGATTATTATTATTATCCAGGAAATGTCGCGCCACCAAATATGATTTAGGTGTTTATCTTTATTTTATCACATTTGTGGTTTCTATGCAGAACCGTAAGAATTTTTAAGAATTTTTTGAACGAGCAAGCTTGTTCTTTTTAAACATGCTGTTTAGATTTTTTAAGAATTGGTTTGTGATTATAAGCCCCAGTTTTTCATTGGTGAGTCAAACTAAAGCCAGATAACTATAGAAGTAAATTAATCCACAGTGAACTGGGGAAGTAGTTTTTCAACTACTAAACAAACTTGGTGGATAAAACATCAAAAGTATCTGTTCAGTTAATCCTGAGTTAACTCACCAAATTTGATGAGTTAACTCGGGTTTAACTTTAATCTCGCACTGAAAAACTGGACCTAAGCAGAAGAAATATTAATCACTCTATCCTTTTCACAGTCTTATCAGTTTCCACAAACCATATTATTTTCTGGATAATCAAGAATTTAACCCTGAATCACTGAAAAGTTCAATAGAGATAACGTCTGCCCACAATCAACAATCAACTTTATATATGAGTAACTATAATCATATAATTTGAGAATTTGGCATTGAGAAAAGCATTCATCTCGCTTTCAATTTCATTCTTGAAGAAAATCATTTAACTGTGAGAATTTTCAAGATCGAATCAGCATTCGTATGAGCGGAACCACCTATTAGCTAAAGCTACCTCTGTCTTTATTTCAATCGGATAACAATAAAACAATCAACTTCAACTTAAAATACATTGCAATTATTTTTTTTTAAGATAACCTTCACAATAATTAGTAGCTAAGGTATACAATACATTCGTCTCATGTTTTTGTCGATAGTTGTGATTCTGGGTCAATTCTGATTCATCCTAATCGAAATAAAGACACAACATCATTTTGGGCATGAGAACTTTATTCAACAAAAAAAAAAAAAATATGTCATCCAGTTGTGTGTCATCGAATATTACAACAACAGAGGTGAATCCAAAATTATGTAGAAATAAGATTTCTTTGTATATTTGTTTGAACTTTTTAAACAAAGATACATTGTTTTGTTGTTATAGGTTTGAAACTTTGAAACCCTTAAACCCTTAAACCATAACTGTTGCTCTATTTTTAAACTAATTAACCCCATTCAAAGTCAAATTTGTGGAGGCAGACAGTAATTTAATTATGTACCCATATTTTTTCTTCGTGTATTTTCTTTATCACCACCCGCCGCTCGGCTTTTTTTTTTATTACAGCAATTTTGATTAAAGCGCAAGATTTAAAATTACTTAAGGTTAACAAAAAAACATCATACAAATTGTGTCAATTGGCTTTGTCATTAATAATAATGTTATATTGAGTCATTCATTCTGCATGACAATTGGGCTATATTAAAAACAATTCTAACCTAAAAAACCTGAAATTATTATTGGAGTCTTCATTGTGTTATCTATAAATTCGTTCTTATAGTTTTTGTTGCTTCACTTTGTTTTTTATTCATTCTTACAAGTATTTCGAAACTAAGAATAAACTACGAAAAGACAAGTCATTTGTTTGTTCATTTATAAATGAATATCACTTTTGTATTTTTTTTTTTCAAGATCTGAGGTCAGACCCTGATCCATATGGAACCGTATACGCTTTATGATAACACATTAATTAATTCACAATGTCATGTTGTCATTATTTGTATTTGAACACCAATAGTAGTGACAACTAATAATTGCAAAATAATAATAAAAAAAAAATCTTGACATTTGTTTGCAAATTGGCAACGAAGAGTCAATATGCCGATTGTATTTACATAAGTTTGAAGCTTCGTTGAAATGACCAGCAAAATAAGTTTGAATAAAGAAGTTGGCGGTGTCGAACGAAGATACTTGCTTTACAAAAAAAAATCGTTAAAACGAAAATATAAAAAATCTATTACATTTGGTATACACTATACATTTGTAGGTTTATTTTCTGACGTCGTAAGTAAAGGGTTTTCCAATAAGAGGTGTTATTTTGAATAGCCCGCTATTTCAGTAGCTGTCACTTTTGAAGCTGTCATTTTTTGACATTTGACAAGTAGAAACTACGCCATTAATAAAAATGGAACGATACATGCTTCAACAACGCATTGAAATTATTAAAATTCACTATAAAAATGGTGAAAATTTGGCAGAGACGTTCGTAAATCTAAAACATTTTTGGGTCGTCGTGAAGCACCTTGTCGGACCGCAATACAGAAATTGGTGGACAAATTCAAGCTGTTGGGACAAGTTAGTGATGTGAAGAATAAAACCCGTGCACGTCGCTCAAGAACAACTGAGAATTTTGCTGTTGTAGCCCAAAGTGTTGAAGAAAACCCAGGTTTGTCCATTCCTCGTCGTTCTTTGGAATTAGGCATTCCACAAACGTCATTACACCGTATTTTGCATAAAGACTTGGGTCTTAAGGCTTATAAAGTTCAGTTAACACAAGAACTCAAGCCGGCTGATCATCAACAACGTCGTGTCTTTGCTGATTGGGTCCTTGAAATGCATCAAAATGATCCGGAATTTCATCGAAAAATCATCTTGACTGATGAGGCCCATATCCACCTCGGATGCTACGTCAACAAGCAAAACTGTCGCATCTGGGGCTCGGAAAACCCAAGAGTTATTGTTGAAAAGCCTCTCCATCCTCAACGCGTGACTGTTTGGTGCGGTTTATGGTCCGGCGGGTCATGGGACCTTACTTTTTCGAAAATGAGGCTGGAGCAACAGTTACGGTCAATGGATTGCGCTATCGAGAGATGATTAATGATTTTTTATGGCCGGAATTGGATGGTATTGATCTGGACAACGTTTACTTTCAACAAGACGGCGCTACGTGCCACACAAGCAATGAAACCATCGATCTTTTACGGGAAAAGTTTCCGGACCGTGTTATCTCTCGAAGAGGTGATCACAATTGGCCACCGAGATCTTGTGATTTAACACCTTGCGACTTCTTCCTTTGGGGCCACGTGAAAGATAAGGTCTACGCCAACAGCCCAGCGTCGATTCAAGACCTCAAAGATGGAATTCGTGAGGCTATCGAGGACATAGGGCAGCCACTTTGCGATTTGGTTATGGAAAATTTCATGAAAAGGATATGGTCCTGTAAGCGTGTTCGTGGCGGTCATTTGGCTGATGTTGTGTGCCATTATTAACGGCATACCTTCCTCTTTATAATGAAATAAACATCCGATCATTTATCTCAAAAAATGCCATTTTTCTTTGAATATCAAAATAACACCTCTTATTGGAAAACCCTTTATAACCAAGAAAAACCCTAATTTTGAAGTTAGAAAACGGCTAATAAACTAGTTTATAGCTCGGTTTATTTAACTGGTTTGTTGAGAAATTGGCTTGAATGGTATTTAAAAGAGGTTATATGACGTCTCCATCACCCAAAATGGCCAGTAACTGAATAACTTCAGTTGGCTTGTGGTTATAAACAGAAAAAAAACAAACAGTTTAAAAGCGTCAGAACACAATTGATTCTTTAAAATGTTTAGTCTCAAAAAACACTTTGACTGCTTTTTTTAAAACCGTTTGAAAATTGTTTCTAAGAATCCTGCATAAAATGCTCAAAACTTTTATTAATGGTTATTTTAATCTCAAGCTTAATTACATAAAGTTTTCAAGGGACCTGTA
Source organism: Leucozona laternaria (assembly GCA_932273885.2). Classification (NCBI taxonomy): domain Eukaryota; kingdom Metazoa; phylum Arthropoda; class Insecta; order Diptera; family Syrphidae; genus Leucozona; species Leucozona laternaria. Next base: position 42,920,494 of record OW026368.1, on the reverse strand, counting down.
TAGGTACTTATGTTCCAAAAGTTCTTTTATGGTTATTTTTTAACCATATTTTGTTGACTTTCTTAAAGCTGTTTGTCTACAGTTTCAGAGAATGTTTATTTCTGCATTCTGCTATAAACTTTAATTTATAATTATTTTGAAACTCTCTCTAGCTGAAATTAAAATCCTTTTTAATAATACAATTAAATTTTATATAGACACTAATTTATTTACATATATCTAATCTATATATATACAAATGGATCGTGGTGTGTTCGGATGCTTAAGACATGAAAACGACTGGACCAATTTGGATATTTCCTTTGACGAATAACCAGTTTATTCTTGGCAAATGTTGAGCCGTCAATGTAGTCACTATAGAGAGGATAGCTCGTCCTTACAGCTTTTAAAATTGACATTTTTCTTCTAAGTTTTTTTTTTTTTTTTAATTTAGCGCGCACTAAAGGAGTTGTGACTACCCTTGATATGATATACACAGCACGAGCGAGTAGGTAGATAGGAGATATCGATGCACATTGGTTTTAAATGTCTGAAGATCACAATGGGAGGGGAAAACAGGGCTGGGTAGAGCATTCCACATTCGTGTAGTGCGACTAAGGAAAGAATCTCTGTACTTAACAGTACGTCCGAAGTTGGGCTCAAGGGTAAACTGATGGGCATTCCTAGAAGCGCGGGTATTACGGTTGAATTGTTTAAGGGGAGGAATGCAACTACTAGAACACTGTTTATAGAAATAGCGGTAGAATAATAATAGACATGAAACATTGCGACGGTGCTCAAGAGATGTAAATGTTTCCGTTATAGTTCTTTCACCTATTATTTTCAGAGCTCTCTTTTGTATTGTATCCAATAGGCTCAAGTAGGTATTTGGTGCACCTGCCCAAATATGGGAGTTGTACTCAAATTTTGGACGAATAAAGGCTTTGTAGATCACAGCCAGATCAGAAGGGGAGAAAAATTTCTTGCATCGACGTTTTTGGCTATGTCAAATATGTGGTCGTTCCACAAAAGGTGGTCTGTGACACACATACCGAGTACTGAAAGCTGTTCAGTTTCCTCTATGCAAGTGCCGCTCATGGATAGCGGCATGGGGGGCGGGTTCCGCTTTAACGACAGGAGACAGCATTGAGTTTTGGAAGCATTAAATTCTACACGGTTTTTGATTCCCCACTGTCGAGATCAGAATTTAGCTTATCATACGCTGCCGTTGAAGTTCCACATCTGAAGAACATGGATGTGAATCTTGAAACGAATATGAAAAGCTGAGGGTACTGTCGTCAGCAAAACAGTTTAATGGATTAGAAGTTTCAGATAACAGATCATTTATGAATATTAGGAAGAGGGTCGGAGACAAAACGGATCCCTGGGGCACACCAGCATTTATTTTGTAGATATCAGACTTGAAACCGTCCAATAAAACTTGTATTGATCGGTCCGAAAGGTAATTTCTAATCCAACGAAGAAGAGATTCATCGATACCAAATGCACGCATTTTCGATAAGAGAGCTTGTGCCAAACTCTATCAAATGCTTTTGAAATATCAAGTGCAATAATCTTACTTTCGCCAAAGCGATGTAAATATTTGTTCCACTGTTCGGTGAGATATACCATCAGATCACCGGTGGACCTATTGCTACGAAAGCCATACTGACGGTCATTAAGAAGCTTTCGTTCTTCGAGATATTTCTTAAGTTGATGATTAATCAGCGTTTCCATGACCTTGGAAAGAAGGGACGTAAGTGCAATTGGTCGATAGTTGGAGGGGGAAGAAGACACGCCTTTTTTAGGGACAGGCTGGACAAATGCTGTTTTCCATCCACTCGGAAAGAGACCAGTAGAGTAGGAGAGATGGAAAAGCTTACGCAGTGGTTTTGCCAGCGTTGAAGAACACCTCTTCAGAACAATGGGAGGGATACTATCCGGGCCAGCGGATTTGTGAATGTCGAGATCTTTCAGAACTCTAGCAACTGCACGAGTGCGAAAGAAGATTTGCCCCATAAAATCGTTTACGCTCTCAAGTACAGGTGGAGTCATATCTTCTTCTGGCAGCGTCGAATTAAAAGCAAACTGTGCTGCAAGCAAATTGGCTTTATCGAGTGAGCTGACAAAAGGAGTATCGTTGGAGACGAGCGTTGGAACCGAGGACGAGGTGGTATTTCGTAGTAGTAGTAGTTCATTGCCAGAAAAGCTCGATCAAGAGTGAGCCGATTAAAAAGGCATTTAGTAATAGTTTGCACTTCGGATAGTTTTGACCAAATTAATTTTATTTTACCAGATCTACCAGCTACAAATTATAAAAAACAATCAGAGGTAAATGAGACTGGTTTAGCGTTTTAATCTTATAGGAGTTTAAATGTCTGGAAAATTTAGCATTGAGTTGTGTTGTGGTTAGAATCAAGATGAAATATAACTAATGCTGTAGATTCTCGAAAAAACGAGTTATTTAAAAACTTATTCCAAACTTGGAACTTGATTTCGTAAATTTTCAACCGATAAAAAAAACATGTCCCAAATTTAGAATAAGATTGGATAATTTGTAACCAATAAATAACATTCAGGTTATTTAAATTTTTTTTATAAACTTGGAATACCTAATAACATTTGTGAATTTTCATTTATTAAAAAAATCCCTCTGTTCTTAAACCTAGCTTTAAATTGGTTATTTTTTTAACCATACAAATGCTTTATGGAATATTAATTTTTTCAGTCTATATTTCAGAGCGCTCAAGTGAGCAAGTGGACCCAAATTTATGTTTGTTTTGTATTTGACAGGAAAACTGGAGAAGTTATATTGCTGATTTCACAGATCCTAAGAAATATAAACATATAACAAGTGGCAAACAAAAATACCAAACATTTTAGATTTTACCTTAAGTAACGAAATAACTTATTTCTAGCCAGATTACCCAGATTACGACCGAAGATATTTTCTTTTTTTATGTGCAACTACTTAAAGTAACTAATTATAAATTAACAAATCATAAATTGTTGCTTGGGTAGGCAAAGTAATTTTTTTATAGTACAGGAATATTGGGATGTATTTCAGTGATTTCAAATTGATCAATTTTTAATTTTTCAATGGGAAATATTGAAGAGAAAATTAAAGATTTATCGGCGCACGGCAGGTCAGAAAGGTGCAATCTATGCGTATTTTTTGGACATGAACAATTCATCAAATCAATTTATTATAAAAATGGGATTTTCCTTAAAAAAAATGTGTGTATAATTTCATCATGCTCATGCTGATACAAATATCCAACTTTTAGTTGGTGTCACTGTCCCAATATTTTTAGCTATCAGCCAAACAGTCAAAATACAAGTTTGAGGAAATATAGTTACGATTTGCAACATTACTTTCCGCACTATGAGTTGCTTCATTCATTATTCAGTAAAAATTAGAGGTTTCAATGTGGGTTCACACTCTCATTCAATGTCATTTTGCTGGTGGGAGAATAATCTATAGTCATACATTGTGTAATTGAATTATCATTTGAGTTGAATGGCAAATAGATAACAGTAATTAACAACTTTTAAACTGGGTCAGTAAGTGTGCATGTCGAGTTCAGATTAAATTATTGTAATTTAATTTTGATAGCAAGACAAACTCTTTAAAAATATAATTGAATATACCTAATAATAAATTAACAAATCAGAAATTGTTGCTTGGGTAGGCAAAGTAATTTTTTTATAGTACAGGAATATTGGGATGTATTTCAGTGATTTCAAATTGATCAACTTTTAATTTTTCAATGGGAAATATTGAAGAGAAAATAAAAGATTTATCGGCGCACGGCAGGTCAGAAAGGTGCAATCTATGAAATTTGACTGAAATCTGTTCTAAGGCAATGTATTTCAATGTTTCAAAATTAAAAACCGTCGATATTAAATTTTTGATCCCAGATATATGGGTACTACTTATTCATATCGAGTTTTGCCTTACCAAAAATCAACTACAAGATCTCGTCTTATGTGCGTGGTACAAAATGTAGAAATATTTATTAAATTGGAACAAGTAAATATAAACGGGCAACACTTCACGAAAAAAACCGTTGAAACTCGTTTGAAAACGCATTTCATTTCGGTGTTGCGAAAACATAACGCAGTAGGTACATTAATTTCCTTGGTGTAGCAGCCAAATGATAGAAATAGTGTCAAAAATATTTTTTTTAATGATATTTCTCAAAATTTCGAAAATGCAATATCATTCTCAAAATTTCAAATTTTCAAGGGACAATTTTGGACGTTCCATTTTCAGTTTATTCGATTTTTCAGATTTCAGAAACACCAGAATCAATTTGAATTATTTTTTTTTTTAATAAAAATGATACCTTTCTGAATAACATGCATTTTTGGGCTCGGGATATAACCTTCAAATATGTAGGATATTCACTAAGAATGTATGCCATCTAAAAGGTCAGTAGTTGATCATAAAACATCAACTAGTTTCAGAAATTGCTCAGCCATAGAAAATTTGTAATCAATAGTTAAAGTGTTTTTTCAACGTAATCAGCGATTTTTAGTCCTTGTTTGTGGGATATTCGCAAAGAAAAAATATACAATTTGAAAAAAAATACCATAGCGACCTTATAAAATGTAATTTTTTCCGTTATTTGTAAACCATAGTTTTTTTTATGAATTTTTAATGATTTGTTCAATGTCATAGTTCAAATTTTTAACACTTGATTTGTGGGATATTCGGAATAAAACATATTATTTTAGTGACCTTAGGTCACAATCCATACGACTCTGAAAATTTGGAAGCAAAATGTATGGCTGACTAATTACTGAAACTTTTTGAACTTTAATTGTAGTGACCTTACTCAAAGTATATTTTTTTCGAACATCCCACAAATGAGGTGCTAAAAATCTCTACGCCCTTGTAAAATTCTTTCAAAATTTCATTTGAGAAAACCTATGGCTGACCAATTAAAGACACTTTAGTTGACATTTTTTACCATTTACTGACCTCTCTTTAAGAATCCATACGTTTTTGCGAATATCCCACATATGTGGTGCTAATATCCCAGAGTTGATTTATAACTATGCTGATATTTTGAGTCTTAGAATTTTGGTCACTGTCACTTGGGATGCATATTAATCGACAAATATAATGAAAACGCTATAATACCTAACGTAAAAGCCTAAAGCAATAATACAAACAAAATTAAATAGCGATACACAAACGGATGCAACGAAAGGGGAAGGCTGAACTTAGTCTGCTCTTTGATCTAGATAACTTTAAATGCATCTGCCTATAGATTCGCATTTGATTTTCAGTGATCCAAAGTTTAATAATGCATATTATACTTACTTATAATTGTATGAGTTGATAAAGGTGATACAATCATACAATTACTGCATCAAATGGCTAGATGGAAAAAAAAACACAAATTATATTTATCAGAATATTTATTTCATTATATTATACTTGCATGTGTTAATAAAAAAAAAATTAAAAAAAAATATTGTTGACAATTGTACGACGTTAACTTGTCTTTCTACAGCAGATATTAATTAACTCACATTACTTATTATTAATGCTCGCGCAGAGTTTTCATTAAACATCATTTAACCTTAACCCTGCCAATTAAATCATCTCACGTACGTAGTGATATCGTCATTTATAGTTTACTTAAAAAACGTAGCCATTAGTTCATACATAAATCGAGCTACACCCACGCCGAAGAATCACCACTAAATCGAAAATAGATACGAACAATTAGCTATACCTCTCTCGAATGAATTTCTGCTTAAATATAATATCCAACTTTTCACAGATTCATACATATGTACATACCTACATATATGGATGTATAATGTACATATATAGCGTGCCTCAGTTGCGTGTGCCTCATTTAGCTATCGTATGTCGTATCTCTTTTCCTATTGCCATAGAAATGCTCCATTTATCACTCAAAACGTTCGTCGCGGTAATTAAATTTATGCAGATAGTGACTTGGTGGGCTTGAGGTCGCCTGCCAATGACCCTAGGCAGAGCCGATAATATAACTGACGGTATGGGACAATCTAATTCAGTTTGTTCGATGTTCATCATCGGCATTAAATTGGTCAGGCGCAACATTATTGGGTGCCTATACCTAACCGACAATCTAGGAACAGCAAATCAGTTCGACTACACAATTTAACGAATCATAATAGGTACTTAGACATAGAAGATAATTACACTGAACAAAATAAACATAAAACAGTTGTATTTATAAACAGAGCCTAAACGTTGTGTCCGTTAGTCGTCCAACACCAAAATGTCAGTCTAACAAAAGTAGCTGAACGTTCAATCAACGTTTGAGAGGACCAATGTTAAGTTTCTATTTCCTTCCTTTATTTTTCTAATAGTCTAAGTGTGAAGCAGTGCTGGGGGATCATGGGAAAAAATCCCCTTCTCTGGGAATTTTTGAATTTTGAGGAGAAAATATAGACTCGTTTTGTGGGAATTCCTTGTTTATAAAATATAAAATCGTGAATGAGTGGCTATCACCTTAGCCGTTCGGATTCGGCAAAAGGTTGAGTGTTGTAAGCCAACAAATTTTATAAATATTTTAGCCCAACATTTTAAGAATTATTTAAAGAAAAATTCAATTATTAACAAGACGAAAATAAATGATGCAACAACATTTGTTGCATTTAACTGTTTTTTTTTACGGAATTTAAAATAGATTCACTCTCAAAGATCCGTCAAACAAGTCTTTAATTAAAATGAAAAAAAAAAAAACAAAATAAAGAAAACTAATCTTAAACAACATTTTCGAATTTTGTAAAAGATCCGTCTGGGATAGAATTGAATTTATTTTTTAGCAATACATTTTAATTTGCTTACGCCCAATTTCTTCACAGAAGTACTAAGCCAGCCTAGTACCCAGTCCAGCTAGACCAGGTACTAGCTCTGGTACTCGGTCCTAACGAAAAGTTAGTACCTATACATTTCTTCACATCACTAGTACCGGATCTAAATACAACAAGCGGTACTAGGACTTAATACGTCTAAACTGGTCTAATTCTGATTATGACAATATTTTGGCATTTCAAATATTATTTTGATTTTTATTTTGACTAAAAGATTTTTATTTTAAATTATTTTCGAATGAATTGTGTCAATTTTATAGTAGTATAGACAGTGGAAAAATGCAGAATTGCGATGAAATCCTGCCGACATTTACAGGAGTGATCAGTGGTGAATCAGCTTCCAGATGAAGCACTTGATATCGGTAAAAGATTGTGTGTTAGTTTTTGCGTGGAGTTTTTGATAATTTTCTGTGTACGTATGTGTGTGACAGGCTTGGAGTAATGTCCTTTATTGTGTCCATTTCATGTTCGGTTCACTGTATTCTTCACTGTGCAGTTGAACGTAAAGTTGCAGTTGGTGTGGATCAAAAGTACTAAAGTAAAGGTGGGGTCAGTACGAAGTTAGATTGCAAAACAAAAATTTTAAATTGCGACCAACAAAAATTAGATTCAGTCCCTACACTTATAAGGTCATTACAAAATGCATACATTATATATGTACCTAGGTACCATGAAAATGAAAAATCCACAAAACCAATAAAATCCGAATTTATTGCCTATTTAATAAACTACAACCAAAAAACTATCGAAAATCAGCAACGAATTCATTGAAAAAATGAAAGAAATTACTCTGATTCAGGTATTAAGGCCACTAGACTGCCGATTTTAAAGTCCCAGCTAATACCGAGTCCTAAGGAGTACTCGGTACCAACTTGACAGAACTAGGGCTTAGTACTTATGTGAAGAAATCATTTGGTACCGATTTGAGTACTAACGACTGGTATAATAACCAGGTACTAGCTGATTTTGAGGAGTCAGCTAGTACCGAGACCTAACTAATACTCGGTACCAAATTGAAAGGACTAGGGACTAGAACTTGTGTGAAGAAATGAGTTGATACCGATTTGAGTACTAATTTTAGGACTAGTACTGGTACTAGCGTTAGGACTCTGTGAAGAAATTGGCCGTTATAAAAACTCCAATTAAGTACCTAAATACTTAGGTAAATTAATTTAAATCAGGATTAAATTTTTAATCTGGATTGAGGGATTGAATAATATGGGGGTTAGTGAAACTATTTTTTCTTTTCTTCTGTGGGAAATAGAAAATATTTTTGTCACAAAAAGGGAATTTCGACCCTGCCGGAAGGTATTTTTCACTATAAATGCCCCCCAACACTGTTCTGGATATGCAACTGCTTATATTTCGAAAACGTATAAAAAAACAAAATGAAAACAAGTTCGTCAGAGCTGAAATTTGGTAGAAATACTTAGTTAACATATTAATTGCTATTTTAACGGTTGTGTAACAACTGTCAATTGTCAGAATTATAATTTTCCATCAGATAGGTACTTCAACCAGAAAAATTATATAAGGCGAGATTGGGAAAATAAGATCTTGAAGATTTATCCCCGTCAAAAAGTAAGCAAGTGAAACCAAATTTTTTTTTTGCTCAAAATTTTAACAGCAAAACTGATGAATTTGCCTAAGGAGCCCTGTTCATCTAACAGAGTTTGTTAATTTGTCCGAGATCTCATTTTTCAGAACATGCCTTTTATTTCGAGATGACTTAAAATATGTTTTTGAACTTTTAGTTTTCCAAATTGTCGAATTTGATCAGATTTGGTCTAAACATCATTTTCAATACATCAATATCAAAGCAATATCACAAAAATTAGGAATAATCAGTTGGGCACATTGTGCAGAATTTTTGTCTTGCTTTTATGAATTTGGTACATAAATCTGCATTTAGACATTAAAGAACATATTTTAAGCCATTTCAACCTTTACACTGATTAAATTTCTGACACTGACGATGTTTTTTTTATGAATGTTCGTACAATACTTTGACAGAATGGTAATAGGTACCACTGAATTCGGCTTTTCCAAATCTTTAAGTTTACCAAATTGCATTCCTATTCATAAACAATTGGAGTGGGAAATGATATTTTTTGCCAAAATTCATCAGAGGGACCACTGTGCGACGGAAGAGAGGACCATTTTTTTTGGAGTTCTCCATCATCACATAATTTCGAATTTTTGAGTAGGAACCGAGATAACTTTAATTTTTTTTGTCAACTTTTGTCAAAACTGTCGAGGTTGATCAAAATTGGTTTTAAAATCATTTTTAATGTCAAAGCAATACCTATCATAAAAATTAGTTATAATCAGTTTGGGTCATTGGGAAACATTTTGGACTTGCGTTTCTAAATTTGGTACAGATTTGCATTTACACATTTAAGCACATATTTTAAAAGCTATTTTAAACATTGATTTGACTAAATTAATGACTTTGAAAATGCTTTTTTATGAATTTTGAATTTTCGTACCATATTCTGGCCTACAAAATTTGAAGCATTTCGAATACATACAAAATTAATAGGTACCACTGAATTCAGCTGCTCCAAAAAAATTAAGTGTTCCAAATTTAATTCAAATTAATCAAAAATTGGCGTGGGAAAATATTTTAGTCGCCAAAACTCAACAAAGGGACCAGTGTGCAACGGACAGCATGATGAAAACAAATTTTTTTTGGACTTTTCAATCATCGTAATCTAAAAAAGGAAACATTTTATTGCCAATTAGTAAAATTTTGCTTGTGAAATATGAGTTGTGTGTATGGCATTCCCATGTTAAAAAGGTTTGTTTGTTTACTTCCCAAAAATGTCAATTTTAGACCAATTTAATTTAATTTTTATGGATTTTGACAGCACTTTAGACTAAAAGTTGTTAGAAGTGTGGGAGTTTTATTAAGTATTTATAAAAAACATGAGCTAATATTTATGATTAATACGGAAAATAATAATTCTGAAAGTAGTTGTAAAACAACCGTTAAAATTGAAATTATTATGCTAACTGGTGTTTTTTTTTAGACGTGTAGTTTTCAATCTGGCAATACTTTTTTCGGAGTTGGTCTTTTTGACAGTTGTCACTTGATTTATGCTCAGTTGGGTTTGCCATTGCAAGCAATAATTTCAATCAAACTTTTTCTTTAAATTTTTCATAAAATGTTATACATTTTTTTAAGTGTAGACCATATATAAACAATATTATAACGAAGAGCGATACGCATGCAGTTATTGAGAGCTTATGCATAGCAAATTGTTGTTAGATATTACCAACGCATAATTGATGGATGGGATAGGGCATGTGAGAAACTTCTATATACAAAGCACAGATATTAAGCGGTAAAAAAAACACTGCCTTGATTTTGTACTTCCTTGAGTTAGTGTTGGAGGTTAGTTGTAATTGAATTTACCTGGATTTACTTGCTGTGACGACAGGACGGACCGGGCGTGCGTCGTCGTCGTGCGTCGGTAGTGGCTCGTGGACAGTTATTCGAACGCGTGACACCATTTAATGTTGACCCAATTACATGAGTGCAACTATAGACAGATTCAATTAAAAGATCAATTGGAGTTATTGCATTTGACCAATTTAACGCAGTTAGATACAATCTTTTTGAACATGTTGAGACTTAAGAGATATTATGTACTTGTCGTAGGTATTGCATATATGAACATGAAGTACGTATCTATATCTTCAACAAACAAGCACGGAACTGTGCGGATAGCCCCGTGTGGTTAAATAATGAACGTGTGGCTTTCAATTAGGAAGTGGTTAGATTTATTGAGTAAATTATGTACAATCTGTTATTGGATTTGTGGCTCTACAGACTTGTAGTGTCTCCTTGGTGTTAAATATATACAAACAAACAAACGGTAATAAAGGTTAATTGCAGGTGCGATTTAAATTCAAATGCTGATGCGAGTTAAGGAATTTAATGGTGATCCAAGTTATTTTGAGGCTATTGTATTGTTTATTAGAAAAATATGCTGTCAATAAATAAATACAATTTAATTTAATGTAGGAAGTCATCGTTTATAGAGTTTATCAATGAAATTAACGTAGGTAACCATCAACACGCCTTGTAAGTGGTTTAGAGATATTTGTATTACTTGTTTTGATCTTATTCATTAAACATTGAACATTCACCTGAGTATTTAACGGTGGAGATGCCGACCATTTTAGATTATGGTTTGCTTAGTTATACAGGGTGATTCGCATAGGATGTGAAAAAAGCGTGTAGTATGGGTCGAGACAGAAAAAAAAAATCGTATGGGAGGGGGGATAATTTTCTAAAAAAAAAAAAACAATTATAATAATTCAAGTCCCTCGACTTTTTACAGACCACATAAATTGTACCATCACAGATCACACCTTCTTTTTTTTCCGTTTTTTTTTTTAGATATATTCCTAGATTTAAAGATTTTTGATCACTTTGAACACAACGAGTAAATTAAAACATCGTCAAAATAAGCGTCACCCTAATAGATGTACATACAGTGTTGGCCAAAATAATAAGAGTGAATATGTATTTTTCGAAACTTTATAAATCCTATGCGTAGATATAGCTCTTTCTATTTTACCAAAAAAAAGGTGTTCGAATTTTCATTGCATTTACTGTAAAACATTTCCAATGCTTCCAATCAACTTCCCTGAGCACTTGCTAAAGCACCGTTATTTTTATCCTCGAAGATGAGATTAACCGTGGACAAAATAATCAGAGTGCTTTGTAATTCTTCATTGTTTCGGGTTAATTTTACTTTGTTTTGCAGTTATTTGATAAAAATTATCACAGAAATTATCTTTTCAGTGTGTAAAATCAATTTATTTTTGAATAATGGGACGCGGGAAGCATTGCTCCGAGGAAGACCGACGTTTGATAGTTCAACTAAGGGATCAAGGCCATACGTACAGTTTTATTGCTGACGCTCTTGCCAGGGTACTAAAGGAGCGAAATCTACCAAAAGAACAGATCGAAACAAGAGGACGTCCGAAAAAACATCAACTTTGCTCCACAAACGAATTGTTAGAGAGGCGCTTAAAAATTCGTTTAAAACTTTTACCTCCATAAAAAAATTTATCACTAGATATAAGCTCTCGAACAGTTTGCAGGAAAGAAATTTATATGGACGAATTGCAAGAAAAGTTCCATTGCTAAGCGCTAAGAACATAAAGCAGCGTATTCAGTTTGCCACTTTAAACCAAAAATCAGGGACCGCAAGAAATTGGCGAAATTTATTATGCAGCGACGAGACAAAGATAAATTTATTTGGATCTGATGGCAGAATTTATGTAAGAAGAAATAAGAATGAGAAGTTGAATCCTAGGAACACCACAAAGATAGTTAAGCACGGTGGCGGTAACATAAAACTTTGGGGTTGTTTTTCTTATGCTGGAGTTGGTCCTATCTTTTGGATAAAAAAAATATGAACAAGGAAATGTACCTTGAAATCTTAGAAAATATTATGCTTCCATATGCGGAAGACAATATGCCTTTAGTATGGACATACCAGCAAGACAATGACCCCAAACACACGCCTAATGTGGCCACCAGGTGGTTTCAGCAACATAATGTACAGGTTTTGCAATGGCCCTCACAATCTCCAGACCTAAACCATATCGAAAATATAAAATTGAAAAATAGGGTTGCGAGTTAAGCAACAAGTAATCAACAGGCGTTTTGGAAAGAAATACAAGAAGCATTTTATGCTACACCAGTGGAAACATGCCGAAAACTTATCGACTCTATGCCAAGAAGATGTTATGCGATACTAAAAAACAAAGGCCACGCGACAAAATATTGAGACTATCAGCTTGCCCCACTAACTGTTTAGGTGAGTTATGTTTCACACTCTTATTTTTTTTGATCAGAACAAAGGGCAGCTTAGAGAAGATTTCATATGATTTCTCTTTAAAAAAGTTAATTTTATAAAATAAATCTCATAATCACACAGAAATATCATCTATTTAAAAATATATATATATGAAGGTTATAATTTATTTAACAAATATAGTTTTTATATACAAACAATGGAATCAAAAGCTTTCACTATTATTAATTTGACCACCACTGTATGTATGAATTCCTCTCAATTAAACGATATTGTCAGTGAATGGAATAATTCTCTCAATAAATTAATAAAGAACATGAATTTTGTGTGCCAAAATATTTGTTAACACCAAAACAACAAGAAAAAAAAAAACAATAATTAGAATAATATTGAAATAAATTAAAAAGAATCCAATCGCCGCAACGGAATTCTTTTGTTCATTTTTCACCAACAGCTGAATTTTGTTTATCAGTTGTGAAAGTAAAACGTAATATTTTTCCTCCTATTTGAACTTTATTTGACATGAGCCCAGTGTACGAGAATAATGAGTAGAAAAATGTTTTATAATTAAAGATATTTATGCAGATTTATGCATTATGTAGAGGCTACATAAAACTTTATACCAGTCAGTGTTGGGAGATTATGATTACTTTTTGTAATTTATTTCAACTTTCATTTCAATTACAAGTAATAAGTAATTGAACTTTTTCCATTACATTTACATATAATTGTAATTGAACTTTTTCCATTACAATTAAATATAATTGTAATTGAAAAAAAAATAAACACTTTAATTACTTGTAATTGTAGTAAAAATTCACTCACAAATCACATGTAATTGGAAATAGTTATGGGTAAGTATTTAATTTGAAGGAAAGCAATGTCGTAATTACATTTGAGGTATTTGATGTTTTGGATTGCAGTTCATTATACATGTTTTAATAAATCAAAAATTATAATAACAATTGACAAAAGCAATAAATTTATTAATTTAATTTTTGTGTAATGAAAAAAATTAATTATTACTGCTTTTTTGATGATTACTTTTATTTTTAATAACATTAATATAATTGAATTGCAAGTAATTGACGCTCTTTTCAATAACATGTAATTAGTAACTGAAATTTTTCAACTACATTTAAAAGTAATCAAAAAAAATAGTTTGGAGATTTTAATTACAAGCAATTTTAGTTGATTTTTTTTTTAAATCATTATTTACCAACTCTACGTCAGCCTCATTATAGTGCTTACTATTCATGTGTTTAAGGAAATCTAATTAATAAGACTGTAGCTATATGGATATGAATTCTTATTGAAAATTACACAATTTTCCGACTTAGCATTTATTTAGTAATATTTAAGACAAAACTGTTTCACATACGCTGCCTGTCACCGTCAGTAAACTTTACAAACACTTTCTAAATTTTGTTTGGAGAGAACTAAAAGTGCAGCAATTTGCGTTGTCTTCACCGCATATTTGCTGAAACTACATGTATCTACATATATGGGGGAATTTCTGTTCTATAGGGCAAGTATATTGGCTTCATGTAAATAAAAATTTGAGGTTGTAATCAAAACTAGCACTACGATGAACGAGAACTCCGAAACTTCTTATCGTATAATGTTACTATTGTTTACTTAAAAATTTTGAAGAAATTAATTTTGTTATGTAATTTAGTAACAAAAATTTGACAAATTAAAAAAAAACAAAACATGATTGTATATTTTCTTTTCAGATGTTAACTTGCTGTCGAAGCCATATTTCGAGCCAATGTGCTCAAATCAACAAGAACGTTTTATCGAGAGTGAAGGCACAGAATCTAGTCTGATATTGGAATTCAATCCTGAAACTAACAAACAGTCGTGTTTGCGTATTCTCAGTGCTCCAGAAACGTATGGTTTTATAGTAAGGTTAATTAGACCGAAACTAAGAAAATCGTTTCACAATGCCCACGCTGGTCCACCTCCTATGGATGTCGTCAAAGTCAAAAGGAATCGAACATGTCCACTTAAAATTGTAAGTATCTATATCAGACTATAGCTTGAAGATAGTATAACAACACTGTTTGCCGTAAAGCTAATAAAAGTATAACATTATCTATAGGAAATTAAAAAAAGACATAATATCTTCAAGCCATAAGCCCATAATTCATTGTACGAAATGGCCCACGTAATTAGCTCAAAATGACATAATCAGTTACTAACCCGTGATGGAATAAATTTATTAGCCAACAATGGCTATATGAATTTCTCTTTGTTGTTCTGCTATTTGAATTTTAATTACGATTTTTAATTTTCCGTCTGGCTAGACTTGACGCCTCATAACGTTTCCGGGTGGATACCGAAGCACATAAAATAATAAAATGTAACTGATGCAGAAACACTTTTGTAACAATACGATAGACCATGGCTTTGAATTCTTGACCTTGAGCTTGACTATGAGATTGGCAGAGCTAAGAGAGTACATACATATATGGAGCTATATAGGAAACATACCATGTGCTAGATTAAGATATCATTGTTCATAAACAACTATACCTACTTCCAATGAATCATACACAGGTTGCCCAATATCTGTTTTCAATGAGGTCATGCTATTGTCCAAGGTTTTAAGAGTTGGTATCTTGGATTTTTCAAAGCAAAGAGATTTAAAAAGCGAGGTTGCATGCCAATAACCTCTTTCAAGGCATTCTATTATTCGGCTTAAATGGGGTTATTGACTTTGTGAAGTTTCATAATGAGCATGACTTGTTTTTCCGTAAAAGATACAAAAAAAGATAGACATGAGCGAATTAAGCCAAACATAAATTTTTTAATGTGTGGGAATATTTTCTGATGCCGGTGTTTCTTTTATTGTTATGGCCTTTATATATAAGACTATTCAAGAAGAGTTTTGTGCACAATATTACTTTAGAACTTCTTGCTATTGCTGCAATTTTTCTAATTAGATATTCTGAGCAGAAATTAAAGAAAAGTCAGATCTTTGTGAGATATTGCATTAGGCATATTCTCTGGATGTCATTTTAAGTTAAGTAAACGAAAACCTTCTGGAATTTAAAAGTAAACTATGACGCCAAAAGGCGATATAAAGCGTTTTCCAATAAGAGGTGTTATTTTGATATTCAAAGAAAAATGGCATTTTTTGAGATAAATGATCGGATGTTTATTTTATTATAAAGAGAAGGTATGCCGTTAATAATGGAACACAACATCAGCCACGACCACGCTTACAGGACCATATCCTTTTCATGAAATTTTCGATAACCAAATCGCAAAGTGGCTGCCCTATGTCCTCGATAGCCTCACGAATTCCATCTTTGAGGTCTTGAATCGACGCTGGGCTGTTGGCGTAGACCTTATCTTTCACGTGGCCCCAAAGGAAGAAGTCGCAAGGTGTTAAATCACAAGATCTCGGTGGCCAATTGTGATCACCTCTTCGAGAGATAACACGGTCCGGAAACTTTTCCCGTAAAAGATCGATGGTTTCATTGCTTGTGTGGCACGTAGCGCCGCCGTCTTGTTGAAAGTAAACGCTGTCCAGATCAATACCATCCAATTCCGGCCATAAAAAATCATTAAGCATCTCTCGATAGCGCAATCCATTGACCGTAACTGTTGCTCCAGCCTCATTTTCGAAAAAGTAAGGTCCAATGACCCCGCCGGACCATAAACCGCACCAAACAGTCACGCGTTGAGGATGGAGAGGCTTTTCAACAATAACTCTTGGGTTTTCCGAGCCCCAGATGCGACAGTTTTGCTTGTTGACGTAGCCTCCGAGGTGGAAATGGGCCTCATCAGTCAAGATGATTTTTCGATGAAATTCCGGATCATTTTCATGCATTTCAAGGACCCAATCAGCAAAGACACGACGTTGTTGATGATCAGCCGGCTTGAGTTCTTGTGTTAACTGAACTTTATTAGCCTTAAGACCCAAGTCTTTATGCAAAATACGGTGTAATGACGTTTGTGGAATGCCTAATTCCAAAGAACGACGAGGAATGGACAAACCTGGGTTTTCTTAAACACTTTGGGCTACAACAGCAATATTCTCAGTTGTTCTTGAGCGACGTGCACGGGTTTTATTCTTCGCATCACTAACTTGTCCCAACAGCTCGAATTTGTCCACCAATTTCTGTATTGCGGTCCGACAAGGTGCTTCACGACGACCCAAAAATGTTTTAGATTTACGAACCGTCTCTGCCAAATTTTCACCATTTTTATAGTGATTTTAATAATTTCAATGCGTTGTTGAAGCGTGTATCGTTCCATTTTTATTAATGTTGTAGTTTCTACTTGTCAAATGTCAACAAATGACAGCTTCAAAAGTGACAGCTACCGAAATAGCCGGCTATTCAAAATAACACCTCTTATTGGAAAACCCTTTATTAGCACCACTAGACTAACGATTTGAAAGTCCTTGCTAGTACCGAGTCCTAACTGATACTCGGTACCAAATTGACAGGACAAGGGACTGGCACTTGTGTGAAGAAATGAGTTGATAACGATTTGAGTACTAATTTTAGGACTAGTACCGGTACTAGAATTAGGACACTGTAAAGAAATTGGCCGTTAATGAATCCACCCATTAAAAATACTTATTTCGAAAAATTTCAAAAAATTACCGCGGCTCTGCTGAGCATGCATGTCTTAATCCTTTCTTTGCTCAAGAAAATTAATGAGCGATGAAGTAAAATTCTTAAAATTTATGAATTTTTCATTTTTCATTTTGTTATTTTTAATTTAATTTAATTTCCGGTGCATAATATTTTTGAGAATATTTTAAACCATTCATTTCCATAGAAAACTAAATTTTCTAGACAAAATTTTTTTGAAGAGAAATATCGAGTTTGGCTTATTGTTAGTTAAAGAGATTATTCAAAAGTGATCAATGTGACCATTATCTCTTAAACTCAAGGGTGAATTGACCAGAAGTGTGTAAGAAAACGTTTTTACAAGCAATTGCCTATTATCGACACAGGTTTCTCTCTTTTCAAGATAATATAGAAAATTTATTTATACTTAAAACATAATTAAATATGCATTCTAACATTATTATCACTAAAGAATATTTCACCCATGTCTGAATAACTTGCAATAGATACTTTAAAAGCATGGAAAAAAAAAAACTTCCTTATAACATAGAAATTGGCATAAATTAATAAATTAATATTCAAAGCGTGATTTCAGGAAATAAATTCAAAACGAATTATTTGATTTGACGCAATTGCTTGTACAGGGAGCGCACACTTATGCGTGCGCGCTGCAAAAGTGGGCACGTTTTCTGGCGCAAGGTTTTCACATACAAAATCGTCGCAACAGACACGTCATTCATTATTTAACAATTTTATGGCGCTTAACATATTCCACATTCTTTTCTTTGGTATATGAAGTAATTTTATTTTATTTAAATTATGGATATACTCGTATGTAGTTATAGTTATGCACAAAAACTAATTGAATACACCTAAAGAATCAGTAACATTTATTTTATAGTGGATAGGTACATACATATGTATTATATGATTTAGATTTCCGGCACGAATAATATTTCAAATTCAAATCACATTAAATCATTTACGAGCCAAAGAAAAATATACATATAAAATTCCTGTCATCATCATAAAATATTTATACTATCAATGTTTTTAAACTCATAAAGCAAGTAAATTTTAGTTTAATTTTAATTAATAATAATATCTGTGTGCAACCATTTCTGGTCAACTCAATTCTGAGTTTAAGCAGAGTTAGTCAATGATATGCAATGGAATTAAACCCGAGACAACTCTTAAAGCAGATTTTCGGAAAAGGATAATCTTAAACATTAAGTTGTCCTCAAAACATTCGATTTCGAAGTGCTGCCTTTTGCTACACTTTGATTTCGATAGTTTTTTTGACTAACACGGCGTTAGGCAATAACGCCCAAAGAAATAATGCCCAACAAAATTCTGAAAAATTGTTGTTTTTTTTTATCTCGATTTTGGCGTTATAAAGGAAATAAATGTTAGGAAAAACGCCCAAATCAAAATCTTGCCAAGAATTGTACTGAAACAACTACGTTTTAAATCAAATCAACTTTATTTCACTTTAATAAAATAAACAGTGAGATATGTATCCCCCCTGCTTAGGCACACTATAGGATTTGGGGTAGGTGCGAGGCTGGGTGTATGCAAAGTTTCTTTAAATGCAAAAGAGACTTTGCATAGACCCCTCGTTGCACCCTACCCCAAATCCTATAGTGTGCCTTAGCAGGGGGGTTGTAGGGGGCATACATACCTCACTGTTTATGCGCCAAAAGTTTCATTGAAATATCACTTTGGAAATATCAGCAAAAATTGAGGAAATAACGCCCAAATTTTACAACAACAATTTACATTGAAATCATTTGGGCGATATTTCCATTTTTTTTGTTTTTTTTTGGGCGATAAAAAAAATTTGGGCGATATGTATTTCCAAATCGATTTGGGTGTTATTTCTTTGGGCGTTATTGCCTAACGCCGTTGTTTGTTCTATGAAATGACACTTAAGAACAATTTTGTTCTATTCAAACTATTCTTTAAATAGGTGCCGAAACCATCGAATTTGTGTTAAAAAATTGTGTTGCCGGAATGGCTTACCGCCAAGCCCATTAAGGCATAGGTAATCATTTGAATAAAATTAAATTCCTCAATTAATCGCAATTTTTATTCTTTTCAATAAATCAACAATAGTTGAAAATATTGAACATTGTTCCTTTATTAATAGCCTTTTTAAAAACGAAATCAACAGTTGGCCCACCCTTTTTAGTAGAAATGCAAATCTATTGAAAAAAAAAATAATCGAATAACACCTTTTATAATCCTCTCTCGTATTGGACATTATTTCTATCTCAACTCATCTCAGAGCTCAAAAAAAAAATAATAAAAAAAAAATAAAACCAAATTAATATAAAATATTTTGTGACTTAAAAAGAAAACAACATAACACAGATACCTATATTGCGTTGATTTGTATTCACTACAACAATTTTTGTTAAAATTTATTTTTAATTTTATTCCGCACATCTCTAACTCATTCGTGAGTTGAATGTATAAAATTGAAGTTTTTTTTGCGTTTGTGTATAAAACCTTATAAGCCAGGAATATATTTTATTTACAGTCTAAATTGGAACTGTTGTTTGTTTTTTATTTTTATAATTTTATTTTATGCAAATATTTGTATCATCAGGTAGATATATTAGCACATCATGGATATTAATTTTAATTCATTTTGTTTATTGTTTATGTTTAATTCCAGTTTACTTCAATAGAACCACAGATACCATCATGGCAGGTTGATCCTTGTTTATTAGAAGACAGCTCAGTAGATATGGAAGATCCAGTTAAATTATTTCAAGGACGACTTCGTGTAGTATGGGAACATGGTGGACATGAATTGTCATCGAAATTGATGATTACAGTTCTGGGGAAGGGCATTGCTTGCCAGGATGAAAATAAACATCCTTGTTTGAAAATTGGGTGAGTAATTAATATTATATATTTAGTTGAGCCTTAAGCTTAAATTGGTAAAACATACAGTGTTAAAATTTGGGATTATGATAAAATGTTGGTATAATGGTGATGAAAAAAACTTTTGAGAACTAAGTTCTTATAAAGGGTGACGAAATAAAACATATATAATTTAATGTTATGGCCAAGAATTTAGCTTTATTATAAAGATAAGGGTTTGCCATTATGTTTTAAAAAGGATTTCCGGCAAGTGGCCACCGCGGCTGGCTCGAATAAATTCCAGTAGAGAGGCCCAATTTTCGACCACTTGTTGCAGCAATTGGGCAATAACGCGCCGAATATTCTCTTTCAAGGCGTCAATCGTCTCGGGCTTATCTGCGTAGACAAGCGACTTCACATAACACCACAAAAAATAGTCCAGCGGTGTTAAATCGCACGATCTTGCAGGCCACGCCACAGGCCCACGACGCGAGATAAACTGATTGTTTCGTTGTCTTTATGGTATGTAGCGCCGTCTTGTTGGAACCAAAGTTCGTCCACATCAACATCCTCCAATTCAGGCACGAAAAAGTTATCAATCATGGCTCTATAGCGTTCCCCATTGACTGTAACATTATGGCCGGCTTCATTTTTGAAGAAATATGGACCAATGATTCCCTCTGCCCATAGAGCACACTAAACTGTGACTTTTTGAGGATGTAACGGCGTCTCAACAATGGCTTGTGGATTATGATCACTCCAAATATGACAATTTTGCTTACTAACTTACTCATTCTACCAAAAATGAGCTTCATCGAATATTGGACGCAGCGCGCGGCGCGTCACTCGAACCGAACTATTATTTTGGTAATGAATTTGCAGGATTTGCAACCCTTGTTCAGCAGTAAGTCTATTCATTATAAAATGGCAAACCAAACTGAGCATAAATCAAGTGACAGCTGTCAAATAGATCAACTTCGATAAAAGTATTGCCAGATTGAGAACCACACGTCTAAAAAAAACACACTATCATGCATATCTTTAATCTGGGGTTACACCCATTATGATTTAACCACAAACGCAAAGTCGTGCGATCAAGTCGTGCATATTTTTTAAAACCCGCCCTGTTTTCTTATATATTTATGAGTTTTTTCCTTATAAATATAATGCTATTGAAATTTTGTAGTTTGAAAAATGTGTAATAGGTGGCGTTGCGTAGCCTGACTGGATTCAGCTATACTATGTTATTTTATAAGACAAAAACTACGATTTTAATATTTTTAACACAAAATTAAAAATTCAATTTTTCATTGCAGCCTGGAACCTCTACTTTGCATATCCAAAGACCTAGTATGCGATGGCATACGGCACTGCCCATACAGCAATGAATACGATAGTGACGAAGACTACGATAAGTGTTGGAATCGTAAGAAGAATGACGACGGTGTCGAAAGTGACATTCTCGAACACTGGGCGATAGAAATCTTTCGAAATCTCTTCGCCTACGATAGTCCGCTCCCGAATGCTGCTGCAGCAAGCACAACCAAAAATCCATCAACGGAGAAATCGGATGGCAATGAACAAAATATCAATAAAACACCTGTGGTCGCAGGTGAAACTATGGCCAGTGGAAGTGGCTACACATCAAAACGCAATTTAACACGTCCGGGTGTCAATAGTGACCTCTCGAAATACGGACCCTGGGGGTATTTAATGCTGGGCATGCTTCTGTGCGGTGGGGCACTGCTGATATGTGGCCTATGGGGTAAGATAATTGTTTTTTTTTTTTTTTCAATAATTGCTTTTCGGTATATTCTCTGGCTAAGGGTGCTATTTTGTATTTTATATTTTTGTTGGACAACAATTAGAATGCTGTTTCCTTAACAAAACCGATCACACAATTACAGCTTCTGCATCGCAATCAGCCCACAGTGACTCTGACGCCTCCATGCAGCAGGGTAACATCACAATCGAGCACCAGTCGACGCCACCCAACTACGAGGAGCTCGATCCGCCGCCACCCTACTCCGTCCTCTTTCCCAACCAAAAAGCTACAGCTCCTGAGGCGGATGCTACCGCAGTCACTTCAGCGTCTGTTATGCCAACAAGTACAAGCACCGAGCCAAACACTAGCTCCACGCCAACAACAACGCTAACGCTAACGCCAATACCAACTCCAACACCTTCAACCACGCCAACGGCAACGTCAACGTCAACAACCACCGAGATTACAGTCACCTCCTAGCCTACTGCCTTATCCATAGTTTATTAAAAACAAATTATAAGAAAAATTGTAATTAATAATTTTATATGACTGACTGTTTATGCTAATAATTATGCTCATCAGCTATTTAATTAAAGTTTTTTAAGTAATTTTTTTTTGTAAAAAAAGAAACAAAATTTAAATACACTATACTATATACAATAATGTAGGTAAGGTAGGTTGTAGCTGTGCTGCGCGTCGAGTATGGATGTTGTCTATAAATTGTGAATCTGCGAGTGTGAATGTTACGATTTCTATAATTATGTACTAATTCGAAAATTGTGTCTTCTCAGATACTTTTCAAAATTTTCTTTTATTTTGTGAAAGTTTTTTGTTTTTGTAAACAAAATAATAAACAAAAGACATTGTATGTGATATGACTAAAGTGTCTGGGAATATACTTTTCGGTTTTTATTTTTATTTTTATTTTTATTAAAATACATAAATATTGTGTTCTATAGTTATTAGTTACTTTTTCGAAGTTTTGAAGTGACCTGCATTTTTAAGTCGGTCTTTATGATTTGTATCTGCCTTATTATTGTACACTGTTATCGGAGTCGAATGAAATGACTTTTGAAAGCACAAAAAATATAGAAAGAATTGTAAAGATTAGAGTACTAAATGAACTTATTTATGTGAAAATAAATTTATATAAAAAAATTGATGATGCATTTTTGATTTAAAAAATAAAAAAAAATTGTTTCGGAAGACGCATGGTGGAAACAAAAAAGAAATACATCCTCGAAGAAGGATTTGAACTACTAGAGCTAGCTGAGTAAAGAACAGTCATTTTAACGCCACAGTATAAAGATTTGTAAATCTTTATAGCCAAACCACAATCACGCGTTCGCTCGCTCCGACTTTGACATATTGAATAGAAACAATGGACTCTTATGTGGCAATCTTAAATGTTACCTCAGGCGTTGCGCAGCTTTAGATCGTAAATATCTTAAGCTGGAACCCAACGCCCGAATAGATCTATTTTCTATTTTGCTGGCGCTTTGACAGCTCACAATAATTCTCCTTTTTGTGTTGGTTATTCTATTTCTTTCAAATGTTAAAGTTTTTATGCAATTTGTGATATCTTATTTAGAAGAAACAGTTGATTATCATCTTATTAATATAAAAACCAAGAAAGTTTGTTTGTAATGAGTGACTTTTTTAGGTAGTAAATGCAACAGCAGCAGAAAAAAAAAAATTATACCTATGTACATACATATGTACTAATGGTTTAGTTATGATTCAACATACATATTGAATTGGATATTATAAAGCCTTGAATATTGATTGGCAAATTTTTATTATTACAGCAGATGCATAAATGTATGTTTTTATTAATTGGTTCTAAACTAAAAACTATCCAATAACAAAATCAGTTTGTGTTTCATTTATTTCATTTCAAAGTTCCTACATTACAAACCTACAAAACATTTTTTTTATGCTTAACAGCTGATTTGGAAGTAGACATGTTTGATTTAGGTAATTGTTATTTGGTTCCGGATTTTTATCTTCTCTGGTTTACGTACTCTAAAGCCGAATTCACACTTATCTCATGTTGTGTGTTGTCTGTTGTGGAGTGGTATTTCGCTACCACTGATATCTATGTAATGTATTATAAAGATCAGTAAACTCTACAATGCGTTTCATTTAGAGAGAGCGTAGAGCCACATTTCCTCGTTGATATTGCAAAAAGATGTCATTGTCAAACACACCATTTTTCTGGTGTCATCAGAAAAACAAGGAAAACGCTTTTTAATTTTAGTATTTTTTATTTTATTTTTGACAATCTTCAAACTTATGAAACTTTTTTCGATTCTTAGAACTGTTCATTATGATTGGAATTGTGTAACACAGTTTTTTTCCGCGCTTAAGTTAAGCCCCGAAAATATTCTAGGCTAAGCCTTTAGGCGATGTTGTTGCTGCATTTTATTATCGCCAATGATCCATGTAGATCATCGCATGAAAATAATACAATACGGTTCTTAGTGAAAACGGTGTTGTATACATATCTCTTTTTTCCTAACGTTTGCTTATTTTTCACGTATATGTTGACATCAAAGAATGACATTGTTGACTAATGTCATTCTTTGGATTATTTATCAAAGTTGTAAATGATTGAAGAAATATTTTTGTTTGTTATTTTCAATTTCGGAAGATGGTTGTAAAATTATGAAATGATTAAAAAAGAAAACCCAATGGCCATTAGTATTTGCCTCCTTTAGTAAAGCTATTTATTTCACTGGTTGTTACTCTCTATAAATGAAATCATAAAATACAGAGACATTTCTGTTTCTCTCTTATCTGCGGAGAATTCGTAACGTGCATTTATAAGGAAACAGAACTTTTATTCTGTCATATTCGTAACTTCTCAACGCCCGAAGTTTGAAGCTACATTTCGTTTTGAAAATTCTATGGTCGCGCTTAATGACACATGATTTCGTAAAGTCGGTAAAAAGCCCATCAACGCCCGACCGACCGAACGCGTGATTGTGATTTGGCCATTATACTTAAAAATTTTGAACAAGCCTCGTGCGGTAATCATTTTAAGACCCTTCAAATACTGAAAACTTAAATATAGTTACAGGGTGTCCGCCGGGAAGGTATACAATGTATTTTATATTGATAAATGTTTTATTCAATGTCGACAATTATGTATGGAATACAATATCAGGTAAATGTCCGCCTCTGTTAGTCTCATCACAAATGCGACCCCTTTTGAGCACATTTTTCATTACATTCTCACACATTTCACGCGGTATTTCATTAATTTCATAACGAATATTTTGTTTTAGTTGCTCAAGGGTTTCTGGTTTGTTTGCATAAACCTTGATTTTCAGATACCCCCACATAAAGAAGTCCGGTGCAGTCAAATCAGGCGACCGTGGAGGCCAATCAACATCCAGCCCTATTCTGCTAAACGATTCGATCGAATCTTTCGATTCACGTGAATGTTTTATTCAATTTTCTTCAAATCATTTATTTAAAACTTATGTCTTTCGAAGGCAAATCTTAACCAGTTCTTTATTTTTGAAATTCTAAAGAGAATTTCATTGCATTCATTTTATTTTTATCGCAATTAATAGGCATTATGGAACAATCATTTCCTTCCCGCTGATAGCAGAATGCCAATGTTCACGCGAACGTTTAGCAGAATAGGGCTGGTCACCATTTCTTGAAATAGCTTGTTGTGGAAAGAGGTCTCGCAGTAATTCCATTGTAATCCTGGCTCTATGCGATTTGGCACCGTCTTGTTGATACCACATGTTAATTTAGCCCAGGGTTGCTAGTTTAGGGGGTTTCCCCCTAGATTTAGGGGCTTTTTTTTTGTCGTTGGGGGTTATCTGGGGGGATGAGATGTTTGGTTAGAAATCTGGGGGGATTAATTCAGAGCTTATAGGTTGAGAAATCGTATAGGTATTTAAACAGCTGACAGTATTCAACGAGTTAGATATTCCTTACATTCTGGGTGTCAGAATTTTAAACCAACAGAAGAAATGCTGAAAACTTTCACAAGTGATAAAATGTATCAAACCAACGCGACAGCCAAAACGAAGATGACGATAAAGTATTAGAACTTTTTTGAAGAAGTGGAAAAAAAAATTTTAATTCCTTTATATTTTTATTTTCATATTAATTTCTGGTGAGTTAAACCATAGTGAGCTAACTCTAGAACTAAATTAACCCACAGTGAACTGAGGAAGTCATTTTTCAGTGCGAATGTACGCGAAATGACTAAACAAACTCTTTGCATAAAACATCAAAAGCATCTGTTCAGTTAATCCTGATTTAACCCACCAAATATGATGATTTAACTCGTGTTAAACTTTAATCGCGCACTGAAAAACTGGACCTGGACTGGATTAAAGTTCTAAATAAGCAATTTGGAACTTTTTAATCAATTATCAACCTCCCTTATGTTTCACAATATCTAAACAGTATAGCTTATAATTAACGTTCAAAGTATTTTAATGGCCCGATTAAGTGTCGATTAGGATTAGCAAATTTATATACTTGGCATTTTAAATAATATTCATTATTTTTTTTCCAGTTTTCATCAGTCAAAACTTACATACATTTATTATTTCAAAAAAATGTGAAACGCTAAGTTTTTTTACTGGAAGGATTTAATTTGCGGATAATTTGAATGTCGAGTAAGTAATCAGAACTTTACTCAGAAATTGTCAAGAAAACCGTAAACAAATTTTGTTTTATTACTTAGTACCTTTTTTACAAATGTTTTTTTTTTTATTGTAGCTGTGTGAATTAATTAAATAAAAAACAAATTTAAGAGCTGTGAATAAAAATATAAAGGTGAACAAAAATTTAGGGGTTTTTGTTGATAAAATGTGGTAATCTGGGGGGTTTCTAAATTTGTCTGGGGGAAATTTTTTTTTAATCTGGCAACACTGATTAAGCCCAAGCATGCAGTTGTGGCGTTGAAAAGTTTTCAATCATATCACGATATCGCTCCCCATTCACAGTTACCGTTACGCCGTTTTCATTTTCAAAGAAGTAAAGTCCAATGATTCCTCCTGACCAAATTGCACACCAGACTGTAACTTTTAATGGATGCAAAGGTGACTGATGAATAATTTGATGGTTTTCCATTGCCCAGAACCGATTATTCTGTTTATTCACATATCCATTCAAATGAAAATGTGCCTCGTCACTAATTATGATTTTTTCATGAAAATCGGCGTTGTCATGGGCTAGCTGTAACATCCTATTGGCATATGTACGGCGGCGTCAATGCAAATCCTTGTGAAAAATTGTGGCCAAAGTTGTTCTTTGAAGACCAAGCTCCTGAGCACGGCGTGGAATTGAGGTTGATGGATTGATTTGAATACTTCCTTGAGCAGCAGTAATGTTTCCAGCCGATCATGGAGTACGTTGTGGTCCATGCTTGGGCCTATCACCTACAGACCCTCTTTCTTCGAAATCATTCACTACACGATAAATAGTGCGTTTTGTTGGCACGTTGTTTCTCCGTAACTTTCTCATCGTCACAGTAATCGATGATTGATTTTGATAAAATGTTTTAACGATTAAAACACGTTGGTTTATCGAATATTTTTCCATAATAAATTCGCCACCTGTCTACTTCACGACTGCCAAATATGAACTGTCAAGACTACTGTTTCACAAAATGGCGGCAAAACAACACCCTGTGCTTCGAGGTTTGGAATGCTGTACTTTGAGCAGACGCTAAAAAGGAGTCACGTAAGAGGTTGCCGTTTCCATTATCCAGTAAAAATTAAAGCGCCTTTCCGGAAAAAATATAAACAACTAAATTCTGCGAGGTTTCGTTCTAGTAATATTTGCATCGAAAGTGATATTATATTGTAAGGCCAATGTGGGTAATTGTAAACAATTTCATATTAAAAAAAAAAAATTTAAGTTAGAACTTTTTTAATTTTTGTAATAATTGAAAATTTAACGAAATACTATGAATGATAACGTGAAAATATAATATTTCTGTATTAAAGATTTTAAAAATTACTTTAAAAAAATTCCAAATTACGGTAAATATTATTATGTTTACATTTACTCAATTCTTTTTTTATTTTTATTCTAATTTATGAGTTAAATGTAAACAGCAATAATGTAAACCATCTTGAAGTTTTGGAAAAGAGGCATTATTTTGTTATAAAAAACGTATTGGGCTTTCAAAACTCGTATATCTTTCAGAGTTTCCTTTGGCAACGTCCAATGAGTATGAATACAATAAGTAATGTATTTCGCAACAAATCATTTAAAATACCTAATACTTAAATTTTCACCAATTTTAATTTTCTACCAAAATATGATGTTTACAATCACCTCATAAATTAGTTTACATTTACCCTCATCATAATATTTTCTAGGTTAAATTTAAAAAAGAAAAAAAAAGAAGATAAATCCCTTCGCAATTTTGGAATTATTTTTTCTTTTATTTTAATGTCAATAAAAGGCTGTTTTCGAAAACGTCAAATCAAAGTCAATTTAACCGGCAATTGATCGTCATTTATGAAGCAAAAGTTGCAATCGTCAAATATACAATCGTCTTGCTTGAACACATGTCTTTTTAAGAACGTCAAATGATTTTTTCGGCAAGCGCAGTTGACGTTTTCGAACAGAAGCCAATTTCGTCGCAGCCGCGACGTGTTTATCGTTTTCTTGACTCCCTGACTGACATCCAAAAATGTTAAATAGCTAACAATCTCTCGGACCACCATGTCTGTCTCTTTCGTCACCTCCATTTTTTTTTACTGCACAGCTGCAACGTAGATGATGTTTTCGAACACGTGACTTTAGCAAACTGCATTATCGAACACAATGCTAATGCAGTAGAATTCGTACTTGCGTTTTCGAACAGAAGACTTTTGCACTTTGCTTTTAAGAACACTCTGCAAGCTAGGGATGGCGGATATTGCAAAATAACCGGTTCTCGGTTTCTCCGGTTTAAACTGTAGGTTTTAACCGGACAAAAAAACCGGTTTTTTAAATAACCGGTTATGGGTTTTTTTTAGAAAAAAAAATATTTTTGCACTTTTACTAGAAAGTATTTTTTTGTCTACAAACCAGTGTGAAACAAAATTTTGGATGGTTTTCAGCAACGGCCCCCCCCCCCCCCAGAACCATACAAAGTTCCTATTAAAATGTTTGAAATTTTGAGAAGTTGTTCCAAATAAACATTTTAAAAGAATAGAGCTGCAAATATGTATACCCACTAACCGTGCCTCTTATCTTTGCTCTTCAAAAAAAAAAATTTGTAGGAACATATACAGGGTGAATGCATAATACTATATTTCCACCGACCACTAAACCGAGATTTGATAAGATTTGCCATAATCTTCTTCAAATCTGGAAGATGTACAATACAAATTTATTTCGTAAATCTAGAAGATTTCAAATAAATCTTGTTAAATCGTCATAGGGCAAATAGTTTTACAAGTCGAATTTACCAATTTATGTCGCGCTGAACGCATTCATTGGAAAATTCAACCCTTCTTGCTTCTTTTGCCAAACATGAAACTTTCTGTCTCACTTCAACTTCATACGAAAAAATGAAACAACTACTGTCAAAGTTAATCTATTTTTTAATCTTTTTGTGTGGTGAAAACACTACATAGATTTATTTAATCTAAATTGAGATAAACCTTCGGTGGAAACATAGTATAAGATTCTTCAAAAACCTTAAGTATGTTGGTTGATTCAAAACAAGAAAAAGGAATCGTATGGTGGAATGGGGCATTTTTATGAAAAATGGTGTTAAAATAGAAAAACAAGTATTCAAAAACAACAGCGAAGCTCACTTTATTCCGTTGTTTGACTGAATACTTTTTGTGAAAATAATTTAATTTTAAGTCTGATTTTTTTTTTCAAAATGTTACTAAATTTATAAGGTACTACCTCCGTTTTTACTATTCAAAGCTCCTATCAATCGAAGGTCAAACACTGAAAATTCTTTCTTTCTTTTATTTTATTTTTAAATTATTTTTTTTTTTTTTGAAAACTGAGTTTGAAAATAATTTTTTTCAAAAACTGTTCACTAAAACAACATTATTTAAAAATAAAATAAAAGAAAAGATTTCAAGCCTTACAAAAAAATACAGCATACCATTATTAGTATTACGATAGTATGAAGATTTCGAAAACGGCCAAATTTATAATTAAAAGTATATTAAAAAAAATAAAGCCTCCGGACTTGTAAAACACTTTTAAATTGAACATTTCATAAAAAAACCAACTGGAAACTGTAAGCATACGAATGAGTGACATGTATGTGACATATAATGAATGCGTCCGAAGGTCTATTTAGTGAATGCGTTCAAGACTTCATTATTTGTATGGAATTTGAGGTCTATTTACATTTATCTAGACAATGTACATTGACCTTATGTACTTCGATGTATCCTTAAAAAGGCTTTGGATGACGATAATGCCACAACCAAGAATCGTAAGCGGTTGAGGTTTTCAGTGCCTAATAGAAAATTAACAGACCTCACCTATACACCGAGCCAATACTTAATGATTGCAAGAAATGTGTCATGTAGGTAGTCAATATTTCTTACGGAGTCCCCTCATGTCTGGATTATTTTTATTTTCAGACATACATTTCTCTATTTGTTTCTTCGTATAAGAAATAAAGTTAGACGTTTCGTGACACCCCAACTTCACCGGACATAAATTGATCACAAGACGTGAAGTCTTTATACTAATTTCAACTTTTTGATGTTACACTCCTTCATTTTCATAGAAAAATTTATGTTATCCAAAGCCCTTTTTAGGGTTGCATCGAAATACAGTAATTTTACTTTGGATGCGAATATTTCGAGAACCAAACCTCTAAGAGTATTTTGGTTTTGAGTTTTGGAAAGCTCTTAAAAATTTAAGAAACAATTTTGAAAACCGCAACCCTTTTCGAGGCTCGATTACGGAAATATCGTTATCCAAACACAAACGCGTTTGAATGTTTTTCACGGAAATGCAGCATCACTTTGGATGACAATATTTCGAGAACCAGACCTTCGACACACTTTTGGTTTATTTTTGCGGATAGAGTTTGAAAAGACCTTTCTTTTGATGTACAGCTCGATGGGTTTTGGAAACATTTTTGAAAAGCCGAAAAAAAGTTGCAAGGGGTTAGTCCATCATTTTTTTCAAAAATCAATAAAATTTTTTTGGAAAAAGTTTGGCAAAATGTGTACGTTGCTGGAAAGGTCTGTTAATTTGCTATTCACCACTGCAAACCGCAACCCCTTACGAGGCTTTGTTGCGGAAATATCGCCATCGACACCTTTTTGGTTGGTTGGATCCAAGTACACAAAATAATATCATTTGGGATCTGAATATCTCGAGAACCAAAGCTTGCAAAATTTTTTTTTTTAATGTTGGCTGAAAGGCCTGTTAATTTTCTATACAAAACTGAAAATTTCAACCTCCTCGAGGGCTTGGTAACTTAAATATCGTTATCCAAAGCCCTTTTTAGGGTTGCATCGAAATACAGTAATTTGACTTTGGATGCGAATATTTCGAGAACCAAACCTCTAAGAGTATTTTGGTTGAGTTTTGGAAAGCTCTTAAAAATTTAAGAAACAATTTTGAAAACCGCAACCCTTTTCGAGGCTCGATTACGGAAATATCGTTATCCAAACACAAACGCGTTTGAATGTTTTTCACGGAAATGCAGCATCACTTTGGATGACAATATTTCGAGAACCAGACCTTCGACACACTTTTGGTTTATTTTTGCGGATAGAGTTTGAAAAGACCTTTCTTTTGATGTACAGATCGATGGGTTTTGGAAACATTTTTGAAAAGCCGAAAAAAAGTTGCAAGGGGTTAGTCCATCATTTTTTTCAAAAATCAATAAAAATTTTTTGGAAAAAGTTTGGCAAAATTTTTACGTTGCTGGAAAGGTCTGTTAATTTGCTATTCACCACTGCAAACCGCAACCCCTTACGAGGCTTTGTTGCGGAAATATCGCCATCGGCACCTTTTTGGTTGGTTGGATCCAAGTACACAAAATAATATCATTTAGGAACTGAATATCTCGAGAACCAAAGGTTGCAAAATTTTGTTTTTAATGTTGGCGGAAAGGCCTGTTAATTTTCTATACAAAACTGAAAATTTCAACCCCCTCGAGGGCTTGGTAACTTAAATATCGTTATCCAAAGCCCTTTTTAGGGTTGCATCGAAATACAGTAATTTGACTTTGGATGCGAATATTTCGAGAACCAAACCTCTAAGAGTATTTTGGTTGAGTTTTGGAAAGCTCTTAAAAATTTAAGAAACAATTTTGAAAACCGCAACCCTTTTCGAGGCTCGGTTACGGAAATATCGTTATCCAAACACAAACGCGTTTGAATGTTTTTCACGGAAATGCAGCATCACTTTGGATGACAATATTTCGAGAACCAGACCTTCGACACACTTTTGGTTTATTTTTGCGGATAGAGTTTGAAAAGACCTTTCTTTTGATGTACAGCTCGATGGGTTTTGGAAACATTTTTGAAAAGCCGAAAAAAAGTTGCAAGGGGTTAGTCCATCATTTTTTTCAAAAATCAATAAAATTTTTTTGGAAAAAGTTTGGCAAAATGTGTACGTTGCTGGAAAGGTCTGTTAATTTGCTATTCACCACTGCAAACCGCAACCCCTTACGAGGCTTTGTTGCGGAAATATCGCCATCGACACCTTTTTGGTTGGTTGGATCCAAGTACACAAAATAATATCATTTGGGATCTGAATATCTCGAGAACCAAAGCTTGCAAAATTTTTTTTTTTAATGTTGGCTGAAAGGCCTGTTAATTTTCTATACAAAACTGAAAATTTCAACCTCCTCGAGGGCTTGGTAACTTAAATATCGTTATCCAAAGCCCTTTTTAGGGTTGCATCGAAATACAGTAATTTGACTTTGGATGCGAATATTTCGAGAACCAAACCTCTAAGAGTATTTTGGTTTTGAGTTTTGGAAAGCTCTTAAAAATTTAAGAAACAATTTTGAAAACCGCAACCCTTTTCGAGGCTCGATTACGGAAATATCGTTATCCAAACACAAACGCGTTTGAATGTTTTTCACGGAAATGCAGCATCACTTTGGATGACAATATTTCGAGAACCAGACCTTCGACACACTTTTGGTTTATTTTTGCGGATAGAGTTTGAAAAGACCTTTCTTTTGATGTACAGCTCGATGGGTTTTGGAAACATTTTTGAAAAGCCGAAAAAAAGTTGCAAGGGGTTAGCCCATCATTTTTTTCAAAAATCAATAAAATTTTTTTGGAAAAAGTTTGGCAAAATTTTTACGTTGCTGGAAAGGTCTGTTAATTTGCTATTCACCACTGCAAACCGCAACCCCTTACGAGGCTTTGTTGCGGAAATATCGCCATCGACACCTTTTTGGTTGGTTGGATCCAAGTACACAAAATAATATCATTTGGGATCTGAATATCTCGAGAACCAAAGCTTGCAAAATTTTTTTTTTAATGTTGGTGGAAAGGCCTGTTAATTTTCTATACAAAACTGAAAATTTCAACCTCCTCGAGGGCTTGGTAACTTAAATATCGTTATCCAAAGCCCTTTTTAGGGTTGCATCGAAATACAGTAATTTGACTCTGGATGCGAATATTTCGAGAACCAAACCTCTAAGAGTATTTTGGTTTTGAGTTTTGGAAAGCTCTTAAAAATCTAAGAAACAATTTTGAAAACCGCAACCCATTTCGAGGCTCGATTAAGGAAATATCGTTATCCAAACACAAACGAGTTTGAATGTTTTTTCACGGAAATGCAGTAAAATCAAACAATCACTTTGGATGACAATATTTCGAGAACCAGACCTTCGACACACTTTTGGTTTATTTTTGCGGATAGAGTTTGAAAAGACCTTTCTTTTGATGTACAGCTCGATGGGTTTTGGAAACATTTTTGAAAAGCCGAAAAAAAGTTGCAAGGGGTTAGTCCATCATTTTTTTCAAAAATCAATAAAATTGTTTTGGAAGAAGTTTGGCAAAATGTGTACGTTGCTGGAAAGGTCTGTTAATTTGATATTCACCACTGCATACCGCAACCCCTTACGAGGCTTTTTTGCGGAAAAATCGCCATCGGCACCTTTTTGGTTGGTTGGATCCAAGTACACAAAATAATATCATTTGGGAACTGAATATCTTGAGAACCAAAGCCTGCAAAATTTTTACTTGCGATATAGGTACTATATGGGAAGTTATGGATTCGTACAAAAAATCGAACTCGAGATTTTGATCAAACTTTACATTACGATGATGGAGAAGTCAAAAAAAGTGGGTCTCGCAAAAACGTCCGTCTGTCTGTCTGTCTGTCTGTCGGTTCGACTACAGCCTAAACGGATGGGTCGATTTTCTTTAAACTTGGTACCTAGCGTTTTTTGGACATTCCCCCCACCCGTTTTTTTCTCTTTTTTTTTAGGACCAAAATTAACAGTAGCAGTCATACAAAATTTCTTGGCCAAAAAGGAAAAACTTATTTTTCTCAAATCCAGCGCTACCGAATTTGTTTTTAAGAACTCAATAAATTTAAATAGTTATAAGTTGCCGTTTAATAAAAAAAATGGTTCCGAAAAATGGTTATTAATGGTACCTCCCAAAGAAGCATTTTTTTGATTTTCGCTTTTCTCGAAAACGGTTAAACTGATTTTGATCAATTTTTTTATGAAGAAGTATTGACACATTCTAAATAATATTGTGTACCAAAATTTTCAAAAAAATAGTTTTTAGATTTTTAAAAAAAGTTTTAATATTTTTTTTTGAAAACTCAATATTTCAAAAACGACCTGGTCGATTTTTATTAAACTTGGTAAATAGCTGGTTTTTAACTTTATCTAGAAGATTTTTGACAAAAATTATTCTAATACCCAAAAATAACGGTGCCTGCCATACAAATGTTAAAAAACCGTTAAGAAAAATATTTTGTTTCTCAAAAACGACTCCTACGATTTTCATAAAAGTTTTTTTGTGTGTTAAAATTAGTACGATCTATCATTTAAAATTTTTAAAGTTTATATTTTAGGTTTATTAACAGTACCTCTCATAGAACGGTTTCTTTGATTTTCGACTATCTCAACATTTGATCAACCGAATAAAATTAGATTTTTTATACAGAAGCTTGTAACAAATATAAATAAAAGTGCGTATCAAAATTTTCTAAAAAATGATTTTTGGATTTTTAAAAAAAAAATCAAAATTATTTTTTGAAAATTCGATATTTTGAAAACTGGTAGCAGATTTTTTTGTGAAGTTCAATTTTTAACGCAACATTAATAAATGCTTTAAATTGGCGTACCAATTATTTTTCTCAAAAATGTTAACAAAATTTTGTGTATAAAAAATTAATTATTTTTAAAACCGCTCCTACGATTTTCAAAATTTTTTTCTCATAAATAAAGATTTATATAAGAATTCAGATGGTGTATCGCGTTGGGTTAAAACGGATTCAAAGTATTTTAATCAATTTCTTTCTAATTTTGTTGATTTAAGCAATTTACCAGTTTAAATAGTATAATTTCCTTATATGCATATTGCATATGTGCAACACTAGGCTATATTGTTAATTTTTGTATACTCACATAATACCACCTGAAACTAAACTAAGATTTGGCAAATGGATAAAATATATGCTCCTATAGCTAATTTATTTCAGACTATAGAACCACAATGTGGTCGCGCATAAGAGCAAGTTCGTGCGACCCAGTCGTGCATATTTTTTTTTAATGTTGGCGGAAAGGCCTGTTAATTTTCTATACAAAACTGAAAATTTCAACCTCCTCGAGGGCTTGGTAACTTAAATATCGTTATCCAAAGCCCTTTTTAGGGTTGCATCGAAATACAGTAATTTGACTTTGGATGCGAATATTTCGAGAACCAAACCTCTAAGAGTATTTTGGTTGAGTTTTGGAAAGCTCTTAAAAATTTAAGAAACAATTTTGAAAACCGCAACCCTTTTCGAGGCTCGATTACGGAAATATCGTTATCCAAACACAAACGCGTTTGAATGTTTTTCACGGAAATGCAGCATCACTTTGGATGACAATATTTCGAGAACCAGACCTTCGACACACTTTTGGTTTATTTTTGCGGATAGAGTTTGA
The DNA here is from genome assembly GCA_932273885.2 of Leucozona laternaria. Classification (NCBI taxonomy): domain Eukaryota; kingdom Metazoa; phylum Arthropoda; class Insecta; order Diptera; family Syrphidae; genus Leucozona; species Leucozona laternaria. The sequence continues at coordinate 42,884,470 of OW026368.1, read as the reverse complement.
AAAGACCTTTCTTTTGATGTACAGCTCGATGGGTTTTGGAAACATTTTTGAAAAGCCGAAAAAAAGTTGCAAGGGGTTAGTCCATCATTTTTTTCAAAAATCAATAAAAATTTTTTGGAAAAAGTTTGGCAAAATTTTTACGTTGCTGGAAAGGTCTGTTAATTTGCTATTCACCACTGCAAACCGCAACCCCTTACGAGGCTTTGTTGCGGAAATATCGCCATCGGCACCTTTTTGGTTGGTTGGATCCAAGTACACAAAATAATATCATTTAGGAACTGAATATCTCGAGAACCAAAGGTTGCAAAATTTTGTTTTTAATGTTGGCGGAAAGGCCTGTTAATTTTCTATACAAAACTGAAAATTTCAACCCCCTCGAGGGCTTGGTAACTTAAATATCGTTATCCAAAGCCCTTTTTAGGGTTGCATCGAAATACAGTAATTTGACTTTGGATGCGAATATTTCGAGAACCAAACCTCTAAGAGTATTTTGGTTGAGTTTTGGAAAGCTCTTAAAAATTTAAGAAACAATTTTGAAAACCGCAACCCTTTTCGAGGCTCGGTTACGGAAATATCGTTATCCAAACACAAACGCGTTTGAATGTTTTTCACGGAAATGCAGCATCACTTTGGATGACAATATTTCGAGAACCAGACCTTCGACACACTTTTGGTTTATTTTTGCGGATAGAGTTTGAAAAGACCTTTCTTTTGATGTACAGCTCGATGGGTTTTGGAAACATTTTTGAAAAGCCGAAAAAAAGTTGCAAGGGGTTAGTCCATCATTTTTTTCAAAAATCAATAAAATTTTTTTGGAAAAAGTTTGGCAAAATAAGTACGTTGCTGGAAAGGTCTGTTAATTTGCTATTCACCACTGCAAACCGCAACCCCTTACAAGGCTTTGTTGCGGAAATATCGCCATCGACACCTTTTTGGTTGGTTGGATCCAAGTACACAAAATAATATCATTTGGGATCTGAATATCTCGAGAACCAAAGCTTGCAAAATTTTTTTTTTAATGTTGGCTGAAAGGCCTGTTAATTTTCTATACAAAACTGAAAATTTCAACCTCCTCGAGGGCTTGGTAACTTAAATATCGTTATCCAAAGCCCTTTTTAGGGTTGCATCGAAATACAGTAATTTGACTTTGGATGCGAATATTTCGAGAACCAAACCTCTAAGAGTATTTTGGTTGAGTTTTGGAAAGCTCTTAAAATTTTAAGAAACAATTTTGAAAACCGCAACCCTTTTCGAGGCTCGATTACGGAAATATCGTTATCCAAACACAAACGCGTTTGAATGTTTTTCACGGAAATGCAGCATCACTTTGGATGACAATATTTCGAGAACCAGACCTTCGACACACTTTTGGTTTATTTTTGCGGATAGAGTTTGAAAAGACCTTTCTTTTGATGTACAGCTCGATGGGTTTTGGAAACATTTTTGAAAAGCCGAAAAAAAGTTGCAAGGGGTTAGTCCATCATTTTTTTCAAAAATCAATAAAAATTTTTTGGAAAAAGTTTGGCAAAATTTTTACGTTGCTGGAAAGGTCTGTTAATTTGCTATTCACCACTGCAAACCGCAACCCCTTACGAGGCTTTGTTGCGGAAATATCGCCATCGGCACCTTTTTGGTTGGTTGGATCCAAGTACACAAAATAATATCATTTAGGAACTGAATATCTCGAGAACCAAAGGTTGCAAAATTTTGTTTTTAATGTTGGCGGAAAGGCCTGTTAATTTTCTATACAAAACTGAAAATTTCAACCCCCTCGAGGGCTTGGTAACTTAAATATCGTTATCCAAAGCCCTTTTTAGGGTTGCATCGAAATACAGTAATTTGACTTTGGATGCGAATATTTCGAGAACCAAACCTCTAAGAGTATTTTGGTTGAGTTTTGGAAAGCTCTTAAAAATTTAAGAAACAATTTTGAAAACCGCAACCCTTTTCGAGGCTCGGTTACGGAAATATCGTTATCCAAACACAAACGCGTTTGAATGTTTTTCACGGAAATGCAGCATCACTTTGGATGACAATATTTCGAGAACCAGACCTTCGACACACTTTTGGTTTATTTTTGCGGATAGAGTTTGAAAAGACCTTTCTTTTGATGTACAGCTCGATGGGTTTTGGAAACATTTTTGAAAAGCCGAAAAAAAGTTGCAAGGGGTTAGTCCATCATTTTTTTCAAAAATCAATAAAATTTTTTTGGAAAAAGTTTGGCAAAATAAGTACGTTGCTGGAAAGGTCTGTTAATTTGCTATTCACCACTGCAAACCGCAACCCCTTACAAGGCTTTGTTGCGGAAATATCGCCATCGACACCTTTTTGGTTGGTTGGATCCAAGTACACAAAATAATATCATTTGGGATCTGAATATCTCGAGAACCAAAGCTTGCAAAATTTTTTTTTTAATGTTGGCTGAAAGGCCTGTTAATTTTCTATACAAAACTGAAAATTTCAACCTCCTCGAGGGCTTGGTAACTTAAATATCGTTATCCAAAGCCCTTTTTAGGGTTGCATCGAAATACAGTAATTTGACTTTGGATGCGAATATTTCGAGAACCAAACCTCTAAGAGTATTTTGGTTGAGTTTTGGAAAGCTCTTAAAAATTTAAGAAACAATTTTGAAAACCGCAACCCTTTTCGAGGCTCGATTACGGAAATATCGTTATCCAAACACAAACGCATTTGAATGTTTTTCACGGAAATGCAGCATCACTTTGGATGACAATATTTCGAGAACCAGACCTTCGACACGCTTTTGGTTTATTTTTGCGGATAGAGTTTGAAAAGACCTTTCTTTTGATGTACAGCTCGATGGGTTTTGGAAACATTTTTGAAAAGCCGAAAAAAAGTTGCAAGGGGTTAGTCCATCATTTTTTTTCAAAAATCAATAAAATTTTTTTGGAAAAAGTTTGGCAAAATGTGTACGTTGCTGGAAAGGTCTGTTAATTTGCTATTCACCACTGCAAACCGCAACCCCTTACAAGGCTTTGTTGCGGAAATATCGCCATCGACACCTTTTTGGTTGGTTGGATCCAAGTACACAAAATAATATCATTTGGGATCTGAATATCTCGAGAACCAAAGCTTGCAAAATTTTTTTTTTAATGTTGGCTGAAAGGCCTGTTAATTTTCTATACAAAACTGAAAATTTCAACCTCCTCGAGGGCTTGGTAACTTAAATATCGTTATCCAAAGCCCTTTTTAGGGTTGCATCGAAATACAGTAATTTGACTTTGGATGCGAATATTTCGAGAACCAAACCTCTAAGAGTATTTTGGTTGAGTTTTGGAAAGCTCTTAAAAATTTAAGAAACAATTTTGAAAACCGCAACCCTTTTCGAGGCTCGATTACGGAAATATCGTTATCCAAACACAAACGCATTTGAATGTTTTTCACGGAAATGCAGCATCACTTTGGATGACAATATTTCGAGAACCAGACCTTCGACACGCTTTTGGTTTATTTTTGCGGATAGAGTTTGAAAAGACCTTTCTTTTGATGTACAGCTCGATGGGTTTTGGAAACATTTTTGAAAAGCCGAAAAAAAGTTGCAAGGGGTTAGTCCATCATTTTTTTCAAAAATCAATAAAATTTTTTTGGAAAAAGTTTGGCAAAATGTGTACGTTGCTGGAAAGGTCTGTTAATTTGCTATTCACCACTGCAAACCGCAACCCCTTACAAGGCTTTGTTGCGGAAATATCGCCATCGACACCTTTTTGGTTGGTTGGATCCAAGTACACAAAATAATATCATTTGGGATCTGAATATCTCGAGAACCAAAGCTTGCAAAATTTTTTTTTTAATGTTGGCTGAAAGGCCTGTTAATTTTCTATACAAAACTGAAAATTTCAACCTCCTCGAGGGCTTGGTAACTTAAATATCGTTATCCAAAGCCCTTTTTAGGGTTGCATCGAAATACAGTAATTTGACTTTGGATGCGAATATTTCGAGAACCAAACCTCTAAGAGTATTTTGGTTGAGTTTTGGAAAGCTCTTAAAATTTTAAGAAACAATTTTGAAAACCGCAACCCTTTTCGAGGCTCGATTACGGAAATATCGTTATCCAAACACAAACGCGTTTGAATGTTTTTCACGGAAATGCAGCATCACTTTGGATGACAATATTTCGAGAACCAGACCTTCGACACGCTTTTGGTTTATTTTTGCGGATAGAGTTTGAAAAGACCTTTCTTTTGATGTACAGCTCGATGGGTTTTGGAAACATTTTTGAAAAGCCGAAAAAAAGTTGCAAGGGGTTAGTCCATCATTTTTTTCAAAAATCAATAAAATTTTTTTGGAAAAAGTTTGGCAAAATTTTTACGTTGCTGGAAAGGTCTGTTAATTTGCTATTCACCACTGCAAACCGCAACCCCTTACGAGGCTTTGTTGCGGAAATATCGCCATCGGCACCTTTTTGGTTGGTTGGATCCAAGTACACAAAATAATATCATTTGGGAACTGAATATCTCGAGAACCAAAGGCTGCAAAATTTTGTTTTTAATGTTGGCGGAAAGGCCTGTTAATTTTCTATACAAAACTGAAAATTTCAACCTCCTCGAGGGCTTGGTAACTTAAATATCGTTATCCAAAGCCCTTTTTAGGGTTGCATCGAAATACAGTAATTTGACTTTGGATGCGAATATTTCGAGAACCAAACCTCTAAGAGTATTTTGGTTGAGTTTTGGAAAGCTCTTAAAAATTTAAGAAACAATTTTGAAAACCGCAACCCTTTTCGAGGCTCGGTTACGGAAATATCGTTATCCAAACACAAACGCGTTTGAATGTTTTTCACGGAAATGCAGCATCACTTTGGATGACAATATTTCGAGAACCAGACCTTCGACACACTTTTGGTTTATTTTTGCGGATAGAGTTTGAAAAGACCTTTCTTTTGATGTACAGCTCGATGGGTTTTGGAAACATTTTTGAAAAGCCGAAAAAAAGTTGCAAGGGGTTAGTCCATCATTTTTTTCAAAAATCAATAAAATTTTTTTGGAAAAAGTTTGGCAAAATGTGTACGTTGCTGGAAAGGTCTGTTAATTTGCTATTCACCACTGCAAACCGCAACCCCTTACAAGGCTTTGTTGCGGAAATATCGCCATCGACACCTTTTTGGTTGGTTGGATCCAAGTACACAAAATAATATCATTTGGGATCTGAATATCTCGAGAACCAAAGCTTGCAAAATTTTTTTTTTAATGTTGGCTGAAAGGCCTGTTAATTTTCTATACAAAACTGAAAATTTCAACCTCCTCGAGGGCTTGGTAACTTAAATATCGTTATCCAAAGCCCTTTTTAGGGTTGCATCGAAATACAGTAATTTGACTTTGGATGCGAATATTTCGAGAACCAAACCTCTAAGAGTATTTTGGTTGAGTTTTGGAAAGCTCTTAAAAATTTAAAAAACAAATTTTGAAAACCGCAACCCTTTTCGAGGCTCGATTACGGAAATATCGTTATCCAAACACAAACGCATTTGAATGTTTTTCACGGAAATGCAGCATCACTTTGGATGACAATATTTCGAGAACCAGACCTTCGACACGCTTTTGGTTTATTTTTGCGGATAGAGTTTGAAAAGACCTTTCTTTTGATGTACAGCTCGATGGGTTTTGGAAACATTTTTGAAAAGCCGAAAAAAAGTTGCAAGGGGTTAGTCCATCATTTTTTTCAAAAATCAATAAAATTTTTTTGGAAAAAGTTTGGCAAAATGTGTACGTTGCTGGAAAGGTCTGTTAATTTGCTATTCACCACTGCAAACCGCAACCCCTTACAAGGCTTTGTTGCGGAAATATCGCCATCGACACCTTTTTGGTTGGTTGGATCCAAGTACACAAAATAATATCATTTGGGATCTGAATATCTCGAGAACCAAAGCTTGCAAAATTTTTTTTTTAATGTTGGCTGAAAGGCCTGTTAATTTTCTATACAAAACTGAAAATTTCAACCTCCTCGAGGGCTTGGTAACTTAAATATCGTTATCCAAAGCCCTTTTTAGGGTTGCATCGAAATACAGTAATTTGACTTTGGATGCGAATATTTCGAGAACCAAACCTCTAAGAGTATTTTGGTTTTGAGTTTTGGAAAGCTCTTAAAAATTTAAGAAACAATTTTGAAAACCGCAACCCTTTTCGAGGCTCGATTACGGAAATATCGTTATCCAAACACAAACGCGTTTGAATGTTTTTCACGGAAATGCAGCATCACTTTGGATGACAATATTTCGAGAACCAGACCATCGACACACTTTTGGTTTATTTTTGCGGATAGAGTTTGAAAAGACCTTTCTTTTGATGTACAGCTCGATGGGTTTTGGAAACATTTTTGAAAAGCCGAAAAAAAGTTGCAAGGGGTTAGTCCATCATTTTTTTCAAAAATCAATAAAATTTTTTTGGAAAAAGTTTGGCAAAATGTGTACGTTGCTGGAAAGGTCTGTTAATTTGCTATTCACCACTGCAAACCGCAACCCCTTACGAGGCTTTGTTGCGGAAATATCGCCATCGACACCTTTTTGGTTGGTTGGATCCAAGTACACAAAATAATATCATTTGGGATCTGAATATCTCGAGAACCAAAGCTTGCAAAATTTTTTTTTTTAATGTTGGCTGAAAGGCCTGTTAATTTTCTATACAAAACTGAAAATTTCAACCTCCTCGAGGGCTTGGTAACTTAAATATCGTTATCCAAAGCCCTTTTTAGGGTTGCATCGAAATACAGTAATTTGACTTTGGATGCGAATATTTCGAGAACCAAACCTCTAAGAGTATTTTGGTTGAGTTTTGGAAAGCTCTTAAAAATTTAAGAAACAATTTTGAAAACCGCAACCCTTTTCGAGGCTCGATTACGGAAATATCGTTATCCAAACACAAACGCATTTGAATGTTTTTCACGGAAATGCAGCATCACTTTGGATGACAATATTTCGAGAACCAGACCTTCGACACACTTTTGGTTTATTTTTGCGGATAGAGTTTGAAAAGACCTTTCTTTTGATGTACAGATCGATGGGTTTTGGAAACATTTTTGAAAAGCCGAAAAAAAGTTGCAAGGGGTTAGTCCATCATTTTTTTCAAAAATCAATAAAAATTTTTTGGAAAAAGTTTGGCAAAATTTTTACGTTGCTGGAAAGGTCTGTTAATTTGCTATTCACCACTGCAAACCGCAACCCCTTACGAGGCTTTGTTGCGGAAATATCGCCATCGGCACCTTTTTGGTTGGTTGGATCCAAGTACACAAAATAATATCATTTAGGAACTGAATATCTCGAGAACCAAAGGTTGCAAAATTTTGTTTTTAATGTTGGCGGAAAGGCCTGTTAATTTTCTATACAAAACTGAAAATTTCAACCCCCTCGAGGGCTTGGTAACTTAAATATCGTTATCCAAAGCCCTTTTTAGGGTTGCATCGAAATACAGTAATTTGACTTTGGATGCGAATATTTCGAGAACCAAACCTCTAAGAGTATTTTGGTTGAGTTTTGGAAAGCTCTTAAAAATTTAAGAAACAATTTTGAAAACCGCAACCCTTTTCGAGGCTCGGTTACGGAAATATCGTTATCCAAACACAAACGCGTTTGAATGTTTTTCACGGAAATGCAGCATCACTTTGGATGACAATATTTCGAGAACCAGACCTTCGACACACTTTTGGTTTATTTTTGCGGATAGAGTTTGAAAAGACCTTTCTTTTGATGTACAGCTCGATGGGTTTTGGAAACATTTTTGAAAAGCCGAAAAAAAGTTGCAAGGGGTTAGTCCATCATTTTTTTCAAAAATCAATAAAATTTTTTTGGAAAAAGTTTGGCAAAATGTGTACGTTGCTGGAAAGGTCTGTTAATTTGCTATTCACCACTGCAAACCGCAACCCCTTACAAGGCTTTGTTGCGGAAATATCGCCATCGACACCTTTTTGGTTGGTTGGATCCAAGTACACAAAATAATATCATTTGGGATCTGAATATCTCGAGAACCAAAGCTTGCAAAATTTTTTTTTTAATGTTGGCTGAAAGGCCTGTTAATTTTCTATACAAAACTGAAAATTTCAACCTCCTCGAGGGCTTGGTAACTTAAATATCGTTATCCAAAGCCCTTTTTAGGGTTGCATCGAAATACAGTAATTTGACTTTGGATGCGAATATTTCGAGAACCAAACCTCTAAGAGTATTTTGGTTTTGAGTTTTGGAAAGCTCTTAAAAATTTAAGAAACAATTTTGAAAACCGCAACCCTTTTCGAGGCTCGATTACGGAAATATCGTTATCCAAACACAAACGCGTTTGAATGTTTTTCACGGAAATGCAGCATCACTTTGGATGACAATATTTCGAGAACCAGACCTTCGACACACTTTTGGTTTATTTTTGCGGATAGAGTTTGAAAAGACCTTTCTTTTGATGTACAGCTCGATGGGTTTTGGAAACATTTTTGAAAAGCCGAAAAAAAGTTGCAAGGGGTTAGTCCATCATTTTTTTCAAAAATCAATAAAATTTTTTTGGAAAAAGTTTGGCAAAATGTGTACGTTGCTGGAAAGGTCTGTTAATTTGCTATTCACCACTGCAAACCGCAACCCCTTACGAGGCTTTGTTGCGGAAATATCGCCATCGACACCTTTTTGGTTGGTTGGATCCAAGTACACAAAATAATATCATTTGGGATCTGAATATCTCGAGAACCAAAGCTTGCAAAATTTTTTTTTTAATGTTGGCGGAAAGGCCTGTTAATTTTCTATACAAAACTGAAAATTTCAACCTCCTCGAGGGCTTGGTAACTTAAATATCGTTATCCAAAGCCCTTTTTAGGGTTGCATCGAAATACAGTAATTTGACTTTGGATGCGAATATTTCGAGAACCGAACCTCTAAGAGTATTTTGGTTTTGAGTTTTGGAAAGCTCTTAAAAATTTAAGAAACAATTTTGAAAACCGCAACCCATTTCGAGGCTCGATTACGGAAATATCGTTATCCAAACACAAACGCGTTTGAATGTTTTTTCACGGAAATGCAGTAAAATCAAACAATCACTTTGGATGACCATATTTCGAGAACCAGACCTTCGACACACTTTTGGTTTATTTTTGCGGATAGAGTTTGAAAAGACCTTTCTTTTGATGTACAGCTCGATGGGTTTTGGAAACATTTTTGAAAAGCCGAAAAAAAGTTGCAAGGGGTTAGTCCATCATTTTTTTCAAAAATCAATAAAATTTTTTTGGAAAAAGTTTGGCAAAATTTTTACGTTGCTGGAAAGGTCTGTTAATTTGCTATTCACCACTGCAAACCGCAACCCCTTACGAGGCTTTGTTGCGGAAATATCGCCATCGACACCTTTTTGGTTGGTTGGATCCAAGTACACAAAATAATATCATTTGGGAACTGAATATCTCGAGAACCAAAGCTTGCAAATTTTTTTTTTTAATGTTGGCGGAAAGGCCTGTTAATTTTCTATAAAAAACTGAATTTCAACCTCCTCGAGGGCTTGGTAACTTAAATATCGTTATCCAAAGCCCTTTTTAGGGTTGCATCGAAATACAGTAATTTGACTTTGGATGCGAATATTTCGAGAACCAAACCTCGAAGAGTATTTTAGTTTTGAGTTTTGGAAAGCTCTTAAAAATTTAAGAAACAATTTTGAAAGCCGCAACCCATTTCGAGGCTCGATTACGGAAATATCGTTATCCAAACACAAACGAGTTTGAATGTTTTTTCACGGAAATGCAGCATCACTTTGGATGACAATATTTCGAGAACCAGACCTTCGACACACTTTTGGTTTATTTTTGCGGATAGAGTTTGAAAAGACCTTACTTTTGATGTACAGCTCGATGGGTTTTGGAAACATTTTTGAAAAGCCGAAAAAAAGTTGCAAGGGGTTAGTCCATGATTTTTTTTAAAAATCAATAGAATTTTTTTGGAAAAAGTTTGGCAAAATTTTTACGTTGCTGGAAAGGTCTGTTAATTTGCTATTCACCACTGCAAACCGCAACCCCTTACGAGGCTTTGTTGCGGAAATATCGCCATCGACACCTTTTTGGTTGGTTGGAGCCAAGTACACAAAATAATATCATTTGGGATCTGAATATCTCGAGAACCAAAGCTTGCAAATTTTTTTTTTAATGTTGGCGGAAAGGCCTGTTAATTTACTATCCAAAACTGAAAATTTCAACCTCCTCGAGGGCTTGGTAACTTAAATATCGTTATCCAAAGCCCTTTTTAGGGTTGCATCGAAATACAGTAATTTGACTTTGGATGCGAATATTTCGAGAACCAAACCTCTAAGAGTATTTTGGTTTTGAGTTTTGGAAAGCTCTTAAAAATCTAAGAAACAATTTTGAAAACCGCAACCCATTTCGAGGCTCGATTACGGAAATATCGTTATCCAAACACAAACGCGTTTGAATGTTTTTCACGGAAATGCAGCATCACTTTGGATGACAATATTTCGAGAACCAGACCTTCGACACACTTTTGGTTTATTTCTGCGGATAGAGTTTGAAAAGACCTTTCTTTTGATGTACATCTCGATGGGTTTTGGAAACATTTTTGAAAAGCCGAAAAAAAGTTGCAAGGGGTTAGTCCATCATTTTTTTCAAAAATCAATAAAATTTTTTTGGAAAAAGTTTGGCAAAATTTTTACGTTGCTGGAAAGGTCTGTTAATTTGCTATTCACCACTGCAAACCGCAACCCCTTACGAGGCTTTGTTGCGGAAATATCGCCATCGACACCTTTTTGGTTGGTTGGATCCAAGTACACAAAATAATATCATTTGGGAACTGAATATCTCGAGAACCAAAGCTTGCTAAATTTTTTTTTTAATGTTGGCGGAAAGGTCTGTTAATTTTCTATACAAAACTGAAAATTTGAACCTCTTCGAGGGCTTGGTAACTTAATTATCGTTATCCAAAGCCCTTTTTAGGGTTGCATCGAAATACAGTAATTTGACTTTGGATGCGAATATTTCGAGAACAAAACCTCTAAGAGTATTTTGGTTGAGTTTTGGAAAGCTCTTAAAAATTTAAGAAACAATTTTGAAAACCGCAACCCATTTCGAGGCTCGATTACGGAAATATCGTTATCCAAACACAAACGCGTTTGAATGTTTTTCACGGAAATGCAGCATCACTTTGGATGACAATATTTCGAGAACCAGACCTTCGACACACTTTTGGTTTATTTTTGCGGATAGAGTTTGAAAAGACCTTTCTTTTGATGTACAGCTCGATGGGTTTTGGAAACATTTTTGAAAAGCCGAAAAAAAGTTGCAAGGGGTTAGTCCATCATTTTTTTCAAAAATCAATAAAATTTTTTTGGAAAAAGTTTGGCAAAATTTTTACGTTGCTGGAAAGGTCTGTTAATTTGCTATTCACCACTGCAAACCGCAACCCCTTACGAGGCTTTGTTGCGGAAATATCGCCATCGACACCTTTTTGGTTGGTTGGATCCAAGTACACAAAATAATATCATTTGGGAACTGAATATCTCGAGAGCCAAAGCTTGCAAAATTTTTTTTTTAATGTTGGCGGAAAGGCCTGTTAATTTTCTATACAAAACTGAAAATTTCAACCTCCTCGAGGGCTTGGTAACTTAAATATCGTTATCCAAAGCCCTTTTTAGGGTTGCATCGAAATACAGTAATTTGACTTTGGATGCGAATATTTCGAGAACCAAACCTCTAAGAGTATTTTGGTTTTGAGTTTTGGAAAGCTCTTAAAAATTTAAGAAACAATTTTGAAAACCGCAACCCATTTCGAGGCTCGATTACGGAAATATCGTTATCCAAACACAAACGCGTTTGAATGTTTTTCACGGAAATGCAGCATCACTTTGGATGACAATATTTCGAGAACCAGACCTTCGACACACTTTTGGTTTATTTTTGCGGATAGAGTTTGAAAAGACCTTTCTTTTGATGTACAGCTCGATGGGTTTTGGAAACATTTTTGAAAAGCCGAAAAAAAGTTGCAAGGGGTTAGTCCATCATTTTTTTCAAAAATCAATAAAATTTTTTTGGAAAAAGTTTGGCAAAATTTTTACGTTGCTGGAAAGGTCTGTTAATTTGCTATTCACCACTGCAAACCGCAACCCCTTACGATGCTTTGTTGCGGAAATATCGCCATCGACACCTTTTTGGTTGGTTGGATCCAAGTACACAAAATAATATCATTTGGCATCTGAATATCTCGAGAGCCAAAGCTTGCAAAATTTTTTTTTTAATGTTGGCGGAAAGGCCTGTTAATTTTCTATACAAAACTGAAAATTTCAACCTCCTCGAGGGCTTGGTAACTTAAATATCGTTATCCAAAGCCCTTTTTAGGGTTGCATCGAAATACAGTAATTTGACTTTGGATGCGAATATTTCGAGAACCAAACCTCTAAGAGTATTTTGGTTTTGAGTTTTGGAAAGCTCTTAAAAATTAAAGAAACAATTTTGGAAACCGCAACCCCTTACGAGGCTTTGTTGCGGAAATATCGCCATCGACACTTTTTTGGTTGGTTTCATTTAAATCCGTTGAACCGTTCAGATAAAACAGACTTTTTTCCGCTCTCCCATACTAACCGAACCACTGTTCGGCACTACGTGCCACACAGCCGAAGCTACACTCGATGTTTTGCGCAATTTTCAAAAAAAAAGAAAAGTTATTTGGCGGACCCTTTACATAAAATCTTATATGACAGTTTACGCTGAGGAAAAGGTAGAACATAAGAGATTAAGGGCCAGTTTCACAGTCAGAAAAGTGGCACTTAAGTGGGCAATGTGAAAGTTTAAACCGCAATATCACAGTGCACACTTACCTGAATAAGTGGCACTTAAGTCTCCAATGTTGGTGACTTAAGTTCCACTTACGCTGGCTATGAAATTAAGCTTAAATTCCTTATATGGGAAACTTAAGCGCCACTTATTCCGGTAAGTGTTGACTGTGAAACTGGCCCTAAGTAAAACATAAACATTTATGTTTCGTATCAGCAAACGGTTTTAGTTACTTACGCAAGTTATAGAAAACAAATGCCCACTGACGTTTAGTAAAACAATACGAATTATTATTTGTGATAATTTTTCTTTCATTCCATTTATTACATTTATCTAGAGCACTTAAACAAATAATGATTTTGTTGAATTTTTGTTTTTATAGATTCTTATATTATCTGATTTATTTATCTACTATTAATCTTTTGCTTTAGTGTATCTGTGATGTTGTTGTGTGATAATTTGATCGATGTGAGCCTTTGTTTTTTTTTTTTTTGTTCACAAAGTAAAAGATCATTAGGAATAGCAGTGAATAAAATATTTTAAATTAATAATAAGATGCATAATTTTTACATAATTTACACAAACACATACAAAACTTGATAAATTAATGCTTTTTACACTTATGTATATACTTATGATACTTTTTGATAAATGTTCATAAATCATATATGAACACGCTATAACAAAGTGAAAACTTAACAAGTTTAGGCAACAAATAAATAGATTAATTTCTTTGAATTTGTACGATCAAATGCAAAAACACTTAAAGCCAATTATTCTTTGTCAATGTGCGAGAACGAGAACAAAAAAGTAAAAAACTTTGGAAAATAAGCCACAGCAATATTTTTGACATTTCAATTCAATTCAAGGTAAAAGAATATTCTAATTTACGAGCTACTAGCAGCTGTCATCCCATCCAGCCTTCAATCCTTAAAAAATAAATGATTTCAGCAAAAATCGATATTCATTACAAATGTAGGTATAACAATCATTCCAAGGGTGATGATGAACAGGTAGGTATTTCTTGCAATTAAAATTAATTATAATAATTTATAGAAATTATTTATTTTCTATTTTTGTGTAAATGCGTGAATGATTGTGATAAAAGTTTTACATAAATGTTTGTTTAATGTTCTAATTTATATATATGTACTTATCGTATAAGTAGGTATAATTAACACTAATTCATTTTTTCACAAATACTTTGCAGCAATTTTGTTAAAATCTGTTAATTTTTGTTTCATAAGATTTGGGCATGTTATGTTTATGTATTTCAACATAATTCATTTTTTTTTTTTTTAATTTACCTAGATTTTTAACAGTTATATATTCTTATTTTTTTTTGTTTTGTTTTTACTGGAATTGAAAATAAATTTTAATATTTTTGTTTTGTTATAGATATGCATTCTACATACATACATACGTATATACCTAAACTTATAAAGACACACTTTTTTCTTTTCAATTTACCTAGACTGTAAGAACAATAAATCTATTTGAATCTTATTTTGTTTTTGTTTAACTACGTTATCAGCTTGGATTTTTTAATTATTAAGTAAATATTTCCTGTTTGAAATAAGAATGCGAGTAAGTTTTTTTTTTTTATTTAGAAGGACATAGTTTTTTGACAGTTTAAGTTAAAATTTTAAAAAAGTAGGTAATATAAATTATAATTGTAGGTTTTATATACTTGTGTTTAAGTAATAATTTGTGCGTAAATACTTAAGAGAGGTTAAGACATTTTCTTATAATTTAATGAAACGGCCGTGTAAATGATTGGTAAACGCATTTTAATGTTATTTGTATGTATTCCAAAATATAAAATTTAAGATTATTCGGCCCTATCGAGGTAACCGTCGGAGCGGAATTCTCTCTGATTTCTTACGAATCGGAGATATTTTGCTAAAAGGAAGTTCTCCGATCAGCTGATGTTGGTGTATGGAAAAAAATAGGTCCGTGTTTTTTTGTTTTGTGCATTGATCCATTTCCATTGTGATTAAAGTTTTTTTTTTTAATTAATTTTTTTTTTTTTTAAACTTCAAATGGAAACAAAAACCTATGTTTGGAAATAGGGAGGGGAATTTATTGATAGTTTTGATTTAAAAATCGGTGCATCTAATTATATTTTTTAAGAACGCTAGCGCATTATAGTTGAAAAAATTACTTTTTATAAACAATAAATTACACTCTCGAACCGATTTGGTTTATGGTGTTATTTGTATTTAAAAAAAATATCGAAAATATATCGCATTTTCGATATATCGGTTAATTTGCACATCTCTGCCTGAAATTAATATCCATCGCAATGCGTCGTCGCATTTCTGTAAGATTTCTTCCGATGAAAGCTACTTCGAACCGAAATTGAATTTCCGACGAAAGATGCGTTGCGGAGAAAATTCCGCTCCGAGTCGGAGCCTCCGACGCACGGTTGCCTCGATAGGGCCGATTAAGTTACAACCATTCCACATTTGAAAAAAAAAAATCCTTCAAAGTTAAAACAAAGGACGAAGGCTAGAGAAATACTAATTTATGACATTTTTTCAACATTAAAAGTATGTTTGCATCAACGTGCTTCACGCGGTTTTCTGGATGCTCGAATTATGCCCACCAGTAAAGGGCCCTGGCCCCACGGAGCCGCAAGAACAGTACTTTTATAAAACAAAAAACAGTTATAAACTGTCACTTCTTTAAATGCAACATTGATTTTATTTTATTTTGAGATAAAAAATTACTTTTTTTTTATAAACTATTGTGTTTAGAGACTCAAGTGAAATATTTTCAAAGAAAATGGTTATCTATGTAGCTTTAGAAAAATGGAAAGCACGGGTTAAAGGTTTTGTGGATGCTAGCGATTTTCTGGCAATAGCTAAATTTCCATTTCTAGTATTTTTGTTTTTACATTCAGAGAAAAACGGAAGGTAAATAACATAAGTCTGAAGTTAAACTTAAAAGGCGCACTTTCCAATGAAAAGTTATAGAGATCCCAAGAATTTACACGGCTAAATAGCATTTTGACATGACAGTAGTGTTAATTTTAACAAAGTTTGTGTTATTTTAATATTCGCTCTTAGATTTCAATTTTAATGCATTCCCTTTTGACTTAACGTTTCCTAGTTATTATTTGCAATTTTTTATCAGATTAACTTTACATGGTCATGTGTTGTACTAGCTATGTGTCTGTTTGGAAGTTACAAGATAATCTTGTTGGTTCAACCATAATTTGTCTGTTTTTTCCTATTCGCAGTGTTGCTTTTCCGCTGCATTTCCGTATAAGAAAAACTGTTTTTGATATCATTTGAGAACAATTAATACACAAATTTTAAAATTTAATAACTGGATACTCACAAAACTTCAAAGGATCTTTGGAAATTATTTCCTATTAAAATGTGATTATGTCGAAGAACTAAAACTGTGAAAAAGTTGCATTTTTATTCGTATAGTCTATTCTTTTCTTTTCAGGACATTTTCTCAAAACAGTACACTACAAAAATAAACTACACTGTAAAAACTAAACTACAAGAATTGTTATTGTAATTTGTTTTGAAAAATTTCATGCTTTATAAAATGTTTATATGTGTTATTATTACCAGCGATAAAAACGCGGCTTATGATCCATATAAAGAGTTTTTCAGTAAGGGCGAGTAGATGTTGACATGGACATGTGTGTGAGGTATTAACAAAATTATTTTTTGATTTGATAGGCCCAAGTATGCCATTGTGTTTGGAATATGACATCGTTCAAATGCCCCCAGCAACTTCTTAAAGTAACACGGATCTTAGAGGTCTACTTTTCAATGACTCTTGCGCATAGATTCGGCTAAATTTGAGCGATGACCTGTTATTTTCACCTAAAGGGCATCAGTCGATAGTGGTTTATTCGCATAAACTTTCAACTTCGTCGTTTTGAAAGAAGTCCGGACTCTCACGAAATCAGCGATGTTTTCGGTAGATCTTGCGTTTCATTGACGCACGGGTGTTGGCTGATTGTTCACCGAATCGGTCGACTCAATTTTGGCCACCAAAAGTTGAATAGTCGACTCAGAAGGCCAACTATATAAACCGTAACATGTGTGCAACGCACGCATAGTTGCCACAAGAGATTTTGATAATAAAGTTTTATCATTTGGGCGTGCCATGGAAACTGAATAATAAACAACAGATTTGACAGATTGCACCAAAACATCATGGCCGGCACAGGCCCCAAAATCTACCCGTACCAATTGAAAAACCCTTAAGATCATCCCATGAAAAAAAAACCACATGGATCATAGTGAGAAACCGTGTTTATCTCTTTTTTCCTTATGTTTGTTTATTTTGCATGTATATGTTGTCTTTTTTCACTACACTACCTCAGCATATCTACATTATATATATATATAAATGGATCGTGGTGTGTTCGGATGCTTAAAACACGGAAAAGACTGGACCAAATTTTGTTACTTGTTGGTTGAAAGGGGCAAAAATAAAAAATTGCTCAACTTTTGTTATTTGTAGGGTAAAATGGGGTAAAAATAAAAAAAAAATAGATTTAGGAAATTCTTTTTTTTTTTGAAAGGTTGTTTTTTAGTGGATGGCGTTAGAGATTTTTTTCAGAAAATTGGCATTTATAGCGTGAAATGGGTAAAAATGAAAGTGACATCGGATTTCAATTTTTTTTTGCGTTTGAAAGGATATTTGAAAAGTATTGAAAAGTAGTATTCGAATACAAAAATTAGCTTAAATATTTATTTATATTTTCTTCGTAATTTTTATGCGAAGCTTAGGTTTGTCCACCCGTGCGAAGCCGGGCGAAAACAAGAACTTATTTGTTGATCATTGGAATAGATCTAATGTTCTTGTATTACTTGTTAAAAAATGATCCTGTAACAGAAACGAAGGTAGTAAGATATCCGTTAGTTGCTTTGGTTTTAGCTTCAGTTGTGTGTTTCTTCTATAAAACAAAAATATTGACAACTATCTGGTTTGAAAATTAGGCACGTCTTGAAAAAGTTTATAATTTAAATTAAAATCTATGGCAACCATACAAAAAAGCAATTTAGGCCTCGTCAAATAAAGATAAATTTAAATTATTATAATATATAATTGAAAAAACTAACCCAGTTCGTTCTTATTTCAAACAGTAATCTTACAGTGTTACTCAAACTTCCCCCACACTATGCCTTTCTAAAAGCTGTTGTAATACTTTTACTATACTTGTTTTTTGTTGTATTCCTCATAAAATACTTTGTTAATTTTAAATATTTTTGTAAGTCGTGATGTAAATTATCTAAAATCAAAATATTTTGAATAAAGTGGTCTCTTGCATTTCAATATCAATTTATCTATATTTTTTTTATCATTTTCCTTCTCTTTTTTAATTTTAAATATATTTTCATGTATACCTATACATATCTTCGTTTAGTTAAATAGTTATTCAAAGGCTTTTTTGTATTTAATAAAATGTATAAGTTCATAAAATTTTATTTTCAATCGTTTTATATTGTATTTTTATTTATCTATTTTTCTCTGATATTTCTCTATTAAAATGTTTTTTTTTTTTTAACTTCATTTTGTTTTTCCTCTGCTAAGTAAATAAATTCTTAGATTTTTTTTTTTAGTTAAAAATAAAATAAGGCCCGTGGATATACTATAATATGTTATGAAAGCAGTACTTCATTATCACCCTCTATGTGATGCTTGTACAGGTTTTTTTGTTTTTTTTTTTTTTTACTTTTTTATTATAAATTTAACTTCTTTTCAAATTTATTCAGCGGATGAAAATAGTATATGTGATTTATGTTTATATTATATAATGAACGGGAAACATTTTACATTTTAAAATAATTTTTATTTTTAAATATAGTGTGTTATTAGTTGAAAAGCAATAACAATTTTATTTTTGTTTTTTATATAAAATTTCTTATAAAATTTTAATTTTATTGAATTTAATTATGCATTTTTATACTTTTGCATTATGTCATACGATGTATTTAATTCTTTTTGTATCATTTTACTTGGTATAAAAAATAGAAAAGGGGTTTTTAAAAAATTACGAAAGATTTTTTATTTTATTTTAAAAATATGTACTTCATTTTTTTTTAAGAATTAATAGAAAAAACTTTTGATATTTAAGTTAAATAGTTTGTAATGAAAATAATATTTATTTAAACCAATAAAAAAATGTAATGATTTATATATGTAGGTATGTGGCTTTGGTAGTGTCTGATGATATTTATTAATAATTAACAAATGTTTAGACTTTATACTTAAAATGTTGCCTTTAATTAATACAGGTTGATTTTATTCAAGCAAATCAAGATTTTTTTATGTTTCTGTTGCACACTTTTTTATCTAGAACAAAAATAAAATATTTTCTGCTGAAACGAATGAAAATTAATTCAGTTGAATGTTAGTCGTCGAATTGGGAATATATTTAAGATGTCAAAAAAAAAAAAACGTTGAGAGAACATTTGCAGGTTACAATAATTTGAATAATTTGGGGTAAGACTGTTCAAAAACTATAGAGCAAATAGAAACTGAAATTAACTGCGCTATATTAAGAGAACAAAATATTTTTTTTTTAATTTTTCATATTTTTTTTTATCAAAAACTTAAATTAAGAATTAAGTCATTTTGGGTAATTAACACCGTAACCGTAGTCATTGTTCATTCATTGTGTTGAAAGAATAAGCTTAAGTATTCGAATTCATAGGATTATTTTACCGAAGTTCTTAAGGTAGAAAATTTCAAATAGTCCAGGAAATTCATATAACCAGACAAGGTCTTCTCTAGCTTTCGTTTTGAAATGGTAGAAACAAACGTTATTCTCAGGATCAAAGGGATTAGCCCTTTGGTAAGTTAATGAAACAGGTTCTTTGTTTCATTTTTTTTTTTTTTCGAAGACGAATCAATATCGCAAAAACAATGCAGACAATGAATAGTGCAAAAATCCCATGTATCATTCGTTCATGCTTTTTCAATAGAAACAGTAGTCGGTGAGGTCCTGTAGGATACAATAAAATGAATGGTTGTAAAAGTGTAGGTGTAGGCTACAAATATTGACCGTTGGATGGTTAAGAGCAAAAACGAACCAGTAAGAAATGCATTAAGCACTGCAGAAAGGTCAAAAAAAGACAAATACGCTTAAAAACATCCCCCCTAGAGAATAAAGAGAACTATAAAGAAATCACAAAAGGAAGCTAAACATAGAGCCACATCAGAAGCAGACAATAGTTTTATTCATAGATTGGCCTCCATAACGCCAGTAACTTTTCAGCTAAATCCAAAGCAAGGAGATAACAGTGGAGTAAAAATGATTCCTAATACCGTGCAGTGGACAACATTTAAAACCCTTAAAAAACACCGTGCAATCCACTGTGATGGATGACAAGAAGGAATCAATAACAATACTGGTCTGGAGAGCCGGGAATCACTTACTGAACGTACTCAATATACATTACAATGCAAGTATTACAGGAGACGTTTTCCGCCCCCCCCCCCCTTATGCAACTCCACCTTTGTCTTAATTTCATACTGAACGAACGAATATCACTTTGTACTCTGAAAGATAGCCGGCGAATTTTATATTTTGACGTTTATAGAATATTTAGTTAGAAATGTCAGTGGAAATCACTAAAATCGCGGTTTCAATCCACTGACATTGCAGCCAACCTCCAAAGGAATTTGACACTGGTTTGAAAGATAGAGAAAGCATTGGCCGAGTTCAACGCACATCTTAATATTCAGAATTCTGAATTTTTGAAGCTCTTGATTGGCCAGCTGTCAAGAAGTCATCTGAATTTTCAGAACTTTTTCTGACAGCTGGCCAATCAAGAGCTTCAAAAATTCAGAATTCTGAATATTCAGATGTGCGTTGAACTCGGCCATTGTAATATTTATTTCGATATTTCAAGTTTTAACCAACTTCCAACCTTAAAGGTTCTCCCAAACCGGCGTGAATATACATTTGGAGGGAAACTGCGGCGACCAAAGAATGGTCAAAGATTCGCATCGCAATAGTGTGGGTACTCTCATTAATAACCATGTAAATTAATTTAGACAGGCCAAACTATCGTCGTCGTTGCTAAGTATTCGCGTTGGTTTGGAAGAGCCTTAATCCAACTCGATCTTTCGGTCATGTAAGTTTACATGTAGAATAAATTCAGACCCTTCAAGCAAATCCACTGAATCACAAAACTCTGTGTCTGAAGGCATTTTGTTTTTATTTCCCAACACATTTTTGTCAGCTCAAGCCTAAACTGATGTGCATTTCTAGTAATGCCAGTTTTACGGTGGCAATTTTATAAGGGGAGGAAAGCAACTGGCCTATTCAACTTTATTGTCAGTTTCACCCGAACGAAATTTCACGACGAATTATTCGCTTGTCATTTTCCACTCGCCTCGATTGCGAAAAGTGAAATGTCATTCCGGGTGGAATGTTGTTTTGCGTGGAATTCGCAATAAGGCTGATTTTATTCTGGTTTTTTTTTACCATTGACTTTCCTTGTACAACTTTGCACATAACTCAGCTATTTCACAATCCCAAATCCACGTTTAATGAATTAATGGATGGATATAGAGTCTACCAGATATGAGAATAAATGTTTACAGTGAACACTTTATATTTTTGGTCCTTCCTAGTCAAGATTTTGGTCAAAAGAGTATTTGATTTAGATAATCCATATCTCAGCAACTACAGGGTCATTCATTTCAGGATTTCAAGTTGGTAGCGCTGGCATTTGAAACCTGTCAAACTCAGCTGTCATTTGAAGCGTCATAATATTAGTTGAATGGTTATTATTATATATTAAAACTTACTATACAAAAGTGGTGAATCAAACGAAGCCACTTTTCGCGCATTACGCGATGATTATGGTGGTCATAATCGACCGACTACGCTAGCAATCGGTAAAAATGTGAAGACATTTGAAGAGAGTGGAAGCTTAAATGATGTCGTAAGGCCTGTTCATCATCGTTATGCACGCTCAGTCGAAAATATTGCTGCTGCAAGTGCAAGTGTGGCTGATGATCCGCATTTATCGATTTCCCGGCGTTCGCAGGAGTTGAACGTGCGTACACCTCACTATAGGTTATTTTGCATTTTGATTGCATCTCCATCCTTATATAAAGTTCAAATAACGCAACAATTAAAGCCTGCTGACCATTCACAACGCCGCGCCGTAGATACGTTTCTTGGTTCTTCGAACAACAGACAATAAACACCGATTTTCCAAGCAAGCATTTTCTTCAGCGATGAGACACATTTCTCACTCGGTGGCTATGTAAAAAAACATTATTGCCGCATATGGGGCTCAGAAAACCAACAAGTTATACAAGAGCTTCCGTTGCATCCAGACAAAGTGATCGTTTGGTGTGCTCTATGGTCAAAAGGTGTCATTGGTCCGTATTTCTTCGAAGATGCCAATGGGCAGACGGTTACAGTCAATTCGGAGCGATATGGTCGAATGATAACCGAGTTTTTTAGCCGGTGCGGCGATTGAAGATCATGACTTGGACAATATGTGGTTCCAACAAGACGGGGTAACAAGCCACACAACACGACCAATTATTGCTTTATTGCGTGAGAAATTTCCTGGTCGCTTAATTTCACGTTTTGGTGACGTCAATTGGCCACCAAGATCATCCGATTTGAAACCGTTAGATTTTTTTCTGTGAGGCTACGCAAAAGACCCTGTTTACGCGGATAATCCCCGAACTATAGACGCATTAAAAAGCGACATTACTCAAGAAGTTATCACCGAGATACCGCCCGAAATGTGCGAAAAAGTGGTTAAAAAAAAACCTCAAAGAATGGCATGCTGCGAATCTTCCCGAAGAGGCCATTTGCATTTTATTGATTTTCACCACATTCAATGGCAAAGTCTAAACTTTATAAAGAAATGAAATATTCATCAGAAAAATTTATCGGTGTGTGTGTTTTTAATTTAGCTTTACTTTCGAAACCGAAAAATTAATGCCCCATCAATTATTGTGAGGCCAAATATGTATTTATGGCCAGTTTTAAGACATTGAATTAAATTAGCTTCAGCTACAAGACTTTATGAAACATATTTTTTAAACCTTCAATGTACCTACCTACATAAGTTTCAAAAAAGAGTACTATAAAAAAATGACATCTTATGGTATTTTAGTAAATCTATCGATTCTTTACAAAAATGCACATTACAAGATTAATTCAATTTTACCTTAATATATTTAAATCAAATTTTGGCCAACCAATTGATTGAAGTTTTATACAAATCAATCCAAAGGAACAAATTGTTGTATTTCTAAACATTTTGTACTCATCACTAAAATTAAACAAAAAAAAAAAAAAAAAACAATTTATGTCGACTTGTTTCATAATTTTACGTTATAAGCAATTTGTCCTTATAATTTCCAAAAAAAACAAAAGACCCTTTTAGCAGTCATAGTCAGATATCATCTCTAACCAAAATCTTGATGCAGAAGGACAAAAACAATAACTAATAAAAGCTAAGTAAAGAAGTAAAGAAGAAGATTTTTACCGACGTTGTTTCTTCGAACAAAAATTTAAAATATATTTCGTGCACTATTTTGTATAATTGCGAAAAAAACGGTACTTAAAAAAAATTCTAAAAAATCTCAAGATCAGAAATTTAAAACTAATAATTTAATGATTATCGCTTCATTTCGATTACCCCTGAATTGATCAGAGATACGAGCTTGTAAAAAACAAAAAACACTTCCAAAAAGTTCAAAATTTGTTGTTCTTTTAATTCGTCCAGCCGTGTTCTTATTTTCAACTGATAACACGATAGTTAATTGTGAAATAAATACTGTGTCTTAAAAAAGCATGTGCGCTACATTATTTTGTAATGTTACATCCCTGTCAACCTAATTCATTAAAAATAAAAATAAAGGGTTTTCCAATAAGAGGTGTTATTTTGATATTCAAAGAAAATTGGCATTTTTTGAGATAAAAGATCGGATGTTTATTTCATTATAAAGAGATAGGTATGCCGTTAATAATGAAACACAACATCAGCCATATGGCCGCCACGACCACGCTTACAGGACCATATCCTTTTCATGAAATTTTCCATAACCAAATCGAAAAGTGGCTGCCCTATGTCCTCGATAGCCTCACGAATTCCATCTTTGAGGTCTTGAATCGACGCTGGGCTGTTGGCGTAGACCTTATCTTTCACGTGTCCCCAAAGGAAGAAGTCGCAAGGTGTTAAATCACAAGATCTCGGTGGCCAATTGTGATCACCTCTTCGAGAGATAACGCGGTCCGGAAACTTTTCCCGTAAAAGATCGATGGTTTCATTGCTTGTGTGGCACGTAGCGCCGTCTTGTTGAAAGTAAACGTTGTCCAGATCAATACCATCCAATTCCGGCCATAAAAAATCATTAATCATCTCTCGATAGCGCAATTCATTGACCGTAACTGTTGCTCCAGCCTCATTTTCGAAAAAGTAAGGTCCAATGACCCCGCCGGACCATAAACCGCACCAAACAGTCACGCGTTGAGGATGGAGAGGCTTTTCAACAATAACGCTTGGGTTTTCCGAGCCCCAGATGCGACAGTTTTGCTTGTTGACGTAGCCTCCGAGGTGGAAATGGGCCTCATCAGTCAAGATGATTTTTCGATGAAATTCCGGATCATTTTCATGCATTTCAAGGACCCAATCAGCAAAGACACGACGTTGTTGATGATCAGCCGGCTTGAGTTCTTGTGTTAACTGAACTTTATAAGCCTTAAGACCCAAGTCTTTATGCAAAATACGGTGTTATGACGTTTGTGGAATGCCTAATTCCAAAGAACGACGAGGAATGGACAAACCTGGGTTTTCTTCAACACTTTGGGCTACAACAGCAATATTCTCAGTTGTTCTTGAGCGACGTGCACGGGTTTTATTCTTCACATCACTAACTTATCCCAACAGCACGAATTTGTCCACCAATTTCTGTATTGCGGTCCGACAAGGTGCTTCACGACGACCCAAAAATGTTTTAGTTTTACGAACCGTCTCTGCCAAATTTTCACCATTTTTATAGTGAATTTTAATAATTTCAATGCATTGTTGAAGCGTGTATCGTTCCATTTTTATTAATGGCGTTGTTTCTACTTGTTAAATGTCAAAAAATGACAGCTTCAAAAGTGACAGCTACCGAAATAGCGGGCTATTCAAAATAACACCTCTTATTGGAAAACCCTTTAAAAAAAAAAGAAAATTGTAATTAATTCAATGTTTGTTATCCATTTTGTGGAAAAGGGTAGTTTAAGCATACAAAGAATACTGTTTATGAAAAAGAACATAATTATGATTCAAAATATAGAAGTACCTTTGTACCTACCCTACCTTTCCTACATATAAATATTTTCGAAGCTTTTGTAATTGTGAAAGAGAAATTCCTTTCACGAAACATAAATAATTATAAAAGACTCTTTCACTAAAGTGAACTTAAATAATACTCACAAGTGGCGTACTGTGTGTTAAAATAAAAACTCTATGTGAAATGTGAACACACTCTGCTGTTATTCATGACTACATACCTATTTTTTTTGTTCTCTGTGAAAAATATTTTCATTCATAAAAAGGAATGTAAGCGAATTTACGGTATTGCAAGTTTTCAAAGCATAGTCATCTTTAAATACTATCCATTTATGTAATTCCGGTGTGTTTAATGTGCTATTGAGGCTCTCTGTTAAGTAGACTTCTCAACAACACAGAGAAGAGAATTCATATTTTTTTTTTTAAATGGCGGAACTTCAGCAAAAGCTTTTCATGCCTTAAACAGAAAGTTAAAGTGTTTATTTAAAAATATGATTACAGTTAAATAGAACTAAACAAAAAACGTATTTTAGTTGGATAGTTTGAATATAGGGACGAAACTAGACAAATTCCAATTTATAACAACAGCATAAACAACCCACCTAGAAAAAGTGCAAGTTTTGGCCTGGATATTTTTGAACAGGGAAAATGTAGACGAGGAAAACTTGTCAAATACTCGTTTGGTTCTGGTTAGTAAACACGTCATATTTGGTAATTTTGGGTGATATACATAAAACATAGTAAATGCTTTTACTAAAGAATTTTTAAGTTAAAACTATTTATGGTGTGCATAAAAATGCACTAAATGCTAAAAATACATTTTACTTCTGAAAAAAGAGTAACTACTTTTCTCGCATGAATTTGTTTAGTAAAAACATTTTTCCGCTTGCATAAAAACTAGTAAGTAGGTACTTTCTTTCTGTAGAAATTACTTATTCAAAGTTACATAATAGGAACTTGAAAATTTCTTAGTACAAGATGTTTTTTTTTTTTTAGACGCGTGGTTTTCAATCTGGCAATACATTTTTTTGGAGTTGGTCTTTTTGACAGTTGTCACTTGATTTACGCTCAGTTTGATTTGCCATTTTGTAATTAAACAAGATTGCCCAATTTTCATAAGCGCATTTTGTTTAGCGATGAAGTTCACTTTTGGTTGAATGGGTACGTTAATACCTAAGCAAAATTATCGTACTTGGAGTTATCATAGTCCACAAGCCATTGTTGAGACGCCGTTACATCCTCAAAAAGTCACTGTTTGGCATGGGCACAGGGAATCATTTTTCTATATTTCTTCAAAAATGAAGCCGGCAAAAATGTTACAGTTAATGGGGAACGTTATAGAGCCATGATTAATGACTTTTTCGTGCCTGAATTGGAGGATGTTGATGTGGACGACCTTTGGTTCCACCAAGACGGCGCTACATGCCATACAGCCAACGAAACAATCAATTTATTGAAGGAAACTTTTGGTGAGCGCATTATCTCGCGTCGCGTCGTGGGCCTGTGGCGCGGCGTGGCCTCCAAGATCCTGCGATTTAACTCCGCTGTGGGGTTGTGTGAAGTGCCTTGTCTACGCAGATAAGCCCGAGACAATTGACGCCTTAGAAGAGAATATTCGGCGCGTTATTGCTGACATACGGCCCTAATTGCTGCAAAAAGTGGTCGAAAACTGGGCCTCTCGGCTGGAATTTACTCGAGCCATCCGCGGCGGCCACTTGCCCGAAATAATTTTTAAAACATAATGGCAAACCCTGATCTTTATAATAAAGCTAAATTCTTGGCCATAACATTAAATTATATGAACGCATATAATTTCTTCTTGAAAACCACACATCTAAAAAAAAACACCCTTTACATATACAAATACATATAGATTTTCACGCTAATTGTAATACCTGCTTCACTAAATCGAATACTCTGTGAATAGGAACCTTTATTTCCCCCCAATTCGAAGCAGCATTCAACTTTTGTTTTTTTTAACAATCACCACTAAATCAGAAGAATGTAAAAGTTATCAAGCTCCTCCTCCAAAGCTGTTCGATCGTCCAAGTCATCCATATTATAATTCCTTCCCTTCGTGCATTCTCCCCCCGGTAAAAGCATCCCCATACAAGCATACCCTACCAAGGAAAGGTCCAGCACCATCAGTGCGGAAACATCAACGGTCTAGCCGTGCTGGTTAACTTGTGTTTTCGCTTATCGCCGAAATCAAAACGATACAACGGCGATATCTTGAGGCCGGTTTTTTCGGGTATGATCTTAAAATGCGGTTGTTCGGTGCTAACAATTAATGGGCGTTTCATGGAATGCATGTATTCGCTATGCGGTGCACCCAGGGGGCGTCTAGTGCTAGGGACATTCATTTTCTTGCAAGGCTCGGGCTTGGTCTCATTAAGTTGGCAGTTAAGTGGTGAATACTTGTTTGGTTTGTATATCGAGAAGATATTGTTGATAAGGCTCAGTGCACTGTGGCCGCCACTGGCTTGGTGATGACCACCGGAACTGTGTTCTGGGTAGAAGTTGTTGTACTTATATGTCGGGATCGATTCGGGATAGATTTTTTGGGAGAAACGATGAAGGGGCGAGCCAGCATGTTCAAAAAAATGAAACTCACTATTGTTCTGTTGCGGTGGAGAAGGCATTCCTTCTAAAAGATTCTTTTTGATCATCATGCGTTCCTGTTCGCGGTCATGAGAATCTATGGGAGCGCCATTGTTGTAGCAGCCAACATTGACGTTCTTCACTTTCAAATTGGTATTCATGTTGCGCTGTTGCATGTCCAGGTCGATGGGACTCGGCGGCTTCTCTAACTCTTCCCAGTACTTTTCTAGGTCGATGTTGAAGTCTTCCAAGTCCATTTCGGTGGAGTCCGAACAAGTGTCGTCGTCGTATCGACTGGGAGGCTTCACCTCCAGCATTGACTTGTTTCGTATGGGTCGGTAGTCGTTCGACAGAAAGTGCTCGTCCTCGTCAAGGAACTTGTCCTGGCACATCAAGCGCTCACGTTCGTCGCGGATGAAGTGATCTAAGTCAGTGTCATACGGATCTGCCCTGCAATGGTAGTGATCTTCGTAGTGCTCAGTGTAACCCGAAGCCGAGCCATAGCATGGCCGGTGCCGTGCTTGCTGATGGTGATGGCAGAACTCGTCACAGGTAGGGTAGCGAATTGAAGGCCTTCGATTCCGCTCTTCCCATTCAGCGATCAAATTGCGTCGGCTAGTACTCGGCCCTCGATCGATATTACGTCGATCCCGGACAGTGCGGCGGTTATAGTTGTAGATTTCTTCCAACAGACACTTGGAACTCGTGCATCTATCCCTGGCGCAGCAGCGAGTGTGCGAATCGGCACAATGGTAGTCCATAGATTTGCGCATCGCTTTCTTGTCCTTCCGCGTCGGCGGTGGTGGTTCGTAGTCGATCACATCGAAAGGCATGGTCTTCGAAGTCCCAGCACTGAAAGAAAACGATTTGGGCACTGCCGGGGCCCTTAGGGTGGTTTGGTGGCCCCCAAAGCAACAACTCTTCGACTTGGGATACTTGAATTCCTTGCAGCTAGAAGATCGCTGCAGACTATGACCAGCTCCGCCATCTTGACTGTCATAGGTCTCGTCCAACTCACGAATATTTCTTAGCTTCCGATACATTCCATACTTCAGACAGTCAGGCACATAGTCATCGTCCAAGTCCTCCGATCTATTCGAATAGATGTTATCGGTATACCAGGACGGATCAAGTGACTTCGGCTTTGGTTTGGCATTGAGTAGCTTTTCTTTCTTCGATTGGCGATAACTTTCGAAACAGATACTTTTCATTCGTTCTAGCTTTTGTTCCCTAATTCGTTCCCAGTTTTCCCAGTTCTTGTCATTTTTGCACTTATTGCTATTACTTAGACTACTATTATTTAAGCTATACTCGTGACTAAAGTTATTATGGCTACTGCTACTATTGTTATTATTATTAGTTTTACCATTGGTATTGGTATGATTATAGCTAGTGGTACTGCCACCGCTATCGGTGACAACTATTCTTATTCTACGTTTGGTCTTATCGAGCAATTTCGATGATAGAGATGATTTGGGTTTGTCACGATCGCGATCGTAAACCGCTGGCGGCTCTTCTGGCTGTCACACCTCCTGTAAGTATTTGATTGGACAGTAGCCTTGGCGATTGTCAGCGGAGCGGACCATAACCATACCATTGACTTCATCACCAGTCTAAATAAAAAAGCTTATTAGATTCAAGAAAATTATATCAAATCAAATGAGATCAATATTTACCTGAATAACAATTTGATCCCTTAGTAAAGTCATATTTTCACCGCGTTCCCCATCTGAAACTTGAAGATTGTGTGTGACTTGGAGGGGCTTTTCGCCAGCATGCAAGCGGGCACAATACTTCGAAGGGAAGAATCCTAC
Source organism: Leucozona laternaria (assembly GCA_932273885.2). Classification (NCBI taxonomy): domain Eukaryota; kingdom Metazoa; phylum Arthropoda; class Insecta; order Diptera; family Syrphidae; genus Leucozona; species Leucozona laternaria. Next base: position 42,855,009 of record OW026368.1, on the reverse strand, counting down.
ACGCCCCAGCAGCTTTCCCTTCCACCAATCAGGGTCAGAGGTTTCAATAACGGTTACCTGTAAAAAAGTAGGAAATAAATCATTAATAACTGTTATAGTTGAGGAACATAAGATAAACAAAGACCAAACTTCGGAAAAATTCTGATAAAGGTGAATTTTGCTGGACAGCTTTATCTGTATATCTTTGTCATAAGCATTTGACAAATGATGGATGACTCCGCCGCCGGTGGGCTTAATTTGGGCACCTATAAGTCTAGTAGCGGCCAGCTCGGTAATGCACCCCATTTTTAATGGCGAACAAACTGTTATAACTGTTATAAATTGGAATTGGAATGAGACTAGAGATATGCCAATTTATAACAGTTTTTTGCCATTAAAAGTGGGCGTTCGTTAATGCGTCTTGAAAAAAACTCTGGGTGTCTGAAGTATGCGCACCGGCGCGGCGGAGGGGCCGTTTAGACAGTAGGTACTTTTATAAACCAAAACTGTTATAATTGGCATGTCTAGAGTCACTACCATAAAAAAAATACCCTTTATTAGGACCAGGGCTAAAGATTTAAGGGGTGCGGTGGGGGGTGAACGGAGGTGAACTTGATATTAAGTTTTAGTGAAATATCTTGAGACTTTTAGTTTTTATTTTTTGAAAAAGTTTTAGGACAAAAATTGAAACATATGCTTCATTTAGAATTTTGCTGAATACAAAGGGTGTTTTTTTTATACGTGTGGTTTTCAAGAAGAAATAAAACGCATATAATTTAATGTTATGACCAAGAATTAGCTTTATTATAATGATAAGGGTTTGCCATTTTAAAAATGATTTCGGGCAAGTGGCCGCCGCGGATGGCTCGAGTAAATTCCAGCCGAGAGGCACAATTTTCGACAGCTGCAATTGTTGCGAACGATGGAAGATGCTTATTCGGGTGTTCTTCGATACTCTGCTCCACAGATGTCGACCAAATATTGAACGCAGCGCGTGATGCGTCGCGCGAACCGAACCATTATTTTGGTGATAAATTTCAGGAGTTAGTCTATTCATTATAAAATGGCAAACCAAACTGAGCATACATCAAGTGAGAGCTGTCAAAAAGACCAACTCCGAAAAAAAGTATTGCCAGATTGAAAACCACACGTCTAAAAGAAAACACCCTTTAGAATGAAGTTCTTTCGTTTTGGTTAAACAAATCACTGAAAACAACGTCCTTGTAAATTACCATCAAAGTGAACTCTCTTGTTCTTGCTTTTGCTTAAATGTCACAGCATCAACAATAACAGAACAATTTTTACAATGGTTAAATGCTCAACCTCTACACTCTTTACAGCTCTTTTTAACTTTTAAACTAAATTTTTCTATTGTTTGTTAAAGTAGCTCTAATAAAGGTTAACTGAAAATATTTGAATACACAAAACTTAGGCTACATAAAATACAATATACCACTCTTCGTCGAGTGATTCGATTCGATAAAATGTTTCTTCTTTCATTCGCCTTTGACATTCAAAGTGGCTAAATTGCATCGATTTACAACATAAAAAAATTCAATATCAAAGCCTTTTTAGTTGCGAAGTAGGTATAAGTTCTGTATAGTATAAGGGGAAGTTATTGATTCGTAAGAAAATGGGTTAAAATAGCCTTGCGGCTGGACAGATTTCCCTTAAAGTAACAGCTTAAATTTTGTGTTTTTTCAATTTTGTTGTTACGTACGAGAATAATCTTATTCATTTCGTGCTTTCGGTATAAGTATGTTAACACCTCTGTTATAAAGGGTGTTTCTTTTTTTTTTTTAGAGGTATAGAACTTTGAAATGGAATAAAACAAAGATGATTTTTTTTTTAAATTGGCATGAAATTTACTTTATTCGAAAGATAATCTTCTGGCATTTTAATTTAAACATGATTTCTGGCATATGACCGTCACGGCTAGCTCGGACGTAGTCTAATCTGGAGGTCTAATTTTCGATGACTTTTTCCAACATTTATGGCCGTATATCGGTAGTAACGCGGCGAATGTTGTCCTCCAAGTGGTCAATCGTTTCGGGCTTATCGGCGAAGACTAGCGGTTTCACATGTCCCCACAGAAAATAGTCAAGCGGCGTTAAATCGCACGATCTTGGAGGCCAATTCACGGGTCCGTAACGTGAAACTATGAGGTTACCAAACGTTTCCTTCAATAAATCAATTGTGGCACGAGCTGTGTGACATGTTGCACCGTCTTGTTGAAACCACAACTCCTGCACATCATGGTTGTTCAATTGATGAACGAAAAAGTTAGTAATGATGTCTCTATAGCGTTCACCATTGACTGTAACGTTCTGGTCAGCATCGTTTTTTTAAAGAAGTACTGAGCAATTATTCCACCAAACCATAAAGCAGACCAAACAGTCAGTTTTTTGTGGATGTACCGGTGTCTCAACGCACATTTGAGGATTATTATCACTCCAAATATGGCAGTTTTGTTTATTGACGTATCCATTCAACCAAAAATGAGCTTCATCGCTAAACAAAATTCGCTTATGCAAATTGGGATCAACGGCAATCTTGTTTTGGGCCCATTTTGGCACAATTTGGAAGCATTATTCAGGCCTCAGTCTATTCATGTTGAAATGCCAAACTAAATTAAAAATAAATCACTTGACAAAATGGCCGCCAGTTAAAATAGTGTTGCCAACTTAAAGTTCTATACCTATAAAAAAAAAAAACACCCTTTACAAATCTAGAATCTCCAAAAATGCTTATAAATTTAAAGGAAAAACGTATTTTCATTTGCACATCTTCTTTTTGGGATTTTCTTCTGTGGTCTTTGATTATCGTCGTTTGGGGATTTAGGGCCAATCTCACAGTCAGAAAGTGGCGATGTGAAAGATTAAAGCGCAATATCACAATGCACATTTACATGAATAAGTGGCACTTAAGTCTCCCATGTTGGTGACTGAAGCTCCACCTACGCTAGCTATTATGGGAATCATAAGGGCCACTCATTCCAACAGTGAAATTGGCCCTTAATGTATCAAATAATTTTTAAAAGAATTTTATTTGTTAATAGAATGAATAAAGAATATTCTAAACATTTATTGAAGCCATCACAAAAAAATTATAACTTAAACTACCTGACTTTACAAGTAGGTTACCAGCCATCACTGATGCAGCAAATACATGCGACAAAGTTATGTATTATATTTTTTATTTTCCTTGCAAAAAAACAACAAAACGCTTAACGACAAAGCAAAATGTTCACCTCCATAACCCAACTCTCTGATTTTATAAAGACCAAAGAATTTTTAAAAGCAAACTTTCTGAGACTTTTTTATTCGATCCGAAATCAACCTTTATGATATGAAATGAATGAGTAAGGCTTTAAGCAAAAGTGTGTATGTGTACAATGTACACAGGTTGGTCTGTGTAGATGAAAAGAACTTTTTACTTCTGTTCTCATTATGGTAGACTGCATTTATTGTTTATTTCAAATAAAAATAATGTGTGTATTTATTACGATAGAGTGCAATTTAGACATTAAGAACGGTTTCATGAAAAGTTTTGTGCCGTCATATAATATGTCTGTCAAAATGATTTATATATGAAATGTATAGTTTCAAAAGAACTTTTTTTAATACATATTTTTTTTTTTGGCAGGACACTCATGAAATAATGCAACTGTACCTACCTACTCCAATTGTGATCCAGATGCAAAAGTGAAAAATGTGCAGTAGAGTCATAAATCATCAGATTATATTGTTATCTCACGAACCTTTTAACATAAAAAGCATTACCCCTACATACCTTCCCTTACGTACGTACATATACCATAGACAAATTGTGAAGATATTTTTGCTATTATAAGCTCCACTTGACTTGACTGAGGTAGATTCTCGTATGAGTTTGTGTTTTAAATCCTTTTATATTGATTTAAAGGTCATTTTGTCATGTACAGTTTGGAACAGATTTAAACAATATTATACAGTTGATACACGAGTATTTCTTTTAAATTATTGAAAGCTTTTAAGTTTTAACATAGTCACTTATAAGCCATGAACTTAATTCCCTTTTAATAGTGTTTTCGTTTTTGTGAAGTGAAGGTTAATAAATAGAAGAATACAAAAATAAATCTTATTACTTTCAACGAGCTATTGTTGAATATTCTGGAAAACTGCTCCAACGATTTTGATAAAATTTCCACAGTTTGCTCTAATGCACGAGAAAAAAAATTAAAAAAAAATAGTTTTAGTCAAATCCGCCCACTGCCACACCCACTTTTTTATTTCCTATTTTCTCGGAAATTCCTCTATTTCTTGGAGATGACCCAAATGATTTGGATGAATAATGAAATTCTCAGAGTTTGTTCTTTTGTGCAAGATACAAATTAAAAAAAAAAATTAGTAAAATCCGCCCACTGCCACGCCCACTTTTCTTATTACTTAGTTTTTTTTTCGGAAACGACTTAACGATTTAAATGAAATTTTCAGAGTTTCTTCTTATGAACGAGAACAAAATTAAAATTTAAGACTTAGTAAAATCCTCCCACTGGCCCACTTTTATGATTTGTTGGTTTCTCTGAAAAAGCTCTAACGATTTGGTTGGAATGTCAAGAGTTTGTTTCCGTGGGCGAGCAAAAATTATGAAATCGGTTTTATTAAAATCCACCCACTAGAACGCCCATTCTTATCATTTATTGGTTTTTTTTCGGAAACGGCTCTAATAATTTGAATTAAAATTTCAGAGTTTTGTTTGATGAGCACGAACAAAATTTTCAAAATTTTCACTCTTCATATTTCCAAGTTTATCGGAAACAACTCAAACTATTTTAATGAAATATTCTGAGTTTATTTTTATGAACGAAGAAAAAATGAAAAAGTTTGATTTAGCAAAATGCACCTACTGACAAGCCTACTTTTATGATTTCTTGGTTTCTCGGAAACGGCGCTTAGGATTTGGATGACATTTTCAGTCTTATTCCGTGATGTGAGCGAGAATAAAGAAAGAAATTGGCTTTAGTAAAATCCACCCACTGCCACTTTTCTCATTTATTGGCGGTATATCAGAAACTGCTTTAACGGTAATGAACTACTTTGACTAATGAACGATAAAAAAGTTTAAAAACAAGATTTAGTAAGAACCTGGCCACTACAATGCCCAATTATCTGATTTCTTGGTTTCTCGTTAACGGATCTATTTCTCGGACACAAGTCATATGATTCTTGAATCCTGCCCAATGCAATGATCACTTTAATTTTTTCTTGGTTTTTGGGAAACGGCTTTACCTAACGATTTTGATGAATTTTTCAGATTTTTTTCCCATGAGCGAGACAAAATTTAGAAATTAGTGTTAGTAAAATCCACCCACGTTTCGCTACTATTTTTCGTTAAAAGTATATATCGTTAAAAGTATATTTAATTTGAGGCTACATTTCAAAATTGCTATGTAAGGACTAAGGACATTAACCATATGTATTATTAATTTGATTTTCTTTTTAAAAATGAAAAAGTTGATATTTTGATAAGAAATTTAAGATTTTCGAAAAATTATTTAAGTGAGTTTATAAAGATTGATGCCATCCACTCCCAAAGTATGAAAATGTGCTGTCGCCTCTTGTACTATATGGGGACTACTTGGGATAGAGCGTAGATGTGCACAATTGATCCTTCAAAACAATCATGATTTCGCCTTTACCCAATAATTTTTATATAGTTTCGACACCTAGCCAGACACTTGAACTTTGTTTAAAGATTTTAACCTTCACGATTAGAAAAGAAGTTTTATAAAAAATAACGAAATTCTACTTAATCGATCAAAAAGATAATTTTGATACTTTTAAACCATCACCCCCCAAAATTTCAATCCATCCCTTAATAAGATAAAAATCAGAAAACCTATAAATATAAATGCCCACTGTAGTGACGGCAGGACATATAACATTAGAATTTAACGCTTTTTTGTAAATAGTTTCGGACGAGCGTATTTCCGTATATTTCCGTAAACTTTTCGCACCAAAAATGGCTCAGGCCGTAACTAAGATGTTAAGTGTCCCATATGCACTTTTTCGGTGCCAACGCAATGAAATATAAAAAGACACCAAATTTTCATTACAGAACTCATTGTTTATTTTTCATAAAAATTGAATTTTCTTTCATTACATTTTACATTTTCACGCGTAAAATTTCCTACGGTAAGTTACAACTTTCCCATGTCAAAGGTCTTCGACAGATATGTAATCTTAAACTTAAAAAAAACCCGGTTTTCTCTCCACAATACTCCACTTTGATTAGCTGAAATTCAATAGTTCTGGAGTTTGAAGATTGGCCTAAAATTGGGATTAGGGATTGAAAGTCGTGCTAGTAAAAACTTTGTTAGAAATCTCCACTTATTTACATAACAACACAGACTTTTTGAATGGTCCATTACTAAGATATCACAAGCGGTTCCAAATAAAAGGAGTTTTTTTTTAGACGTGTGGTTTCCAATCTGGCAATACTTTTTTCTTAGTTGGTTTTTTTGACAGCTGTCACTTGATTTATGCTCAGTTTGGTTTGCCATTTCATAATTAATAGACTTACTTCTGAAAATCGTTTGCAAATCGTGCAAATTTATTACCAAAGTAATGGTTCGGTTCGGTTCGCGCGACTCATCGCACGCTGCGTCCAATATTCGGTCGACATAATCGCAAAATCGCATAAATTCGAGCAACCATGGATCGGTTTCGCAACACGTTTACTTTAGAGAATAATGCGCATCCTCCGAGACGCGGCCGGCCATACAGAGCTCACCGAAGACGCTATTGCTGCTGTGGAGCAGAGTATCGAAGAAGACCCGAATGAATCCATCCGCCATCGCGCGTAACAATTGGAGCTGCCGAAAATTTTACTTCTCAAGGGCAAACCCTTATCTTTATAATGAAGCTAAATTCTTGGCCATAACATTAAATTATATGCGTTTTATTTCTTCTTTAAAACCACACGTCTTAAAAAACACCCTTTAGAATGCGAATTCGGGCAGGTAAGAACTTTGTTAGAAGTCTCAATTTATTCACATCGAAATTCCATCTTAAGTTGCCTCCAAACAACACAGACTTTTTGAACGGTCCATTACTAAGATATCACAAGAGGTTTCAAATATTTATCTGTCCTAAAGCAAATAGAGTATGCTTTTACTCTGTTCTTCAAAAATAAAATTCACAATCACTGTGACTGTCATTTAGTACTTAGTGACAAGCTAGAAGCTTTTACAAATTTAATTACCTTATATCCAGCTTTTAAGTCTAGTTCGTCCGCATGTCTTGCTTTGAAGTTGTAAAGAATCACGTACAGGTTTGTTGGCAATAATCGGTGAGACTTCTGAAACAAAGAATAATTTTAAAATTTACATAATTAAAAAAAAAAAATATCTTTTGATTTTTTTTTTAATGTTAGCAAAGCTAAAAGCAGCAAATGCAATTAATTTATTTGAATTATTACAAAATTTAAGGATGAGAAAAAAGAAATATTTTTTAAAAATTTAAATATTAAGAAAATAAAATTCATTAAGGCCCAGGTTTTTGAGCGCTAAGTTAAACCAGAGACTGGAGATAAATAAATCTACAATTAACTCAAGAAGCAGTTTTTCAGAGGATGATGCATGTGGAAAGTGGGACGACCTATTAAACTTAAAGAATAAAACATCGAAATCATCAGCTGTTCAGTAAATCTAGAGGTAACTCACCAAATTTTTTGACTTAAATCGGGTTTAACTTTAATCTCGCACTGAAAAACTGGGCCTAAGGGAATATTTTTCTTTAATTTATTTTGAAAATAAACATTATTTGAGGGTAGTTAGGTTTTTCTCTTGTAGGATATTTCGAATATTATTTTCAGTTCAAAATTTAAAGAAAATTAAAAAAAAACAGTTGTTAGTTAAAAAAATATATCTACTCTAGAGTTTCAATGTAAAAATGTAAATAATTGTTATTCTAGATTCCGTGCAACAGGCCAAGTTAAACTGCGATATTATTATTTTTTTTTGGGTAGATGTTGAATGTACTCTTTCTAAACTTTTTGTAAAAATTTGGCTTCATTAAAGATTATTCCTTTGAAATTTGTCATGCAAGAGAGAAACAACTAACAATATTTCACTGAAAGTTTGCATAAAAGAACGGCAAAAAATGTCCTCAAAGCTTTTTGTAATAAAGGGCCAAATAACCGCTTCAGTGACTAAGTGAGTGAGTACCATTAGTGATTGAATGAACGAGTAAAACTAAAATGAAAAGATAATAAAAAACAATAGTTTTTTTCAGTTTTCTTTCAGAATTCGCATCCATTTAACACTGTCAGTCGGCTGTCCATTCACGTACTACTCGAAAAAACGATGCGATAATTCGGCTCCAGGAATGCAAAAGCTAAAGCTCTTTTAACTTGATATTAGACTATAACTCCAGGACATATAAAGGGTTTCCCAATAAGAGGTGTTATTTTGATATTCAAAGAAAAATGGCATTTTTTGAGATAAATGATCGGATGTTTATTTCATTATAAAGAGGAAGGTATGCCGTTAATAATGGAACACAACATCAGCCAAATGACCGCCACGACCACGCTTACTGGACCATATCCTTTTCATGAAATTTTCCATAACCAAATTGCAAAGTGGCTGCCCTATGTCCTCGATAGCCTCACGAATTCCATCTTTGAGGTCTTGAATCGACGCTGGGCTGTTGGCGTAGACCTTATCTTTCACGTGGCCCCAAAGGAAGAAGTCGCAAGGTGTTAAATCACAAGATCTCGGTGGCCAATTGTGATCACCTCTTCGAGAGATAACGCGCTCCGGAAACTTTTCCCGTAAAAGATCGATGGTTTCATTGCTTGTGTGGCACGTAGCGCCGTCTTGTTGAAAGTAAACGTTTTCCAGATCAATACCATCCAATTCCGGCCATAAAAAACCATTAATCATCTCTCGATAGCGCAATCCATTGACCGTAACTGTTGCTCCAGCCTCATTTTCGAAAAAGTAAGGTCCAATGACCCCGCCGGACCATAAACCGCACCAAACAGTCACGCGTTGAGGGTGGAGAGGCTTTTCAACAATAACTCTTGGGTTTTCCGAGCCCCAGATCCGACAGTTTTGCTTGTTGACGTAGCCTCCGAGGTGGAAATGGGCCTCATCAGTCAAGATGATTTTTCGATGAAATTCCGGATCATTTTCATGCATTTCAAGGACCCAATCAGCAAAGACACGACGTTGTTGATGATCAGCCGGCTTGAGTTCTTGTGTTAACTGAACTTTATAAGCCTTAAGACCCAAGTCTTTATGCCAAACACGGTGTAATGACGTTTGTGGAATGCCTAATTCCAAAGAACGACGAGGAATGGACAAACCTGGGTTTTCTTCAACACTTTGGGCTACAACAGCAATATTCTCAGTTGTTCTTGAGCGACGTGCACGGGTTTTATTCTTCACATCACTAACTTGTCCCAACAGCTCGAATTTATCCACCAATTTCTGTATTGCGGTCCGACAAGGTGCTTCACGACGACCCAAAAATGTTTTAGTTTTACGAACCGTCTCTGCCAAATTTTCACCATTTTTATAGTGAATTTTAATAATTTCAATGCGTTGTTGAAGCGTGTATCGTTCCATTTTTATTAATGGCGTAGTTTCTACTTGTCAAATGTCAAAAAATGACAGCTTCAAAAGTGACAGCTACCGAAATAGCGGGCTATTCAAAATTACACCTCTTATTGGAAAACCCTTTAGGTTGATTTTGTGTACAAACGAATTTCGAGATTTTAATAAAATCTAACACTGAAATCAACAAGAAGTCCGACAAGTGTCAGATCTTACAATATTGTCAAATCCGTCAATTCTCTGACAATAGCTGCCACCGAACTGACAATAGCCAAATACATAGCAACTAAAAATTGTTTATGTTCGCGCGGTTGGCAGATTTTGTACCAGTCTTAATTTCATTGTCATGGTCAGCTGAAAATTGTCTTACAATGCGGTTTCTGACGATATTTTTATATATGGTTACCATACATGTATTTTTTGTCAGATAAATTGATTGTTTTTTTTTTCATAATGGTCAGTGCAGAAAATTTTGTGAAAATAATTTTGAAAAAATAAATAAAACAAAATATTTCAATTGCAAACTATTTTAACGGCCTAAATGTTCGAACTTGGAAGACAGCGAAGAGGAGAATTGCCGTAAAAAAGACGAAGGATTGGGTGGCTCGTCGGCCGGAGGAGGTATGCTATTCGAAATTGCTTTTCGAATTGCGATCCGAGGAGCCGGAGTTGTATCGCAACTTTTTGCGAATGGGCTCCAAGCAATTCTTCCTGCTTTTGTGAGTCCACACAAGTCACGAACATGCTTAGTGACATGTTTAGTGGCATTTGATTAGCATCGGGGACCTCTTGCCACGGGGCTTATTTTGGCAGTTTGTATTCACCGCAGTTATAGCATCCCACAAACTGCACCACGTCTCCATTTTAAAGTTTTAAAACAGAACATTTTTTAATTCATTCTGCGTGTGTCTAAATCAACGACATCTATCAATTAATCTTAAAATCATCTTCAAATAATAAAAATTGTTATTCACACGATTTTCGCATATACCTGACAATTTCAGTGTCGGATCTTCCTCGTTCCTGGCAATGTTGTCACACAAAATTGTAAGTTTGACAATTTTTTTACTTACACATCTGACAATAATATTGTAAGATCTGACATTTTCTCAAAAAAAAAAAAACTTGAAATGATTGATTTTTTGTCTAAAACCTTCTTACAATTACATTGGTCATTCCATGTACGAAATTTAATCAAAATCGTTCGTGCCGTTTTTGAGAAAATTTGAAAAAAAAAGAAACAAAATTGTTGTACCTATGGCAATTACCCGTTCTAGGTCAACTATAAAACAAAAAATCGAATTTCCCCTCTAGAGAATCGCATACAAATGCCCAGTTTTTCAGTGCGAAATTTTCCTAATTTTGGGGTTAAACCCGAGTTAACTCATGAAACATGTTTTTCAGTCAAATAAGACCCCGAGTTAACTCAAAAAATTTGGTGAGTTAACTCTGGATTAGCTGAATAGGTATTTCTAAAGGATGCGTGTCAAAAATCTATTCAAATCGAGGAACGAGGCTATGGAAAGGGTGATTTTCATAGTGGCAACCAGGAGTTAAATTTAACTCTCAACTGAAAATTTAAATAACTCTGATTTAACTCGGAGTTAACTCAATCACTGAAAAACAAACCTGTCGCTGAAGGAGAGTTTTATGTTTATTGCCATTCGCGTTTTGCATTCTGTAGTTCTTAGGTAGTTGTAGGGAATTTGACGCTTGTTGCGACAGCTGGATACATATTGAGAACTATACACATAGATATGTTTTTTTTTTCCTTTCAAATTACTTTATGGTTGCCAACTAGGTTTATATTATACCATTGCCACCTCCCGTGGATAATAACGTGATTTGTCTAAAAACATTTATTTATGGTTGCCAACTAGGCTTTAATTATATGATTACCACCTTCTGTGGGTCATAACATGTTTTCTTCTAGTTTTAAGAATATTTCAATAAAAGTTAAGTCTCATTTACTTAAAATTACAAACAATCGTCTTTTTTTTTCCAGAAGATGGAACAATAAACATATGCTAGGCTGCCAATTAAACGTGTACTGCAGTTCTCGGACAGCATACGCGCGGTTGAGAGTTTAGCAAAGCAGCATTTTAATAATCAACAAATTCTATTACAGTGTAAATCCACCCCGAGAACCAACAATCCGAATTACCGAATTCCCAAAAAAACACCAACAACTTAACCTCTCGCTACAATTGACGAATATAGAACGCGAAAATAATTTGAAAATCCTTCTCTTCTTCTTTTATAAAATTTGACCTTGCAGTTTAAAATTGGCATGAACTCCCCATTCATGGAAAAAAAATTATAAAGAGCTATTTTCTTCAACGTTGAGTAATAAATGAGCTAAGTCACAAATCGGAGCAGGTGCTCCTCTCGATGGAGTAAGTGCTTTGTTTTATTCATATCTTTTAATGTGGCAGGTGCTTATTTTAAGGAAGTGCTCAGCAAACACGTAGATGCTCAATCCTTGAGCACCTTCTCAAGTGTTTTATTCATACCAAATGGAGCACATGCTCTTAAAAGTTGAGTTTTGAGCAGGTACTACTTTTGATTCATAAGACCCAATGTTTCAATCTACTCATTTTTGATACATGCTCACGCTCACAGCTCAGTTCGTTAACACACATAATGGGTACGTACGTGACGTGAGCTTCCACAAGTCGAGCATTCGTGTCCATAAGGCAAAATAAAAGTTATACGTTCTCATTGGGTAACGAACACTTGCCAGCAACTCATGAGTGTGCATTTCCTTGTTTGTTTTAAACGCATCTAATTTTAATTATGAATATTGTTAAAAGTACCTTTAATAGTTTTACTTCAACAATTTTAAATGAATTGATTATTAATTATAAAAAAAATACATATAATTGTAGCTAATAAATAAATAAAAAGAAAAGATGAATCAAGTGTGGAGTGCAAAAAAGCGACAAAGCTACCTGTACTTGTCTTACGGGTGATGGACACGGCGAAGTACTAGCCGAAGACAATGACTTCTCCATGTCGTCTGGTAGATCCACAGACCCAGTTCTCATTCCTCGATTCGCATACAAAAGCTTTCGCTGATGAGATGGACTAGATGGCGCTGTAAGAAGAATTAATAATTTAAACAAAAGTGCTTATATACTAATTAATCTTATTAATAAAAAACAATATAAATTAAATTACCAACTACTTTCTAGGGAAGGAAAAGAATCTAAAATTTTTCTAAGAAAAAAACAAAAAACTAATTTGCGAGTCGTGCAAAAAACTAGTCGCCTTTTTGTATTTGCTACTGTTACGCATTTTAAATTGTTCAAAAATTTGTTTAATTTTTTTAAAGCTTGAAAAAACCTAAAGCTACGTTATTTAACTTTTTATACTTTTTTGCTGTTTTTGCTTACAGGATGAATTCATTAAAGTTTTTCTGAGTCTCATTTATTTACAAAACAAAAAAACTCTACAAGTAAACACAGTGTACTTTATGAATAAACAAAAAAAAAAAAAAAAAAAACAATATTATAGTTGTTTGGATTTTGTAGGTAGTACTGTCCTAAATTTATTCGTCTATGATAGCTGTAAGGGTGGCAGTGATGGTGGTGGTGGGTGTGGGTGTGGGTGTGGATGTTGGTGAGGGTAGTTTTAAGAGGTTTTTGAAGCGGGTTTGGTGAATAAATGTTGAGGAGTTGATGTTTCGCTTGGAAAAATATTCATTTGGTGTTTCATTTATGTGTACTCGCGTATACCATGTAGTTACGTTTCCGTTATGCAATTCAAACAAATCTTAACGGCTCTCGTGGCGAAAAAATGAATGCAAATTATGGTGTGCTGGTGCTTTAAGTTCTTATTTTACATTTTTTTGCATTTCAAGTTTACGGGTAGGGTGGCTGACCACCAAGACATCATCTGATATTTCAAGCTTGAAGCATCATCCACCTTTTAGCTCAAAGTTTTTCTGTGTTTTTTTTTAATTTATTTATTTTTATATCTCTGCTCTCGTTACTTGAAGGATTTACAGGACACAAGAGGACACAGAGGAATGAAAAAATAAATAAAATTTGAAAAGAGTATTTCTTGTTAGGGTGTACTTACAATGCAATCGACTGTTGTTTGATGGCGGTGTACTGTGCTCCAATTGACCTCCAGATCCTCCATGGTAGTACGATGATGCTCCTGCCACCGGTTGCCTGCGACGCATCTGGCCATGCAACTCTGACGACTCGGGCGAGTCCAAGCTTAGTGATTTCATGCGAAGATTAAGTTTTTGACGTCGTGGTGAATGGGGAGCTAGATTTTATTTATGGAAGTTGCAATGTTATTGAAATGCTTTTTAAGGATTTTTTTTTTTTTTTTTTTTAATATTTTGGTGTCTGATTTTAGAGACAGAAAACAAATTTTGTAACTTGTATATTCTGTTCATGTTTAGTTTAAGACTTATTTAGAATATTTTTGTTAAAAGTGTAGGTGGGTGATTTTAGTTTGGTGAAAGATCAAAGTTTTTAGAAATTGTTTTGTAAAGTAGGTATAGAGATTGTAGAGTGTTTGTAAAGTAAAGGTTTTTAGTGTTGATTGAATTTTAAAAATATGTAAGTTGGTCACAATAAAAGAGTAGTTATACAACAGGCCAAGTGTATGGATATTGATCTTTGTTAGACATGCATTTATGGTAATTTATGCATATACAAGACATAACTATAAGCGTTTTGTGGGTAACATTCCATTAATTGCAGTGATGTGATCTTCATTACTAAGTAGTATATTGTGTGCTTTAGAAATACAAACAGAAAGATTTGGCAAATATAAACAACAACAAAAACCAAATAAGAACAATGTTTTACAGAGTTTGTACAATTTACATTAAGAATTGAAATTTATACAAAGATTAGTTTTTATTATAGGTACTTTCAATTGCTCGGGTATAGTTAGATATTAAAAATTAACCTTTGGAGTTTATTTTTGAATTTTATACGAAGTTTTATGGACAATCCATATACAAAATATATAAAATATATGTAATTTTATTTGAGTTAGGAAAAGTCATCATTTCGAAAAAAAAAAAATAACTATTTTTGTCATTTTACTCACCTCGTTGAATTTTACTTCACCTTAGAGACAATCACCCTAATTACAAATATGTACATACATTATGTTCCAAGGGATCCTGTGATTGTGAGCTTAGTTCGTTTTGAAAACTGTCATTCGCAGGAACCAACGTTTGGTCAATTGGCCATTTCAGATATTATTAGAAATTTTAGAAATATTCCTCCATCAAATAGTACACAATCGATCAAAAACTAGTCCGTCTTCGAAAACGTCATCTGAGACAAAAATGCGTTTGCAGAATGTTTTTAAACGCAAACTGCTTAAGTCTTCCGTTCGAAAGCGCAAATAATGCGTGATTTTTTAAGAGGTTTAGAACTTTTTTTAAAAAAAAAAACACAAAAAATTCGAAAAAATGAATGAAATATTTATTTGAATCGATAGTTTGAACCTTGCAATTTAATGTTATTTAATGTATTATAATTTCATGCAAATGTTGACCGCGGCTGCGTCTCAGGTAGCCCATCCGCTGAGTCCAATTTTGGCATACTCTTTCACACATATCGGCCGGTATCTCACGAATGAATGCATGGATGTTGGCTTCCAGTGCGTCCATCGAAGCGGGCTTGTCCCTATAGACATTAGCCTTGACATACCCCCACAAAAAATAATCTAATGGTGTCAAATCGCACGATCTAGGCGGCCAATTGACCGGCCCGAAACGTGAAATTAACTGTTCACCAAACTCGCCTCGCAATTGCGCCATTGTTTCGCGTGCTGTGTGGCATGTGGCACCGTCTTGTTGAAACCACATATCATGCAAGTCAAGAACTTCCATTTCGGGCAAAAAAAAGTTTGTTATCATCGCTCGGTAGCGTTCACCATTGACAGTAACGCTGCGATTCGCATCATCTTTGAAGAAATAGGCCCAATAATGCCGCCGGCCCATAAACCGCACCAAACAGTGGCTTTTTCGGGATGCATTGGTAGCTGTTGCAATGCTTCTGGCTGATCTTCACTCCAAATGCGGCAATTTTGCTTATTTACGTACCCATTCAACCGAAAATGAGCCTCATCGCTGAACACAAGCAGCGCGCGATGAACATTTCGAACCGAGCACGAATTTTGATAGTAAAATTCAATAATTTGCAAGCGTTTTTCATTTGTAAGACGATCCATGGTTAAATTGCAAACCAAACTGAAGCTGTTTGACAGTGACACAAGGTACTAAACACACGTCAGCTGTCAAAACCAGTGTTGCCAAAACCAAACCAGCTAAAAAACCATTTCTCAAAAAAACCATTTTCTCAAAAAAACTGGAATTCCTAATTCCGTAATTTGAATTTTTTGAGAAAAACCTGAAATGCAGTTTTCTTACAATTGACTTGGTTATTACAGGTACGAAGTTTAATCAAAATCGTTAGAGCCGTTTTCGAGAAAATTTGAAGAAACCAAAATATTTGTATGGCAGCTACCCGTTCTAGATGAGCAAAAACAAAAATTCGAATTTTCCCTATAGGGAATCACATAAAAATGCTCTTTAATAAATTTCATGCAAATCGGTTCACCCCTTTAGGCTCTAGCTCAAATTACAGTGGACGCACAGACGCACAGACCGACGGACGGCATCGGCATGACGAAACCCACTTTTTCGGACTGCTCATTATCGTAGTGTTAGTTTTGATTACAACCTCGAAGTTTTTTTTTTTACACGAAACCAATACTTGCCCTATAGAGCAAGTAAAAATAGAGGAGACGAAAGAGACAGACATGTTGGTTCGAGAGATTGTTAGCTATTTAAAACTTTTGGATTTCAGTCAGGGAGTCAAAACAATAAACACGTCGCCGTCCTGGCTGAAAATTACGAGCGAAAGTGAATCTGAAAATTCTGATGAAATTGGCTTTTGTTCGAAAACGTCAACTGCGCTTGCAAAAAAATTATTTCGCGTTCAACAAAAGACATGTGTGCGAGCAGGACGATTGCATATTTGACGATTGCAACTTTTGCGTCATAAATATCACTTTGATGTGACGTTTTCAAAAACGGCCCTAGTTTTCTAATGTCGTTTTCGTTTGGATGTTCGGAGTACTCTTTTAACACTCCTTTTCACTCCTATACTACATCAAAATCTGTCGATTAGTTGTTCCGAGTAATGTCTTCGGAGTGTTTTTCTGTTTCCAATTTCATAAAGGAGTAGACGAGGAACACACACATACACATTCGGTTTTTCGTTGAATTAATAATTGTCAAAGGGATAAATACATACTTGAAGAAGCCATTTTGTTAAATTGCGGCTTTAGGTAGTGTGTGTGTAAATTTTGGAATAATCGGTGCTTTCATATTCGATTGGAGTCAAAAAAGATTAAAATAGACCGAAACTTTAGCAAAACTAATAAATTTGGCTGAGGAATCCGAAGATTGCGTTCAATGGGCAAATTATTTTATGAGATCTTATTTGCAATCATACCACAAACAAAGCCACAATGTGAGTGAATATACAGGGTGTTCGGTATAAGGTGCACCAAAAAAAACTAGAGCGAGTATGTTGGGTTTATACAAGATTAAATAATTTTTTTTCAGTTTTAAGTCAATTTTTTTTAGAAAATTGCCCCTCCCGACTAAACGGGGGAAATAGCGATTTTTTTCTTGTCCGCCATCTAATGTTTTTTTTTCAACTAGTGCCTATTTCGTGAATGGTAACACTTAGCTCATGTCTGATTTGACAGATAATTAGTTTTATTTTTCCGCTCAACGAATATGGTTGTGTATTAAGTGGGCCTGCGATCGACTTAGAGAAGATGCCGATTTTGCCAAAAAAATCGTCTTTTCAGATGAAGCTCATTTTGATCTTGGCGGGTAGTAAACAAGCAAAATTGTCGCATTTGGGGCACAGAAAACCAGCACGCAATACGCATACATTGAAAAGCCGATACACCCAAAACGAGTGAATGTTTGGTGCGGATTTTGGTCCAGAGGCATAATTGGGCCATGTTTCGAAAATGAGCAAGGAGTGGCCGTTACAGTCAATGGCGATCGTTATCGGGCCATGTTGAACGAATTTTTGTTCCAAGCGCAGTTTTGAGGATGCATATTTGGATCCGTATGCGTATTACAGACTATAATTGGCTTCAAGGTGATCTTTAGATTTTTGTCACTGAACGTACCCAATATCCTACTATATGCAGATATTCGTAGAGTATCGTGCTACATCGTAAAGTGTAACCTCGTTACATCGCACAGGCGAAAGTCTGCGTTTTTGGGTCTTGTAAATAAAAAAAAAGTAAAATTTTTAACCAGCAGCCAAAGCTAAAAAGTTCTAGCTTAAGCTTTGTTTCATGTGAATAAAAAAATAATAACGCTTAATAGCTTGAGCTAGAAAATTCTAGCTTTAGCTTCGTTATTTAAGATATCCGTTTTTTATTCACATGTTTTGACTTAGATACATAGCTTTAGCTTGAACTGTTTTTATATAGACCGAAGCGAAAAGGAAGCTTGTTTAGCATTTTGTTTTACCAAAACTTTTTGTCTGTTCTATAGGGCAAGTATTGGTTGCGGGTAAAAAAATCTTTTTATCATATTGTCCGTCGGTCTCTGCTGAAGCAATAACATTTCTGCTCTGCTGCCCCCGTCTACGAAGGTTTATTTCGCTTGAGTTGTTATCATCAATTTGGTCTTCATCTAGTGGTTTTTCTTTTTATCTATGAAGTCTATCTGGCAGGGAAGAAGCTTGAAGATCGTCAGGTAATAAGTCATTCAAATATTTTGCCAGATTGTGGAGCACGCAGCAACAAATAACAAGGGTGGGAAACATCCTTGTTGCAACATTCATTTTGTATTGCAGACATGAAAACCTCTACTTCACTTGGCCAAAACATCTTGGCAGAATATTTCGATGTATTCTTTTTTTTTCTGCATCTGTTTGAGGATTTTTGTAAGATGTTGGAAGCCATGGTGTAATTCCGTACCCAGAATCTCCAAGAAATATAGCATTTACGTGCAAATTCTCGTTCATGGATGCATAAATTGATAATCTTTTTGAAATCAGTGAGTCGTAAACTGACCCTGTCGACTGGGCGTCCTCACTTGTGCTGTGGAAATCCATATTCACACAGATATCTCAAAAATATCTGCATTCTCTCCTTAGAGGGCAGTGCAACTCCCCTATACGCTCTGTTGAATCTCCAAAAAAGTATAATCAAAAAGCCACATAACATTTTCTTGTGAAAAATGAAATAAACTATGAAAATCCTTATCACTAATTTCCAACCGTTTCTTATACAATTTTGGTTTTCTTACGCGAATAAACTCGGCCATATTCGCCCTATAACTAAACACAATACTAAAAATAAGAACTATAAGTCAAAGCTACCTAGACAGGTATTTTTATTCACACAACTTGAAGCTTAGGCTGGAAAAACAAGTTAAAACTGAATGAATTTAGCGTTGACTAAATAATATAGCTTTTACTAAAATAAAGCATTAAAGCATTAGTTTAAGCTTATTTTTATTAAAAAAATACTTAGCTTTTACTTAAAAATCTCAGTTTTAGTTTTAGCTTTAGTTTTTTTTTTATTCACAAGGCCATTCATTTCACTTTACCGAAGCGCCGGCGTATCAAAAGTAAGCTGATAGGGTTCGCTGAAAAGGCTCTATTACTCGGATCACAAGGTAATGTGAAAAAAGCCAGATTATCGAGTATCTGAAAGTCCCATCCTCCTAGGCGTGCCACCGATAAACGATAATAGAGTTTACAATTGAAACAGGTACTAAAGGGTTTTCCAATAAGAGGTGTTATTTTGATATTCAAAGACAAATGGCATTTTTTTAAATAAATGATCGGATGTTTATTTCATTATAAAGAGGAAGGTATGCCGTTAATAATGGAACACAACATCAGCCAAATGGCCGCCACGACCACGCTTACAGGACCATATCCTTTTCATGAAATTTTCCATAACCAAATCGCAAAGTGGCTGCCCTATGTCCTCGATAGCCTCACGAATTCCATCTTTGAGGTCTTGAATTGACGTTGGGCTGTTGGCGTAGACCTTATCTTTCACGTGGCCCCAAAGGAAGAAGTCGCAAGGTGTTAAATCACAAGATCTCGGTGGCCAATTGTGATCACCTCTTCGAGAGATAACGCGCTCCGGAAACTTTTCCCGTAAAAGATCGATGGTTTCATTGCTTGTGTGGCACGTAGCGCCGTCTTGTTGAAAGTAAACGTTGTCCAGATCAATACCATCCAATTCCGGCCATAAAAAATCATTAATCATCTCTCGATAGCGCAATCCATTGACCGTAACTGTTGCTCCAGCCTCATTTTCGAAAAAGTAAGGTCCAATGACCCCGCCGGACCATAAACCGCACCAAACAGTCACGCGTTGAGGATGGAGAGGCTTTTCAACAATAACTCTTGGGTTTTCCGAGCCCCAGATGCGACAGTTTTGCTTGTTGACGTAGCCTCCGAGGTGGAAATGGGCCTCATCAGTCAAGATGATTTTTCGATGAAATTCCGGATCATTTTATGCATTTCAAGGACCCAATCAGCAAAGACACGACGTTGTTGATGATCAGCCGGCTTGAGTTCTTGTGTTAACTGAACTTTATAAGCCTTAAGACCCAAGTCTTTATGCAAAATACGGTGTAATGACGTTTGTGGAATGCCTAATTCCAAAGAACGACGAGGAATGGACAAACCTGGGTTTTCTTCAACACTTTGGGCTACAACAGCAATATTCTCAGTTGTTCTTGAGCGACGTGCACGGGTTTTATTCTTCACATCACTAACTTGTCCCAACAGCTCGAATTTGTCCACCAATTTCTGTATTGCGGTCCGACAAGGTGCTTCACGACGACCCAAAAATGTTTTAGTTTTACGAACCGTCTCTGCCAAATTTTCACCATTTTTATAGTGAATTTTAATAATTTCAATGCGTTGCTGAAGCGTGTATCGTTCCATTTTTATTAATGGCATAGTTTCTACTTGTCAAATGTCAAAAAATGACAGCTTCAAAAGTGACAGCTACCGAAATAGCGGGCTATTCAAAATAACAACTCTTATTGGAAAACCCTTTATTACCTACTATCAGATTATTATTTTTTTTTTTAATTTTATTTTACAAAATTGAAGATATAAACTTGTTTTGACTGCTTTGACAAGTGCCTTGATAAATAAATGATGACAAAAAGTATTACTTGGAATTTTTTTCAAGAAAAAACCCTGAAATTTGTCCCGGATTTTTTCGACTTTTTTCCTTTGAAAAAAATACCAGAATTTCTAAAAAGATTTTCAGACCATTTTGCTTTTCGATCATTTTATTCTGAGCTAATTGAATAAGCTCTTAGCTAACTCCGATGGAAAAAAAAGAAACACACTCTTATGTTCTGATATGTCTGAACAAAAAAAAAAACATAAATTTTTTTTGACAGTTCCGTGATCTGCTCTGAGTTAAAACAGAAAAACGCCAATAGGGATTCAACTTCTTTTTAAAATTCAGTACATATTATTAAAAGATATGAGGCATTCTGTATTTTATTCAAGATTGATTTAATTAATTAAAAAATGTTGAGAACAATATCGTCGGAGCTGGGGTTTTTTTTTTTTTTTTTTTTACAGATGCTCTGTCGTTTGTAGCACTGCGTGGCCGAAGACTCTATGCATTGTTTCAATACAAAAAAGAATCAAATCACACCTATTCTTATACAGTAAGTAAAAAAGAGGTGAAAAGAATAACTTCCTATAATTTTGTATTTATTCAACTTACGAACGCTATTTTTGGTTTTTATTTTGTAAAAAGATCAAAAAACGGAGTAAGCTAACACAACAATCGATTCAGTTTTCCCTTGAATTATTGTATTAAGACTCTTATTTCCATATTTCATCTTTACGAAATGTGTCCTATTTTGTTCCTAAAGCTAAAACAAATAATAAATAAAAAAAAAAAAATAAATATAACAATTAAAGAATGTTTTTATTTAAGTTCAAATTAATAATACAATAAAACTTTAAATTATGTTACTAACTTTTAAAAATTATAACAGTAGGTATACAATATATGGCAAAAAAAAAAAAAAAACTTTAAGCAAACAGAAATATAAGAGACAAATAATATAAAGAAGCTGTTAACAACATTTTATATATTGTTCACTGACTTGGCTTTTCGTACATAACAATTATTATACTGAGTTAAATTAAAGCTATATTTTAATTATTTTAAAATTTCGTATATAAAATATTATTTGAAAAATCGTTCTCATCAAGGGGGACGTTATAATTTATTAATGGATTTTAAAAAGTGGTTTCACTCTTCTCTTTGATTTTCGTTTCTATTCTATAGCAATTTTTATTTTTTTATCAATTTTTCGCGTTGGCAGTTTGAAAAAAAAAAAAATAAATAATAGGGGTAATTATGTTAGGTTAGGTATTAGGTATAGTTTATGGAGTCAATTTTAATTAAAATTTATGGTTGGATAATGTTTTAAGAATTTATTTTGGTCGCTTTTTACGTGCTCCCTTGTTGGCAGACGTTGATTTACTATCCTCATCGTAATTAGTTTCTGTTGGTAGCAGGAAAAGTGGCTGACCGAATGGTCTACTTCGTTTTGTGTCATCTTCTGAAACTATGAATATACATAATTCGTATAAAATTTACTACCACATAAATAATAAATATTATCATCGTTTTCTTAATTAAGTACATTATTTATAGGAAGGTGTGTATTTTTTTTCTTTTTTCCCAATTTTAATTGGTTTCTTTCTGTTTTAATTTTTTTTAATTTTTTTTTTGCTTTGGAATGCAAGATAAAAAAAAATCAATACCATGCCAAACCAACTCACCAACTCATCATTGCATTTTGTTTCGGGGAAGAAAAAATAAAATAAATTCAACTCTCTGTGTACAAGGATTGCAATTCAAAAAAATTCCATCTTAGGTTCTAATTAGCTCTGGGGTTTGCTTTTCAAAATGCCAAAAATCAAAACAAGCTTGCTGTTTTTTTTTTTTTTTTCTAAGACCAAGGAAAATAAAATCATTTAGCACAGCATCCATTCCATTCCACTCAACACACAAATAGAGGCACATTTACCTTAAAAAAAATATATTATATAAAATTAATAAGATAAAAGGCTAAGGCTAAGGCAAAGGCACCTCACACAGCAGGCACACAATCTTGCCATCGCATGGCTAGAATAAAAAGTAAGAAATTAAAGATTATTTCTTAAGTTGAATTGGCGTTCGCACGAATATACCTTCATTTTATAGATGACTCGACAAAATCTCCAAATTTAATCTTAATAATACATTTTTACTCAAAGACCAACCAACTTTACGAGTTTATTTATACAGAGCTACCTCCCACCGCAGTGCCCCTGCCCAGTTACCATACCAGACCTTTTGTTATAAATTGACCTATTCTTTTGATGGAACCCATAACAACTATACACAAGGCAACTTGCAACTTTCTTTGCTGTTCTGTCGCTTTTATTGTTGGTAGTTGTTTTATTTTCTTATATTGTTCATCTGGACTCGACAGTCGACATCCTATTCAGAAAAAAAAGGACAATTGCCTTGATTTCTTATGTGTATGTTTGGGTTTGGGTATAGAGAACATTGTAACAGCTTGGCATTTTTACACTACATTTAGGCATTTTATTGGGACCCGGGGGGGGGGGGGGGGGGGGAGGTGGGATTTGGTGGGTTTAGTCAACCTAAACAATTGAAGTTGTTGAAAATTGGACTGAAACATTTTTCTGAACATGTGCTCGACAGGATAAGGAATAACAAAAGGGATAGAGATACGGATAGAAAAAATGAAAAACATGAAACAAGTTAAAAACAAAACCATGCGGAATTGAATGTTTTTTTTTTTTTTTTGTTATTGTTTAAGGCATAGTTAAATTGTTATCGTTATGTCGCATTTGTAGGTAGGTATCCCATCATAGACAAAAATGATCACAAAAGGATATCTGCTTATTTTATGACGCTGATGCTGATGCTGATGCCATTGAAATAGGGGTGACGGCGACGGCATTATAAACCTTCACGTCACTGCCGTCACGGCCAAAACGGTTTATTTTTTTATGAGCTGGTAGTTGATGTAATTATATGTTATAAAAATAGACCGTTGCCAGACATGTTTGTTGAGGCGGAAAGTGTGACAGACGAGCAGGGGCGTATAGCTTGATATAAGTTCGAGGGCTTGGCGAAAATGCAAAAATGTCTATCCAACTCCATTGCAATATCTACTATTAGTATGAATTTTTTTTATAATTATTTTCATTTTCAAAAGAAACATGTCTATAAACAGTGAATTAAGGGAATCTACCGTGTACAGTGGCATAAGTGGAAGTACCAAGTGTTAGAACCACAGATTAGCCACATGAAGATGAGAATCCCCGGCAGCCATTTTAATTTGCCGACAAGCTTGAACTGGCAGTTATCAGATAGAAATTGAGAATGTGTGTAAAGAAACCTCACACATAGACAGTAGGGATCTTCACACACCCGATTAAATTGTTGTTGCAATTCACATCTATTCATCGACGCGGGAAGAAATTACAAATACAACAATGTAAACAAATGAGTTTTGGAGGGTGAAACGTACGAAACATTCTCATCTTCATGTGGCTAATCTGTGGTTAGAACCACGAAAAAGTTTCACAGGCGGAGTAACAATTTAGGAACAGCCAATCAAATATTTTGTAGAAATGTTGTTGTTGATTTTACTGTATTGTAATTGTCATAATTGACCCGACAAGCACTGTTTTCCATTTCACAAATAGACATGGTTGTGGATTCCACAACCAAATTGTGAAAATAACAGTGACATTTGTTTTACCCTTAGAAAATTTGTTGATAAAACAGCATTAATTCACTGTTTAATTTATACATCTTGATCAGTAAAATAGAATCTTTTCTTGTATTTTTTACAACATATTATAAATTGACTGCAATATTTTTGTAGGTTCTACAACCTGTTGTAATTATAACTGAAAATGACTGAAGATTTAACAATTTCCGCTGTCAGTTTTACAATTGACAATCCGCTGTCAATTTTACAAAAGTTAATTGTGATAATTTTAACAATTTTATTGTGAAAATGAAATCAAACGCTGTAAGGCTTGATTTAAATTTTATGAATGTGAGCGCATTTATTTTTAAATACAAAAATTTAAAAATAATGGTAAATTGGACTGCCTCATTTTGTAAAATTTACACCGAAGATTTTTTGGTTGAATTAATAAAAAAAAAAGTAAATAAATTCCAGTTTTTAAAACTTTGCTATTTTCTAAAATTAATAATTTGCTTTTGCGAATTTTGATAAACTGTATTAAAAAAAACATAAAAAATAGATAGGGTATGCTCAGCAAAACTCAGCTTTTTTTTAAACTTTTTTCGAAATTCTGCTTGCAAATCATTTATTTAAAAAAAAACAAATGCACGAATTTTTGCTTTAAGAGGGGAACTTTCAATAACTAATTTTTGAAAAAAAACAGATTTTGCTGCCAAGGGTTTGATTATTTAATTTTGTTTATGAATCTGGCAATAGGGGCAAGTTTGGCCCACTCGGACTTGATCCGTTTAAGGTAGCTTTATTCTTCTGCGGTTACATATTTTCAAATTTTTCAGATTTCAAATATTCCCACTGGAAAATAGAAGTAAGGCCAAAGCGGCCTTATTAAACAGGGTACTATTTCACGTTACTGAAATTATGTAGGGGAAAGAGGGCAAATGCGGACAACGGGAAGGTATAAATTCATTTTTAGTTTAGTTTTTAACTACATAAATACATAATATATCGTATTTTCAATGATTAGAATTATTTAATTTAAATCCTTCTTTTCAAAGTCGTTTCTTAATTTAAAAAAAAATAAACAGACAATTTT
This sequence comes from Leucozona laternaria, assembly GCA_932273885.2. Lineage (NCBI taxonomy): Eukaryota > Metazoa > Arthropoda > Insecta > Diptera > Syrphidae > Leucozona > Leucozona laternaria. The sequence goes on along the minus strand of OW026368.1, from coordinate 42,829,509 downwards.
CAACAAAAAAAAACTCTCACTTTTAATTCGTATTCAATCAAGAATTAATAGACTTATTGAATACTAAAAGCGAAAGAACTTAGTTTTTTTTTTTGAAATAGTATTCCATATTTTGTTTTTCACCATTTTTGAGTTTAAAAGTTATTTTTTCGAAGACTATTAATAGAAATAAGTTGACTTAAAAATAAAATAAAAGAACAGATTTTTGACTTTCAAAAAATTTAAAACACTTTTAAGTAAGTGTTGCCATTTGAAATACCTACTTTTTTTTTTTATAAAATATGCCAAAACACCATTTTCGCGCTTGATTTCAACTAAACTGCTTTATAATGAAATAAAGTACACTCCATAAGCTTTCATATTACATAAGTTTCATCACTGTTGAATTATATTGAAATTGGGCCAAAGTATTCATGGTCCTTTTCAAAAATATTTAAAATATAAATTAATATAAAATATTAAAAAAGTAATGTCTGAAACCTAAATGGTTTTTCTTGCCCCTCTCTCCCCTGAACCCTATTTAAGAAGTGTTGATGTAACCCCGTAGCAGAAAGTATAGAAATATAGGTGTGGGTTACACAAATGTTTATTCTATCTGTTATTTTTAAGAGCATGAAAAATTGCTCATTAAGCCTCTAAACATGAGAGTCCTTAAATTTTATGTTTAGAAGTCCCTTTTTTGTTTTCTACAACACGTATAGCTGATGTCTAACGTTGCAAAATACGTGCCAGATGCATTTTTATATTAAAGTTTTTTTGTTTTTTTAATTTTTAGTTTAAAAATGAATGTTTCAAAAAACTATTCATTTAAATGCCTATACAAATTTAGATACAAAATAAAAGAATGAATTTTTAGATTTTCAAAAATGTACAGCAGGTACAATACTGTGAGTGTTGACGTTGGTTTTTAATATTTTTTTTTCAAACGCAAGTCCTCACTTTCAATCTTTTTTTCCGGACTTTTACAATGCATACTGCTTTAAATTGCGCCGGTGTTGCCGACCACATATAACAGTTTCTTAAGGTAGTTTTGCCAAAATTGAAAATTTGAAAAAAAAAAAATAATAATAAAAATTCGTGCGAATTTTTAATTTTCACACTGCAAATTGATACTCCATTGGGTAATTTTTGTTTCCACTACGCTTTGTGTACATTTTAAGATATTATTTTAATTACCTATAGTTACAGTTCGAATATCGAAGGCCAAATTGGTCTCAGATTTGTCTCCAGTAAAAATCTACATATGTATATGTATGTTGATTTTCACTGGCGAAAAATCCGAGACCAATTTGGCCTTCGATATTCGAAAGAGTATTGGTATTACCTACGTGCCGAAAACCACATTTTGCACAGTTATGACTTGAAACGTTAAGCTGCCATCTTGTTTTTAAAGGTTATGTTGCTTTTTACATAGTTTTAGTTAAAAGATATTCAACAAAAATGAAGCAAATTTAATTCCCTACTGAATGTGTTTTGTAACTGTTTTCGCTCATCGGTGTTGTTTCAAAGAGTAGGGGTTGATTATTTTTACAATTATTTTTGTTTAAACAAAATAAAAAACAACAGTAAAAAAAATTGTAGTGTAACTTTCGGTTTCGGGTCAGTTTTCCATTAGGCATATACGCGAAAATAGAAAAAAAATGTTTTCAATTGTTGTAAAATAACATAGAAAACAAGAAAAAAATATTTCTATTGCACGAAAATTGACATTAACAAAGTTATAAACAATTAAAGTTTGCACTGTAGGTTCATGAAAACTATTTAATTTACTGAATTTATGCATTACAAAATGGTTATTTTGGCGTATTGTTGTAAAACAATATCCAGTGTGTCAAAATCAATAATAAAACTCGATAAAAAGTTGAACCAATAAACAATTTTAATGAATTAAAAGTCGACATAATTGACAGACTAAAAATAATAACAAAAAAGCATTAACTAAAGAAAATGTGCTGTACACCTAAGAGTATACAACACTTCTGATAAAATTGTGACAGAAAAAGTTGTTTTTTTGTCGTCAGTTGGTTTGGTATCAAGTTTTTCGAATAAATTCAATAAAATTTGAATGTTAGCCTGCTAGTAAATTTTAATCGTAACGGTTTTTCGGACATAATCATAATGATATCAAAAGAGTTGCATACATTTAGGAAAACAGCATTAAAAACATTTTTAATTGTTTTTTTTTTTTTGATATAAGTGAGTAGTTTCATAGGAAGGAACTTTACAAACTTAAATTGTTTATAACTTTGTTAATATTAAGCTTCCGTGCAAAATTATCATTATTTACGTGTTTTGTAGCTCAGCTGACATATGAAAATCATTTTTTCATATTTATTTGTGTATGTGCCTATAATGGAAACCTGAGCCCATCTTGATATGTGTCTAATGCGAACTAGGCTTCTGGCTTAGCAGCGCTATATGTTTCGAGAAATTCATATACAGGATTAATTGAAATAGAATAATACGGAGACGAATTTTGGTCGATTTTCAAAATTGTATCAATACAAATTTGCAGTTCGGTTTCGTGGTGCAAAATCATCTGTTTAAAGGGTTGGTGCATTATTTTTCGCATGTAACTAGCGAATATAAGAAATACATAATAATACAGATTTTTAGCTAATTCAATTCCCTGCAAAATTGCATCAGTAACACCTTTCATTAATCGTTTTAAACAATAAGAGATGGTTTTTCGTTATATTAGTCATTCATATGTTTTTACATTAATCCAACAAAAAAAATATGTACACTATAACTGTTTTCTGCCCCTTTTAGGTAGATTGCTTTTTACTGTAAAAATAAATTATGTATGGTTTATAGTAATATTATATCAATTTTATTAAAACAGTTTCTCGATTTAAGTAAAAATAAAAAAAGATATGATGAATATAAATATCATTAAATACTTTTTAAAGCAAAATGTATCTGAATGTTGTTTAACTATTTTTTTTTCTAAGATCAAAAATACGTCAGTTATGTGCAACAAAATATAGGGTTTTCCAATAAGAGGTGTTATTTTGAATAGCCCGCTATTTCGGTAGCTGTCACTTTTGAAGCTGTTATTTTTTGACATTTGACAAGTAGAAACTACGCCATTAATAAAAATGGAACGATACACGCTTCAACAACGCATTGAAATTATTAAAATTCACTATAAAAATGGTGAAAATTTGGCAGAGGCGGTTCGTAAAACTAAAACATTTTTGGGTCGTCGTGAAGCACCTTGTCGGACCGCAATACAGAAATTGGTGGACAAATTCGAGCCGTTGGGACAAGAACAACTGAGAATATTGCTGTTGAAGCCCAAAGTGTTGAAGAAAACCCAGGTTTGTCCATTCCTCGTCGTTCTTTGGAATTAGGCATTCCACAAACGTCATTACACCGTGTTTGGCATAAAGACTTGGGTCTTAAGGCTTATAAAGTTCAGTTAACACAAGAACTCAAGCCGGCTGATCATCAACAACGTCGTGTCTTTGCTGATTGGGTCCTTGAAATGCATGAAAATGATCCGGAATTTCATCGAAAAATCATCTTGACTGATGAGGCCCATTTCCACCTCGGAGGCTACGTCAACAAGCAAAACTGTCGCATCTGGGGCGGCTCGGAAAACCCAAGAGTTATTGTTGAAAATCCTCTCCATCCTCAACGCGTGACTGTTTGGTGCGGTTTATGGTCCGGCTGGGTCATTGGACCTTACTTTTTCGAAAATGAGGCTGGAGCAACAGTTACGGACAATGGATTGCGCTATCGAGAGATGATTAATGATTTTTTATGGCCGGAATTGGATGGAATTGATCTGGACAACGTTTACTTTCAACAAGACGGCGCTACGTGCCACACAAGCAATGAAACCATCGATCTTTTACGGGAAAAGTTTCCGGAGCGCGTTATCTCTCGAAGAGGTGATCACAATTGGCCACCGAGATCTTGTGATTTAACACCTTGCGACTTCTTCCTTTGGGGCCACGTGAAAGATAAGGTCTACGCCAACAGCCCAACGTCAATTCAAGACCTCAAAGATGGAATTCGTGAGGCTATCGAGGACATAGGGCAGCCACTTTGCGATTTGGTTATGGAAAATTGCATGAAAAGGATATGGTCCTGTAAGCGTGGTTGTTGCGGCCATTTGGCTGATGTTGTGTTCCATTATTAACGGCATACCTTCCTCTTTATAATGAAATAAACATCCGATCATTTATCTCAAAAAATGCCATTTTTCTTTGAATATCAAAATAATACCTCTTATTGGAAAACCCTTTATAACCCTTAAAACCAAGATGGCGGCTTAACGACACAAGGATAATAATGTGCAAAATTTATAAATACGGTTATAGAATCAAAAGTAATATATATCTACACAAACTAATAAATATGGATACATTTTATATTTTAAAAACCTACCTCAGATAAAATTATTATCTATTAAATTCATATAAAAAACAAGACTTATTCATACATCGAAGACGAAAACAAATAAGTTCTAATGCAATTAATTACGAAAACAATCAGATACAAAAAAGGAATACAAAAAACACTTATCACACCAACATTCGTACTCCGTTTAGGTATCTTTAAAAAAAAAAAAAAAAACAAAATATAATTTGGAAAACAAAACAAAAAACTGTTTAACTCATTTACACTTTTTCAAACAAACGCCATCTGCCCACTCAAAGCTCTTTTAGACACTTCAAATTACACTTCCGGAAGGTTACCGTGTTTATACAGTGAACGGAAAAAGAAATGAACCAACAACAGAGTCCTGCATTACAAAGGATAAAGAGGACATCTTTGTTGCACAATCCGGAAAGTGTAAATGAGCTTTTAAATTACAAAAAAAAAATTGTAATCATGGCCGGAAAAATTAAAAAAAAAAAAAAGAAATATAACAAGTAAACATAAATCCAGGATAATGACGCTGCAGACGGATATACTGCAAAAGCAGATACTGAATACAATTCCCATAATGGTTGCCCTCTTTTACTATACCTTGCGCAAAACAAAATTATAAAATAATAATTGGAAGCGAGCTAGGAGTGGACTTTGATTTATTTTCTTTTTAAAAAAATGTACACAAATAAAAATGAAATATGTATACGAACAACCATAATTGAGTAAATTAATAAAATAATAATAAAACAAGTTCCATTAAATTTTTAAATATTTAACAACAAAAGTGATTGTTTTATCACGATTTACTATGATTTTTACATGACACCTGCTCGTCTGTTTGAATCGGTGTAGAGTTTCGTGTAGTGTTTTTTTTTTCTTTCTAAATATGTATTATCAGATAAATGTTTTTTATCATTTTGATGCAAGAATCACAATTTTTAAGAAACAAAAACTAAAACATTTATATAAATAATTTTATAAATATTAGAAAAAAAAAAACAATTTTTTTCAAATTTTTTAATTAATTAAAAAAAAAAAAAAAAAAACACTTATATCGGTAAAAAAATGTATATAGGAAAACAAAATAAGTGATTTCATATAGAGCTGCATCAAAATTATGGCAAACAACTGACGACAAGGAGATAATTTGTATAAGAGAGAGAGAGAGATAGAAAATTATTGATTGCATTATTACAATTATCGTCAGTGGACACGTAATTACTTTCTGGCAATGATATTGATCGATGTTGAGATGATCGGCTGCGCAGGCGTCCAAGGCCAGACAGTGGTCTAAATCCTGCGAACAAGCGACGCCGAAGTCCAGAATCATTTGGATACGCCACAGATTGGTTGGATGATAACACAGTTGTTGCAACACCCGCCGTTGATGGGATGCGGCAATCTTAAAGTAATATCACACAGAGTAAAATGCAATGAATAATGATGATGGTTGATGATTTGGCAAAATACTTTATTATTTCATTTTATTTTTAAATATTAATTTTAGTAAAAATTCAAATCGTTTTATAGGATCACTTAACAGAATATATAACTTTGATGATTATAATTATGTCTGAAAGAAGATGTTTAAAAAAAAAAAATAACGCTGTGCCATTAAGACAGTTTTAAAATATTCACCCCTCTTAAGATTGTCAATTATTATCAATTGATAGTTGATAAATTTCGAAATTTGGTACATTTATTAAAAAAAAAACTGAACAACTTTTCGTTGATAACTATCAATTTTATTGTAATTTAAAATAAGTCTACACCATTCTCCATAATGATTTTGAATGTTTATTAACTATCAATTGATGTTTGACAATCGTTATAGGTGTGATTGGCTTATTTTATAAAATTCTTGATGAAAATTAATGAAATTTGATACATTCACAGATTTTGGGGCGCTTAATTCGGTGGTGGTAGCCTATATTTTTATTTTTTCATACGAAATGGCGGCTTTACAATTGAGGTCAGAATATGGTTAGAAATTCAAAAATATAAAAAAAATCATTGTCAAAGTCAGAAATTTACCCAAACTTATCGTCCGAATTTTTAATCTGACTTCATTTTCAAATACAGCAACCAGAAAACGACACGTTTAAGGAGATTATTTTAAGTTTTTGAGTCTTAAGTGACCAAAAATTGTCAAATTTCTATCAAAATCGATTAGATTTGGTCTAATTATCATTTTGAATAAAAGAATATCAAAGCTATAGCACACACATTAATTTTATAATCTCTTAAAAAAATACGCAACATTTTGGACTTGCATTTTGTTTAAATTAAGTACATCCCTGTCTACATTGAAATCACTTTTATATGTATGTATGTACAAATTCAATTAAATATTTTTAGACATTCCAAAGATTAATTTTGCAAAAATCCTGACTGAAATACAATTTTTTAAATCTTGAAATTTCGAACCATATTTCTGACTTAATTGTAAAGCTCCCATTTTAAATACAAACACATAAGTAAATAGGAATACCACAAAATTCAGCGTCCCCAAATAATAAAGTGTACCAAATTTCATTTATTTTCGTCAAGAATTGATTGATTTGTGTTGCAAAAACTGAACAAACGGTCCACTGTGCGTCGACAAACGGTATAATAGAAGATATTTCTGTGACTTTTTTGTTTAACTCGAAACCAATACTTGTCCTATAGCTTTGACAAAATATAATCCGAAAACATTGTAAGCTTAAGACGAAAAAACGAGAATATAAAAACGATAACCTGAAAATATGAACTCAACCTAGAATTTTCTAGCTAAAACTATTTAACATAATGTGTTTTTATTGACAGAACACATATCTTAGTTAGGAACTATGTAGCTTAAGCTATTAGTAAAAGCTTTGACAAGCTAGCTTTTGCTTGTTCAAAATAGCTTTAACTTATATTTTTTTTTTTTTTAATTTTGAATACCCTTCACGACTAAATGGGGATAAATAGACCCCCCCCCCCCGTACGATATTTTTCTTGTCACGACCACCCAACCTTCACGCTCTAGCTTTTTGTCGCATTTTATGCGAATCACCCTGTGCATGTAAATAAACCTTCATTCGCTTAATCCTTTAAATTAAATTAAGGACAAATATAGTGTTTCAAAACATAAAAAAATAATAAATAAAAGTCTACCAATTTTAATTAACGAAAATAAATACCAATCTATTTTTAACATTTTAAATATTTAAACTTTATAAACTTAAGCTATAAATAATCGATTTTAACAATAATTAATCATCCAAAAATAATGAGAGATTTTTCCCTTATAAACCAAACATTTTCACTCGCTGTATAATACCTATCTGTAGTATTGGAGGACTGTGGCAGGTATTAAAAAAGTTTTAAACTTAACCGGGATATTTAATAAATAATGAAAGCAGTAGCTAAAAAATAAATAACGAGTTTAAAAATACATAATGCGTAACGAAAATCATAATAACCCAATTACAAGTCAACCTACAATATAATAATAGCGCAGGTAAATATTTCTATATATTCATATAGGATGTACTATATACCTTGGTATATACTTGCAATTTCAATTTTGCTTTCAGTAAACAAGGGATACAATTATATAAATATTGAATGTAGGTACATATATGTATTCCCACTTTAGCACAGTTTGTATGTTTAGTGTGGTGAGAATGTGTATAACATTTCAATGCACACAAGCGATTTATTTAAACAAAACATTAACCTGAATCAAAACCAGGTATTTAAAGGTGAAAGGATATAAAAATTCGAACCCATTATATTCGTAAATCTTTATATTTATGATATTTTATAATTAGGTATATCGGAAAAATGAGTTCGCTGGTCCTTAACGAGATTTAAGAATGAATTATTGACCTGTGTTGGTATAACTAAGAGTTCTGTATATTTTTTAAGAGGTTATGTGGAGGAAAACCGTGTCCTAGCGGCCATGTTCTTCAAAAAAAATCTATCAAATTTATTGTGAATTGTTCAGTAGTGAATGACGCAGGCAATTCAACATGGAACATTGAAAAATCATCAAATTTTATTTTCAAAATAGTTCTGTGCATTTGGTGATTGTTATCCGTCTTGCCGAGTAAACTATTTGACGTTTGGAGGCCGAATTTGAGTCAATCGGTTCGATATGTAATGATAACAAGCCAACCCACGTTAATCACGGAAACACAAGGGTCTGCTGAAAAACCCGATGCAGTCAATGTCTCGTTTTTCACAAGAACGTAGCTTTTATGCGATGAACTTGGTGAAACTCAGGTCGGAATTTGAGACCTGGCACCTATAGAAAATCTAACTTACTCATATTAACTTAAGGTGAACGACCATTGTATCTGTATTTCAACCCACCCGATCTGAGTGAGATCAAGGCAGCCATCACCAGGCTGAAGTCGAACAAAACGGCCGGTGATGACGGTCTGCAAGCGGAGCTTTTTAAGTACGCTGGAGCTGATCTGGTAAGGAGCATGCACCAACTCGTAACCAAAATTTGGTCGGATGAAAGCATGCCCGACGAGTGGAACTTAAGTACCATCTGTCCGATCCATAAAAAAGGCGATCGCCTTCTTTGCGCCAACTACAGAGGCATCAGCCTTTTAAACATCGCCTACAAGATCTTGTCAAGCGTATTATGTGAACGCTTGAAGCCATTTACAGACGAACTGATTGGTTCTTACCAGTGTGGCTTCAGGCCTTGAAAATCAACCATTGACCAAATCTTCACTCTACGCCAAATCCTGGAGAAGACCCAAGAATATAACATCGATACGCACCATCTTTTCATCGATTTCAAAGCAGCCTATGACAGTGTAAACAGGAACGAGCTATACCGTGCCATGTCGAGTTTCGGTATCCCTGCTAAACTGATACGACTTATCAGGATGACGTTGGAGAATGCTCGCTGCTGCGTCAAAATTGGAAGAGACTCAACCGAAACCTTCGAAACCACCAGAGGACTTCGACAAGGCGATGCGCTGTCATGTAGCTGCTTCAATATTGTTCTTGAAAGAGTGGTGCGCAACACCAACACCAATACGAATGGCACCATCTTTCAAAAATCCACACAATATCTTGGATATGCCGATGACTTCGACATTATGGGAAGAACCAAACGAGCAGTGACGCGTGCCTTTTCTTGTATCGAGTCTAAGGTGAACAAAATGGGTCTTGTCATTAACGAGGACAAAACCAAGTATTTACTGTCATCAAATAGAGTCCATTCACACCGTAGACTTGGTCAAAACGTCGAGGTGGTAAATGAATTTATCTATCTGGGTACTGCTGTTAACTCTGCAAATGACATCAGCGCTGAGATCAAACGTAGAATCACTCTTGCTAATCGCTGTTTCTTTGGCCTAAGCAAGCAGTTGAGGAGTAAGGCCCTATCGCGAAGTACCAAGGAAACACTCTATAAAACCCTAACCATCCCAGTCTTGCTGTATGGTGCAGAAGCATGGACTCTCTCCCAGGCGGATGAAGGATCTCTTGGAATCATCGAGAGGAAGGTTCTGCGTACGATCTATGGACCGGTTTGTGTCGACAGGCAAAGCAACATCTGGCGTAGGCGATACAACCACGAGCTATACGAGCTATACAGCGACTTGCCACTGGTCAAAAAACTGCGAATTCAACAGTTAAGATGGCTAGGGCATGTTGAGCGAATGAACGTTGAAGCTCCAGCCCGTAAGGTATTCAACGCCAAGCCTGAAGGAACCAGAAGCAGAGGGAGACCTCATCTCCGGTGGAGTGATCAAGTTGAGGCCGACGCACGTCGACTTGGTATTCGAAACTGGAAACAGCAAGCTAGAGATCGAGTAAGCTGGTGAAATCTATTACTTGAGGCGCTGTAGCGCCAACTTAAGTAAAGTAAGAACGACCATTGACAACGCTGTGTGCTTACTGATTTGGAGTTGGACATTTTACCCAAAAAAATCATCTTTAGTGACGGGGCTTATTTTTGGATGAATAAGTGTGTGAACGAGCCAAATTATCGGATTTGGTAAAATAGCATTAGCACCAAATGCATTCAGAGAAAAGCACTTTTTGGTAAAGATTTCAGTCTGGCGGAATCATTGGTCCCAACTTCTTTGCCATAACCGTCAAAGGCTAACTTCTAGATTGGCTAAAACTGAATGATATGAAAGGTATACCTACCGACGAAATATCAATCCAACAGGACGAACGACGACGGCGACGCGACGTAGCTACGTGTCACACAGCGCATGCCAGGATGAAAATTCTGCGCTTTGCTTTTCGATATCTCTCGCCACTCGCCACGAGAACTGACCACCGAGATCAAGTGATTTACCGGCCCTACGAACTCTTTTTACTTTAGACGATAGACTTCATCACTCTTCAGCAGCGTTAAGTTCACAGGTTTCCCAAATTGAACGGCTTGAAACAAATTTCTCGAGAGCAAATAATTTCAACAGAGCGTCTAGAAGTTTTCCCCGGGATAGAGCTAGTGACAAGCACCGTTCGCAGAGTAGGAAGAATGAAAACAAATCGATTTGCTGGTTTCATCGAAAATTTGGAAATAATGCGAGGAAGCGATTAAATTGTCAAAAAACTAACTCGCCAGATCTCAAATGAGGCTATAAGTGCGAGGAAAACTTTTTCGCATCATCTTTTTATCCGTGATAAACATTGCAAGCTTCAATTTCTAATCGACACGGGAGCAGAAATTTCTATAATACCTCGTAAATTTTGCTAGCATCTCAACCAACCAAATGATTTCACTCTTCTTACTGCGAACGGTGGAAGAATTCACACCTACGGTTGCAAAAGATTAACACTTGACTTGAACTTAAGGCGATCCTTCGATTTTACTTTTGTCATCGCTGACATCGATCATCCTATTTTAGGAGCTGATTTTTTTTAAATAAGTTCAACTAAATTGTTGATGTTAGCAGCCAGAAATTGATGGATAAAAAAACAAATCTTCAAGTCAACTGTCTCTTCAAATCCGCATATACTAGCTTGCCCAAACTTTTTTCAAATTCCGAGCGAATTCGGTGCTATTCTTGACGAGTTTCCTAAGCTTAAAGCTCCACCAGATTTAACGTTGCCGGTCAAACATGACCTTGTCCACCGGATAAAAACAACTGGTCAACTCCCTTCAGCTAGTGCTCGAAGACTCAATCCGGAGAGGTCGCAGAAGAGGACGTTCATAAAACAGCGGTCATAAGACTTTTCGGGCTTTACGAATTTTTACGAATGCCTTTCGGAGTGCGCAACGGTGCACAAACTTTCCGACGTTTTATGAACAGCATTTTAGGTGATCTTTCGTTTGTTTTCGTATACTTGGACGACGTTCTCGTTTTAGGTAAATTGGTTGAGGAACATAAAACGCATTTACGAGAAGTTTTTCAGAGATTGCAAGAGCACGGGCTAAACGTTTATTTGGCGAAATGCGAACTAAAAGTAAGCAAACTCGAATACTTGGGATACTGCGTCTCCGAAAATGGAATAATTCCTTCGGAAGAATGAGTCAAAACCATCAACGAATCTGCTAGTCCCGGCTCTATCAAACAAATTCAGCGTGTTTACACGTTGACTTAAGGAACGTTTAGACACGCCACACTCCCACTAACCGAAAAGAACTTTCTGCCACCAAATTTTTCAGTGGCGTTTACGTATAGGTAATAAATCTAGGAGATAGTTCAGTTGGAATTTATTAAATTGCTTAGTCATTTGGGATTCAGAACTAAGAAATTGGGGATTTTGGGATTCGGAATTCTTATATTAAGTATTTGGTGTTTAAAATTGCGCCTGTGTTTTGGAATCTTGTGATTCAGGACAATGGCGATTGGGATTTTATTATTAGGAATTTTAGGATTCAAGATTTCAGGATTTCTTACCGCGCCCTTCAAAATCACATTGGCAATCTTAAATACTTAAAAAAGAGCCATTTTGGAATTTGCGACTTTGAAATTGGGGATTTCAGAATTGCGCCTATGATTTGGATCTTGGCATTCGGATAATATTATTCAAAATTTTAAGAATTTACGATTTTGCGATTTCATACCATACCCTTAAAATTATCGTCGCAACCTTAAATACCTACAAAAAAGTGCTTATTCATACGATATTTTGGGAATAGGTATTATCGAATCTGGGATTTTGGCATTCCAGATTCTAAGCTTTGGGCTTATAGGATTCTTGATCCTAAGAATTGAAGTTATTGAGGATTTTCGAAAGTGGGATTATGGAATGCAAAATTTTTGCATCCGACATTCTGATATTAATTTTTTGGTACTAAAAATTGCGCCTACGATTTGGGTTTTTAGAATTTGAGATTTGATAATGGGAATCGGGATTTTATTATTCGGAATTTTAAGATTCTGGATTTTGGAAATCAAGATTTTGCGATTAAGGATTTCATACAGTAGGTACCCAAAAAATTATCGTCGTAATATTAAATATAAAAAAAAAAAAAATGCTAAATCATTCGGGATTATGGAATCTGGGATTTTGGCATTCGAGATTCTGAGTTTCTGTCAGTGAATTATAAGTGATTTTGGAAAGCGGGAATTCGAAATTCTGAATTTTGGGATTCGGCATTATGGAATTGTGGATTTTGGAATTATGGTTTCAAAAATTTATGATTTCGGTATTCGATAATTTGTGATTTATCTAATTATATTTTTTTAAACAATTAAATACATCTTAGAAGGTCCTAAGACATTTGGGATTTTGAAATTATGGATTCAACGCTAAATAGGAATAATTTTGTTTTTCTTTGAAATGTGTTTTTGTGTGATAACACCAGCAATAAGGGATGCAAAGCTTTCACACCATCATATGAATATTTAAAGTTTTGGATGAAATAAAAATCAATTGAGTGAGAGTTCGCCAAGTATTTTTTTTAAAGACTTGGGATATAGCTATTTCATGACTTCCAGGCCAATCATTAGACTTTAGCCCTAAAAAAAAAAAAAACAAACACCCAAGTGGTTGTTATTTTATTCAAAACCTTAAATTCCACTTTCCATTTTTTAAACATTCTTCAAAAAATTTAATATTATATTTCAAAATAAGAAGCCTGGAATTGTAGGTACTTACCTACACCAAAAAAACGCTTACCAAGGCATACATTTTGGTACAGGGTCGTAAGTCTACAGATCAAATATATAAATTTATGGATTTTAAAGCCACTGAAGTGGGTAAATCCCAATTGTGGAGTTTTACATAGAAATTTCACAAAATAGCTCTAAAAAATTGAATTTACAAACAACCTGTTAGTAAAAATTAGGGTGACTCTTTGAACAACCTATCCTCTTGAAAAAAAGGTGGTCTTAATTATTTTTACCAAACCTTTTTAATTTTTTAATTTCCATATGATTCTTAAGTTATTTGTTAAAAATATATTTTATTTTTCTAGTTTAAAAAAAAAAAAAAAAATAGAAATGTATTATTTTTGGCTTAGTTAAAAATCTTATTTTTAATGTCACTAAGAAAAATCATTGGGAAATTGTAAATATTGTAGCACACATTTTTTAAACTACTTAATGAGTCGTCTCTAAGTGCCGGTTTCACATTTACAGTCACCAGAATAAAGAAGCACTTAAATTTCCATATTGGCTTCTTAAGTGCAGTTTTACAGTCAGAGTAAATCGAACTTAAGTGCCCAATGTGGGAGTCAAGTGCCAATTATTCAGATAAGTTTGCACTGTGAAATTGGATCTATGTATGTACGTCTCCAACATTGGCAACTTAGACACCACTTATTTCGACTGTAAAAGTGAGCCTTACAAAATTTGAAAACAAGGGATTTGAGTTTCGTATTCAAATTCAAATAAATAAAATTGTAAATTTACAAAATATTCTATCAGTTGTAAATTTTTAGTCTTTTTTTTTTGTTGTAGAAAAAAAAAAAAAAAACTAAAACTAAAATCAAAAAAAAAAAATTACATGCCTCAAATAAAATCAGAGAAAAAAAAGTAATAATAGTACAAAAAGCTGTAGAAGAGTACAAAACATCAGATACAAAATTTGCAACACTACAATATTGTTTCTTGCTATAATTTCTAACTGGAGGATAGACTAGAAAAAAATTTAAGTTAACTTTGTGGTTGCATTGTTTCATAATGCATGTTCAATTAAAATGTTTGCATCACACAAATATAAAATTAAGGGAAAGATGTACTTTTTCGAACAATTATACAAAACATAAACAAAAGAAGAACAGGGCAGAATAAATTTAGATTTTTTTTTTTTTTTTTTTTTTAAGAAAGCGATTTTGATGTCGGACCTGAAGAACTAGAGATATCTTGCACTGGAGCCACAAGACCCCTCGAGCCGCAAGGAGCACTCGGTGCCGTTGCAGCAGATGGCCGATGCGAACTACCTCCGCGGCGACTCCCAGATAAAGATGGTACGGGTAGCGTCGACCTCTCGGGACATTCGGGTACATTAACAATTGGTATATCATGTTGCGACTGAAGCTGCTGGGCTATACTTGGATCCAATGCCCCAATGGGCTTAAGCTGGACGGATGATTTTTCTGCATTGGATTTACCAGCGTCCCCGGCTTGCTTAAGGACTCGATAGATTTGATCGATGTCCGTGATTTCTATATCGCGCACACACAACATATAACATTTTCAAGTTTGTAATTATAAAGATTATTTTTTTTTTTTTTTTAATTTTTATTTATTTAAAAGGGAGTTTATTTTTTAGTTCCCTGGTTGAACAAAAAAAAAAAAAAAATCAAACTGTGCTATAATCATTGATCTCTAAGAATATTCTATGCGGACTTGAACATCTTTAACAAAACTCTTGTGTTAAACTCTACGAATTGTGTGTTTAGTATATTGTGTGAGTCCTAGGATGTATAACAAAAGCCTGTCTAAAATGCCTGTCTAGCATGCACTAAGAGGCAGGCTTTAAATTTTATGTTTTTTTTTTTTTTTTTATTTTTTAAATACATTTATGTATGTAAGCTCTGATGTAAAATGCGGTTAATTTTATTGATGTATTGTTGTTGTTGTTTTAGTTTTTTTTTTTTAAATCAATATCTCCAATAAAATTTTGGTGTGTACCTAATCGTTCTATCCGCTCGACTCGAGGGAGATTCTGACGAATAGAAACACTCAATGGACTGGCGTCGTCTCCTATAACACAGTGAGGATGGGTATATGAAGGTAAATTTTGTTTAAAAGATTTATTTTTCAATTTTAAAAGAATAAAATAAGATTTAACAATTTTGGTTTAACAAACAGGCTTAAAGGTTTGCTTTTTCTATGAGATTGTTGTTGGGCAAAAGTTGTATGTAATATTAGTATTTGAAAGCTTTTCGTTCCTGTGATTCACAAATATCTAAATTCTAATTTATTGCTAACTGTTACTCTGAGTTGCCATGTTTAATTTCTGACACTTTCAATTTTGACAACCTGCGCAATATACATATTACCTTTGATTTGTGTACTGTGATCCTCTATCATTTAAGCTACGATGATTTTTAGAACATTCTAACTGACCGTTATACTTTGTCACCTAGCCTAGCACGCTGCTGATGCGAAACGAAATATCCCACGAAATATCCCATAAAAGAATGACAGCAATGAAATCATAAACGAAGAATTTAGTTCTGCATTTCGCTTTGCCCTACGGAGATTATTTTGAGAACTCTCCGCTGTTTTTCTCGCACAAAATTAATTGCCAAGATCAGTGCTGGGGGGGCATTTTTAAGAGAAATCCCTTCAGTCAGTTGGAAAATTCCCTTTTTTCCCAACATATCTTTTCTTGATTGAATTGAATTGTCTTCAAATATTGGCGTTAAAAAAAAAATTATATATTCTCCATAGTCGTTGATACCTAACGGGTGTTTTTTTTAGACGTGTGGTTTTCAATCTGGCAATACTTTTTACAGAGTTGGTCTTTTTGACAGCTGTTACTTGATATATGCTCAGCTTGGTTTGCCATTTTATAATAAATAGATTTACTTCTGAATAAATTTGCAAATCGTGCATAATGGGCTCGAAACGAGATCGTTGTTGACCCCGATTTTCACAAGAAACATTTTTTTTCAGCGATGACGCTCATTTTTGGTTGAATGGCTACGTCAATAAGCAAAACTTCAGCATTTGGAGTATAGATAATCCACAAGCCATTGTTGAGACGCCGTTAAATCCTCAAAAAGTCACTGTTTAGTGTGCTTTATGGGCAGAGGGAATCATTGGTCCATATTTCTTCAAAAATGAAGTCGGCCATAGTATTACAATCAATGCGGAACGCTATACAGACATGATTAATGACTTTTTCGTGCCTAAATTGGAGGATGTTGATGTGGACGACCTTTGGTTCCAACAAGATGGCGCTACATGGCATACAGCCAACGAAACAATCAATTTATTAAAGGAAACTTTTGGTAAGCGCATTATCTCGCGTCGTGGGCCTGTGGCGTGGCCTCCAAGATCGTGCGATTTGAACACTGCTGGACTTTTTTTTTGTGGGGTTATGTGAAATTGCTTGTCTACGCAGGTAAGCCCGAGACGATTGACGCCTTGGAAGGCTTTATTGCTGACATACGGCCCCAATTGCTGCAAAAAAGTCGTCGAAAATTGGGCCTCTCGGCTGGAATTTATTCGAGCCTGCCACGCCGGCCATTTGCCCGAAATCATTTTTAAAACATAATGGCGAGCCCTTATCTTTATAATAAAGCTGAATTCTTGGCCATAACATTAAACTATATGCGTTCTATTTCTTCTTGAAAACCACACGTTTAAAAAAAAAAACATTCTTAATATTCAGCTTTGTAATTTATGTTGTAATATTTTGTAGGCCTTATAAAATTTTCTGATATTTACAAACAAGGAATTCCCACTAAATGCATCAGTTTCCACTTTGTCCCTTTAGAGGTAAAATTTTTAAGAGAAAGGAATTTTTTTCCCATGATCACCCAGCACTAGTCCCGACCATTAATTTTGTGCCGAAGAGTGAGATTTGAGTTGTATTCGTTTTTGTTTTTGTTTTTGTATTTTGTTTTTTTTTTTTACAGCATGACATTTTTTGGTTTTTTTTTTGTCATTCTTTGCAACTGGTGACACTTTTCGTAGCATTTTGCTGTCGTGTTGGAGACAAAACAGAGCTTAATTTCGTTTCACATCAGCAGAGCGTACTAAGCTTAGAAGCTAATATGCAACGAAATATCAAATGTGAAAATAATGATACAACAAACAAAACGATAGAACTATTTCGACCTATCATAAAGACCCTTCGTATAAAATCGAACAATAGCAACACCTGCCATCTGACTGACTGACGAATATTTTCCATCAAATAACTTTTCACCCCCTCGAAGCTATTTGAGTTTTTTGTCACGAAGTGTGTGCAATATTGTGAGGTTACGAAAACAAAATGTTTTACGAATATCAAAATGTTGATTAAAGTTTTATTTGGGGGCACGTTTCAGGGAAACGAATATTGCTTTCCTTATTTATCATCCGAAATAACTTATTATATTCGTTTTAACATTAACTAATCTTGGTTTATCGATTTTTATCTCATGATGGACTTTTCTTTCCCTGTTCTTTAGAAGAAGATACATTTTTATTGCAATATCCTTCGGTTGTCTTCTGTGCGTCGCGCCGATTGAAAATATACAAAAAGGAAATGTTCTGAATAAATTATGTGGTTTCTATTATAAGTGGGGTTTATTTTCGATTAGGATTAAACTCTGTTTTTTTTTTGTATCTTTTGTCACGTTCAATAGATCTCTGCCTATATAAAACAGTTTTAATGCTAAATATGCTTTGATTTGTATGCGGTTGTAGTTATTTTTGTCATCGGGGAATACAAAAAAAAAAAAAAAAAAAAACAATTTATTATAGATAGATATTGGTAAACATAACAGTCAATTTAAATGCGGATATATGCCAATTCGTAACCTACAGATGTCAGGAAATTCTTAACAGCATAAAATGGTTATTTACTATTTTTTCTCTGGAGGTACTTTTAAGCATATATGTATTTACGTAGCACTCTGGTACTCAACATTCGAAATTGACATCAATTTCATTTTAAATTGAAATCCATGTTATGCTTGTCAAATGTTTTCGCTGAGTGAGTGGTGTATTGTGGTTTTGAATAATAATATTTCCTTAATGGTATTTTCGACAACAGTAACTAATAGAACAGTCGAGCGCTACGTTATTTGATATTCCGAAGTTTAACAGAATATTTCTTCGCAGATTCCTTACGCTAGTATACCGGTACCTACTAGTCCTAAAGAGACAGTACTCAAATCGGTATGAACTAATTTATTCACACAAGTTTTAGGGCCTAATCTGGTCAATTTCGAATCGAGTAGACTAGTACTGACTAGCCCCTCAAAATCAGCTAGTACCAAGCGATTTCTATACAGAAGTACTAAGCCCTAGTCCTGTCACATTGGTTATAAAGTAGACGAGTATTAGTATAATGAATTTGTAAAAGGTGTTTTTTTTTTAGAGGTATAGAACTTTGAGTTGGCAGCACTTTTTTAACTGGCGGCCATTTTGTCAGCTGTCAAGTGATTTATTTTTATTTTGGTTTGGCATTTCAACATGAATAGACTGACGCCTGAACAACGCTTCCAAATTGTGCCAAAATGGGCCCAAAACAAGATTGCCGTTGATCCCAATTTTCGTAAGCGAATTTTGTTTAGCGATGAAGCTCATTTTTGGTTGAACGGATACGTCAATAAACAAAACTGCCATATTTGGAGTGATGACAATTCTCAAGTGCATGTTAAGACACCGTTACATCCACAAAAACTGACTGTTTGGTGTGCTTTATAGTTTGGTGGAATAATTGGTCCGTACTTCTTTAAAAACGATGCTGACCAGAACGTTACAGTCAATGGTGAACGCTATAGAGACATCATTACTAACTTTTTCGTTCATCAATTGAACAACCATGATGTGCAGGAGTTGTGGTTTCAACAAGACGGCGCAACATGTCACACAGCTCGTGCCACAATTGATTTATTGAAGGAAACGTTTGGTAACCGCATAGTTTCACATAACGGGCCCGTGAATTGGCCTACAACATCGTGCGATTTAACACCACTTGACTATTTTCTGTGGGGATATGTGAAGTCGCTATAGTCTACGCCGATAAGCCTGAAACGATTGACAACTTGGAGGACAATATTCGCCCCGTTATTGCCGATATACCACGAAAATGTTGGAAAAAGTCATCGAAAATTGGACCTTTAGATTAGACTACGTCCGAGCCAGCGGTCATATGCCAGAAATCATATTTAAGCTATAATGCCAGAAGATTATCTTTCGAATAAATAAATTTCATGTTAATTTAAAAAAATCATCTTTGTTTTATTACATTTCAAAGTTCTATACCTCTAAAAAAAAAAAAAACACCCTTTATGAGGTAGGACTTCAAAATCGGCAATGGCACTAACATCTGAACATTTGTTCAAAGAATTCGTCGCTCAGTAGTTTCTTGCGCTTTTTATTGAATTTTTAGTTTTCTTGTTTTGTATGTACATTATGTACATATGTAAAGCGGGTTTTTCAATAAGGGGGGGGGGTAGATCTTGAAATGGAATAAAACAGGCTGTGTGAAGTATTGATAAGATTCAATTGGTCCAATTCTCAGTGACTCTTCCGCACAGATCCGGCTGAATTTGAGCGATGGCCTGTATGCGATGTTCACCTTAAGGGCATCGGTCGATTGTGGTTTATTCGCTTAGACCTGCGTTTTCAGGAAACCCTACAAGAAAAAGTCTAAAAGTATAAAATCGCACGATCTTGTTGGCAAATTCACGTCACCTCCGCGCGAGTTAGCCTTACTTTCAAATTGTTAATACATAATGCCCATGGTGGCGTTTGCTGTGTGGCACATAGGAGGTACCGTTCTGTTGGAACGACATATGTCCATATTATCCAATTGGAGCCAGCAAAAATTGGTTATCATCAATCGGTAGCGCTATCTGTTGATGCTGATGGCAATGACATAGTCGTTTTCCAAGAACTACGGAGTCTCACAGACAGCGACGATGTTTTCGGTTGATCTTGCGTTTCGTTGACGCAAAGTCGTTGGCTTGGATTGTCCATTTTACTGGTTGACTCAAATTTGGCCACCAAACTTTGGATAATCGACTTGAAAGGACAACCATGTAAACCGTAAAATGGGCGCAACGCACGTATCGTTGCCCCGAAAGATTTTGGTATTAAAGTTCAATCGTGTTACTCGCCATTGTGATTCGGCCCCAGATGTCATCAATACAAAATGCCCGCCACATTCTACCCATGCCAATTGAAAAATCCTTTACATTTATTTTAATTTCCAATAACCTACCATCACGATCACGGGCCTGCATTGTTGTATACCTATCAAAATTTCACACGATTGTATTAACAATTTAAAAAATTCATCCTTTTCTAACATTTGGATTGCAGATATACAGGCTGATTCGCATAGGGGTTGACAAAAAGCTAGAGCGTGTAGGTTGGGTTCAGACAAGAAAAAAATCGCATGGAAGGGAAAGTCTATTCGCCCCGTTTAATCGGAAGCGGCAATTTTCTAAAACAAAATAGCTTAAAACTGAAAAAAAAAAATATTAAAAAACAACAGTAACACTTAAAATACCATATATACTTTTAATCAAAAAACAGAAAACTCTATGCTTTAATGTCTTGCACTAAATGGAAATATGTATATGTAAAGGGTTTTCCAATAAGAGGTGTTATTTTGAATAGCCCGCTATTTCGGTAGCTGTCACTTTTGAAGCTGTCATTTTTTGACATTTGACAAGTAGAAACTACGCCATTAATAAAAATGGAACGATACACGCTTCAACAACGCATTGAAATTATTAAAATTCACTATAAAAATGGTGAAAATTTGGCAGAGACGGTTCGTAAAACTAAAACATTTTTGGGTCGTCGTGAAGCACCTTGTCGGACCGCAATACAGAAATTGGTGGACAAATTCGAGCTGATGGGACAAGTTAGTGATGTGAAGAATAAAACCCGTGCACGTCGCTCAAGAACAACTGAGAATATTGCTGTTGTAGCCCAAAGTGTTGAAGAAAACCCAGGTTTGTCCATTCCTCGTCGTTCTTTGGAATTAGGCATTTCACAAACGTCATTACACCGTATTTTGCATAAAGACTTGGGTCTTAAGGCTTATAAAGTTCAGTTAACACAAGAACTCAAGCCGGCTGATCATCAACAACGTCGTGTCTTTGCTGATTGGGTCCTTGAAATGCATGAAAATGATCCGGAATTTCATCGAAAAATCATCTTGACTGATGAGGCCCATTTCCACCTCGGAGGCTACGTCAACAAGCAAAACTGTCGCATCTGGGGCTCGGAAAACCCAAGAGTTATTGTTGAAAAGCCTCTCCATCCTTAACGCGTGACTGTTTGGTGCGGTTTATAGTCCGGCGGGGTCATTGGACCTTACTTTTTCGAAAATGAGGCTGGAGCAACAGTAACGGTCAATGGATTGCGCTATCGAGAGATGATTAATGATTTTTTATGGCCGGAATTGGATGGTATTGATCTGGACAACGTTTACTTTCAACAAGACGGCGCTACGTGCCACACAAGCAATGAAACCATCGATCTTTTACGGGAAAAGTTTCCGGACCGTGTTATTTCTCGAAGAGGTGATCACAATTGGCCACCGAGATCTTGTGATTTAACACCTTGCGACTTCTTCCTTTGGGGCCACGTGAAAGATAAGGTCTACGCCAACAGCCCAGCGTCGATTCAAGACCTCAAAGATGGAATTCGTGAGGCTATCGAGGACATAGGGCAGCCACTTTGCGATTTGGTTATGGAAAATTTCATGAAAAGGATATGGTCCTGTAAGCGTGGTCGTTGCGGCCATTTGGCTGATGTTGTGTTCCATTATTAACGGCATACCTTCCTCTTTATAATGAAATAAACATCCGATCATTTATCTCAAAAAATGCTATTTTTCTTTGAATATCAAAATAACACCTCTTATTGGAAAACCCTTTACTTTTAATCAAAAAACAGAAAACTCTATGCTTTAATGTCTTGTACTAAATGGAAATATGTATGAATGATCTTTAGAGCAACTTAAGCAACTGATTTGAGTCAAATAAGGGAATTTTATTTCTTTTAATTTCATTTTTCTAACGAACTAAAAGAGATTTTAGCATTTGGTTTTTAGTTCTTGACTTAAAATTAAAAGGAGCATTGAATACTAAAAACCAAAATACTATTTATTAACGTAAAATTTTGAACAAAATTAGATTGAACAAAATGTTTTAATGTTTCTTTTTTTAATTTTGATTTTGAAAATTAATTTTACAAGAACTGTTCAATAAAACAACTCTATTTAAATATAAAATAAAAGAAAAGATTTCTGGCTTTACTAAAAAGTACAACACGACATTGTAAGTGTTACCGTTGTTTTTTTCTTATCAATTTTTTCTGTTTAAGTATTTCATTAGAAAATTGCCTCTCCTGGCTAAACGGAGGGAATAGACTTCCCATACGATTTTTTTTGTCTTGACCCAATTTAAACGCTTTAGCTTTTTCGAATCACCCTGTATATTGCAAAATATTTGATTTTTGTTGGTCGAATTATTTTAAATAATATTCGAACCTAGCTTTCATGAACAAAATATAAAAACTCTATTCCACAAAAAAAAAATACAAGGCAGTTTTATATACCACTGACATGGCACAATATACAAATACATCCGTATATACACGAAAGAATAGGATACCTACATTTTATTGTTGTAATAAAATCCTTAAGGCATCAACTCAATTTTAAAAAATTTTATAAAAAAAAAAATTATTTGAAACAAAATTTTAACATGCTCTGAAATTATTCAGTGAGTGAGTTCTGTTACTGCTAACGAAAACATTTAAATTTGACCTTTAAAATCCATTCCACGTAACACAAAGAGTTAATTGAACCCTGAGAATCCGTTTCAAATATGTATATGTTTGTATATATCTACACAGGTAAATATATTTATTTAGATCGATATGTAGGCGTGATGTGTGTAGGAATACGGACGTTATAGGCATGTATGTGCAATCATCAGTAAAAAGGACTTGAACTTATTGTAATTTTTCAAGGATTTAACAAATCACGTCAGGTGACACAAAATTGAAAGGTGTTAATTACTATCAAAATACAGTAGGTAGAGAGAGAGAGAGAGAGGGATTTGAAAAAAAGGCTTTAAAGGATTTTGGGGCCCTTAAGTTATTTGTATCTATGATTTTCATTATATTTACAGTCCCTGGCCATATTATTAGACGCACGTGGTTTTTTTTATAGAATCTCCCGGATTGTACTAGATTAATTTGTTGTTTTATGTAAGAAACTTAGTATGTTGGTCTATTTTCAATTTACTTTTGACATTTTGTGTTTCAATTTTAACATACGATACAGAGAGAAGTGGCTAAAGAAGTGATCACAACTAAAATGCAGCTCTTCCAAAACAATCATCCATGTGTGAAATCAGCATCCACAAATGCAGCCAGCAGACAGTTCAGTCTTGCATTGATAGCATGGCGCGGAAATTGATGCTCTCATAGCGGCAAGAGGGGGCCAAATTGAATATTATAGAATTTTGTGACATAATTTCTATCACTCTTCAAATATTAATAAATATATATATTTTTAATTCTCCAATAAATACTGTTTATTAATTAATATCAATTAGGAAAAATAGTAGGTATAATGTTAAAAAGAGCTGTTAGTTTTGATTTGGCATAAAATCTACAGTGCGTCTTATAGCATGGCCCAGTGACTATAGATGGAGAAGAAAATCCAACAACACAAAGGAAGGAAATATTTAATTTAACTTGAATTTATTGAAGGGTTAATTTAATAGGGTGCGTTCTGTATAATTGATTGTATGTTCGTTTACATATGTGGGGTAGAGGGTAAGAGTATGTATGCAAATTCGTTATCTATCCAAAAACAAATGATTTCGGAAAATATTTGCGATTACGAACTAGGATTCTTTTCTTTCTGTGTTGTCATTATTGATATTTTTATAATTTTTGAATATATGACTTTAAATTCAATAACTCATTCAAAAAATTGGGATGACGGCAAAGCAGTTACCCCAGGACTGGCTCTTTAGTTTAACAAAAACTTCTCTATTTTAATACTCGCAAGGCATTGATGGGAGCCCAACTCACAAATCAGTGAACAGGGTATCACCATCTACACTGATGGATCAAAAATGGAAGAAGGAACAGTAGCTGTGGTGTTCTGTGAAGCTCTTAATATTAGAGAATCATATAAACCCCCAGATGAGTGTACTTTTAAGCTGAAATTTACGCTATTGAAAAAGTGGCTGAAATAGTTCACAAAAAAAAACTGAACTCCTCGGAGATCACATTTTTCGTGGACAGCCAAGCTGCCATCAATGCATTATCCAGTGAGACTATATAAGATCTAAGGCAGTAGCAAAATGCCGAGGCATACTAAACAATATTTGCAACACCAACCAAGTCAAACTCTGCTGGGTTCCTGGACATAGCAATACAGATATGAACTGGCAAGTAAGGGATCAGTATCAAATAAAGAAATTAGTAGCAAAGAAGATATGGGACCAGACGTCCCGATTGGCTGGATTAAAAGGAAGATAGACATAATAACGAAAGAGCAAATCAATAACTCCTGGATGTCCAGGAACGATTACCTTATCTCTAGAAGCTTATGGCCCAGAATTAATGAAAAGAAAACTCCGTATATTCTATCGCTGAGTAAAAAGAATATTAAGAACCTGATAGACGTACTAACGGGACATTTCAAAAAAATAATTTTGAATTTTTTTTTCAAAAATCAAAAAATCTTTTTTTAGAAAATTTTACTACGCACTTTTATTTATATTTGTTACAAGCTTCTGTATAAAAAATCTAATTTTATTCTATGGATCAGATATTGAGATAGTCAAAAATCAATGAAACCGTTCTATGAGAGGTACTGTTAATAAACGTAAAATATAAAATTTAAAAATTTTCAATGCTAGATCGTAGTATAACACACAAAAAAACTTTTATCAAAATCGTAGGAGTCGTTTTTGAGAAAAAAAATATTTTTCTTAACGAATTTTAAACATTTGTATGGGAGGCAGCGTTATTTTTGGGAATTAGAATAATTTTTGTTAAAAATCTTCTAGATAATGTTTAAAAACTGTTATTTACCAAGTTTAATAAAAATCGAACAAGTCGTTTTTGAAATATTGAGTTTTCAAAAAAAAAAAAATATTAAAACTTTTTTTAAAAATCTAAAAAATATTTTTTTGAAAATTTTGGTACACAATATTATTTAGAATGTGTCAATAATTCTTCATAAAAAAATTGATCAGAATCAGTTTAACCGTTTTCGAGAAAAGCGAAAATCAAAAAAATGGTTCTTTGGGAGGTACCATTAATTACCATTTTTCGGAACCATTTTTTTTTATTAAACGGCAACTTATAACTATTTAAATTTATTGAGTTCTTAAAAACAAATTCGTTAGCGCTGGATTTGAGAAAAATAAGTTTTTCCTTTTTGGCCAAGAAATTTTGTATGACAGCTAAGTGTTAGTTTTGGTCCTAAAAAAAAAGAGAAAAAAACGGGTGGGGGGAATGTGCAAAAAACGCTAGGTACCAAGTTTAAAGAAAATCGACCCATCCGTTTAGGCTGTATTCACACCGACAGACAGACAGACAGACAGACGGACGTTTTTGCGAGGCCCACTTTTTTCGTCTTCGCTATCATCGTAATGTCAAGTTTGATCAAAATCTCGAGTTCGATTTTTTATACGAATACATAACTTGCCATATAGTACCTACATACATATATTCGCAAGTAAAAAGGCGAAATAATTGAAATAGTAAAATAAGATTTTCTCTAGAGCTAAAAAAAGTATATCTACCTACATGTCATCACTGAATTTTTTGAAATATCGGTATGACAAAGATAGCTCAAAAAAGTGGCTTTTCGAGAAGTCAAAACTCAATATCTCAAAATGTGTTGAACAATATATCAAATTAACAAAATATTTTTTTAAAGACAAGAAAAATACTTTTTATTTGATATTAATATAATTTTTCTATGTCAATTATTTCGCCCGTTATAGACAATTATTTGGAACAAAATCTAAAATCCTTATTTTGCAATCGGCAAATTCAAGCCCGAATATCTTGACTTTTCCATAAACAGTTTTGAAAATATTTTACTCATGTATCGGCGGCCTTCACGTCACCTTTCATTTGATACCAAACTCGTTCGTGTACACTCTGGGCCAGAAATGGGCAATTCCCTTTGATGACGAATGAGTCCCAGTTTACCATACCTGGTGATAGGGTAGGTTATAGGTACGCGTACTGAAAAAAAAATATGGAAAAAATCCATCTCACTTGGTTAAGTAACAAACACACCACGGTGAAACCGATGTTTGAATACAAAATAAAGGCATCATTCACAGAACTGAGGTCCTTTTGCAATTAAAAATGCAATAATATTTTTGATGAATGAATAAGTAACAGCGTTGTACCATGATAAAATGAGACATTTTTTGAGGTAACTTGCCGAGGGAAGTGTAGTAGTTTTATATACATTTTGTTTTGTTAAATATTTATTTATGTATTTAATATTAATTAAAATGTTCACAAAAATACATCAAGATTGAATCTTTTAATAGTATTGAAATAAGTGTTACCAATTTAAACAATATTACAGCACTAAAAGCCAAAGTGCTTAGAAATTTTTTTTGAACCATGACTTAGTCAAAAATTTATTTTTTTTTACGAAACTATTAATATTTATTTTTGGATTTGTGATAGCGATCAAGCATGGTTGTTTAGCTAGCACCTGGCTCGCATGAGCGAAGATGAACCTGCTCGGAAAGTTCTTTGTGGTACATTCTATGGTAGACGACAGCGTGGTAGACCATGCTTGCGCTGGAGAGATGGCATGGCGTAAACCAGGACGCCCGGAGCCTTGAGGTGCGCAACTGGATGGCGGCGGCTCGAGACCGGGATGGGTGGAGAGACTTGTTGAAGGAGGCCAGGGTCGGACCCCGGTTGTCGAGCCGATGATGATGATGATGATGATGATGATGATGATGATGATGATGATGATGATGATGATGATGATGATGATGATGATGATGATGATGATGGTTGTTTAGAATTACGTTAAAAACAAAAAAAAACGGAAAATTTGAAAATTTGTGACCACAGTATAACTAAAAATGTGGCCTAGCGTATCGGTTTTTAATATTCTTTATAAATATTGGTATTATTTCTTAATGATGAATTTTTGTTCTTCTTGTTTTTCCCAGTACAGATATAACCGACCCTATCACCCGGTACCCCCTTGAAATTGAGTTTCGGGACACCCTGTATGTAATTGATCCTCCATACCTACTCGAACCTTAACGCACAGTGAAGGTAGGTACTTTAAGTTAAGGCCAAACATAAAAGACCTCTAGAAATCGACTTCTTAAAACAAACTTTTACATGAAACCATATGAAATTTTTTCATTTTCCATTTTCCTAGAAATGACTTTACGCACCCAGAATGTATAACAAAGTGACTCCTCACAAATAATCATATAAGCTTTAAGGTAGGTAGATTGATTTAGATAACATCACTAATGGAACAATATTAAAATTAATCGTTTTCGAAGTAAAATTTTCTAAGTAAAATAACAATTAAATATAACAACAACAATTAAATTCCCAATTGTCAGAACATAAATCAACTCTTAGATACATCGTCAACACAAGGGTAATCCCACAGCACAACGATAGCAACGAAAATAAGCTTAAATCCACAACAAAGCTCTTCCATTAGAATTTGTTTTTTTTTTTTTTTCGTAAGTCAGAGAAAATATCCTCTAACAATGTCACAATGATTATCAATTGATCCCCAGACAACGCCAACGGTTTCATCGAAAAATGTTTCTCTGGAAAAAAAAATACATACATATATACATACATATATGCACAAGCACATGTTCCTAACCTGTACCTACCCCAACAAATAATGTCTTCTTTCGTTTCGTATCGTTTCGCTGTCAACTGACATATCAATTTCCAGAATAATACCAAATTCGAATAGGTACTAGGTACCTACATACAAATACCTACCTATTTTTTTTTTATTTTATTTTTTTAGAATGCTCTCGTTAAATGAGAAATTCGATTTACAACGAAAATACTGATTTCAACCCAACATAACACAACATTATACCCGAACAACAATCTCAAAAAGTTTTTCAATTACCTCGTAGATTTATTTTTTTTTTTTTTTTTTTGTTTTTATTGAATCAAAGACATAGACTTTCTGATAAAGATGTATACGTATAGGTAGGTATTGGTTTATATATTTTTTGTTCGATAGAAAAATATAAAAAAAAATAATAGTAAAACAAAATAAAAAATTTGACAATCTGATTTCTTTTCAGTTATTTCACAAGGACTCTTAAGGAAAAAACAATGACAGGAAAATAAATTTGAAACACAACAAAAAAAAAAATAATAAAAAAAATCTTCTCTGTATCCGGTTTGTTGGAGGGGGTTGGCCAAAAACAAAACATAAAACCGTTAGCAAGCCATATGCATTTTGGACATTTTTTGGTAAGTTTGCCAAAAACAAAAGAATCAAACGGAAACGCAAAAAACAAATCAAATAAAACACAAAATCAAAGTAAGAAAAAACAGAAAGAAATCTTCAAGAATAAAAAAAAAAAAAATAAATAAGTAGGTAGTTTCCTTTATGGAAGAAAAGTATTTTATCCTATTTTCCAATACAACACACACATATAAAACACTCATTCATATCCAGCAATACAGGGTGAGGTAAGAACTATTATGACCTTATCACAAAACTTAATATTTGAATACCCACCACATATTAAATTTTGTGAAACCCACACTCTGCTTATGCTCAGTTTTAAACTTCGAATCAAAGAGCTCAATTGATATGAAAAGTTTATGTGGTGAGCAAGAAGTTCGTAGCCATCCCAGACTTTTAATCATATTTTATCTTTTCTTGTTGTTTTTCTATTGGAATGCATTTTGTGCATGCCGATCTGTCTTAAATGATATTCTTGTACAAGGTGGGCCAAAAGTAATGTCATTAATTAGTATTTCAAAATGTCCATTACCTCCTGAGATGTGGGAGCGTTTGGGGCGTCCTGCTGGCGCATCAACAATGCTCGAGGAGACCCAAATTCAGCGATTCGCGGTACAAAAAAAATCTCGTTAAAACATCCGTTATAATCAGCCTTATTGTGAGTTTCACCCGAACAACATTCCACCCGGTAAATTTAACATTTCACTTTTTGCCTATTGTGAGTTTCCCCCGAAATTTCCTGATCGAAAAATTCCCCTTATTGTGAACATTCATTTCGGGCGGAATGTAATGTCATTTCCACTTCTTTTTTGCAGGCGAACAAAATTTCGTTCGGGCGAAACTCACAATAGCTTTTAAAATTCCGGGCGAACAAAAAATTTTAAAGTGAAATATTTTTCGGGTGAAACTCACCATAAGGTTGAATATGTCTGTATAAATTATGCTACAATTATGGCAAATTCACATTATGACATTTCTGGCCACCTTGTTTCTGAAATTCATATTTCAATGTTTTAGGAAATATGCATGTTAGAATAATCAACTGTATTTTATGTTTCTTATATTTTATTTTATTTTTACTTAGATTTTTTGTTAATTTGTCTATAATTTCGGTTTTGAAAGCGTTTACTATTGCTGAATTTAAAAGTTGCCTATCAGTAAGATATTAAAAATACTTTTCATTTTCGTGAATGACCGCGATATAGCATTTGAATTGAACCTTTATATAAAATATTTCGCGTCTGATTAAAACAAGTAAAATTTGTAATACTCGTACCTTTTTAAAAGAAATCGAAACCATGTTTTAAAAATTAGTCAAGCATTTTGGGAGAAGAGTAAACAAGAAGTATTAAAATTGTGTTTTTTTTTTTTTTTTTGTCATTGAAAGAAACTCATTTTGTAAATAAAAAATTGATTTTCAAACCACTAATTTCAAAATGAATAATGTAGTGTACATCAGAAACACCTGATTCCCATTATTTTAACTTCTTTCAAACCCCCAGTATACACAAAAAGGGTCCTTAGTGCGATGTCAAAACTATCGTCACATAGCCAAACTTTCACATATTCGTTAAATCTTCGAAAGTATTTTGTATGAAATTTTCAATTTTCACTGTAAATCTCTTATATCCCCTATAGACATCACGGCTTTTTCATAGCTAGGCCTACAATTTAAAGTTGAATTTGTATCCATTTACTCTTTCATTCCTAGAGAACGGATAGGAAGTCGATGTTGTCTCAACTAACTTTAGTAAGGTCTTTGATAAAATTTCCCAACAGGCTTATAATTTTTAAACTGTTAACCCTCTTGAAATGGATTTCCTCTTACTTGATTAACCGTTATTACAATGTTCGTTTCAGATCAGTCCTCTCCAGCCCCTTCTTTGCTACTTCTGGGGTCCCCCAAGGCAGTCACTTAGGTCCACTTCTTTTTTTTTTTCTTATCATTAACGATATTGACAATGGTTATTAAACATTCTTATATCTCAGTCTACGCCGGACGATGCTAAGTTTTTCAGGACTATTTTCTCGACAGATGATTCAAATCTTTTTTAACAAGTTCTCAACAGTTTCTCAGTCTGAGGCCTTAAAAATTGCTTGGATCTAAATATTACCAAATGCTTATTAATCACTTTTTCACGTAAACGTATCGAATCTCCTCATCGTCCTTTTTTTTTTTGTAAATTATAAACCCATTTCCAGCGTGGAGTCGATTCGCGACCTTGATGGTATCTTATATGACCGAGAGCTTAACTTTCTAACACATATCTACGACAGAATTCTTAAGGCCAACTCAGCACTTGGCTTTGTGAAATGTTGGACCAACGAAATTTCCTATCCCTACGTGACGCGATCCCTCTACATAGCTTTTGTGGGCCCACTCATCGAATACGTCTGCCAAGTGTGGTCCCTTTATCAACATACACACGTCTCAAGAATTGAGGGCATTCAAGGTCGTTTCCTACAATTTACCTTTCGTGGTCTATCCTGGAGTGAATCTTTGATCCTACCTCGCTATCAGGACTGTCTTCACAGCTAATTAACTTATGTATATTCGATGGATAACGAAGATAATTATTTGATATCCTCTTAATATACTCTACACTATGTCCAACAAAGATTGTCAGTACAGGCCTTATGGGAAAGCTTTTTTTCAAATCAGTGAGACCTACCGAATTCCCGGAAGATATAAATATTTAAAAATAGATTGAAAAATTTCTACCAAACAAAGAGGAAGAAAAAAAAGCGAGTTAATAAATAAAAAGCCAATAAATAGTTACAAATCTAAAAAAACCTCACACTAAGGGCCAGTTTATTCACAGCTAATCATCTTTAAACAAGGATTAGTGCAACTGGTAAATCAGCGAATGTACACGAAAATTGAAAATGGGTGGCACAACACACTCGATTTTATCGTGTCACCGAAACTATTAGTTTAAATGGGAGAATTTTTAAGACCAAAGCTACAACCAAGAAAAAATTCTTTTAAATGTATGTAAATTGTTTTTTTTTTTTTTTTGGCGGGCTGTATTTATTCAATATCAAATCAGTTTTTTTTTTTTTTTATTTCTTGACCATACAAAATTAATTAATTTAAAGTTGTAGATCGCTAACGAAATATTAGTATACCTACCACAGGTAACTTTTCCCCATAACCAAACACGCACTGGACTCCCCATTATCCTAGAGTCGGTCTTATATTACATTAAGGGCGGGTTTTTCAGTGCTGAGTTACCTCTGAATTCAACCAGTGTTAGTTAATTCTGCAAATAAATTAAGCCCGAGCTAACAGTTTTTCAATGGAGTATTATAACTTAAGCTCTTAATTGTCAAAAATCTATCGAAATCGAAGTGCGAAACTATAGAAATCAATGATTTGCTACCGAAATCTAGATGACGCTAGAAAGTAGCCTTTTCGAGTGTCAGTGTCGTAACTGGATTTCGATAGTTTTTTGACCCGAATCTGTCAGCCATCAGCCGAATAGGGGGAATAACATGTAGAATACGAAAACATGCACGTGCCGTAACTATTCGGGACTGGTGGAAGTGTGATCATAACCTCTTCGTGGCGGCCGCTAGAAACAAGCCTTTAAAAAGGTTTGGCTAATATGATCGGGTTGGTTCCACAGGTTGGCAACAGGTTAATTCCCTGTTCCGTAAAACTAAAAGAATTTCGAGACCAACAACAAGCCTCGGAAACGGACTGATCTCACGGCGACAACCCACGCAAAGAAAACGGAAAAACGATTTACGAATTTTCTTATGGAACGTACGATCGCTCTATAGAGCTCGAGCTGCTCAGCAGCTCCCTGTCAAAATATAAAGCTGACATAACAGCACTTCAAGAAATAAGATGGACAGGGAATGGTGTTCTATTACAGAAGAAAGATTATGACTTATACTACAGCTGTCATACAAAACACCATGTGCTCGAGGTAGGCTTCCTAGTCGGCAAAAAAATGAAGTCTGCCATCATCGGCTTTCACGCTATAAGCGAAAGGCTATGCACCATTCGCGTGCGAGGCAAATTTAAGAACATCAGCCTCAATAACGTTCACGGACCTACGGAGGAGTCCTCAGACGAAGAAAAAGAGACTTACTACGAACAAGTCGAGAGGGCCCTCAATGCCTGTCCAAGGTATGACGTAAAAATCATCCTTGGGGATTTGAATGCAAAAATAGGTCGGGAGCCGGTATTCAGAAATTACGCAGGCACCCATAGTTTGCATGAGAACACTAATGACAATGGACTTCGAGTCTTAGAATTGGCAGCATCGAAAAACATGGTCGTTGCGAGTACCAGGTTCCCGCGTAAAGATATCTACAAAGCCACCTGGGTATCACCTGATGGAGTCACTCGTAACCAAATTGACCACGTGTTGATAGACCGTCGCCACTACTCGAACTTGATGACGGTACGAACGTACCGAGGTGCCAATATCGACTCGGATCACTATCTTGTTGGTATGGCTTTCCGAGGGCGGATTGCCTTGCGAAGACGTATTGCATCCGCCGATCAGGTTCGAATTAACACGGCTGCTCTGCGCAGTGAAAACACCAGTTAAACCTTTGGTAATGCGTTAGGACGAGCCCTAGAACTGGGTAGAGTAAGTCCTGGAGTTAGTATGCTGGGCGTAGATGAGAAGTGGACACGCCTTAAGAATACTGTCATAAGTACTGCCAACTCCATCTTAGGCAGCAGTCGTAGAAATCGGAACGACTGGTTTGATGATGAATGCAAGCTAGCGACTGAACGTAAGAATGTTGCGTACCGAGCAATGCAACAATTTCATAGAACGCGGGCACGCGAAGACGAATATAAAGAACTCAGAAGAATTGAAAAACGGCTTCACAGACAGAAAAAATCAGCCTGGGAGAAGAACATAATCTGTGAAATAGAGAAAAGCCGAGAGCGAGGTCCGCACCAGGCGCGGAAGTCCTACCAATCCGTCCGAAACATGACGCAGTACACACCACGCTGCACATACTGCAAGGACGGAGAGGGAAATCTGATCAACGATCCTCAAAGCATACTGGAGCGATGGGAAGTGTACTTCAATGAATTGCTAAATGGTCAGCTCACTGCAGAAGTGGAGGCTCCACTACTTCAAGAAGAGTACCCTATGTTGCCGCCACCAAGCAAAGAAGAGGTTGAGAAGGCTATAGGCCGGCTAGAGAAAAACAAAGCCCCGGGAGCCGATGGTATACCAGCCGAACTATTTCAACACGGTGGGCCAGCTTTACGTCAAGCAATTCATGAGATTATAGTGCACGTGTGGGAGCATGAAGAAATTCCAGAAGACTGGCGAAAAGGTATAATTTGCCCCATACATAAGAAGGGAGATGTCACAACGTGCAGCAATTATAGAGGTATCACGTTGTTGAGTACCGCCTATAAGATACTCTCCTCTATCCTACAAGACCGGATAACCCCATACGCTAAAACCATCATCGGACAATATCAGTGTGGTTTCATTCCAGGCAAATCAACAACTGATCAGGGGCCAAATTACGGCATCAGTGACTGATCGAGTGAGTGCCATTAGTGATCGAATGAACGAGTAAAACCTATGGGGATGATGACTCCATAACGTGAGCGGTAATGCCAAACACGCATAATTCAGTCACGTATTACTCGATAACTGATGCTGTAATTCGGCTTCAGATCTTTACCCTTAGGCAGGCGATGGAAAAATGTCTAGAATTTAACATCCCAACATACCACCTGTTTATAGACTTTAAGGCCGCCTACGATAGCATAGCCAGGGTAGAACTTTACAAAGCCATGAGAGAATTCGGCATCCCAAATAAATTGACACGACTATGTAGGTTGACCATGACCAACGTAACAAGCAAAGTAAAAATAGCCGGATTGCTATCCCAACCAACCAACATCTTTAATGGACTCCGACAAGGGGATGGTTTGGCCTGCCTCCTCTTCAACCTGGCGTTGGAGAAAGCAATCCGTGACTCTGGCACGGCAACAAGAGGGACCATCGTCAACAGGTCCAGCCAGATACTGGCTTACGCAGACGACATCGACATCATCGGAAGAACCGAGCAAGCTGTACATGATTCCTTCATCCAGATCGAGCAGGCGGCACAAAATCTGTTGCTGCACATTAGTGAAGGTAAAACAAAGTACATAGTGGCGTCGAATGCGAGAGGAACAGTTGGTCAAACAATCAAGGTAGCGGAGCACGAATTTGAAGTGGTGCAATCCTTTAAATACCTTGGGTCAATAGTAGCAGCCGATAACAGTATAGAAGAAGAAATACGCGGTCGGCTTCTCAAATCCAACAGAGCCTACTAAAGTCTGTCAAAGCTCTTCAAATCCAGAAATCTCACCATAACTTCAAAACTGCTGCTGTACAGGACCATGGTCCTGCCAGTACTCACATATGGATCCGAGACTTGGGTGCTTAGCAAAAGGCACTCCGACCTTTTAGCCGCGTTCGAGAGAAAAGTCTTAAGGAGAATTGTTGGCCCCATATTTGAGGAAGGACGATTCCGGAGACGGTACAATCATGAATTTTACGCAATCTACCTTGAAGCGGATATCGTGACAAAAATTAAGCTCGGTAGACTCCGGTGGGTAGGGCACCTAGCTCGCATGAGCGAAGAGGAACCTGCTCGGAAAGTTCTTTGTGGTACATTCTATGGTAGACGACAGCGTGGTAGACCATGCTTGCGCTGGAGAAATGGCGTAGACCAGGACGCCCGGAGCCTTGGGGTGCGCAACTGGATGGCGGCGGCTCGAGACCGGGATGGGTGGAAAGATTTGTTGAAGGAGGCCAGGACCGGACCCCGATTGTGGAGCCGACGATGATGATGATGATGATACAATCTTGAGCTTCCTTACAATTCTTTGTATTTAAATTAACATTTTGATTTTAAATTTTAAACAATTTTATTTTGTTGCTTCCCTTTTGGTGCGACAATTCTCAGTCTCTCTATAGACCAAACAGTATAATAGGTATAAGTAGGTAGCTTGAATTTTGTGTTTACTATAATAGTCAAAGTAAAAGTTTCCTCCTCACCCTGTATTCACATTCACATAATGTAGTACATTCACACAAACACACAAATAAATCTCTCAAGATTTCGAATTTGTATACACTTTTGAAATAAACAAAACGGAATTCAACTTACTTTCTTCCTCGACATCAACACGATTCTCCAGCTCTGAAGTGCTCTTCTGGCGTCTTAGGAGTTTCTGCTTAGCTTGGCATCGTGGTAATTGAGGTGCACAATCTCCATGTGTGTTCAACTTGCATATCCTGCACCGCAATCCTTGTCTTGTGTGTCCTATTGCATACATAAGATACAATACACACAAACAAACACACACATAGAAATGCCAGAGAGAGAGAATAAAACATTTTATCATTATTCAGAAGGAGTTTGTAGTCAGTTTTTAAACAAAAATAAGAAAAAGTGTAGCAGAAAGCGAAAGCAAGTTAAGCAGCAGCAGGACGATGGCAATGGCAAATGGATAAAAAATGCAATAATACGAGAATAAATTTTCAAAGATTTTTTTCTTTTTGATTTTCCAACGCTTTTATATAATACATAGGAGTTAGGACTTTATGCATGATGCGATGAGCCTTGAGCTAAGACCGAACCATAAATCTGGCCATAAT
The DNA here is from genome assembly GCA_932273885.2 of Leucozona laternaria. Taxonomy (NCBI): domain Eukaryota; kingdom Metazoa; phylum Arthropoda; class Insecta; order Diptera; family Syrphidae; genus Leucozona; species Leucozona laternaria. The sequence continues at coordinate 42,792,904 of OW026368.1, read as the reverse complement.
GACGAAACAAATGGATAAGGCGTTCGCGTTCATGCTAAGCTCGCGTAGACTATTAGCATTTGGCTATGGGTTGATGCATTTTTCAATGTATAATACTTGCAGGCAGCGTGATATTTAGACGATGGATGGATTAAGTGTATGCACATTTTTTTTTTTTTTGATACCAGAATAAAGTTGGAAGATTATATTATTACAATTTTAACGTCGTCATTGTGGAATTTTTTTAAATTATATTTTTCAAAAAGATATTTCAATTTATTCAAATAATATTTAAATTAAAAGTTTTCTCTAACGAAATATGATTTTTCTTATTAGTATATGTAGGTAGGATGATTAGATGGCAAGTTTTAATTATTCTATAAATATATTTTTTTTTTTTAAGTGCTTTAGAAGTAGGTACAGTAGTACCTCGGTAATTCGAACTATTAGGTCCAGTTTTTCAGTGAGAGATTAGAGTTTGTACATTCATTTTTGAAATACTTATGGGTATTTTCGAAAAATCATCTTCTCAGGGAGTTTCACGCTGGGTTTAGGGAGAATTTTTCAAGCTTAAGTTTTATTAGAGCGAAGAAAAATCCATTTTCGTTTTTCTTTGATCCCAAAGCCGCCTTCGACACTAAGCAAAATTGGACATTTTTTTTCAAATTATATAACCGAGGTGTGTCTATAGGATTTTTGGATAACTTCTATAGAACAGACTGATGCTGTACGAATGTACTTCCTCAGCAGTTTGGGATGGTAAATAGTTAGGAAATTTCTTCGAAACTATAAAGGGTGCAAGCCCTCAAGCTTTTCATCGTGTTTTGAGAGATGACATAACGGGATATTTATGTGGAGGAATAAGAATCAATGGGATTCACTTAAAAACAACATGCAGATGATTTAGTGTTGTTTGCAGACTCATCGCAAAAATTACAAAGAATAATCCATCAGCTGCGAATATATTGCCAGAAGGGCAGACTGAATGTCAATATATAAATATAAATCTAAAGCAATAGTATTCCGAAAAGGTGGAGAAAGGTATGCCAAAAATGAAAAATTGGTTTTTCGACGGAAAGGAGCTGGAAAAGTTAAATCTTACAAGTAAAACGTGTTTTTTTTAGACGTGTGGTTTTCAATCTGGCAATACTTTTTTCGGAGTTGGTCGTTTTGACAGTTGTCACTTGATTTATGCTTAGTTCGGTTTGCCATTTCATAATGAATAGACTTACTCCTGAACGACGTTTGTAAATCGTGCAAATTTATTACCAAAATAATGGTTCGCGACGCATCGCGCGCTCCGCCCAATATTCGATGAAGCTCATTTTTGGTTGAATCGGTAAGTTAATAAGCAAAATTGTCGTATTTGGAGTGATCATAATCCAAAAGCTATTGTTGAGACGCCACGCCGTTACATCCTCAAAAAGTCACTGTTTAGTGTGCTTTATGGGCTAGTGGAATCATTGGTTCATATTTCTTCAAAAATGAAGCCGGCCATTATGTTACACAGTTAATGGGGAACGCTATAGAGCCATGATTAATGACTTTTTCGTGCCTGATTTGGAGGATGCTGATGTGGACGACCTTTGGTTCCAACAAGACGGCCGGCGCTACGTGCCATACAACCAACGAAACAATCAATTTATTGAAGGAAACTTTTGGTGAGCGCATTATCTCTCGTCTGTGCGTGGGCCTGTGGCGTGGCTTCCAAGATCGTGCGATTTAACACCACTGTGGGGTTATGTGAAGTGGCTTGTCTACGCAGATAAGCCCGAGACGATTGACGCCTTGGAAGAGAATATTCGGCTCGTTATTGCTGACATACGGCCCTACTTGCTGCAAAAAGTGATCGAAAATTGGGCCTCTCGGCTGGAATTTATTCAAACCAGCCGCGGTCCGAAATCATTTTTAAAACATAATGGCAAACCCTTATCTTTATAATAAAGCTAAATTCTTGGCCAAAACATTAAATTATATGCGTTTTATTTTTTCTTGAAAACCACACGTCTAAAAAAAAAAACAACCTTTAGATGAGGTACTTCTTCTATTCTTTTTAAAAAGAGTGTTTAAGGTTCCACAAAGCTTCCCTTCGATATTTCTATGGACTCTGTTCTTGTGGTATAAATGCAAAAAATTTTTGAAGTTTTCTAAGAGTAAAAACATACTCACTTCTGTCATAAATAAGATATTACAACCATTAAAATAATGATTTGATTCAAATTTTGGAATTAAATTATCTCGTTTCCGGCCATCTTTATGAAAAAAAGTCGTAAGATCTTTTTTGTACGAAATTTTCGTATAAGTTCCCATTCGAGAGATATTTAGAAAAATTATATTTGAAGGCGTTTAACACTTAAAAAGTTATTAGCGTAGCTCATAACTATGGGGTGTTCTTACAGTTTCTTTAGAAAAAAGTTTAACACCAAAACTCCGCTTTCCCGCAATTTTTACAGATCCAAGATCTTAGATGACTGGACTAAAAAAAAGAAGTGTTTTTTAAATAAATAAAAGTATGTTTACACAATGATTCAGTCCGAGATTAAAGTTAAACCCGATTTAACTCATCAAATTTAGTGAGTTAACTCAGGATCAACTGAACAGATCCCTTTGATGTTTTATCCACCGAGTTTGTTTAGTCTTTCCGCATGCATTCTCTACCGAAAAACCGTTTCCTCAGTTAAGTGTGGGCTAACCTGCTTCTAGAGTAAGATAAATTTGATTTAACTCACCACCAGAATCTCAAGGAGGTGTAGTGGGTACTTGGGAATGGAGTGATTAAGATTGCAAGTTAGGTACAGTTACCGTGTGTTCTACTATTTTCAACTTAATTTCTATCTGAATGTTGGAGGTTTTAGATTTTCTGAATCACATTTTAGTTCATTCTTGACACTCAATTTGTTTAGATTGTTCTATAGTAGAATCAACTTTTCACAACCAACTTTATTCCGGTACCAGTTATATTACCATGATGTGCTGATGTGCACTGTGCAGCACACTCATAACTTTTCATCACTATATAATTACCTCGAAGGATCTGTGAACAGACGTCGCATGCGGTGATTTTCTTGTATGTGTACTCTTGCAGGTGATGACTTCCGTCTTCATTGGGTCGGAGTGGTTGAGAGGGTGCACTTCCTGTGGCACCATTTCGCCTAAACACCAAATAATAAAAACAGTAAATTTCGTCAATATTAGCACAATCATATGTAATCAAAAACGAGCTCAATTTTATAACATAGCAGATATACGGGTACAAGAAATAAAGATAGATTTATATCTCTCACCAGTCAAGTTGAGAAGGTGTAAATTTATCTAAAAGGCGTAAGTAGTATAGGGGTAGGTGTGTAATGGAAGGATAGATATGGATGGATGGATGGATGGAAGGTATGGTTTCTCGGGGAGAAAGGAATGTCAGACATTTAATTAATGTTCCTTTGGATGTTGGTTGGCGCGCGTTGGCTGTAAAGTGGTGCTTTTTGTTTTTGGTCTTTAATAATAAGCTTGTGGAAAAGGCAAAGGAAAGTGCTTAAGCTGTTTTAATTGGATTCGATGGAGCTTAAAAAAATGGAAAACAAAAATCGATTCCGGCATGAGGATGATGATGATGATGATGATGATGACGTTGGTAGCTTGTTTGTCCCGTTGTTGGTTGCACTGGCAGCACCGGTGTGGGAGGACTTGCTTTATTTTTGTTTACTGTAGGTACCTATATCAACCTACATAATATAGTATAGATGTGCGAATATTAACAAATAGTTCGTCTGTTAAAAGGATTAAATTACCTACTGCTGTTTTTTGGTTTATTTTTTTTTTGTGTTCATATCAAGAAAATTTTCAGAGGATTGGGTCTTCTTTTTATTTCCAAGTCTGATTTGGTAAACCAACCTATACTCATACATGGAGTCGTATCAAAAAGGATTTTAGAGTGGACAAAAGGACATGTCGTCTGGAAATTCATCTCCCAGCGCAAACCCTTCACAACTGATGGACAAATGTACAAATGGACGAATGGAATTTCTCCTTAGGGGACCTCAGTTTGTTATTCACGTCTGGGGATGTCGTGTGGTTTGAATTGTGTCATATCATTGAGTGGCCTCTTAGTGGGTGACATATGTTACTTTAACTGTCACTTTGAGAGATGAATTTGACATTCATTTACAGTGACTTGTTGTTTTTCACTTACATTATGTCTGTGTTCAGGGAAATGTTGTTCATCCCGTAATGAAATTAAAAAATATATTTATTAATAGGAAAATGTGAATTTTTTTAAAAAAAAAGGGTGTGTGGTTGAAAATTTTTCTATATGAGAATTGAATTCCGAATAATATTAAAAATAGGTTGCGAAAATCGAATGAATGAAGATTAATACCTAATTCAATTTCATAAACAGTAGTCTGTTGTACAAGACGCGTAACTCAGATGATTGAAGTCTAACATTTGACCTTCATTTCAAGACCTAAACTTTGAAGATCTGATAATTAGGACTCAAGTAATAAGCTTGGTAAGGTAACCATATGAATAAAAGTATTAGGAGATTTTGTATAAATAACGGGTTTTTTTCAATGAAGCCTACCATATCATCAAGTAGACAATTTTTGTTCACGTTTTTCATTATTTGCTATAATATGGGGGTGAATTCATTTCGGACATCATCTTTTCTTTTGGGACAGTTTTTTTTGTGTTAACTACATTACTCAAGATTCACGACGCGTTACTCTGGTATCTGAATATAGGTAAAGTTTGTTGGAATACGTGTGCAAAACAAAGAGTATTGAGAATTCGAAAAAATTCGGACACTACTTTGTAAACATGAGATACGTTCAAAAATACTCAAACCACAGATAATAGAGCAACCTATTTATTGGATTTGCTAAACTCAAACCACCATGCAACAAATTCAATGAGAAAGAACACAGAATACGACCATTCCCAAAGAACGTCAACCCACTGAGTTGTTATCACTTAAGATACACATTTTTCTTATTTAAATAAGTTTGAATACAGGATGGCGCATAATTATTGTAATAAATTAACTATTGAATAATATTTGTTTCAGTGTATTTTAAGATATATTTTATAAGCTTAAAAGGCTTCAAAAAACTTGGGAAAAAAAGAACAAGAGATGTTCAATTTAATATCGACATTTTTTTTTAATATTTTAATTGTGCCTACAGTGCTCCAGGAAATGATCAGCGTTTTCAGTTATCACCTACTATAGGGATAGGGACTATCTGTGATCTTCGGGGTGCAGTTTGGAATGAGGTAAAAATTGCTCGGATGAAAGCAAGTGGTGAGGGAAACACCCGAACATTTTTAAACCAGGTGACTCACAGTAGGGCAAAACTGGTCTTTTTTACGATATTTAATATAAAGTTTTTGTACCAGAAACTAAAATACACTTTTCACATGGTTGTTGCTATTCTAAATTCGATTCAAAATTCAGAATTGATCAGGTTTGAGATTTTTTTTCGACCAATTTCCCCCGGGTTTGCAAAAAAAAAAAAAAAAACACGCCTAATTCCGAATAAATGAAATATGAGGGCAAGGAATTTTTTTTTTACACTATTTCGTAAGCTAATTTCAGCAATAAGAACATAAGTTGATTTGTTTGCATCAGTACTTCGTTTAATTCTGCACTGCGCTTTCGATTTGTCTGATGCTCACTATTATTGGCAAAATCAAGTGCATTAGGATTTCCAATATTGGATACTTTTTGAATGAAAGAATTTCATCAAAAAAATTTCAGACTACTTCAAAATATATGTTAGAAACAAAACGCTTTTTTAAATAATCGATAGGAGCACCACAAACACAAAAAAAAAATCACACTATTCATATAAAATTTACCTACATTTTTGTTCAAGAGACCAAAACTTTATTTTCCCGCTACCTAATTTTAGCAAGGGACCCATTTTTTAGTTTCGCACTATATGGAGGCGACTTTTCTACGTTCTCAGCAGTTGATGATGTCTAGGCGGTTTTTGGAAAGAATTTCGAAGCGATAACACCTTTTTTCATTTCCTTGGTTGACGAGTTAAAACAAAATTTTCAACAATATGGCATTCAATATATTCGTCGTTTCTAAGAATCGGTTTGAGAGAACAACGCGAGTTAATTCGCAACCTCATAAATAAGCCAAGAGGCCCATTTGCAGCAAAATATGGTCAAGGGCACAAACAATACTGTAAAGTACGTAGTCCAATAAAATTCAACATAATTTCGACTGAATATTGCATTTTCGACAGGGCAACATTTTTGTTTTGATGTGTATAGGGATACGAATTTGCACGACTTTTGTTCAACTTGTGGCCAACAATTCGGAAAAGGGATGCACAAAGTTGTCCCCGACATCTTAAGAACCAAAAGTGTCAAAAACAAAATGTCACCACAAAATGTCAGAATTGAATTCTCTACAATTTTAGTTAGGATATTGACATTAAAATAAAAAAAAAAATTATAATTAAAAATTAAATGGTTTAAAATCAAGAGATAGAAACAACACAAGCCGTCAAACTATGCGGTTTTCCTAATTGTAATTTTTTGCGCTCGAATAATATCGCAAATCCCGGATCTTTATCGTGGCCGCATAAAAAGTTATTTAAGGTCAAATGAAATATTTAATTATACTGGTTTTTCGCACATAAATCAAATTTAAAGAAAAAGACCAAAAACTGACATGAAAATATTTTTCACACGTATAACTTATTTAGTTTGAAAAGCTCAACCTTATAACAGTTTTTATGAATGTTGAATAATTTTTTTTTTTAATGAAAATTTCACTTCGATATTAAAAACTATTATTTTTGACTTTCAACTTATTTTTAAAAAATTGTAGCTACTAGACAAAACGCTTTCTAATAAAAGGTCAAATAATTTACAAATTTTGTAAGACAAAATTGATAAAATTTACCCGTTAAGAGTTTTATTCAAAAAACATAGGTATATTTTCGACGCTTTGCCTTTTTGAAGCAACAATAGCTGATCATTCGTATGGAAGAAATCTTATAAACATTTTTGTAGAGAAAATTAAAATCTCTAAATTGACCACTATTACATTATTTTTTTTGAAAACTTCACCATTAAAAGGGGAAGAGCAAATAATCGGTATTTTTGTTTTTAAAACTGTTTTAAAGTAATGATTTATAGGATAAATCTTTGAAAAAAAAAAGTTAATATTTTCTTGTAGAAGGTCACACTAGGTATCTATATAAAGGGTTTTCTAATAAGAGGTGTTATTTTGAATAGCCCGCTATTTCGGTAGCTGTCACTTTTGAAACTGTCATTTTTTGACATTTGACAAGTAGAAACTACGCCATTAATAAAAATGGAACGATACACGCTTCAACAACGCATTGAAATTATTAAAATTCATTATAAAAATGGTGAAAATTTGGCAGAGACGGTTCGTAAAACTAAAACATTTTTGGGTCGTCGTGAAGCACCTTGTCGGACCGCAATACAGAAATTGGTGGACAAATTCGAGCTGTTGGGACAAGTTAGTGATGTGAAGAATAAAACCCGTGCACGTCGCTCAAGAACAACTGAGAATATTGCTGTTGTAGCCCAAAGTGTTGAAGAAAACCCAGGTTTGTCCATTCCTCGTCGTTCTTTGGAATTAGGCATTCCACAAACGTCATTACACCGTATTTTGCATAAAGACTTGGGTCTTAAGGCTTATAAAGTTCAGTTAACACAAGAACTCAAGCCGGCTGATCATCAACAACGTCGTGTCTTTGCTGATTGGGTCCTTGAAATGCATGAAAATGATCCGGAATTTCATCGAAAAATCATCTTCACTGATGAGGCCCATTTCCACCTCGGAGGCTACGTCAAGAAGCAAAACTGTCGCATCTGGGGCTCGGAAAACCCAAGAGTTATTGTTGAAAAGCCTCTCCATCTTCAACGCGTGACTGTTTGGTGCGGTTTATGGTCCAGCGGGGTCATTGGACCTTACTTTTTCGAAAATGAGGCTGGAGCAACAGTTACGGTCAATGGATTGCGGTATCGAGAGATGATTATGGCCGGAATTGGAAGGTATTGATCTGGACAACGTTTACTTTCAACAAGACGGCGCTACGTGCCACACAAGCAATGAAACCATCGATCTTTTACGGGAAAAGTTTCCGGACCGTGTTATCTCTCGAAGAGGTGATCACAATTGGCCACCGATATCTTGTGATTTAACACCTTGCGACTTCTTCCTTTGGGGCCACTTGAAAGATAAGGTCTACGCCAACAGCCCAGCGTCGATTCAAGACCTCAAAGATGGAACTCGTGAGGCTATCGAGGACATAGTGCAGCCACTTTGCGATTTGGTTATGGAAAATTTCATGAAAAGGATATGGTCCTGTAAGCGTGGTCGTGGCGGCCATTTGGCTGATGTTGTGTTCCATTATTAACGGCATACCTTCCTCTTTATAATGAAATAAACATCCGATCATTTATCTCTAAAAATGCCATTTTTCTTTGAATATCAAAATAACACCTCTTATTGGAAAACCATTTACTACGACACCAAACAATAAACAATACAAACTTGTAGTCGGTCGACCGCCCCGCCCCGCCCCAACAAAAGCAAAAAACGATGTGGTACATAGTGTTTGACTACGATATCGCGTTAAATAATTTTCTGCTCACAAAATCGCCCGTCATCTTAGCTGGAAAGGTGAAATAGATTAAGGGGAGTTAAAAAAAAAAGAAAAAAAAAAATTTAAACAAAATTTAATTTTCAAAGGAAGGTGACACACGGATTTGAACCGGGGACCTCTCGATCTGCAGTCGAATGCTCTTCCACAAATCATAAAAAAAACCTTACAAATGCGCTTAAAACCTTCATTAGTTAGAAGAGTTGTTTGAAGTGTTTGAAATTAAGAAAAGGTTAGACAAGGGCTCGCAACTAAACGACTGCATTAACTAGACTGGGTTTTATTCCTTAAACGAGGACTGTTTAAAAATTTGCGCCCTTTTGCGACTTTTATAACAATTTTGGTTTATAAAAGTACTGTTTATGCAGTCCCAGGGCCAGGGTTCTCCGCCGCCGGTGGGTTTACTTCTGCAGACGCCCAGAGTTTTTTTTTTCAAGTCGCATGAAGAGCGTTTACACACTCCCAATTTTAATGGCGAAAAACTGTTATAAGTGTTATAATGTCTCTAATTTCGTCTATTTTAAAATTGATTTTTGTATATAAAAGAGCGTAAAATTGAGTTCTAAAAAAGCGTGCCATCTCTTCAGCAATTACCCCATGCAAATAATCCAAAAATCATATATAACAGTTCAAAGGCCAATTTTCGATTTTTGACTTGAAATTCTACCGACAATTATGAAAAATGCTCTTGAGTGAGCACGTCAGGTTGAAGCTGACAATAGACATCACTTGAGCCATGCTATTATTATTTCTATTTTTTTCTATTGAAAAAAAAAAAAACTTAAAAGAATAAATTCTACACATCCCACACAAGACACAAAAATCTGTCTTTGAATTTTATTTACCTTTTTGACAACTCCTCTTTTTTACTTGCAGAGTCAAGGATTTCAAGTTAAACTCTCAAAAAAACATACACTTATCTACTCTTTTTTTTTTAAATTTAGATAACTGTAGATTATCCCCCTTCATTCGCATAAGGAATTTAAATCCTTTCAAATTTATTTCTTTGTTTAAAATTAATGTCTATCTTTTGTATCTGCTTTACCTATATATATTTAGATAAAAAGTTTTTTTTTTTAAACTAAGATAAATTACAAAAATACAACCAAAAACGAACTCTTTTTTTTGTAGATAGAGAAAAAATAAAACCACTTTCACTTCAAGAATCTTCAATTCCTTGTTATTTCTATTTGAATAGCATTAAGGACGACTTTCTGGATGTTCCAATTCCAATGTAACAAATCCCTTTTGCTTTTCCACATTCATGTTTAATGTATTATTCCACTTTTTACTGAATTATTCATCCCATAGAGTTAAACGTGCTTACTTTTTTTTTTTGATATACCTGCCCCTATATAATCAAGGAGTGCTCTATATTTTAGTAGTTAGGTATAGGTATAGGTATAAGGTTCTTAGATTCCTTTTCTATCCTCTAAAAGTATAAACAAAAACAATACATATCCCTGTTAAAAATGCACCACTCCAAATTTATCACACTACAACAATTTGAAAAGCAAGTTAACAACAGTCAAACAACACGTCATTGTCGCGCCGCTCTAAGCTACAAAACATGAAATTAAAAAAAAAATGAGAATACAGGAAAAAAAATTAACACTTAACGCGGATGAAATCCTCGAAGCGAAATCACTCACTCAACACAACCACCGGAAGAAGTGTTCTTTCATTTTGTGTATAATTTCGCACACGCAAATAATGAGTCGCACCCACTTTAAACCATTCCACCAGCATCAAGTACAAGTACCATACCAGTCCGTCACCGTCACCATCTCACCATCTTACCATCACCATCACCGTCACCGTGTCCTATAGCTCGCTCGTCATACATCTCGCCATTCATCGGATCGCCAGGAACAGGAATACAACTACATACAGGATAACAGGAGTAAGAAAAGGAGAACAAGGAACAAAAGGAAGGAAGGAAACGGGAAAACTAAAAACAAAAACCAATGGTTTCTTTCAAGTTAACGGTGGCAGGTGTCTAATAAAGTGTTGCATACTTTAAGTTTGCTTTTGGGTTAATGTGAAGTGATGTTATGTTGTGTTGTGTGCTGTTTTATTGTAATTTATTTTCTTGTGTTGTCTTATAAGTGTCCCAAAGGATACAAAAAAGTTTATTACATGTATTTTTTTTTTTGTTTCTATATCAAAGACATCACACAGGCTTGTTTTTAAAATGTTTATTAAATGTAATAAGAAAAATAGAATTACAATAATTGCAACACTTATTGTGCTAAATTATTTAAACAATTACTCGCTTAGCTATTGGGCGACATACAAAACGAAATTTACACCGGAAATAACCTGCTAATATAACAAATACAAGGATAGTATAATAATTAATGAATGCAAAATGAGAACACACTACATACAAATTAAATAGGAGAACGATTTTTTTTTTTGTTGTTACTATGTTAACACTGTAGGTATTTTTAATGGCAAGTTGGGGGAATTTTTAAAATTGTTATTGTTGTTTTACTTAGGACTTAATAAATTAAAATTAATATAGGTCATTACACTTATTAAATAAATTCTACACATTAAGTTTTATGTATATATGAAAAAAAAAAAAAAAAACAAAATATTTTTCTTGAAGGTTTTTTAACATTTGTAATGGTTTTGTCTAAAAACATACTTATAAACTTTAATCTTTTAATTATATCAGTTGAGCTTATGGGGAGGATGATGGACATTGGACAGATACATATGACTATGAGTGTGCTGATGATTATAACATAGGAAAGGAGATTTAATTTTGATTAGAAAAAAAAAAACTGCCTCTTACCAGATTCATATAAGGTATACGGACTGTACTTAGATCCATTTTGTATCTTTTTGTTAAGTTTTTTAAAAGTATGGTATAAGTATTGTATTTTTTTTTTTTTTTTTAATTTTAAAGATAAATAGAAAAGGATAGAGTTTATCCTCATTCATAACTTATTTTGAGGAAATGTGCCCAGACAATGTTGTTTAGCCAGATTGTTTGAGTTGATAAATTTACCTGAGTTTTTTTAGAGAGTTCTATACGAGTTTTTCGGTCTTAGAATAAATACTTTGTTGTATTCTGGTTTAGAGCATTTGAAATTGAGTTTTCAAAAAAGGCATAGGTACATGTACATTTTTAATAATTAAAAATTGACGTTATTCGGATATTCAAAGCAAACATCGTCGAATCGGAACAAATTTATACCGTTTTTTATTGAGCTTGTGGATATAATTTTATAATGGTAACTGCACGCGTTGGGATAATAACAAAATTCCTAGCATAATTTTGTACTTTAGCACAACGATGCAGGATGAAAAATATACATGTTAATTATGAAATTCGCAACATTTTAATCTATTTTTCAATGTTGAAGTAGGTATAAAAATCGTTATTTGAATGTCTTAACTTTAGTTAGGTAAGGCCAAAACAAGAACATGAGACAGATACGTGTATTTATAGTCCCAGTAAATAGAGGAGAAATAAGGGACTTTCTCTACAAAAAGTTGGGTAGTTCTTGATTTTTGAAATGGTATTAGGTATGGTTGTTAATACCTACACGAAAAAAAAAAAACAAATTACCACAACCACGCCCCCTCCGACCTCTTAACAATGCTGAAAAAAAAAAACACTGAAAATTTTCACTATTCTCAGTCTTTTCCCTATAACTATACTCTCTAGTATATTTTTACGTAAAAACTGTTTTATGGAAACTTGTTAAAAAAAAAAATAAGCCTACACATATTTTTTGGGTGATTTTTTAAGAGGTTTAGAACTTTTTTAAAAAAAAAAAACACAAAAAATTCGAAAAAATGAATAAAATATTTATTTGAATCGATAGTTTGAACCTTGCAATTTAATGTTTAAAGATAATTTCATGCAAATGTTGACCGCGGCTGCGTCTCAGGTAGCCCATCCGCTGAGTCCAATTTTGGCATACTCTTTCACACATATCGGCCGGTATCTCACGAATGAATGCATGGATGTTGGCTTCCAGTGCGTCAATCGAAGCGGGCTTGTCCCTATAGACATTAGCCTTGACATACCCCCACAAAAAATAATCTATTGGTGTCAAATCGCACGATCTAGGCGGCCAATTGACCGGCCCGAAACGTGAAATTAACTGTTCACCAAACTCGCCTCGCAATTGCGCCATTGTTTCGCGTGCTGTGTGGCATGTGGCACCGTCTTGTTGAAACCATATATCATGCAAGTCAAGAACTTCCATTTCGGGCAAAAAAAAGTTTGTTATCATCGCTCGGTAGCGTTCACCATTGACAGTAACGCTGCGATTCGCATCATCTTTGAAGAAATAGGCCCAATAATGCCGCCGGCCCATAAACCGCAGCAAACAGAGGCTTTTTCGGGATGCATTGGTAGCTGTTGCAATGCTTCTGGCTGATCTTCACTCCAAATGCGGCAATTTTGCTTATTTACGTACCCATTCAACCAAAAATGATCCTCATCGCTGAACACAAGCAGCGCGCGATGAACATTTCGAACCGAGCACGAATTTTGATAGTAAAATTCAATAATTTGCAAGCGTTGTTCATTTGTAAGACGATCCATGGTTAAATTGCAAACCAAACTGAAGCTGTTTGACAGTGACACAAGGTACTAAACACACGTCAGCTGTCAAAACCAGTGTTGCCAAAACCAAACCAGCTTAAAAATCACCCATTATTTTTGTGCAACCAATACTAGCGAAGCTATGAAGCTTGCAATAAAGGCTAAAATTGCGCATTTTGTAAAATTCCTACAGCTAAATAACCTCTTAACTTGTGATTTTAATGCAAAAGTCTTCATAAGCAATCTCTTGTGGAGAATTTGTTGCACGTGCTTTTAGTTTTGTAACAAATACAATCGGGGGTGAGGATTGACAAAGTGTTTTTTTTTTAAACGCTCTTTCTGCTTTTTCCGCCTGATTGGTATCAGCGGTGGCACTTTGATGCAATTGCAGTAGCATTTTCTGCAAGAAATTAATCTACTGCCACAAATATAAAATTGACTGCACTTTTTTTTAAAATACCTACTCTCAAATTGCTATAGTAAAAACTTTCACAATGTTATCCGTTGTACATTCTCTTTGAACGCAGCCCATAAGCCAACAAACTTAGCTAAATGTCAATGCTCTTGTTGAAAATGTTATGCTTTGTAAGGAAATGAATAATGGCAGCAATTAATCAATTTGGGCCACCATTAAATTCACTCGGGCTCTTGGAGTACTTTAAAAACTTTTAATTTACAAATTTCAATTATTAATTTAAGACTTTTTTTCAAAAACATTCTTAAAATTTTTAAAATCGATAAACTTTGTATTTGTATTTTTAAATAAAAAATCTACTGCGATAAGGTCCAATCTACTGCATTTTTTTTTTTTTTTTTGAGTGATATATTGCCCAATTTTTTTCGAAGTGGCAACGCTGTATAATATACAAATAATATACAAAATGGAAAAGGCATGTAGCGGATGCATGCTATCTCTATACTCTTTACTCATATCAAGTGCATCTGATTAAAATGTTAATTATAAGAACGTTTTAGTATATTGAATTTTGGTAATTTTATTGTAATGTACACTCCGTCACACTAGATTATGGACACGTAATTTTTTGTATTTTTTTTATGTTTTTGAAACATTCGTTAATTTAGTAAAAACCATTTTACATAATGCAAGAAATGATCATATTATAGAAAGATTTTTATGATTAAGTTGAAAAATTTCGGTTTTATAAGGCTTTTCAATATAAGATCATAAAATATTCCTTATTTTTGTTTCTCTTGATTTCGGACATAGGCTAAATCCACCTGTTATTTAGGCTTCTTGCGTATAAATGATAAAATTTTAGTATAGCTCCGAAATATTAGACTTTCACTTCGAAACAATCCAGACAAAGATTTGGATGGTGAGCTATGTTTTTAAATATAAGCATTTCCTTAAAAGTACCCTAAATTTGGACCAGTCGCCCTTTGGTGCGTTTTATGGGCTGGTGGAATCAATGTTCCATATATCTACAAAACTGATTATGGTCAGAACGTTACAGGCAACGGTGAGCGGTACAAAGAAATGATAACTAACTTTTTCGTACCTCAATTGTTGCAGGACGACGGCGACGACGGCCAGCGCGGCGGTGACATTGCAACACATCAGCGCGCGATACAATTACATAACTAACTGAAAGATACATTAATTTGACGAAATATGAATTTCATGAAATTGACCTTTAAACAGCTCAATTTTATGCTATTAGATTATTTTCTCTGGGGATATGTAAAGTCGCATGCCTATACGCCGATAAATCAGAAACAAGTAAGCACTTGGAATTCATCATTTGTGGAGTTTAGACCTCCAAATTACGCCATGTATTCGCCAGCCGCGGGCCACATGCCCGAAATCATAACATTTGTCAAATAAAACCAATTTCATGGATGTTTAAACCATTTTTTTGTTTTGCTCACAACACAATAAACACTTCTTTGATGCAGAATTTTATAACCTACACTTTGTATCTTCAGACTGTTTTGAAGAAAAAACTGTTAGTTGTCAAAGGTTTCGAGATATTTACCTACAGAAAACTGAATTTCACTCCTTTCATTTCTGGCTAAAAATCTCATTCCTGTACCAAATTTTAGTCAGTTGAGGAAATTCTTTAGACATACAAATAAAAGTCTCCACCTAAGTTCAAATTTGTGTCAATTTTTTTTTTAAGTTTGGACTTTTTTTTGTCTTACTTGTCCGGGCTAGAAGGAAACATCTGTAAATTTCTTTTAAACTTGGATTTCTTTACAGTAACAGGTCTTTTTGGTGGGTATATTTTTTCAAGTTAAATGCATAAAAGTCACTTTTGAAGTTTTTATATAATTGTTTTATGAGTTTTTTGTAAACTTTGAGTTTTCCACAAAAATGTTAAGGAAAAAAAATAACACAAATAGTGCAATTTTATGCTAAACTTGTCCTGTCATGTGTTGAAGAGACATAAAAAACTAACTTGTTAGTTGGAATTTTTTTTTTTTTAAATGTCGGCCTGTTAGGTTAGGATAAAAACAAAACTAACTATTTATGAAATTTACAAGCGTACAATTTAATTGAAAAAAATACCTACAAGTTGAAAAATCAAAACAAAAAAAAAAAGGTTGGGGAGTAAAATTTGCAAATTTGCCAATTTTGTTTTACTATCTATATTCGGTGCATGACAGCATAACTTGAGTTCAAACTTCATTTACCTATACATAAAAAGGCAGCATTTGAAAATGTAATTTTTTTTTTAAATTCTTAAAATCTGAAAATTCAGTTTTTTCGAGACTTTAGAAACTTTAAATTACATAATATTAAAACTTTAAGGCACAGATATAAAGTTAAACTTTAAAATAGAATGGTGCAGAGTTTTAGTCGAGTTATAAAGATGTTAAAGGATTTTTAGTGTGATACTAAGTTAAAAAGACGGTTTTGCCTATTTTAACCGAGTTTAGCATAGGATATCTTTTTTACATTTCACTTAAATTAACACCACTTAATGCCTATTTTATCTTTTTACTATTGTTTGCACTGTTTAAGACATTTCCAGCTCTAGTTTATGAGGAAAAAATTTTGAATATGATAATATTTTAAAAGTGTTGGAAATGAGGAAAACTTGAGTTGAGCTTCAGAATAAAAAAAAATGAATAAGTAGTAGATATGTGTAACGCAGAGCTGCGTTGGCGCAGCTACTGAGTTATCTGCGCTGATACATCAATTTGTAACTCACTCACTCTTAAGTGAGCTTAAGCGCTATTTTTCAACTCAATAATCGAATAGCGCATTTTGGCTGTGGCGACAGCGAAAAGCGCAAACAAACAAACAACTGAATCAAATGACAAAAACGCTATTTTTAACTCATTTTCAAAAGGAGTTGCTGTGTTTTGTGTGTTTTTGATTATTTGTACCTTCAATGTTGGAAGGAAAACAGTTGAATAGTGTTGTGTATTGAAATAAAATACTGAAGGCATTTTCATTATTAGGGTGCTCAGAAAAAAATATTTTATTTGGGTGTACAAAAGAAGGGGAAGATTGTGTTTTATAAAATGAAAAAATGTATGCAGATGTATGGACAGGTATAAAATTGTTTTTTTTTTGTGATTTTGTAGGTTGGTATTTTGTAACATAATTTTTAAAAATATATTTTCGTTGTTTGCGAACATTTAAAATGACACATGGCAGTGGCGCAGTGGATGTAGTGCTTGACTGCTAACTTAGAGGTGTGGGTTCGAGCCCCATTCTAGGCAGCATTCTTTTCTATATACCCCCAGTTATACAACTGGAAGCCACCCGTGGGATTCCATGAGACAATTAATACCTTATTTCTCAGTCCACTGCGCCAACAAAAATTCTTTCCTATCCTTCTATTCCTTCTAAATAGTGCCATGCAATTCAGGTTGCATTTAAAAAAGACCTTAGGTCTTACAGGCATATAGTTAAAATTATTATTATTATTATTATTATGAATACAATTATTAAAAGTGTTCGAAAATGCGTCATCATAGGTACAGTTTCTGTTCTTCATTATTTAAACGATAATAAAGGGTCCGCCATCTAACGTTTTTTTTTCAACTAGTGCTTATTTCGTGAATGGTAACACTTAGCTCATGTCTGATTTGACAGATAATTAGTTTTATCCTTCCGCTGAACGAATATGGTTGTGTATACGCTTCGCTAAGTGGGCCTGCGATCGACTTAGAGAAGATGCCGATTTTGCCAAAAAAATCAGCTTTTCAGATGAAGCTCATTTTGATCTTGGCGGGTAGTAGTAAACAAGCAAAATTGTCGCATTTGGGGCACAGAAAAGCCGCAAGCATACATTGAAAAGCCGATACACCCAAAACGAGTCACTTTTTGGTGCGAATTTTGGTCATTTTTTGAAAATGAGCAAGGAGTGGCCGTTACAGTCAATGGCGATCGTTATCGGGCCATGTGGAATGACTTTTTGTTAACAAAAATTGAGGAGGAGGATATTGGCAACATTTGGTTTCAACAGGAGGGCGCTACGTGCCACACAGCCGCAGCTACACTCGATGTTTTGCGCCATTTTCAAAAAAAAAAAAGAAGTTATTTGGCGGACCTTTTAGGTAAAAAAGTCTTTTCAAACCAACCAAAATGTTCGTCTCGACTGCCGTCAAATACACTGCATGTCACTTGGGTATGCGGCCCCCTTCTTTGCAAACACGTCTTCCACAATGAACAAAGAAGTCGGCTTAAAAAATGACTCGCAGTGTAAATACAATATGTTTTTTAACATCAACATCTACAGTAGGTAGATGCGGAACCAAAAAACACACATCCATCCATACAAGTGTAAGTTTTTAGATACAAGCAATCGTGTGTATCTTATGGAAGACAAAGCGCAGTAACACACTTCTTTATCTGACATCTGTAACTCAATGGCTAGGTAAGGTTAGTGCGCTATTCTGTATTAGACGAAGGAAAAAATATTGGCGCAAATGCGTTGGTAAGTTATGCTGATACAGTAAACTGCGCTTGAGTCGGTGTATCGAGCGCACCATTTTTCGATGAGTTACAAATGTTAAGTAAGAAGTATCATACTAATAGGCACCTCAACATCAGACTGTTTAAAATTTATAGCAATATCTTTAAATTCTCATTGCTTTTGAATTATAATAAGAATCCCTATACATAATCAGTGTAACTTTAAACTATACAAACAATTAAATTTGTCTTACTATAGATTTTAACTTATACAATACTTTTTAACTTTCTTGAATTAAAAGTGCGCTTTAAATAAAAATGCACTTAAGCTTATTTTGATGTTGTAATTTGTAAAAATAAATTTGTTTCCAATTTTGCCAATTCATAATTGCTAGGGGAGTTGGAATGGAAATGATTTTTTTTTCTGTTTTTTGTATTTTTTTATTTACATGCACATACACATGAGACACGCTATCATGACATGGTTAAGCATTATTTAAAAATTGGTTAAATTTTTATATCAACAAAAATTCCGTCCGCACACACAACTCTCTACAGCTTATTCAATTTGGGTTATCTTCTTTAAAATTTATGAAATGCAGTAAAAAAAAAATTCAACACACGTGTGGCTTGTCGGATTCAAAAGTGGCAAAGCTACTGGGAATGAAGCAAATTAAATGGACCATTCTACGCAACATTGCATTGAACAGGATTTTAACACAACATAAGAGGGACCATAATTTTATGAAAATTATATTTTAATAAAATGCAACTACTTTATAGGTATGCGGAAGCGTTTGTGATAAAAATCATTATATGCAAATTTATAAAGCTTTGATAGTATTATATTATTACAATAATACAACTGTATAGGCATATGAACTTTAATCAAAACTTGTTGTATGTTATCTTTTCGATTCCATATAAAATTACAAAACAAATGCAATGAACAAATATAGCAATATATATATGAATGAAAAATATATTAATGTATCAATAGGTTTTTTTTTTTTTTTTAATTTTTTTTATTTAATTTTAATTATGAAAAGAAGAGAAATTAATTCGATTGTTACCTTAGGGTTAAAACGGTTGAAACGGCGTGATACATTTGGTTTGATCGGGGATGACTTTAGATTTTTTTTTTATATTTTTGGTAACGAATTTGATTTTGATTTTGTGGCAAAATGATGTGGGGTGAGATTGAATAAAATTAAATTAAATTTAAAAATTTGCAATAACGAATATTGAGTGACTTAAATTTAATTATTAAAGCGTATAAGGCAATATAAATATGTATATATTTTTGTTTTAGTTTTTTTCTTATATATTTAGCTGCCTATGTATTTATATAAAAGCTTAAATATACATATTTTCTCTTAAAGTGCAATATATGTATAATTGAGGAAGCTGGGAACTTATTTCTCTCGTTTTAAGGCATTGGGTTGATTATTTTTAGTTTTTTCTTTTTCAAAAATAAGTTGTTTTGTTTTTTATTGCATATTCACTATCCTATTTTAATAAAATTCTTGTTTTTGGTTCAAGGACTACATCTTGTAAAGGATTCTAAGCTCGATATTGTTGAATAAAGAAGCAAATTTTATAAATTTGATTTGGAATTGATAATCAAAATTTAAAAACAATATTTTATTATTTTTATTATAATTCTAACTATATGTAATATAAACCAAAAATATTTATTTTCTGTAGGTATATTTTGTGCATTTACATACAGGTATACATACATATTTCATATTTAAAGTAATATGAAGTAGGATTTAAAACTTCATCGAATTTCAACCATATTCTAACAAGAGTTACAATTAGTTTAAAAGGAACTGGAAATGCTAAAATCTGAAATCGATTCAAATAATTCAACTGACAAAAGTTAACCTTGGGCCACTAGAGCGAGTTGCTATGTGCACTCAATTTTTGTAAAGGGTGTTTTTTTTAGACGTGTGGTTTTCAATCTGGCAATGCTTTTTTCGCAGTTTGTCTTTTTGACAGCTGTCACTTGATTTATGCTCAGTTTGGTTTGTCATTTCATAATGAATAGACTTACTTCTGAACAACGTTTGCAAATCGTGCAAATTTATTACCAAAATAATGATTGGGTTTGCGCTACGCATCGCGCACTGCGTCGAATATTCGGTCGGCATATTCGCAAAATCGCATAAATTCGAGCAACCATGGATAGGTTTCGCACCACGTTTACTCTGTTAAATAATGCGCATCCACAGAGACGACGTACAGTGCGCACCGAAGACGCTATTGCTGCTGTGGGGTATAGAGTATCGAAGAAGACCCGAATGAGTCCATCCGATGGCGATGGCGCGCAACAATTGCAGCTGTCGAAAATTGGGCCTCTCGGCTAGAATTTATTCCAGCCAGCCACGGCGGCCACTTGCCCGAAATCATTTTTAAAACATAATGGCAAACCCTTATCTTTATAATAATAAAGCTAAATTCTTGGCCATAACATCAAATTATATGCGTTTTATTTCTTCTTAAAAACCACACACGTCTAAAAAAAACACCCTTCAGAATTCCAACTGAAAATAATTTTAAATGAAACCGATGGTGTGCAATTAATAACCACGAACATAATAATAATAATTTGCTTGGACATTGTTTTTGTTAAGATGGATTAAAAACCGAAGGAAATAAACGTCTTTTCAAAAAATAATTGAAAGGTGTTTTGGCATTTGGAAATATGCATGCATGTATCTTCAAAACAGTTCACTGTACCCAGTGAAATGAACCACCCTAAAATGGCAGCTACCTATAGCTTTAATTGAAATGCATCAGTGACATGCAAATCATTCATCGGTGAACCATTGCATTGTTTTGACAGTTTCAACAATCAGATTCTAATACTAATTACTTTGCACTTTATTGAAATGACAGCCATCAATTCATTGGAATCAATTTCAGTCAGTAAAATAATAAGAGTGATATTTTTTGTATCAAAATCAATTAGTTTTTAAATTTACAAAAAATATACATACAGTCGACTCTCCCTAAGTAGTACTCTTCCTAAGTCGAATTTCTCTCTAACTCGTACTTTTTCGCCATATTTTAACATTCCTTGCAATTTTCCATACAAAAGCCATTCCCTAAGTCGAACTCCCCTTAAGTCGAACCTCTCTCTAACTCGAACACCTTCTTTTGATTACTGGCGTTTTTTTTCACCCCTTAAGTCGAATGTTGTTCAGCACAAAACAAAATAAAAAAATATTACCCATCATTTGTAATATCGCGTGTGCAATCATCGTCTGTTTCTTTCTATTCAAAAGATGTTTTTTGTTTTTTTATTTTTTATTTTATATTTTTCTTTTGTTTCGATGAATTCATGAGTCCTTATTTTATTATTATTTTTTAAATAAGCAAGAAACTATATTTTAGTGTTAAATTTTTGTAAGTACGTATATGAACCTTTTTTTATTAAATAAAAAAAATAAAAAAAAAAATCTTTCTCTCTGTAACGCGAATTTTTCCAAAACTCTCTCTAACTCGAAGAAATCTTGGTATACCGTGAAAATTCGACTTAGGGAGAGTCGACTGTTTATGTATCAATAAGCATCATTTCCACATACCAAGAAAACAAAAGAGCCCCCGGCCCCGACGGAATTCCAACAGAAGCCCTGAAATTGACCGCTCAAACATGCCCACATTTGATGCTGAACATGTTCAATAGCTGTCTCGAGGAAGGAGTGTTCCCCAAAAATTGGAAAAAACGACGTCTGGTACTTATCAGCAAAGGAAAAGGAGACCCGGATTCCCCATCGGCATACAGACCTCTGTGCACGCTAGACACCGTGGGCAGACTCTTAGAAAAGCTACTGAAACCACGGCTGATCGCGGCAGTACAAACATCAGGTGACTTGTCAGAGAGACAATATGGTTTCAGGAGAGGCCGATCTACGATTGGCGCCATTAAAGAAGAAGTGAACGCCGCCCAAATTGCTCAACAAGGAAGCCATTATTCGAAAAAGATTGTCCTGCTGGCAACACTAGACGTACGCAACGCGTTCAACTCGGCTAGGTGGAGTGACATCCTGAACGCGCTGGAGAGGAGATTCCAAATCCCAGCGTATCTCCTACGAATAGTGAAGGACTACCTCAGGGATCGAGTGCTGATCTACGAAACCACAGAAGGCCAGCGCAGAAAAGAAATAACGTCAGGTGCAGCTCAAGGATCAATCTTAGGACCAGACCTCTGGAACATCTCCTACGATGACATCCTTCGAATGGAGATGCCCGATGACACCTTCCTGGTTGGTTACGCTGATGACATCGCGGCGGTGATAACGGCAAGAGACACCGAAAACGCGCAAAGAAAGTTAAATCAGGTCATGCGGCGAGCGAACTCTTGGATGGAGGACCACGGGCTAAGCCTGGCAACGGAGAAAACGGAGATAGTCCTTCTGACGAAGAAGAGGATTCCTACCCAAATGGATTTCCAGATTGGCACCGAAGTGATAAGAAGCAGCGTCGCCGTGAAATACTTGGGATTGAGGCTCGACACAAAGCTAACCTTTTGGCAACAAATTAAGGCAGCAGCGGAAAGAGCCTCGAAAACAACTGCCTCACTTAGTAGATTGATGGCCAACATAGGCGGACCCACGGCCAGTAAGTGCAAGCTGCTGATGTCCACAACGCACGCCGTCCTCCTGTACGGAAGCGAGATCTGGGCAGACTCACTTAAACAAGAGAAGTACCGAAAACAGATGGCAGCAGTTCAAAGATGTGGAGCCCTACGAGTAGTCAGCTCATACCGAACGGTGTCGGAACCAGCCATCCTTGTAGTCGCAGGAGTGACCCCCATCGATCTCCTGGCGGCAGAAAGGAAGTACGTTTACGACAAAAAGACGGAAATGGGAGTGGAAGCGGCATCCGAGGAGGCAAAACAGATCACAAAACAAAAATGGCAAGAGCGTTGGCGCTCAGAAACCAGAGGAAGATGGACAGCGAGGCTAATAAGGAACGTGGGCGATTGGAATGACCGGAAACACGGTGAGGTCAACTATTACATCACTCAGTTACTCACCGGACACGGATACTTCAACGCCTTCCTCCATAAGATCGGCAAAACAAATAGCCCAGCATGCCAGTATGGGGACTCGCAAGAAGACGACGCAAACCATACCTTCTTCACATGTAACAGATGGGAACCCCTCCGACAAGACTTACAAAGAAACATTGGAGTCATCACCCCAGACAATATAGTCGAAAAGATGATACAGAGCTACCAAAACTGGCAAAAAATAAGCAGTTTTATAGAACACATTCTCAGAAGAAAAAAAGAGAAGAAGAAAATTATCGGGAAACAGTTGAACCCGTAAGATGAACCCGTGAGGGAAATATGACAACCCCCTTGAAGTAATACAAAGAGCAGTGCCGGGGGGGTTAGGTCAGAAACCGAAAGGGTTGGAGGAGTTTTGGTCGGTATGCACCACGCGAGTCCGACACACGGGGATGGTTAATGGGTCAACGCCAACCTCCTTATGGTGCATAAAGCATTTCTCCTGTCTCTATCCCTAAAGGAAAAAAAACAAAAAAAAAAAAAAAAAAAAAAAAAAAACATACCAAGAAAAAACGTTTTGGCATCCGCCATGGTTTGGTTTCTAAACCGGACGTTAGGCGTTCTTTGTCGCCTCGAACCTTTGAGCTGCGATTACAAAATAATTATACCTTCTTACATCCCTGTATGTAGGCTTACAATTCGATGCTTGTGTTATGGAATAGTTCAAAGAATATTGAATTTTAAAATTTTACAAATATTTAGTTTTATAAAAATCAAATACAAAATTCATTTGGTTTAGTCCTTTTTTTGACTCCGGGACCTTAGGACTCTGAGAGACCGGGATGGGTGGAGAGACTTGTTGAAGGAGGCCAGAACCGGACCCCGGTTGTCGAACCGACGATGATGATGATGATCTTAGAACTCTATAATGTGGGATTTTCGCAAACAAAAAGTATGTCATCTAAAAGGTCAATAATTTGGTCACAAAAAGTCATGAATAGTTTCAGAAATTGGTGTTATTTTTGTTTTAAACTCCAACTAAGTAAGACACTTGTGTCGGCTTGTGGTTCAAATTGTTTTATATTAAATCGAATTTGCAAAGGCTCTTGTCTTCAATTACTTATAAGTTATAACATCCACGAAATACCATAGAATTTCGGATGCTAAAAGTAAAAGTTTTATTTAGCCTCTTATTTAATAACTTATCTGAACTAAGTTGAAAAAGGCTTTAAGGGTTAACAAAAGTGAGCATGGAAGAGGTATTAAAAAGGAGAAAACTACATTAGCATGATGAATGTCTCATGTAAGCTGTTATTTTAATCTATGAAAACGTTATTAAGATAAGTGGTTTTGTCTTTGTCTGCCAATTTTTTTAGAGAAAAAAAAAAACTAGGTTTCGCATAAATAAATTAAAAAACAATTCTCGTCGTTCCATTTATGGGAGTTTCAATGCTATTTTTTTGGAGTTAAAAATTACTTAATTTAGTTGCTTAATACTTTGAATGCTTTGAAATCATTATATTATGTATTCATGAAGGCTTCAACTTTTAATCTAACATAATAGATGGGAAAGACTCTTTGCAGTTATGTTTAAGTTCTCAAAATATTTGAATACGTAGAGAAGGTACGGAGGTACAGGTAAACAAGTTTGTCCTTGAAATAATTTCATCATATTGTTGGTAGATGTTTTCAATGATTTTATGTAATTATAATGGAGATTGTGTAAGACATTTAATGTAGAATTCTTTTGTAACATAGAAATAGTTTCAACCACAAAACAAGGTCATCCCCATCATCAACATCCAGCATCATGGTATGAACAGAATTTAAATAGGATTCTGTTCTGACCTAATAGTTGGTAAAAGCTCTTAAATAAATTACATTTACCGCGAAAAAAATAAAACACAAAAAAAAAAAAAAACAACTGGAAGATGGTGGCTTAGTGGTTTTGATTTCATTTTCAACTAAATATTTACAATTTCAGTTGATATGATTTTCAACCCAAATAGGTCAGGAATTCCGAAACAAACTTATAATGTTTCTGTGATTTGGAAAATTAAGACTTTTGTTGAATTATAGAGTAGAAAATCAATCAAATGTTAATAAATAATAGCTTTTGATTTTTTTTCTCTTATAAAACTTTTTTGTGTTAATGAAATAACTAATACAAAGTCATTAGATATACGCGTCTCAAGTACTCAAAAAAGTAAAAAATTTGAGCTATAATTAAAATGCAAGTGCGGTGGTAAAAAGAGCACGAAAGGTGCGAAAGGAACAGAGCTTCTGCTGATGTTGACTTTTTTATAAATCAATCTCGGTTCATGTTTAAACTTATATAAAAAAAAAATCTTTTTCATAACCATAACAATGAATTTGAAATATTTAACAGGATAGTTATTGTGTTAAAAATTTGATTCTGTCCGATGATGTTAACATTTTTGTGCCATTAACAGCATTAGCCCTATCTTATAGCATAACATTATCTTCATCGAGAGAGGCAGAAAGATTGTGTTCTTAGAAGCTGGAGAACATTTTTTCCCTCATGTTTTTAGCGGGTGCAACCTAATATTTGCTCCTCAGCTTTGTATGGAGGTGACATTGAAATATAATCCCTTTTAATAAGTCCGATACAAACGGTAGAATCAACGTCAAAAACAAAAATTGAGTCTGAGTTCCTTTTCACTTACGCTATTTTCGAGGTCAAAGCTTGTATTTAACATAACGGTTTACTCAAGAAAATATATGTATCTACAACTTTGTGACTTGAACATCTTGCGTAAGGCATGGGTCGATTTTTATCCCTTGGACTGAATCAACTAGTTTTTTCTATTTTCAAATTTTAAAATATGGAAATTTTGATTTTAAAGTTCAATTTCAAAAATACAATTTTTAAATTTTAAACTGAAGTATAATATGAATCATAAAAAGTAGAAATTGGACAAATTTTCATATTTTTCAAAAAACCTTGGCAACCATGTTTTCAAAAGAGAAAAATGGTATTCACTGTGGCGTATACTTACTTTTGTATTCATTTATTGTACATCGTAGATCGGCGAAAACGATAAAGCTCAAACAGAAGATTAGTTGGAAAAGACCTTTTGCATCTAAAAACAGTCGCATTTTGCAGGTTTTGCAACATGATCACTGGGGAATTATTTTTTCAACATATATACAATATACATACCCCCACATTTGCAAATCGCGATTTTTTGAATTCGAAAAAATTATAATTCAATATTATTTTTTTTTTTTTAGCATTTTGTTGACACTTGATGAGTTTTATCAACTCCACTTATTCCAATGGGTCTTGTGAATAAAAAAATCTAAAGCTTAAACTTGGGTTTTTAAGCAAAAGCTAGGTTTTTGGTGAATAAAAATAAGCTTAAACTAGCTAGTTAAGATGTCTTTTAGTAATAGCTGTTTTAAAATAGCCAACTTTCAGCCAAATTCATTCAGTCTTAACTTGTTTTTCCAGCCTAAGCTTCAAATTGTATGAATAAAAATAGCTTAAACTAGAATATTATAGTTAAAGCTAAAAAAAAATCAAAATTTTTTTTTACCTGTCTAGAAATCTTTGACTTGTTCTTATTTTTAGTATTGTGTTTAGTTATAGTGCGAATATGGCTGAGTTCATACGCGTAAGAAAACCAAAATTGTATAAAAAACGGTTGGAAATTAGTGATGAGGACTTTCATAGTTTATTTCGGGTTTCAAAAGAAAATGTTCAGTGGCTTTCTGATTACTTTTCAGGAGATCCAACAGAGCATAGAGGAGGGGAGTAACCTCTGAGCAGAGAATGCAGATATTTTTGAGATATCAGTGCGGTTCAGTACAAGATCTTGGAGTTGAACGCTCTTCAGTGTGCAAAACTGTTAAGCACGTGGCCAACAAGATTATGGAAAATGCTCACATTCATATTAGAATTCCGTCGAATCGCAGAGAAATTGAAACAGAAATGGCAAAATGGGCGGAAAATATACCTTTGCCGGAGCTTTTGGGGCAACAGACCGCACTCATATCTCCCAAACCCCCAAGATTTTCTGATGAATATATTAATCGGAAAAGCTTCCACAGTCTTAATGTACAAGCGACATGTAATTCAGCCGAAGAATTCACAAGTGTGGACAACCAGTGGCCTGGGTCAGTTCACTACTCACGGATCTTGAAAAGATCATCAATTTGGCTTCAAAAACCTTACAAAAACTCTCAAACAGATGCAGAAAAAAATCAATGAAATATTTTGCCGAGAGCGCGTTAAAATAGAAAGATATTTTGGCCAAGTAAAGCAGAGGTTTTCCATGTCTGCAATACAAAATGAATGTTGCAACAAACATGATTCAATCGCACGAACTTGCTCTTGCTATAAGATGGCTAGGCTTGCAATATAGGAAAATGTTCAATTACAAAGACAATTTTTTGCAAAACTGATCTATTCTTTGGGTAGGAGCTCAAATAAAACATTATAAGTCCAAACCCAGTTTGGTGGATTATAAAAATCCCAAAATCAATTGTGAACTTAAAAACAATTAAAAATTGCGCTGTGCGCCGGTGGGTTTCATTAAGTGTTTTAAAGAATGCACGAAGTTAAATCGCTGAATCAAGTTTATTAAAATATGTTTTGGCTCACAAACTGAGCAAGGACGCAACGTTAAAAAATATTTCGAAATACTTTTATAAGTTTAAATTTTCGGCGAGTACAAAAATCAAAGCAAACGGCGCACTTAATTTGTATGGATTTGGACGCTTCTTTAAGACATATACAACTTTGAAAAATGTATTTTAAAAACTTCAATTTTTTTTCATTTTGACAAATTTTTTTTAATTATTAGATAAATAAAAAAAAAATGAATTACTAAATTTTTAAAAACCAAATTTGAATTTACTCAAACAACTTTTTCAACTGCACACATATTATATTGTATAGTTTAAAAATTAATAAGACAATTAATTTGAATGTTTCAAAATTGCTTTTTGAAAATTTAAAAAAGTTATTTTATAAAATTCATTTCATTTTTAGCAAATTATTTCTAAAAACTTAATTTCAACTTTTCATAGAAAATTTTTTAAAAAGGTTGCTACAGTTTTTGGAAATTACATTTCAATTTTTGTTGATGTAGAGTTTTCACGATTTGCATCTTCACTAATCTGCAGAGAGATATAGGTAGTGGTTAACATCAATTTTTGAGTTAGAGCGTCTTTCTACCATCCTAATGTGATAACATTGGGTGACGAATGATAAAGGCGTTAGGTCCATGAATATGAATACCATAATAAACTCGAGAGGAAACTACTTTCTTACTCTAAATATGATTTGTATCGTAGTAGAGTAAATTTGGCTTTGATTTATTTTCTAACAATCATGGTTCATTCTTTTCTACAGCGAAATATCCATGATGGCAAAAAAAAAAAACAAAGGTTAACTGAAGAACTTTTATACAAAAGAATATCGCAGGGAATACCTATAACTTTTAACGATATCTCAGTTAAGTTTTTAAAGTTATTTGTAATGATCTAAGTTCTGTAAGAATCGACTCAACTGTGTGTGATACTGCCAAAAAAACTGAATTTTACATTTTACCTGATTTTTTTATAATATTGTACAATATACATAACTACTCACAGACTTATGCTAGTAACTATGCTTAAATATATATAACTGAAGTAAATGCACAAAACACTAAAAATAAAGAAATCGATTATTTATCTAAAATTTGTTGAACAAAGTTGATTTCGTTCTCTTGTTTTTTTTTTTTTTTGTTTTTTGCTCTTTTCTATCCTTGGATATCATTCTTGCCTCTATAATAGAACTCTGCCATTACGTATCTTAATATTTAATCCAATTTGATAGATTAAAGCGAGTTCGCTGAAACTCTTTTTTTGATTCCTTTGTGTATATACCTATAGATAAATTCCATATATTGAAAAGATGACAAGTGTACTCTATATACACTTTTAAGGCGATTTAAACCAAAAAAAAAAAAATTTATTGAAATAAAACTGAAAACTATAAAATCGATAAACCATGGGGGACAGACAAAAAAATAAAATACATAGTTATTTGTATACTCAAAGGGTCCTATATATAAAAAAAAAAAAATTTCCACAATATGACCGATAAAACTATAGGAAAATAAAAGATAAACTTAAGTCATTACTTACCTATCTGGCTGTGCTGCGGAACCAGAAGCCGGCTTTAGGCTTCTAAATGCTTTCAGCCACTTTGTTTTCATCGAAGACGCACTTGCAGCAGAAAGTTTACGCTCCCCTCGTGGTGACCCCGGATCTAGTTTGCTCAGGAATAAGTCTTTCTGCAAATTTAAATAAAAGATAAAAGCATTTAACATACATGTGGTATTTTTTTTTTTTTTTTAGTGTGTGTAAACTCAATATGAACATATGTACACACATATATGTATTTATGTACTATGTTAGTTAGGTCTTAGGTGACACTAATTATTGAAAACGATTAACGCCTGGGAAACTTTTCAACATCGAAAATTGTGTTCAACCGATGACATTTTGAGCAAAAGTTCTTGGATCCAAAAGGATTACGTTTCAAGTCAATTGGAAGTGCTAATGGTATCGGATAATGGATGGGTATATGCTGGGGAGGGTATATATAAGTTGTGGCTTGTGCATCATGTTGAAATGGTGGTTTTTGTGGTTTGGGGATGACAGTTTTATTGGTTTTCAAGGAAATTAATTTCGAAGCTCGAAGAGGTTGACTGGACTTTTGTGAAATTAATGCTGGAAATAAATCGAAACCTTGATTTGAAAATTCTGTTGGCGTGTATTTTAATGTGAACTTTTATATTGATTGCATTCTATGATTTTAAGTTGATTTGATGTAAAGATTTTAAATTAGAGAAAAGTGCAGCTACGAAATTAAATATTCTATTATAAAGGGTTTTCCAATAAGAGGTGTTATTTTGATATTCAAAGAAAAATGGCTAAATGATCGGATGTTTATTTCATTATAAAGAGGAAGGTATGCCGTTAATAATGGAACACAACATTAGCCAAATGGCCGCCACGACCACGCTTACAGGACCATATCCTTTTCATGAAATTTTCCATAACCAAATCGCAAAATGGCTGCCCTATGTCCTCGATAGCCTCACGAATTCCATCTTTGAGGTCTTGAATCGACGCTGGGCTGTTGGCGTAGACCTTATCTTTCACGTGGCCCCAAAAGAAGAAGTCGCAAGGTGTTAAATCACAAGATCTCGGTGGCCAATTGTGATCACCTCTTGGAGAGATAACACGGTCCGGAAACTTTTCCCGTAAAAGATCGATAGTTTCATTGCTTGTGTGGCACGTAGCGCCGTCTTGTTGAAAGTAAACGTTGTCCAGATCAATACCATTCAATTCCGGCCATAAAAAATCATTAATCATCTCTCGATAGCGCAATCTATTGACCGTAACTGTTGCTCCAGCCTCATTTTCGAAAAAGTAAGGTCCAATGACCCCGCCGGACCATAAACCGCACCAAACAGTCACGCGTTGAGGATGGAGAGGCTTTTCAACAATAACTCTTGGGTTTTCCGAGCCCCAGATGCGACAGTTTTGCTTGTTGACGTAGCCTCCGAGGTGGAAATGGGCCTCATCAGTCAAGATGATTTTTCGATGAAATTCCGGATCATTTTCATGCATTTCAAGGACCCAATCAGCAAATCAGCAAAGACACGACGTTGTTGATGATCAGCCGGCTTGAGTTCTTGTGTTAACTGAACTTTATAAGCCTTAAGATCCAAGTCTTTATGCAAAATACGGTGTAATGACGTTTGTGGAATGCCTAATAACAAAGAACGACGAGGAATGGACAAACCTGGGTTTTCTTCAACACTTTGGGCTACAACAGCAATATTCTCAGTTGTTCTTGAGCGACGTGCACGGGTTTTATTCTTCACATCACTAACTTGTCCCAACAGCTCGAATTTGTCCACCAATTTCTGTATTGCGGTCCGACAAGGTGCTTCACGACGACCCAAAAATGTTTTAGTTTTACGAACCGTCTCTGCCAAATTTTCACCATTTTTATAGTGAATTTTAATAATTTCAATGCGTTGTTGAAGCGTGTATCGTTCCATTTTTATTAATGGCGTAGTTTCTACTTGTCAAATGTCAAAAAATAACAGCTTCAAAAGTGACAGCTACCGAAATAGCGGGCTATTCAAAATAACACCTCTTATTGGAAAACCCTTTATTATTCAATCGAAGAATATGCGTCTTTTAGGTTTGTCTGAATGTAAGATTTCATTTACTGAAGTCTTTCAATTATCCTGGAAAAGCGTTCTGTTTTAAGAAACTAGACAAATCATCTTCAAATTCTTCGTTTTTTTGATGAGGCTTGTTTACATAATCATAAGCATTTCATATGAAAGATTGTCAACATTGTGGCATGCACTCTATGACTTAACAAAATTCAATAGTAAAATAATGGAAAGATCCAGTAGTGCGTCTGTCCGCCAATCTGTACTTACACTTAGTTATAGTCTTAAAGGATAACCCGACTTAATTAAAGTCTTATAAAGATATCCAATATCCACTCCACCGAACTTATGATTAATAAAAACGATTGGGAAATTACATTCATGTTTAAATATGTTTTAATTTGAAATACGCATGTGAAGTCCCAAATAAAATTCATGATTTTTTAGTACGTTATATACTTACTTTGTAAGTTTAAGACTATCGCAAATTAATTGGTTTACACTAACTATGTCACACAAACTCTGATAGCTAAACTGTTTTCGGCACCTACCCTCATTTTTAGTAAAGTGCAATATACTTTTGTTTCAGTTGGCCTCTGATTTCTTGTGATGTGTTGATAGGGATAACCGTAGTGCAGCGACGATAATAAATCGCCGTAAAATGAATTGTGTTCGTATTGATTTAAATTAAGTGATTTACAATTTTAATTGTTGAAAATGCTGAGAACATTTAAGTTTTAAAAACAAAAGGCGAAATTTCACTAAACATCTATTGGAGAGTTATTTTGGTTTCATTGTGGCTCATCAAAACAAATCTCGGGTCCCTTATATTTGTTGCATACCTTGTGTTAATAATTTCACTTTTAACATTGGAAGAAAGGACGCCACCATATGCCGTTTGCTATAAGTACACACGATTCGGATCGAACCAGGAGATATCACGTTTCGAATTATTATTTTTGTCTTACAGATATATAAGGTATTGATTTGAAGAAAAAACACACGGTTAGTTACCCTCATTTACAGTCAGCTTTAAGAACAAATTTCATATACCTAGTGATGGAAAGATATACGAGCCAACAACGAGTCGAAATTATTAAAATTTACTACCGAAATTCGGAGTCAGTGGCCTCAACGTTATGAGCGCTACGTCCAATTTATGGTCGTCATAATCGTCCTAGCAGATCAACAATTGAGCGTCTAGTGGAAAATTTGAATCCACAGGCACAGTACAAAATGTTCCCGTGCCAGTGAGACAAAGAAGTGCCCGTAGTGTCGAGAATATTGCTGCCGCTGAGGCTTCAGTTGCAAAAAGCCCAAATGTGTCTCTCACACGTCGTTCTCAAGCGTTGGGCATCTCTGTGACGTCGTTGTGGCAAATTTTGCGAAAATATCTTGGCCTACATCCTTACAAGATTAAATTGACGCAAGAACTGAAGCCGCTTGACCACCAGAAGCGTCGTATGTTCGTGAATTGGGCTGAGCAACAACTTGAAAATGATTCGGATTTTCATGGAAAAATCATCTTCAGCGATGAGGCTCATTTTTGGCTGAATGGCTTCGTCAATAAACAAAATATGCGGTATTGGTCAGGCAGCAATCTACACGTACTCCATGATTCATCATTGCATACCGAAAAAATTACGGTTTGGTGTGGTTTATGGGCCGGCGGCGTCATTGGGCCGTACTTCTTCCGTGATGATCAAGACCGGCACGTTACTGTGAATGGGGATCTCTACCGTTCAATGATAACCGAATATTTTTGGCCCCAATTGGATGATATGGACTTGGAGGACATGTGGTTCCAACAGGACCACAAGCCACACAGCGAATGTCACAATGAATTTATTGGAAACCAAGTTTGGAGAACGTGTCATCTCACGAAATGGTCCAGTCGCTTGGCCGCCTCGGTCGTGCGATTTGACGCCGTTAAACTATTTCCTGTGGGGCTACGTCAAGTATATGGTCTATGCCAACAAGCCAGCGACGATTGATGAACTTCGTACGAATATCGAACGTGAAATTGCAGCAGTATCGGCCGACTTATGCTTGAAAACCGTCGAAAATTGGGTTCAGCGTGTGGACTTCTGCAAGCGTGCCCGTGGTGGCCATGCAAAAAAAAAAATCGAGTTCCATACATAATGGCATCGAACGATTTCATTTTGTAGCGCTCTTATTGAAAAACCCAGTATATGCATCCCTTTTGATAAAATACTTACAGCGTGCCACTTCGAGCCAATCGCGGAGCGTTTTTGACTACGACGACTCTGAGTTTGAAGAAATTTCAACTAAGCCACAATTCACAATTGATAACTCAAGATTACCTAAACGACTTAGTTCGCAACATGAATTTGACAAAAAAGCAGTCAGACCTCTAACGATCATATATAACAGTCTCTAACAGTATATAACATTTTTATAATTACTCATTTTTACTAACAGTCACTCATCCAAATTAAAATTATAAGTGAAGTCTGAGTGGCAAGAAAAATTAAAATTTTGATGCTGTTATTTTTGTAGTCTTTTGCTTGATTTTACTGTCAGTAAAACTACCTAAGACTATGCATTGTAAGAGAGAATGCAATCTTTTGTGAATGCAATCTTCAATAAAAAGATTGCATTCATTGACTTTACTTTGATTCTTCGATTTGAAATTATGCAATCATTATTGAATTGGACTCGAAATGATTGCAATATTTTTTTTCCCCCGATTTGAATGCAATCTTTTGGGAATACATTCATTCCTGTTTTTGCATTCTCTGCAGTATTTTATATTCTTTGCATTCTTTCATATACCTATAGTTATCACAAATTCACTAAAATCTTACCAATAAAATGGCCCTGGTAGTCGGATTGAGATTGGCTAACATCAAGTAAAATAATTTGATACTTATTATTTGAAAACAGTTATAGCCTTATAATTGCCTATTCACTTTAACTTAATTTTCATTTGAGTAAATGTTAAAAAGCTCCTTCAGTAGGTTAAAAGCTAATTTTATTGGTTATTATTGAGAACACAAGCATATGTTGTAACATTTTAGAAAGTTCATTAAATAAGCAACTCTTAAAGATGATTGGATTACTTATGCTCTCATACATTTTTATATTTTTAGAGATGGACGAACTTTGGTGAAAATAAATATTTTATCATATTTTTGTATTAAAAAATTAATTTTAACAATTAAAATAAAAAAAAAAGTTTTAAATTTGAATGCCTATCTATTAGTACAGATATTCTAGAATATAATAAAATATAATAAAACATAACAATCATTCACTCGTGGTCGCAGTGTTCAAATATTTGAGTAAGTTCGTAATTCTTTAAATTTTTTTTTTTTAAATGGCGTAACATAGAGGCAAGTAAATTAGTTCAAATGAGATTAACTTCATAAATGCATTTCTTCCAGGTTGGGCTCATAAGTTAAACAAAATAATTTTCTTTTCAAAATTTCTTCATATTCTATAATTTTTTTATATATATTTTTTTTTTTAAGGTTTAAAGCCAGTTTTATCCAGTTGCAAGATTATCCATTATTTACGGGACACCCTGTATATTTGCCTACATCAAAGTTAGAGATCTAATTTTGAGACGCATTTAAAAGTAGATAAATCCTTTTTATTTCAACATCTCAACAGTTTTTTTTTAAATGTAAATTGTGTAAAAAAATAATTTTAAAGTTAATCTTGATTAGAGGAGAACAAGCGTCCCTAACTGTCCCCCTTGCGTACGCACTTTCCTAGTACCAATAGATTGATTTTGTTTTATCAAAAATTGAAAACACCATATTTTTAATTTTTACAAATTTAATTCAAAAACCTGAAGAGCAGTTTAACTATAAAATTAAATTAAATAATAAGTATATTGCAGCTGTAATTTTTATCTACCTATTTTAAGCCAATTTCTTAGAAAATTTCGCCCCCTCGCCTTAACAGGAGGAAAAAGAACCACCCTCTTGGACGATTTTGCTTTGTTTCGAGAGAATCTTCAAGCTCTAGCCTTTTGTCGCATCTTATGAAAAATACCCATCATACACACCATAAATTTTTTGCTACAGCTACAGTTTCAAATTCTAGCGCTTTTACTATTTGCACTCCTTTCAACTTTGACAGTGCTTCGAGCAATATAGCTACAGCTGCACTATTTTGTTTCAGCTAATAAAAAATCCGTGTATGAAATTGTGTAGAAGCCCCACTTGAGCTCTCAAAATAAGTATCCTATAGCTAAATGACAGTTTCCTGTGATTCATTGTGTTAGAGGAACTTGATGGCAAAACCCAATATGGCATACATTTCCAGTAACGGTTATGTCTAAGTCATAGAGTTTTGACTTCTTTTCAATCGATCACATCAAGTAACACTCGAAGCAACAACTCATATTTTCAAGCTTATGCAAAGAAGACGTTAGTAAACTTGATTTAATTTAACACGGCGTCTACTACACTCACAAGCAAAACAAATAGAATCGGCCCTGATGTTGCTTTATGCAAAGACAATAATTTCTCTCGATGTAATTGACGTACATGAATATGATTAATTGATTATGGTTTCATTTAAAAGCTTAAAACATAAGCTTTAAATGAAGGCTAAAAACTAACTATCAATTCCAGGATTTTAAGAGGCAATCGTCATAAATGAAACAAATTGAAATTGAAACAGGGAATAGTTGGAAATTTAAGATATAAAACAAAATCAGGCGTAATTTATTGTTTCAGGATTTTGTATTACCCCCTAGCTCTAATTACAGCTTCTAAGTGATTTATCAGTGACCTGATACGTTTATTTACTGTTTTTTGAAGTATTCTTTCCCATTCGTCTACCAGTGCCGCTTTCAGTTAATTAATTGTTTAAGGAGCTGCATTTCTGGTTCTTAACCTTCGCTTAAAGCTCGTCCCACTAATGCTTGATAGGGTTTAAGTCTGGGCTTAGCAACGGCCAGTCTCTCTTGGTAATACCGACTTCCCTAAGAAATGCGACTCTTCCCCGCACAGTGTTTCATCCAGCATTGCCTTGCAAATAAACAAATTCTATGCCAATCATGCAAGATCCTCACCCGTAAGCCACGGTTCCTGCCAAACAGCATTGTGCAAATCGATCGACAGGTCGTCCTCATGCTCTGCCTCTACGATCGCTTCCATGCAGGTACATTTTCCACTCATCCCAGAATATTACTCCCCTTCAATTTCCTAATGCGAGTGAGTAGGTCTCAGTCAAGCTTGTCGCTGATTTGAAGGTAATTTCGATCCGGTGGCAGGACATTGCGGATGTCGCCTAACTTGTTCATTCACTAGAGGTTCTTCCTCGTACCATTTTGAGCTGTTGTTGCACGTCAACACAAATCAAATGGGGATTTTGGAGAAAAGTCATGACTATGAATCTGACATTTCTATCAGTGGTACACCGGCCTTGGCATAAACTCTCCACTTTCCCTGAACCTTCTGTAGATCTTTGATATATACAGGATTGGCTTAAATTGAGCTGACACGTTGGCTCATTCAATGTCGCATTAGTGACAACTCGAGCAACTTCTACAGGCGTGGTATCTCTAATTGTATCTAAGATTAGGAGGCCTTATTAATCGAGATATCTAAAGATTCAGGGGCCGCATCAGTTATCGAGTGATACGTGACTGAATTATGTGAGTTTGGCATTACCGCTCGCGTTATGGAGTCATCATCTCCATAGGTTTAACTCGTTCATTCGATCACTGATGGCACTCACTCGATCAGTCACTGATGCGGTAATTTGGCCCCAGATTTAACCGCATACCGATAAACAGACACTAATAATGGGCACGTTAATTATAACAAATCAATGCATATTACTTTAATAAGTATAATTTGTTAAATTCGAAATAATGACGGGTAACACAAAAACTATCGATTTGAATTTTACATTTTTACCCTCAAATCAAAATTTTGAGTTCCAGATTTAAAACTAGGCCATACAAACTTGAGCATTAAAATTGTATCCAGCGGGATTGTTGGTTTTAGAAGGCGAAAGGGGGTGATTCCATTTCTTTTGCTCGCGAGTGTTGTTATAAAGGGTTTTCCAATAAGAGGTGTTATTTTCAATAGCCCGCTAGTTCGGTAGCTGCCACTTTTGAAGCTGTTATTTTTTGACATTTGACAAGTAGAAACTACGCCATTATTAAAATGGAACGATACACGCTTCAACAACGCATTGAAATTATTAAAATTCACTATAAAAATGGTGAAAATTTGGCAGAGACGGTTCGTAAAACTAAAACATTTTTGGGTCGTCGTGAAGCACCTTGTCGGACCGCAATACAGAAATTGGTGGACAAATTCGAGCTGTTGGGACAAGTTAGTGATGTGAAGAATAAAACCCGTGCACGTCGCTCAAGAACAACTGAGAATATTGCTGTTGTAGCCCAAAGTGTTGAAGAAAACCCAGGTTTGTCCATTCCTCGTCGTTCTTTGGAATTAGGCATTCCACAAACGTCATTACACCGTATTTTGCATAAAGACTTGGGTCTTAAGGCTTATAAAGTTCAGTTAACACAAGAACTCAAGCCGGCTGATCATCAACAACGTCGTGTCTTTGCTGATTGGGTCCTTGAAATGCATAAAATGATCCGGAATTTCATCGAAAAATCATCTTGACTGATGAGGCCCATTTCCACCTCGGAGGCTACGTCAACAAGCAAAACTGTCGCATCTGGGGCTCGGAAAACCCAAGAGTTATTGTTGAAAAGCCTCTCCATCCTCAACGCGTGACTGTTTGGTGCGGTTTATGGTCCGGCGGGGTCATTGGACCTTACTTTTTCGAAAATGAGGCTGGAACTGTTGCTCGGTCAATGGATTGCGTTATCGAGAGATGATTAATGATTTTTTATGGCCGGAATTGGATGGTATTGATCTGGACAACGTTTACTTTCAACAAGACGGCGCTACGTGCCACACAAGCAATGAAACCAGCGATCTTTTACGGGAAAAGTTTCCGGACCGTGTTATCTCTCGAAGAGGTGATCACAATTGGCCACGGAGATCTTGTGATTTAACACCTTGCGACTTCTTCCTTTGGGGCCACGTGAAAGATAAGGTCTACGCCAACAGCCCAGCGTCGATTCAAGACCTCAAAGATGGAATTCGTGAGGCTATCGAGGACATAGGGCAGCCACTTTGCGATTTCGTTATGGAAAATTTCATGAAAAGGATATAGTCCTGTAAGCGTGGTCGTGGCGGCCATTTGGCTGATGTTGTGTTCCATTATTAACGGCATACCTTCCTCTTTATAATGAAATAAACATCCGATCATTTATCTCAAAAAATGCCATTTTTCTTTGAATATCAAAATAACACCTCTTATTGGAAAACCCTTTATTAATTGACTTTGACCAAACAAAAGTATATAAATTGCCTTTCGCATATCAACCCGGTAAGATTGTCCAATCAGTCGTAACTTTTTGATGTGTAAACATCTATGCTGGCGGTAGAGTGAAAAAAAACGTGAACGTTCGTGTGCAACTTTACGATCTGCATACTAGGATGGGTGCGTCCAGTGAAAAAAATCTTAAGATCCCCTTCAAGCAAAAACAAGTACGTTTTGGATCCGCGCACGTTGATGTTTACACATATTAACCGTGAGTCCCGGCACTCACACAATTTTTTTTTTTTTTTAAGTGCGTGGGTTAATAAATTCCCCACCTCATCTATACTACGAGAATTATTTCATTAGGTTATATCAAAAGTAAATTTTGTGACCAAATTTAAGAAATGCTGAATAAAAACCGGGACACTGTCGGGATGGATCGAATGTCATCATCAAAATTGAACAGTTTAACAAAAATGCCATTCCTACAAACCAGCCTGGTTGGCAACATTAATTTCATTTATTTGCATCGTATAAACCCATTCGCCTCCCTTGCGAGCAGAGCATTTCAAAATAAAGTCTCCCCATTGACACTCTTGACGTTGATTGTTCGGTTCAATTAATTTGAGGCTATTCGTTTATTATTACATTGCATTTATGGTCAAAGCCACTGCCACATCGCACTCGCATGGCGGTATTCATAAACTAATGTTAACGAGGTGGTTTCTGCAACTTTCGTTCCGGCTTATTGAGTTGAGCATAGACGGAATATTTAAATAAATAATTAGAAACGGCCCAACAA
The DNA here is from genome assembly GCA_932273885.2 of Leucozona laternaria. Classification (NCBI taxonomy): domain Eukaryota; kingdom Metazoa; phylum Arthropoda; class Insecta; order Diptera; family Syrphidae; genus Leucozona; species Leucozona laternaria. The sequence continues at coordinate 42,753,449 of OW026368.1, read as the reverse complement.
CACTGCTGTCGCAAACCGCACTGTATTCATTGCAACTTGCAATATTAATAATTCCATATAAATGCAACAAAAAAAAACCACAGCGCCCGATCTTATAATGGCCGATTCATAATGCAATGGACTCTGGGTTTTTCTATCCTCTGACAGTTCAATTAACATCTGACGGGACGCCGGCCGCCGCCGCCGCCATTTTCGCCGGATAACACTTACCAAAGGATTCGATCCAGAGACCATCCCAATCCTGCCAGCATAAAAAACACAATAAATACAGTTTTGAGGATATTAACCGAAACGCTTTGCATTTCAAGCGTTTTGCCATTTTATACAATCATTACTGTTATAACCATATCTCTGGTGAGTTAGGTCTGGCATGGAAGGCGAGGTGAGGCAAGGTGAGGCGAGGAGTGCTGTTTTAACGTCGTTTTGTTTGATTGAATATAGATAGTGAATAAGGATATCGGAAACACGATGGATGCTGCATGCTGCACATGGTGGATGGATGTTGTGCTCCTATCCGAACGGGAAGTGGCATTTAGGGGAATTGTGGTACGTGTTAATTTGGACGTCAATTGTTATTATTTCCATCACAGTGTGGTTGAATATATCAAAACGAAGGGAAATTATAAATCTATCTGATGGGCGGGTTGCATTCGACATCGACAGGAAGAAGTGATCCATGGACGAATGCGAATAATGTGCTGTGCAGTTCGGTTAAATGATAGATTTGTTTTTGTTAAATATTGAATTCTATGAACTTTGGTGGTTTTGAGAAGTAATGCTCGGCATTTTTGAATTAAATTTTGATCCGTTCAACTGAATTTCTTTTTTTTTCCTTTTTTTCCTAATAGAGGTGGAAAACTTTTAGCAATTAATTTTATAATTTCAGGAATATTAAGGTTTTTATTTTGTACCAAATAATTATTTGTAGTTTTGGATTCAGCAAGGTAACGCAAATTAAAGTCAAAATTATTGTATTAATGATACACATAACAAACAATGAATTTAGATAATATACGTATATAAAGTAAATCTAGCATTTAATTTAATTTTTAAAAGGAATTTTAAATTGTTCAAATTATTATGAAATATGAATATTTTTCTTCCTCGCTGAGAGAGTACCTAAAGGGTGTTTTTTTTTTAAAAGAGGTATAGAACTTTGAGTTGGCGGCACTATTTAAGCTTGCGGCTATTTTGTCAGCTGTCAAGTGATTTATTTTTATTTTGGTTTGCCATTTCAACATGAATAGACTGACGCCTGAACAACGTTTCCAAATTATGCCCAAATGGGCCCAAGACAAGATTGCAGTTGATCCCAATTTTCATAAGCGAATTTTGTTCAGCGATGAAGCTAACTTTTGGTTGAATGGATACGTCAATAAATAAAACTGCCGTATTTGGAATGATGATAATTCTCAAGTGTATGTATGTCTAGACACCGATACATCTACAAAAACTGACTGTTTGGTGTGCTTTCTTGGTTTGGTGGAATAATTGGTCCGTACTTCTTTAAAAACGATGCTGACCAGAACGTTACAGTCAATGGTGACCGCTTTAGAGGCATGATTATTGACTTTATCGTTCATCAATTGAGCAACCATGATGTGCAGGAGCTGTGGTTTCAACAAGACGGCGCAACATGTCACACAGCTTGTGCCACAATTGATTTGTTGAACGACGTTTGGTAACCGCATAGTTACGGACCCGTGAATTGGCCTCCAAGATCGTGCAATTTAACGCCTCTTGACTATTTTCTGTGGGAATATGAGAAGTCGCTAGTCTACGCCTATAAGCCCGAAACGATTGACCATCACTTGGAGGACAACATTCGCCGCGTTATAACCGATATACGGCGACAAATGTTGGAAAAAGTAACCGAAAATTGGACCTCCAGATTATAACTACGTCCGAGCCAGCCATGGAGGTTATATGCCAGAAATCATATTTTTATTATAATGCCAGAAGATTATCTTTCGAATAAAGTAAATTTCATGTCAATTTAAAAAAATCATCTCTGTTTTATTCCATTTCAAAGTTCTATACCTCTAAAAAAAAAAAACAACCTTTACCTACCTTTTAGCCTAGAGTAGAAAATATATTCGATGTAACGTTGATTGAGAGGTCCAACAAAAGAGGTTTTCGTTATAAATCGGACCGTGTGTGTATTGAATATCGAGCTCGTAGCCTAACCGAAGAAGGTAAGCTTCAAATCGTTTGTTTTTTTTTAAAGGGTCTTCCAAGAGGGACTTCCGAACTTTGGCAGTTGATAGCGAGCATATTGTTGAAGCCACATCTGTCAAATTGGCTGTCATTTATTCAGTCTGTTTTGCCAAATCACCATGGACGGAAATAGCGTTCAAAAACACGTGCAAATGATAAAATTGTTTTTATCAAAATGGGTGTTCTGTTTGGACAACGTACCGCACGCTTCGTCCATTTTACGGTCGCCATAATTGTCCCACCGCGATGACTATTCGCAGTGTATTGCATAAGCGATCAACCAACACCCGTGCATCGACGAAACACAAGATCTGCCGAAAACATCGCCCCTGTCCGTGAGAATGTGCAGTGAAATCTAGAGGCAGTCGATTCGCCTGACTCACAAGAACTAGGCCTTTCGCAGGCACAACTTGCCAAATTTTGCGTCGGGAATTGTTTTGTCATCGAGCAGTCATCTTCAGCGATGAGGCCCATTTCATCTGGATGAATATGGATACGTCAACAAAGAAAATTCTACAATTTGGGACGATACAAATCCACATGAGATCCAAGAGCGTCCAATGCATCCCGAAAAAGTCACTGTTTCGTGTGGCTGGCGGCGGACATTTGAACGATGTTAAATTCTACACATAATGGCATTGACAGACCTTTCAAACGAATACAAAATTTCGATGATATCCCACACACACTTTTTTTTTTAGATAGGAGCGCTTAATGAAAGACCCTGTACATATGTATACCTAAGGTAAGAATTCTGTTTAATTCAAAGGTGTTGGATTATCAGAGAAATTGTCTCGGAAATTGTATCTGACAACTATTTTTCGAAACTCTTCCCATTGCATTTTAGTTATGGTATGACAGTGGCATCGTAGTTCAAATATAAGATCCATCTCATTTCCATATTCGTATGTACAGGGTGCTTTTTTTAGACGTATGGTTTTCAAGAAGAAATAAAAAGCATATAACTTAATGTTATGGCCAAGAATTTAGCTTTATTATAAAGATAAGGGTTTGCCATAATGTTTTAAAAATGACTTAGGGCAAGTGGCCGCCGCGGAGGCCCAATTTTCGACAGCTCCAATTGTTGCGCGCGATGGCGAATGGACTCATTCGGGTCTTTTTCGCTACTCTGCTCCACAGCAGCAATAGCGTCTTCGGTGCGCACTGTACGGCGTCACTGCGGATGCGCATTATCCACTAGAGTAAACGTTTTTCGAAACCGATCCATGGTTGCTCGAATTTATGCGATTATGTCGACCGAATATTGGACGCAGCGCGCGATGCGTAGCGCGAACCGAATCATTATTTTGGTAATAAATTTGCACGATTTGCAAAACTTTTGTTCAGGAGTTAATCGATTAATTATCAAATGGAAAACCAAACTGAGCATAAATCAACTGACAGCTTTCAAAAGACCAACTCCGAAAAAAGTATTGCCAGAATGAAAACCACTTATAAAAAAAACACCCTTTTCAACGCAGGTATATTTTCCTATTTACAGTCATATAATTTAAGTGGTGGTAACTTATAACACATGATTCATAGATCAAATATTCCCAAATCTGTTTATGTATATACAAATCCAAAGTTCTAACAAATATTCCAAAATATTCATTGCGAGAAGTGGTGCCAATTTACTAATTAAAACCTTAAGGTGGAAGGAAGTGATGTTTTACCTCAGTTGGCATTCTACGTGATGATCTGTTCACCATATCCAACTTCCAGAACTCTTACAACAATACACACCTACACCTCCACGTCCACGTGTACAATCTAGAATTGGTTCCAGCACCTAAACGTAAGCCTGACAGTGATATCTGTTGCAACGTCTATATTATGAACTACAGTCCTCCACAGACTATTCTCATCCAGACATCAGGTGTGCCAGATGCACTAAACAATAGTTATCCAAATTTACCTTCCATAAATTTGTAGATAAATAAGTTTGCATTTTCGAGCAACACACACAACACAATACCCATTCTCAAGCTGTGATAAATATAATGCGCCTCAACGAAGAGCAAGCGAGACAGAAAACCCTGAGAAACAATTATTATCCCCTGGATTGATTTAAATCACAGTACCTATCAAGAAGAGATTGAAGCTGCTTTACATTTTTGTGCATTAAAATACTGACAATCAGGTTAGAGCTTTGTTGATGGCATTTAGTTTAATTGAATAAAGATGATTTAACTAAATCTGTAAGGAGATTTCGAACGGAGGACGTAATTTCATTTCCTAATTGAAGGGAAGAACTTTGTTGTTGATGGTTGTGCTTGCTTTACATATTGCTGTATATTGATGAAGGATTATTTCTCCTACTAAAACTACACTAAAAGTTTAAAACGATGGTGACATAACGAGCAAAGCACACAGTCAAGCCTTTATTGCCTGCTTTGAAAGGATAAAGCAGGTTTTCTCTCTTTGATTTGACAGGGATTAAAATTAAATGAATAACAAAATTAACAACTTGATGATTATTTTTTAAGAGAATTTTAATTTTAACATAATGAGAATATAATTGAATTGGATTGCTAAGGATACAAGGGTGTAAGTTTTTAAATTTCTATTTAAGGCGGGTAAGTCACGTGAATTACTTTGGAACAAATAAGTTGGTACAATGCGATAAATCTGCGAAAATAAAGCATTTGGGTGTTATTTCCCAAAATTTATGAAAATGAAATTCAAGGGATTTATTTTATTTTTTTTTTGAAGTCGAAATAAGACTGGTGGAAATTAAACCAAAATTGAAAATATTGCCATAGTAATTTTGATAAGCACACAACACCAACTGAACCTAATCGTGGAACTTCATGCGATCTTAAAAGAAAATGCACGGCGTGAAGCAATAACGCCCAAAGAAATAACGCCGAAATTGATTTGGAAATATCGCCATATTTTTGTATCGCCAAAAAAAAAAAAAAAAAAACAAACTAAGTGGAAATACCGCCCAAATGATTTCAATATAAATTGTTGTTGTAAAATTTTGGACGTTATTTCTTCAATTTTTGGCGATATTTCCCATAAAAATATTAGAAATAACGCCCAAATCGAGAAAAAAAAAACAACAACAATTGTTCAGAATTTTTATGGGCAATATTTCGAAATCAATTTGGCTTTATTGCCCAACGCCAAAATGCACGACTGGATTGCAATTTGTAATTTATTAATTTTAAAAACATAAGTATTGTAAAAACTACGTTTTTATAAATAGATCCTTAGTGTGAATACGGGCAAAGATTAACCTATTTCTGTATAATATGATTACAGAAGAAGAGATTCAGATAAAACAAAGAGAAGAAAAAATGCGGTTTTTCCTATGATAATTGCTTGACATTTTTTAGGGTTAAGTCGCAAAAAATTTTGTTCAGCCCACTGAAAAACTCTTTTTAAATCCAGATTAATGCGATAGATAGCGTCCTCAACCATGCCTAGAGGATAACTGATGTATAATTGTACGTCGTCCGGATACATCAATATAAAACAATATTTAAGAATCGCGGGAAGATCGTTAGTAAATAATGAAAACAGTAGTGGGCCGAGGATTGACCCTTGACGAACACCAGCATTCGTTAAAAGGATATCTGAAATCTGGGAATTGCTAAATAATGCTTGAGTTCTCCCTGACAGATAATTCTGAATTAAAGTCACAGCAGTTTTATCAAAGTGGAAATTATTATGTAATGTGTGGAATGTGGAATATATTATGTAAATTATCCAATAAAATGCGATGCGGGACGGAATCAAAAGCTTTTGAAAAATCGAGCAATACACGAGTAGAGGTGTAGATAGTCCTTGTCGATTGCCTGACGATGGTCGTCAACCAGCATTAAGAGAGCTGTAGTGCAGCTATGTTGTGTTGTGACCTGAAGCCGGCTTGAGTCGAAGAAAGCAAATTGTTAGATGACAAATAATAAGAAATCTGTGAACTCACGATTTTTTCATAGACCTTGGAGGTAAAATGGAAATCGGGCGATATTCTTTGACTAAGGATCAGATTGTTTTGGTATTGGGACAGTTTTGGAAGCTTTACATATTGTGGGATAGGCAGAAGTGGTTAAAATTGATATAAAAATATATGTTAGATAAGGAATTACACACATGGTAATATGATTTTAAGACACTTAGAGTGCATATTGTCCAGCCCAATTGCTTCTGATTTAATTGCTTGAACTGCTTTCAGAACTTCAAATTCATTAACTGTGCGGAAATTTAACTGTAGGAAATTAAAAGAGGAGTGAGGATTGGGTGAGAAACTCCCGTTTTCCACAAGGGGACTGCAGGTGCAGGATGGCACGAATTGTTTATTCAGCTCATTAACATCACATTCCACGCCGAAGTTGTTAGACTTTTTGGTTATGTCTAGGGATTTGAAATAAATTAGTTATGGGAGCCTTTATTTTATCCACCTGCCAAAAATATATAGTTTAGTTAAAGGTAACGGGTGATTTTTTAGCTGGTTTGGTTTTGGCAACACTGGTTTTGACAGCTGACGTGTGTTTAGTACCTTGTGTCACTGTCAAACAGCTTCAGTTTGGTTTGCAATTTAACCATGGATCGTCTTACAAATGAACAACGCTTGCAAATTATTGAATTTTACTATCAAAATTCGTGCTCGGTTCGAAATGTTCATCGCGCGCTGCTTGTGTTCAGCGATGAGGCTCATTTTTGGTTGAATGGGTACGTAAATAAGCAAAATTGCCGCTTTTGGAGTGAAGATCAGCCAGAAGCATTGCAACAGCTACCAATGCATCCCGAAAAAGCCACTGTTTGGTGCGGTTTATGGGCCGGCGGCATTATTGGGCCATATTTCTTCAAAGATGATGCGAATCGCAGCGTTACTGTCAATGGTGAACGCTACCGAGCGATGATAACAAACTTTTTTTTGCCCGAAATGGAAGTTCTTGACTTGCATGATATGTGGTTTCAACAAGACGGTGCCACATGCCACACAGCACGCGAAACAATGGCGCAATTGCGAGGCGAGTTTGGTGAACAGTTAATTTCACGTTTCGGGCCGGTCAATTGGCCGCCTAGATCGTGCGATTTGACACCATTAGATTATTTTTTGTGGGGGTATGTCAAGGCTAATGTCTATAGGGACAAGCCCGCTTCGATTGACGCACTGGAAGCCAACATCCATGCATTCATTCGTGAGATACCGGCCGATATGTGTGAAAGAGTATGCCAAAATTGGACTCAGCGGATGGGCTACCTGAGACGCAGCCGCGGTCAACATTTGCATGAAATTATCTTTAAACATTAAATTGCAAGGTTCAAACTATCGATTCAAATAAATATTTCATTAATTTTTTCGAATTTTTTGTGTTTTTTTTTTTTAAATGTTCTAAACCTCTTAAAAAATCATTACGCATATTACAGCTTAACTTCTTTTTTTGAAAATCGAAAATGGCGATGCTAACTTCACGCACATGTTTATCATGATGGCCATTGGAAGAGTAACCGTTTTGTTATATTTTTTTTCTGTTTTAAGTTATGTTTTTAGGAAATTGTCCCTCCCGGATAAACGGGGGATTTTTTTCTTTAGTCAACTCAACATACTCACTCTAGCTTTTTGTCAAACCTTATGCGAGTCACCCTGTATACTTATTCCTCAATACTAAGCTCTCTTCAGCTCAACACAATGTCACTGTCTAACTGATTAACTATCTCCACAAACAACATGGTGTATAATCTTTATTGAAGAAATACAAAAACTATTAAGTTCTAGCAACTGGTTTATGTAATTTAAATACAAATCTCCTTGTCTTTTTAGGCAATAACTACAATTACATAATCGGACCTTCCTAATACTATACTTACAACTAATGTTCGAAATTACAAGATGCATATTTTTTACTCACACACTTTTTCTCTCCGACCAATTATAATTGAAAAACAAAATTCGATACAAATAATAAAAGGAGCAAGTAAGGACCGCCATTTTGTATATAGATTTATTGAACTTAAAAGATTCGCCTGGAAAACACTACAATAAATATGCCTTCAATTGGCCTAAATACAAGCACAAGTACATACAAGTAATTAATCTGCCTCAATAAGAAAAAAATTAATTAAAATTCTCTTAAATTACTCATTGGAAAAAAAATCAAAAAGCAAATTTACTTTCAATGGTTTTCTCAGGATTTTTCAAAATTGAATTTTAATTTCCACTCAAGTTCTTTTAAGTCAATGGCCTCTTAATTTAAATTAAAGTAAGACAAGAATCCTTTTTTTTTTTGCATGCCTCTGCTCAAAAAGAATGCGCACATGAGGAGAACATTGTACAAAAGGTATTTAACATATTCAGCAAACAAAAGAAAAGAAAAAAAAAAAATATGGGAGGTACTCGACAGCCACATCATCTAACGCAATGCTTTTCCGGAACATTGCTTCAGGACAAGAAAAAAAAAAACAAAATAATACCTCCTCATTATCCTTTTTGTTCTCCGGCACCGGCACATTCACAATGATTAATTAAAACGCTTAATGTTGTGTATAATGATTGAAAAATCGAGGTTGGATTCGATTTCATTGATTTTGTGTTCGGCTTGGGATTGGGATTGGTTAACATTGGCCATTGTGAGTTTAGTGAACTATGAAATGAAAACTGCTATAGCACTGCATTTGATGAAAAATTCTAATTATAAGGGAAATGGAAGAAAGGAGTCAAACCTATACTTACTGCACTAGGTATACCTAAAGGGTGTTTTTTTTAGACGTTTTGTTTTCAAGAAGAAATAAAAGGCATATAATTAAATGTTATGGCCAGAATTTAGCTTCATTATTAAGATAAGGGTTTCCCGTTATGTTTTGAAAATGATTTCGGGCAAGTGGCCGTAGCGGCGGGCTCGAATAAATTCCAGCCGAGAGGCCCAATTTTCGACCACTTTTTGTAGCAATTGGGGCCGTATGTCAGCAATAACGCGCCGAATATTCTCTTCGAAGGCGTCAATCGTCTCGCGCTTATCTGCGTAGACAAGCAATTCACATAACCCAAAAAAAAAATATTTTAGTGGTGTTAAATCGCACGATCTTGGAGGCCACGCCACAGGCCCACGCACAGACGAGAGATAATGCGCTCACCAAAAGTTTCTTTCAATAAATGGATTGTTTCGTTGGCTGTATGGCATGTAGCGCCGCCGCCGTCTTGTTGGAACCAAAGGTCGTCCATATCAACATCCTCCAATTCAGGCACGAAAAAGTCATTAATCATGGCTCTATAGCGTTCCCCATTGACTGTGTAACATTATGGCCGGCTTCATTTTTGAAGAAATATGAACCAATGATTCCACACAATGAAAGCACACTAAACAGTGACTTTTTGAGGATGTAACGGCGTCTCAACAATGGCTTGTGGATTATCATCACTCCAAATACGACAATTTTGCTTATTAACGTACCCCTTCAACCAAAAATGAGCTTCATCGAATATTGGGCGGAGCGCGCGATGCGTCACGAACCATTATTTTGGTAGTAAATTTGCACGATTTGCAAACGTTATTCAGGAGTAAGTCTATTCATTATGAAATGGCAAACCGAACTAAGCATAAATCAAGTGACAACTGTCAAAACGACCAACTTGGAAAAAAGTATTGCCAGATTGAAAACCACACGTCTAAAAAAAACACCCTTTATAATATCTGTGTACTTTGCGAAGACTAAATACTGATGCCCATAAAAGCACACATTTTTCTCAGAACACACACACACAAAGTTAAGATTTAATATTGAAATTATGAAACTTAGATATAAAGTTCACATGAATTTATTTTTAGATTTTATTAGAAAAATGGAAAACTTTGTTTCTTTGTGGAATGCTTCTGACCTCTATGGTCTTTTGCCTTTCTTCCTTCCTTCATGCGCCTCAAGGAAACAAGTTGATGGTGTGAATTTTTTTTCTTTTTATGTCTTGTAAGATTTTCTTTCATTTGCCATTCCTCATTTACAGAGAGGAAGGGACCAGCCCAGCGTTGGTATTGAAAATATAATGATAGTTGCTGACGACGCAAATCCTACAATTTGTTCTCGTCCCGAACACATCATAGCAAAAACGCCACACAGTGCAATTGCTCATACCTACCGTATATTGTGTATGGACGAATGGACGAATGGAAGGACACAGATATGACCATTGGTTGTCATTAAATTTAATTTAATTGGCTGAGTAGACACAAAGTTCAGTTGTAATTTGTTAGACTTAATAGGTGTGGCGAAAGCTGGGAGCAAATTCTTAAAATTATATAGAATGACTTTTCATAATACCTTAACTCGGTCTGGTCTATGGAGAGGTCTTTAAATTACTAGACCTGTTGGTGGAAATTGGTATAGTTATTGGGACTATAAATTAAGCGTTTTTGTTATAGGTATAGCACTTTGCGGAAATACCTATACCTGGTAACATACCGTAAGCGGAAAAATGGCCAGCGTGGCGTTTCATGAGCGGTAGAGAACAGTAGAAGGTGTTTAAAACCAATCCGCGAAACGGGACAGGGTACATCAGTTAAAACATTGTAGTTTTAAGAGCAGCAAAGGTACGAATTTCGCGTTTTGGCTAATTTTTCCGCTCAATGTCGGTTCTCTGGGTTTGTTCTTAACATATAGGGCCCATCATACTCTATGCCTTACCCCGGTATATCGGCTCTATCGGGGCTGAACTTTTCTTTCCAACCTACTCGTGGGAACCAAATTGAGGTTACACACTATGGACGATTTTAACATGATAGCCAGGATATCCTTGGTAGTTTCGGTGCTTGTGCGAAGCCCAAACACAGTACCCCTGTAAAACCATAATACCCCTGTGCCTCCTAAACCGACCAATACCCAACCCGATACCCTCATGTAGCAACGCAAGCCATAGCAGCGCTATACGGGGGGATAAAAACATTCGGCGAACGCCTCTCTCAATGTGCAGATGAGGAAAGCTTCCTTTATTCGAAAATTGCCAAGAATATGGAAGCTGGAAAGGTCCATGAGAAGGACGCCGCCGATAAGCTTAAGAACCAGAAGATTGTTGAGGAATACAACAGTCTTCTGGCTACCGAAGAAAAGGCCGGAAATGGATCTCGAGACGAAACCAATCAACCTCTGAAGAAGAGTAGGCGTGACGGTCATAAGAAAAGCAACAAAACATCACCCTCCCAGAGCAGCGCAACCGAATATGTTTATAGCAAAGTTGTCCGAGACGAGCTGCAAGTATTGGTTGTGAATGAGCTCTACTCAGACAACAGAGGTCTGTTAGCTGTGTCGAACTCCATCGAGGCCAAAGTCTCGGAGATGCTGTTTTATACATACTCTATCGGCAAACGAAGGTCCCTACTCTTTGTTCGACTCTGGTGAGACCTAAACGAACTTTCTGAGATAAAGATCAAAGATTTGATCGCTTTCTTCAACGCGACGAAGTGGATTTATAGGTTTAACTTCGACTGTAATTCCTCTACCACTTCCGTGGGACTCCTAAAACTGCGCCTGAGCTGAATATCTAAGGGTATACCTTTTCAGACCCTTAAGGGGGGTATATCCACAAACCCATCAAACAACTTTCAACACACAGGTCAATACGAGTTATGGTATCAAGACGGCGCACTACAGCGCTATAATTGGATCACGGCGCTAGATTGCTCTGGGCCGTAATTTCTACCTACCTAGATCGTCACAAGAAATTCTTTGTATGCTGAGAGCTAAATTTGTATATAAAAACACACACCTATGGGCAAGTATTGGTTTCGTGTAGAAGAAAATATTAAAAACTAATACCACGATTATCAAGAAGTCCGATAAAGTGCGTTTCGTCATACCGTCCGGACGGTCTGTGCATCTGTGCGTCCACTTGAATTTGAACTAGAGCCTAAACGGGTGAACCGATTTGTATTAAATTTGGTACAGGGCATTTTTATGTGATTCCCTAGAGGAGAAATTCGGATTTTTGTTTGAGCTCATCTAGTACGGGTATCTGCCATACAAACATTTTGCTTTTATCGAATTTTCTCAAAAACGACTATAACGATTTTGATTAAACTTCGTACTTGTAATAACCAAATCAATTGCAACAAAACTGCGTTTCAGGTTTTTCTCAAAAAAATTCAAATAAAAACAAAAATATACCAACCAACAACAATACATATTTCCTTTTCCATTTTCTCTTTCTTATTCTGTAAGTTCCTCCATTTCTTTCTATTGTATATATACAAGACAATTAAAACTATAACCTGTTGTTTTATATAGTTTATAACGGAAACTTTAAGTTTGTCCACCCTCCAGCTGTAGTACACCTAAGTTGAAAAGTCGAAAGAAAATCGCTTGATGGTTTTAATGCAACTCTGACCTTGTATACCACCTTCTTTATAAAAAGTTAAAAGGAAACCCCATCGGAATGAGGCCATTCTTGTTGCTGGCAATTCATGAAACCCCATCTCATGCACCAACCAACCAACCAACCAACCAACCAACCGACCGACCGAGCAACCGACATCCTCTCTGCACGCCACCATTTCCATAGTAATATAACGTAAAATAATGGCGGTTATCATATACGAAGAACGATAGGGGGAGGTATCTGATGGGCTGGGAGTACAGAACAGAACAATATAGAAGAGAACACAAAATTCATCTTCACTTTTGGTATTGAGTGCTTAACCCATTTTGTTCATAAATTACTAGAAAAAGATGCTTTTTGCCCACTTACATGCGAAGCTTGCAGTCCGGGATATTGCATTAGTGAATCCATCACCAGGCTTTGCAAAGCAGGACCCACACCGTTATATTATTATGTGGGATATGTGTGTGTAAATGTAGATGTATATATGGTTTCTATATACCTACTATACACGATGAAACGTAGAAGAACCCTCTTAGTGCTTAATGTACTATGTGGGTTGATATTGTTTCTTTAAAAGACAAAACATAAAAAAGAACTGGATTTTAATGGCCCAATGGCAACGCTGCCACATCCACTAAAGGACTTCTATTCTCTTTTTTTTTTGTAGATACGTATAGGTAAATCATGTCTTGAGAATAAAGTGTGTTAATGAATCCTGCGACACTGAGACACAATTTCTTGTTAAATTTATTATTAAAATAAAAAAAAAAAATTCTTTTGCTTTTAGATTCTACACTGTTCCATATGTTCTATATGTACCTACAAATGTTCTTGTAAGGGGAGAACTATACACTATACAGTCCGTTGTTGTCGAGGGTTGCACTTATTGCAAGTTCTTAATTGAAGTATTTCTATATAGAGATCAACTTACGGAATCTTTATCAAGTAAGCTGTAGGTTGGATTGGTTTGGCTAACTTGGTTATAAAGTGGCTTTGGGGTGTCAAGTAGGAACATTTAAAAGTAGATAGTGTATTGTAAACGGTTTAAAAGGTAACTTTATAGTGTAAAAGATTATTTACCGTCGGAGCTATTGAAAGCTTAATTTTGCAATGTTGTAAAAAAAAAAGATAAGTTATACAAAAATAATGACCTAATGACAGTTAAACTAATTTTGAGTAATCATCATCATCATCATCATCATCATCATCATCATCATCATCATCATCATCATCATCATCATCATCATCATCATCATCATCATCATCATCATCATCATCATCATCATCATCATCATCATCATCATCATCATCATCATCATCATCATCATCATCATCATCATCATCATCATCATCATCATCATCATCATCATCATCATCATCATCATCATCATCATCATCATCATCATCATCATCATCATCATCATCATCATCATCATCATCATCATCATCATCATCATCATCATCATCATCATCATCATCATCATCATCATCATCATCATCATCATCATCATCATCATCATCATCATCATCATCATCATCATCATCATCATCATCATCATCATCATCATCATCATCATCATCATCATCATCATCATCATCATCATCGTCGGCTCAACAACCGGGGTCCGGTCCTGGCCTCCTTCAACAAGTCTCTCCACCCATCCCGGGCGTCCTGGTCTACGCCATCTCTGCAGCGCAAGCATGGTCTACCACGCTGTCGTCTACCATAGAATGTACCACAAAGAACTTTCCGAGCAGGTTCCTCTTCGCTCATGCGAGCTAGGTGCCCTGCCCACCGGAGTCTACCGAGCTTAATTTTTGTCACGATATCTGCTTCAAGGTAGATTGCGTACAATTCATGATTGTACCGTCTCCGGAATCGTTCTTCCTCACATATGGGGCCAACAATTCTCCTTAAGACTTTTCTCTCGAACGCGGCTAAACGCTCGGAGTGCCTTTTGCTAAGCACCCAAGTCTCGGATCCATATGTGAGTACTGGCAGGACCATGGTCCTGTACAGCAGCAGGTTTGAAGTTATGGTGAGATTTCTGGATTTGAAGAGCTTTGACAGACTTTAGTAGGCTCTGTTGGATTTGAGAAGCCGACCGCGTATTTCTTCTTCTATACTGTTATCGGCTGCTACTATTGACCCAAGGTATTTAAAGGATTGCACCACTTCAAATTCGTGCTCCGCTACCTTGATTGTTTGACCAACTGTTCCTCTTGCATTCGACGCCACCATGTACTATGTTTTAAAGAAGTTGATTGGTTTGGATAGCAATCCGGCTATTTTTACTTGGCTTGTTACGTTGGTCATGGTCAACCTACATTGTCGTGTCAATTTATTGGGGATGCCGAATTCTCTCATGGCTTTGTAAAGTTCTACCCTGGCTATGCTATCGTAGGCGGCCTTAAAGTCTATAAACAGATAAGCAATGGTATGTTGGGATGTTTAATTCTAGACATTTTTCTATCGCCTGCCTAAGGGTAAAGATCTGATCAGTTGTTGATTTGCCTGGAATGAAACCACACTGATATTGTCCGATGATGGTTTTAGCATATGGGGTTATCCGGTCTTGTAGGATAGAGGAGAGTATCTTATAGGCGGTACTCCAAAACGTGATTGATTGATTGAGGCTCTCGACTTGTTCGTAGTAAGTCTCTTTTTCTTCGTCTGAGGACTCCTCCGTAGGTCCGTGAACGTTATTGAGGCTGATGTTCTTAAATATGCCTCGCACGCGAAGGGTGCATAGCCTTTCGCTTATAGCGTTAAAGCCGATGATGGCAGACTTCATTTTTTCGCCGACTAGGAAGCCTTCCCCGAGCACATGGTGTTTTGTATGACAGCTGTAGTATAAGTCATAATCTTTCTTCTGTAGAACACCATTCCCTGTCCATCTTATTTCTTGAAGTGCTGTTATTTCAGCTTTATATTTTGACAGGGCATCGGCTAGCTGCTGAGCAGCTCGAGCTCTATAGAGCGATCGTACGTTCCATAAGAAAATTCGTAAATCGTTTTTCCGTTACCAATAAATACACCAACATATATATTGCGAGAGTACTATACACATGGAGGAATCAAGGTTACCTAGACAGATCATAGAGTATGCGTTACGTCAAAAAATATTACTGTTAAAAGACTGGAACTTATTAGCAGCAGACTGTGGCATCACTTTGAATTGGTCAGTAATGAATGTTAACCAGGTTAAAAGGGCTCTTGATGAAATATTTGCAGTCACCGATGAGAACGAGAGATACACCTACATTGAAAAGGCTAGGTCATCAACAGAAAGACGGTACTATTCGAAGTGTATCTATATAATCTCAACGAACACAACCATTTTAACAGATCATAAAGCAGTCTTTTTATTGGTACAATCTTTAAAATAAGAGGAGAAATGATCAAATTGAATTACATTCCACACCGGAGCGAGGGATCGAAAAAACTGCAGTCTATGTAATCTTCAGGAGCGGGATGATATAAAACACTTTATCGGTATCTGTCCAATGCTAAAAGAAATAAGGAGGGTCCACTTGGGAAAAAGCTTGTTGCAAAATGAAGAAATTATGAACTTTCTAAATGGTACAAATTGGACGCGTCTATTCGATTTTTATAAAGAGGCAATGGCTTACAGGTAACAAATCTATACCGAAAGCTTTTGAAGCATAAATACACAAAACTAATTCTGTTTTAACTAAACTAAAAGTCCTTAAAAATTCTCTTTTCTTCAACCAACCTTAAGTTGTTCTAATTTTGATTTAACTAATCTAAAAGTCCCAAAAAGTGTTTTAACTAAACTGAAAGTCCTCAAAACGATTTGTGTTTACTTAATTAAATGTCTTCCAAATTTGTATTGATAAAAATTGTAAAAAGTAATATTATTTATAATACGCATTAAACTTTATATTTTTATTACTATGCTCTTTAACTTTAAATAAGTTTAAATTGAAATAGTTACTTAATTTAACTCTACTATATTTATTATGATAAATTAAAGCCACTCAGGCAGACGACATTCTATGTCATGTTTTTTTTTAAATTATTCAAGAAACTGTTAAATTTATTACCTTATGTAATCTGATTTGAAGAATAAACAAAATCTATCTATCTATCTAACTGGAAAGATTTAAACTGATCTTTGAAGAAAAATACAAGCACTTTTGTTGCAAATATTCCCTTGCGCTGAAGAATATCTGAAGAACCTTATGATTCGAATAAGGAAGGGCTCAATATTCTACAAGTGTGAATCATTTGCCGTGTACGCACAGATTATGAGTGAATAAAAATTTTAATACCTGTGTATAGAGTGTATACGTTAGCTGGCGAAAAATGTGCACCTCACCACCATCGCAAAATTGTATGTATTCACAGAGAACGGAATTAGGCCCAAGGGCATTACAAAACCTACGGAAAATAAAGCGCTGGTTCCAAGGGAAAGAAAGTTCAATTTTGCACACCAGTGTATATTTTCAATATCAAAGATTACTTCAATCTAGGTATCGATGGCAGCAAGCGGTGCGGGAGGCTCAGCGAAAAGCGGTTGCGGTTGCATCCAATAATGGATGGCAAAGACGAAAGGTCTAAATTTCGACTAGTTAGAAGGAATAGAAGGATAGGAAAGAATTTTTACTGGCGCAGTGGAATGAGCAATAATAATCATAATGAGAAAATATTATCTCACGGGTGGCGTTCAGTTCTAACTGGAGTGGGGGGAAAAAGAATGCTGCCTAGAGTATGGGGCTCGAACCCGCACCTCTAAGTTAGCAGTCAAGCACTACATTCACTGCGCCATTGCGCCATGACACTTAAAAGAACGTTATTTAACAAACAACCTTTTTTTATGATAATGCTGTTGGTTGGTCTATACACACTGGTATACACAAAAATTACCAAAAATCGTTACTTATGGTAGGTATACTTTCCGCTATAACCTAAATTCTGAGCGTTCCTATATAAAGAGGCGGGTTAAGGGACATTTTTTCGAGTTGAGAAAAGAGACAAATTTATCATTGATCTCCATTTCGGAAAGTTCGTCAAAAAACGCATTTCGGAATGTTTGGTTTGTTATAGTGATGGCACGGCAAGTGAGTTGGTTGACACCTTGAACAACGGAGTTGCCAAGTCTCGAGGGTTAGTTTTAGAGCAAGAAAAAAAAAGTATGCACGACTGGGTCACACTAACTTGCTCTTTTGTGCGATCACTTTTGGAGTCTCTATTTTATTTATTTGCTAAAATTTATTTCAGTTGCAGGTAGAATTATGTGAGTATACAAAAATTAACAATATAGCTCAGTATTGCACATATGCAATATGCCAATATGCATGCAAGGAAATTAATTATATTCATGCCGATTATAGAATTTGCAATTCTGGATTAGCAGTGCAGTGCACTCGTTCCTCTTCAATCATTCGCCATGAAAAGAAAAGAGAACACAGCACTGCAAATCATCGCGAATCCATTATTGCGAATTCCATAATCAGGCATGATTATTTACTAATTACGCTACACAAAACAATTTTATCAAAATCGTAGGAGTCGTTTTTGAGAAAAAAGAAGATTTCCCTAACGGTTTTTAAACATTTGTATGGGAGGTACCGTTATTTTTAATTATAGGAATACTTTTTGTCTAATATCTTTTAGATAGTGGTATAAAAATGCTTTTGGCGAAGTTTAATGAAAATCGATTACGTCGTTTTTCAAATATCGAGTTTTCAAAAAGGGAATTTCAAACTTTTTTTAAAAATTCAAATAATAATTTTTTGAAAATTTCGGTTTACAATTTTATTCAAAATGTATTTGTTCTTCTTCATAAAAATCATCAAAATCTGTTGAACCGTTTTCGAGGAAAGCGAAAATCACCCAATTTTCGACAGTTTTCAAGCATAAATCGGCCGATACTGCTGCAATTTCACGTTCGATATTCGTACGAAGTTCATCAATCGTCGCTGGCTTGTTGGCATAGACCATAGACTTGACGTAGCCCCACAGGAAATAGTCTAACGGCGTCAAATCGTCCGACCGAGGCGGCCAAGCGACTGGACCATTTCGTGAGATAACACGTTCTCCAAACTTGGTTTCCAATAAATTGATTGTGACATTCGCTGTGTGGCTTGTGGCGACGTCCTGTTGGAACCACATATCCTCCAAGTCCATATCATCCAATTGGGGCCAAAAATATTCAGTTATCATTGAACGGTAGCGATCCCCATTCATAGTAACGTGCCGGTCTTGATCATCACGGAAGAAGTACGGCCCAATGACGCCGCCGGCCCATAAACCACACCAAACCGTAATTTTTTCGGAATGCCATGATGACTCATGGAGTACGTGTGGATTGCTGCCTGACCAATACCGCATATTTTGTTTATTGACGAAGCCATTCAGCCAGAAATGAGCCTCATCGCTGAAGATGATTTTTCCATGAAAATCCGAATCATTTTCAAGTTGTTGCTCAGCCCAATTCACGAACATACGACGCTTCTGGTGGTCAAGCGGCTTCAGTTGTTGCATCAATTTAATCTTGTAAGGATGTAGGCCAAGATCTTTTCGCAAAATTCGCCACAACGACACGTCAACGTCACAGAGATGCCCAACGCTTGAGAACGACGTGTGAGAGACACATTTGGGCTTTCTGCAACTGAAACCTCAGCGGCAGCAATATTCTCGACACTACGGGCACTTCTTTGTCTCACTGGCACGGGAACATATGCTGTGTACTGTGCCTGTGGACTCAAATTTTTCCACTACACGCTGAATTGTTGATCTGCTAGGACGATTATGACGACCATAAATTGGACGTAGCGCTCATAACGTTGAGGCCACTGACTCCGAATTTCGGTAGTAAATTTTAATAATTTCGACTCTTTGTTGGCTCGTATATCTTTCCATCATGAAATGGCAAACCTTACTTAAGAGAAATGTTAAAAGAGCGGCAAGAAATATGGCCTCGTTTGCTGTTTATGTTGCTTTACTTTTGTAGCGTCCCTGTTGAAAAACCCTGTATTCGCAAGTTAAAATAGTAATTTGTGTTATAAAGTTTTCTAGTGCGTATATATTATGTCATTGTTTAAATATATCAATCTCTCCACTATTTTAAAAGTAGGTACATACATATGTACATATATTCAAATCTTTTGTTTATTATTTTGTTTAAAATAAATAGACAAAGTTTATTCTATACACAACATCACATAAACTTGATTCAAAGAGCCATCGTTAAAATACATCAAAGAGGTTGCACAAACCAGGTTTTGTGACAACAACGCTCAGTAATGGCCATGTGCTGAGCATGTTAATAAATTTAACTAAAAAACATGCCACTCAGAACTCGAAGAGCAACAGCTGGATGAAACTCTAGCATTTCACTATGAATATTTTTATTTCATTTTTTTTTTTTTTTTTTATGAAAAAAGTTCTTGTTCAGTCACAAAGTCACAAATGTATATCCGCAGACCTGCACATCTACATGAAATGAATTTTTTTTTCGTCTATATAAAAACCTGCACCTCGGCATCAGGAAAAGCAATGAATTCATGTTAGCTAATTGGGTCCTTTATGAGTACTTTTTTTCCCTATTAATTAATATACATATATAAATGTGTGTAGTGTATAAATACTCGAAGCAAAGTTTTCTCGCACACATTTTTTCTTTTTGTGTTAATAATATAATTTGAACCACACATGTTCTGTACACACTATAACTTCTCAAACGCATTTAGGCATTATGCAATGCAATCTTTTCAAACCAAATATTTCATTTCATATAGTTTAAAAAAAAAAAAAAAAAAAATTGTGAAAAGGGATTTTTCCACGTCCCAACATAATTGCGTACGTAAGCGTGCAAGACTATTAAAAGCAGAGAGGGAAGGAAAAAAATCGCTTTGAAATTATGCAAACTCCATTACGGTCTTATGAGTATTGAGTATAAGCGAGTAGGTATCCTAGTAAAATACTACTCCTCGTGTCATCGTGTGTTCCTTGGATATATGTATGTATGTTGGATGCTTGAAACACTCATCATGCTCCTTATGTAAAAATAGTGTAGCAAAAAGCAAAAGCAATAGAAGCCAGGGCAGATGGTATCTGTAAATATCACTTGACAGTGATTAATGAATTTTTTGGAGCGAAAAGATGAATCCTTGATCTTTTGTAATGTAAGCTTTAGGTAGTTATCTACATGGAGTATAAGAGTTTAGACACATCATATATAGATACACAGAGATGGAGACGGAGACGGAGACCCCATCCAGCATACATATCTCTCCAAAACCTATATTCAGAATTCAGGATGTGAGTCGTCTTCCTTGTGGGAATCATGTTCATGAATACGAATGCTCCCCCATAGGAAGAAGGTCGTCGCGCGGAGCTATCGTTAAGTGCTGATGGATTATTTCTACATATAAGAAGAGTGAGGATAGGTGTACATATGTATACGTACCTTCTGTGGCCTTCTCCTACCTTTGTATAAGGATATATGATGATGATGAGGAATGAGAGGCGGTGCACCACCCCATCAACATCATCCTCCTCCTCCTCCTCCTCGTCACTTATTATATGGAGGTCGACTTTGAAGAAATTGATGTAATTGCCTAGATAATTTTATTCCACACCATCACCTCTGATATTATGGAAGCAGGGATAAAAGTAAGTACTCTGCATAGTTGTTGTTGTTGTTGTTTTTGTTGTTGTCGTTTAAGCAGAGGAGAAAATAGTACTATAACATGTGCTTGGAAGGACTTAAGATGAAATTGACTGGAATGATTTGTTGTTTTGCGTCTTTACACGCACGTACCTACATAATATAAAAATGTTAATATATTGCGAAAGACGCATTAACAAAAGTTGAAGTATGCTTAAACTCAATTGCGCAATGGCATGTGAGATAAACACAATATGGAACATGTTAAATGTGTGATGATGACAAATAGTCTGGTAGTTGGTGTTGCAGTTTGATAAGTGACTTTTTCAAACTGAGTCTGTAATCTTTTTTTTTTTTTTGTCAAGGCGCACATTTTAGACTTTTTACATGATAATAAAAGGCTCATTCTTGTTGACTTAATACTTAAATATTTCAGATTTAAATAAGTAGGACTGGGAACAAGACGAGAAAAGACCGAAATGCTCTTAAGCATCCCAGACGAGAACGTGACAAGTCCGTATTATTTAAACTGACATTTTTGGAAAGTTTCAGCGATTAAGGTATCTCGGCAGAAAAGATTAAAAATTAAAAAAAAATGCATTTTGAAATTATAAAGGGTGTTTTTTTAAGACGTGTGGTTTTCAAGAAGAAATAAAACGCATATTATTTACTGTTTTGACTAAGAATTTAACTTTATTATAAAGATAAGGGTTTATTTTTTAAAAAAAGATTTCGGGCAAGTGACCGCCTCGGCTGGCTCGAATAAATTCCAGCCGAGAGGCCCAATTTTCGACCACTCCCAGCAATTGGGGCCGTATGTCAGCAATAACGTACCGAATATTCTCTTCCAAGGCGTCAATCGTCTCGGGCTTATCTGCGTAGAGAAGGGACTTCACGTAACCCCAACAAAAAATAGTCCAGCGGTGTTTAATCGCACGATCTTGGAGGCCACGACACAGGCCCATGACGAGAGATAATGCGCTCAACAAAAGTTTCTTTCAATAAATTGATGGTAGCACCGTCTTGTTGGAAGCAAAGGTCGTCCACATCAACATCCTCCAATTCAGGCACGAAAAAGTCATTAATAATGGCTCTATAGCGTTCCCCATTGACTGTTACATTATGGCCGGCTTCATTTTTGAAGAAATATGGACCAATGATTCCCTCTGCCCATAGAGCATACCAAACAGTGACTTTTTGAGGATGTAACGGCGTAGCGTCTCAACAATGGCTTGTGGATTATGATCACTCCAAATACGGCAGTTTTGTTTATTGACGTATCCATTCAACCAAAATCGAGTTTCATCGCTAAACAAAATTCGCTTATGAAAATTGAGATCAACGGCAATCTTGTTTTGGGCCCATTTGGGCACGATTTGCAAACGTTGTTCAGGAGTAAGTCTATTTATTATAAACCGAATTGAGCATAAATCAAGTGACAGCTGTCAAAAAGACCAACTCCGAAAAAATTATTGCCAGATTGAAAACCACACGTCTAAAAAAAAACACCATGTAGAATTGAACTTTTCAAATGAAATATTAATTCTTCCACCAAAAATACAATACGAGACCGAGATGCTCTCCACAGATCCACACCATACCAGACCAAGACGGGACTTAGTGTTTCGGAGACTAAAACCAAAAGCCAGGACTACGCTGACATTTCTTGATTTTAAAGAGACCAAGATCAGAGTTAAAAAAGACTCGTCGAATTTGATAGAGATTTATCACAGATGTAGGGGAGGTAGGAGGTAAAATGACAATAATTGGAAACGTTATATTCTGTACTATATTTGCTGCAGGATTGAGGGTTGAAAATTAAATGAATAAAAACGAATTTATTTCATAGAGTCGAGTTATCATCATCTTAGGATTCAGAAAATTGAAGTATGGCAATATGTTAACATCATCATCATCGCCTTGTAATCAAAATAGGAATTTTTATTGTTAAAACAATGTCACTGTTTTATCAGTTTCTTTTAATTTGACATTTTTAATTTAAATGAATAAATTAATTTAATACATTTGGTGATGTGAGAGTTCGTAGGGTACCCAGAGCTTAATTTTTTTTTTTAATTTCCCTGCAAAATTTACGAGTTTAAATTACGTAAAGCTTTGGAATTAAAAAATTCACTTACATTCGAGCTTAGATATGTGTATAGGGGACAGCCGAGAATGTTACTATAGAATAGTTAGAAAAGTCGTATCGTTGGAGATTGTATAAATAGCGAGTCACATTGTTGAACACCTCACAGATTTCTTTTCATATCTGAATTATGGCTGGTAAAATTTGGCATCCATAAGTTATTATAGGAAGGATCAAGGTTTCTGCTAAACTAAGCCGTATGTTTTGAGGGGTAAAATGCTTCGATAGGGAGAGACTGCGTAATGATCCATACATTTTTAAAATAATCACTTGAATATGGTCTTCACAGGTTAGGATGGAATTTAAAAGAATACCTAATTTTTTTGCTTGATCGAAATACTCAAGTTTTTCGTTTCCAAGGTACAATATTGAGGTCAGAGTTCAATTTATGAGCCCCATTTTCGCTCATGACTGGCGCTTGCAGCTAATTTGACCTTGAGCATCATCTGCATAAAAGTCTATTGAAGAGTACCTGGATTGGAGTGGAAGATCATTGATAAAAATTGTTAACAACAGTGGACCGAGGATCGATCCCTGAGGAACGCCCGAAAAAAGATTTAATGGCAAAGACATTTTTTCACCAACAACAACAGGTTGAATTCGACCACTTATGAGAAGTAAATTATTGCATTTTCATAGGATTTCCCTTAACTCAGCAGTATGAAGATGAACAAACCAAAGCAGAATACTGTCTGTTGCTTCAGAGTCTTCTTTGATAATTTTGGCGCTGCCGCCAGGTATACCCTCCCTCAAGTCCAGAAGCTTTTATAGTTATCGCAAGCTGTGTCGAATTTTTATCTCTGAATGTGCGTCTAGATATTTGCAGAATTGTCAAGAATTAATAAATTCATAAATTCTAGACCTTTTGGGGCATTTTAATGTGTGGATTGGTGTACTTAGGTCCGGTTTTTCAGTGCGAGATTAAAGTTAAACTCGAGTTAACTCATCAAAATTGGTGAGTTAACTCAGGATTAACGAAACAGATGCTTTTGATAATTCATCCATCGGGCTTGTTCAGTCGTTATGCATCCATTCTTCACCGACAAATTGCTTCCTCAATTAATTGTGGGTTAATTTACTTCTAGAGTCAACTAGCTCTGGTTTAACTCACCACTAAAAACTGAGCCTACGTGACCTATTTCTCAATTTTAAAATATAAAGGGGTTTTTTTTTTAGACATGCGGATTTCAATCTGGCAATACTTTTTTCTGAGTTGGTCTCTTTGTCAGCTGTGACTTGATTTATGCACCACGTTTACTCTAGTGGATAATGCGCAGCTTCAGAGACGCGCGCCGCACAGTGGTTCGGTTTGTATGGGAGAGCGGAAAAAAGTCTGTTTTATCTGAACGGTTCAACGGATTTAAATGAAATTTGGCAAACGTGTTTAGACTAGTCTTGTACATATTTGGTCAAAATTTGGTTGAAAAAAAATAATTAGAAACAAAGTTATTGAGATTTTTCTAAAATTTGAGGGTTTTGATGTTTGTATGGGAGAGCGTTAAAAAAATCTGTAACATCTGAACTGTGTAATGGATTAAGATGAAATTTGATTCGCATTTTAAAATTAGTCTTATACACATTTTGTCAAAATTTGGCTAAGAAAAAATCATTAGTAAAAAAGTTATTGACTTTTTTTCTAAAATTTGAGTGTTTTGATGTTTGTATGGGAGAGCGGAAAAAAGTCTGTAAGATCTGAACTATTTTACGAATTTCAATGAAATTTGACACACAAGTCAAGATTAGTCTTATTACAAGCTTGGTTAAAATTTGGTCCAGAAAATATTATTAGAAAAAAAGTTATTGACATTTTTATAAAATTTGAGGGTTTTGATGTTATATTTAAATAAAAGTTTTTTTAGTAAAATCTTAATTTTTTATTTTGAATAAAATATTATTATTAACTATGTATGTTATAAAATTAAATAAATAAATAGATAAATACATACAAAAAATAAATAGAAAACAATTATGAAGTAGTGATTTTATAATGCTAAAATGAGGTTTTTAGCGTCTGCGCTGATTGGAAGTATTTTCTTTTTTGCCTGTGGCCTTAAACCTGTTATTATTTTATCTGAGGATATGAATATATGATGCATCACATCTTCATTCGTCGCAATTCGGCTGCATTTTCTCAAATGAAACCTGCGGTAGGCTTTATAATCCTTATTTCGGCATTCTTGGGCTTCCTCGGAGAGCTATCCAACAGGAAATGCACAGATTTTATTTATTTCTTCTCCATGGATCAAAACCTTATGTACGGTTGCTGGCATATTGTACCATTTATATTTCTCAACAAACAGTTCAGCAGTTTCCCACGTGTAAGCTGCATATTTTTTTAAGTCTAATTGTTCATTCGACGTTATTACTTCAAGGATAACAGCAAACCGCCGAATTAGGGATTCACTAACTCCAGTGATTTCTGAAGTCATGGTTGGATTTGCAAAAAATCTTCTGGAGGTGTTGCCGTCATTACTTGTCCCCGTACCTTGTTTTACAAGATCGACAATGATGCCCAGTTTTTCACGAAACGCCTGCTGAATTTTCTTCTTCTGAGCATCTCTAATATGGCGGGTCTCATTGTTGGTTCTCCATGCTTTAAATGGCAAATTGTAGGCAACATGGAAGATACACTCCTATTTATTTTTGACTGCCCTACTTTGAGCGAAAAATAATAAAAAAAAAAAGGATTATCCCTAATCCTTTTCTTTATTTTGTATTAAGCTCTATCATATAATTCAAAATATCATAAAACTATATTATTTTTCGTTTGTTGTTTTCAAGAAAATTGAGTTGAAAGTTGAAAAATTTTCCAGGCAGAAATAAATGGTTTCGCAAAAATCGAAATTCTCAGCCCTGGGTCAATGTATTAATTTTGTTTTATTTTTAAAATAAAGTTTGACATTTTTTCTTAAAATAATGGGCTTAACTAGTTCATTCTGACAATTAATACCGAAGTAATCAAACTTTTTGGTAAACACCACCGTCAAGACGGAGTTTTTTGAAATCCGATTAAGTGAAACATTTTTGAGCATAACTTCCACATCTGCACGTATCTGCAGCTGATTTTTTCTGTGCTTTAACATGAACGTATGGAGCATATGGTGGCATACTTACTTTCTTGGTATCTTTTGGAGCTGTTTTTTTAAATCAAAAAGTTAAAAAAAAAAAGCATTTTTTCTTAGTACTAAAGCTTCAGGCTACTTATAGAAGGTATCTTTTATAAATAATCAATATTTTTTTTATTTTTAGATAATCGAAAATAGACCAATTAAATTATTTAAGAAGCTAGAGAATTTATCTACAGGAACTTCGGAAAAAAATATCTCAAAATTTGTTGAAAATACGGTTCGCGATTTGAGTAAAATTATTTTTCAACTTTGAGGGCTTGTAAATCAGAACATACAATATATATGTTAAAAAATACTTTTAAATCATACGCTCGGGTCATCTAAGAGTACTTAAACATAAAGTTTTAAACGATAGACATGACTTTTTCAAAAGACTTTTTTCCGCTCTCGCACCACTGTGCGCCGTACGGTGCACACCGAAGACGCTATTGCTGCTGTGGAGCAGAGTATCGAAGAAGACCCGAATGAGTACATCCGCGAAACAATTAAAGCTATGTGCCCATCTATGATTAATGACTTTTTCGTGCCTGAGTTGGAGGATGTTGATGTGGACGACCTTTGGTTCCATAAAGACGGCGCTACATGCCATACAGCCAACGGAACAATCAATTTATTGAAGAAAACTATTGGTGAGTGCATTATATCGCGTCGTGGGTCTGTGGCGTGGCCTCCAAGATCGTGCGATTTAACACCGCTGGACTATTTTTTGTGGGGTTATGTGAAGTCCCTTCTCTACGCAGATAAGCCCGAGACGATTGACGCCTTGGAAGAGAATATTTGGTATGCGTTATTGCTGACATACGGCCCCAATTGCTGCAAGTGGTCGAAAATTGGGCCTCTCGGGTGGAATTTATTCGAGCCATCCGTGGCGGGCACTTGCTCCATATCATTTTTAAAACATAATGGCAAACCCTTATCTTTATAATAAAGCTAAATTCCTGGCCATAACATTAAATTATATACACGTCTAAAAAAAACACCTTTTATATAAACAAAATCTTAAAGAACGAAT
This sequence comes from Leucozona laternaria, assembly GCA_932273885.2. Lineage (NCBI taxonomy): Eukaryota > Metazoa > Arthropoda > Insecta > Diptera > Syrphidae > Leucozona > Leucozona laternaria. Next base: position 42,725,989 of record OW026368.1, on the reverse strand, counting down.
GTGCCGTTTACGTGCAAAAGCGTAATAAGTTAAGGTGGAAGTCTTAAATAAGACAGCTCCTTTAAAATTAGATTTAAAATCAACAATATCTCCTGTAAGTCCAGCTAGCTCAACCCATCACCTACAATATCCGTGGGTCGTAACCCATTGTATTAAAAGTTTTATTGGAAAAAAAACAAGAAACAGCAAAGCATCGCAGAAAGCTATTACATCAACCTTTCACTTGGAGCGTTTCTCCCGTCGATATCCATCCAATATCAATTAATTTTTAAAATTAAAATTGTTTTCTTGTCGTTTCACAAACAAAAAAAGAAAAAAAACAAAAACAAACCATGTATTTTTCTGACTGACACTGTGTCGTTAGAATGTACAAAATAGTTAAAAAAAAAAATATACTCAAAGAGCAGACAACAGTGCAGCGTTAATATTAAATTAATTTTATTCCAGGTAAAATATTCTAACAAAAAAAAAAAAAAAAACAAAAAGAACTTAAGGAAAGTTTAACTTGTCCATTTTAAATATCGAGTGCAAGGATGTTGCTCGTTTTTTTTACTTATTACCCTCTTACTCTTGATTGCAAAACAACTGCATAGCACACACACCACCCTCCTCACTAAGTAGTTAACCTTCCCTTCAAATTTTATCGAGCAGAGAAAATTACAACACCTCTCTTTAGAAAACTATTTACCAAAGTTATTTCATCAGAATGGGTGGTAAAGTGGCACTTAAAATTAAACACCCAATTTTGTTGCTACTTAAAGTCATGATTTATGAATATGACCAACAATATTCGAACTCATTTAACGCTCAAAACACGTAGCTAGAAAGATACTTATATAGGAACATCTAGAAACAGTATTAGCCAGTGTTGAAGGAAAATCAATCTGAAGCAATTAATTATTATTATTGACACCCACACCAAGCTAAACACTTTTATAGGTAGGAGTATACACAGGACTTATAATCCTAATTGTTTTTATTTCAACTTTTGTCAAAGCACTTGAGGCAATCAAGAAAATCCCTCTAATACATTATATGTTGTTCTTTTAGAAACAGGGGCGCATTTATTATACTTAATAAGGCATGGTCGAAAATTAAAGGTAGATATTCATATGAGACCATGAAAACCATAATTCAGGGTGGGCCAAATTTTTCACGGTTTCCCCACAAAAAAAAATCCAAAGGGTTCAAATCGCAGCTCCGAGGCGGCCATTGACATCGCCAAGACGGCTGATAACACGATTTGGGAATTTGGTGGGCAAAATATCGATTGTTGCATGGATGACCCAGAGGTCCTCAAAATCCATGTCATTAATTTCAGTAAAAAAAAAAAAATCGGTTAACATGGCTCTGTAACGCCCACCGTTGACCGAATCGTTGTTCCCAGCCTCTTCTTCGAAGGAAAATTGTCCAATTATGCCACCACTCTACAATTTCCAAAAAACTGTCACTTTCTGTGGATGCATTGGCTTTTCGACAATAACGTGTGGGTTTTCCGAGTCCCAGATGCAGCAATTATGTTTGTTCACGTAGCCGCCGAGATGAAAATGCGCCTCGTCAGAAAAGATGATTTTTCACCTTTTCAAAAAACGAACTGTTTGGTCTACGCAGCTCTCACTTTGGAAGTAATTTTTCAATATTTCCTAACGTTGTTTAAGCGTAAAAGCAACTCATTTCGTTCCAAGGAGCTATGATACTGAATTTATGTCAAGATTTCGAGTGGGAAACAGCTGTCAGTGTCAAAATAATCTATGATTAAAAATGAAATCACTAAATAGCCCACCCGTTATAGCCCAATGGGTTTTTTCACTTTTTTTTTCAAAATGGTGAAAACTAATATTATGTATTTTGAAAACAAAAACCAATAATTTTTCGATTGCTATGGGTGTAGTAAAATAAGTTTCACGATCGACAGGAAAATGTCGACTGGTGAAAAGTCGAAATTAATTTTTGTTTGCAAATTAAAATGACAATTTCAATTGCCTTGAAAAATAAGACGATAGAAATTTGGGAACAAAATAGCTTTTTTAAATAGTATATCCGACAGAAAATAGTATTTATATGGGCATTACCAATACTTAAAGGTGATGGCAGAATTTCCCAGTGAACCAGAGCCCATTGCGTTCACTATAGAATTTGGTATCAAATGAAAGGACAAAGGAGATGCTGAGGACATATCACGTTTGTCAAATATATTTAAGAGATTTAAGAGATATTTGAGTTTGAATTTAACATATTTTACCGAAAAAAAAACTGCTTGCGATATAAGGCACGTAGGATAGTGATTTTGGTATCAAATGAAAGGTATTTTCTATGTCTTTTTAATATATTCAAAATTATTTTGCTGCCTTTAACATGTAAATTGCCTAACCCTGACATCGTTCTTTTCGACCGACCTTCTCCGGGTTTCCAAAAAATACGCCTAATATATAACGAGTGTTTTTTTTAGAGGTATAGAACTTTAAGTTGGCAACACTATTTTAACTGGCGGCCATTTTGTCAGCTGTCAAGTGATTTATTTTTAAGTTTGGTTTGGCATTTCAACATGAATAGGCCGTTGATCCCAATTTTCATAAGCGAATTTTGTTCAACGATGAAGCTCGTTTTTGGTTGAACGGATACGTCAATAAACAAAACTGCCATATTCGGAGTGATGACAATTTTAAAGTGCATGTTGAGACACCGTTACATCCACAAAAACTGACTGTTTGGTGTGCTTTCTTGGTTTGGTGGAATTCTTCTTCTTCTTCTCTAAAAACGATGCTGGCGAGAACTTTACAGTCAATGGTGACCGCTATAGACCCATGATTACTGACTTTTCCGTTCATCAATTGAACATACAAGATGTGCAGGAGCTGTGGTTTCAACAAGACGGCGCAACATGTCACACAGCTTGTGCCACAATTGATTTATTGAAGGAAACGTTTGGTAACCGCATAGTTGAATTGTGAATTGGCCTCCAAGATCGTGCGATTTAACGCCGCTTGACTATTTTATGTATGAATACTTGAAGTCGCTAGTCTACGCCGATAAGCTCGAAACGATTGACCCTCACTTGGAGGACAACATTCGACGCATTACGTTCACCAATATACGGCCACACATGTTGGAAAAAGTAACCGAAAATTGGACCTCCAGATTATACTACGTCCGAGCCAGCCATGGAGGTTATATGCCAGAAATCATATTTAAATTATAAAGCCAGAAGATTATATTTGGAATAAAGTAAATTTCATGTCAATTTAAAAAAATCATCTTTGTTATATTCCATTTCAAAGCTCTATACGTCTAAAAAAAAACACCCTTTGCCTAACTTTTAGCCTAGAGTAAAAAATATATTCGACATAACGTTGATTGAGAGGTCCAACAAAAGTGGTTTTCGTTATAAATCGGACCGTGTGTGTATTGAATATCGAGCTCGTAGCCTAACCGAAGAAGGTTAGCTTCAAATCGTTTTTTTTTTAAAGGGTCTTCCAAAAGGGACTTCAGAACTTTGACAGTTGATAGCGGGCTGTCATTTATTCAGTCTGTTTTGCCAAATCACCATGGACGGATATAGCGTTCAAAAACACGTGCAAATGATAAAATTGTTTTATCAAAATGGGTGTTCTGTTCGGACAACATTCCGAGCGCCCATTTACGGTCATCTTCAGCGATGAGGCCGATTTCTGGATGAATAAGCACTTCAACAAACAAAATTGTCGAATTTTGGACGATACTAATCCAGATGAGATGCAAGAGCGTCCAATGCATCCGAAAAAGTCAGTGTTTCGTATGTGGATATTGGGCTGGCGGCGTCATCGGTCCATATTTCTTGGATAACGACGTTGGCTAGTCCATCGCCGTTCAACGACAGCGCTTTAGGTCGATGACTACCAACTTTTTTTGGCCTGAATTGGATGATATGGCCACCAACGACATGTGGTTTCAATAGGATGGCGCCACGTGCCACACAGCTCACGCCACATTTGAAATTCTGCATGGTCATCTCGCATGGAGGTGATGCGAACTGGTCACCGAGATCGTGCGATTTGACCCTGTTAGACTTTTTCTTGACGGGTTTTCTGAAGTAGCAGGACTATGCGAATAAGCCACAAGCCACAGCGGCCCTCAAAGCCAACATAACCCATGCCATCGGTCAAATTCAGCCTTATTCATGCGCCAGAGTCATGGAAAATTTGACATTTCGGATGCGCGCCACCTAGAGAAGCCGCGGCGGACATTTGAACGATGTTATATTCCCGCAAACATAACGAAATCGATAGGCCTTTCAAACGAATACAAAATGTCGATGATATCTCACACATATTTTGTTTTATTTAAATTTAGGGATAGGAAGCGCTTAACGAAAGACCCTGTAGAATAATAAGTTTTCAACATAGCTACCTACATACTTATAGAAATAATGATGCCTTTTAGAAAAAAAGACGATTTTAAGTTGAATTTGTTTCGAGGCCTTTTACAGCATATTGCCGGCAATGGTTTTTAATATTATTTTCTATATATTGAGGTCAGGACTTCAAAGGAACTTTCCATCCATGCTCCAACTTATACATACTCGTAGATATATGTATACAAAACAACAGCAGCTAAGCAGTGCCAGCATGTGCTTGAAATATAAAAACATTTTGGCTGGCTAGCTATAGCTTTTCTTCTTATAAATAAATTCCACTTAACCGTTAGAAAGGAAACTTGCCTCGAGGACACCTTAAATGCGAACGTCACGCGGAAAATTTCTTCGGAATTTGTGCGCTGGCTGCACAGAAGGGAATTCTTTACCTATCATTTTGTGTGTTTTTATCCTTTGGATGCAATGTAGATAGATATTTTTGCAAATTTATATCCCATGTCGAGTTAACCTGGGGTGAAATTTGCCCCCACACCCCCTGAGCTGCATTCATTTTCTATTGTTATAGTCAGGTTGTGTTGTTTTTTTTTTTTTCATCTTCTTCTTCTTCTTCTATGTGTTTATTTTGTGCATTTTCTTGAATTATTGTCCTCGAAGAATACTTTGTTCGTCTTGGGGTGCGCTTTGTTTTTGACCCATTTTCGTCTATACTATAGGATTTTATCGCTTTATGGCAAAATAAATGTCATCATCCAATAAACTTCTGCGGATATAAAATCCGCAGGAGATTCGTGTTGTTTGCTTTGTTGCATGTCAGTCGTGTTGTCTCGGATTAATACCTCCAGCTATATAGAGGAGGCTGTGTTGTGTTATCTTTATTTTTTTTTTTTTTTAATTTTCAACGAGATATTAGTTTTTTTTTTTTTTTTAATTTTTTTTAAACATCTTAAAGGCCATAGACGGTTTATTTCTTTTAATAAGAATATTGTTGATGGTGATACGTTTTATCCTTTGCACCATAGTCGCGGTGTTTGTAGAAATCTCAGAGTGTATACACGTATTGAATACGACAGCTGAATGAAAATTGTGCCTTCGTTTCCTCTTCTTGACTTAAGAGGATGTCTTAATGAGTTTATATTCACCTCATTATTCGTTGTATTTTGTCATTATTTTTTTTTTATATACCTACCTATACACAGATAATATAAAAGGACGACATCCTGGGCAAAATGAAAGTTTTCTTTCCTCAAGCATGGAGATGAACTGGTTACAATATTTAACTGGATCAACCAGATTTCGCATATACTTTTATGCGAAATCGTTCGTCATGAGAGAAGATATCAAGTTGTATTGTGTACTAACTTTATGATTTGCCCACTCAATAAAAGTTTCTTAAATGTACTTTTTGTTGTCATTTTGAGGAAATTATAATAAACTCAATTTTTAATCCTATATACATGACAAACAAAAGATGATGTGGAGAGATATGGCTTGAAAATGCTTACGACATCAAGTATTTTCACAACTCATTTAAACTGATTCAAGGAATCTTAATCTTAATCCTTACATATAAAAGATATAGAACTTTTGTTATTTGGCAGGCGGTTTTTGGAACAAAAGCATTTTCTTTTACAGTTGAAAAATTATAGGTACCTACATGTAAAAGAATAATGTTTTGAGTTTTGATAAATAAAGACAACTGAATTGTTGGAAGTGTTGTTTGCAGGTGAGATTCTGCCCAAGAGTAACAGATTAAAACAACTTGTAATTGTTAGAGCATTCTTAATGCTTTTAAAAGTTTGTGGAATGGGAATATACTCAAGTAAAAGTCGAATTCAAGTATTGCCAGAAAAAAGCAAAACTGGGGATATGCGGTAAGGCCGACTTTCTGAACTGATTAAGAATCCTTAGTATAGTTCAAGTTGGAAGGTATGACTAAGAGAATATTATTCCCTGCATCATCTTGACCGTTCGTTGTTCTCTTGCTAAAAAGAGTTACGTAAATAACAGGATTTAAAGCAATGGAACATACAAAATGTAAAAATTAAAAATAATCATCCCTATTACGATTGTCAATCATCAATTGATATCTAGTTCAAAATCAATTTTTAAGAACCCAACCCAATTGATAAAAGTTTTGAACATTGAGAATTGAGCTGATTTGTGAATTTCAAGAGAATTCATAATTATCACTGAATAGTTTCAAATTTCAATAAAAAAAAATCTATTTTTACAATCAATCAATCGACTTTTTTTTTGAGTCTTCATTACAGCAGAGAGACAGACACTTTTGCTTTTAACTATTACATAGGCAGGGTAGGTAGAGATGGCGGCCGAGAGCAAACTCGCTCCGTGACCCAATTAGCGCTAGAGTACGCCGTTTTGACACCATAACTCGTATTGACCTGTTGGGTGAAAAGCGGTTTAATTTTTATTTTTGAAGGGTGAGGTGAAGGAATTAAGGTCGAAGCTTGACCTAGATCCATTTTGTCGCGTTGAGAAAAGCAATCAAATCTTTGATCTTTATCTCAGAAAGTTCGTGTAGATCTTCAAGAAAAGCATTTCCAAAAGATTTCGCTCTCGATCTGGCCAGAGCAGGGTATTTACAGAGGAAGTGGGCCACTGTTTCCTTCTCCTGATGGTCCCCACAACTGCGACAAAAAGTATTGTACGAAATGCCCAGCTTCGCCGCATGTTCTCCTATAGGCCAGTGGCCAGAACATGTCGCAACAACCATGGCTATGTCTCGCCTGGGCCTAAAAATCAGATCAGTTGTTCGAGATTTATTATAGATGGGCCATATCTTTCTGGATATGACGCAGTTTGTTAAACTTTCCCACCTGCGATTGGATTCAATAAGAAAAATTGAGAATAAGCTACCCTTCATAACTCCAAGCGGAATATTTACTCTTTCCGCAAGTGAGCTATGAAGGGCTGCTCCTTGCCTGGCCAGTTCGTCAGCCCGCTTATTTCCCTCAATGCCACAATGACCTGGAACCCAGATAAGAGTGACCCTGTGGTTGACATTAAGGCTAAGTAGTTCATCTCGGCATTGCTGGACCAATTTAGATGATGTTATAGCCGAATCAATTGCTTTCACAGCTGCTTGACTGTCTGTTAAGTTGGGATCTTGTTTGAGTATCTTGCATGCTTCCTTGATTGCTAGTAATTCAGCTTGAAATACGCTTGCGAAGTCAGGCAGCCGAAAGGACCCAGAGATGTTCAAGGATTCGGAAAAAATTCCTGAACCAACGCCACACTCCATCTTGGAACCATCAGTAAAAATAGTAGTGTCGAAGTCTCTCGTCACGACATTCTCCTTCCAATCTTTCCTGGATGGAAATTTGACCTTAAAAACCTTTCTAAAATCCAAGGCAGGAGTGCAGTAGTCGGTCTGCATTGAAAGCATATCATTAGGAATCAAACTTGTGATATTGCTGTGACCATATGGTTTAGCAATCCAACAATTTGACTCCTTAAGGCTTAAAGCGCTGCAGGATACTAAATATTTAAAATGTAAATCAAGAGGTAAGAGGTGCAGAAAGACGCCTAAGGCATCCGTCGGACAGGAGCGTAGGGCCCCTGTGGTGCCAACGCTTGCTGTCCTTTGAACCTTTTTGAGTTTATTAATGTTATACGCTTTGCTAAGTGCGGGCCACCAGACAATAATAGAGCCATACGTAAGGACCGGTCTTACCACGGCTGTGTACGTCCACAGTATCATCTTCGATTGGAGGCCCCATTTTTTTACGAAGGTCTTACTACAGGCATAAAAGGTTATACAGGCCTTCTTAACTATTACATACTTATATTGAAAAAATTGTTTTAATAATAATTTTTGATTTTGGTTAAGTGCAACTTAAACAACGAATTGAAGTCAGATTAAGGAAAAACTTATTTATATTATTTTCAATTTACTCGAAAACTAGAAGACTTTAAAGTAAATATATACGATAAACATATATCTGGTTTTTAATGTTTGAATAAAAATTGATAAGAGCTGTGAATAATAAAAAATAGTAGGTACTTAATTAGCATTGTGGGTATATTATATATGTAAACAGAGGTAAATGTTATCAAGACTAACAATTCATATACAAATAATATCCTCATTGACGCACATGTAGAGGAACATATCGGACGCACACACGTTCTTTCAAAAACATTATTTAAGACATCGTGTGTATACATAGAAGGTACAACTACGAACTGTTCGGCGGGCTGTACAGCGACACTGACCTAGCCGAAAAAGTAAAAAAAAAAACAACGACTGAGGTGACTGGGTCATCTAGAGCAAATGAACACCAAAGTTCCAGCCCGAAAAGTCTTTGAATTCAACCCTAAAGGAAGACCGCGACTAAGCTGGCGCATACAAGTGGCAGAGAACCTCAATCATCTTGGCGTTAGAAACTGCAGACAGCTAGCTAGAGACTGAGCTGGCTGGAAGCTCAACTAACAATTTTACTTCTATATTTATCTAGAGAAGCTTCTTATTACTATTTATCACACGTACATAAGCTTGTTATAGTACTCCAAAGGGCTAAAAGGGCGCCGTTTTTTCACACCTATTACACTTTTATGGAGTAAATTTTTTTACTCCGAGAAATACACTTATAAGTTATGCTATAGAGGTACTATAGGACAATAATGGGTTTTCCAATAAGAGGTGTTATTTTGATATTCAAAGAAAAATGGCATTTTTTGAGATAAATGATCGGATGTTTATTTCATTATAAAGAGGAAGGTATGCCGTTAATAATGGAACACAACATCAGCCAAATGGCGGCCACGACCACGCTTACAGGGCTGTATCCTTTTCATGAAATTTTCCATAACCAAATCGCAAAGTGGCTGCCCTATGTCCTCGATAGCCTCACGAATTCCATCTTTGAGGTCTTGAATCGACGCTGGGCTGTTGGCGTAGACCTTATCTTTCACGTGGCCCCAAAGGAAGAAGTCGCAAGGTGTTAAATCACAAGAACTCGGTGGCCAATTGTGATCACCTCTTCGAGAGATAACACGGTCCGGAAACTTTTCCCGTAAAAGATCGATGGTTTCATTGCTTGTGTGGCACGTAGCGCCGTCTTGTTGAAAGTAAACGTTGTCCAGATCAATACCATCCAATTCCGGCCATAAAAAATCATTAATCATCTCTCGATAGCGCAATCCATTGACCGTAACTGTTGCTCCAGCCTCATTTTCGAAAAAGTAAGGTCCAATGACCCCGCCGGACCATAAACCGCACCAAACAGTCACGCGTTGAGGATGGAGAGGCTTTTCAACAATAACTCTTGGGTTTTCCGAGCCCCAGATGCGACAGTTTTGCTTGTTGACGTAGCCTCCGAGGTGGAAATGGGCCTCATCAGTCAAGATGATTTTTCGATGAAATTCCGGATCATTTTCATGCATTTCAAGGACCCAATCAGCAAAGACACGACGTTGTTGATGATCAGCCGGCTTGAGTTCTTGTGTTCACTGAACTTTATAAGCCTTAAGACCCAAGTCTTTATGCAAAATACGGTGTAATGACGTTTGTGGAATGCCTAATTCCAAAGAACGACGAGGAATGGACAAACCTGGGTTTTCTTCAACACTTTGGGCTACAACAGCAATATTCTCAGTTGTTCTTGAGCGACGTGCACGGGTTTTATTCTTCACATCACTAACTTGTCCCAACAGCTTGAATTTGTCCACCAATCTCTGTATTGCGGTCCGACAAGGTGCTTCACGACGACCCAAAAATGTTTTAGTTTTACGAACCGTCTCTGCCAAATTTTCACCATTTTTATAGTGAATTTTAATAATTTCAATGCGTTGTTGAAGCGTGTATCGTTCGATTTTTATTAATGGCGTAGTTTCTTCTTGTCAAATGTCAAAAAATGACAGCTTCAAAAGTGACAGCTACCGAAATAGCGGGCTATTCAAAATAACACCTCTTATTGGAAAACCCTTTATATTACAATAACAAGAATCGGAGAATGTTTGGTTTATTGCACCGTTTGCTTCGATTGTAGACATGAAGAGAAGATTTACTGTTACAAGTATATAATGCTTAAAGAAAAATGTAGAAAATAAAAAAAAGTTATCTTGTACTTATTATTTTTTATATTTTTTATATCTTCTGACAGCTTTTTCCACATGATTATCTACAAAGTTCTTAAGTGATAATTATTTTATTATCGAACCTTCGCACTAATAGTCTTTCTCGTTAACCGCTCCTCTAATCTCGAATATACAAACCTATCTTCGAATCCGGTTCACTTTTATCATGAATTCTTTCCTATAAAGCCACATTGGCTTTCCTTACAAAACTATTATATAAGTATATACTATCGTTATAGAAGAAAGAATATATAGTGTTTCATTAGCGATGATCTTATACAACTGATTCGCATAAGCTCTTTCAAAAAGATAGAAACGCGGGCACTACTTACAGAAATTACCTTATTTTAAATATAACTTAATTAAATGTTGGTTTTAAAAGAAAGTATAAAGTTCTAACAAAAATGCTTCCAATTTCCGAAATTAAAACATTATTCGTAGCTATAGTGCTTATATATCACCATTCTGGCTGAAAGTCTAGTAGTTAAAGGAGTTAAACTTGATATTATTCATCGCTAAGATATTCTTTCGACCTTATCGTATAATTTTTATAGGCGCAATGAGTCAGTTCAATGACCTGCGTGAATACTTGGAAAAAAAAAAATAATTTACTAACATTACCGTCATCGACAGTAATACATTCTTAGGATATATAATACGGAATAAAAACGAGCACTCCGTATTATATATCCTCTAGTGTAGTTCAAAATTACTTTCGATGACGGTAGTGTTAGTAAATAATTTTTTTTATCAATTATTCACGCAGGTTATATTATTATATACCAAACCGACGGGTTTAGTGTCTTTGCTAAAACTCTTTCAATAACCCTTCTATAAAGATATCTTATACAAATGCCATATACATTCGCGGATTTATGCATCTTAACATTGATTATACAAGCGATACAGGAATTAAGACTTTATATCATTTTATAGTATGGATATAGTGTGATTATAGAAAAACTGACTCATTGTGCCTATAACAATGATACAAGTAGATCCAAAGACCATCTTAGCGATGAATTATATCAAGTTTAACTCCTATAACTACTTGACTTCCAGCCAGAATGGTTATAAAAGCACTATAGCTACGAAAAATGTTTTAAAGTTGGAAATCGGAAGCAATTTTGTTAGTTGGGAGCAGCTTATAAGCAGTAATTATTTTTAACGTGAATTTTGAGTGAGATGTTTTTTTTTTAAGTGTTTTACAAGTCAGAAGGCGTCAAGAAGTCATATTTATTTTTTTCTTAAAGTTTATTGGATAAAATTCTTTTAAAAGACTTTTAAGTTAAAGAATTTGATTTTAATTCTTTTTAAATTAAAATATTTAAGAATAACATAAACTATATCTTCTTGTTTTCTTGTGTTTGTATTACCCCATTAAGTATTTAAATGTGGGGAAATTTAAAAAAATGTTTTGGGGGTAATTGTAAACATAATATTTTATTTAAAAATTATAAAAAAAAGATACAAATTTAAATGTGTTGTTTTAATTTACATTGAAATTACTATCATTGGATGACGCCAAAGCAAGTAATGCTGAAAAAAAAATACAAAAATAATTTTTTCCAAAACTATCGACTAAAACAAATTGATTTCCAACAAAAATTATAACATTATATTTGTAATTTAATAACGGGTGATTTTTTAAGAGGCTTAGAACTTTTTTTAAAAAAAAAACACAAAAAATTCGAAAAAATGAATAAAATATTTATTTGAATCGATAGTTTGAACCTTGCAATTTAATGTTTAAAGATAATTTCATGCAAATGTTGACCGCGGCTGCGTCTCAGGTAGCCCATCCGCTGAGTCCAATTTTGGCATACTCTTTCACACATATCGGCCGGTATCTCACGGATGAATGCATGGATGTTGGCTTCCAGTGCGTCAATCGAAGCGGGCTTGTCCCTATAGACATTAGCCTTGACATACCCCCACAAAAAATAATCTAATGGTGTCAAATCGCACGATCTAGGCGGCCAATTGACCGGCCCGAAACGTGAAATTAACTGTTCACCAAACTCGCCTCGCAATTGCGCCATTGTTTCGCGTGCTGTGTGGCATGTGGCACCGTCTTGTTGAAACCACATATCATGCAAGTCAAGAACTTCCATTTTGGGCAAAAAAAAGTTTGTTATCATCGCTCGGTAGCGTTCACCATTGACAGTAACGCTGCGATTCGCATCATCTTTGAAGAAATAGGCCCAATAATGCCGCCGGCCCATAAACCGCACCAAACAGTGGCTTTTCGGGATGCATTGGTAGCTGTTGCAATGCTTCTGGCTGATCTTCACTCCAAATGCGGCAATTTTGCTTATTTACGTACCCATTCAACCAAAAATGAGCCTCATCGCTGAACACAAGCAGCGCGCGATGAACATTTCGAACCGAGCACGAATTTTGATAGTAAAATTCAATAATTTGCAAGCGTTGTTCATTTGTAAGACGATCCATGGTTAAATTGCAAACCAAACTGTAGCTGTTTGACAGTGACACAAGGTACTAAACACACGTCAGCTGTCAAAACCAGTTTTGCCAAAACCAAACCAGCTTAAAATCACCCGTTATATTGTGATAAAAAAGACACATATAGCTACTCAGTTATTACTTTGGACGATAGACTCGAGCTTTCAAAGACAGAATGTTCAATGCTCGTTCTATAGTCCAATGAGATAGCTGGTTGTATACAAATTATTAAAAAATCACTTTGAAGAAGTAAATCCAGATTAAAAACCCATTTTTTTAAAAATACAAACTTTAAAGTTTGAATTTCTTTTTTTATTTAAATATTGTAATTTATTTTTGCCGTTTTTTTTTAATATATATACTTTTTTTTTTTAATTTAACTTAATTTTATTTCAAAAATTTCTTGTCTTAATCCTTGCTTAAATATTTAAAAAATTGGTTAGTCAAGTTTATGAATCTACTGAAGTGATTAATTTGTATTTTGGAATACCCTGTGAATGCTTTAATAGCCAGCAGGAACTTTTTTTTACAAAATCCGCTGAGGTAAGGACTTTTTTTTTAAAGTTTAACTTTACCCTGTACTGACATTTTTTTTTTAATTGACCATTTTCATAGCAGTTTTTCACTGATGAGTTAAAAGAGAGGTAGCTAACTCTAGAAGTCAATTAAACCACGTGAACTGAGGTAGCAGTTTTCCTCTGTGGATAAAACATCAAAAGCATCTTCTGTTCAGTTAATTCTGAGTTAACTCATTAAATTCGATGAATTAACTCGGGTTTAACTTTAATCTCGCACTGAAAAACTGGACCTTAATGTTTTTTGCAACGAAATAAATTATTTTGGGCCACAGTTCGGAGACCGGTGTATATTGTGTTAACAGTCAAACGGTGCAACGATGAAATTAGGAATATGAGCAGGCCAAATCCCTTCTGTTCATGGGGTTAGTGTTAGTGTTAGGGTAGATCCTGCTTGTGCAACTCGGTGAGTGTGGCAGATGGATTGAGTTAAGATCGCATTCCATATCTGACCATCAAAGGGCGCTCAGCGAGTTAGCGCGATTAATAAGCGTAGTTAGCAATAAATGATTTGTGAGTTTTACAATTTTATAATGGTCTCTTTATAACGGGTGATTTTTTAGCTGGTTTGGTTTTGGCAACACTAGTTTTGACAGCTGACGTGTGTTTAGTACCTTGTGTCACTGTCAAACAGCTTCAGTTTGGTTTGCAATTTAACCATGGATCGTCTTACAAATGAACAACGCTTGCAAATTATTGAATTTTACTATCAAAATTCGTGCTCGGTTCGAAATGTTCATCGCGCGCTGCTTGTGTTCAGCGATGAGGCTCATTTTTGGTTGAATGGGTACGTAAATAAGCAAAATTGCCGCATTTGGAGTGAAGATCAGCCAGAAGCATTGCAACAGCTACCAATGCATCCCGAAAAGCCACTGTTTGGTGCGGTTTATGGGCCGGCGGCATTATTGGGCCTATTTCTTCAAAGATGATGCGAATCGCAGCGTTACTGTCAATGGTGAACGCTACCGAGCGATGATAACAAACTTTTTTTTGCCCAAAATGGAAGTTCTTGACTTGCATGATATGTGGTTTCAACAAGACGGTGCCACATGCCACACAGCACGCGAAACAATGGCGCAATTGCGAGGCGAGTTTGGTGAACAGTTAATTTCACGTTTCGGGCCGGTCAATTGGCCGCCTAGATCGTGCGATTTGACACCATTAGATTATTTTTTGTGGGGGTATGTCAAGGCTAATGTCTATAGGGACAAGCCCGCTTCGATTGACGCACTGGAAGCCAACATCCATGCATTCATCCGTGAGATACCGGCCGATATGTGTGAAAGAGTATGCCAAAATTGGACTCAGCGGATGGGCTACCTGAGACGCAGCCGCGGTCAACATTTGCATGAAATTATCTTTAAACATTAAATTGCAAGATTTAAACTATCGATTCAAATAAATATTTCATTCATTTTTTCGATTTTTTTGTGTTTTTTTTTTAAAAAAGTTCTAAACCTCTTAAAAAATCACCCATTATATGGGAGTACAATAAAAGGTGTAAAAAATGATCCCTTGAACCGATTTTTTCAAGCATGATAATGGATATAGCATATGCATTCAGACACAATTTATTTTAACCCAATGTCCCACTTTTTATAAAATGTTATATCGTTGTCAGAAATCCGGGTTGTGTTCTACGCAAACCATATAGGTACAACCGATAATTTTTATTTTATTAATAAATATCGATAAATTCGAAATCACTTTACAAACTTTCGATACATTTCCAGACTATATAGTGTAGTATAGATCTCATTTAGTTTAAGAACCATAAGATATAAAATATTTACCTAACTGCAATTGAAACTAAAAAAAAAATCATTAAAATATATAATAAATAATTTATATCAAAAATTTAAGGAAAGGAATTTTAAAATTAGAAGAGATAGGGTAATTTTAAGACATTGTATCTTTCATGTTTTTTGACATTTTTTTCTCAAAATTCCAGAATACCTACATAGAAGATAGAACCATTATATAAAAATAAAAAAAACAGTAAAATCAACTTCAAATCTAAAAAAATATGTTTTTCCCGCCTAAGAGGATTTCTACTCTTGTAAAATGTTTGGTTTTAGGTTTCACAGCTCATAATTGAAATTATTGCTTTACAAAATAGCAAGCGCAATAGGTTTACCACATTCTACAAATTGGATTGGTTCTACAAAATGAGGCGCAAGTATTGTCGTAATATGAATTGGTTGTGATTTTGTTAGAAATGATAAAAAAATTACCTCTTTTTTCACAGAAAGTTTATTCAAAAGTCGGAAATTGATTACATTAATTTGAAAAAAAAATGATATTGAGTAAGTAGCTCACAAAATATCTGTCTCAAAATTTGTGATTTCTTTTTCAATGTTGGCTGGTAAGATTTGTGATTGATTTATTGTGATAAACTCGAGATTACAAAAAGCCTCAGAGTAAAAAGTCTGGCCCCATTAAATCTGGCCGGCTAAATTCTACGAAATCTCTAGGGGAATCCAGCTTGCACGAGATGCTCAGCCAAACGCTTAAATATTCGCGCAAATGGTGCAGGAAAACGATGAAAACGTCGGAAAAAAACTGAGCTGGGTTAAAAACAACAGACTCCGAATTGGTCAAATAGGCAGTAACAATAATGTCAAGTTTATCAGGTGTGCTTCGTTCCATAAATGTGAAAGCACAATCAAATTTGATGCCATTTACTAAAATTATGGCATATTTACATTATGACTATACTTTTGCCCCTCTTGTTCTCTTCTGTATACGATGGTGTCGTTCAATTAAAAGCTCTCTTTTTTTTCAAGATCATGTCGATTTATCTGTCGATTCATCAACTAAGGAAAATTGACGAAATTTCGAACAAAATTTTCAAAGATGGTCACAACATTCTTACTCAAAGTTTTGAATTTCTGCATTCCCGCCAAACGCTAAGGTAAAAAAATAAAAGTTGATCAAAAAATAATGGGTACTGAAAAAGTCCCTTTTTGTGTTTTATTGAAGAAAAAAATTAAATTAAATATTTTTTGAGGCCAACACTCGGACTCTAATGTTACACGAAGGCGAAAGAAACTAATTAAACTTAAGCAAATTTTGGATTTCCCAAACCAACCCTTAACTACATTGCGAAAGGCATTTTATTGAAAATATTTATAATGGTGCAAAAATTTAAAAAGCCTGATGTTAGTGTGATACTAGTTAATAATTAACTATCTTTGAAACTATCTACTAAAATGATCTTCGTTTTAAGCAATTTTTATCAAGTAGATAGCATACTTAAGTCCGTTTTCTAACAATCTCTAGCTGAACACACCTAAAACAGTGACAGTTCGTCTTCTTCACATTTGTCATTGTCAAAGTGATTACATGGAATTAGTAACGTGACGTGATATTTTTCAGAAATGTTCGCAATTTTTTTACAAATTTTCAAAACCCCTAGGAAAAAAGAAAGTCTTAGTTACCAAACAGGCATACTAAAAAGCTGAAATTGCTTTTTGGTGATTTTAACCTATGTAAGTAAAATGTTAAAAATAAAGGGTGATTTTTTTTAGACGTGTGGTTTTCAATCTGGCAATACTTTTTTCGGAGTTGATCTGTTTGCCATTTCATAATAAATAGACTTACTCCTGAACAAAGCCTGCAAATCGTGCAAATCTATTTCCAAAATAATGGTTCGGTTCGCGCGATTTTCACAAGAAAATTTTGTGCAGCGATGAAGCTCATTTTTGGTTGAATTAGTACGTTAAAAAGCAAAATTGTTGTATTTGGAGTGATAATAATCCACAAGCCATTGTTGAGACACGCGCCGTTACATCCTCAAAAAGTCACTGTTTGGTGTGCTCTATGGGCAGAGGGAATCATTGGTCCATATTTCTTCAAAAATGAAGCCGGCCATAATGTTACAGTTAATAGGGAACGCTGACTTTTTCGTGCCTGAATTGGAGGATGTTGATGTGGACGACCATTCCCAACTAACAATTTAGCTTGTACAAGGTCCAATTTTTTGAATTTGGCAAGTAATGGCTTGTATAGAGCTTGCATAAAGCATATTTTCGCAAGCTACACATTTCACGTTTTGACAATTAGAAAAAAAAGCAGCTTTAAGGCCTTTGAAATTGAGTTTGGCAAGTTCTATACAAGGCTTATAGATAAAGTTTAAAAAAGGCCTGCCGAAGTTGTTTACTGAAAATTAAAGCTTTGATATAAGGCTCTCCACGATAAGTCAAAAGCAAACAACTTGTGTAAGGCTTGCCACTATAGGCCTTACGCAAACTTAATTAATATGCTGTAAAGTAGTTCCCATTTGATGACATTTTTCTCAACAACGAAGTGGCGTAGTGGTAGAGTGCTGGAGTAGTACGCGGAAGGTCTCGAGTTCAAACACAGGTAAATAAAATTTTGTATAATTAAAATATGACTTCAATCATTACAGAATGCAATGGAAAAGGTTTCGGGAGCTGAGTGCGAAGAGGAATAATCTAAAAATACAATACAAATAAAAATAATGCAATAAAAACACAACAACAAAAAACAATACAAATATAATATTTTTTTTTTTTTATTTCTAAATATGTTTTACTTGAACCTTTATATAAACACTTACGGCAAGCTATTAGCAAATAGCTGTCATTAAAAGGCTTGGTTAAAGCCTTTTTATTACATCTTAAGCAAGCTTTTAGCAATAACTGTCATCAAATGGCTTTTGTAGGGCCTTTTTATAACATAAAAAGCAAGCTATTAGCATTAGCTGTCATAAAATACCCTGCTGAGGCAAGCTAATTGCATTTAATGACAAGCTATTTGCTGTTATAACACCTGTCAACAAAAGTCTTATAGCAGTTAAATAGCTTGCGTAATGTGCGCCAAAATAACTTGCATGAGGCCTTTTACTGTTACTATAGCAGTCTTTAAATAGTTAATTCAGAAACTTATACAATTATATTGTTAGTTGAGTTGGTTCCAACAAGACGGGGGCGCTTCATGCCAAACATACAACAAAACAATCAATTTATTGAAGGAAACTTTTGGTGAGCGCATTATCTCGCGTGGCGTGGCCTCCAGGACCGTGCGATTTAACACCGCTGGACTATTTTTGTGGGTTTATGTGAAGTCGCTTGTGTACGCCGATAAGCTCGAAACGATTGAAACGCCTTGTAAGAGAATAACCGGCGCTTAATTGCTGACATACGGCCCCAATTGCTGCAAAAAGTGGTCGAAAATTGAGCGTCTCGACTGGAATTCATTCGAGCCAGCCGCAGCGCGGCCACTTGCCTGAAATCATTTTTAAAACATAATTGCAAACCCTTATCTTTATAATAGAGCTAAATTCTTGGTCATAACATTAAATTATATGCGTTTGATTTCTTCTTGAAAACCACACGTGTAGAAAAAACACCCTTTATAATACGATACTAACTCGTTTAAAATTGGGAAAAATCCTCTTCTTAATCTAGCATCATACTAAAAATGCTTTAACATCGGCAAATTTTTGCTAATGAGCCAAGGAGTTTAGAAACTTTAACAAACTACAGAAAAACAATTTCAATACCCAGAAGTCAGGTATAGGTCTGGATATCTCCGAATTTCCTGAAAGTTCAGAAACTAAGAAAATATTTTATTTGAGGGACTTAATTGAAATTGAAGTAATTCTTTCTTCCCAATTCACATACCTACAATCCTACACACAAACAAAATGAAATACAAAAATGTATGGAATACGATTCCAACCAATATTCCAGTATGGTATATGGAAGGATATATAAAAATCAATGTTAAGTAGGTATCCTTTCCCTCTCTTATACAACCACTTCAACCCACTTCGAGATGACAATGTGAAAAATCAATCTTGTGTTCTTAAGCTTAAGCATATAATCTCAAACAAAAGTCAAATCGAATTTTTCTTCATTCACAACACAATTGACAGCACTTAATTGATTGAGATGATCAATGTCAGTTTTTTGTTCGTGCTTCCAATTTTGTGTTACGATTTTCCTGCTTAAAGCAAAGCTCTCTTTAATATATAATAGTTTATCCGGTATGTGAAAATTTCAACATAGTAGCTCGTGTCTTTCGATAAATCACCAGTTGGTGTTAAGGCCATGGATGGGTGGGAAAAACAAAAACTAAAAACATCTAAATATAAAGATCATGGTCAAAAAGGTTCGCGTCACGAATTCCCATTCGTTCGGCAATTACCACTGTAGCACAAGGCAACACCTATTATAACGTCCTACACTCAAATCTACTACAAATTCATAACAGCTTGTGGGGGTTAGTTACACGGTCCCAGACCCAGACCAAGACCCGGTTGCGGACCCGAATACGAACCCGAACCTAAACCTAAACCCCAAAACTCAAACCCCTCATCCAGGCCAATATGATTGATTAATCTCCGAAGAGGTCTTCGTTGAATGCCTTTGAAAGTAAAAGCCTTAATGCCTCGATTTATCTTCGTTGGGGGGGAGCTTTTGGCATTTTTATGCGCAGATATAAAAATGTGCCCAAAAGGAAATGACTGACTTTTGTGTGTTTCTGTGAGCCTGGAGAAAAATAAAGTGAATCACAAGATAATGCGATGATAAATTTCTTTGAATATTGAAAGGGATTTCAAGACAAATTAAACGAGGCTAAGATAGGCCTTTTTTTTGTAATGCAAATAAAGATATTTAAAGCTTGTTTTACATCAGAGCATACGGAAAGAAAAGAAAGAAAATCTTAAAAAATGAATAGGGATCAAATTTTAAGGAAGAAATATTGGTGGGAGGCGGTTATTTTGGGTTGAGTTACTGTCTGAGTTAAAACTTGATGGTTTTATGCCTCTGCAATGAATTTATAATGTTTTTTTTTTGTGGCAATATCAGAATTTGAATATGCGAAATCATTTATTTTTATTTACTTGACAACAATGATTATATAGGGTGACCAGATGGCAATGGTAGTTTTTCCCAATTGTTATGTTACCAATGACATCCAGCTGTCAAAATATTCAGTAAGATTTGCCATTTCATTAAAAAATTTATCCCGGAAATTCGGATATTAGCCAAAAAATCATCTTCTCGGACGAGGCCCATTTTTGGTTCGCAACTAAATATTTGCACGAGCAAAATTGCAATCAACTGAGCAAACACAATCCACAAGTTGAAGGTTTAAAGAAGCCACAACCACTTGAACGAGCTACCACCAAGTCATTATAGGCTGGAGTTAGGGTTACCAGATTGAAAATAACGAAAAGGGGGGACATCGCGAGTTCAAAAAGAGGGACAAAACATGTTTTTGAAAAATATAACACCAGAGTAAAAATCAAATTGAAGTGAGATGTTGTTCATTGAGTGGATGCGTTCAGCTTTGAAAGAATTTTGAACTTCAAATGGATCTGTTCACAGAGATTCTTTTTATAAAAATATTTAATGAAAATATTTTTACATTTTTCAATTGAATGTTTTCTCTTTTTGAATTTTTTCCTAACAAGGGGGACGGAGGTTTGTATAAGGGGGACACAAAGTATTTTGGTATGAAAAAAGGGGACTGTCCCCCCTTAAGGTGGCGTCTGGTAACTCAAGCTGGTGTTATAGGGCTGCCAAGTCGATCATCAGACTCCTTTTATTGGTGCTTAGTCTATTACGTTCAATTTTAATTTAAAAACATTTTTGTCCAGCTGAGAGTTGAACTTAGACCAAGTGTCTTCAGAAACATATGCACTACGCATCGCGCTACCGAAGTCACGTGATCAGGTTCTATTGTTTAACCATTGCATTTGAATCAACTAGCATTTGGATTAGCTTCACACAGGCTGGTTTTTGTACATTCGGTTTCTTTTTCTTTTCTCCGTACTCGATTTATAAGCCAAGTGTACGACCATGCATTAATGCATCCACAAAGTCTGACAGTTTGCTTCGGTTAGTGGCATAGCACCATCGTTGGACCTTATTTCTTTCAAAATGAGGAAGGAGACACTGTTAGCGTCAATGGTCCAGGTACAAAAATAGGTATTCTATAATGATGATCAGACTGTTCAGCCGAGAGGCCCAATTTTCGACTACTTGCAGCAATTGGGGCCGTATGTCAGCAATAACGCACCAAATATTCTCTTCCATGGCGTCAATCTCGTCTCAGGCTTATCTGCGTAGAGAAGGGACTTCACATAACCCCACAAAAAATAGTCCAGCGGTGTTAAATCGCACGATCTTGGAGGCCACGCCACAGGCCCACGACGGCGACGCACACGAGATAATGCGCTCACCAAAAGTTTCCTTCAATAAATTGATTGTTTCGTTGGCTGTATGGTATGTAGCGCTGTCTTGTTGGAACCAAAGGTCGTCCACATCAACATCCTCACATCAACATCCTCCTTCTTGTGAAAATCGGGATTGATGGCCATCTCGTTTTTGACCCCTTCACCGAACGTGCGAACCGATTAAGTCTATTCATTATGAAATGGCAAACCAAATTGATCATAAATCAAGTGACAGCTGTCAAAAAAAACCAACTCCGAAAAAAGTATTGCCAGATTGAAAACAACACGTCTAAAAAAAAAACACCCTTTGTATTGTAAATATTTAAATGGCTTCGTTTCCTAGCACCACTCTGTATTTTAACGATTTTTAGAATCAATTTCGTCAAACTATCAATAATTATTGTAGAAGATGACTTAAATAGTAACATTTTAACGGAATTTAAAATTATCGAAATATCTTGATTTGGGAGCACAAGTACTGTTACACATTCTTTCAAGGATTCGAGTACTATTTTAGACGTTTTATCCAAACATCGTTATCTTCTACAACCCGCAGTTGTCAGCCCCAGCTTCGTCTGTTAAAGTTATATGTTCGCGATTTATTGAGTCGACTTAAAAAAACACTTCAGCTTGTTTAGGGGAGTCCCAAAAGGCTCTATCATTGGACCTCTTTTATTCTCACTATTTGTTATTCGATTCGATTCTGTTTACTACAAAAATAACGTACCTTTTTGATTCATTATAATATTCCTCCTTGACCATAAAGTTTTATTAATTCTGCATCATATTCCCATTTAAAAAAAAAATCCCAAAACTTCAAATTACCCATTTACAAGTGTCAAATATTTTTCCAATGAATTTATTTAAAAAAAAAAAAGTCCCCAATTCAATCTATTCTAAAGAATTCGATTTGAATAAACAAAACTCTGTAGAATTTTTGGATATCAATTTGAAATACCTAATGAAATACTGAGAGGAAGAAAAAAAAAAAAAAAAAAAAATCCAATCCACGCGCCCCGCATCCATGTTAACCATATCCCAAAAATGTGGCAATTGTTCACAACATATTTTCCATTTGAATTGGAATATTCACAACCGCACTGACTTCATGCCTGGGTTGTTTTATTGCATTTGCGGACAGACACGGTATGGCAACAAACCCCGACAGGAAAATCTAACATTTTCCAGTACACCGAGGTACATATACACTAAGAGTCACTAGATTGAGGTTAAATGTTTTTTTTTAAATTCCTCAACTTTTGAGATAACGATGATGGAGAAAAGTCCAAAAAAGTTGTTTGAGTCAAACAGTCACGTTTTTTAGTCTGTTCTAACGTCTTGTTTGTGCGTTTGGTTTGTAAGCCTAGTCCATACGCCTGTTATACATAGCGCTATAGACCCTAAACCTGTGGAACCGATTTGCTTCAAATTTAGTAAAAGGTATGTTGCATTTTCTTAGAGACTGCTAATTTTTACTAAAGGGTTTTCCAATAAGAGGTGTTATTTTGATATTCAAAGAAAAATGGCATTTTTTGAGATAAATGATCGGATGTTTATTTCATTATAAAGAGGAAGGTATGCCGTTAATAATGGAACACAACATCAGCCAAATGGCCGCCACGACCACGCTTACAGGACCATATCCTTTTCATGAAATTTTCCATAACCAAATCGCAAAGTGGCTGCCCTATGTCCTCGATAGCCTCACGAATTCCATCTTTGAGGTCTTGAATCGACGCTGGGCTGTTGGCGTAGACCTTATCTTTCACGTGGCCCCAAAGGAAGAAGTCGCAAGGTGTTAAATCACAAGATCTCGGTGGCCAATTGTGATCACCTCTTCGAGAGATAAAACGGTCCGGAAACTTTTCCCGTAAAAGATCGATGGTTTCATTGCTTGTGTGGCACGTAGCGCCGTCTTGTTGAAAGTAAACGTTGTCCAGATCAATACCATCCAATTCCGGCCATAAAAAAAACATTAATCATCTCTCGATAGCGCAATCCATTGACCGTAACTGTTGCTCCAGCCTCATTTTCGAAAAAGTAAGGTCCAATGACCCCGCCGGACCATAAACCGCACCAAACAGTCACGCGTTGAGGATGGAGAGGCTTTTCAACAATAACTCTTGGGTTTTCCGAGCCCCAGATGCGACAGTTTTGCTTGTTGACGTAGCCTCCGAGGTGGAAATGGGCCTCAGTCAAGATGATTTTTCGATGAAATTCCGGATCATTTTCATGCATTTCAAGGACCCAATCAGCAAAGACACGACGTTGTTGATGATCAGCCGGCTTGAGTTCTTGTGTTAACTGAACTTTATAAGCCTTAAGACCCAAGTCTTTATTCAAAATACGGTGTAATGACGTTTGTGGAATGCCTAATTCCAAAGAACGACGAGGAATGGACAAACCTGGGTTTTCTTCAACACTTTGGGCTACAACAGCAATATTCTCAGTTGTTCTTGAGCGACGTGCACGGGTTTTATTCTTCACATCACTTACTTGTCCCAACAGCTCGAATTTGTCCACCAATTTTTGTATTGCGGTCCGACAAGGTGCTTCACGACGACCCAAAAATGTTTTAGTTTTACGAACCGTCTCTGCCAAATTTTCACCATTTTTATAGTGAATTTTAATAATTTCAATGCGTTGTTGAAGCGTGTATCGTTCCATTTTTATTAATGGCGTAGTTTCTACTTGTCAAATGTCAAAAAATGACAACTTCAAAAGTGACAGCTACCGAAATAGCGGGCTTTTCAAAATAACACCTCTTATTGGAAAACCCTTTAGCAAGACTATGTCGTGGGTTTTCAAGGGATTATTCAAACTTTAGAAAATTCACTCGATTATCAAAAGTAACTTTTGGGCGCTATGACTCTTGTTAATAAAATTAAAGTACTTAACCTCAATCGATTGACTCGAGGTGTACATTATGAAAAATCCAAGGTGTGGGGATGCAAAGTGTTAGATATTATATGCTGCCCCCGTGTTGCCCGAACACTTTGACATTTTTATTTATTTTTTTATTCTTTTGGTATAGATATTTTTTTCTCATATACATATGAATGTATATTTTTGTGGTGGTGCAGAAAAGTATATATGTATAGAGAGACACTTCTTCCATACTTGACGGAAGAGCTATATTCGCATTGGAACAGCTTGGGAATGCACAGAACATAATTCCCATTTGGATGGAAATATAGGGTGTACCTTCCTCATCTTGTCAGTTTGTGCGGGTAACAAGATAAAAGCATCCAATCGTGAATAACGTAAGCTTTCTTCTTATGCATGTATTTATTTTTTTTTGATCCTTGTATAGATAAAATGCATGGCAGCAATATGTTGGGGGATGGGTGGATAGAGGTTATAATTTTGTATGGGTATGAGTATATGAGTGTGGGTTAGGTTGTTCAGGTTTAAGTTTAGGATGCCCTGGGGTATTCGTATTCAATCGAAATGTGAAATTCCAGTGGTTAAGGCAAAAATTTTGCATATTATGTTGTGGGGGCGTTTTGCAAGGGTTAAACCATTTGACTTGATGGCTTTGATGTGATGTGCAAAAATAGGCAAAAAAAAAAAACAGATGATCCGATGAAGTGCAAATTTATATTTGCAAGATTTTCTTAGATCTGCTGAACCTAACTTTTTGTCAAAAGGGCGCACTATTTAAAGGGAAGATCCTTATATGGAATGAATCACAACCTTAAACCCACAAAATGTGTTTTCGCATCACATTTGTATTATTTTTCTTAATACTTTTCGGTACAAGTATACTTGTTTGGAGACTGAAGTTTATTCAGAAAATGTATGCATATGACAGTGTGAAAATATAAATGAGCGATTTGTGGAAAATGGCCACAAACCACACAGGGCAACATACATATCCTTAGTGTGAAACGCTTATTAAAAGATCCAAGTCATCACAGACGCCAAACTGACATATCTTTCATTAAATTTGTTGTTTTTTTTTTAAATAAAGAAACTAGACTATAGGTACTTTGAATTGCTCATTAATGTTTATAGAAAAGTTTCCCAAACTTACCGAATAAGACTTTATATAAGAAATCGCTTACCTGAAAAGGAAAACCAAAAATAGCAAAATTATTTCATTGAAAAATATAAAGATGTAGATATTTGAATATTTTTAATAGTATATTTGAATGTTTAAGGTATTTGTGTTTAACCCTCCGAATTCTAAATCTGTACCTATTCCAAGCCAAATATAGTTTTTTTTTAATTTCTTGAGTACGTAGCGTATAGGTGTTCTTAGACTGCTCAGCCGTATTGTGAGTTTCACCCGAACAACATTCCACCCGGAAAATTTGACATTTCACTTTTCGCCTATTGTGAGTTTCCCCCGAAATTTCATGATAAAAAAATTCCCCTTATTGATAACATTCATTTCGGGCGGAATGTAATGTCATTTCCCTTCTTTTTTGTAGGCGAACAAAATTTCGTTCGGGCGAAACTCACAATAGCTCTTAAAATTCCGGGCGAATAAAAAATTTTAAGGTGAAATATTTTTCGGGTGAAACTCACAATAAGCCTGACTATATTTTTAGATTCAGCCCTATCGGGAATTAAGGGGAAGAATGCTTGTGCTCATGGATGTATTTTCTTTCTTAGAAGTCGAACACTCCTGTCCTATTGTCAATATTCCCCCAATAGAAATAGAAGGTTGTGAAATATTATTCTGACTGTTTTAAATCGTAATTTTTCAAAAATTAAAACTAGTTGAAAACAAATAGAGTTTTTTTGTGGCTTTGTTTGGCCAACTAACTTGCTCCTTAATTTTTTAACTTGCTCTTAGAGCAAGTTTTTGTTACGTGCAAAAAAACATTCCAAGTTTTTGTCAAAGCTAACACTACGATGACCGAGAAGTCCGAAAAAGTGGATTTCGTCATGCTGTCCGTGCGTCGCGTCGTCGGTCTGGGCGTCCTTACGTCTGTGCTCATGTGTAATTTAAAATTAAGCCTAAATGGGTGATATAATATAAGAAATAGAATAATCTTTAGTTTAAATAAATTTATTAATTACCAAATAATATCACAACTTAAGTTTTTTTGTTATTTTTCTCTAACAATTTTGATTGAACTTCGTACCTGGAATAACCAAAGCAATTGCAAAAAAAACTGCGTTTCAGGTTTTTGGCAAAAAAAATTCACATAGCAGAAATAGGCATTCTATGTTTTTTTTTTTGAAAAAAATGCTTTTATTTTGATATAATTTTGCAACCTGGTGCTTCGGGATCGTTATGAAATCCCGCAGCACATAATCTCGCAGATTACAAATACAACAAAATCCCCCATGAAAGTACGTTGCGGGATTTTCAATACTTAAAAAAAAAATACGATTGGCAGAATTTTGATGGTGATTTCGAATAAAACAATAAAGGGTCCGCCAAATAACTTTTTTTTTTGAAAATGGCGCAAAACATCGAGTGTAGCTTCAGCTGTGTGGCACGTAGCGCCGCGGCCGTCCTGTTGAAACTAAATGTTGCCAATATCCTCCTCTTCAATTTTTGTGAACGAAAATTCGTTCAACATGGCCCGATAACGATCGCCATTGACTGTAAAGGCCACTCCTTGCTCATTTTCGAAACATGGCCCAATTATGCCTCTGGACCAAAATCCGCACCAAACAGTGACTCGTTTTGGGTGTATCGGCTTTTCAATGTACGCGTGCGGGTTTTCTGTGCCCCAAATGCGACAATTTTGCTTGTTTACTACCCACCAAGATTAAAATGAGCTTCATCTGAAAAGATGATTTTTTTGGCAAAATCGGCATCTTCTCGTCGATCGCAGGTCCACTTAACGAAGCGTATACACAACCATATTCGTTCAGCGGAAGGATAAAACTAATTATCTGTCAAATCAGACATGAGCTAAGTGTTACCACCATTCACGAAATAAGCACTAGTTGAAAAAAAAAGTTAGATGGCGGACCCTTTACAATAAATTAAAAAAATGTTGGTGATTTTGAAAAAAAAAAAAATTTAAAAAAATTAACTTTTCTCAACTTTTTTTTTGGAAAAATTAAAAAAAAAACATCTTTTTTCCTAAACTTTTTTTGTTTTTTTTTTTTTTTTTGACAAATAGAATGAGATTTGTTCCTTTTTGGAAAAAAAAATTTAAGAAGAGTACAAAAAAATTGAAAAAAGAGTTTAATTTTAGTTGAATACTGTTGACATTGGCGACTTATACCCCAAGCGGAGCAAATGAGTTATTTGAGCGGGATGACCACCCGAAAAAGGGAGTTAAAATCCTTAGAACC
The DNA here is from genome assembly GCA_932273885.2 of Leucozona laternaria. Taxonomy (NCBI): domain Eukaryota; kingdom Metazoa; phylum Arthropoda; class Insecta; order Diptera; family Syrphidae; genus Leucozona; species Leucozona laternaria. Next base: position 42,698,019 of record OW026368.1, on the reverse strand, counting down.
CACGCAGCGGGCCACCCAAGGTACCTACTATTGCACAAGGAAACTGCGTTGACATAGGCGCCTGCCTGGCGACTGAACGGCGGTTTAGAGAATCGAAAAAGGGAGTTAAAAAACCTTTTTTTTTTAATTTGTAAAACAAAGTTCATATAAAATGTTTTGTTTCCAAAAAAAAAATATTGTCCTTTGTAAGTTCCAGAGCCACCTCCAGAATTTTTTTAGATGGCAAAAAGTTGTTTCCAAAAACAAAAAAAAAATTGTCCTTTGTCCAAGTTCCAGAACCACCCCAGAAATTTGATCCCGGTTCCAGATCCACCTCCAGAAGCTTTGATTCAGATGCAGAACCTCCGTCCCTGTTAAAGACCTAAGGCCAGAACATACATATTTCCCAGGTCTAGGGCCAGAACCTATGTCCCAGTTCCAGATCCACCTCCTCCAGAACCACCCCCGTTAGACCCATTGCCGTCGACCGACCAGATCCGGACACCAGACCATAGAAAAAATATATTTAGCAGCAGTGATACGCTTGAAATTATATTTTTATAGAGAAATTTGGTTAAATTCAACCACCAATAAATGAATTCCACTAGTCTAGGTCTAGCGTGTGTATACGAAGGTGAAAACGAAAACAATATACCTAAAAGTATTGTTTTTGTTTCAGTAATGCATTTCTATTCTTTTCGGTTTTTTTTTTCTTCTTCTTCGAAGAAATAATTTACCTTAATTTGACTTTAATCTGTTGTTTAAGTTGCCCTAAAAACGCCGCTTTTTGCGCTAATTTGATCAGTGAGATAGTCGGCTCGTTGGCCGCCATTTCTACCTTAATTATATAGTAGTAAAATCTAGATTCAGCTATTTTCAATTTTCTTAAGAAACTTGAAGACATTTAAGCATCTGGTCTTTACCCTCTACAGGATACAAAAGCATATATGGTTTACCATATTCAACATGACTTATTCCCATATATGGGTTTTCATGCATTGCCGACTAAGTTTTGTGGAAATTAATGTTTTATGATATGGCATCACCTTTACCTGGTGATGGCTATCGAAGTGATGGATATCTGTCGCAAAATATGCCAATTTTGTGTACAGAAGACATAATATACAAAGTGTAGAAAATGTAACCTGTACCGAGATTTAGCTATTTCGGCGAGTGAGATGAGATGAGATGACTCGCCTTACTCGCTGACTCATCTCACTTTATTCGCAAAAGTAATTTAGCTATTTAAGTGAAATGAGTAACTTCGAATTTAGTTTCGAACACACAAATGTCATAACCAAAGACTGTTTTTTTTTTTATGTTTTGTGTCTTTTGTGTCGACTTAGAGAAGATGCCGATTTTGCCAAAAATATCATCTTTTCAGATGAAGCTCATTTTGATCTTGGCGGGTGGTAAACAAGCAAAATTGTTGCATTTGAGGCACAGAAAACCCGCACGCATACATTGAAAAGCCGATACACCCAAAACGAGTCACTGTTTGGTGCGGATTTTGGTCCAGAGGCATAATTGGGCCATTTTTCGAAAATGAGCAATGAGTGGCCGTTACAGTCAATGGCGATCGTTATCGGGCCATGTTGAACGAATTTTTGTTCACAAAAATTGAAGAGGAGGATATTGGCAACATTTGGTTTCAAAAGGACGGCGGCGCGGCGCTACGTGTCACACAGCCGAAGCTACACTCGATGTTTTGCGCCATTTTCAACAAAAAAAGAAAGTTATTTGGCGGACCCTTTACATTTATTCTTACCACAATGATACCACTTTCCTTATCTATTTACTTTCAAGCATACATATCTTTACAGAAATATTTATATTTGCCTACGATGTTGTTTAGTTGCAATTTCATTTCTCATCCGTGAATAGATGTGCAACAATTTCTTTAGAAAAGAACACATACTTATGCAAAAAAAAAAACTTAATTTACCAACACAAACAACACAAAGTCGCGACTGAAATATCCGGCGAGTAATCTGACATTTCATTTCACTCGCCAACTCATTCGCTTTACAATAGCTACCTGTATAAAGCTTACGGATTTTCAATGCTTAAACATGTGAGTACGAGCGCTTGAAGTATTCAAGTAGATATTTTGCCAATCTCAATTAAATAGAATAATATTCTGCTGAAGCTGATGTTCCAAATTTCTTTCTATTCAAATAATCATGACTTAAATTTAACTTCTTCACGCACCACTTATTCCCTTATTATAACATAACAAACACTCTAGGCTCACGTTTTCAAAAAATAAAAATAAAAATATTTCAAAAACGATTTCAGCTCACATACATACAAACATATTCTTCTTTCCTTACAATACAAGCACACTGCTCATCATAAGAATTGCTTTTGATATTTCAAGAAGCTCCCTCAACAGCAGCTCCAGAGATACTCCACACTATGGTAGGTGAACCCTGAACATTGCTGATGCTACTCCTTATGATAACTTCACACCCAGAGTATCAAAACATCCAAAGGAGGACAAAATAAAATCTATGCTCAGTTGCATTTAAGAAGAAACAAGAATCCCCTCAGCAGCAGCAATGAGTAGTGAAAGGGAAAGGGAAATTGAAAGGGAAGAAAAAACTGGAACAAGAATAAAATTGTCATCAGGCTTTTAACTAAATTGTGGTTTAATCTTTTTCCAGATTAGATTCTGCAGAAGAAAACAAATAAAAATAAAAAAATATAAAAAAACGAAGAAGCACCAGGATAACGCTGTGGGACAATTAAACATCTAAAAACAGAATTGAAGTCCATCCGAAATAATGCAAAAAAGTTATCGTTATAGTACTTCATAGGTATACACACACACAGAGTACGCCTACTTCAGTTTACTGTTTTATAGCAATTCGGTCCTTGCTCACACAATCAGCAAAATGGATTTCGAGCATGAGGAGCGTTCCAAGCTTAACATTGCTTTTTTTGTTATTTTAAATTGAAAATAAAAAAAATTAAAAAAAAAAGATAACTCTCGCACATGGAGGCCAGAGCCCAGGACAGGCCCAGAACTGAGAAGCGACCATTACTTTTATTGTGCCGAAGCAAAAAGCACCACAGGACGCTGCCAGTAGATTCCATATACACAAGGCGACCTCCAAAGAGTCAGAGAGACACCGAATACCGAATACCAAATACCGCATACCGCATACCGCACACCGAAGACCGAATGGATCGTCTATTAGTAAATTTCTTTGTTTGGTGAGGCGTGATTAAAATTCCCTGTTCTCGGTTGCCAGGGCTGTGTGGGTTTTGCGACAATCCTTTCAAAATGCAGCAGCCCAGGCCCCGGATTGCTCGTCATAAGGGCATGCTCTTGTTCAATGGAAAGGGGCTTTTGCTTATCGTGATGGCATTCACATGAGTGCGGCTTGTGGTTCTTTTGAGGGTGACGGCACGGGCAGTATGGTTGGCGAAATAAGGAAGGTTTTACATACCGCATACCTTTATAAAGCTATCTAAGTTGAATCCACCAGTTTCGTAATTTCGTATGGACGGACCAGATTGAGTACTTAATTTGTTCACATCAAGCAATATGGCTTCAACAAATTATATGTATGTTCTATATGTAGTAAATCTCAGGTAGCTGTGGCTGCTGTACGTGCAGTATAAGAGTGGATTGTCCTGTCAGTGTTTTTTTTTATAGCAGAGGGTTAAGCTTTTTTCAGAGCTTCAGTATTTAAATCATTTCAGTGGTGCATTGTTTGGGGGAAAGTTGAGTTGAGTTGATTTGTGACTACAGAGCGGTTGGTTAAAATTTTAAACAATATTTTGGAAACCCAGTAAACAAAAGACGATATGGTATCTGCATTCCAGGCAGCAGTGTGAGCTTATGATGATTATGTATCGATTTTCGTTTCTCCTTTTTGCAATAGAAAGTCTCCACGTACCTACAAACTCTATCGTCTGAAAATTGATGAACAAAGTTGAGTTCAATAGCCCATTGAAATTCATACCATAAGGATATTCTATAATAGAGGGGAAAGTTTTGTGCTTTTAAATAGTGGATACAATACAGACTAAAGGTAAATGCCTTCGGATGACCGATATTCTTTTGAGAACCTATCAGGCTTAACCATGTGTATTGTATATTTTATGTACCCATGAGAAATGTACAATACATAGAGAAGTTTTTCCCTATAGATATATGGAAATCATAAGCGGACAACTCAAATTTGTATTCGCAGGATTGGGTTGCATGCGTATACTAGTTTTCCACTTAATGAAAGAGTTTTCAACTAAAAACAATAAGAAACATTCGGTTTTTCTGAAATAGATTTTATCTGTGAATAAGAGATTTTTTGTTAATTTTGTGTACAAACTGTATACAGGGTCATTCATTTCGTGGTTTCTAGTTGGCAGCGCTGGAATTTGACACCTGTCAAACTCAGCTGTAATTTGATGTGTCATAATATTATTTGAATGTTTTTCATTTACGATAGTAGATCGCTTAGCAATCGAACAACGCGTTAAAATTATTAAAACTTACTAAACAAAAGTGGTGATTCAAACGTAGCCACTTTTCGCGCAATACGCGATGATTGTGATCGGCATAATCGACCCTTTACGCAAGCAATCGGTAAAATTGTGAAGAAATTTGAAGAGAGTGAAAGAGTTACTGATTGTGTAAGGCCTGTGCATCATCGTAATTTACACTGTCAGTTGAAAATATTGCTGCTGCAAGTGCATGTCTTGTTGATGATCCGAAATTATCGATTTCCCGGCGTTCACAGCAATTGGTCAAATGTCAACCGATTTGTCTTGCCCAGCGCGCGATTGAAGATCATGACCTGGATGATATGTGGTTCCAACAAGATGAGGCAACAAGCCACACAACACGACCAATTATAGCTTTATTGAGTGAGAAGTTTCCTGGTTGCGTAATTTCACGTTTTGGTGACGTCAATTGGCCACCAATATCATGCGACTTGACACCGAAAGATTTTTGTCTGTAAGGCTACGTAAAAGACCGTGTTTACGCGAATAATTCCCGAACTATAGACACTTTAAAAACCAACATCTCATAGCTGAGATACCGCCCGAAAGGTGCTAAAAAGTCGCTAAAAATTACCTCAAAAGAATTGCAAGCTGCGAATCTTCCCGAGGCGGGAATTTGAATGATATTGTTTTTCAAACTAAACGGCAAAGTCCAAACTTTATAATGAAATAACATTTTCATCAAAAATGTATCGCTGTGTGTGTTTTATTTAGCTTTACTTTATACGCAAACGATAAATGAATGACCCTTTATATAAAATTAAGCTGTTCGTTTATGCTCGAAAAACTCAAAAACTAGCCATCCGATTAAGCTGAAACTTTCACAATGTATTTGTTATGAAAATATGTGAAGTCAAGTGTTAAAAATATTTCCATAGATTTCATAGATCTTGAAATCAGAATCTCAGTAAAATTTGAAAACTTTTCTGCCCAATTCTTACCAGCAATACTTTAAAATTCACTGCCCAAGTTTTCCATGTTGCAGCTCCAGACGCGACCATTCCGTCAAGAACTGGGCTTTTCGCAAAGAACTATCATACCCATAAGCGAAAACTGCATCAGCCGCAAATGCTGTTAGTAATCCTTTGAATCTCAATTTTAACAAAGCATTGATACAGTTTAGAAATAGTATTGGCCCCAAAACAGAACCTTGAGGTACTCCTATGTTAATAAAGTTTAGGTTTTGTTATACCGTTCGTCTGTCTGTCTGTGCGCGTCAATGCGTCTGTGCGTCCGTGCGGCGAGCATCCATTCGTGGCAGCTAGAGCCTATACGTGAAGACTGATTTGCTTCAAATTTGGAACAGAGCATTTTTATGCGATTTCCTAGAAGCGAACATTGAATTTCTGTTTCAACTCATCTTGAAAAAGTAGTTGCCATACAAAGATTTTGTTTTTTTCTTCAAATTTCCTCGAAAACGTCTAAAACAATTTTGATTAAACTAAATATGTAAATGGTGTTTTTTTTAGACGTGTGGTTTTCAAGAAGAAATAAAACACATATTATTTAATGTTATGGCCAAGAATTTAACTTTATTAATAAGATAAGGGTTTGCCATTATGTTTCGAACAATTGGCCGCCGCGGCTGTCTGGAATAAATTACCGGTGTTCAGGAACAAGTCTATTCGTTATGAAATGGCAAACCAAACTGAGCATAAATCAAGTGACAGCTGTCAAAAAGACCAAATTCCGAAAAAAAGTATTGCCAGATTGAAAACCACATGTATAAAAAAAAAACACCCGTTATATTAAGATTCATCGTTCAGAAGTGGTCATAGGTGGTCTAATTTTAGTTTTTAACGGATTTGCATTTAAGCCTTGGTGGCCATTTTGAATTTAAGATAAATTGGTCTTTTTGCTAACTATAACTCTCATATTTTCAATTTTAAGCTAAAAATGCACGAAAGGAAAGGTCAGCAGTTCAAACTTTAATTTTCTACAACTTCGGTCATAAGCGCAGATATATTTTTAAACTTAATCCGCAAAATATTATTCAGCTTACCACCACTTATTAAATGGTTTATTTGGACTCGTGAACGAGGCTTAAACCCCATCAAACTCACCTCATAATTTCAAAGGATTGCACAAAAGCGAAATTATAAACATTTTTGATTTCGTTTACCAGCAGAAAAATGAAATCGATTTTATTTAAAAACATCTGTAAATAAGTTCAATTTCTTTTTTTTTAAATATCCCTTCTAAAATAAAGGTACTTTTTCCAATAAAGTTTGTGTATTTAAATAATACTTAGGTATCTTGATACTTATACCAACTTTTGTCTTAGATTCCTGAAAGTTTTGTAGCCTCTAAATAGTTATAAGTTCACAGAAGACACATACCTAACGTGACACTATTTATAGCAGTGATAGTAGTTTTCTAACTTTACTGCAAGGCAGACACTGCTAATGGTATGTGTTCTTAGTGCAAACAAAAGTATATAGTCTTCTTAACTACCTCTACCTTCATATATGGGGCACATAAGAAAAGGCATAACTTTTTCTTCTTCAAATTAAGGATACCTACTTTTTGTGAGGCAATAAATTTCAATGCATTCTTGTTTCACTCTAAAAGCAGGCTAGGATCTTAGTGTACCTATACAACAGTCTCACACGTTTGGTTGTATCAACTTCTTCGTTTCTAAAATATGTAGGTACATAAATATATAAAAAAAAAAAAAATTCAAGCTCTATCTCCACCATCATGCAACCCGTCTTAATTATTCATCGATATAGATTTTCTGACTAAATCGAGGAATAGGGGAATGTACCCCCATACCTACTTCTACGACTTTCAGGAAATTGAAATAGGTCGATTACAGATACAGATGTATAGCTAATGGCTGACTCACTGAAAGTAAGAAAGAGAGAGAGAGGAAGAGAAAAACTATATAAATTTTTAATTTAAATTTATCAAATGCTGCAGTTTAGTCAGCGGTTTATAAATACTGCATAATTGCAAAAGCATTAAATTTATCTTTATTGTAAATATATGGCATTTTCCAATTGACCTACACTATCTTGTGATGTAAAAGCCTTTAACCATCATTATATACGAGAAGGGTTTATGAAGATTAAATTCTATAGAAGATGTGCAATTCAATTATGTAAACAAGGTGAGCATTCCACTTATAACTGACAACATTTTAAATGTCAAGCATTAATCCAAAGTCACCACTTAACATATTAAAATCCCCCATTAAGTGGCAGCTCTTATCTTATGTAGATGCTGGCCCAACTAACCAACCCGACAACCCGACAACCCACTAACCTGCCACCCTCCTCCCCCTTCTTCCTAAATTAACTTTTTCCTCATCATCAACACGACCATACGGATACGACGACTATACGCCGACGACAGATCAGATGAGAACGTCGAGGATTCAAACTGATTATTCTCAAGTGTTATTCAAAAAATGCATCTATGTAACTCAAATGTTGGTATATATATGTAACTATAGGTATCTTATAAGTGAGTGGGTTTCAAACCCACGGTCATCCCTTCAACCCCCCTTCGAAACACCTTAAAGCCCTTGTTACCGTTAGCCTCGGTTATGCGTTAGTGCACTTTGCCAAACTAAACTATGCAAGAGAGGATTTTTCATACAGAAAAAATAGTAAAGTTATCTAAGGGGGCGTTAAACCAGTAAAGTTATCGGAACTCAAGAAAATTTTAGCCTATTCCTTTTCGGCTATAGCTTAATAAATCAGGTGGACTATGGAATGTAAGCGGGAATTTAAGATAAATGGGGACTGTTTTTGCCACCAATTTAGCTAGTTTACCTTTAACTTACTTAAGCTGGCGCTACGGCCCGGAATGCTGACCAGGGGCAAAATAACCGCATCAGTGACTGATCGAGTGAGTGCCGTCAGTGATCGAATGAACGAGTAAAATCTATGGGGATGCTGACTCCATAACGTGAGCGGTAATGCCAAACTCACATAATTCAGTCACGTATATCTCGATATCTGATGCGGTAATTCGGCCCCAGGACCTCAACCAATATAAGCTTCTTCCAGCCACCTCGGTCCCTAGCTAGCTTAGTTGTCTCCATTTCCGCACGCCAAGTTGGTTGAGGTCCTTTTCCACATGCGAGCGCCACCAGAGTCGCGGTCTTCCTCTCCTGTGCCGTCCCTCGGGGTTAGATTCATAGACTTTTTGGGCTGGAGCTTTGGACCCAGTCATCACCCAGTCGTTGTCTTGTCAAACATTGCTTTGGTGGACAAAGTATTACTGCATCTACATCTGAATTGTGTAGATTTATTGATGAATCGGGAATAGGGCAAAAATGTGTCTGACTCCCCTCCGGCAGATTCGGTGGTGGGAGTCAATGTATTCTGACTTAATACAGTGGTTTCGCCTGTTCTAGTTTTTGTGAGATTATTAAAAAAAAAAAAATGTAACAAGTAAAATAACCAAATCTTGGATAATTATTTTTGCTAAATATTACGTTCTTAAAATAGCAGCATAGAAGTTCACGAAATCGATGCCTTAAGAGTGAAATTTTTAAAAATTGCCCATCATTACGTGATGTGATTTCGTAAATCCAACCCTGTGAAAGCGTCCCTTGGAATGGTTATAGTAGGTGGAAAGAGGATTAAGGTGTGTATGTATGTGTGTTTGTTTGCAACTAAAAGATAAGATGCACACGGCAGACCATACCATATAACCATTGCGGGATGTCAGTCGCGTTGGTTGGAGGATGGGTTGCCATGTCAAAAGGACATCCTGCGAATATAGAGCGCAAATATGGCGTGGTATAGCGGGAGCAACAAACGGGGAACTTGATCACTTCGTGTAGTAGATATTATAAAGGACCGTTTTGTATTTGAGATTAATTATTCAAGATATAAGTTGGTGTAGTCAGTTGGGATTGTTTGTTGGTCTAATCCCAAATTAAGTTCTTACGAACGGTTGAGGCCTTCGACGAAACAACAAAACTCTCCGAATTTGTATGTATGTATCTCTATTCTCGACTCAACTCGACTCGACTCACGAGATAATACCCTTTTTCTTTACTTTGGTATAGTGGGTGTTATGCGGTATGAAGGTAATGTCATATTCTATGCTATGGATCTAGACTATAGAAACAGTATAGATACATACATTATATGTATTTAATGTATGAACGAGTATGTATGTATAGAGAGATGTGACTATATGACTATATGAACTTTAAAGGAAGTGAATGGTGTTATTGCGCAGAGTTATGGTAATTTACATAAATGACAAGCAACACACAAATGTCTTAAGACTACCTATATATGGGAAAATGATATTCTTTCCCTATTTACAACCTCTTTCAAAAAACCCTCCCATCAGCTTCTAGATACTATCTCTCTCTTTCTGCACAAGGAAAGTTTTTAAGTGTTTTAGTTTCAGTTTCAGTTTTTCTGTTTTTTTTAATTTACAGGATTGTTGGAATTGTTGTATATTTTGAATATTATGTTTGAGAGAAAACGGTGGAAGGATTTATAATAATTTCAATTGAATTGTAAATTTCACTGAGAAAGAAAATATGTATATAAAACAAGGGTTTTGATGATAATAACAAGAATTTATAATGTGGTATTTTTTTTTTTTTTTTTTTTTGACGGAATATCTATAGCGTTTGTTGTAAATCTTGGGCAGAGACTTTGCTTGATGAATAGGTACTTAGATATTTATATTTTCTCGGTTTTGAGATATTTATGTATCTACCTCAGGTACGTACTGCGATAAAATTGATATCGCATTCAAATTTAAATTAATTGCGGGATAGTTTTTATAAAATATTGCTGGCTCACCCCATCTTCGTACGAGGAGAAAATTCTTTGGCTGAAGCTTATGACAGAAATCAAAGGTACAGTCCCTGATAGTTGCGGCTTTTGGTGAGTAAGTGAGTAATAGTATGGCGAAAACCAAGAAAAATCATCTGGCAATAATGGTAAGAACCGAAATTTATCTTCTGCCTGATCACAGATCGGGAGGTCCAAGACAATTTAGAGGCGACTTTTGCTCTGCCAGACCGTTTGAAAAATCCAAGAGTGTGAAAATGGGATAAACCTGGCTTTTGAATTGAATGCAGAAAAGTTTGAATGTGTATAGGTGGTAAATCAAAGGTTTATTCTAATTTTTTTTTTTTTTTTTTTATTTTTATTTTTAATTTTTTTTTTTGTATTTTTATTTATTTTTTTTTTTATTTTTTATAATAATGTGAAGCTTACAGTTCAAAAAACCAATTACAAGCTGCAATCAACAAATATTTAGTTTAGATTAAAGTTAATAATTTTTTTTTTAGAAAAATGATACAAAAAAAAATGTATACAAAAAATTATAATTTTAATTTTTTTTTTTTTTTAATCAGTAATGAGAAAAGCTGGTAAAAAGAAAATCAAAAACAAAGTAAAACTAGCAAAGGCAAACTTAAAATTGGGAAGATGGCAATGAGAAGGAGTGACCAGAGGTACAATTCGCAATAATTGTATTTTTACATTCTTTTCATTAATATCTACCAAAATTGAGGATATCAAACGAGAGGAAGTAATGATTATGATTTAACTGCATTAGGATGATAGGTGATTTAATGAATATATTTGTACGTGCTCGCCCAACTAACAAACTCCCGGAGTTAAGCTCTTCAAATCTGAAAAAAACTCCCATAAGATTCTTTTATATCCTATTAATCTCTTGTTATGAAACTCAAATTCGTCCCATAGCATTCTTATTGTAAGAGCCATGCATTTTTTAAATTTGAAAGTCCTTAAATCCTATATCTAAATCTATTTAAGTCTCATAAGTATCTCGTTTTGAAATTAAAACTCTAAACGTCATTTTTAGTCTTTATAATCCCATAATAATACTTCAATGAGAGTATTCATAAATAAGTTTTTTTCAAGATTCTAATAGGAGCTACGACGCCAGCTTTGAATATCAAACGAACAGATGTTATAGTTGAATTGTACAGTGCGTTCTTTTTGTTCACAAAACTTGATTCTGTTCATGTTTCTATTGGATTGGTTATTTGATTGGTGGTGGCAGATGTAATTTTAGATTTCAAAGAAAAGTTTGATTGTTTTCTTTACGATCAAGTTTCTTTGGTCGATTTTGTGTTCTCTTTGTTTACCTAATTTCGGGGCTGTAGAACTGGTAGTAGTGAATTTGATCATAAATATTATAACAACAATTTTCAGCACCGAAATATACTAAACAAAAAGCACACATTTCAAATTTAAGGTAGTTAATATTATTAGTGTTATTAAAAAGAGGAAACAATCTGCCGAAAAATCCATCTCAAAAGCATTATTTTGATAGAATTGATCGAAACAACCTTATTAATTGTATACTAATGGAAATCACCTATAATGTTTATGGTGTATCTTATACTGTTGTTGCATCGGCTGTCATCAGCTTTGGAGTGATTTAAATAACACCAACCTATATCCAGTTAACTTTGATTGTTACTTTATTCGAAAAATTATTAGGTTATAATTTTGTTCCATTTTTTGAAAATTTTAATCTAACACAACTATCGATTTTTTAATTTCCCATTTAAATTTATTAAAAATAGTTGGCAATTGCAATAAAAAGGAACGCCCCACAGACAAATGTGTTTCGTTTGAAAGTTAAATGTCAAATTTAAGTCCCATAAGGGCATTTGAGTTCCCATAAGAAGTACTGTCTCTCAGAGAAAATTTATATTTACTGAGAGCGACACTTCTTACGGGAGCTCAAACGTTCTAATGGGACTACAATTTGACGTTTAACTTTCAAACGAAACACATTTATCTGTGTTGCTTTGCGTTTCATCATCATCCAAAGACCTCATAGAGATCTTAAAACAAGAGTTAAAGTATCAATCAACAGCAGCCATGTTGCTGATGAACAAAATGTTTTCATTATATTTTGAGGGTTACCGTAGCTAAAAAAAAAAAATTCTAAATAAATTATCTTATTTGGTTTTCCATTCTGACCAAAACTTGTAAAAAGTTTTATAGGTCATATTCATCTTGTTTTCTCTTATTTGCTGTCGATATTATTTGCGTAGAGAAGAGTGAGCGGGGACATTCTTTTTTGTGTTATGTCATTATTTAATATTCGTGACAGCAGTATATTAACACGACACAAGTTAAATGGCATCTTTAAAAATCTGTTGTTTTTGTCAGTTTTTAATGACAAATATATTGGAAGATTTCAAAAAATCTTAATAATGAAAAAGCGTCATATTTTGTACCACACTAGATTAAATTTTTGTCATAAAAGCAAGATAATGACAATAATTGGAAACAGAAATGGTATGAATGATCGCATTTTGTGAATTGTATAAAAACATACTTGAGTGATTTTTGCATCTAAAAAAATATTAATGGTAACCCTTTTTCTTATTATAATTAATAACGAAATATTTTAAACATGCATAATTTTGGAAGCGCGTTGTTATTTTTCGAAGCACAATGTGGAAATTAGTAGATGCAATATTAATTGCACCAAGAATTTAGCCAACACATGTAATGATTTTTAAAAATATATAATACGTCAATTAACTTTTGTGAGATAAATACTCGCACCAAAAAACACATTATTTTTTGACATGAGAGAAAAGAAATTAAAAATGCGAAAGATATGTTTTTTTTTTAAGTTTACACACACTCGTTCTCTTTTTAACAACTTATGTAGGAAGAGTTCAGAGAGCTTTACTAGATTTAAGGCTTTTAACAATCTTATAAGAATCTAGAAGAACTCCTCAAGAGTGCATTTAGCTCCCTAAAATAAATCTTGTAGCGCTTTCGGAGCATCTTATGAGAGGAAAAATGTTACTTGGGCGAGGTGGCTGAAATGTTTGCAACAAGTGCCTGTTGAATCGAGATGGCCATCCTATATATGTTTCAGCCAATAGCAAAGAACATCGAACACCATTTATAACTATATGCCTCAAATAGGTTTCGGTTAATATTAGCCTGCGTTGAGATAGTGAAAGTATTTTAAAAAATTTCAATCTATCATTATACACACTCGAATACAATTTATATTGAAGGTATCTGTTAAATTTGTGCTGAACTCTTTCTATCGCATTATGATGAGTTTTATAGATAGGAGACCATACAACAGCTTCGTATTCTAGGACACTTTTCTACACAACATATTAAAAAGTTGGATATAAGATTCATATTTTTTGAAAAACTTGCCAATTCTAAAGATAAAACCTATGACTTTTGACGATTTTTTTAAAAATGTAGTCGTAATGAGGTTTGAATAAGAACTTAGAGTCAAATATAGTTCCCAGGTCTCTTTGCTCCGTTACTCTCTTTAATTTGTCTGCGTTTATCCTATATTCAAAGTCAATGGGGAAAAGATTCCTGGAGTAAGACAAAATTGAACATTGTGGTAGCTTTGAAGAAAAACACAATCCCTAACAGTATTGATAACTTTAACAATTTTTAAATCATCTACGTAAGTTATAGACATAGAGAAAATATTACTAGTAATATTGTTAATATAGATATTTAATAATATAGGGTACCAGAATTGAACCTTGTGGGACACCTGAGGGAGGATAGAAAGGCCTGGAAGATAGATTATTTTAAACAACATTGTCTTGCATATCTGCCAGATAATTTTCAAACTACGTAACAAGGCTTTCGTGGCATCCAAATTTATAAGCAATTTCAGAACTTAAAGTTCATAACTTATCCTGTCAAAAAAGCCTTTGAAAAATCCGTGTACACCATATCGACTTCGACTTATGTGCCTTTATCTAGTGCATTCGCCACGAAATGTGAAAAAGTGAGTAGGTTTGACACCGTCGATCGACCTCGCACAAATCCGTGCTGACTATCACTTAGATGCGGAAGGATGTTAGATATTAAAGAGTTGTTGGAAATATTTTACTATTTAAAGACTTATTAAATAGCAGGCATAAAGGTTTTACATACAATTGATGCTTGACAGTTTTTGTAAAATAAGTTGGTAATACCATCTGGACCCGCATTTTTGGTTTTGTCAAGACTATTTAAAACACAAGTCACGTTATCTGTTGTCATGATTGGATACAGGAATATTTATTAGTTGTCGATTTAAATTGTTATCAAAACTTCTGATAAGTAAGGGATCTTTGCGATTATAATTAAGTTTAAAATACGAAGGAAAAGCTTCAGTTATAATTTGATTTGTCGAAAGAACTTCATCATCAAATGGCATTGTATTGGGAAACTTATTAGATTTCCGTAGTTCTTTAGTTATAAAAACAACGAAAACACTTTCAATGTCATGCTATAGCTTTTTTAAAAGTGAGAAATCCATTATTAGATTTTCTTTTCAAATAAATTTTTTTTGTAAAAATCTTCTAAAAAATTAATTTTCAAACTCAAAAATTTTCGATTTTTTTAAGTTTAAGTTGCTACTATTATATTTTTTTAGAATTCAATGATCTTAACAATTTTAAGCCAAACACTTAAAACTATAGATATGCCTAAATATCTTCGAGTCTTGGAAAAAATAGAATCGCCCGGTTAATCCATTTTTTTGGCCATGTCAGTTAAATTGCAAACTTAATACAGAATATAGCTTAATATTTTATCAACATTAATAGACATTTACCTATAGAAAATCTGACCGTTAGAACTCAAGTTATACATCTAGCCGATTTGCCCGTATCGGTTGCTTCCCCAACTTAACACACGTTGTAGTCCTATATTTTACCTTAATTTAAATCCTTAACTTTGAAAATCCGACCAATAAAGTGCAAATTATAAATTTATGTAATTTACCCGTGACAGTCGCTGGGTCACTGAGCTGAATTAATTCTATATGTAGCATGATATATCTCCGCTTAAGAATATTTTGGAAATTTGAAATTTTCACAACATATGTAAATGAAAAATATCTATCACCTGTGTGATTTTCATATTTTTAAAACCACCCGTTAAAGATAAAAAAATAATTTAGTGGAAAAAATTGACTAAACAAAATGTTTTTTTTTTTTTTTAATCAATAACGATGCGAAATGAAATCCAATAAAAAATTCAGAAACCTTGAAAAAATTTTTTAAGGCTTTGCAGTGGTATACAAATTATCTCCATCGGTGTTAACCCTGATGAATGGCAAACCATCAATTTTTCAATTTTCAACTTTCTCTCCCCGATTTGTTGATAAAAGCAGACTTTCCTCAATTTCAAATAAAGGGTCCGCCTTCTAACGTTTTTTTTTTTTCAACTAGTGCTTATTTCGTGAATGGTAACACTTAGCTCATGTCTGATTTGACAGATAATTAATTTTATCCTTCCGCTGAACGAATATGGTTGTGTATACGCTTCGCTAAGTGGGCCTGCGATCGACTTAGAGAAGATGCCGATTTTTCCAAAAAAATCATCTTTTTAGATCTCCTTCAAGCAAACTAGTCCGTTTTGAATCCTTGCACACGCATTCAACAACGTATGGACGACTTCGCATACGGATCAAAATATGGATCCTCAAAACAGCGCTTGGACAAACGTTGATTTTTTCAAATGTTAACCGTGAGTCCCGCCACTCACACATTTTTTTTTTGAGGCGATAGCAAACCTTGCCCAAAAAGTTCTTACTATAGCAAAAGCCTCACGACTATTTGACATTTTTCCTTTAGATTTTTCCCATTTTATACTTTCCAGGACGTTGACTAAACTTGGCAAAAAGTAAGTTGCCATTTTTCCAAGCGGGTTAATTATCTCAATTCATAATTTCTCACTATTATTTTTATTAATTTCAAGCAGGTAAATTCCCAACTCGTCGAAACCAAGTCTTATTGAAATTTAATTTTAAATAATTAATTAAATTGAAATTATAAAAAAAAACAAGATGGAATTCAAACAGTAGGTACCTACCTAAAAACCTTCTCTGCACCACGATTTTGGATAAAATTTAATTTAATTTTCACCTCTACTGCCCATGGTCAATAGAATCTGACTAAAAGTTACCAGTCCAACTTGCTATAATAAAGTTAACCCTAATTCAATCAAATAGTAGCATACATGCCTACATACAAATGCATGTCTGTACCTAGATAATATGAAAACAAAACCCAATATCCTGAAAATGAAAATTGGAAAACTTTTCGAAAATGCATCCAAGTAGATAGATATGCATATAACTACTTTATGAATGTCTGTCGAAAGTATTCTAAAGGGTGTTTTTTTTTTAGACGTGTGGTTTTTAAGAAGAAAAAAAAAACATATAATTTAATGTTAGGGCCAAGAATTCAGCTTAACTATTTATAAAGATAAGGGTTTGCCATCGTGTTTTAAAATGATTTTGGGCAAGTGGCCGCCGCGGCTGGCTCGAATAAATTCCACCCGAGAGGCCCAATTTTTTAACACTTTTTGCAGCAATTGGGGCCGTATTTCAGCAAAAACGCGCCGAATATTCTCTTCCAAGGCGTCAATTGTATCGGGCTTATCTGCGTAGACAAGCGACTTCACATAACCCCACAAAAAATAGTCCAGCGGTGTTAAATCGCACGATCTTGGAGGCCATGCCACAGGCCTACGATGCGAGATAATGCGCTCACCAAAAGTTTCCTTCAATAAATTGATTGTTTCGTTGGCTGTATGGCATGTAGCGCCGGTCGTTTTGTTGGAACCAAAGGTCGTCCACATCAACAAAAAAGTTATTAATCATGGCTCTGTAGCGTTCCCCATTGACTGTTAGATTATGGCCGGCTTCATTTTTGAAGAAATATGGACCAATGATTCCCTCTGCCTATAGAGCACACGAAACAGAGACTTTTTGCGGACAACAATGTTTTGTGTACTATGATCACTCCAAATACGACAATTTTGCTTATTAACGTACCCATTCAACCAAAAATGAGCTTCATCGAATAGTGGACGCAGCGCGCGATGCGTTGCGCGCACCGAACCATTATTTTGGTAATAAATTAGCACGATTAGCAAAACGTTGTTCAGGAGTAAGTCTATTAATTATGAAATGGCAAAACCAACTAAGCATAAATCAAGTGACAGCTGTCAAAAAGACCAACTCCGGAAAAAGTATTGCCAGATTGAAAACCACGCCTCTAAAAAAAACACCCTGTACTATATGAATGTCTGTCGAAATTATTTTATTTTCCATACATCCGTAAATCTAACAATTTAGTATTTCCGAAAGAACTGACAGCTTAGACTACATAAATTACATTTAGCTCTTCTGTTCCATTCAAACCTCTTTTATTTAAAATCAAAAGTAAAATTAAAAAAAAAATATAAAACAAAAATCAACCATTAACATCCCTGGTTCGGAACAATTTCCCATAGTTCATCCGCTTATTGAAATGCGTATTTGAATTAAAATAAATTCAGATCCACAAATCGGTTCGTTTAGAAATTTGAATATTAAAGGATTGACCGACCATTGGCTGCATACCCTCACTGTCACTGTTTTCAAACGCCTCACGTAAGCCGATAATGGGGCTCAATTGGCGCTGGAGTATGGGCGTGAAGCGTGTAGCGTGCGGAGTGGGTTGTTAAAAAACAACAAAACCCGAAATGAAAATGTAATCAAAACAAGTAGAGAGACAAAACCCAAAAGTCATGATGTGTTTTTCCTGTCGTGCCATTAGTGTGTTTCGCATGTATAGATAGAATAGTACTCTCAGAGGGGTTTCCAAAGAATGTTTCTCTTCTTCTGATGGAATCACACCCACAGCGCTCAAACTGTCGCACTTGGTCCACTCTCCATTTTACTATACTGCCACTGCTTGAGCTAAATGTGGACATGCGGTGCTTCAGAACTCAAAAATATATAGGGATATACCAACCACACAGGCATGGGCTGAGCTGGGCTAGCATTGATGGTGGAACAGGGTGTACACTCTGGACAGATGTCGGCCAAAGTATGGAAGAGTATATTGTTTGGCAAAGTTCCCGACCTTAATTGGTTGGCAAATTAAACCCAGTATTGTCTACTGAGTTTTATTTTTATTTTTTTAAAGTTTTTCACACAAGGTGCATTTATTTTGCGAAGGGAACTTGGAAATTCATTAAATATTGAATGATGCAGATATGCATCGCAGTCGCCAGTCGGACGAAGAAGACACAGCTGTCTTACAGAAACTTGATTTTAATTGGGATGTTTATTTACAATTTTTGGCAAAGAAGCTATGGAACATTTTTTGCTTGTGCTACATTGGCAATTGACACCTGCAAGAAAATGGCAAAAAAGGCGAACCATAAATTGGCCTATGAATTCTGTCCGTTTTTCTGTGCTGGACACGGACAGTTACTAAAACAAAAAAATATATTTGGTGGCGCGACAGATCATAGAGAGCCAGGGCCTAGTGTAGTTTTTTGCAGGAATGGAGGGGACCTACAATTTTGTTTACCGAGTTCAAACAGCTTAGGTGAGATGCACTTATTCATGAAAGCGATACCCTTGGAAGATTTGTCATTTGGCATGAGACAATCCATTTTTTACTTGCTCTTTATGGCAAGTATTGGTTTGGTTTGACAAAAAAAAATCGGAGGTTGTAATCAAAACTAACACTACGACGATCGAGAAGTCCAAAAAAGTGGTTTTCGTCATGCCCTCTGTCGGTATGTGCATCGCATCGGTCGGTGCGTAGGTGTGCTTTTGTGCGTCCACTGTAATTTGAGCTAGAGCCTAAACGGGTAGACCGATTTGCTTCAAATTTGGTACAGAGTATTTTTATGTGATTCCCTAGAGGACGAATTCGAATTTTTGATTTAGCTCGTCTATAGAACGGGTAGCTACCATACAAATATTTTGTTTTTTTTTTTTTAAATGTTCTCGAAAACGATTCTTACGATTTTAATTAAACTTCGCACCTGTAATAACCAATTGTAAGAAAACTGAGTGTCAGGTTTTTGTCAAAAAATTCACATACCGGAATTAGATATTGCATGTTTTTGGGGTGCAATCACATAGGTATGCCTATTCATCTTTTACAATTAATTTTAAAATCGTCACACAAATTCAAAATTTTGGAGATTTTCGAAGTGAGGCTTTAAAACAATCGTTTGAAGAGGGATAATTTAATTTGTACAAATGTCAAAAAAAATGTACAAAAAAATACAAAAAGAATTTTCGAATTAAAACTGTAAAATCTATTGAGATGCGTTGGAAGAATGCAATCATGACACAAATATATTTAGAAAGAAAAATATTGACCGGCTGGCTTTAGATCTAGAATTTAATCAGGATGAAGGTTTACGTTCATTTTCATAAGTTACATTTTTTTTCCACTAAATATTCATTTCCGACCATTATGTGCCGCTTTAAAAAATGGTCGCGTCTCCATTTAAGTAGTTTTGAAATAAATGCATTTTTAAGTATCGCATCTTCATATTAAATAATTTTGAAAAAATTGCCAATTTAGCTTGCTATGAAATTGGCATTCATGATTTTGAGTCATTTGCATTTGGAAATATATGTTTTAAGCTTCACAAAAAAAAATCAGGCACTGTGTAACAATTTCAAATATGCCGGAATTTCATCTTTTTAATCTTGCCACTTCTGCCTTTTTTTGTAAAGACCGTTAATTTTGGCTGTAAGAATATATTTTTTTTTGTTAAAAAATGTCATTTTAAAAACCGCATGATACCAAATTTAAAAAAATCGACCGTCGTTTAAAAAAAAAAAAACACATACACATATGTATGTAGGTATTGAGTTCTGCCAGATTTTTGTTCTTAATCCAAAAAATATAGGTATACAATGCTATTAAAACTTTTTAAAAAATTCTCCATACAAAAATTGATCAAAATCAGTTGAACCGTTTTCGGTAATGGTGAAAATAAAAATGGGGTTTCATATTTCATGGAAGATGCCATAGATATTACATATTCTTATTCTTTACTTATTTAAATGAACTCAAATTATAAAAAAAAGTTAGTTAGTTATTTTTTTTAGCAGCTGTATGGCAGGTACCGTTGTTTTTGATCCTTAAAAAAAATGAAAATAAAGTGTCATTTTGTACCAAGTATAAAGAAAACCAAGTCATCTGTTTAGGCTGCAGCTGAACAGGTAGAGAGATGGGGGAGAGTACGATAACTTTGGCGCAAAAAATTGATAACGGTTTTTCGGAGAGGGGTCAAAAACAAGCATTTTTTTACTAACGCAGGGGGGTGGGGGGTCTATCTTTCCCCGTTAATGAGGTAGGGGCAATTTTAGAAAAAATGACAAAAAATTAAAAAAAAAAAATATTAAAAACCGACGGCAACACTTACAATGAAGTACCTACTATACCGGTTTTGAAAGCCAGAAATCTTTTTATCAATAGTTTTTGAAAAATTCGTATGCAAACTTAAAATTTTAATATAAGAAATAAAAAAAAAGTTTAGACCAATTTTTTTTTTCAAAATTGTGAATGAAGTGTTAAATTGGTTTTTGTGGTCAATGCGTATTTTAATTCTAAATCAAATAGAAGAAACTGAAGGGTTTTATGTTTTCTAGTTTTTGAAAAAAATTGAAAATTACTAAAACTAATTTTTTTTATTAGATTTTAGTTGTTTGGTATTTACGGTAATGGCACCATCAGAACGATAACTAGGGCGCCCCAAAATAATAACGAATTTTTATAGAAAGGTAAAATACAAGCATTTTTTGCGAAAGGAGGGGGTCTATCTCATTCAGTTTAGGTGGGAGGGGCAATTTTCGAAAAATTACATAAAATTTAAATTACATAAAATTTAAATTACAAAAAAAAAAAAAAATATAAACACAACGGCAATACTTACAATGCAAAATTATAGGTTTTCAGAAAGCCAGAAACTTGTTGTTTTGCCATCTGTTTCAACCTAGTTATTTGTGTTAATTGTTTTTGAAAAAAAATATTTTCAAACTCAAAATTTAAAAAAAAGTTACCTACTGTTTTCTTTTATTCAAAGTTGTGAAATTAAGTACGGAATTTGCAACACTTACTATTATTTGATGTCCCTATAAATTCCAAATATAACACTGAAAACTAGATGGTTGTATGTCTTCTAGTTTATGAGAAAATTGAAAATTACCATAACTACTTTTTTTTTCAATTTTTATTTTGTTGGTATTTATGTAAGCTTGCTTGCTCAAAGTTGCACATTTAAAATTTTCGGACCTGAAAGTTTTACAAAAAATTCACGTTACTTAGGAAATTTATATAATTTTTCAATATGTATGTTTGTGGCTTACATACCTATATAATGCAATTGTAATGTTTAAAGTATGCAACCTACTTAGATCATTAAAAAAAAACGAAGAAACAGTTGTTGCCATACATACCCCACTGTTTATTTTATTAAAGTGAAATAAAGTTTATTTGATTAAAAACAAAATAAAAGCTATTTTGAAACGGAGTTGTTTTAGTATAATTATTGGCAGAATTTTAATTTGGGCGTTTTATCTTTTAAAAAAAAATTTAAAAAAATGGAAATAATGGCCAAATCGAGGAAAAAAAACAACTACAATTGTTCAGATTTTTTTTTGGGCGATATTTCCAAATCGATTTGGGCGTTATTTCTTTGGGGGTTATTGCCTGACACTTTTGAGTACATATTTATTTCTTTTTTTGGGTTTTTTCCCATTAAGTTCGGGGCAATTTCCATTATGAATTTTCATTTTTGGGCAATTTTTCACTGCCGCCAAATTTGCTACGGAGCTGTATAGGTATAGGTGCGAACCTTCAAGGGAACACAAAATTACTTCGTTATAAAGAAGCTTTATACAAAATTCGTTATATAGAAATTATTTACTTTTTAAATACTGCAAGGGGAACAAAATGAAATTCGCTATAGAGAAAATTACGTTACAAAGAAGTTCGTTATAAAGAAGTTTGACTGTATTAACATTAGGACATATAGATTTCTTACTTATTTCACCAACTTTAATTTTACATAAGCTAGACATGACACGAGGAAAATCTCTCACATCCCAGACGAGACTGACATTTACCGAGAATCTCAAGACAGAAAATGTTAAAAATAAAAAAATTCATTTTTAAATTATAAAATTGAATTTTGCAATGAAAATATTCAGCATCTTCTGGATTCAAAATTAAGTTACATATTTCTTTCACAAAACACACAAAATAAAAAACGCCGTGACTGAGGTGATACCGAGAGGATATTCTGATTTACTATAGAATGAAAGAAAACCGCTTTTAAATTGTATTTGTCGTTAAAATGGGGGAAAATTAGTCTTCCAGATCCCGCTACGTATATGAGCCATAAAATTATAATTTCAAAAAAGCCAATTAAATAGTTTTATTTGAATTTAAAATCGTGTTATGTATACCTCTACAAAAAACACCCTTTATATCATGAAGTGTAGCAAAGATTTCACTTAACACTCAAAACTCAACAAAATTGCACTCTTTTCTTATTCAACTTTAGACTTCTTCACACTTTACTAATAAAGTAGGTATACTTACTTCCATTCCTCAAAACTAATAAATTGTTCATATTTTAAAACACGTCTCAATTTTAAACTTAAGTGGCAAAAGATCAGCCACTCATTTTATCAATGCCGCGCATACAATTCTAAAATTTCTTTAATATTTATTATGCAGTCTAACGCTTATAGAGATTATCGTATAATATTGAAAGGCATTTCACATGAATCAACCACAAGAAGTATAAGAAAAAACATCCTCCAGTGGTGGTACTAAACAACTTGAACTTTTATTTACTTTCGGAGAAGTTATCCCGCGAGAAATACTTACAATACCCGTTTTCGAACTTGTGGAACGAGGAAGCTTCTATTTACACTTGAACGCGTTCTCAAATAATTTTATCGTCAAAAAAGCGAACTTTTTTTTAAACATCAATCCAATGTGCGAGATTATTCTGCGAAAGCCTTTTGCAATTCGCGCCTTTGGCGAAATGCATTTCAATCACTTATATTCGTTGGTGTGAATCGGAAAAAAAAAAATCGAATGAGACGAAGTTTCTTTCTTTTTTTTTTTTCTTTTTTGTTGAACGGAATTGAACAGAATGGAATGCAGTGGATCTATAGTGGTTACACTTTCCACACTGCTGATGGTGGCACTGATATTTCTACGAATATAGAGGATTCCAATGGTTCGTGTCTCGTGTGCACTCAACCGAAACACCCTGTAGGTATTAATATAGCAAATTTAGCTGCTTCTACCAACAGCATGAATCATTCTCAACCGACCCCTGAACCACCGTCTGCAGCGCCCCCTCCCTGATTTCTCCTGATTTCTCGGAGCAATGGCAATTTAAAAGTCAAATTTCAACATGAAAACGCGCTCATGCATAGCAAATAAGCTAAAAAACTTTCCAGATTTCTGTCCCACAGTCCTATAGTTCCCAGTATATCAGACGAGAAGTTTTCCGACAGTTTTTGGCGGCGCGGCGCGGCGGGCGTGGCAGGAACCGCGGAGGAGCATACAAAAGTCTAACGTCTATCTCTCGCTGAATACTTTTTGTTAGATATACGAGGGATATCCTGGTCCTTTGGCCCGATTCGAATGAGTGTGACAATATATCTCACTTGCTCTGGGTGCAGCATTAATTTTAACGGTTGTTCAAAATGCTTAATGCTTTTTATGCTCCTGATGATTGTTTTGTTTAAGAGGGCGTGTTACTGTGTTTACATTATTTATGCTGTACTGTTCAGTATATGAGAGAGAACATATATCTATACATATAGGAAAATGAGTGAGGTTTGCATAATGACAGTATTGCCGGTTCTGATGTGCAATGCTTTGCAGGAGTCAGGATCTCCCAGAAAACAGCGCGGTTCGCTTGATTATATGCAAGCTTAGAAATGATTTGCAACAAATAGTAACTCCTTTTGTAGAGAACGTACCTAAATTAATAAAGATGTAAAAATAAAATTTGAGGTTTTCGACTCACCCTACTGTTGAAAAGTCCTAAACCTAAGCTTCGAATAAAAATTACAAAAGAAAAAAGAAAAAGAAATAAATATTTAAGCTAATTTTTGTAGCCGAATACTATTTTATGGGTTCTAACCTACTTCACGTTATGTATGGCTAAATAAGTAAAAACATGATCCTCTAAGTCAGACCTTTATAACTTTGTTAAACACAGAGAGAATTTTTGTAATAAAAAAAAAACTTCTTTGTGTTTATCCCATTTCACTCTAAAAATGGCAATTTTTTTACATAACCTTTCACACACAAAAATAAATTTTGAAATCAGATGCTACTTTTCATCCATTTCATCCTATAACCAGCAATTTTCTGAAAAAAATCTCTAAGGCCATCTACTAAAAAAAAAAATCGGACAGTTCTTTTTTATTTTTACCCCATTTCTCCCTACAAATATTAAAATTTTAAAAAGGAATTTCCCAAGTCATTTTCATTTCTAACGAAAAATCTTAAACAAAAAAAAAGAATTTATTAAATTCGAAATTTCTTCTTATTTTTGCCCCATGTCACCCTACAAATAACAAAAGTTGAAAAAGAATATCCCAAAAGTCATTTCCTAACCGCCTACAGAGCCACCCGTTGAACGGTAATTAAAAACGAAATGTGAGCCTACACCTCCACCTGTTGAGAATTTTCCGACTTTTCTTATTCCTAAACCTTTGCGGAGCATTTACGAACAAACCCGCAAAAGGAAGTATCAAAATTTGTCCATTCGTTTACGCACAAAATGAAACCAAATCGCCCAAAAAGTAACTTCCTGCGTGTTTATCTTCCTCATGTTTCTTACGCACATTCTAAGTTCCAAATTTGCGGAGACACAATTCATAGATGATACATGAAAACCGGTATGTCAAAAATGTCATTGTTGAAAACAAATTATATTGTTTAAAAATTCACTTAGCCAGAAAAAGCCTTAATTGAAAATTTCTCAAATACGACGACCCGTATTTGTTTCCTCAATATTAATATCAAATGCCAAAAGAATGCATTTATTGCCAAAAGATTACATTCAATTGATTGTTGTTAAATGAATGGAGGGGGAAAATGATTGCAATCTTTTTGATGTCAAATGAATGGTATATAATTTGAAGTCGAAGTCACAGGGTGAAGTCAATGAATGCAATCTATTTATTGAAGTCATTAAAGATTGCATTCACAAAAGATTGCATTCTTTTACAACCCTGATAAACCTAGTTTGTAGTTCGGTGTTTAATTATTCATTATTCATTATTTAATTATGTATTGAGCTTTCGTAAAAAGAAAATGCATCGACCAGTTTTAAAATTGAAATTAAATCCCCTTCTTGAATTTATTTTTCGATTCAAAAACTTTCTATATAAAATTTAGTTGATCGTCTTCAAATGCGAATCTTGAATTTGACATTTTGAGATTATTTGAAACAACAGTGATGGCTCTTACTAAAACGATGTAGTGCGTGGTGATCAGCGCCGCCGTCAATAGAAGTAGATTTCGAAAAAGTGAAGTAGGTAGTGGATTCTATTTTTTTTCTCAAACCCCAATCTACTTCGATTGAAGTGAAGTACGTACCCTGGTTTTTGGTTACAGTTCCGAAGAAGTGGTTTGGGTTGCCTGAGTTTGTAGAGGTCATTCCTCATTGTAGATCTTTTGGTCTCATTTTTTTTTTATTTTTTTTATTTTGTTTTTAATCACGTTTTCTCCTACTCCGCAATACAGATGAGGCCCATGAAGGTTGTCATTGTGTAGAAGACTGGAGTCTCATTGCCTCGAAACCAATTTGTCCAGGTACCCAGTGAAATGTTTTTGCCAAGTTTATTTAGCTGGCCTTCAAATTTCCACGATTATTTACGGTTAATAGCGTAGGAGCTCAGTGCTTTGAGTGGAGCTTGATTGATTACATTTTTTAGTGTCTTTTTTTTATTAATAGAAATCGGTAAAAAAATTTATCGGAATTGTCTGCTCAGTGTCAACCTACAAAATCTATAATTTCGGTTCTAAGAGTCATTTCTTCAAGCTTCAAGTCTTTGGGTCTTGTGAATAAAAAAAAAAAAAAACTTGGTTTTTTAAGTAAAAGCTGGGTTTTTGGTGAATAAAAAAATAAGCTTAAACTAAAATACTAAAGTTAAAGCTAAAAAAAAATCAAGATTTTTTTTACCTGTCTTGAAAGCTTTGACTAGTTCTTATTTTTAGTACTGTGTTTAGTTATAGTGCGAATATGGCTGAGTTTACACGTGTAAGAAAACCAAAATTGTATAAGAAACGATTGGAAATTAGTGATGAGGACTTTCATAGTTTATTTCGGGTTTCAAAAGAAAATGTTCAGTGGTTTTCTGATTACTTTCTAGGAGATTCAGCAGAGCGTAGAGGAGGTTCACTGACTTCTGAGCAGAGAATGCAGATATTTTTGAGATATCAGTGCGGTTCAGTACAAGGTCTTAGAGTTGAAAGCTCTTCAGTATGCAAAACTGTTAAGCACGTGGCCAACAAGCTTATAAAAAAGGCTCACATTCATATTAGATTTCCGTCGAGTCGCAGAGCCATTGAAACAGAAAGGCAAAATGGCCGGAAAAAAAATACTTTTCCCGGAGCTTTTGGGGCAATAGTGAACTTTGGAAGCAGTTTTTCGGTGAGGAATGCATGCGCAACAACTTGGTGGATAAAACATGAAAAGCATCTGTTCGGTTAATCCTGAGTTAACTCAACAAATATGATGAGTTAAATCGGGTTTAACTTTAATCTCGCACTGAAAAACTCGACCTCAAAGTTCTTAAATGATCTTCAGGATTAGTACCGTTTTGATTTAATTTTTTTTTTAATTTAATAAAATGCCATACAAAATATCATTAAGAAAATTAATTTAAAGATTTTCTCTTGTCTCTTTCCATGAGAACCACACTGTAAGATGCTTAACCATGCCCATGCACATCGTTATTTCATTTGAAATTGTCAATTGACAAACAACGCTCTCTATCTACTGACTGGGGTGCTAATTAGGCATTGGTATAGTAATGGGTAAAGTTTTTATTTAAAACATAAAACAAAAAAAAAAAAACAAAAAACACCCCCTCAAGTTGGCTTAAGTTTTAATTAACACTATGCATATTAATAGCTGGACACAACTATGATAGTCAAGTAAGTTGTTTTAGTTCTGAGTAAACTTGTTCCAAATAGTTGAATTACTCTATTCAAATATTTTGGTAGTAAATATTTAGATCCCCAAAAAAGGATATAGAGAAAACTTGTTGTTGTTTTGAATTTGAATAAGAAGAAGAAGAAGGGGGTGTTGCGTGATGAAAGGACAAGGCTCACATAGATAACTGAGGTTAAAGGATCTTTTGGAAAAAATTGTCTTTAGCTACATATACAGCACACTATCTCTAACTACTAAGATCCTTCCTGCTTCCTGCTTCCTGCTTCCTCTTGTTCTCGTTATACTGCCAGAGTGTTGATTACTTTGAATTAATTTCACAAGTGTATAACATTATTTTCTTTAACTATCTTATCTTCTCTTCTCTGGATGGGAGTGGAAATTATTTAGAGGAGTTTGCGAATAATAATAATAATAAAAGCTTTCGCTCATGAAATTTATATTCAAAAAGGCTATACTATCTTGCGAGGAGGAAAAATGTCAAATTAACTTGATTACTCAAAGGTTTTAGAGATTTTGCTGATGCGAGTACAGGATTTTCTTGGAAAATTAAAGAAATACAAATTTGGAAATGTAAGGATATACGTAAACGTATCTACATATTATGGCAGTTTAAAGTTCTAAAAGCTAAGTTTTAAGGATTTTAGTATTTCTGTGAAGGAATAAAAGTATTTGGGTATTAATTTTAAATTGAATTTTATATGAATAAGGTTTCATTCTCTTAGATTCCGTAATGAGTTTTTTGAAGAGAAATTATTTCGTAATTTAATATAACCATCATAAACATAACGACAAAATCGTATTATTGACTTTTAAAGATAAAGTAAGTAGGTATCTTTAAAACCTGACGTAATGGTACAATTTTAAAGTTGAATTCAAATTTAGAGCATCAAAAGCCTTTGGAAAACTATAGTCTAAATCCAGGTAAAAAGAACTGTGTTGAAAATAATCAAGAGAAAAAAAGTAAACTAGTTAAAGTGTTGATTTATATAAAATTTAATCTAACATTTAAATAAATAGGAAGGTACATACAAAATTTTTTGTTTAATTTTCTTTTTGTTTAAGAACAAATTTATTTTTTAGTATTGTTTGAACTTTTAAGAAGCACAAAATAATAACAAAATCGGTCTAGGCATCAAAAACACATATACGCGAATAACACAAAAATAAGACCATTTTCATGGCTATGGCTATTTCCATCATCATATGAATTTTTTCCCACAACGCAGTTTTCTTACAATAACTTTGTATGTTACAAATATAGTGTGTTTTTTTTTTAGACGTGTGGTTTTCAATCTGGCAATACTTTTTTCGAAATTGTTTTTTTTGACAGCTGTCACTTGATTTATGCTCAGTTTTGTTTGAAATTTCATAATTAATAGACTTACTCATGAACAATGTTTGCAATTCGTGCAAATTTATTACCAAAATAATGGTTCGGTTCGCGCGACGCATCGCGCGCTGCTTCCAATATTCGGTCGACATAATCCCTCAGCAGAGTCGGTAATTCGAGCAACCATGGACCGGTTTCGCGCTACGTTTACTCTAGTTGATAATGCGCAACCTCAAAGACGCCGTACAATGCGCACCGAAGACGCTATTGCTGCTGTGGAGCAGAGTATATAGAAGAAGACCCGAATGAGTCCATCCGCCATCGCGCGCCAAGATTAATGACTTTTTCGTGCCTGAATAGATCGTGCGATTTTACACCGCTACACTATTTTTTGTGGGTTTATGTGAAGTTGTTTGTCTACGCAGATAACCCCGACATACGGCCTCAATTGCTGCAAAAAGTGGTCGAAAATTGGGCCTCTCGGATGGAATTTATTCGAGCCAGTCGCGGTGGCCACTTGCCCGAAATCATTTGTAAAACATAATGGCAAAACCTTATCTTTGTAATAAAGCTAGTCTTAGCCATAACAAAAAAATGTATGCGTTTTATTTCTTCTTGAAAACCACACGTCTAAAAAAAACACCCTTTATAAAACAAAGTGGGTTTAGTTACACTATTTATAACCCAAGACCGCCTGGACCGATTTTAATGATCTCTCATTCGCAACCGCCACGAATAGCAGAATACCTATTAAAACATCGGACAAATTTACTTTGTAGGGTGAAATGGGGTAAAAACAAAAAGACGTATCCGATTGAAAAAACAAATTCTACCTGCGTTTAAAAGGTTATTCTTAGAAAATGGCTTCAACGATATATTTTTTAATTTGCTATTTGTAGTGTGAAATGGGGTAAACATTTAAAAAAAATTGTTCGATTTAAGAAATTATTTTTGTCTTTCAAAGGTTATTTTGAGTGGATGGCTTTATTAATACTTTGTATGATATTTAAAGGGTGAAAAGGGGTAAGAACGAAGAGTGGTAACCAATTCCAAAAATTAAGATTGTGTTTGAAAGATTATTTTAAAAAATGCTTTTTAAAGATTGAAATGGAATAAAAATAAAACAGTGGTTTTCGAATACAAAAAATTCTGTCTTAGAGGATTATATTTTTACAAATTTAGCCAACAACACAACACAACACAACTTGAAGTGGGTTAGAACCCAGAAAGTATGAGGTACCTACGTATTCGATTACAAAAATTCAAAAAATTATATTTTCTTTTGTAATTTGTATGCGAAGCTTAGGGTAATATTTGTACCACGAGTTTCCTAGGTTCTATTTAATTTGAGTTAATCAACTCAAATTAAGGAATCCTTGATACAAATTTTGGTTAGTTATGGACTTGCGATGATTTACCAAATGCACTAATCTTCTGAACCGGAGTGTAAGCTGGAGTTTTTTTTTGTTGTTTTTGATGGCCATACATATTTCCGTGACCAAAGAGTCATCAAATTCGTCGACAGCACGGAGACCTTCGGTTTTAGACAATAGGCAAACTCCTTAAGTCACTTTAAGGTGGGTATGGGCACTAAGCCATGCTAAATTTATGATGATATATGAACTAGGTACGAGTCACAGATGCCATGCCGGTGAACATCGGTCATCTTCACACAAATAAGATATGTAATTCTTGCAAGTGTGGGACTGTGAGCCACCACCCATTGCATCACACAACTTACTTTATGTATACCTACGATTGTATGTATAGGAAGCAACTACGATAAAGCAAAAGGGTTTTCCAATAAGAGGTGTTATTTTGATATTCAAAGAAAAATGGCATTTTTTGAGATAAATGATCGGATGTTTATTTCATTATAAAGAGGAAAGTATGCCGTTAATAATGGAACACAACATCAGCCAAATGGCCGCCACGACCACGCTTACAGGACCATATCCTTTTCATGAAATTTTCCATAACCAAATCGCAAAGTGGCTGCCCTATGTCCTCGATAGCCTCACGAATTCCATCTTTGAGGTCTTGAATCGACGCTGGGCTGTTGGCGTAGACCTTATCTTGGCCCCAAAGGAAGAAGTCGCAAGGTGTTAAAAAAATCATTAATCATCTTTCGATAGCGCAATCCATTGACCGTAACTGTTGCTCCAGCCTCATTTTCGCAAAAGTAAGGTCCAATGACCCCGCCGGACCATAAACCGCACCAAACAGTCACGCGTTGAGGATGGAGAGGCTTTTCAACAGTAACTCTTGGGTTTTCCGAGCCCCAGATGCGACAGTTTTGCTTGTTGACGTAGCCTCCGAGGTGGAAATGGGCCTCATCAGTCAAGATGATTTTTCGATGAAATTCCGGATCATTTTCATGCATTTCAAGGACCCAATCAGTAAAGACACGACGTTGTTGATGATCAGCCGGCTTGAGTTCTTGTGTTAACTGAACTTTATAAGCCTTAAGACCCAAGTCTTTATGCAAAATACGGTGTAATGACGTTTGTGGAATGCCTAATTCCAAAGAACGACGAGGAATGGACAAACCTGGGTTTTCTTCAACACTTTGGGCTACAACAGCAATATTCTCAGTTGTTCTTGAGCGACGTGCACGGGTTTTATACTTCACATCACTAACTTGTCCCAACAGCTCGAATTTGTCCACCAATTTCTGTATTGCGGTCCGACAAGGTGCTTCACGACGACCCAAAAATGTTTTAGTTTTACGAACCGTCTCTGCCAAATTTTCACCATTTTTATAGTGAATTTTAATAATTTCAATGCGTTGTTAAAGCGTGTATCGTTCCATTTTTATTAATGGTGTAGTTTCTACTTGTCAAATGTTAAAAAATGACAGCTTCAAAAGTGACAGCTACCGAAATAGCGGGCTATTCAAAATAACACCTCTTATTGGAAAACCCTTTATATTAGCAGCTTCATATATTATGTGCGTAAAAAAAAGGATATATTAGACCAACCAACAAAAAAAAAAACAATTCTCGGCGTGAGCTTGAACTTTTTTTATATTGGAAGTGACTTAAGACATGGCAATTTATAACAGTACCTACTTTTCATGCGCCCCGCAGGACCAGGGCCCTCCGTTAATGGGAATACTTTGGACAATCAGGGTTTTTTTTTAAACAGCGCGGAGCTCGTTAAATATTTTGTATACTTTTAATCCCGCAATACTGTAATAACTGTTATAAATTGTCATTTCTTTAGTATCGTCCTTTTATATTAGGTACATATCTGCATTGGAACTGGTAGATGGGTGCATTTTAATGAAAGAGATAGTCAGCAACTAAAACCTATAGCTTCTTGCTGATGAACCATGTTTTCACAGAACCCAAAGACCATTTTAAAACCACAACGAAGGAGGTGAGGGGTTCTAAAAACAGACACTTATTTAATATTTTGGCAAAAGAAATTTTAACTAATGAATGTCATTCGGTTTTCTATATCTCTTTGAGTTCAGTCTCTACCTCCCTTCTCTCTGTGGTTTTCATTTTAAATATATATAAATAGTATAGTGTTTCAAGTGCTTTTCGAATTTCAAACTGGAAATAAGCTTGAATTTGCTTCGGTTTCATACCTTTAGAGCATTATATAGAATATTTCAAATAAAAAAGTGGTTTCGTTATTTTTAATTTTCTTAAAAATGAGAGAAGATAAAAGCATCTGGTTTTCAGTTTTCGATACAAAATTAATAGGGGCAGTACAAAATGGAAGCCAATTAAGTATAGGTGACAAAAGTTCTGGAGGTGGCTCTGGAACTTGGACAAAGGGCTAATTTTTTTTTTGTTAGGGTCATTGATTTTTCGGTTTCGAATGTAAGGCTAAATTAAACACACACAGCGATACATTTTTGATGAAAATATTATTTCATTATAAAGTTTGGACTTTGCCATTAAGGGTGAAAAACAATATCATTCAAATGGCTGCCTTGGGAAGATTCGCAGCATGCAATTCTTTTGAGGTAATTTTCAACCACTTTTTCGCACATTTCGGGCGGTATCTCGACCATTACTTGAGTAATGTTGGTTTTTAATGCGTCTAGAGTTCGGAGATTATTCGCGTAAGCACGGTCTTTTGCGTAACTCAACAGAATAAAATCTAACGGAGTCAAATCGCATGATCTTGGTGGCCAAATGACATCGAAAAAACGTGAAATTATACGCGACCAGGAAACTTCTTACGCAATAAAGCCATAATTGGTCATGTTGTTTGGCTTGTTGGCCCGTATCGTTGGAACCACATATCGTCCAAGTCATGATATTTAATCGCCGGCCAAAGAAATTGGTTATCATTCGACCATATCACTCCGAATTGACTGTAACCGTGTGTCCATTGGCATCTTCGAAGACATACGGACCGATGACACGTTTCGACTACAGAACACACCAAACAGTCACTTTTTCTGGATGCAACGGCACCTCTTAGATCACTTTTGGGTTTTCTGAGCTCCATATGCGGCAATTTTGTGTGTTTACATACCCACCGAGTGAGAAATGTGCCTCATCGCTGAAGAAAATGTTGTTCGAAAAACCGGTGTTTATTGTCTGTTTTTCGAACACCCAAGAAGCGTATCTAATTGTAAGGCATTCTGAATGGTCAGCAGGCTTTAATTATTGCGTAAGTTGAACTTTATAAGCATGGATATGCAAAATACGCCATAGTGAGGTGTACGGCACGTTCAATTGCTGCGAACCCTGAGAAATCGATAAATTCGGATCATCAGCAACACTTGCACTTGCAGCAGCAATATTTTCGCCTGCTTGTGCATCACGCACAAGCCTTACGACATCAGTAACGCTTCCACTCTCTTCAAATTTCTTCACAATTTTACCGAATGCTTGCGTAGTCGGTCGATCATGACTACCATAATCACCGCGCAATGCGCGAAAAGTGGCTACGTTTGAATCACTACTTTTTTAGTAAGTTTTAATAATTTTAACGCGTTCTTCGATTGTTAAGCGATTCATTTTCGTAAATGACAAACATTTAACTAACATTATGACACTTCAAATGACAGATGAGCTTGACAGGTGTCAAATGCCAGTGCTACAAACTACCAACTTGAACAAAAATTTTGAAAAATCAATTAAAAGCAATTATATTCACTTTTTTTTTCGGCTGGCTCGAATAAATTCCAGCCGAGAGGCCCACTTTTTGCAGCAATTGGGGCCGTATGTCAGCAATAACGAGTCGAATATTCTCTTCCAAGGTGTCAATCGTCTCGGGCTTATCTGCGTAGACAAGCGACTTCACATGACCCCACAAAAAATAGTCCAGTGGTGTTAAATCGCACGATCTTGGAGGCCACGCCACAGGCCCACGACGCGAGATAATGCGCTCACCAAAAGTTTCATCCAATAAATTGATTGTTTCGTTGGCTGTATAGCATGTCAACATCCTCCAATTCAGGCACGATTATAATAATAAATAAATTTGCACGATTTGCAAACGTTGTTCAGGAGTAAGTCTATTAATTATGAAATGGCAAACCAAACTGAGCATAAATCAAGTGACAGCTGTCAAAAAGACCAACTCCGAAAAAAGTATTGCCATATTGAAAACCACACGTTTAAAAAAAAACACCCTTTATATGATTACTAACAAACGCATATGTGCAAATATTTATTTTATTTACCGCTGACAAAAATAATTTAAGATATCAACGTGTACGTATACACCAACAACAGAAGTTTACGATATAAGTTTTTCATTTTTGATCGTAGAACCAATTAAAAAAAGTCAGCTCTATCCCCACACGGCCCACAAATCCTCCCCAAAAAAAACATCAATATGCCATTTTTAAATTCAATGAATATGCAGTAGTATAACTTTATAATGGTGGTTTTTTGATCCAGTACCCGCACTTCTATCACAAACAGTATCTCTATAGTGTCGACCACAAAAAGGAGTAAAAAAAAAAAAAAAAATATATCCAAATAAATGCAGAAACATGAGAAGGCACTTTATTTTAATTGAACTCTTCATCTCGATTGCAAAAGAGCCATCGAGTGGGTGTTTAGGCAGTTCAATTATACACATACATATATATGTAGGTATATGTATAGTACCTATAACAAACTGATATCCTTCTTCCGTATATACTTCACACCCTCTCGCTGTCTCTACTCTACCTTATACACTCTATTATCGGATTACAAACATTTTATATGAACCCACAGATATACCATCAGCCTAAATTGACATCATGTGGCTTAGAATATGTGCACTTGGCATACTCTTGGACCAGAAACCAGAAATAGAGCTCTATACAGTCCCGTATCTTCACACTTTCCAAACCGGATTTTCTCCAAAAAAGGTTTATATCTCTCTGTATAATAATTTCCCAGGAAAATCAAGTGTAGGTTGGGGGAATTTCCTATACTCCCTTGCGTTAAAAGTTTATTTTTAAGGGCATCAGGGAGGCTGTATTCCAAATTCACCCACCTTCCATCTGGGTATACTACATGTACTGAGTTCTATATGTACATATATATGTATCACGTGCTTGAACTTTAACCTGTAGATACTCGTAAATAAATACAAATTGATGGTCATGATGTTAAAGGGAAATTTAAATGTGTGCAGAATATTTACTCATGGTCTTCTTGTTGAGGTAGGTGTATAGGTAGCTTTATGTACTCTCTCAACTCTCATATTTTATGTTTAAGCGAAAAATAAATTCGATAGAGAGATTTATAACTGGCTGCATCGATTTTAATTATTTAACTATCAATTAATTTATTTAATGGTTAAATTTAAGGACATTTATTTTGTATCTATATAGATAGAAATAAATAGGTATTATACATAAATTCAACATTTTGTGCAGGCAGACATTTTACAACGATTCTATATGCTGAGGGAGTTTTTGGTGAAATGTTCAAGGCAATCGAGGTAAAGGAATATTTTTGTTGATAAATCAAAGATCCTTTATTGATTACACTGTAACTGCTACAAACATGAAAAGTAAATAAATATGGTGGTGCCACCGACAATTCGTGGAGCAAAAGGGCTTGTAGTGGCTTACAACTTTCAACCATTCCTGTGTAAGTGTTATCAGCAGGAATGGAGGGGACCTACAATTCTTTGCCGAATTCAAACGGCTAAAGTGAGAGCCACTGCTACAAACATCATGGTGAGTTATATTAACGCAAATGTAATTTTTAAAATGAGAGCAACTTATCATTCGAGAGAGGTAGAGATCAGATCTTAATGAAGGGCAGTAATAATTTAGGTGTATAATAGCCGTGGGCCTTTGGAGGTGGCCAAGTACTCCTGAGAACTTTGCTAGTAATTTTCAAAGGAAAGCACAGAATTGATTTCCCTATAAATCTCATTTACTGCCATGAAAGCACAAGCAGTTGGTAGTATTTACCAGATTACCGTTTACATCTACTGATGACGATGAGTAATTCGTCAACTCCAATGATATACGGCTAATGAGACAAACCAATAATTTATTTTTAATTTTAATTAATAGATTTCAAGATTATCGTTAATTTCAAAACTTTTAGAGGCTTTTCTATGTTAAATCAATTATATTATTCGAAATCAACACGGATTTACAAAAGGGCTCTCTACAGTCACCTTTCTTATTGAATTGGGTGAAAATTGTATATTGTTTCATTCAAAAACAGAAGTCAAGTAGATTGTGTATTCACCGGCTTTAGTAAGACATTCGATAAACTAAATATCACTTCGAATATTGTTATTAAAGCTAAGAAAGATTGGATTCAGCGAGAACTTTATTAAATGGCTTCAATCTTATTTATTTAATAGATCGTATTCTGTACTTTTCAATGGTCATACTTCTAAAATGTTTAACGTCAACTCTGGAATACCTCAGGGTAGACATTTAGGTCCTTTACTTTTTATTTGATTCATTAATGAATTATCATCTGTTCTTAAGTATTAAAATTGTCTCATTTATGCAGATGATGTAATAATGTTTAAAACTATTTAAAATTGTGATTGTGGAGAGGAGTTGCAATGTGACCTTAATGCGTTTTTTGACTGGTGTGTTCGTAACTGTTTGTTTCTTAACATTGATAAATGTTAAAGTAGAAGTTTAACGAGAGAGCTTTCAGTAATTTCTTTTAATTATGTCTATGTCTGGCTGTCCTTGTTGTGTCATTTGATGAAAAGATTGAATTTATACAACACATCAACTCAATAACTAATAAAGCAATTTCTTGGTTTGATAAAGAGAGATTCAATGCAATTTTCTGATCATTTATGCATAGTCCTGAGAGCAGACGTTCTTATTTATAAATGTCTTCATTTTTACATAAATAAATGGAAAAAAAGACTCTTTGATAAGACCAAGAGACGTATTAAATTTAATTTGACAGATACTTTGTACTTCACTTATAAAGGGTTTTCCAATAAGAGGTGTTATTTTGAATAGCCCGCTATTTCGGTAGCTGTCACTTTTGAAGCTGTCATTTTTTGACATTTGACAAGTAGAAACTACGCCATTAATAAAAATCGAACGATACACGCTTCAACAACGCATTGAAATTATTAAAATTCACTATAAAAATGGTGAAAATTTGGCAGAGACGGTTCGTAAAACTAAAACATTTTTGGGTCGTCGTGAAGCACCTTGTCGGACCGCAATACAGAAATTGGTGGACAAATTCGAGCTGTTGGGACAAGTTAGTGATGTGTAGAATAAAACCCGTGCACGTCGCTCAAGAACAACTGAGAATATTGCTGTTGTAGCCCAAAGTGTTGAAGAAAACCCAGGTTTGTCCATTCCTCGTCGTTCTTTGGAATTAGGCATTCCACAAACGTCATAACACCGTATTTTGCATAAAGACTTGGGTCTTAAGGCTTATAAAGTTCAGTTAACACAAGAACTCAAGCCGGCTGATCATCAACAACGTCGTGTCTTTGCTGATTGGGTCCTTGAAATGCATGAAAATGATCCGGAATTTCATCGAAAAATCATCTTGACTGATGAGGCCCATTTCCACCTCGGAGGCTACGTCAACAAGCAAAACTGCCGCATCTGGGGCTCGGAAAACCCAAGAGTTATTGTTGAAAAGCCTCTCCATCCTCAACGCGTGACTGTTTGGTGCGGTTTATGGTCCGGCGGCGTCATTGGACCTTACTTTTTCGAAAATGAGGCTGGAGCAACAGTTACGGTCAATGGATTGCGCTATCGAGAGATGATTAATGATTTTTTATGGCCGGAATTGGATCGTATTGATCTGGACAACGTTTACTTTCAACAAGACGGCGCTACGTGCCACACAAGCAATGAAACCATTGATCTTTTAAGGGAAAAGTTTCCGGACCGTGTTATCTCTCGAAGAGGTGATCACAATTGGCCACCGAGATCTTGTGATTTAACACCTTGCGACTTCTTCCTTTGGGGCCACGTGAAAGATAAGGTCTACGCCAACAGCCCAGCGTCGATTCAAGACCTCAAAGATGGAATTCGTGAGAACATCGAGGACATAGGGCAGCCACTTTGCGATTTGGTTATGGAAAATTTCATGAAAAGGATATGGTCCTGTAAGCGTGGTCATGGCGGCCACTTGGCTGATGTTGTGTTCCATTATTAACGGCATACCTTCCTCTTTATAATGAAATAAACACCGATCATTTATCTCAAAAAATGCCATTTTTCTTTGAATATCAAAATAACACCTCTTATTGGAAAACCCTTTACAAAAATATACTTTTTAATAAAATAGTAGGTATATCTATAGGTTATCTTATTGTTCTTTCATTAGGGAATAAAAAAAATAAACAAATCGGTTAAAATTTAACACCGGATTCCCAAGTCTTTTTGAGTTTCCTATAACTATAATTTGGCTTTACTTACAATTTTTGAAAAATCTTCTTTATTCGATTACATTTTAGAAACATACATACCTGCAAAGAAAAAAATATTATATTAGATTTGAATGTTCATAATGTAAATTATTGTTGTAAATTAAAACTAAAAAAAAAATTGTTCAATTTTAATTTACGGAAAATGCGGACAATGCGGAAATGTTACGCGAAAAGGATCAGTGGTATTAATTCTTTCCTATCCTTCCATTCCTTCTAACTAGTGCCATTGCATTTGAAAGACCTTAGGTCTTACAGGCATATATTTATAGTTATTAATAACAAACTTTGAGTGCGAGAAGTATCTGTCTAGCGGCGAAGGGCCCTGGATCTGTGGGGCCTGTTATAAATTTCAATATGTCTTCACTATAAATAGCATTTTTTTTTTAATATTTATAACCTTTCAAACACAAAAAGATTTGTTTAAATCAGACATTTGTTTGTTTTTACCTCATTTCACACTAATAATAACGAAATTTGAAAAAGATTATCCCTAGAGCCACTTCTTTTTTCATTTTACCCCAGTTCACCCTACCGATATTTGAATAGTTATTCTGCTATTCGGGCGGAGACGAATCCAACAAATCAGAGATCAGTTAAATCGGTACGACTGAACCTTGAGTTATAAATGGTGTAACTAAACCGACTTTGTTTTATATATTAAGATACATACATAATTATGTAAATAGTCCACTAAAACAAAAACAATACATTTTCTAATTTTTTCGTTCAACTTCATTCTTAAAAACTTTGTAACCAGCATACAAGGCTATGAAAAATGAGTGTAAACTTATTAATTTTCAACATCTTAATATGGTATTGTGAACTAGCTCAGTGGTTAGCGTATCGGTATCACACTGATAAGCGGAAAGTCCCACAATAAAATCCAATTGCACTTACTTTTTTTTTGTCTCTCGAAGCAAAAGAGTACGAGTACATAACTGGTAGGGGCCTAGCCACCCTTGGTAGCCCTTTGTCGGTAACTACATATGTATATGTAAAGGGTGTTTTTTTGTTTAGAGGTATAGAACTTTAAGTTGGAAACACTATTTTAACTGGCGGCCATTTTGTCAGCTGTAAAGTGATTTATTTGTAGTTTGGTTTGGCATTTCAACATGAATAGACTGAAACGCTTCCAAATTGTGCCCAAATGGGCCGAAAACAAGATTGCCGTTAATCCCAATTTTCATAAGCAAATTTTGTTTAGCGATGAAGGTCACTTTTGGTTGAATGGATACGTCAACGGAGTGATGATAATCCTTAAGTGTATTTGAGACACCGTTACATCCACAAAAACTGACTGTTTGGTGTGTGTTTATGGTTTGGTGGAATAATTGGTCCGTACTTCTTTAAAAACGATGCTGGCGAGAACGTTACAGTTAATGGTGACCGCTTTAGAGCCATGATTACTGACTTTTACGTTCATCAACTGAACAACCATGATGTGCAGGAGCTGTGGTTTCAACAAGACGGAGCAACATGTCACACAGCTCGTGCCACAATTTATTTATTGAAGGAAAAGTTTGGTAACCGCATAGTTTTACGTTACGGACCCGTGAATTGGCCTCAAAGATCGTGCGATTTAACGCCGCCGCTTGGACTATTTTCTGTGGGGA
The DNA here is from genome assembly GCA_932273885.2 of Leucozona laternaria. NCBI lineage: Eukaryota > Metazoa > Arthropoda > Insecta > Diptera > Syrphidae > Leucozona > Leucozona laternaria. Next base: position 42,657,730 of record OW026368.1, on the reverse strand, counting down.
TATGTGAAGTCGCTAGTCTACGCCGATAAGCCCGAAACGATTGACCATCACTTGGAGGACAACATTCTCCGCGTTATTGCCGATATACTGTCACAAATGTTGGAAAAGGTCATCGAAAATTGGACCTCCAGATTAGACTACGTCCCAGCCAGCCGTGAGGAAATTATATTTAAATTATAATGGCAGAAGATTATCTTTCCAATAAGTAAATTTCATGTCAATTTAAAAATATCATCTTTGTTTTATTCCATTTCAATGTTATATAGCTTTAAAACTACCTAGAGCCTCACAAAAAACATTGTTGAATTTTGTCATAAAAACATAAAAAAAGTCGATTTTATGAGGCACCTTTCAAATTTTTACGAATGTTCGAATCTATCGCTTTTACTAAAAACTGTTTCACTCTTCATCGATACGAAAAACATTCATAATTCTACGCTATTGTTTCCGTTAACATGACAAATTTTTCCGTGAACCAAAAAAAAAAAAAAAAACTCAAAGTTCAATTTGCATCAATTTTCGAACCATTTCCAGACTTGGCTAATTGCCATCGTATATTTCCATTGCAACCACTCCACCAAGAATAATACCTACTGCAATCACAATATCATAATGGCAAAGTTGCGTTTGGTTAGGGAAGGGATGGGTATAGCGCTGTTAAGCGGTAGGTGGGTACGATATAAGCAAATATCTGTACTCGTTTGCAAGTTTGTATATGTTCATATTTTAAGTAAACAATAAGTCACTATAGAGTGGTATAGAGATATCCCAACTTTGATTCCGATCAATGTGTACAAATACATTTAACTCATTGACTTTCTTTATTTTCTGAATTTATCCGAGACAACAATCTTTTTTTCCTCCACAATGGATATATATTTACGTACATACATATGTATATGTAGGAATGTATCGTATCTGAATCTGTATATGTATGTAAGTAGGGCAAATAACCAATGTAAAAAGTGCTGAAGCCTGAGGGACTAATTTGTATGCGGAGCGAAAGAGCAGCCTTTAAGCAACAACATCAACAAGAACAACAACAACCACAACCACAACAACAAAAAAAAGTTTATTTGCCCCAGCATCATGTATCCCCACATAAAGAGCCCAGAGATGAATGCTGAAAGAGATGTATCGTATACGACCGACAACGTAACGCGACGGCGACGGCAACGAAAGGATGCTGCTGGCTTGGTAATTTTATTTTTATTCCGGATGATAACGATTGTTGATATTTACAGCCCTATACTATACACTATACGGCAAACGAATTCGCAAATAAAGTATGAACTCCTCGCATACCTACATCATGAAATCAAGAAACTACTTGAGAAGAAATAATAATATCGGATGAGTTTTTGTTCGAGTAAACCTACTTGTGATTGTTTGAAGGGATAACGCCAAGGTTGTTTTTTTATAACTTGTGTATCTAAAAAACAATTTTTATTGGGGGAATTTTATTTGAAGGTATATCCAGAGAAATATTCAGGTAATCAAAAAGACATACCTACAAATATCCAATCTCGAAATTGAATTATAGTAAAAGGTTTCGGTTTGTAGATTATGATCAGAGAAGTGTTATTTATTATGAAGTAAAAGAAGTTGATATAAAGGGTCTTCGAATATAGGGACTTCCGAACTCTGACAGTTGATAGCGGCTATTTTGTTGAAGCTAGATCTGTCAAATTGGCTGTCATTTATTTAGTTTGTTTTGCCAAATCGCCATGTATGGATATTACGATCAACTACAAGTGCCAAATGATAAGATTGTTTTATCACAATGGACGTTCTATTGGGGCAACGTTCCGCGGGCTTTGCCCATTTATTGCCATCTTCAGCGATGTGGCCGATTTCTGGATGAATGGGTACGTCAACAAACAAAACTGTCGACTTTGGGATGCTGCCAACCCACATGAGATCGAGATGAGAGCGTCTAATGCATCCAGAAAAAAAATTAATGTTTGGTGTGGATTTTCGGCTGGCGACGTCATTGGTCCGTATTTCTTTGAGGACGACGTTGGCCAGGTCATCCCTGTTAACGGAGAGCGCTAAAGGTCGATGATTACTTACTCCTCCTGGCCTGCATTGGGTGATATGGACACCAAGGACATGTGATTTCAATAGGACAGCCGGCGCTACGTGCCACACAGCTCACGCTACAATTGGAAATTTTATGGCAACGATTGAAGTCGTGACAAGAGTCTTCGACACAACTACATATTTGCACTTATAGCTTAAAGACGGAGTCTGCTGTTAAATTATGAATCTTTATCTTCTGTATAGATATGTGGGTCTTTTCCGCTACCTGATAATTAGGATATTTAAACCAGAACCGGAATAAGGCTATTTGCACAGAAAGCCGGGTAGCTGTTGAAGCAATTGTTTCGGCTACACGATCTTAATTGGTACAGCAATGGCCGTTGTTAATCTAACGACCCTCAAAATTGACATTCAGGGTCACTCTTTCTATTTACCTCTAAGACGCATCTCGGTAGCTCTTTCATACAGCTCATTTCGTCGAATTCCTAAGACGGCACACCTCAAGCAAGCGGACTACGAGTTTTTGAGAGGAAGTCATCCTGCAAATTGTTCGGATGATCACACAACAACTGGATTGGATTTGTTTCGCTTCAGTCCCAATCAGCGAGCTGCTTAATACGGCACAATGAAGATGGTTTCATAAAGGCTTTGCAGATACATAAATATTATTGTAAATGCTTCTGAATTATGTATACCTACTGAAATGAAGTTACATATTTTTTCTCCATCCACAAACCACCATTCTACTTACCACCTCTATTATTGGATTTTCAAATTCAAATACATATTAACGACCGGAAGTCGCCGGATACACATTTCCGAACAAACATATGATTTGATGAAATGTTGGACGTGTTTGTCTGCACCTTTATAATTCACACTTACTCCTGCCCACAGAGGTGATAAGTGAAGGTGAAATTTTTATGGAAATTCATCTTCTGTCTGAACCAGTGCTGTGCGTGCCATTGTCGAGTACGAAAGGAGAAGTACCAAGAACACACACTGCTGATTGCGAGGTGCACTAGATAGTTGGTTCGAAGTTTTTGGCCTTCGGGCTATGAATTTATTTTGTGCCTTCAATTTCAACTGGGGCCCGGAGACTCTATCCCATTGTAGTATTTGCACTTTTGGTCTCAATCAGAGCCATGGACTCTATCTAAATTATGTGTAGTACCGTGTTAGTTATTTTGGCAGATCTTTTCTAAAATTATATGAAATAAAGGGTTTTCCAATAAGAAGTGTTATGTTGATATTCAAAGAAAAATGGCATTTTTTGAGATAAATGATCGGATGTTTATTTCATTATAAAGAGGAAGGTATGCCGTTAATAATGGAACACAACATCAGTCAAATGGCTGCCACGACCACGCTTACGGGACCATATCCTTTTCATGAAATTTTCCATAACCAAATCGCAAAGTGGTTGCCCTATGTCCTCGATAGCCTCACGAATTCCATCTTTGAGGTCTTGAATCGACGCTGGGCTGTTGGCGTAGACCTTATCTTTCACGTGGCTCCAAAGGAAGAAGTTGCAAGGTGTTAAATCACAAGATCTCGGTGGCCAATTGTGATCACCTCTTCGAGAGATAACACGGTCCGGAAACTTTTCCCGTAAAAGATCGATGGTTCCATTGCTTGTGTGGCACGTAGCGCCGTCTTGTTGAAAGTAAACGTTGTCCAGATCAATACCATCCAATTCCGGCCATAAAAAATCATTAATCATCTCTCGATAGCGCAATCCATTGACCGTAACTGTTGCTCCAGCCTCATTTTCGAAAAAGTAAGGTCCAATGACCCCGCCGGACCATAAACCGCACCAAACAGTCACGCGTTGAGGATGGAGAGGCTTTTCAACAATAACTCTTGGGTTTTCCGAGCCCCAGATGCGACAGTTTTGCTTGTTGACGTAGCCTCCGAGGTGGAAATGGGCCTCATCAGTCAAGATGATTTTTCGATGAAATTCCGGATCATTTTCATGCATTTCAAGGACCCAATCAGCAAAGACACGACGTTGTTGATGATCAGCCGGCTTGAGTTCTTGTGTTAACTGAACTTTATAAGCCTTAAGACCCAAGTCTTTATGCAAAATACGGTGTTATGACGTTTGTGGAATGCCTAATTCCAAAGAACGACGAGGAATGGACAAACCTGGGTTTTCTTCAACACTTTGGGCTACAACAGCAATATTCTCAGTTGTTCTTGAGCGACGTGCACGGGTTTTATTCTACACATCACTAACTTGTCCCAACAGCTCGAATTTGTCCACCAATTTCTGTATTGCGGTCCGACAAGGTGCTTCACGACGACCCAAAAATGTTTTAGTTTTACGAACCGTCTCTGCCAAATTTTCACCATTTTTATAGTGAATTTTAATAATTTCAATGCGTTGTTGAAGCGTGTATCGTTCGATTTTTATTAATGGCGTAGTTTCTACTTGTCAAATGTCAAAAAATGACAGCTTCAAAAGTGACAGCTACCGAAATAGCGGGCTATTCAAAATAACACCTGTTATTGGAAAACCCTTTAGGTACCTTGTTAGATTATTTTAAGTAAAATTAGATTGTTTTTTTTAGACGTGTGGTTTTCAAGAAGAAATAAAACGCATATAATTTAATGTTATGGCCAAGAATTTAGCTTTATTAAAGATAAGGGTTTGTCATTATGTTTTAAAAATGATTTCGGGCAAGTGGCCGCCGCGGCTGACTCGAATAAATTCCAGCGGAGAGGCCCAATTTCCGACAGCTCCAATTGTTGCGCGCGATGGCGGATGGACTCATTCGGGTCTTCTTCGATTCTCTGCTCCACAGCAGCAATAGCGTCTTTGGTGCGCACTGTACGGCGTCTCTGAGGATGAGCATTATCCACTAGAGTAAACGTTATGCGAAACCAATCTATGGTTGCTCGAATTTATGCGATTATTTCGACCGAATTTTGGACACAGCGCGCGATGCGGCGCGCAAACGGAACCATTATTTTGATAATAAATTTGCACGATTTGCAAACGTTGTTCAGGAGTAAGTCTATTAATTATGAAATGGCAAACCAAACTGAGCATAAATCAAGTGACAGCTGTCAAAAAGACCAACTCCGAAAAAAGTATTGCCAGATTGAAAACCACACGTCTAAAAAAAAAAAACCCTTTATACAAATTTTGACGAATAGTTGAAGTTCTGAACTCTTCAAAAAACCGAGTTTTCCTTGCTTTTTTTTCGGTCTGACTCTGGATCCGCTGAACTACCTCAGCTTTAGACAAAAAAAATCATCACAATACCTACGAATAAAATTGAAATTGAACATTTTTCATCCACAGGTAAGCGAGTTATGGTATTAAAGCGGCACATTACAACCCTAAATGGGTCACCGAACTAGGTTGCTCGTGGCCACCATTTCCACCACTTCCAGCTTCATACTCTTTCAAACTCTTGAAGTTTTTACTTTCGCCTATTTTACGTGTAAATTTCCGAATCCTCGAGACTGCAACAGATGTAGAGAAGAATTGGCTATTGGAATTTTGTGGGTGTTTTTTTTTTTTTTTGTATTTTTATTTTGAAAAGCAATAATAGCATCCAACAAATTGGCTAGAAAATCCTTAACGGCATGCAGTCAAGGCTTAGTTGATATATGTAGTGCACTCTACTCGTAATATACACTCCATCGAATGATTTCCAACGTTCTCTCTCACTGTCAACACTGATTGCTATTCCGTAACAATTTTTGCTTCCACAATCGAATGACTATATGTAGTATATCTATGGTATACAGAAGCTTATTTCCAGAACATTGTGTCAACAGTGAACATCAAGCATCAGTCATCCACAACCGAGAAACAGCTACAGCACTAATATTATCCATTATATCCTTCGTGTCGTCAGAATCGTAAGGATTCTTTATAAATATGTGTTCTGTGTACGTGTGGATTATTGCTAGCCGTAAGGTTTTCTACAATACTGTCGGATTAACAAAAAAAAAAAAAACTATTACCCACTGACTTTTAAGCATTTTATTCCTCCACAACCAACAAATACCTACAACATTTTTTTTTTGCGCAGAGAAAAATAACAAAAAGAAATAAAAACCGACTGCATCTTCAGTGCCATCTACGGTATACATAATAGATGCTCATAGATGGAGACAGGTATGGCACTGCACTGCACAGCTCAGGCCCACATCCGACAACCGACAACCATATCGGGGTGAACTCATATAAGCAATCTATTGTGTGTTTTCGAGGATTCTTCAGTTCAAAAAAAAAAAAATAGATACAACCCTCGCTTGATATAGAAAATATTAAATTGGAGATAATTTGACGCCTCTGGTTTCATGACAATTTCCCAACACTAAACAATTATATTTTTCTGTATCCTTAAATCGCAATGGAAAATTGTTTTTTTTTTTTTTATGTATGTTGATAGATGGTTTTTCCTAATCCGTTTCGTATACTTTTCCATGAAACTAATCTTTGCGAGGATAAAAATATAGAATGAATTAAAAAGAAAAAAAAAAAAAAAAAAAAACAATTGATTAATGAGAGCACCAACGTGTATATTGCATTAGATTCGATTTGTGTATAATCCTTTTTTCTTTGTCATGTGCAGAGTGACCTGACTAAGTTTAAAAACGTGTGAAACTATTAAGATCTAGATTAAAATTCAAACACCAATTTTTGACGAACATTTTAAAATATTTGGGTTTTCATTATAATTTTCTCAAATGGTTCCAGTTATACGTTTTCGATTCGTCCACATAAAAACTCCCATCAAATCAATGTAAACTCTGGTGTTCCTCAAGGAAGCCACCTGGGTACCTTATTGTTTTTAATTCTTATATCTTAATGATGTACATTTTTATATTGGGTTTCTAGGAGCCTCATCACGTAAAACGAAAACGATCGAACTGTATCGTTTTGAAAACAGCATATCGCAGTCTTACGTACATCAGTTCAAAATGAGCCAAATCAGTCGATTAAATGCCATTCCAAGGAATTGGGAATATGTTACACCACATTGTGACGAATTTTTCGTAAAGATTTTGGTTTACACCCTTAAAAGATCAAATTAATTCAAGAATTGAAGCCTGTTGATCATTTGAAGCGCCGAAACTTCGCAGATTGGGATCGGCAAAGTTTGGATACAATTATTGAAAAATCATCTTCAGCGATGAGGAGTCTCATTTTTGGCTCAAAGGCTTCGTCAACACGCCGAATATGCGCTATTGGACACCAAAAAACCCACATACGCTTCAAGAGACTCAATTGCTTGCACAAAAAGTGACCGTGAGGTGTGGATTTCATGCTGAGGGAGCTGAGGTGTGATTGGACCATATTTTTTGCGTTGATGAAAATGATCGCCATGTTACGGTATCGTACCTATCGCTATCGCACCATATTGGAAGAATATTTTTGTCCGGAAATGGATAGAATTGACATCAATGGAATGTGGTTTCCATTTTATCTAAAAACACCGAGATGATAGTGACATTTTTGTATCTAAACGAGACCGAAAAGAGACTTATAACGGTCTCTTTCGAGGTATCTACAATTTGCTTTAGTCTAGAATTTGTTCGAAACTTTCCATACATTGAATAATGACCTCTATGAGCCCCTATAACAAGAAGTTTAAGAGAATTAGGTGTTGTTTGTAATGATATTGGCGCAAAATTTTAAACATATAAATCTGAATCTAAATCACTTTTCTAAAGCACAGATCTAAAAACAAAATTAATTTTTAAAAAATGGACACAAATTTGTTCTGAACTGATTTTATTGTTTATCAAAATTATACGTTGGCGGTCGTTGATTTGCCAAGCACGTGTGGAGTTGCGCATATGTCGAAAACCATCCAATTTCTTCCAAATATCAGAAGGAAACCGGTGGCCGGTTGGGAAGCCATAGCCAATGGTGTGATGGTTGCGCCACCAAATGCGGGTTACGTTTTTTTTACAATTACATATAAGGTAGCATCATACTAATGAGTATTGGGCACGATTTGCTTGTCACCACCTTAAAAACTGCCCAGCCGTGAAACAGCTATTCTCTTCGCTGATGGTGCATTTGCTTTGTGACCGAATTTCTTGAAGCCGTACGGCCAACGCTGAGTCAGAATTGTGCGACGCGTATTCAATTATCGGCTAAGCCGTGCATGCTACATAATCCAGAACGTCTTTGGCATTGTTTATGCGCAAAAACAAATACTTTACAAAAAATTACTAAAACAATACACAAATGATGATGTGACTTACACAAATTTTACTCAAATATACACAAATAGTCACAAGTTCCTAAAAGTTAAACCCGAGTTAACTCATCATATTTGGTGTATTTACTCATGATTAACTGAACAGATGCTTTTAATGTTTTATTCATCAAGTTTTTTTTCAGTCGTTGCGCATGCATTCCCCACCGAAAAACTGCTTCCTCAGTCATCTGTGGGTTAATTTGCTTGTAGAATTAGCTAACTCTGGTTTAACTCACCACTGAAAAACTGGGCCTAAGTGTACCAAATTTCATTTCAAATCAAATCTGGAACAAAGATTTTTGAAAAATTATTTCAACTACATTTCTTCGATGGACTATGGAAAACCCAATAAAAAATTTCATCTCGAAATACAACTCCCATGCTGGTCACCCTAGATATGGGTATTAGATATTACACAAACTCGAAGGTACAGACACACAGACAAAATCGATTCAAAAATCCTCCTTTGCAACCAAAGACGAACGAATTCCAACCGATTTAAAAAAAAAAAAAAAAAAAAAAAAAAAAAAACAGTTTTTAATCCTTCCGACGTCGCCAATAAATCAGAATCAAAATGATAGAATCACAAATGATTTACACTTTTGAAGGACACACGGATCAAAACGTATTTTTGTTTTTTTTTTTTTTGTTGTTGTTCAAAATAAATATTTCAAAGAAAAATTTCTCATTAAATGTAACGAGCTTTTTAACGTTACGTTACACAATATCCTATACAAGATGATGTGTTTGGAAAAAAAAGTTAATTCCTTATTCAAGTAGAAATAATGGTTCGAAATGGTATACCTATATCACTTTATCGATGGAAGTACACGCATGGAAGCGTAATTGCCTATTGAAACGGTTTCTTACAGCAATCATTAATTATTCTTAAAAAAAAAAAAAAAAAACCATTCGGCGGTGAATTATAGGAGTGTCAGTATACTATTTTTTTCTTTTTATTCTTTTTCGAAGCAATGACTTGGAGTTATTTGTCACGCATGAACTGTTTCTTGATGGTTCAAGGACAGATAAAGTGAAATTATTGAATTTATTTTACCAACATTTGGATTTATTACAGGAGTGCTTTTTCGTGGTATTGTCTTTAGACATTTGATTTTGTGAGAAGCAGGTGGGCATACCAAAAAAATTATAGTTAAATCGATTTATTTAAATGCTACCATCTAAATTAAGGAGAAGTGGAATTTCTAGACACAAACTACTTTTTTCTAAGGTTTGAAAAATAAAATCAAATTGAATGCAACTATTTTTCCAACCAGGAAGAACTAATTTTTTTTTTTTTTTTTTTGTCAAACCAAAAATACGACAAAAGTAATTTTGATTTTACCCGCCGTAATTTATTCACGCCGCGGCGCGCCGTTTAAAACTCAGTTTAAAAGTCCTTAAACCGATTGCATTAAACCGAAGTAAACCGATAGAATTTAAACGACAAAATCTCGTTTAAATTAGTAATATTCACCCCGTTTAAGCATAATATGACGTCGGTTTAAATTTGTGATTTAAACCGAATGTCGGATAGCATCGCAAGTACCAAACAGTGGCTTTTTCGGGATGCATTGGTAGCTGTTGCAATGCTTCTGGCTGATCTTCACTCCAAATGCGGCAATTTTGCTTATTTACGTACCCATTCAACCAAAAAAGAGCCTCATCGCTGAACACAATTTTTCGATAAAAAAGCGGATCCTCGGCCAGCTTTCCAAGAGCCCATTCACCAAAAATTCGGCGTTGTGGTAGGTCGGCTGGCTTTAGTTCTTGCACCAGCTGTATCTTAAAAGGCTTTACGCCCAAATCCTTCCGCAAAATTTTCCACGTAGTGCTGTAACAAAGGCCTAACTGCTGGGAACGGCGCCGAATCGACATTTCGCGGTCTTCTGTCACACTAGCTGATACGGCCGCAATATTTTCTTCACTACGCACAGTACGTAAACGTGTTGGTGGTTTAATGTCCAACAAAGTAAATTTGGTGCGAAATTTGGTCACAATCTTCCGAATAGACTGCTCAGAAGGTCGAGAATGCCGATCATAAAATGGAAGCAGCGCGCGATGAACATTTCGAACCGAGCACGAATTTTGATAGTTCAATAATTCAATAATTTGCAAGCGTTGTTCATTTGTAAGACGATCCATGGTTAAATTGCAAACCAAACTGAAGCTGTTTGACAGTGACACAAGGTACTAAACACACGTCAGCTGTCAAAACCAGTGTTGCCAAAACCAAACCAGCTAAAAAATCACCCCTATATTCTTGTACATTTGTCTTTTCTCTCTATTTTTTTTTTTTTTCGAGAACGATGCTACAACATAAAAAGAGACCAACAAAACTTACCAATCAGTATCTGATGGCTACTGTTTTGGAGACCGGTGGCGGTGCCGTTTTTCAAAACACTAATAAAAAAATGTTTGGTTTCGTTCAAACATTCATGTTTTTTTTGTGGAACGGTGCAGCTTTCAACGACTAGCTTGTCCTTCACCGACAGTGACGCTCCGCTTACTTACTGCTATACTCAATATTTTGCACAGACTGAATAAACCAATACAATTTTGAATATTAGCTAAAACCATTTAAACCGTACCTAAACGACACAAAAATGCCTCGTTTAAGTTGGAGTCGGTTTATCGTAGTTAAACCGATCATTTAGTGAATATTACCGATTAGTCGGTTTAAAAATTTTAAACCGATGTTAAACGGTGTGAATATTATGGCCGTTAGTATTTATTAATTTGGAGTGGCTGAGGCAAACAAAATTTTTCATAGTGCAAAAATAAACTGATCAAATTTTATGATCGTAATTGGTAAGTAGTTCAATTTTTAGTATTCTTAAACAACGGCGAGGCTGTAAGTGTTGTGCGTCAACCGCTATTTTGAAAAACGCTTTTTAACCAATATCTCGAAGACGACTCGTTGTAGATTGAATTTGTAAGTATAAGTATTTTTTTCATTGAACATTTTTAATATAGGTACATATTTTTTAAGTTTTTCTGTTGTATCTCAGTAACGGTTTCTATTATAAAAAAAAAAGTTAGAGACAAAGTTGTAGAGCATACAAGCATACGACGTATGGTTTGCAAAGTAACGCTTTCCTACAGCTCAAAGGAGCCTGATTTTGTATGGCGCCATTTCATTTTTATTTTCAAGAATATAACACTTTCTAATTCCAATCAAAAAATTTGATTTGAAACAAAAATCCTCTGCCGACTGGTAGACTTCCCGTGATTCAAATATCGAATATTCAACAAATTATTTTGAATTTTTTTTTTTTAAATCCATAAAATATTTGTTTTGAAATTTTTCGATAATTTAAATCGGTAAAGCAAATAATGAGATATGTAGCTGGTACAGTTAATACTAGCACAATTTACAATTTAATAATGTTTAAGAGTAGATCCTACTAATTTTAAAAAGGACAAACATTTTAAACAAAAACGTAGAAGTCGTTTTTGACGAAAATGTGACTTTCCGACCGGTTTCAAAACCTTTGTATAGGAAGTAAGTAAGTAAGTATGTAAGTACCGTTTTTATTGGTTATAAAAATAATTTTGAAATCTTCTTGATAATGATAAAGAACGCTTCTTGCACAAATCAGCCATTTTTCTAAATATTGAGTATTAATAAAAATTCAATTAAAAAAAAAAAAAAAAATTGGATTTTTCTTGGAAAGTTTGGTAGGTACCCAATTTTATTTAAAATGATTTTCTCATTCTTCAAAAAAAAACTTGATCAAATTCAATGGAACCATTTTCTAAAAGAACAAAAATAAAAAAAATGGTTCTGTCATAAAGAACGATTTTTTTAATTAAACTTTACTGATTTGAGAAAAGCAATGTATCCTTTTTTGGCCAAAATTTTATAATGATAGGTACCGTTTTTTTTATCCCAAAAAAAAATTAATCTCAAACCCAAAATTTTGAAAAAAAAAAAATTTCGTTCAAACTAATTTTTTTCAAAATTTTAATTATGTATTATCAAATTTCTCAAAAACTAGAATAACTTTTATCTTATTTACGGTATTTGATTATAAACTAATAAGAGCATTAATATTAAAAATAAAAAAAAAAAAAACTATTTAATGACGTAAAATGTTAAAGAAAATTTGTTTTCAAAATGTTTAGTTTGAAAATTAATTTCTCAAAAACTATACACTAATTCAATTAAACGCAGTATTATATATTTTATTTCTGGCTTTAATAAAAGGAATAGCATAACATTGTAGGTAGTGTCATTGTTTTTGTAATGATTTTTTTCTATTTCAATTCGATTTGTTGAGAAAATTGCCATCACCCCCCCCCACCCCTCGGACTAAGCAGGGGGAAATAGACTCTCCCATAAAAATATGTTTCTCTCTCGAACCAACCTACACGCCACATAACACATTACAACAGAAACTTTATGAAGGGTGTTTTTTTAGAGGCATAGAACTTTAAGTTGGCAGCACTATTTTAACTGGCGGCCATTTTGTCAGCTGTCAAGTGATTTATTTTAAGTTTGGTTTGGCATTTCGATAATAATAGTCTGACGCCTGAACAAAGCTTACAAATTGTGTCCAAATGGGCCAAAAACAAGATTGCCGTTAATCCCAATTTTCATAAGCAAATTTTGTTTAGCGATGAAGCTCCCTTTTGGTTGAATGGATACGTCAACAAACAAAACTGCCGTATTTGGAGTGATGATAATCCTTAAGTGTATTTGAGACACCGTTACATCCCCAAAAGCTGACTTTTCGGTGTGCTTTCTTGGTTTGGTGGAATAATTGGTCCGTACTTCTTTAAAAACGATGCTGGCCAGAACGTTACAGTCAATGGTGACCGCTTTAGAGCCATGATTACTGACTTTTACGTTCATCAACTGAACAACCATGATGTGCAGGAGCTGCGGTTTCAACAAGACGGCACGACATGTCACACAGCTCGTGCCACAATTGATTTATTGAAGGAAACATTTGTTAACCGCATAGTTTCACGTTACGGACTTTCCAAGATCGTGTGATTTAACGCCGCTTGACTATTTTTTTCTGTGGGGATGCGTGAAGTCGCTAGTCTACGCCGATAAGCAGCTCGAAACGATTGGCCATCACTTGGAGGACAACATTCGCCGCGTTATTGCCGATATACGGGCACAAATGTTGGAAAAAGTCATCGAAAATTGGAGCTCCAGATTAGACTACATCCGAGCCATCCGTGGAAATATAGACAACTCCTTCTCCATTCCAGAAATCCACACCACGCTCACTACTGAACTCGTTAGATTATTTCTAGTCAATTTTTTAGTAAGTTCAAACTTCCCTAGCATATACAAGCAATTACCTACTAAAAAAAGGTATAAAAAAGGTTGCCCACTATTAAATGTACATTTGAAACTCTACAATAAAAAAAAAAATTATTCTCCGGTCCTCATCTGCCACGAAATAATAAAAACTTATTACAAATCGCTTCCCATAACTGACACAAGTTGCCAAACAATGTTCCATTCTAAAAGGTCAAACACAGCATATCGATATGGAAAACGTATGGAACCATTTATCTCCCTCACAACTTTACTTTTTACCCGTACTTTTAACTATAATGAAAACGATCAGCTACTATTCCTATATTAAATCTTATCACATCAAACTAAGTTTAAATTTAATGATATAGATTTCAAAATTATGAAAAAACTCGCCATTGAAAAAAAAAATATCTTCAATAACTCCCTGTCCTTCGCAGGAAGAACGTTTACAAACTTAGTCATAAGCTCATGTTTTTCGAATGCCCCATTAATAACGATAACCTATCCAAATTTCAGAGTAAATGGTTTGTGTTATAACGAAAGCATAATATCGCGCCTTTTACCTTCCTACTCCTATTTTTCTCCAAACTAAAAATCGAACTTAAAACTCTTGCCATTAATCTTTTTCGGCAAGACGATGAAAAAAAAAAAAAAAAAAAAATCACATGAAAGAAAAGGCTTTCATAGGCAGCCTCTGAGAAGTTTAAATCCTCCAAGCTCCACGAGGTCCAACCTCCAACCCTTTTTCATGTCACCTTCAGTCTCAGAATTTCCCACAGAATTGTTTTTTTTTTTTACTTCTCCTTCAAGTATCTAAAACGCAAACTTTTTGAATGTATTTTCATAAATTCTTCCTTCTAAGGAAAATATAGCAGAAGCAGAAAAAGAAAAAGAAAATGAAAATGAAAGAACGTTCTAGCTTGAATAGCGGAATAATCCAAACATAAAGCATAAAGCCCCCGCATATCCTCGCTGAATCTTTCCGCAAAATGTATAATTTATATCAAATGAAAAGTGGAATGGAGATCTCGTGCATTTGGCATTGCCATTCACATGTCCATATTTGAACGTGTTCTTAACAAGAATGGATGATTCTTTCTATTGCATCACACAGGGATCATTTTCCTCGGCATTTATCTAATCTGCTTAAAAGATATAAAGCAATCTCATGCAAAGAAAAAAAAAAACTACTTCAAATACCATCGGGCATTGAGCATAGAGTAGATACATTTATCAGATTATGAAGTAGGTCTTTTAAAAACAAAAAGAACTGTTTGAGAACAAAAAAAAAAAATAAAGAAACTTTTTCTTAAGGACGAGGACGACTGACGACTGACGACCGAAGACCAAATTCGAGATAAGCTGTCAGAAACGTTGTTCTAATACAATTTACATGCTACAAAGGACACACGATGACGGCAATATGGTTATTGTGACGATGGCGGTAGCGGTTACAAATTACACGCAGAGTTGCTTTCAAATTCGGATCTCATTAATAAAATCGCATAAATATTTGATTGGTGTAAAATTCAACACACCGTCGAGTCGGTCGTCGGCGTCGCAGTCGCGGCTGAAGGACACGCACCACGGAAGGATGGCAATTTTCAAAATTGGATTTCGTTGGCACCTTGGTGTTGGTCTTCAACTTGAGAAAACATATTAGGCAGGTATGGCATAGCAGTTCTGTATACAGGGTGGTACAAACTTCAAATACCATTTGACTTTTCGCTCCGTCAAAATATGAAAATAAACAGTTTTGCCCTGAGATTTGGCCTAGTGCGCTGCTAATGCCGAAAGAAAATTCCGTTACAAAAATGACACATCAAAACCATAAACGAAAAATTTCGCTGCGCTTATTGTTCTAACGGGTGTTTTTTTTAAGACGTGTGGTTTTCAATCTGGCAATACTTTTTTCGGAGTTAGTTTTTTTGACAGCTGTCACTTGATTTATGCTCAGTTTGGTTTGTCATTTCATAATTAATAGACTTACTCCTGAACAACGTTTTGCAAATCGTGCTAATTTATTACCAAAATAATGGTTCGGTGCGCGCAACGCATCGCGCGCTGCGTCCACTATTCGATGAAGCTCATCTCATCTCTCGTCTGTGCGTGGGCCTGTTGCGTGGCCTCCAAGATCGTGCGATATTTAACACCGCTGGACTATTTTTTGTGGGGTTATGTGAAGTCGCTTGTCTAAGCAGATAAGCCCGAGACGATTGACGCCTTTGAAGAGAATATTCGGCACGTTATTGCTGACATACGGCCCCAATTGCTGCAAAAAAAGGTTGAAAATTGGGCCTCTCGGGTGGAATTTATTCGAGCCAGCCGCGGCGGCCACTTGCCCGAAATCATTTTTAAAACATAATGGCAAACCCTTATCTTTATAATAAAGCTAAATTCTTGGCCATAATTGTAAGTTCCAAGCATGTATGACAAACAAGTCTAAACTGAAGCTAAATGTTAGGAAAATAAAAGCCGTTTACTTACACATATTGGTATTTCGCACGATTTTGTGGCCAAGCCAAGAATTGTAACCCACCCTGTACCTACCTACACATAACATTTTAAGATTTCATACAAAGTTAGTGCATTAAATATGTAGGTATTTAGTTGGGAGCAGAATTGTCGTCTTCTCAAAGCGGTTGTCTTCCTTTTATATGTACATCTACATAATAATAAAATAATAATAATGAAAAGACGCCAGGTATTAGCGATGAATTATCAAAATGAAAAAAAAAAAAAAAATTATTAAGGATTTGGTAAATTAAAGCTTTTAATCTGAACGTCTGCCAAACACGGTTGTCTCATAATCCTGTTACGAAAGGGAGGAGAGAATTATTAATTTGAGATTTCCGCTTTTTCGTACACAATTAATTACTGGATTTAATTTTGTCTCAGGCAAGATGTATACAGAGTATACCCCTACAACTGAGTGCAAAGAAGCCGTTAAGATACCAAAAATTGTAGTGTTTGTGCTACTGCTCCTGCTCTGTTACGAAACTTCGCTGAGGCAATGTTTTCTTATACAAATTGAGTGTTCTTTGTGCAGTTGCTTCCAAGGCGGGGCGGGGCGTCTACGGTACCAGAGGAAGACGAGCAAATGCAGTGCAGAGGCTGCATATTCCATCCGCCCACTTACAATCCACTTTATTATAAAACGCAGGACGAAGAGTGAAATAAAAAAAAAAAAAAAAAAAAAAAAAAATAACAGGAGCAATTAAAATATTTAATTAAACCTCAAATTTTCCTCGAATTTGGGGCGAGAGGCAATCGTGCATTTCTGCCAAAAATACAAACTTTAGGAACAGATAGTCCGTATACTATAGTATACTATTGTACCGACTCAATCAGGACCATCTACAGATAACAGCAACTCAAAATGTTTTAATGGTTATTTTTATAGGCAGAAAATATCGGCTTTTTTTTTTTTTTTTTTTTTTGTTAGAAAATATCTAAAGATGAACATCGTTTTAGAGTGACTCCATTGTGTTTGATAGTCTTCAGTATTTTTTGTTGTTATTGTTGTTGTGTATCTTCTGTGTGTTGACTCTATTGTCCCATAGAACAATTAAAATTAAATTTTATCATGCTTTTCGCATGACGAACCAAAATAATATATTTTCTCATATTGCTTAGAAAATTTTTAATTATGGCCATTATCACTTTTTTTGGTTTATTTGGAGGAAATATGTAGCTTTGTATATAGGATCAAAAATGTAAGCAGCCAAAAACTAACATAAAACAGCATGGAGGAAGAAATTTAATTAAACTTGGCATTTTTATGTTTTGGGTTATTTGAAAAGGAAACATTTTTGGTGTGGCGGGGGGGGTGGTAAATTTTGTTCTAATTTTTTTTTGTTGTTGTTTCGGGGTTTGTTAAAATTTATAACATAATTTAGAATTTTTTTTTTTCGTTTGCTTAATGGAACAATTTTCTGTAGAAATGTATTTTTTTTTTTATAGTGAGTGATACGCGTGCCGAATGGAAATTGGTTTAGGTATAAACATTTTCTTGATTATCTTAAAAATTACGAATTGGAATGGTTTGGTTTGGTGATTAGCTAAATCGTAATTTTGTTTCGTTGTAATGTTAAGATTGTGAGGCAAAGGAGAGGTAATGAGAGATATGAACTGGGAATTTTGGAGAAATGTGTATATAATTCGGTTGGGCATGAAACTTAATGTTGCATTTTATAGTGAAAATATACATAATGTACCTGCATAACTGAGGTTTTTTTTTTATTTTTAAATTTCATAGATTCATATTCCGGAGGGCAAACGCAATTGAAAACAAAAGTGAAGCTAAAAAATTAAAAGTGAAGCTAAAAAATAAAAGTGAAACAAATTTGTCTGAGATTTACATACCTATTCAGTTGAAAAATACATTTGAAATTTGAATTTGTCTGGCATTTTGACGATCAAGAGATTTTTTTTGAATTTTTGGTGTATCATTCATTTGGTTATAGCTCAAATGAAAAAAAGTTGATTTTCTTGCAAACTTGAGTTGCGTGGTAGGGCGAGGGCTGAAACCGAATCGCCTACATACATATACATATATATTTCAAATTAGTCCACAATCCTCTATTGTTTATGTATAAATTTAAGTGATTATACTTCTGACACAAAAATGGGAAAAAATACCATTTTAACAAACCTATGGTCTTCGTTAGAGTAGGTAGATACATCCTTTTTTTAATTTTCGATTTTTTTAATTATCGGCTAAGACGATTTAAATTAAGTTTTGAAAATATGCCAAGCCTGGCCTATAGGCAAAACAGGCAATTGCCTAGGGCGGCACTTGATTAGGGCGGCAAAATCAGCAGGTACAACAATTTCAAAACGAAAAAAAAAAAAAAACACATCCGTCTACTTCAATAACTAATTCCGTATATTTTTTCTTCCTTCTTTGTTGAATGGCAATGAACTTTTTGAACTGTTTGGAGCATTTAGATAAATTGCGATAATACTTTCAGATAAACCGTTCTAAGGAATCTTTGTTTGAAACATTATAAAGGGTTTTCCAATAAGAGGTGTTATTTTGAATAGCCCGCTATTTCGGTAGCTGTCACTTTTGAAGCTGTCATTTTTTGACATTTGACAAGTAGAAACTACGCCACTAATAAAAAATGGAACGATACACGCTTCAACAACGCATTGAAATTATTAAAATTCACTATAAAAATGGTGAAAATTTGGCAGAGACGGTTCGTAAAACTAAAACATTTTTGGGTCGTCGTGAAGCACCTTGTCGGACCGCAATACAGAAATTGGTGGACAAATTCGAGCTGTTGGGACAAGTAAGTGATGTGAAGAATAAAACCCGTGCACGTCGCTCAAGAACAACTGAGAATATTGCTGTTGTAGCCCAAAGTGTTGAAGAAAACCCAGGTTTGTCCATTCCTCGTCGTTCTTTGGAATTAGGCATTCCACAAACGTCATTACACCGTATTTTGCATAAAGACTTGGGTCTTAAGGCTTATAAAGTTCAGTTAACACAAGAACTCAAGCCAGCTGATCATCAACAACGTCGTGTCTTTGCTGATTGGGTCCTTGAAATGCATGAAAATGATCCGGAATTTCATCGAAAAATCATCTTGACTGATGAGGCCCATTTCCACATCGGAGGCTACGTCAACAAGCAAAACTGTCGCATCTGGGGCTCGGAAAACCCAAGAGTTAATGTTGAAAAGCCTCTCCATCCTCAACGCGTGACTGTTTGGTGCGGTTTATGGTCCGGCGGGGTCATTGGACCTTACTTTTTCGAAAATGAGGCTGGAGCAACAGTTACGGTCAATGGATTGCGCTATCGAGAGATGATTGATGATTTTTTATGGCCGGAATTGGATGGTATTGATCTGGACAATGTTTACTTTCAACAAGACGGCGCTACGTGCCACACAAGCAATGAAACCATCGATCTTTTACGGGAAAAGTTTCCGGACCGTGTTATCTCTCGAAGAGGTGATCACAATTGGCCACCGAGATCTTGTGATTTAACACCTTGCGACTTCTTCCTTTGGGGCCACGTGAAAGATAAGGTCTACGCCAACAGCCCAGCGTCGATTCAAGACCTCAAAGATGGAATTCGTGAGGCTATCGAGGACATAGGGCAGCCACTTTGCGATTTGGTTATGGAAAATTTCATGAAAAGGATATGGTCCTGTAAGCGTGGTCGTGGCGGCCATTTGGCTGATGTTGTGTTTCATTATTAACGGCATACCTTCCTCTTTATAATGAAATAAACATCCGATCATTTATCTCAAAAAATGCCATTTTTCTTTGAATATCAAAATAACGTCTCTTATTGGAAGACCCTTTAGTTCTATAACGCAGCGTTTTATATGAGTCGAGTTAAAATAAACGAAACATTTATATTTATTAATAAAAATAAAAAAAAAATATTATATGATTCCACTCAATGATTCAATGTGTTAATTTAAAAATCTGCACAATAAATCAACAATGACATTTAGTTTATGTCAATCCAGAATCAAGACACAAAGTCGTAGATACTTTTATTAATTTTTATAAAATTATTTAGTGAGTTACTATAGCAAGGTCCTCACGAGTATTTTATTAAGTAGACAGAGGGGTCTGTCATGTTTTCTCTTCTGGATTTCTTTACCGTAAACTTGCCAGCGCCTTGCCTAAGCTTAGCAAAATCTTGGCATTTATTCACTCGGGTCTTGACGCACTATTAACAGCAACAATTGACTACAAAGTTCAAAAGGATATTATAG
The DNA here is from genome assembly GCA_932273885.2 of Leucozona laternaria. Taxonomy (NCBI): domain Eukaryota; kingdom Metazoa; phylum Arthropoda; class Insecta; order Diptera; family Syrphidae; genus Leucozona; species Leucozona laternaria. The sequence continues at coordinate 42,637,433 of OW026368.1, read as the reverse complement.
CTAAAGATATCTTGAATGAAATTTATAAATTTAACCAAATTTCTGTTGCTGTTAATTTCCAACTTTTGTCAATTTTAAAATATTTAGCTTGAAATTTCTTACTTGAATTGTATCTAAATTTATTAACGGCATTCAGATACTATTAACGTTACTTGTACGTGTTGCATCAGCTGAAGCTAGCTTCTCGAAACTTAAGCTTATAACAACCGATCTTCGCTCAACAATAACTCAAGAGCGATTAACCGGTCTTGAAACAATTTCAATTGAATAAGACATGCTTAATCGCATTGAAGAAGAAGAACTCGCTACAAGATGTGCAAAAATGAAATCGCGCAAAGCAGCATTTTAGTTTAAAAAGTTTGTAAACGTGTATTTTTTTGAAGGCCTTTGATTGTTATTAAATAAAAACCTATGCAAATGTTAATGTTGTCGTTATCTCCTATTTATATTTAGGTCGGCAAAATAAGAATTTTTGCCTAGGGCGGCAAAACTTCAAGATTCGGGACCGTATATATAGATAGAAACTTCAAAAAAAATCTAAGTATGTATAAAATATTACGTAGGTATCAGAAAATCATGTTTTGGACTTTAAAAAAATATAATTTTTGAAAGATCAATATGTAAAGGGTGTTTTTTTAGACGTGTGGTTTTCAATCTGGCAATACTTTTTTCGGAGTTGATGTTTTTCACAACTGTCACTTGATTTAGGCTCAGTTTGGTTTGCCATTTCATAATGAATAGACTTACTCCTGCACAACGTTTGCAAATCGTGCTTATTTATTACCAAAATAACCGCTGGCTGCGTCCAATATTCGGTCGACATAATCGCATTAATTCGACCAACCATGGATCGGTTTCGCTCCACGTTTACTCAAGTGAATAATGCGCATCTTCAGAGAGGCCGTACAGTGCACAACGAAGACGCTATTGCTGCTGTGGAGCAGAGTATCGAAGAAGACCCGAACGAGTCTATCCGCCATCGCGCGCAACAATTGGAGATGTCGAAACTTGGGCCTCTCGGCTGAAATTTATTCGAGCTAGTCGCGGCGGCCACTTGCCCGAAATCATTTTTAAAACATAATGGCAAATCCTTATCTTTGTAATGAAGCTATGTAGATTCTTGGCCTCCATAACATTAAATTATATTCGTTTTACTTCTTTTTGAAAACTACACGTCTAAAAAAAAAAAACAGCCTTGAAAATCTGGGGCCGAATTACCGCATCAGTAATCGAGTAATACGTGACTGAATTATGTGAGTTTGGCATTACCGCTCACGTTATGGAGTCATCATCCCCATAGGTTTTACTCGTTCATGCGGTAATTCGGCCCCTGTATTCAACTAAACTGAACTGAATCCCAAGATTTAAACTATCAAAGGGAAATGCGCATTTTACTATGGAGCATTGGCCAAGAGTGTATACATGGAGGAGTTTGATATGAAATGAAAGGTGACGTTGAGCTTGTTATATGAATGAAATATTTTCAACATTTTTGTTGTTATTTTAGAGTAAACTATTTTTTATTTGATATCAACATCATTTTATACGCTAATTATTGCGCACGTTATGAACAATTATATGGAAAAAAAAACGCTGAAATATGTTATGTATTTTCAATTGGCAACTTCAAGATCAAATATCTCAACTTTCCCATAAACGATTTAAAAAAAAAAAATCATTTATACCTATATAACAAGCTCAACGTCACCTTTCACTTGATACTAAACTCGTTCGTGTAGGTACACCCTGGCCAGAAATGGGCAATTTTCTTTGTGATAATATTAAATATATTTTTACTATATATAATAATCCTAAGCGGACTTTAGGTCTTTCTTGATTTATTTTTTGATTGTTATCATCAATCAAGAAAGACCTAAAGCCCGCTTAGGATTATTATATTAATTAAAAAAGGGTCACGAAATAGGAATAATTATTTTTACTATAGGTACAAAAAATTACCTTTTACCTACATATTTTAAAAAATATTAAATTATTTTTTCTCCCCTCCCTCTTATAAAAATCCTGCGTAAACCCTTGTTATGGATAACAAAAAGGAAAAATTTAATTTTCCAAAAATCTGCGCCAGCTAAAAATACTAGACACACACTTTTGCATTAAGATTGTTAGAGCTGTTTTCGAGAAAGAAAAACTTTAACTTAAACATGTGCTATTACGAAAATATCTCCTAAAATAAAATTTCTAAACACTTTTGCAAAAGTGTTAAAATTATTCTGTACTTTATATATTTAAAAAAAAAAATTGCTTACCAGTTAAATATTGCAGTTTTCAAATTGTGTGTTCATCAATTTCACTCACTTCAGCAGCTGCTCCGCATCCAAGGTCTCTTAAACTCTTCAAGTTTATCAGAAAAAATAAACCTGCACCTTTTTCTTTACACACACACTTTTAAGAATTTTATAATTTTTTTTTTAAATTGATTTTAATATTCACTAACAAGGTTTATTTTAAAAACTAACTAGATTCTAATTTTAATTTCTAACATCAAGTTGACAAAATTGAAACAATGTTCCTAGACTACTTCGAAAAGTTTTTTTTTATAAGCGACAAAGTTAATGATTACTTCTAGACTACAGTATTATTAAATATTTAAATTTACACTATTAGATACAATTACATATTTGAGTTAACAATCACGAATGGAAACAATAAAAAGATTTATTGTTTTTGTGCGTATGTGTTGTCTTCTGGTATATTTTATCACAATATTTTTTTTAATTATGATTTCTGTTAGTTTTATTTTTTAAATTGGGAAAGTTAATTTTAATTTTTTTTTAAAGAGATGAATATGCAGAGTATTTATCCTTGTGAAGGATGTAAACAAATTTTAAGCCATCTACTAAGTGATGGGTATTGGCACGTGACTCCTGTGACACGTTTTAGGGTGGGTTAATGTGGCAGCTTTTCGATGAGATTAGCTCTCTCGCTCTTTCACAAAATGACAGGAGGTTTTTTTTGTGCGTTTTATAAACGTCGTTGTCGTCGTCGTCGTCAGAAAATTCTTTGGTTAATTGGGTATGAAACCAAAAGGACTAATTCAAAAGTAGTGTGTGCTTCGATTACTTCCACAAAAGACACCTCCAAAAACACTATCTAATGGCGACACATTTCAAAGAGGAGGGATTTTTCAGTAAAAAAAAAAATAAATAAAAAACGATTTTGCCCAGCAAGTTGGAACAAACTCAGTATTTCGGTTGAGGATTGTATTGTATATTGTTTCGCGGCTCTCTCTCGGCACACTCGCGAAAATTTAGAACAATCCCTCCGATTCGGATGTTTAAAAAAAACTGATGGTATATTTGAGGATATTCTTACTTTGATAATTATGTCAAAACTACCCGAATACAGTTGATATTTCTAGGAATATGTTATCGCTTTGCTGAGCCCGCTAGACAAACTGACAGATCCGAGAGTTGGAATTCCTTTGCTGAATGTGAAGAAATAATTTGTTGGCATAGGCAATGCACTGGTATTTTTTTCTATCGCGTTCATCTCCCAGTCTTAGCTTATTTTGCCAATGTCTAACAGAGACGAGTATATGTTTACGAAGGATTTCGCTCACATGCGCATCGATGACAAGACTTTCCAGTTAAAGTTCAGCTGTACTCGAAGACCTACATTGACAGTAATGTCCTTATGAAAGGGTATTTCCAGTATTTTGGTTGCGTGGGGGTGAAAGTGAATCATGGCGAGCCGTTCGCTAAATAGGTCAGTGGAATAATTTGATAACAAGCGAGCGAAAGAAAGGGAAAACAAACAGTTTTTTTTTGCAATCTGTCGGATATAGATGTGAGAGTGTGAGGGATAAAATAATAATAAATGGAACTTAAAGCGAATTTGCTATGGCACAGTGAATTTTTTATTTGTTTTTGGATGACAGAGCGAGAGAGCTTTTTGTATAGAAGCTTGGATGATTTCAATTTTTCATCCAATATTGAAAAGAAGCTTTTTTCAATTTGACTTTTGAATATTGTTAAGGCTTTATTTAAACTTCACTTCTTAAGGAGAGGATAAAGGATTTTTATTTCTAATTTTCTGAAAGACATAATTTAACTGATTTAACTGCCGTATAGAGATACCTCCCAGCTAGGACAAGTTTCGGATTTGTAAAACAAATCGATTTTGAATGAACCTGACATAGGAAACTATGACAAAGAGCATACAAAGTGGTTCTCAAAGTTCTGTCTGTACCTCGACCTACAGCCTAAACCACAAAAGCTATTTTTTTCAAACTCGTTATTTGATGTATTTAGGTGATGCGCATCCTCAGAGACGCCATACAGTGCGCATCGAAGACGCTATTGCTGCTGTGGAGCAGAGTATCGAAGAAGACCTGAATGAGTCCATCCGCCATCGCGCGCAACAATCGGAGCTATCGAAAATTGGGCCTCTCCGCTAGAATTTATTTGAGCCAGCCGCGGCGGCCACTTGCCCGAAATCATTTTTAAAACATAGTGACAAACCTTTATCTCTATAATAGAAAATATTCTTGGCCATAACATTAAATTATATGCGTTTTATTTTTTTCTTGAAAACCACACGTCTAAAAAAAAGACCCTATATATCCCACATTTTGTAATTTTTTTTTTTTTTTAGAAAAATTGGTTATTAACGCGTACTTGCCAAGAACCATTTTAATTTCATAAGTGAGAGGGTTAAAAAAAACAGGGAAGGCAGAAGAGATACCGATGCACATTGGTTTTAAAGTTCTAAATATCAAAATAATAGGGAAAAATAGGAAGCATTTCATATTCGTGTTGTGCGGTTCAAAAACAAATCTCTATACTTTATAGCAGGTATCTCTAATATTGGGCTCAAGGTTAAACTGATAGTTTTTCTTAGAAGCACGGTGGAATTATTCAAAGGCTGGAATGCAACTAAGCTATTTCTATTCCACTAGAATACTATAACGGTAAAATAATGAGAGACATGAAACATTGACACTGTGTTCGAGAACTGTAATAGTTTCCGTTAAAGTTCTATCACCCATCATTTTTAAATTTATATTTTTAATTTTATCCTAGAACCTCAAGTTTATAATAGCTCCTAGTTAGAGCTTCAGTCAAGCTTTAGACGATTGAACGATTTAATATTAAATAAAAAATGTTAAACACTAAAACATAAGAGCAAGTACATTCGACCCAATTTTGAATTTAATTTTAATGATGATATTTTAAAGACGTATTTTTGAGTTTAAAAATATGTGCTTTTTGGTCCTAATCAATTTATTGGGTGTAACTGCTGAATCTCAAAAGCTTATTTCATGGTGAAGTTTGAGCAGATATCAAAGAAAATAAAGCTTGGAGGGTAAATATATTAATATAAACCAGAGGACCTAAACCTAAATGTTGTTGAAAACATATTCTATAAAAGCTTAAGATGTTCTTGGCTAGGTAAAAGGCAATTTTGCAAAGCTTTTTTCAAAGCAAGTTGGTTGGAGTATACGATAGGTAGATATATGTTAATTTTCCAAAAAGATTAAATTCTTTAAAGTCAAAAATCACTTATTTTACATCTAGTACATTTTCCGTTTAATTGATTAAGCTTTAAAATTTAATAAACGGTTATTTGAAATTATGTAGATATTTAGAAGAAAACGACATCATCCAGCAATCTTTTTTTCAAATGAGTTAAGAATTGTTTTTTTTTTTTTGTTGGTGCTTCGCATGGGTAGACAAACCTAAGCTTCGCATAAAATTACAATTTTTGTAATTGAATACTACTTACTGAGTTTTGACCCACTTCACGTTATGAATGGCGAAATTCGTTCAAATACGATCATCTACGTCCAACCTTTATTACTTTCCCAACGCAGAAAGATTTTTTGTAATCAAAAACAGTTTTCTTTGTTTATTCCATTTCACTCTATAAATATAAAATTTTTAAAAATAACCTTTCCAACACAAACAGAATTATTAAAATCAGATGCCACTTTTCATTTCCACCCCATTTCACCCTATAAATTGTAGAAAAATCCCTGAGGCCATCATCTAATAAATAACCTTTCAATTACAAATTAAACCCGATTTTATTTTATTTTTACTCTCTAAGCAAAATTTAAAAAAGAATATCCCTAAAGCTATTTACTTAGAAATACCCTTTACAAAAAAAAAATTTCCTAAATCGGACAATTTATATTTTTACCCCATTTCATTCTACAAATAATAAAATTTAAAAAAAAATATCCCTCAAACCATTTCCTAAGAAAAACTCTTCAAACAAAAACGAATTTGTTCAATCGGGCACTTTTTATGTTTACCCCAATTTCACCTATAATTAAAAGAATTTAAAAAAAAATATCCCTTAAGGCATTTCCTAAGAAAAAACCTTTCAAACACAAAAAAGAATTTCTTCAATCGGACAATTATTTTATTTTTACCCCATTTCACCCTAAAAATAAGAAAAGTTGAAGAAGAATATCCCAAAAGCCATTTCCTATTTAAGTTTTTTGTTATTAATAACATCATTCTTTCTATGTGTATTCGATGTTGCCTTTCTTCACAAATGTTTCAAAAAAATTTTTACGAAAAGATTTTACTCAGAGGAAAATTGAAAGATTATGAAAAAGGAAATTTAAGAGCCACGAAAATCTCAAAAAGAGCCAATTTATGGATTATTTTAGAAAAGTGGAGCCAAAGAGCCACACCTGAAAAAATGAGCCAAAGTGGCTCTTTGGAGCCACGAAGGTAGCCCTGTCTAGACTTAGTTCTCATCTTGTTGCCATATAATAAGGAATGTACCTATTGAAACCTCATATTAAAATGGTCAGAAAATGGTTATCAATTATATTGTTAAGCCTAATAGGATGCTGATGCCAAAAGAAAAATCCCAACGAAATGACAACGAAATCATTAACCATGAATTGTACGCAATCTACCTTGAAGCAGATATCGTGACAAAAATTAAGCTCGGTAGACTCCGGTGGGCAGGGCATCTAGGTCGCATGAGCGAAGAGGAACCTGCTCGGAAAGTTCTTTATGGTACATTCTATGGTAGACCATGCTTGCGCTGGAGAGATGGCATGGCGTAGACCAGGACGCCCGGAGCCTTGGGGTGCGCAACTGGATGGTGGCGACTCGAGACGGGGATGGGTGGAGAGACTTGTTGAAGGAGGCCAAGACCGGACCCCGTTTGTCGAGCCGATAATGATGATGATGTAAAAAAAAATATCTAAACATGTGTGCCAAACTTTATTAAAATCCGTAAAATATTTCAGATTAAAAAGACTTTTTTCCGTTCTCCCATACAAACCAAACCACTGTGCGTCCTCAGTTATTTTGTATGAAAAAATCTACTTCAGAGTATTGTTAGATAAAGGACATTCAAGCACAAGTTTTACATAATTCCAATGGCATCAGTATAAAATTTGTGCTACTGTATAGGTACTTTGTTTTTGTTTCAGCATAAAATTCATCGAAAAAAAATATCTGTAGAACAAAATAACATCCTTATATCTCGAAAACTAAAAGAGATAGGGCAATTCTGATTTCACCAAATGCAAAAGCGTGGCCGAAAATATAAGATGGCATTCTAATCTCATTTCCGGCCAAAATGGTCTGTTGGACAAATAAGAGCTCACGTGTCGATTTGTGTTTAACTTGTGTTTGTATCGGGGTTTTCAATAAGAGCGCTACAAAAGTTTTTTTTTAAATAAAACAAAAACGGTTTTGGATATCAATGAAATTCTTTATTCCTGTGAAATTACGTTTGATGCCATTATGTATGGAACGCTGAACCCAATTTTCGACGGTTTTCAAGCATAAATCGGCCAATACTGCTGCAATTTTCCGTTCGGAAGTTCATAAATTGTCGCTGGCTTGTTGGCATATACCATAGACTTGACGTAGCAACACAGGAAATAGTCTAACGGCGTCAAATCGCACGACCGAGGCGGCCAAGCGACTGGACCATTTCGTGAGATAACACGTTCTCCAAACTTGGTTTCCAATAAATTGATTGTGACATTCGCTGTGTGGCTTGTGGCGCCGTTCTGTTGGAACCACATGTCCTCCAAGTCCATATCATCCAATTGGGGCCAAAAATATTCGGTTATCATTGAACGGTAGCGATCCCCATTCACAGTAACGTGCCGGTCTTGATCATCACGGAAGAAGTACGGCCCAATGACGCCGCCGGCCCATAAACCACACCAAACCGCAATTTTTTCGGGATGCAATGATGGAACATGGAGTACGTGTGGATTGCTGCCTGACCAATACCATATTTTGTTTATTGACGAAGCCATTCAGCCAGAAATGAGCCTCATCGCTGAAAATCCGAATCATTTTCAAGTTGTTGCTCAGCCCAATTCACGAACATACGACGCTTCTGGTGGTCAAGCGGCTTCAGTTCTTGCATCAATTTAATCTTGTTAGGATGTAGGCCAAGATCTTTTCGCAAAATTCGCCACAACGACGTCAACGTCACAGAGATGCCCAACGCTTGAGAACGACTCGTGAGAGACACATTTGGGCTTTCTGCAACTGAAGCCTCAGCGGCAGCAATATTCTCAACACTACGGGCACTTCTTTGTCTCACTGGCACGGGAACATTTTGTACTGTGCCTGTGGATTCAAATTTTTCCACTAGACGCTCAATTGTTGATCTGCTAGGACGATTATGACGACCATAAATTGGACGTAGCGCCATTAACGTTGAGGCCACTGACTCCGAATTTCGGTAGTAAATTAAGTAAAATAATTTCCACTCGTTGTTGGCTCGTATATCTTTCCATTATGAAATGGCAAACCTTACTGAAGAGATATGTCAAAAGAGCGGCAAGAAATATGGCGTCGTTTGCTGTTCGAGTTGCTCTACTTTTGTAGCGTCATTGTTGAAAAACCCAATACTTTCAATATCAATAACAATGAACAACACAAATATTTCCTTATCATCATTCGGGTTTTCGAGTTTTTTTATAATTTAAAAGTTCATACAAATATGTTGCCGCTATATTTGATTTTATGCTATATCACCACAAAAGTTGTCCTTCTTACCTAATTCTCCTCATACTCTCACAAAATCTATTCAATTTCAAATATTTGTGCGAATTATTGTAGAAAATCTGTAATTGAAGTGATTGAATGAGAGGGTTTTCGTAAAATTGTTTAGGTTAGGTGAAAACCAACAATTCAATTCCGCGAAGGAGGGAAAAAGGATTTGCAAATTCAAAATGACTTTTGAAGAGAAAGTTCAGATGCCAAAACGAATTTATTGAATGAAATAAATTTTTGGTTGTGTAAAGTGTAACATAAAAATACACCTGTTTTCATTAATTTTGCCTTAAGGTAACTTTCAGTACTAAAATGCTTCATACAATTTAACTTTTAAACTCATGTTTCTTATGAAAAAATAAAACGGTGTTGAATTTTATTCCTGGAAACCTCTTTTTTTCAACTTTTTGAGTGAAATAAAACAAGCAGCTGTCAATGTGTAAACTTAATTTCATTAGTGCTTTCAATGTCAATCAACAACAGAGCTTTTAACTGCATTCGAGCGAGTGGCAATCGCATTCAACGAGTGTGAAACATACCTAAAAGAAAATTTTGGGAAAACTTTTGTTGGTTGTTTTATCTACGAAATTCACAATAAATTTGTCAAATTCCACTTAATTTTATAGTTTTTTTACTTTGAAAAGTCGAATGCAATATTTGTTTTTTTTTTTTTAATTTTACGTAACTTATATGTTTATGAAGGGTGTTTTTTTTAGACGTGTGGTTTTCAAGAAGAAATAAAACGCATATAATTTAATGTTATGGCCAAGAATTTAGCTTTATTATAACGATAAGGGTTTGCCATTATGTTTTAAAAATGATTTCAGGCAAGTGGCCGCCGCGGCTGTCTTGAATAAATTCCAGCCGAGAGAGAGTTGCGCGCGATGGCGGATGGACTCATTCGGGTCTTCTTCGATTCTCTGCTCCACAGCAGCAATAGCGTCTTTGGTGCGCACTGTACGGCGTCTCTGAGGATGCGCATTATTCACTAGAGTAAACGTGGTGCGAAACCGATCCATGGTTGGTCGATTTTATGCGATTTTGCGATTATGTCGACGGAATATTGGATGCAGCCAGCGCACTATGCATCGCGCGAACCGAACCATTATTTTTTTAATAAATTTGCACGAGTTGCAAACGTTGTTCAGGAGTAAGTCTATTAATTATGAAATGGCAAACCAAACTGAGCATAAATCAAATGACAGCTGTCAAAAAAACCAACTCAGAAAAAAGTATTGCCAGATTGAAAACCACACGTCTAAAAACAAAACACCCTTCACTAGCCTTACGGGAAGGCACCCGATAATGGAAATGACCAATAGCATCTCAATTATAAAAATTATTTTCTGCTATTTTGGTATCTTATGCGTTTGCGGTGTACACTGTGGCGTATACGTATTATTTTTTTTTATTAAAATGTAAAATCTATCTTTCCATGGTGGGTTGGCATCAGTAACTGAATAATAAACAACACATTTGACAGATGGCACCAATACTTACAACATATTTTTTTCTTCCTGTGTAATCCGAAGTAGGTACCTATTTTAAATCAAAATTCTGTAAACGATGTTTTAACATTTTAATAATTATGGTAAGTACATTATTTTGGAATACATAATTTTACAATACAAAATTTAGAATTACGAAATTGTTGATTTTCATGAATCTAGGATTTTGAAAGTTTTGGAATTTTGAACTTTGGTTCCACATAATTTTGAAATACTGGGGCCGAATTACCGAATCAGTTATCGAGTAATACGTGACTGAAATATGTGAGTTTGGCAATACCGCTCACGTTATAGAATCATCATCCCCATAGGTTTTACTCGTTCATTCGATCACTGATTGCACTCACACTCGATCAGTCACTGATGCCGTAATTTGGCCCCAGAATTGTTGAATACATAATTTTGGCTCTTTAATAATTATGATACCAAAATCATATACACATTGCTTTGAATTATTAAAACATAGAAGAAATATGAAGCCATGACATTAGAAGCGTTTTTTGTCACTTATTGTTTTCAAGTTGAAACAAAAATCCGATTTGTTTTGATACAGCAATGATTATAATTTAGTCAACAGATCTAACTGATTTAAAAAAATGCCAAATTCTTATTACAAAAGCAAATATTTGTTTTTGCATTTTTTTAGAAAAAGTAAACAACCAGTTAAGCATTTCTGCTTCTCAAGGCCTCATTTATGTACTCTTTGAAATTTCAAATTAAAACAAACATTCAACCGGAAGATCAAACAAAAATACAAACTGCGCTGTGCACGACCAAAAAATCCAATAATCAGAAAACATATATCTTCACACTCTCAGTCTACACAATTAATAATTTTTTTTATTCCAAAACCCATATAGCCTTATATTATGGTAACATAAATTCCCTAGCCGAACAATTACTTGTGAATAATGAAATGCTTCCGGATTGAATTCTCCTTAATTCCCAATATAGAATATGTAAAAATGTACCTATACTCTAATATACTCCCATGTTCCACTTCCATTTCCAGATAATTCTTATCCAATATGTCTTGTACATTGGTAATAAATTGAACAGCAAAACGTTCAGATCGCATAATAAAACAAGTCAGCATAACTCCTTCATTTATCTCCTGAAAATTCATTAAACCTTTACGATGCGATGTAGGTATCTATGTATAGCAATGATGTTGTACAATGTACACATAGCTCTTTTTGAGCCTTATCATAAATTTAATCCCACCACAGCCACCCCATGACTCTCATGTGAAGAATAACAGAAATATTCACTCTGTTGTAACATTTCCCCACCAACCCCCCCCCCACCCCCCCCCACCCAAATCGAAATACTGTGGCCTCAAATAAATTATTCCGAATTGAATAAATTTTAAACTTTTCTACACATCTTAATTATTATCATCGTTTGATCGATCCTAAATAAATTTGACTCTCACAGTGACATGTGGTCTCAATTTTAAGGATCCCCGTGTGGCACAGAGAGAGAGAGAGCCATAGCCATTGACATTATTTGGCTTAATACGCTTGCTTTCGCATAATTGATTCATTCATAATTCAATGCTATTAGATGAAATGAATCCATTAATAAACCCAATTTCAAAATTGTCCCTTTCGTCCTATGCGATGTCTTTCTTAAAATTCTATGTGTGTGTGATTAGCATTTATGGGGTGCGAGAGGAGATAACCCTGATTTAATCCTCACATCTCAAAACACTGCGCTGTCCTTCCGCCTGTCGTTTTGTGTGATGTTGTGATATTGTTTTTGTGACCACACATGCATATGTATGTGCGGGTCTACCCGTATTGAATATACCACATTTTCTGGAGCAGACTTTTCTGGAGATGGATGGGTGGATGGGAAGCCACTTCGAGACTTGGGCTTGGGGAAAGGTAAAAAGTCGTAGATGGCTGTTTTATGGTGGTGGATGGATATGTGGTGGTGGTCCTATACCTGACTAGGATTTATTCAGATATAAATTAAATATGAAGGTAAATAAAACATGAGGAGAAAAAATGTTTAAGAATGCAATATTATTTTTGTATTAGCTAAAACAAGAGTATGGTACGAGGGTAATTCAAAGCTTCTTTGTGGCTATGTGGTTTTTTGTTTTTTTTTTTTATTATTTTTTTTTGAGATTTGAAATTGAAGGTAAGAGGGAGTGGAAAAAAACAAGATTCAGTTTATTCATTTAACGCTTCGTTCACAAAGTATACAAATAAATATTCAACGGAAAAGTGATTTGTCTTAAATTTGATGGGTGAAACTTTTACATACCTGCGGTGGAATGTGAATTCGTATTTTGTATAGCTTCGTTTATAGCTTTGAAATATTTGTTATTCAGCAGCAAGATGTATATGGTGTGATTAAAAAGATGATATGGAATGCTTAAATCTAGAGCTCTTGGTCGTTAATTTAGAGACAATTTGAAATTTTTTGACATTTCTGTGGTACTGGATCAAAACTTTGTCCCATTGAGACTAAGTACTTAAATGACAGAAGCCTAAATTTTATGCTTTCTTCTTTCTTATGTTGTTTTCTCAAAGACACATATAAGCGAATTTGGCTTTTCCTTAAATTTTGGATGGAGGGCCAGATGTAAACAGCCATTACAAGGCATGATTGGTTTGGTGGCCATCAGTGTCATAGACATTCAAACAGATTTATTTTCACCTTACACAAATTTTAACTTAGTGGCTACCCACTAACTTATTAAACTACCTACACTTCATTTTATATGAAATTAAAGGTAATAAAATAAGATTTTCACTAGAGCTTAAAAAAGTATATGTCATTACAGAATTTTTTGAAAAATCAGTGTGGCAAAGACCGCGCAAAAAAAAGTGGCTTTTCTAGAAGTTAAAACTCAATATTTCAAAATGTGTTTAATTTGACAAAATAATTTTCATTTGATATCAATATTATTTTTCTAAGTCAATTATTTCGAGTGATCTGATTATAAAATAAAAAATAAAAATTAAATCGATTTTTATAAATAATTTATTTATTTAATAATATCACAACATTTAGGCCCAATTTGGGCAAATTGGCAAACCCCACACCACAAGTCATTGAAATAAGCCCGAAGATGGATGAAAAATATCCGAAACGCGTAGCTTAAAATCTATTAAAAACCTAAATGTTTTGATATTATCAAATAAATAAATTTTTTATAAAAATCGATTTTATTTTTATTTTATAATTAGATCACTTGATGACACACAACATGCAGACAAAACCACAAAGAAACAATTATTTCGCCCGTTCTGGACAATTATCTGAAATCCTTATTTTGCAATCGGCAACTTGAAGCACAAATATCTCGACTTTCCCATGAATGATTTTGAAAATACTTCACTCATGCATCGGGCTTTAAATCACCTTTCCTTTGATACCAAGCTCGTTCGTGAACACTGTGAGCCAAAGCTCCATAGTCAAATGGGCATTCCCTTTCCTAACTTTTGCAGTAGGACATGGTTGCATTTTTTGAGGCCACAAAATATTTGTCCGTATGTCCACTTGTCAAAAGTAATATTGATCAACTCTTTTGCGAATATAAATCATCAATTGATAGTTGATAAATATTTAAAAAAAAATTAAAGCCTTCCTCGATCGTGACAAATTCGTCATCACGGCACAGGTGATAAAAACCATTATGAAGCTAATTTATCCAGAGATTCCTTAAAGCCGCAAATGACAGATGGCCAGCAATCAGGTTACACTTGTCGGGTCCCGAGGAACCTTAGAAGTAAGAAGGCCCTAACTGTCCTTCTTGGCTGGAATCCTAATGGGTCACAATACATGACCAGAACGGGCATCAGTACATCTGACTTGAGGGATCACTTCACTTGTGAATGTCCTTTGTGAATGTCCCATCTTAGCAAGGACCATGAAAGGCAGCCCTCGGAGACTACTTTTTCGCTGAACGGGAGTCACGTTTTTGCCACTGAGGAACATCATAAAATTCATTCAGAACTGTTCAGTGGGCACCCCATACTAAAGCTTCCAGTAGCTCATTTCATTAAATCTTCTTTGCCTGCATTCTGGGGAGTGCAATGGGCCCATTTGGATCCGATTAAAGTGAATTTCCAAATTATCACCCCTTCTAACATAACCTAACCAATGGCAGGTACGAGTTAATAACAGTTTTTGGTAATTAACATATATTTTAGAAAAAAACAAATTTATCAAAATCATTTAAGCCGATTTTGAGATGAAAAGGCCACTTACAGGTATGGCAGGTATCATTTTATCATATCGGAAAGTTAGATTTGATTAAAATATGGACATAGTTTTTTTTTTAATAACTTAACTTATACAAGTTAGGGCAAAAGTAATGAAATGACATAAAGTGAATGTGCCATAAGTTTTGAAAAATGATGTCAAATGTCATTCATGATGTCACATTTATGTTTGGAAATATTGATAATTTTTATTTGACTAATTTGCGGTGCGTTGTTGTTATGCAGAGTGGGTTTCGTCGTCGTTTTCCTCGTCGTTTTCCTCGTCGTCTTTTACAGTGTTTGCGTACAATGAAGCATTTGGCTCAACGTGTCGTGCAAACTGGGACTACTAAAGGAAGAAGTGGCCGGCCCCGTATTGCTCGTTCAACTAACTGCTGTGGTCGAGGGGAAGACCGATATAGAGTCCACAAACATCAACAATGCACACAATTTGACATCAGCAGCGGTTCGTTGCGTCAAATTTTGTTTTACCCACTCACTCACTCACTCACTCACTCACTCACTCACTCACTCACTCACTCACTCACTCACTCACTCACTCACTCACTCACTCACTCACTCACTCACTCACTCACTCACTCACTCACTCACTCACTCACTCACTCACTCACTCACTCACTCTCTCACTCACTCACTCACTCACTCACTCACTCACTCACTCACTCACTCACTCACACACTCACTCACTCACTCACTCACTCACTCACTCAATCACTCACTCACTCACTCAATTTTAACTATTATTTTTTCATTTAACTTCACATAGTCTTGCTGTATTTTGTTGCTGATTTAGTTAAATAATTAAATAAAATTTTAGCTCCCACACTTTTCTCTTCAAACATCTAGCTAAAACTCTAGCTAAATGTTGACACGAGAGCGTTGTTCTTGCCTATGTCACAGAAAATAGCTGGGGCCAAATTACCGTATCAGAAGACTGATCGAGTGAGTGCCATCAGTGATCGAATGAACGAGTAAAACCTATGGGGATGATGACTCTATAACGTGAGCGGTATTGCCAAACACGCATAATTCAGTCACATATTACTCGATAACGGATGCGGTAATTCGGCCCCTGGTTGAACCCTGGGTTAAGTTCAACGAACGATGTAACTGCAGTAAGATTTAAAAAAAAAAAAAATGGTGACTGCCGGGACTCACGGTTAAGATGTGTTCGTCCTAGTGCCGGAGTATTGTTATTGAACGCACCTTTTTCGTACGGGCATGAATAAAATTTGGTGCATGTAAATCCAATGGACCGATTTATTATCTCGAATTGAAAAAATATCCAATATGAATAATCTTGCTGACATGAAAAAACAATTCGTTTGAATTGAAATTTTGTTAAAGTTTGGCATTTTTGTTCAGGAAAAGCATATCAATTCAGAGAGTAAAAACGTGTGACGCCCGACACACATCTCTTGTATATATTTGGACCTAAATGTAACAATGTGAGAAAGAAGACAGGCTGAACTTTTGATTTGGCACAGCTGTTCTAGAAAGGATATTTTTCTTCTTTAACAATTTTCAAACTCATTTTAATATCATACCCACTTGGAGTTATTTTCGCATAACTTCATATACCACTAAAGCCGTTATGATTTGTTATTGTGTAAATGCAAATGACAGCATACAAAAAAGTGAGGGTAAAAAGTTGGTATGACAAAAAAAATAAAAAAAAAAATAAAAAAAAAAAATAAAATATTAGTGGAAGCCAAATGGAAACATGCGTACACATTTTTTTATTGTATATTTATTGTTAAGAAAGGGACATGTGGAAAAAGAGAATCCTTGATTTTGTTTGACTTGTCAGATTGTTGTAAGAGCAGAGCCCACATCGCATTCTATATACGTATGTTTATGGCTTATGGGTATAGACAGTATCCATACAAAATTTATTTCTGAGTTATAATTGTAGCTTGTGGCTGTTTGAAAGAATAAAAGATGTAAATACGTGCCAATTGTGACTTAAAACGCCTACACGCCTGCATAAAATGACTTTTAAGGGCATGTTTGTTTTGTGTTTTACCCCCAAGAATTCTGTATCTTTTGTTGTGTGCTATAACCTTCATAATATTGGCCTTTTCTTGAAGATAATAATTTAAGAATAGGAATTTGATTTGAAAGACAGGAAAAGTTTAAGTGAATTTAGATTAACAATTGAGCATTTAAACTTATTGTTACCATGGGATTGAAAGAGTTAATTTTTTTTTTTTTTTTAATTTTTGTTGTGCGAATAAGTTTTGAATAAAATTAATTTAAATTATAAAATGTCAATCAAATTAGAGATACAAAATTGCCAATTCAATTTAATGAAATCTTTCAATCTTTTAAAAAAGGACAAAGCTTAAACTCTTAAAAAATATACTACTTGATATTCAATCGATTTCAAATACGGAAAAAGTTCAACATAATTTTAAGATTATTACGAATATGATTGATTGAAGGTTCTCTTAATTCAAAATCATTGACGGGTCAAGAGTTTGAGGGCCGCAATGTTCATCCAAATCTCAAAGATGATTTTATTGAATAATTTGGAATAAATGATCTATTGTTGCTATTTAATGTAGGTTTGGCCATAAATTGACTATAAAGGACTTCTAAAATTTTTTTAAAAATCGGAAAAGGGTTTTATTTTTGATTAATTTTATATTTAGGAAATTCGTATGACCAATTTTGGTAGGTGCCCTAATTTGAAGTATTTTTTTTATGAACAGTTTTTATTTAAACAATAAATTGAAATTTCTATAAAAAAAAATGCAATATTATTTAGAACTTTTAGAATGAATTTAAATCGGTTGCCAATTATGAGAAAGTTGAAAATTCAAAAAAGGTTTTTCTAATAGTGGAGCCTTTTTTGAGAAAAATTAAATTTTCCTTACCGGCCAAAAAATTGTGTGGCAGTTACCATCGTTTTTTGTAAGACGATGATGAAAAGAACGCGAAAAAGTTACAAAGTTTAAAGAAAAATCGCACCATCCATTTAGGCTGCAGCTGAACTGACGAACGGACAGAAATGCGAGGACCACAATTCTTGTTTTACCAATCATTGTCAAAATATTAATCAAAATCCCGAGTTCAATTATTTGTACTTGCTCTATGATGGAGCAAGTATTGGTTTCGTGTAAAAAAAAAAAAAAAGAATTCAAGGTTGAAATCAAACACTATGATGATCCTCCTCCGTCGGTAATTCAGTTCGTGCGTCTTTACGTGAATCTGATCAGGTCACGCTCGAATCAAGTGACAAATCAAGTGACAGCTGTCAAAAAAACCAACTGCCATAAAAGTATTGCCAGATTGAAAACCACACGTCTAAAATAATAACAAATATGCGGAGTTAAGTCGAACCAAGTTTATTCGCCTACCATGTTCGAGAGCCCTTTAAACATCAATATAAGGCTACGGTCAACGGTGTTCGCTTTAGAGCCATGGTAAATATTTTTTTCGTTTTCCGATTGGATGCCATTAAGGTCGAAATATGTCAATAATTTCAGAAAAATGGCGCTACGTGCCATATTTAAAGGGTTTTCCAATAAGAGGTGTTATTTTGAATAGCCCGTTATTTCGGTAGCTGTCACTTTTGAAGCTGTCATTTTTTGACATTTGACAAGTAGAAACTACGCCATTAATAAAAATGGAACGATACATGCTTCAACAATGCATTGAAATTATTAAAATTCACTATAAAAATGGTGAAAATTTGGCAGAGACGGTTCGTAAAACTAAAACATTTTTGGGTCGTCGTGAAGCACCTTGTCGGACCGCAATACAGAAATTGGTGGACAAATTCGAGCTGTTGGGACAAGTTAGTGATGTGAAGAATAAAACCCGTGCACGTCGCTCAAGAACAACTGAAAATATTGCTGTTGTAGCCCAAAGTGTTGAAGAAAACTCAGGTTTGTCCATTCCTCGTCGTTCTTTGGAATTAGGCATTCCACAAACGTCATTACACCGTATTTTGCATAGAGACTTGGGTCTTAAGGCTTATAAAGTTCAGTTAACACAAGAACTCAAGCCGGCTGATCATCAACAACGTCGTGTCTTTGCTGATTGGGTCCTTGAAATGCATGAAAATGATGCGGAATTTCATCGAAAAATCATCTTGACTGATGAGGCCCATTTCCACCTCGGAGGCTACGTCAACAAGCAAAACTGTCGCATCTGGGGCTCGGAAAACCCAAGATTTATTGTTGAAAAGCCTCTCCATCGTCAACGGTGCGGTTTATAGTCCGGCGGGGTCATTGGACCTTACTTTTTCGAAAATGAGGCTGGAGCAACAGTTACGGTCAAAGGATTGCGCTATCGAGAGATGATTAATGATTTTTTATGGCCGGAATTGGATGGTATTGATCTGGACAACGTTTACTTTCAACAAGACGGCGCTACGTGCCACACAAGCAATGAAACCATCGGGGAAAGTTTCCGGACCGTGTTATCTCTCGAAGAGGTGATCACAATTGGCCACCGAGATCTTGTGATTTAACACCTTGCGACTTCTTTCTTTGGGGCCACGTGAAAGGTAAGGTCTACGCCAACAGCCCAGCGTCGATTCAAGACCTCAAAGATGGAATTCGAGAGGCTATCGAGGACATAGGGCAGCCCACTTTGCGATTTGGTTTTGGAAAATTTCATGAAAAGGATATGGTCCTGTAAGCGTGCTCGTGGCGGCCATTTGGCTGATGTTGTGTTCCATTATTAACGGCATACCTTCCTCTTAATAATGAAATAAACATCCGATCATTTATCTCAAAAAACGCCATTTTTCTTTGAATATCAAAATAACACCTCTTATTGGAAAACCCTTTAGAAAACGTAAGAATCAATATGTTGAAGGTATAATTCAATGAACCTGTAAATTGACGCCCAAGATCTTGTGATTTGATGCTTCTTGGTTATTTTCTTTTGGGGATACGTTAAGTCACTAGGCTACGCTGACAAACTTTGATGATGACTTTCCCCAAATCCAGCCGTGGACATATATATCCAAAATTGTGTCCAAAAAATATTTTCAGAATGTAATGTATTCTCTCGATTCAACACAAATAAATGGCTTTATAATAAAATTTCATGTGTTTTGTTCAAAATCAAAGATTGTCCTGGCAGAACGTCAACACGCTGTTTGGATACTAAAACTCTTTTCATTAGATATCGAAAAACATGCAACCCATATCATCAGACACTGTCTTATCTCCTTCTCATTCATTTTTAAATACGCACAATTTTTCTCAAAATTATATGCAAAAACACGTACATATATATGTTTTAATTACTCTTCTCTTAAAAAATTAGGTATTCGTGTTCATATGTATGTACGAGTGTATCTAAATTCTAAACATATTCAAACTAAATATTTCAGAACAAATTTCCTCAAATATTTTCAAACAAGATTTTAAAATCAGTTTAATTTAACCCTTTATACACTAAGCACCTAATTTGTATCTATCTACAACTAAGATATAAAAAAAAACAATTTTTGAAATTGAAGCGCTAAGCGCGCCGGGAGCCACAAGCTGTTCCTGCAGTCACCGCACATAACTATTATTTTAATACTAAACACTCTATAAAGAAATTTGAAGTTATTCATTAATTAAATCACGTCACCACCGACTGACGCACGACGACAACATGCCCTGACAACAGCAAAAATAATTAGACAAGGGAAAACCGGAAAACCGTGGTAAGCCTAGACTCTCCCAACCAAAATAAATTTGAAACTTATGCTTTTATAGTCAAACAACAATGCCGAAAATCCCTGAAGTACTTTCAAACTCATTATTTTGTAACAAAACAAAACAAAACAAAAAAAAAAAACTTTATTAATTGTTCCACTAGATTAGATGTTCTAGATAATGAACTGTTTTTGAAACACAAGTTAATGATTTCGTTTAGCATGAAATATTTGTTTACCTATATAGACAATTAAATTTTGTAATTTGTACTGGGAATAATATAAATTAAGCTTTTTTCCATGTAAGCCTATAGACAATTTGTTGCTTTTTTTTGTTTGTTGTTCGCTAATAAACCTGTAATCTTATAGAAAAAGTTCCATTTCATCAAAATATTTTTCGATAATGAAGCAATAACAGCCATAGCTATTCTCAACAAATAGGAAAATGGAAGCAGAAGAAGAAGGAAATTTTGCAATTAAGAACTTTTGCACGTAGTTTCTTCAAAACTTTTACACATTATGAAATGTTACTCTCATTAAAATTGTAATCCTACCTTTCCTTCGCTAAACGGGAAGAACAGTACGAGTACACTGGGAGAGTGCTATGAAATTTGGCAGAAAATAAACTGTTGAATCTATATAAAATTGAAGTTTAGCTTGATCGAAACGAGATCACGTTCCTTTAAATCTATACTACGTATTTTTAGACACACTCTTATTTAAAACGTACACATAGGTCTGGGAAATTGGGGCCCAGAATACAACATAAACGAAAATCTTATAGGGTCTTATTTAATTTCTAATATGAAAAAGGCTCAATGAAACAAGACCCCAATATCATTTTTGGGACCTAATTTCATATTTGTTTTTGAAAAATTATTTAGACCTTATTTCATTTCTCCCAATTTACTTGGAAATGGTTAAAATTATTTATCTTTCACAAATATGATGCCAATGCGCTAATCGAAGAGAAGACTGAGGGCTTGCCAAGTACAGCTTGCTCTGGACCTAGTATTCATGTAATGGGTGATTTTTTAAGAGGTTTAGAACTTTTTTCAAAAAAAAAAACACAAAAAATTCGAAAAAATGAATGAAATATTTATTTGAATCGATAGTTTGAACCTTGCAATTTAATGTTTAAAGATAATTTCATGCAAATGTTGACCGCGGCTGCGTCTCAGGTAGCCCATCCGCTGAGTCCAATTTTGGCATACTCTTTCACACATATCGGCCGGTATCTCACGAATGAATGCATGGATGTTGGCTTCCAGTGCGTCAATCGAAGCGGGCTTGTCCCTATAGACATTAGCCTTGACATACCCCCACAAAAAATAATCTAATGGTGTCAAATCGCACGATCTAGGCGGCCAATTGACCGGCCCGAAACGTGAAATTAACTGTTCACCAAACTCGCCTCGCAATTGCGCCATTGTTTCGCGTGCTGTGTGGCATGTGGCACCGTCTTGTTGAAACCACATATCATGCAAGTCAAGAACTTCCATTTCGGGCAAAAAAAAGTTTGTTATCATCGCTCGGTAGCGTTCACCATTGACAGTAACGCTGCGATTCGCATCATCTTTGAAGAAATATGGCCCAATAATGCCGCCGGCCCATAAACCGCACCAAACAGTGGCTTTTTCGGGATGCATTGGTAGCTGTTGCAATGCTTCTGGCTGATCTTCACTCCAAATGCGGCAATTTTGCTTATTTACGTACCCATTCAACCAAAAATGAGCCTCATCGCTGAACACAATTTTTCGATAAAAAAGCGGATCCTCGGCCAGCTTTCCAAGAGCCCATTCACCAAAAATTCGGCGTTGTGGTAGGTCGGCTGGCTTTAGTTCTTGCACCAGCTGTATCTTAAAAGGCTTTACGCCCAAATCCTTCCGCAAAATTTTCCACGTAGTGCTGTAACAAAGGCCTAACTGCTGGGAACGGCGCCGAATCGACATTTCGCGGTCTTCTGTCACACTAGCTGATACGGCCGCAATATTTTCTTCACTACGCACAGTACGTAAACGTGTTGGTGGTTTAATGTCCAACAAAGTAAATTTGGTGCGAAATTTGGTCACAATCTTCCGAATAGACTGCTCAGAAGGTCGAGAATGCCGATCATAAAATGGAAGCAGCGCGCGATGAACATTTCGAACCGAGCACGAATTTTGATAGTAAAATTCAATCATTTGCAAGCGTTGTTCATTTGTAAGACGATCCATGGTTAAATTGCAAACCAAACTGAAGCTGTTTGACAGTGACACAAGGTACTAAACACACGTCAGCTGTCAAAACCAGTGTTGCCAAAACGAAACCAGCTAAAAAATCACCCTTTATTAATATAGAACCAAGGTCATTAAAAAGCTTAAAAAGAAAACTCAAAATTATTCAATTCTTCAAGGCCGACAAATCGGTTTGGACCGATTTTGAAATTTTAAAAATTATTTCAAATTTCGAAATATTTTATATAGAATTTTTGGACAAACATGACGCATTTGACACCCTATACTGTATACTATTAAAATTCTGACTTCCCCATAAACTTAAACATCAAAAAATTTAAGTAGGAGAATAAATTTAACTAAAGTTCTTACAAGATAGTTGAAAAGAACTAATTTTAAAAAATAACTGCAGGTTTGAAGACAAATCAGTTCAATTTTCGATATTCTTAGATCGAAAAATTATGAAACTATGTCACTAGCCACAAAATTCTTTAAAAAAAAGTAAGTCAACAGATATACATACATACATACATTTGTTCTGCTGTGGAAATTAAATGGAATATCTTATTTCAAATTTTGTTCAAATACACTTTGTATCCATGCAAACATGGCAGGATTACCTTGGTCCTTGGTCTTAGGCAATAACGCCCAAATCGAATTGGATATATCGCCCGAAAAAATTCTGAACAATTGTTGTTGTTTTTTTTTTCTCAATTTGGGCGTTATTGTCATTTATTTTTTAATTTTTTTTAAAGGAAAAAACGCCCAAAATAAAAATTTTAAAAGTTAAATGGGAAATAACACCCAAATTGGATAAATCGCCCAAAAAATCCAGAAAAAAAAACGAAATAATGCCCAACTGCTAGGAAAAAACGCCCAAATTAAAATCTTGCCAATAATTGTACTGAAACAACTCCGTTTTAAATCAAATCAACTTTATTTCACTTTAATAAAATAAACAGTGATTAATGTATGCCCCACATAAATACCTCACTGTTTATGCGCCACAAGTTTCAATGCAATTTCATTTTGGAAATATCGCCCAAAATTGAAGAAATAACGCCCAAATTTTACAAAGACAATTTACATTGAAATCATTTGGGCGATATTTCCAATTTTTTTGTTTTTTTTTGCGATACAAAAAATTCAGGCGATATTTCCAAATTTATTTGGGCGTTATTGCCTAACGCCTAAGTCCTTCCAAAGCGTGTCTAATCTTATACATAATGACTCAAATGGTTTAAATATTAAGATGCGAAAAAAAGCTAGGACAGCGTGTACATGTGGGGGTTTATTTACGGCCTTTTTGAACGTCACTGAATGTATTCAACACCACGGAAAAAGCTCGCTATATCACGTGGTGGTAAACGCGTTCATCTTAACGCACGTAAAATATTCACCTCCTTTATATCTTTTATCAATTGTCTCCGGCATTGAACCTTCTGTTCGGCCATTATATTATATTTTTGATTCCAGATGTGTATAGATGTGCTCTTAAAGAGTCATTAAGAATTTCTTATAAAGTCCTTTAAGTAAAGATAATTTCTATGATTGGAAAGGAAACACCCCGTTTACACGCGATGAAAAGTTTTCTATTATTTTTTTAATGAAAAACAAAATATTTAAAACATTAGCAACACTTAAAATAGTAGTAGCCCGTGGCGTCCTGTTAGTGCGTATAGGAAATCTGGGAAATCCTCCCACAGTTCCGGGACTCACGGTTAATATGTGTAAACATCAACGTGCGCGGATCCAAAACGGACTTGTTTTTGCTTGAAGGGGATCTTAAGATTTTTTTTCACTGAACGCACCCATCCTAGTATGCAGGTCGTAACGTTGCACGACGTAACGTTGCACGACGTAACGTTGCACGACGTAACGTTGCAAACGAACGTTCACGTTATTTTTTTCACTCTACCGCCAGCATAGATGTTTACACATCAAAAAATGCATCTCACCTTGGCCGTTTGGATTCATCAGAAAAATGTAGGTCCCCTCCATTCTACAAGAATTATTCAGATTGAGTGTTATAACTTGTTAGTCACTAAGCCACGGTTCTCCACGAACTGTCATGGCAACCAAATGTATTTATTATTTAACTGCCATTGTTGTTACTCCTATCTTACTATAGATGTCAATCAAACATGATACTACGATAAGAGAACACGCACAAAATAGGGCCCCACCTATTTTCCTCGAACTTCCTACAGTCTAAACCACCGACAAAATTCTGTACCTAATGTCCAAAATGACAATCTAAAAGAAAATAGTTTAGACATTGGTTCCCATTAAATTAAAAACTGCTTTAAAAATAAACTTGAAAAAGTAATGTTTTGCAAAACACAAATGTTTAGACTTTTATAGAACAATTAATAAATTTGACCTAAGTAAAGGGTTTTCCAATAAGAGGTGTTATTTTGATATTCAAAGAAAAATGGAATTTTTTGAGATAAATGATCGGATGTTTATTTCATTATAAAGAGGAAGGTATGCCGTTAATAATGGAACACAACATCAGCCAAATGGCCGCCACGATCACGCTTACAGGACCATATCCTTTTCATAAAATTTTCCAAAACCAAATCGCAAAGTGGCTGCCCATGTCCTCGATAGCCTCTCGAATTCCATCTTTGAGGTCTTGAATTGACGCTGGGCTGTTGGCGTAGACCTTATCTTTTACGTGGCCTCAAAGGAAGATATCGCAAGGTGTTAAATCACAAGATCTCGGTGGCCAATTGTGATCACCTCTTCGAGAGATAACACGGTCCGGAAACTTTTCCCGTAACTGGTGCTCCAGCCTCATTTTGGAAAAAGTAAGGTCCAATGACCCCGCCGGACCATAAACCACACCAAACAGTCACGCGTTGAGGATGGAGAGGCTTTTCAACAATAACTCTTGGGTTTTCCGAGCCCCAGATGCGACAGTATTGCTTGTTGACGTAGCCTCCGAGGTGGAAATGGACCTCATCAGTCAAGATGATTTTTCGATGAAATTCCGGATCATTTTCATGCATTTCAAGGACCCAATCAGCAAAGACACGACGTTGTTGATGATCAGCCGGCTTGAGTTCTTGTGTTAACTGAACTTTATAAGCCTTAAGACCCAAGTCTTTATGCAAAATACGGTGTAATGACGTTTGTGGAATGCCTTATTCCAAAGAACGACGAGGAATGGACAAACCTGGGTTTTCTTCAACACTTTGGGCTACAACAGCAATATTCTCAGTTGTTCTTGAGCGACGTGCACGGGTTTTATTCTTCACATCACTAACTTGTCCCAACAGCTCGAATTTGTCCACCAATTTCTGTATTGCGGTCCGACAAGGTGCTTCACGACGACCCAAAAATGTTTTAGTTTTACGAACCGTCTCTGCCAAATTTTCACCATTTTTATAGTGAATTTTAATAATTTCAATGCGTTGTTGAAGCGTGTATCGTTCCATTTTTATTAATGGCGTAGTTTCTACTTGTCAAATGTCAAAAAATGACAGCTTCAAAAGTGACAGCTACCGAAATAGCGGGCTATTCAAAATAACACCTCTTATTGGAAAACCCTTTTAAAAATTATTAATTTTTTTCCGACGTCGCGCGGTAGACCTTTTTATTGACACGACCCTTTAATTTGACGAACATGTCGTGATGAAAATGAAAGTGTACTCCCCCCCTAATGCAAATAAAAATGGCACCTACAATAAATTCAGCTGCTATTTGTAGCTACATACATAGGTATTATGCCAATGAAAACGATTTTTTAGAATAAAAAGATGTTTATGCTTTTTAAATTTAAAAGCTCTTGGTGAAACCAAAAGACTTGCTTCAGGCTTCAAGCTTTTGAGTTTGATTTTCATTCGAACTTTTTCGATTGGTTAAAATTTAATTTAACTCTTAGGATTCAAATTTTTAAAATTGATGACCATTATTGTCTGATCACATCCTAGTACCATCTGGCATCCTTCGTATTCTTCTTATGACCAGTTGCTTCAAACTCTTTTAAAATTTTAAAATTACCAACTGTCAAATGGATTCTGTAATAATTTAATTGTTTTCAACTCAAATTTAGTTTGTTTTACTAAAATTGTGATTTGATTACTAAAATTAAAAAAAAAAACAAATTAATCCAATAGAATTGTTTTTCGGTTGTAAAGGCCAAAGAGAAGATTTATTAATAATTCGAAGAACGATTCGAGATACCTCTGATCCCATGAGCTTAGAGAACACTTAGTGGAAAGAATTTTGTCATTTTGGAATCAAAAAAAATTAACTGTGTATCCATAGTTTTATAAAGCTGTTTCATCGGTCTTAATGTGCCTTTAATCAAATTTTGGAAGAATCGAATATTCATGTGAAAAGTTGTACAAATTCGAGAGCGCAGCCAGTTCGCTATCGAGCATAGGCCTTTTTTTAATTTGTTCAATCGAATCAAAACATTTGGCTGAGCTTAATAAAGAACTGCCTATACTCGATTGTATCGACTGAACTCGATTGCATCATGCATGTTACGTGCTAGGCCCCACTGCTTTCAGCTCATTTTCCGCTTAAAATTTTGCAGCTCGTACCCAAAATATCAAACGAGAAAAGTGACAATTTTTACGAAGAAAATACGACTGTGGGCGACCTACATATGCGATGAAATGCGTTCGCCGAGTTTCAAAATCATGACTTTATCTACTTCGACTAAATGTAAGGAAGGTGAATCACATAAGTGATTTTTACAATATGGATGTTCGAGAAAATTCGTATATTTTTGTTAAATAGGAATTTTAAAATTGGGGTGAATATATGTATTCAAAATTTAAAAAAATTGATTGAGAGGACTATGAACGCGATGGAAAAATGTCTAGAATTTAACATCCCAACATACCACCTGTTTATAGACTTTAAGGCCGCCTACGATAGCATAGCCAGGGTAGAACTTTACAAAGCCATGAGAGAATTCGGCATCCCAAATAAATTGACACGACTGTGTAGGTTGACCATGACCAACGTAACAAGCCAAGTAAAAATAGCCGGATTGCTATCCAAACCAATCAACATCTTTAATGGACTCCGACAAGGGGATGGTTTGGCCTGCCTCCTCTTCAACCTGGCGTTGGAGAAAGCAATCCGTGACTCTGGCACGGCAACAAGAGGGACCATCGTCAACAGGTCCAGCCAGATACTGGCTTACGCAGACGACATCGACATCATCGGAAGAACCGAGCAAGCTGTACATGATTCCTTCATCCAGATCGAGCAGGCGGCACAAAATCTGGGGCTGCACATTAGTGAAGGTAAAACAAAGTACATGGTGGCGTCGAATGCGAAAGGAACAGTTGGTCAAACAATCAAGGTAGCGGAGCACGAATTTGAAGTGGTGCAATCCTTTAAATACCTTGGGTCAATAGTAGCAGCCGATAACAATATAGAAGAAGAAATACGCGGGCGGCTTCTCAAATCCAACAGAGCCTACTATAGTCTGTCAAAGCTCTTCAAATCCAGAAATCTCACCATAACTTCAAAACTGCTGCTGTACAGGACCATGGTCCTGCCAGTACTCACAAATGGATCCGAGACTTGGGTGCTTAGCAAAAGGCACTCCGACCTTTTAGCCGCGTTCGAGAGAAAAGTCTTAAGGAGAATTGTTGGCCCCATATGTGAGGAAGGACGATTCCGGAGACGGTACAATCATGAATTGTACGCAATCTACCTTGAAGCAGATATCGTGACAAAAATTAAGCTCGGTAGACTCCGGTGGGTAGGGCACCTAGCTCGCATGAGCGAAGAGGAACCTGCTCGGAAAGTTCTTTGTGGTACATTCTATGGTAGACGACAGCGTGGTAGACCATGCTTGCGCTGGAGAGATGGCGTAGACCAGGACGCCCGGAGCCTTGGGGTGCGCACGCAACTGGATGGCGGCGGCTCGAGACCGGGATGGGAGAGACTTGTTGAAGGAGGCCAGGACCGGACCCCGGTTGTCGAGCCGACGATGATGATGAACGCTATAGTTTGGTCTGCTGAATAAATGAGATAAAGGCAGCTGTCTTCTTACACTGGCTTCACTATATGGCTTAATTTTAATCGATTTAGAGATGATTTCGAGAACAAACAAAGATTAGTCAACTTAAATCTATGAATATAGGAAGACAGAGCCATTCTTTGTGACCACGAAAGAAAATCGTGAACTACCCAAATCTATTAATATGTAGAGAGTATTACGGTGCATATACTACACATCCGTATTCAAGGATTGCTCTTACAAAACATACAAAGAGGAAATATAGATTTTGAACTTCACTAGAAAATCGTTTGATGAATCTCACTATTTTGCTAACTAATTTAACAATTATATTAAAGTGGTCAGTAAATGTAAATTTAGTGTCGAGAATTATTCCAAAGTCGGAAAAACAGATTATCTACAAAGAACAAAGAATTAAACATACCTATAACTAAAGGTTATGCTAATTTCGTTGCGTGTAAAACACATAGTCTTAAATTTGTCAACAAAAGGTTGTTTATTGGGTTTTTGTATAGATTTATGTCATTGGCGTGGATGAGAATGGAAGTGTGTTTTAAGACCGAAGCAAATAGTAAATATTTATATAAAAACAATTAGGGGCCTAAATGGCTGCTTTGTGGAGTATCGGAATTTACTTTAATGCTACAAAAACAATATAATTTTTTTCTATTGCTTTCGTTCTTCTTCTTTCTTTAATACTATAGTTATAGAAAATTGTGAATTGGGTGTCTCGGTAATATACTATACTAGCTGACCCGCCCGGCTTCGCACGGGTAGACAAACCTAAGCTTCGCATAAAATTACAAATTTTGTAATTGAATACTACTTACTGAGTTTTTTCGACCCACTTCACGTTATGAATGACGAAATTCGTTAAAATATGATCATCTAAGTTCAACCGTTATTACTTTCCCAAGGCAGAAAGAATTTTTGTAGTCAAAAATCTTTTTTTTTGTTTTTATTCCATTTCACTCTACAAATATAAAATTTTTAAAAATAACCTTTCCAACACAAACAGAATTTTTGAAATCAAAAGCCACTTTTCATTTTTACCCCATTTCACCCTATGAATTCTGAAAAAATTCCTAAGGCCATCCACTAATAAACTACCTTTTAATTACAAATTAAATCCGATTTTATTTTATTTTTACTCCCTTAACAAAATATAAAAAAGAATATCTCTAAAGCTATTTCCTTAGAAAAACCTTTTACAAAAAAGAATTTCATAAATCGGACAATTTTTATGTTTACCCTATTTCACCCTACAATTGTCAATTATTAACATTTTGTAAAAGAATATCCCGAAAGCCTTTTGCTAAGAAAAAAACTTTCAAACAAAAAAGAATTTATTTTTTTTTATATTTTTTTTAGTAAAATTTTTGAAAAAGTTAAATGTTACATAGATATATATCAGAGAATAGCTAAAGGTGATTCTCATCGGCTTTGTTGGTCGTTATGATGATAAAATTAAAGATTAATTCATTTACTTTTTCCCAACGTTTCGACGGTGGTTGCCGTCTTCTTCAGGGGATTTTTATTTATAAAAAAAAGCAATTACATAAAAGTGTAAATGTTTTGTGTGTCTTGTTTACGGTTCATGTTGTTCTTGTTATTGACTATGTGTAGTGTTTCTAACGTGTAGCGTTTGCAAGTGTGTTTCTCCATCGCCAAGTTCCCCTCACCTTCAAAGTCCAGTTAGTGGCCACTTTCAACGCTGTGGCAAGCTAGTGCCATCTTTTCAGAATTTTTCGAACGAATGTCTGACTTGTGAACCGAGCAACAAAGCCAATGAGAATCATCTTTAATTATTCTCAGATATACATCAAAAAAAAATTTCTTGAAGCAGACAATTTTTTATTTTTACACCATTTCATCCTACAAATAAAAAAAATTTGAATACAAAAAACCCTCAAACCAATTCCTAAGAAAAACTCTTCAAACAAAAATGAATTTGTTCAATCGGACACTTTTTATGTTTACCCCATATCACCTTATAAATAAAAAAATTTAAAAAAAAATCAGTAAGCCATTTCCTAAGAAAAACTTTTAAACACAAAAAAAAAATTTTAAATCGGAAAATTATTACGTGTTTACCCCATTTCACCCTACAAATAAGAAAAGTTGAAGAAGAATATCCCAAAAGCCAATTCCTAACCGCCTACAGCGCCATTTGTTGAACGGTAATTGAATTGAACTGAAAAACGAAATTTTCGCCTACAGCACCATCTGTTGAGACTTTTTCGACTTTTCAATTTTCCTAAACCTTCGCGGTACAATAACGAACAAACCCGTAGAAGGAAGTACCCAATTTGGTGCAGTCGTTCTCAAGTCTTAAGCATCTGAACCCACCACGATTCATTTTTATATATACAGATAATTCTATAGACCAAGATGGGAAGACAAAATTTGGCATAAAATGTGTTTAAAACTATTTTTCAGATATTTCATAATCAGTATCTCCTGGATGACCTATTAATATTATTAAGAAAGAAAATGGTTGCACTAAGTATGTAACTCAATTAACTCTTATGAACAGGAACATAAATATAATGGCATTTTCATATTTTTTTTTTTCCACCAATCTTTTGCCATTCTGTCCCAGTGTGCCTGTTGCCTGTGCACCTCAACACCACGGCAGGAAATCACACGGATAAAATCCTAATTTGAATTTCATTCACGAGTATAAGTACACTCTTCCGCCCTTTACATCTTCTTACATCTTTGTCCGCATTTTCATGTAAAAAATTGAAAGGAAGGTACTTACCTGTGCTCTAACAGCCGCAAAGTGAATTTGTTTCGCTCTCAAATCGAACTTTTTCATCGAAAGGTCTTCCTGCAGTTCATTAACTTTATTATAAAGTTGGCCTTCAATACCTCTCAATTGAGTGCGACTCAGTGAGTCCACAGAATCCTTTAAGATAGACAAAAAAAAAAAAAAAATAGGATAACAGATATCAAAGATCTCCCTCTCTCTGTCTTGTATCCACATTTTAAAAAGAAAACCCTTAGTATTTTTTTTTTTTTTTTTTTTTTTTTTTGTTCTTTTAAGGATTTTCCTTTTATTTTGATTAACAAACCTGTAGCTGCCTTATTTGTATTTCTAAGTCGGTGGCTTCTCGCTTGAGGGAATCCAGCGCTGGACGCAATTGCAGGGAAGAGTAGCGCTCGAAAACAAGTTCATTTCGTAGAACTGGCGTTATGTCCTGGTGATGGTAAGCAAATATTTTTTTATTTATTATCAGTTTTTTTTTTTATTTTTTTCTTGTTTCTTTTGTTTAGCTTGTCAACAAAGGATTAGGCAGAAAAAAAGTTTTAAATTGATTTTTTTTTTTTTCATTTTAAGTTGTGCTTACATTGTACTCGTTAACGTCTTCTACCTCGCCTGGAGGCTGAGGTGGAGCGAATGGTCGTTTAGGAACTTTTTGTGTATTCGCTGGTGACGGTAGTATTCGAACGAAGTTTGCAAGGTCCTGTTGCGGTGCAACGACATTGCATTGTTGTGTAAGGCTGGAGTATCGTTTTGATTGCTCAGTTGCCTGAAAGATGACAAAAAAAAATATCAAAATTGATCAAAAGAAAAATTTGTGTAAAGATTTATTTTATTTGTATGCAATTTAAAAGAAGGTAGAAAGAAATGAAGCATAATGCTTCTTTTGAAGGCAAACATAACGCTTAAGGTTGATTTTGTGTTTTAACTTTGTGTAGATAGGAACAAGTTCTTAGAGCCTTTTGCACAAAAATGTAGCTAATGTTGATTGTAGGTGAATATTTTTGACTTGATAATTTTTTGAATCGTTTAATCGATTTATCTGTCTATATTTTTTAGGTGCATAAGAGCTTTTAAGCTAGTGAAAAAAAAATTAAACGAGAGCCTAATCTACTCAGGAATAGTGTGGCTTATGTATTTAAGCAAAAGAACTTTCGAACTTTTTGAGCCATTCAAGAGATAAAACCTCCTACATAACGGGTGTTTTTTTTTAGACGTGTGGTTTTCAATCTGGCAATACTTTTTTCGGAGTTGGTCTTTTTGACAGCTGTCACTTGATTTATGCTCAGTTTGGTTTGTCATTTCACAATGAATAGACTTACACCTGAACAACGTTTGCAAATTGTGCAAAATGGGCTCGAAACGAGATCGTTGTTGATCCCGATTTTGACAAGAAAATTTTTTTCTGCGATGAAGCTCATTTTTGGTTGAATGGGTACGTTGATAAGCAAAACTACCGCATTTGGAGTGTAGATAAATCCTCAAGCCATTGTTGAGACGCCGGCCATTACATTCAGAAAAACTGACAGTTTAGTGGCTCTATGGGCAGAGGGAATCATTTGGTTCATATTTCTTCAAAAATGAAGCCGGCCATAATGTTACAGTCAATGGGGAACGCTATAGAGCCATGATAAATGACTTTTTCGTGTCTGAATTGGAGGATGTTGATGTGGGCGACCTTTGGTTCCAACAAGACGGTGCTACCATCAATTTATTGAAAGAAACTTTTGTTGAGCGCATTATCTCTCGTCATGGGCCTGTGTCGTGGCCTCCAAGATCGTCCGATTTAACACCGCTGGACTATTTTTTGTATAGGATTATGTGAAGTCGCTTATCTACACAGATAAGCCCGAGACGATTGACGCCTTGGAAGAAAATATTCGGCGCTTTATTGCCGACATACGGCCCCAATAGCTGCAAAAAGTGGTCGAAAATTGGGCCTCTCGGCTGAAATTTATTTGAGCCAGCCGCTGCGGCCACTTGCCCAATATCATTTTAAAACACGATGGCAAACCCTTATCTTTATAAATAAGCTGAATTCTTGGCCATAACATTAAATTATATGCGTTTTATTTATTCTTGAAAACCACACTTTAAAAAAAAAAAAAACACCTTTTACAACCGCCAACCTGAGACGTTCACTCAACAACCTCAAAACACATCAACCGGCTTTATTTATACCACCATCAGTTTAAGGCATGCCTCTCCACATGATAGTCTGTTGCAATTAAATGGAGATTTTGGTGTAGCTTAGTCTCAGGATCTAAGCACCTTATTTGTAGAATTT
This sequence comes from Leucozona laternaria, assembly GCA_932273885.2. Taxonomy (NCBI): domain Eukaryota; kingdom Metazoa; phylum Arthropoda; class Insecta; order Diptera; family Syrphidae; genus Leucozona; species Leucozona laternaria. Next base: position 42,603,743 of record OW026368.1, on the reverse strand, counting down.
AAAAAAAAAAAAACAAATAGATAGACCATTTTTGAAAGGTCGCAAGAGTCTTACATGTTTCATTAATTGGTCAGCGATACGAATTTTTGTAAAAGTTGCCAAAGTAGAATTTAAAATTCTCCCAATTAGGTGCTTTCATTCTCTGATGATTCAGAAAAAAAAAAAAATAAAAAAATTCATTTAAAATTTTCTATGACAGACCAATTACTGAAACTAGTTGACCTTTTAAAACCATTTTGAGACCTTTTACAAGGTATACTTTTATTTGTTTTAATCCCACAAAATGAGATGCTAAATTACCAGAGTTTATAGGTATAACTTAATCCTTGCTCTCTGCATTCGCTACCCGGCATAAATAATTCAATCGTCATCATCATCAGACAGTATCTTTCAGTCAAATTATTATGATGCAGATTTTTGCGAATAGCTTTTTTGGAAGATAGAATTTTTAGGTAGGTATTGGACTGTCTGCATGATTTATCTAAAATACACTTTTTTTGTATAATATTCCCTGGAGGTAAAATAAAAATGAAATACGTTTTATTTAAATGAAATTGATGGGATCATAAGTTTCGCTTAATTAAAAAAAATAAATAGCAACGCATAGCATCGGTAAGCGAGTATAAGAAGGTCGTGATGCGTTGATTTATTACAGAGAACTTTGACGCGCCATCTGTCACCTTACACATCATTGTGCAGAAACTAAGTATGCAAATTCCTTTTTTTAACGGTAACTATACCTGCCAACCTACTGAAGAGAAAGGTGCGTAAAAGTTTTTATGCTGATAAAACGGTTGCAGACAAATTGGAACTGAAATACCGTTTCCTCTCACCTGAAGAGAATTTATTTCTGTTTTTTTTTTTTTTTTTTTACTTCGATGGATATATGTATGATTCTGTTTTTCATCCATTAAGCTTCTGTATAGTCAGTGAGATGATGTAGGATAAGAAGATGTACATTTATTTAAGTCCTCTGAAATGGATGGGATTACCTACAAAATGTCCTTGTTGTTTCATGGATATGCAAAAGCATCCTTGACACAATATAGGGACACTCAACTGAACTCACCTGTGATCAAAAAATTCCTGTACTCGTATATATGAGTATGTACCTTTATACAAAATATCTGCATGAGGTCGTAGGTCAGGAGTGTGATTGGGATAAGATTTATGGGCTTATTGTGTCTGGGTTTATCGTAAACAAGGTTTGCTTCGTAAAAAATAACGACCTTACATATGTAGTTATACGAAGAGACAATATGTGTGTGTCTTTTCTTTCTTTCTTTCTATATTCATTTGGTACAACATACAAGTGGAGGATTCTTCTTTTAATGAAATACATACACTATTGAACAGCTTATATATGTATGTAGTAAGATGTGAAAGTAAGTGAAAGTTTTATCTTTAAGGAACATAATTATCGTAAGTCAGAAAATTAAAAAAAAAAAAAAAAAAAAATTGTCAAATTATTTCTTTCTTTTATATTTTTGCTTGAATTATTTTAACATGAGACAAAAAACAATGAGGACATAATTGGAAAAGTTTAAAACAGCATCTTTCGTATTCTGCTGATTATTTTGATTCGTTTTGTTCACCAACTTTTTATTTCAAGTTCATGTCGTGCATTTTAATATAAACTGACACCAAAACAAGAGCAGACAACTATTAATTTAAAGAAATCAAAAATGAACATATCGAATAGAATAGTAGAGCAAGGTGAAGGTAGTACATGGGACGCCAACAAATCGTTTCCATCCTTCACGGTCTGCAGCTAGATATTTTAACTGCGGCCACGTCTTTCTTTGGGAATCAGCTTCAGCTAAGACTGTAGATTTCCATATTGTTCGTTGTCTTCCAACCCGCTGCCGTGCGCCCTAAGGATTCCAATTAAACGACTGCTTCGCAATATCGTCGTTTGGTTTCCTAAGTGTGTGGCCAATCCATCGCGTAAGGAGATTTGACTGGATTTTGAAATTTGAGACAGAGCACCGAAGGCAACGCGAGCTTTATTTATTCCGATTTTAACGTCCAGATCCGTACCACCATTTTCTTATACCATGCTTCTGAGGTAGTTAAACTGTTCGATCTCTTCAACTGGCTCTTCCTGCAAAACAATACGCTGGTGTGTAGAGCGGCCTATGGGCATTATTTTTGTCTTTATGCTATTTATTCTTAGACCGCTCGATTGTCCATTCACCTGCAGTGCTTGACACATCCCGTTCAACCCACTGTTGATGTTATTTACCAAGAACCATACACATATATCATCAGCAGAGTCTAAATGGTTAAGCTTTTGAAATGATCTCCATTGGATGCCCTGCCTCTCTGTTGTACCAACGCTGGCCGTCAATGAATACGTCATCTATTCACAGCAGACAAAATAATTGGCGATAGAACATCCCCTTGTATAACACCCTGCCGCACTTCGAAAGAGTTGGATAGCTGCCCTTTCTATCTTATAATGGCAATAATTTTTGGGGTAATTGCTCCACCAAGAAGTGATCTCCATATAAATACATTAACGGTTCACTCGGTCAAAGGCCTTTTCGAAATTTACGAACATGAGGTAAAGTGGGTGTTGATATGGTCGACACATGATCGACCGCTGCTTGATGTCTCTTGAGTGTGACTCGATTCTAGCCGTTATCCGTTCAAGAATGATGGTAGCTATATTAGTTTTGGAAAAAACGGTACTACCACGCAAATTGTTGCAATTCTTTAGGTAACCCTTCTTTGGCAACTTAACAATTACTCCACCTTTCCAGTCCCTGGGATAGGTTTCGTTTTCCCAAACAATTAGTATCAACGGATGAAGAATAGTAGCCGTTGTGTCAATACCCCTACAGGTCCTATGCGCATCTCGTTTAGCAGGGGTACTTCAGCACTCTGCCCAACGCGCAGTCTTCATTCAGCAGGGCACAAAAGTGGTCTTTCCATCTAAGTATAGCTAATCCTCAATTGATACCAAAAGTGTGCCATCCACATCCATTACAGGATGATTGGTGTTGTTTTTTTTTTTTTCAAACAACTTCTTTGGATATTCGGTAAAAATCTCCGATATCAACCCTTCTTGCAGCGTTTCCCGCATTATATGCGAGGCCGTCTATTCTCACCCTCCTGTCACGTCTCGGTCCCACACAATGATAGACCGTCTTGTGTGCTATCCGATACTAGCTTCGCAATTCAATCTTTCGTTGAATATCTGCCTAGGCATGGTCTAGTGACTTACAACTCTCAACCATTCCTGTGAGCGTGTTGTCTGCAAGCTGCAAGCAGCAAGTATGGAGGAAATTCTTTCCATATAGGTATTTCCTTGAAATAAGTAACTATTTTCAGCCTTTTCTTATAAAGGGTGTTTTTTTTTTTAAACGTATGGTTTTCAAGAAGAAATAAAACGCATTTAATTTAATGTTATGGCCAAGAATTTAGCTTTATCATAAAGATACGGCTTTGCCATTATGTTTTAAAAATGATTTCGGGCAAGTGGCCGCCGCGGCTGTCTCAAATAAATTCCAGCCGAGAGGCCCAATTTTTGACAACCAGCTCCAATTCGGGCCTTCTTCGGTACTCTGCTCCACAGCAGCAATAGCGTCTTCGGTGCGCACTGTTTGGCATCTCTGAGGATGCGCATTATCCACTAGAGTAAACGTGGTGCGAAACCGATCCATGCGGATGCTCGAATTTGTGCGATTTTGCGATTATGTGATCGGAACCATGAATAAATTTGAATGATTTGCAAAACGTTGTCCAAGAGAGTAAGTCTAGAGAGGTCGAGACAAGAAAAAAATCGTATGGGTGGGGGGGTCTATTCCCCCTGTTTAGCCAGGAGGGGCAATTTTCTAAAAAAAAAAAATGACTTAAAAGAGAAAAAAAATATTAAAAAGAACAGTTACACATACAATGCCACGATACACCAGAATTCTCTTCTTTTGTTGTGTTTTTAAATAAAGTTATTTTAAAGAATAGTTTTTGAAAAATAAATTTTCAAACTTAGAGCCGATTTTTCAATCATCAGTTAAAGAGTCAGTTAACTGTCAGAGGAATAAAGTTATTAGACTCTTAAACGATCAGATAGCAGCATTGAATTTTTCAATCAAAAATAAACACTCGGTTAATTATTCTATAGAATAAAAGCAGATGATGTCAAATTCCAAAAAAAAATATTCAAATCAAAAAGTCACTTTTACTTCGTATTTCGTGTTTGTTTTATTGTTTTATACCAAATACCATTGGTATTTGAATTATATTTTTAAAAAAGTGCATTTTTAAAGATTTGTAATGGAAAAATATAAGAAATATTAAAAATAATAGTTATGTGGGTTTCGTAATGCATTCCGTCTGTCTGTTCGTCTGTGCGCCCATTGTAATTTGAGCTAGAGCCTAGAGCCTAAACGGATAGGCATACCGATTTGCTTCAAATTTGGTAAAGCGCATTTTAATGTGATTCGCCAGAGTTGCAATTCGAATTTTTGTAAGAAAACTGCATACCACGTTTTTTTTTCCAAAATTCACATAACAGAATTAGGTATTCAACGTTTTTTAAGAAAATGGTCTTATTTTTGGGTTATTCAAGTAGGTATATCTTTTTGATGGTTCGACCGATTTTGTTTTTGCAATCTGGTGCTTTTGCGTGGTTTAAATAATATTGCATTTAAAAAATTTGAAAAATATTGGTTTAATAACAAAAAATCAAATTTTTAGTGGGTAATTTTGACTCTTTTTCTCGTTAAATATATACATGTTGCATCGTCAATATGTGGTTACACAAAGTGGTTAACAACAAGAGCAAGTTCTTGCGATCAAGTCGTGCATATTTTGTAACCTAAATCTTTTTCGGAAATCCACGTATGTATTTCCATTCCGAAAATTGATCTATTTCTAATGACCTTTTTTTCTTGAATGATGATTCCAATAGACCATTTACATTTTCTTCTTCATAATAACATCGTCGATAGCTTCAAAGCAGTCCATTTTCATATAATATTCAAAACAATATGAATTAGTTTTTTTTGACATTTGATTTATTTATTCCTAAGAATTACTCCTTATCCCTGGTAAAAGATTTATTCCTAGGAATTAGTTTTATCTGATGATTGAAAAACTGATTTTTGGTCTATCTGAAGAATAAGGACTAACTGATGGCTTAACTGGCTATTGAAAAATTGGCCCTTAATAAAAAAAAATTCAAATTAATTTTTTTTTTTCAAAATTTTACGTTATTAAGTATAGGGTGTCGCGCAGTGCGCTCCCGACCAGTGACTCGTTGCGGCTAACAATTCCGCAAATCCCGGCGCTTTGAATGATACCCCTATTGCTTACCCGCTAGTATTTCGACAATCGCAAAGTTGAAAAATTCCCCCTGAACACCCTACACTAACTTTGTTTTCAAAATTCAATGCATTTATTAGTTTTTAGTCAAAAACAGAAAACTGGATAGGTACTTAAATGTCTTGTACTTTTTGAGAAAATTGAAAGTAACTAAATCTACTTTACTGTCTACGTATTGGAAATAGGATCTTTAGCGCAACTTAAGCAAAAGATTGGAGTCAAATTAAGGGAATTTTATTTCTGTTATTTTCAATTTTCTAAAGAACTAGAAGAGATTTTAGCAACCGGTTTTCGGTTTTTGACTTAAAATTAATAAGGGCGTTGAATATGAAAAACAAAAATACTACTTAATAACGTAAAATTCTTAACAAAATTAGTTTGAACGAAATTTTTTCAATTTTTTTTTTTTTGAAATTTTGAGTTTGAAAATTATTTTTTTTTCAAAAACTATTCGTTGAAACAACTTTTTTTAAAAACACAATACAAGAAGAGATTTCTGGCTATACAAAAAGACGTATCATGGCATTTTATGTGTTACTGTTGTTTTTTAATATTTTTTTTTCTCTTTTAAATCAATTTTTAAGAAACTTGCCCCTCCTGGCTAAACGGGGGGAACAGACCCCCCCCCCCTCTCTTTCCATTCCATACGATTTTTTCTTGTCTCAACCCAACCTACACGATCTAGCTTTTTGTTTAGGAGTCCCGAACGAACTGTGCACCGAAAACCGAATACAACCTTTTACGTTTAGCGTTAACAAACTCTCTATTAATGCTGACAGTTTTAACTTTAAGCTGCATAAAAAGTTTCAACATACGAATGCAGGTGAAATTCCTTAAGCCATCACGAACAAAAAAAAAAAAACGACAGGATAAGCTACGTATCGCATATAGTCATTGTCAAAAGACCGATTCTCCCCAGAGTGAATTTAAGAAAGTGGCTTTGAACTTTAAAACAAAAAAAATACGTCCAAAGGATTGCTTTCAATAGCATCCTTCAATCTCCTTTTTTGCTGTACACATTGGTTTGAGGTTGGTGCGCGTTGATAGACATAAAAGTTCTTTCAACTTCATTGTTGTGTAAAAATGATCAATGATTTAGTCACACAGGACAGGCGCTTAGGCGGGTTATTTTTTTTTTTTTTTTTTTTTTTACGTTTTGATAAACTCACTTACCTTGTTTGCAATTACATCTGCACCCTGCAGAATGGACTCGGCAATAATACTGCTAAGGTCATTGTGTATCTCCTCCAACTCCTGCATCAATTGTGGAACTGTCTCACAATGATACGTCTCTAACATGGCATTTGTAGCATGCAACTGCTGCACGTATGCATTGTGAGCATCGATGTACTCGGTTAAGGACAACTGAGTTGGACTTTGACGATGCGCCACATAGCACTGCTTGTAATCCTGGCGACACTGCAGTATATAGAAAACGGAAACATGAAAAAGATGTAGTATACAATTGTAGTATGTATATTGTATAGATATATGTACAAGGATTCAAATCGGTTTATCGACTGAATACACACACAACAACCACAAATTTGCATGTACGTATAGAGGATATCTACAACTGGCATTGAAAGGACGTTCAATATTCACGTCGTCGTCACATGGGATGGATGAGGACGGGGGGGGGGGGGGAAGGTAGGTATTTTGAAGAAACGACTTACCTTTGATAATTTCTCTTCAGTCTTTGCAATAATGGTTTCAAAAGACTCCCTGTGAGTGAAAATTTTCCTACTTTGAACTTTACGATGAAAGGATTTATCGAGCATTGGCCTTGACACCTGAAATGTTGTTTAAAGAAACAAAATTAAATTCCGCATCATGTTTAAATTGTTCTGTATAGAAAGTATAAATAATGTAAAATAATACACAGTTGAAGGAAGAGGAATAAGGATAAAAGGATATGTCTGAAACTGAGTTCAACAGATATTGTTATAGATTTATTATTAAACAGGAGCTTATTTATAATCGAACGTCTGTTAAGGACTCAGACAAATTTCGGAGAATAAGGTACGAAACAGTAATCAAATAAGGTATTTTTAGTACTTACATACACACAGATGAAGGTAAAATAATACAGATATACAAATGAACACAAATATAGGTTACAAACTTGGACTGTTGATCTTCATTAAAGCAAGACGTTTGTGTTGTTTGTTCTCATATTTTGTAATACAATACTATTGTTGGTATCAATTGTATTAAATTAATATTATGTTATTTGTAGTAGATTCAAACAAGTACAATAGGCATTTAAAAGCCACACACGTTGTTCAAGTATTTCAGCCCCCTTCTTGTGTCAACCGTATAGTCACCGCTGGTTTATACTAATTTGCAATTAAATGATAATCTACAATAATTGGAGTAATCTATACCTACTTCATATGTACATTTATTTCGATTACAGTCCAGAGTGAACTGTGTGGCCACTGCTCCAATAAGCCCCTCCACCCAGTCCGATCCCTATTGAGACAGTTGTAGCTGTCTCCAGTAGTTACCAACACCAAGTCTATTTATATTGTATTGCTCACCACCTTGTCCGTCAATCTTCATTATAGGCGTATAGACTCAAATATTCTTGGTTTTGGTGCGATGTTGTTATCGATACCTTTCACGTGGTTCATCCATCTCAGCAGATAGATATATTTTCGGTTGATTGACCAGCTCAACTTCGATGTATTTATTCTGTTAGTGGGTAGATAGCCCGTGGAGGTAAGTCGGTGTTGAATTTTCTCCAAATGCACACTCCATCGATAAATAACGGACCGAACAACACTCTATACGTAGAAAATTTCCATCAAAACAACACAGCAGGTTTTTGACCGGATATTGACAAGGTATCTAAAAGATTCTGACTTCTGAAAACGTGAAATGGTAATGCGTGTGTGTTGTTCGGTGCGTTATTTATCAATGGAGTGTGCATTTCGAGAAAATTCAACACCACCTACCTGTACCTCCACTCAATGTCTTGTAAAGGGTTTTCCAATAAGAGGTGTTATTTTGATATTCAAAGAAAAATGGCATTTTTTGAGATAAATGATCGAATGTTTATTTCATTATAAAGAGGAAGGTATGCCGTTAATAATGAAACACAACATCAGCCAAATGGCCGCCACGACCACGCTTACAGGACCATATCCTTTTCATGAAATTTTCCATAACCAAATCGCAATGTGGCTGCCCTATGTCCTCGATAGCCTCACGAATTCCATCTTTGAGGTCTTGAATCGACGCTGGGCTGTTGGCGTAGACCTTATCTTTCACGTGGCCCCAAAGGAAGAAGTCGCAAGGTGTTAAATCACAAGATCTCGATGGCCAATTGTGATCACCTCTTCGAGAGATAACACGGTCCGGAAACTTTTCCCGTAAAAGATCGATGGTTTCATTGCTTGTGTGGCACGTCTTGTTGAAAGTAAACATTGTCCAGATCAATACCATCCAATTCCGGCCATAAAAAATCATCAATCATCTCTCGATAGCGCAATCCATTGACCGTAACTGTTGCTCCAGCCTCATTTTCGAAAAAGTAAGGTCCAATGACCCCACCGGACCATAAACCGCACCAAACAGTCACGCGTTGAGGATGGATAGGCTTTTCAACAATAACTCTTGGGTTTTCCGAGCCCCAGATGCGAGGTGGAAATGGGCCTCATCAGTCAAGATGATTTTTCGATGAAATTCCGGATCATTTTCATGCATTTCAAGGACCCAATCAGCAAAGACACGACGTTGTTGATGATCAGCCGGCTTGAGTTTTTGTGTTAACTGAACTTTATAAGCCTTAAGACCCAAGTCTTTATGCAAAATACGGTGTAATGACGTTTGTGGAATGCCTAATTCCAAAGAACGACGAGGAATGGACAAACCTGGGTTTTCTTCAACACTTTGGGCTACAACAGCAATATTCTCAGTTGTTCTTGAGCGACGTGCACGGGTTTTATACTTCACATCACTAACTTGTCCCAACAGCTCGAATTTGTCCACCAATTTCTGTATTGCGGTCCGACAAGGTGCTTCACGACGACCCAAAAATGTTTAAGTTTTACGAACCGTCTCTGCCAAATTTTCACCATTTTTATAGTGAATTTTAATAATTTCAATGCCTTGTTGAAGCGTGTATCGTTCCATTTTTATTAATGGCATAGTTTCTACTTGTCAAATGTCAAAAAATGACAGCTTCAAAAGTGACAGCTACCGAAATAGCGGGCTATTCAAAATAACACCACTTATTGGAAAACCCTTTATATGCTTAGATGCCTTTTTAGCTCGTATTGTATCTGAACTGTTCTCATTTTCTAACGTAGAAGTAGATATTAAATTCTAAAAAATAGTTGAAATAATCGCCGCTGTTGCGAGTCTATGTTAGCTGGAAGAGTTAACTTGATCTTATCAAAACTGATTTTTACCGGCTCTTCATCAAAACTTCCAAGTGACTAACTAACTAACTTGTTATGCTTTCCGAAAATGCCAAAAATGTAAGAAAATAATTGAATGGATTTTTGAAAACCTATGACTCTGTTGATTTGCAGTATCTAAGATTGGGTCAAAATAAATCGGTTATCATCGATCGGTAGCACTATCGCTGATGGCAATGACATCGTCGTCTTCAAATAAGTACGGACTCTCACGGACAACGGCGATGTTTTCGTGAGATTTTGCGTTTTTCCTTGATGCAAAGGCGTTGAGTGATTGTTCACTAAAACTTTGATACCAAACTTTGGATAATCAACTTGGAAGGACAACCATGTAGTAAACCGTAAAATGGACAAACCGCAAATATCGTTGCCACAAAAGATTTTGCTTTTAAAGTTGTAAAGTAACTTGCCATGGTGATTTGGCGTCAGTAACTGAGTAATAAACAACAAATTTGACATATGTCACCAAAACAATATGGCCGGCAAAAGCTACACGCGCCAATTGAATAACCCGTTAAATGACTACATTCAGTAGTCACAGATTTAAACCTTAGAATAAAAGTTAATGCTTTGAAGTTTTACTTCAACTTAAAAACTACAATCAGCAGCAAATTTTCAATATTCTGATCTGGCAATTAAAAGACTACAGTCAAAAGGAATTATTGACTGCCAAAAAGTTAATAATAATTATAGAAGTTTATTAAGTGACGAAAATGTCCAATCAATATTTTGGTCAAAACCCAACAAAGCAGTCAATTCAATTGGATTTTAATAACTGCAGTCAAAATACCTTATTCATAAGATTTTGAGTGACAAAAAGTCTATAGAAAGTCACAAAAACCTACAGTTAATTAACTGATACTCCAAATTTTGTTCAAAAAACTAAATCAAAGTAGACAGTAAAATTTTTTTGAATTTTGTTAACACAAAGAAAAAATCTACTGGATTACCAAGCTGCATGGAGCTCTCTGGTAGCACATCTAGTGATTTTATTTACCATCTGCAATGAAAAACATCTTTCATTACTCCAATTTTAAATCAGGCTCGATACAAAAAGTTTGTAATTACATACCTATCTGTTAGTTGTCTGTTATTTCAAAAAATTTTGAGAAGATTTTTTCGGATAAACTTTGTTTGTTTTTACTAAACATATAAATGCTGAGTTTTAACATGTGCTGTGTGATAGATCCACAGCTACAAACCTTACTTTTTCTTATAATTCCATAGCAAAAGGATTTGATAGTGGCTTACAGACAGATATTGTGTTCAAAGATTTTGTCAAGGTTTTTGACAAGGTAAACCATGATGTTCCCACTTTTAAAAAATTGATAACTTCATATTTAAGTTATTGAATTCAATTCGTTGGAATAGGATCATTTAGATCCAAAGAGACTTCTGTAATCTCTGGCGTCCCACAGGGAAGTCACGTTGGGCCTGTGTTGCTTAATACTTTTATGAATAATATTCTTGACCCTTTCATGTTTTCTAACTTAAGGGTTTTCCAATAAGAGGTGTTATTTTGAATAGCCCGCTATTTCGGTAGCTGTCATTTTTTGACATTTGACAAGTAGAAACTACGCCATTAATAAAAATGGAACGATACACGCTTCAACAATGCATTGAAATTATTAAAATTCACTATAAAAATGGTGAAAATTTGGCAGAGACGGTTCGTAAAACTAAAACATTTTTCGGTCGTCGTGAAGCACCTTGTCGGACCGCAATACAGAAATTGGTGGACAAATTCGAGCCGTTGGGACAAGTTAGTGATGTGAAGAATAAAACCCGTGCACGTCGCTCAAGAACAACTGAGAATATTGCTGTTGTAGACCAAAGTGTTGAAGAAAACCCAGGTTTGTCCATTCCTCGTCGTTCTTTGGAATTAGGCATTCCACAAACATCATTACACCGTATTTTGCATAAAGACTTGGGTCTTTAGGCTTATAAAGTTCAGTTAACACAAGAACTCAAGCCGGCTGATCATCAACAACGTCGTGTCTTTACTGATTGGGTCCTTGAAATGCATGAAAATGATCCGGAATTTCATCGAAAAATCATCTTGACTGATGAGGCTCATTTCCACCTCGGAGGCTACGTCAACAAGCAAAACTGTCGCATCTGGGGCTCGGAAAACCCAAGAGTTATTATTAAAAAGCTTCTCCATCCTCAATGCATGACTGTTTGGTGCGGTTTATGGTCCGGTGGGGTTATTGGACCTTACTTTTGCGAAAATGAGGCTGGAGCAACAGTTACGGTCAATGGATTGCGCTATTGAGAGATGATTAATGATTTTTTATGGCCGGAATTGGATGGTATTGATCTGGACAACGTTTACTTTCAACAAGAAGGCGCTACGTGCCACACAAGCAATGAAACCATCGATCTTTTACGGGAAAAGTTTCCGGACCGTGTTATCTCTCGAACAGGTGATCACAATTGGCCACCGAGATCTTGTGATTTAACACCTTGCGACTTCTTCCTTTGGGGCCACGTGAAAGATAAGGTCTACGCCAACAGCCCAGCATCGATTCAAGACCTCAAAGATGGAATTCGTGAGGCTATCGAGGACATAGGGCAGCCACTTTGCGATTTGGTTATGGAAAATTTCATGAAAAGGATATGGTCCTGTAAGCGTGGTCGTGGCGGCCATTTGGCTGATGTTGTGTTCCATTATTAACGACATACCTTCCTCTTTATAATGAAATAAACATCCGATCATTTATCTCAAAATTCTTTGAATATCAAAATAACACCTCTTATTGGAAAACCCTTTATTTGTTGCATGCTGATGATGCGAAAATCTTCAAACTCAAAAGATCTGTTGAAGACTGCATCATATTGCAAAGGGATTTTGATAAATTAGCACTATGGTGTAGTAAAAATGTACTCTTTTTGAATGTCACTAATCGTAAGTGTCAAAGTTTTATGTGTTTTAGGAGAAATTCTCCAAATTTTGTTTGATTACTCAATTATAACAATATTGTTCTTGAAAACGTTAATCAAAAGAAAGTCTTAAGGGTTATATTTGATTATAAGCTTTTCTTTTGATTACTTTATCGATTTCATAGCTAATAAAGCAAATAAGATGCTTGGTTTTGTCAGAAGGAACACGAAAGAATTCTCTGATCCTTATACACGCTCAAATGTCTTTACTCAACCTTTGTGAGATCATATTTCGAATAGGGGAGAGTGGATACGAAAGTAACGGTAAGTCGGTTGTAACACTCAATTTTTAAGAAAAACTAGATCAGTTTGCGTTCATTTTTTAATGCAAAATTCTTTTCAATTAGATGCTGCACCGACAAAAATCCAAAAGTCCATATAGTGGAATGCACCAACAAAAGTCAAAAAAGTAAATTTAAGTGAAAAACTAATTAAAAAATTGCAGTCAACTAAGTGGTACTCGATATTTTAGTCAAAAAACAAAAAACCAATTCACTTACAGTTTAAAGATTGTAGTCAAAAAACCTCCTGACTGCTAAAAATGTATAAGATTTATAGATGGCTGTTGACTGAAAAAAAAGGAAGGAAATATTCAAAAAGAAATGTAGTCAATTGACTTTTAGTCAATAACTTGTTCAATACTGTATTGAACTCGCTAAATATTAAATATTTATAACGCGGCTAATCCGAAAAATTTAAAATGTCTTATGTAAACAACCGCGAAAGCCTTAAAAGTTATAAAAAAAGTAGTCATTCAAAAAACAAAAAAAAAATCAAAAAACAGTAAATTCACACAAAATGAATTAAGATTCATAAATGTCTTTTGAGTGACGCAAAGATTGGAGATAGTCAAAAAGTAGGTTTACTGCAGTAAATTACGAGCTAGTTAATTGACTGCTTTAATTAACTGCCAAGTCAGATATTGACTGTACATTTGAAGAATTTTGACTGTGATTTCAAAATTACATACAATAAAAGTTGTCTTTTTAGTCAATTGACTGCAGCAACTGATTGCATTAAGAATTAAAAAAAAGAAGAACCGAATGAGTCCATCCGCCATCGAGCGCAACAATTGGAGCTGACGGAAATTGGGCCTCTCGGCTGGAATTTATTCGAGCTAGTCGCGGCGGCCACTTGTCCGAAATCATTTTTAAAACATAATGGCAAACCCTTATCTTTATAATAAAGCTAAATTCTTGGCCATAACATTAAATTATATGCGTTTTATTTCTTCTTGAAAACCACACGTCTAAAAAAAACACCCTTCATTAACTGTTCTTCCAAAAATTAATTTAATTAACTGCAAGTTTATGGACTTTATGACTATTATGAAAACAAAATGTTTGGCAACCATGTAGTAATTAATTCCCCTTTTGTATATCTGGTTTAATCCCAATTATGGTGAAACAAAATTTCAATGAAAAAAAATAATTTCGATATTTTTTGGCCATGGCCATAATATGTCCAAATTTGAGAAGGATCAATACATTTTGATTGAATTTACGGTTAACCTATATTAACGAATCAATAATTATCCCTACCATAAAACCTACCCAAATTCTTCTTAATTAAGTGCGATTTCATAAACTTTGGTTTATCTCTTTTACACAATTTTACTCCCCCACAAAGTCTTTTTTTCAACGAGTTCAAATTTATAGTAGGTATAGTGAAAAGAAAAGTTCAAGGCCATATCGCTATACAACTGAAGGCAAAGGATAACAGCAAGTGATGGTGACAAATCCACGTTTATACTTTTGAAAATTTCCTGTTGTTGGAGTTATAAATAAAGATGTTTCGGATTTAGATTGTAGATATCCTTAATTTCAATTCCATTCATCTGAAAATCTATCCAGTCATGCGAATAAAGTCACGTTTTGGAAAATGTTTTGCGATTAACTGGGTGGAAAACCAAAACTCGGGTAAATAAATTTCATTAGCAACTAGGTACTGTGTTGTTAGAATTCTGAGTATGGAATGAGTTTTTTTTTTTTTCTTGTGTCGACTTTATTATTAAAGTTTAAGTCAAGCCAAATGGGTTTTTATATGGGAACATTACATTTAAGTATCATGCAGTTAGGGTTCCGGTCAGGTTGAATTTATATGTATAACATTGAAAAGACTTTATGAAAAAAAAAAAAAAACAGTGAAGGGGGGGGTCATTAAAAAAATATAGCATTTTTGTCAGTCGTAGTGTAGCTTCTTTTGGGGGAAGTTTTTAATATTAAAACGTGTTAAGAACAACAATTGGCTAAATTTTGCTTCGTTTGCCCTTGGGGTTATTAAAATAAAAAATTGAACATGATCATAACAATGACAACAGACAGCTAGTTCTGTATATTATATTCTATTGACAGCGGTTTAGGCCTCCAATAAATAACAAATACCTTCTTTGCTGGTTCCGAAATCAAAAACTACATAATTGAGATTTTTTTTTTTTTTCATTTTGATTTTTTTGTCAACAACGGAACTTTTATCCATTTTTTTTTTTTTTTTTCATTTTTCTTTTCCCATTCCAAGCTTAAAATTTCTGAATTGCCTACGGATTTGTTTTCTCTTCCTTTCAATTTTATTCCTTTTAGTGAAATAAAAACAATTTCCGGTGTCAAGTCGTTTACAACAAAAAACTCGGTGTAAAATCAGATTTATAATTTAATTTTTTTTTTCTTAAACAAAATTTTCACTCATATCATCTCTTGTAGATACCTTGCTAATGGAGAAGCTAGCTGGTAGGCATATTAAATATCTCCCTAGCGTCAGGTATATTAGCATGCCGTTGGTATAACGATGATTATGAGACTCACATGATATTTTATAGAAACCCCATCACATTCAAACGTTGTGCTACACTTTTCACTTCCATTAGTGACTTTCAATGGGGTGGATTGTGTTAAAGGAAAAGCACAGGCCCAGCAAGCAAGTCTCTTACGTTGGAGGACACTTTTAGGGGACAAAACGTTGATATCTATAAAGGACCATGGACATTTTAGGCCCAAATTCAATATTGCTCAACAGCTATATGTCATATGAAAATTTAAAGAGAGTAGGTACATTATTTCATTATATGGCAGCGTGAAAATGGTGTTTTTGCGCATTTTATAAAAAAAGTATTTAAATAGGAAAAAGAAAATATTTAAAAAAAAAAATGGCAACACTTACTAAAAAGTGTTTTACCTTTTTTTTAAAGCTAGAAGTATGTTCTTTTATTTTATTTTTCAATTAACTTATTTCTATTAATAGTCTTCGAAATTATTACATTCAAACCCAAAAATGCTGAAAAACCAAAAATTGAATACTAAAGGGTTTTCCAATAAGAGGTGTTATTTTGATATTCAAAGAAAAATGGCATTTTTTGAGATAAATGATCGAATGTTTATTTCATTATAAAGAGGAAGGTATGCCGTTAATAATGGAACACAACATCAGCCAAATGGCTGCCACGACAACGCTTACAGGACCATATCTTTTTCATGAAATTTTCCATAACCAAATCGCAAAGTGGCTGCCCTATGTCCTCGATAGCCTCACGAATTCCATCTTTGAGGTCTTGAATCGACGCTGGGCTGTTGGCGTAGACCTTATCTTTCACGTGGCCCCAAAGGAAGAAATCGCAAGGTGTTAAATCACAAGATCTCGGTGGCCAATTGTGATCACCTCTTCGAGAGATAACACGGTCCGAAAACTTTTCCCGTAAAAGATCGATGGTTTCATTGCTTGTGTGGCACGTAGCGCCGTCTTGTTGAAAGTAAACGTTGTCCAGATCAATACCATCCAATTCCGGCCATAAAAAATCATTAATCATCTCTCGATAGCGCAATCCATTGACCGTAACTGTTGCTCCAGCCTCATTTTCGAAAAAGTAAGGTCCAATGACCCCGCCGGACCATAAACCACACCAAACAGTCACGCGTTGAGGATGGAGAGGCTTTTCAACAATAACTCTTGGGTTTTCCGAGCCCCAGATGCGACAGTTTTGCTTGTTGACGTAGCCTCCGAGGTGGAAATGGGCCTCATCAGTCAAGATGATTTTTCGATGAAATTCCGGATCATTTTCATGCATTTCAAGGACCCAATCAGCAAAGACACGACGTTGTTGATGATCAGCCGGCTTGAGTTCTTGTGTTAACTGAACTTTATAAGCCTTAAGACCCAAGTCTTTATGCAAAATACGGTGTAATGACGTTTGTGGAATGCCTAATTCCAAAGAACGACGAGGAATGGACAAACCTGGGTTTTCTTCAACACTTTGGGCTACGACAGCAATATTCTCTTGTTGTTCTTGAGCGACGTGCACGGGTTTTATTCTTCACATCACTAACTTGTCCCAACAGCTCGAATTTGTCCACCAATTTCTGTATTGCGGTCCGACAAGGTGCTTCACGACGACCCAAAAATGTTTTAGTTTTACGAACCGTCTCTGCCAAATTTTCACCATTTTTATAGTGAGTTTTAATAATTTCAATGCGTTGTTGAAGCGTGTATTGTTCCATTTTTATTAATGGCGTAGTTTCTACTTGTCAAATGTCAAAAAATGACAGCTTCAAAAGTGACAGCTACCGAAATAGCGGGCTATTCAAAATAACACCTCTTATTGGAAAACCCTTTAATTTTTTAACAATTTTAATTCTCTTTTATTTTGCTTTTGGTATTCACTGTACGTCTATTAATTCTTTATTGAACACTGAAAACCAGATGGTTTTATCTCTTATATTATACTCTTTTTAGTAAGTGTTGCCATTTTTGTTTTAAATATTTTTTTTTCCATTTTACATCAGGGTTGTCACTTTTCTGCAATTGCAGTAGGTCTACTGGACTATTTTCGAAAAATATATCTACTGCCTTTAAAAGAAAATCTACTGCACTTTTGATTTTAAGAAAAAATAAAACCCCTACAATAAATTATCCATAAAATAATTTTTCAATTCTGTCATTGAATGCAGTCATTTTCATTCTTCATGAAATCAAAAGGTGGCAACCTCGTTTTACATACTTCTTTTTATAACATACTCTCAAAGACCATTTTCGCGCTCGATTTTAATTAAGCTGGCATAAATAATGAAATAAAAAATACTCTCCCTATGCTTTCATATGACTTATACATAAGTTACATCACTGTTGAGCAATTTTGAAATTGGGCCCAAAGTCAATTATACAAATTTGCCCAGATCCTTTGTAGCAAATTAATAGTTTCCTAATTATTAAATTATCAAAAATACGTAACTTTTATGCTCTTGGTGTCCAAAATTGTAGCCTTTTAAATTCTAATTTTTTCGCGCCAACCCCGAATTTGTAACTCTAGCGGTTTTTTGTTTTATTATTTACTAGTTGACTCTCATTTTAGACTTTTCCTGAGAAATAATTCCGAGATGCATTTTACCTTCTACATTCGAAAGGGTATCAGTACTCAGTAAACGAGCCGCAAACCGCATTTTTCACAATTGCACCTGGTGTCGTTTGGCCACCATCTTGTTTTTAACGGCTATTTTGATTTTTGCACGTAACTTGTAGCAAATTTAATATAATATAAATTATTTTAATTAACTTTTTCAAACATTCACTCACATTAAAAAGTTACAGTGGATTTTGTTGAAAAAAGTAGACTTTTTATATTTTGTCACTAAAAAAAAAGAATTTAGTACTAAAAGTTGTTAACTATATTTTTTGCTTTTTCAGTTTTCTAATATGAACTAAGGTTCTCGCTCTGCAGCGCATATAAGTTGGAGAAATCCATATTTTAATCAAATAACACGAAAACGAATTTGGCCTTTTTTCAAAATATCGAAATGGTATCATCAGCACCACACAAGCTGAGTAACTCATTTTACACAGTTTAAGGTTATTTTTTCGTATTTCCAACTCGAGGAGGTTTTATAGATTTTATACATCTTGGTTTGGCTACATGAAATTTGGCCCCAATGAAAAATGACGCCAAACAAAAAATTAAATTGGCCACAAATTACGGCTTTTTTCATAATGAAAAATTTCCCCATTTTCAAATTCGAAAAATCACCCCAAACAAAAATGAAAAAAATCCCAAAAATAAATTATTAAATCAAATCAGAAATGGAAAATGGCCTCAAAAATGTAAATGGCAAGCAAAAACAAAACAAATTGGTCAATTTTGTGATTTTTCATATTTCAGGACCTTTTTTTCATTTTTCAATTTGGGGTGATTTATTTAATCAGTTTTTTTTTTCAAAATATAAAAAGAGCATTCTAGTTTTTTATACAAATTTTATTAAAGAATCGCACACTAAAATCGCCCGATTTTTGCGTACGATTATTTTATCAGATTTTTCAAAATTAAAAAGGACCATTCAAATTTTTTTCTGTACGATTATTATTCACTATAATTAGAATGATCCTTTTAAAGTTTGAAAAGTCTAATTAAAATAATCGTTCGAAAAATTCGCGCCATGTTTCATGTTTGGTTTGAGGCATTTTTTAATTTGAGAGAAGTTTTGGGGCTATTTTGGATACCCCATTTTTGGGACAATTTTTCATTTATTGTTTAGGATTAAAAGTATGGGCCCATTTTTTATAATGAAATTTTACCCCAAAATTCAAAATGAAAAATGACCCCAGAAACATGAAAAATCACCCCAATTCACAAAATTTTATCTTTTTTTTGTTGTTTTTGCTTTTCATATAAATATTTGGGACAATTTTTCATTTTGTGTTTGGGGCCATTTTTCATTGGGGCTGAATTTCATATAGCCCCTTGGTTTATATTCAAGGGGTTCCCCAAAACTGGAGCGATGAATTCGTAGGAAATATGCCAACATCTCTAAATTAGTTGTATTGCAGTGTGATATGCTACAAACATTTTAAATACATAGATATATAATGGGTGATTTTTTAAGAGGTTTAGAACTTTTTTTAAAAAAAAAACACAACAAATTCGAAAAAATGAATGAAATATTTATTTGAATCGATAGTTTGAACCTTGCAATTTAATGTTTAAAGATAATTTCATGCAAATGTTGACCGCGGCTGCGTCTCAGGTAGCCCATCCGCTGAGTCCAATTTTGGCATACTCTTTCACACATATCGGCCGGTATCTCACGAATGAATGCATGGATGTTGGCTTCCAGTGCGTCAATCGAAGCGGGCTTGTCCTTATAGACATTAGCCTTGACATACCCCCACAAAAAATAATCTAATGGTGTCAAATCGCACGATCTAGGCGGCCAATTGACCGGCCCGAAACGTGAAATTAACTGTTCACCAAACTCGCCTCGCAATTGCGCCATTGTTTCGCGTGCTGTGTGGCATGTGGCACCGTCTTGTTGAAACCACATATCATGCAAGTCAAGAACTTCCATTTCGGGCAAAAAATAATATGTTATCATCGCTCGGTAGCGTTCACCATTGACAGTAACGCTGCGATTCGCATCATCTTTGAAGAAATATGGCCCAATAATGCCGCCGGCCCATAAACCGCACCAAACAGTGGCTTTTTCGGGATGCATTGGTAGCTGTTGCAATGCTTCTGGCTGATCTTCACTCCAAATGCGGCAATTTTGCTTATTTACGTACCCATTCAACCAAAAATGAGCCTCATCGCTGAACACAAGCAGCGCGCGATGAACATTTCGAACCGAGCACGAATTTTGATAGTAAAATTCAATAATTTGCAAGCGTTGTTCATTTGTAAGACGATCTATGGTTAAATTGCAAACCAAACTGAAGCTGTTTGACAGTGACACAAGGTACTAAACACACGTCAGCTGTCAAAACCAGTGTTGCCAAACCAAACCAGCCAAAAAATCACCCGTTATTATCAAAACATTTAAAGAAAAAAAAAAACTTAGCGTAACAAAACCATGGAAAACATCGCACGGCAGAATTAAATTTGTCAAAGCTAATTAACGATTGATGAACGACAAATTATTATAGTAATAATCCTTTCAATATAAGAAGTTTTTAACCCTTTTTGAAGGGGTGTTTCGCTAACTTCACATGAATTTAGAAAAAAAAAACATAGAAAACATCGCATGACAACACTAAAATTCTCAAAACTAATTTACGATTGATGAACGACAAATTATTAGGTAATAAACCATTCAATATAAGAAGTTTTTAACTATTTTTGAGGGGATGTTTCGCTAACTTCACAATAATTTAGAAAAAAAACATAAAAAACATCGCAAGGAAAAATTGAAATCGTCAAAGCTTATTCACGATTGATGATCGAAAAATTATTAAGTAATAAATCATTCAATATAATAAGTATTGTAACCCTTTTTGAAGCGTTGTTTCGCTAACTTCATATGATTTTACAAAAATAAAAAAAACAAAGAACATAGAATCCAGAGCACAACGAAATTGAAACTGTCACAACTTTTTCAGGCAAATTATTAAGCAATAAAATATTCAACATAACAAGTTTTGACCACTTTTTTAGAAGCATTTCCTTAATTTCATATGAATTCTGGAAATTAGCAGAAAAAAAAACATAGAAAACATCGCACTAAAAAAATTAAAATCGTCACAAATAATTTACGAATGATGAACGGCAAATTATTCATCAGTAAACCATTCAATACAAGTAGTTTTTATCCTTTACAAAGTTACACAAAGTTAGCAAAGCAGCAAAAAAAAAACATTGAAAACATAGCACGACGAAATTGAAATTGTCACAAATAATTAAAAACAACCGAACGGCAAATTATTGTAGAAAATCATTCAATTTAAGAAGTTTTTGCTGCTTTTTCAGGTTAATACCAACTTAGCGAAGCAGCAAAAAAAAAAAAAAAACATAGAAAAAATGGAACGACAAATTCAAAATTATCACAAAAAATTCACGACTAATTAACGGAAAATTATCCACCAAACCACTTTTCGATCGGTGAATGTTGTTTCGCTAAGTTGACACTCATTGATCATTCCTTGTGGTAACAAAGTCTAAGTTCAGTAACAGACTTTGTAACACCCTTTATAGCATTTTTCCTAAAATTTACCAATTTTTCAACCTTGAACTTTTCTTTGAAACAGAAAAAAAATTTGTCACGAAATATTAATCATTTTAAAAGTTATGAATTTTACAACTTAAGAAAATCAATATAGGCCACTATGCGACGGACACCTAAACACACACCTACCTGAATGCGGCTCTGGTTACTCCCTGACATTTTCACATTTTTTGACAAATAACATTAACATTCTCCAAATAAAAAAAGGGACAAAAAAAAAAGAATAACGTAAACAAGCACTTAGCTTCCTCAATTTTTTGCAAAGAAGGAATTCAAAGGTGGTATAATGCAGATGGGATTTGATTTTCAGGATAATTTTATTTTAGGGATAAAAACACCTCACTCGAAAGTCGTTTTTGAATAAAGGACGAAACAAGTGCGGTGTGTTTTGTATACATATGTATAGAATATAGCTATATACATAATGAAGGTATACTTATAAGTGACTTACCTGTCTGGAGAGCACACTAGCCACATCATTTGATGCTTGAACGTCACTTTCAACCTCCTGAAGGAATTGTTCCCATGCTTGGAATATGCTCGAATGGCACGCAGGTCTATAAATATAAATGCATATGGAAGGGGAAAAAAAACCACACATAAAAGAAATGAATTTTTTATATACACATACGATTGAACATTCGACGTCTTTTGATTGAGATAGCATTATTTTTTTTAATTTTGGAAATTTTTTTTCACATGATAAAGTTTGAAAACTCAAGTTTTCGAAAAAAAATTTTTAGTTGGGAAATAATATTTGAAATAACACAAAATTTTTAAATTTAATCAACTAGATTAATTTTGTGCACAACTATACAAATTTGAATATCATTATAGAGTCTTTGCTCAAAAAAAAAATTGAGTATATTCTTGAGAAATGTCAAGCATCAACTTAAAATTTTTTAGCAATATTTACTAACAAATAAATTGATATTTACTAAGATCGATGGATAAAAGGTGCTTTGAAATGAAGATAACAAGCACTTAGTGACAGTTGAACAAAAGTGGTTCATCTTTGGATCAAAATTTTACCCCCGGGTATAAAGGAATTAACTAGACGTTCAACCGGGGTTCAAGTATGTGTTTATTAATTCATTTTTCAAACTTCAACCCTGGTTGAACCCTCGAATTCGGTGGGTTAAGATCTTGACCCGAAGATGAACCACGTTTGTACAACTGGTCATTAGTCATATTATATTCATAGGTTGATAGAAAAATTAGCCTACATTTTAATTCTTATACTGTCAATTATCCAATACCAATATCATATTACAAACAAAGTTATGAAAAATGGAAACTCAACCAAATAACGCAGATTGTACGTATTTTTTGTTTGCGATTGTGATAAGGTAGGGAGGACTTTTCAAGAAAATCAAAGAAAAATGTTTTTCTTTCTGTAATGATTTTTTCTTTCTATTATTTTAATATTTTTTTTTTTTCCAGTCAGTCTTTTGCTTGCTTTTGCGTAAACTGAAAGACATTCGCAATAATGTATAATAACACACTTTTATATCTCTTACCTTTCTTTTCTTAGCTCTCCGTTTTTCTTTCTGTAGTTGGTAACCAACGTTTGAAGTGCGGTTGCATGCTCTTCGTATAAATGGGAAAGGGTTTCGTTGAAATCAGATACTGAAAAGAAAACAGAAAAGAAAGGATAAAAGGATATTTTTGAGTTTCTTCTTTTTGTACACGTCATAATGTTAATATAATTTTAGATATACCTATACATAAATCTATTATATTTACATATATAAAAAGTTACCTTTGTGCAATGTTTTATTCAATTTAATTGGAAAGAACACTTTCATGAAACAAAACAACAAAAAAAAAAAAAAAAAACCATTGATTGAAATTCTTGAATCAATATTTACGGAGCGTGGAATATTTTTGTGACTGAATTAATAAATTCCTGAATCTTATGGAAATGGAAATCATGTTTGATAGGATCAAATTCTCGTAGATACATATATTAATATATTTGTATGGAATCATATCTGACATCAAGGATTCTTTTGTTATTTAAATGCTGTCATGGAGACGTGGATATCCAAAGGACAAAAAGATTGGAATTAATACAAAAATAATCCCTTGACCGAAGAAAAAACAACAAAGCAGATTTGACTTTTTCAAGAGCATAATCACAGTTAATATCTTCTCTAGCCTTTAAAATCTAGTCTTAAAAATGGATATTCGAATAAAAATAGTTTCGCAATTTGAATCTTTTTCAAGACCTTACGTTACATATGTAAATAAGGTATCTCACACACACATTTTAGTTTTTTTCGCTTGATTCGGAAAAGGTTCGCCATCTTGAATTGTATGAATTTTAAGGGGTGAAATCAATTATCTCTGTAAATATTATTTTAGTTTAAAGTTGGATTCAACAAAAATTGTAAAATTAGAACAAAAGTTTTTGGAAATATGTAAGGGTTTTGCAATAAGAGGTGTTATTTTGAATAGCCCGCTATTTCGGTAGCTGTCACTTTTGAAGCTGTCATTTTTTGACATTTGACAAGTAGAAACTACGCCATTAATAAAAATGGAACGAAACACGCTTCAACAACGCATTGAAATTATTAAAATTCACTTTAGAAATGGTGAGACGGTTCGTAAAACTAAAACATTTTTGGGTCGTCGTGAAGCACCTTGTCGGACCGCAATACAGAAATTGGTGGACAAATTCGAGCTGTTGGGACAAGTTAGTGATGTGAAGAATAAAACCCGTGCACGTCGCTCAAGAACAACTGAGAATATTGCTGTTGTTGCCCAAAGTGTTGAAGAAAACCCAGGTTTGTCCATTCCTCGTCGTTCTTTGGAATTAGGCATTCCACAAACGTCATTACACCGTATTTTGCATAAAGACTTGGGTCTTAAGGCTTATAAAGTTCAGTTAACACAAGAACTCAAGCCGGCTGATCATCAACAACGTCGTGTCTTTGCTGATTGGGTTCTTGAAATGCATGAAAATGATGCGGAATTTCATCGAAAAATCATCTTGACTGATGAGGCCCATTTCCACCTCGGAGGCTACGTCAACAAGCAAAACTGTCGCATCTGGGGCTCGGAAAACCCAAGAGTTATTGTTGAAAAGCCTCTCCATCCTCAACGCGTGACTGTTTGGTGCGGTTTATGGTCCGGCGGGGTCATTGGACCTTACTTTTTCGAAAATGAGGCTGGAGCAACAGTTACAGTCAATGGATTGCGCTATCGAGAGATGATTAATGATTTTTTATGGCCGAAATTGGATGGTATTGATCTGGACAACGTTTACTTTCAACAAGACGGCGCTACGTGCCACACAAGCAATGAAACCATCGATCTTTTACGGGAAAAGTTTCCGGACCGTGTTATCTCTCGAAGAGGTGATCAGAATTGGCCACCGAGATCTTGTGATTTAACACCTTGCGACTTCTTCCTTTGGGGCCACGTGAAAGATAAGGTCTACGCCAATAGCGCAGCGTCGATTCAAGACCTCAAAGATGGAATTCGTGAGGCTATCGAGGACATAGGGCAGCCACTTTGCGATTTGGTTATGGAAAATTTCATGAAAAGGATATGGTCCTGTAAGCGTGGTCGTGGCGGCCATTTGGCTGATGTTGTGTTCCATTATTAACGGCATACCTTCTTCTTTATAATGAAATAAACATCCGATCATTTATCTCAAAAAATGCCATTTTTCTTTGAATATCAAAATAACACCTCTTATTGGAAAACCCTATAGTTACAAAGTTTGAATTAGCTCCAAAATGTTAATTTATAAATTTTTCCAAGCAGCACTATTTCTAAGGCATGTCATAACTGAAAAAAAAAAAACTTAAAAGCGCGATACTCTCCTGGAATGATTAGTTTATTAGAAATTACTCCGGACTTTGATGAAATTTTTCAAGATATTAATTTTTTGTTTTTCGAACTTTTGCTTAGAAATCATTTTTCACGCAAGACCTAAAACCTTAAAATTTAATAGGGGGTAATTCCATGAATGAGAGGACATAAAAATATAAAATCTTTAAATTTATCTTTCTCAAAATATGTCAAGTGTAGAGCAGAAAAAAGTTACCAACTCCTTGCAACGAGGTTGCCATGTAATTTATTATTTTTTATAAAATATAGGCCGATATCTTGTTGTTTTGAATTCAACATTATAGAGCATAAATATGTTTTGTGTCAAAAACTTAAAATAACTGGTTGTTTTCGTCATACCGTCCATTCCATCGACGCACAGTGGCTCACTTTGGAGTTCTCATTCAATGACATGTTCATCAACACGGGACGTATCGTTAGATTTTTGTAATATTAACAACAGTGTTATGCTCAATTTTGTCGATAATTTTCTCTATCCAACGACCGCTGTAGTAAATGTGAACTCCAGTCGAACGACCGATGGTTTAAATTTTTAATTTTTTTTTCTATTTTTATGTAAGATCGAAGTAAACAACAAAAAAAGAGCGGAAAAATAAAAAAAAATGTATGCACTAAAATAATCAGCTTTATCTGTAATTCTATCGTAGTGGAAAATGTCAAAAAATTAGCCATTTCACACGGATTTTGTAATCGTTTTTGTCATTGGATTCGTAAAAGTTTCCGCGATTACTATGGAATTTATGATAGAGCTGAATGAAATTCGCACCATGTTCTTTCTTTAAAAAAATTGCTTGAAAATGATGTCGAAAAGCCAGTCGTTGTACGTGAACGCTTGCGAAACGACTCCAGTCGATCGACACGTCAGCGTCGTTTAATGTGACCCCCCCCCCCCTGAAGAAAGATCTCCCGACAATAGTTTTTTCTTCGTTTTGAAGCAAATTTCGAAGGCTATGTATATAAAGGGTTTTTCATTTGGTGCGGGTAGATTTTGGCAGCCTGTGGCGGCCATGTTGTTTTGGTAACATCGAATCTTTTGTATATTATTCAGTAACTGATGCTAAATCATAATGGCAAGACACGATTGAACAGAACGTCTAAATGATAAAACTTCAATAGGTATCAAAATCTTTTGGGGCAACGATACTTGCGGTGCACCTATTTTACGGTTTACATGGTTGTCCTTCCAAGTTGATTATCCAAAGTTTAGTGGCTAAATTTGAGCTGACCGATTGAGTGAACAATCAGCAAACGCCTTTGCATCAACGAAACGCAAAATCTACCAAAAACATCGCTACTGTCCGTGTCTTTGAAGTTCTTTGAAGACGACGATGTCATTGCCAACACCGATAGTGCTACCGATCGATGATAACCAATTTGTTTTGACCCAAACTGGACGATATGGATATGAACGACATGTCGGTCCAACAAAACAACGCTACGTACCACACAGCGAATGCAAAAATGGAAGTTCTGCATTAAATATTTGGTGGTAATTCTATCTCTGGCACAGAGGTGACGTGAATTGGCCACCAAGATCGTGCGATTTCACCCCATTAGACTTTTCCTTGTTTTTTCTGAAGTCACAGGTCTTATGGGTCAAAAAGTCCTAATCGACTAATACCCTCAAAGTTAACATAACCCAGGCCATAGTTCATATTTAACCGGATCTATGCGGAAGAGTCATTGAAAATTGGAAATCTCGGGTCCGTGACACCGTAAGAAGCCGAGGCAAGGTATGACGGGCACTTAGAAGTGCGGGTTCAAACTCCACTCCAGGCAGCATTATTTTTTATACTCCTCCAGTTACAAATGGACGCCACCCGTGGGATTCCATGAGATAATCAATGCCAATAAAAGTTCTTTCCTGTCCTCCTAAATAACGCCATGCAATTCAGGTTGCATTTAAAAGTAATAGTTATTATTATTTAAAAAAAAAAAGCAAAAGAAACATTTTTAAAATGTTTTTTGTTTGTTGTATTAAAAAAGTAGTCTTTTTTTAATTTTGTGGCGTATCAGAGGACAATATTACATTTTTCTATAATGTATTTCAAGTTAAAAAAATGGTGAAAAAAGTAAACAGACCAAAAATTTAAATTTAAAAAAAAAATTAATTTCTTGAAAAATTTCATCAAAGTCCGGAGTAATTTCTAATAAACTAATTATTCCTGGAGAGTATCGTGCTTTTAATTTTTTTTTTCAGTTATGACATGCCTTAGAAATAGTGCTGCTTGGAAAAATTTATAAATTAACATTTTGGAGCTAATTCAAACTTTGTAACTATAGGGTTTTCCAATAAGAGGTGTTATTTTGATATTCAAAGAAAAATGGCATTTTTTGAGATAAATGATCGGATGTTTATTTCATTATAAAGAGGAAGGTATGCCGTTAATAATGGAACACAACATCAGCCAAATGGCCGCCACGACCACGCTTACAGGACCATATCCTTTTCATGAAATTGTCCATAACCAAATCGCAAAGTGGCTGCCCTATGTCCTCGATAGCCTCACGAATTCCATCTTTGAGGTCTTGAATCGACGCTGGGCTGTTGGCGTAGACCTTGTCTTTTACGTTGCCCCAAAGGAAGAAGTCGCAAGGTGTTAAATCACAAGATCTCGGTGGCCAATTGTGATCACCTCTTCGAGAGATAACACGGTCCGGAAACTTTTCCCGTAAAAGATCGATGGTTTCATTGCTTGTGTGGCACGTAGCGCCGTCTTGTTGAAAGTAAACGTTGTCCAGATCAATACCATCCAATTCCGGCCATAAAAAATCATTAATCATCTCTCGATAGCGCAATCCATTGACCGTAACTGTTGCTCCAGCCTCATTTTCGAAAAAGTAAGGTCCAATGACCCCGCCGGACCATAAACCACACCAAACAGTCACGCGTTGAGGATGGAGAGGCTTTTCAACAATAACTCTTGGGTTTTCCGAGCCGCCCCAGATGCGACAGTTTTGCTTGTTGACGTAGCCTCCGAGGTGGAAATGGGCCTCATCAGTCAAGATGATTTTTCGATGAAATTCCGGATCATTTTCATGCATTTCAAGGACCCAATCAGCAAAGACACGACGTTGTTGATGATCAGCCGGCTTGAGTTCTTGTGTTAAATGAACTTTATAAGCCTTAAGACCCAAGTCTTTATGCAAAATACGGTGTAATGACGTTTGTGGAATCCCTAATTCCAAAGAACGACGA
Organism: Leucozona laternaria; assembly: GCA_932273885.2. Classification (NCBI taxonomy): domain Eukaryota; kingdom Metazoa; phylum Arthropoda; class Insecta; order Diptera; family Syrphidae; genus Leucozona; species Leucozona laternaria. The sequence continues at coordinate 42,575,013 of OW026368.1, read as the reverse complement.
GGAATGGACAAACCTGGGTTTTCTTCAACACTTTGGGCTACAACAGCAATATTCTCAGTTGTTCTTGAGCGACGTGCACGGGTTTTCTTCTTCACATCACTAACTTGTCCGAACAGCTCGAATTTGTCCACCAATTTCTGTATTGCGGTCCGACAAGGTGCTTCACGACGACCCAAAAATGTTTTAGTTTTACGAACCGTCTCTGCCAAATTTTCACCATTTTTATAGTGAATTTTAATAATTTCAATGCTTTGTTGAAGCGTGTATCGTTCCATTTTTTATTAGTGGCGTAGTTTCTACTTGTCAAATGTCAAAACATGACAGCTTCAAAAGTGACAGCTACCGAAATAGCGGGCTATTCAAAATAACACCTCCTATTGGAAAACATTGATTACATTGATGGAATGATTGAATCCAGGGAAGAACAGAAGCTTATTAGAAGAAAGAAGAAAAGAAAGAAAAGAGCAAATACCTAAGTAAGAAGTTGAAGAAGACGATTTGTGGTCTGAAGCTTCAATTGAACTAATAGCAGTATAAAAGAAACAATCTCAACTCTGAAACATCGCCGCAGTGTTTCATGTCTTTCTTTATTTTATCGCTATTTCTACTAACAGTCTTCTAGCGAAATACCCAGTTGAATTCCTCTCCTAAGACAATTACAGTGTTATATCCCGCTTAAAGAAATACCCATCAGTTTACCCTAAAGCCTAATATTGGAAGTACAGTCAAAGTACAGAGATTGCTTCTTTAGCCGCACAACTAGAATGTGGAATGCTTTACCTAGCTATATTTTTTCACTTCAATGGTGATGTTCACAAATTCAAAACCAGTATGCATCGGTATATCATATTAAATCCTTCCCTATTTTCCTAACGCTCGCAATGTTTTTTTTATTATTATTAGGGTAGTCATTACCCCTTGAGTGCCCTTAACTTAAAAAAAAAAAAATCATAAAAACTTCAGATATAAAAGATCGTGGGTTAAGCGTAGTAGGAAGGAAAAACGCACCTTGAACTCAACCTTTAAGGTGGTCTTAAAAAGATTTTTATAGAAAATAATACCCGTTACGCTACTTATTGAATTATTTAAAAAAAAAAATGTAATTTTTCTGAAAAAAGTCTAAAAATACTTTTTTAAGGAATTTTTTTTAAGGCAACAAATTAGCTTTAAAACGGTAGTTTAGTATTTTTATCTATTTTGATTAATTTTTTTTTTAGAAATTTGGCCTTCATGCATACACGGGGGGAAATAGAACCTCCTTCTAACAATTTTGATCCTGTCTCGACCCAGCCTGCACGATCTAGCTTTAATGTTTTCTTCTTTTTGAATTAATTAATTTTGTTTCTATATTAAATCCAAACCAATTGTACTATTCTAGTACGAATATCCCGTTAGAAACGCTGAAATAAAACTAAAAAACCAATTTGCTTGTTCCCAATTTTACTTTTAAATAAACCACTACTACTTTACATCTTCAATTCTTAACCACTTGAATAGCTTAAACCCTTATTCAATCATTAGAGCACAATTATATTCCTTTTTGAATCATATTATCTATAGCTACAGAAGGATGTTTAAAAAGTATAAGGAGGGAAAACCCTGATATTTGATATTTTTTGTAAGTAAATTAATAAGAGGAATCATTTTTTTGAGCTTAAAGGCAAAAGGGTATGCATTTTTTCCATTTCTAAGCAAAAAAAAAATAAAAACACTTTTTTCATTTTGTATTCGAAAATAATACTAAAAGGAAGAATCAAATTTCTTAAGGAAGCTTATAAAAGTTTCCTGCAGTCAGTACCTACGTATGACTGAAAAATAAATGAAATAAACCTCATGGAAATACTTTGCTGATTTAGAAAATCGGAGTTTCATTTATCAGCATACAAAAAAAAATGGTATGAAAAGCATCAATACCTACAACACTTTGTTTTTTTTGTCTACAACATGTGTGTATGTAGACGAAATGTCAAAATTCGTCTTTGTTCAGTACAGAAATACAATATTTATCGTGTTTTACACTGCTGCCTCTTGCATTGAGTTTGATAGGGAAGACGAAAAAGTGGGTCGCGCAAAATCGTAAGTCTGTCTATCTGTATGTCTGTTCGACTACAGCCAAAACGGATGGGTAGATTTTCTTAAACCTTGCTACCTAGCGTTTTTTGGACACTCACCCACCCGTTTTTTTTTTTTTTTTTTAGAACCAAAACTAACAGTAGCTGTCATACAAAATTTCTTGGCCTAAAAAGGAAAAACTTATTTTTCTCAAAATCGGCTATACAGAATTTTTTTTTTAAACTCACTAAATTTTAAGTTATAAGTTGCCGTCTTATAATAAAATGGTTCCGAAATATGTTTATTAATGGTATACCTCCCAAAGAACCATTTTTGTATGTTCGCTTTTCTCGCAAACGCCACAGTGGTCGATTTACTGTCATTAGCTGGACTTAATTCTGAATTATTTTTTTTAACTTAGTTTGATTGGAAATTTGTTTTAAAAATCAATTTAAAGTCATTGCCATGTACCATTGTTTTGAACAAAGAATGATTAACTGAAACAGTTTTGTCGTTAAATGATATTCTTGTGGCTTCTAGACAATTTATTTCGGCTTCCATACGCTTGAACTCTCTTGCTATTGTTTCAATATTTTCCTTTGCGAATTCGAAACGTACTGGACGGCAGTACCTATCTTGGAGAAGATGTTCTTGAATTCATCCAGATATTTTGAGTGCTAGAACCATTTTTTCTTATTTCTTAGGGTACTATGCATGTTAGCACAATATCGGTATCTCTTGCCTCAGGATTCACTAAAAAGTTTTGCTTATAACGCGAGTGCCCTCCACTACCATCAGAACCCCTTTTCCACGAACATTCTAAATTATCACCGTCTTCTAACTGATTTTCGAAAGTTTCAAGGTGTGAAGCAGACAAACGTTGTAGTGTCAAGTAAAGCAACGGCTGTAGCTTGACTTCACATAACGTTTCGGTTATGGTCAAAAAGTTACTCATTGGATAACACTGCTTTTTTACTTCTAAAATAGTATCGTAGGCTGGGTAAATATTAGCATTTCTTTCTTTTGCATTTTTTTGAAGTTGCTTATATTGATGTTTTGTCAGTTTCAAATCAGTTATAAGGGCTAGGGCTTCTTCAGGTGTATATGGTTTGATCATATTCGGACTTTCGGGGTTTTTAAGCTTCTTAAGCGTTTTCGGAGAAGACTCGACAACTTTTTTGATGACTTCAGCTTGAGAACGCTTTCCTTCTATTCTTAATTTGGACTCAACAGCAAATGATAATTCTTCGGCTGATCTTTCCATTAGCTTTTGAATTTTGCGTTTCTTAGCTCTGTTTCTGCACTCCTGGAATTCCTTTTCAGATCTTCCTTGTCTAGAGGCTGTTGGCACATGACTTTCAGGAAATGGAATTTCGAACTCTTTTTGAAGCCAAATCTCTTCAGCTTTTAAAAGTCCTTTTGGAGACTTTTTTTTATCTTTATACTTTTTAAATAGGTGTGATACAAAAGTTTTGCTGTATTCGATGCATTTTTTATGATCAGCTTCTTCAAGAAGGGCTATAGACTTTGTTGACATCACGTACTGCAAAACAGCACTTGCACAAACCGTTACTGACGACTTAAAAAGATTTTCGCTATGAATGAATGAAAAAATTTCTTGACGTAAGGGAAAAGGTCGCCCTGAAAAGGGCGGATGGATACCTGTAAAAAAAGGAAAAAAAAATGTTGCGCTGAGTGGCGGCACTTAAATTAAGCATTAATTGTAAGGTAATAATCCAATCTTCAAATTAAAAAAGTATTACGATGTCACTCTATCTCACTTTTTTTGTATGGACCATGAAATGAAAAAAAAGTTAGCTTGTCACTATCAAAAAATGTATCAATAATTTATAGTTCATAGTGCAAGAGTCCTACTAATTTTTTAATAAAATACACTGAATTTAAAAATACTTACTAATAGCATACTCTGCCATATTTGCTTCAAATAATTATCTCACTTTTATCTCACTATAACACTTTTATGAACACCTGCTTACACGCGAAAGGCAAATTCGAGAGTGAGAAAAGCTTCATGAATTATATTGAGAAGCTTCCCATTGATAAAATAACGGAATTACAAATTTTATTTTTGTTGTTTCTTGTTATTTGGTTGTTTGGAGGTAGCCTACCAATATTTTTTCTAATAGTAACAGCATTTTTAATTTCACTTATGACCAGCTAGTGTTGTACTAAATCAACCAGTGTGAAACGGTTCAACTGATTCTGAGCAATTTTTTTATGAAAAATTAGTGACATTCTAAATAATATTGTGTACCAAAATTTTCAAGAAGATATTTTTTTGATTTTTATTTTTTTGAAAACTCAATATTTCAAAAACGACTTGGTCGATTTTTATTAAACTTGATAAAAATCAGGTTTTTAACTTTATTTAGAAGATTTTTGACAAAAATTATTCTAATAAATGTTTAGAAACTGTCAAGAAAAATATTTTTTTTTTCAAAAACAACTCCTTTGATTTTAATAATTTTTTTTTGCGCGTTAAAATTAGTACGATCTAATACTTAAAATGTTTAAACTTTATATTTAACGTTTTTTATCGGCAGCTCTCATAGAACGGTTTCTTTGATTTTCGACTATCTCAATATCTGGTCAACCGAATAGAACCAGATTTTTTTGTGCAGAAGCTTCTAACAAATATAAATAAAAGTGCGTGTCAAAATTTTCTAAAAAATGATTTTTGGATTTTAAAAAAAAATTCAAAATTATTTCTTGAAAATTCAATATTTCGAAAATTTTCTAAAAAATGATTTTTGAATTTCTTGAAAATTCACTATTTCGAAAACGGGTACCAATTTTTTTTTTCTCAAAAATGTTAACGAAATTTTATATATAAAAATTAATTATTTTTAAAAGTGCTCCAACGATTTTCAAAATTTTTTTCTCATAAATTAAGATTTATATATAAGAAATCAGATGGTGTACGTGGCGTTTTGGGTTAAAACAGATTCAAAATATTTAAATCACTTTTTTTCTAATTTTGTTGATTTAAAACAATTTATCAGTTTAAATAATAAAATTTTCTTGTATGCATATTGCATATGTGCAACACTGATATTGTTAATTTTTGTATACTCACATATGTAATACCACCTGCAACTAAACTAAGTTTTAGTAAATGGATAAAATATAGACTCTCTGAGCTAATTTATTTCAGCTATAGAACCACAATATGATCGCACATAAGAGCAAGTTCGTGCGACCCAGTCGTGGATACTTTTTTTATAAAATGATGGAATTGGGGAGGAATATTTTTAAACAAAAAAAAACATATAAATGTTTTAAAATTGAAGAAGCGAATTACTGGAAACCTTCAAAGGCTTTTTATCGAAATAATTCCGTATTTTAAACGATTCTCGAAGAGCTCAATAAAGTATATTTCAAAGGAAAGCCATAACCTACCACCTTTAGTAAGGTTTTGTTGTTTTTTTTTTATCAGAGTGTTGTTAAAGAAACAGTCAAGTTTACAACCTTAGAAGTTTTATTTCATTTAGCATTATTTCGTATTCTATAGAATTCAAACTGACAAACATAAATAAACATCCTTTCAATCACCTTGGTTATCGCTACAATGGTTTCTCTTGACAAAATAATTTATTTACACTTAATCAAAAAGTTCACCAATAGGAATACCTACATATACATTAACTTATAGAAAAATATTTACTTTATAAGCCGCGCTGCGCCACGCCACGCCACGCCGCACAGTGGTTCGGTTTGTATGGGAGAGCGGAAAAAAGTCTGTTTTATCTGAACGGTTCAACGGATTTAAATGAAATTTGGCAAACATGTTTAGATTAGTCTTATTCATATTTGGTCAAAATTTGGTTGAAAAAAAATAATTAGAAACAAAGTTATTGACATTTTTCTAAAATTTGAGGGTTTTGATGTTTCTATGGGAGAGCGGAAAAAAAATCTGTAACATCTGAACTGCTTAACGGATTAAGATGAAATTTGATTCGCAATTTAAAATTAGTCTTATACACATTTGGTCAAAATTTGGTTGAAAAAAAATAATTAGAAACAAAGTTATTGACATTTTTCTAAAATTTGAGGGTTTTGATGTTTCTATGGGAGAACGGAAAAAAGTCTGTAAAATCTGAACTATTAAACGAATTTTAATTAAATTTGACACACATGTTAAGATTAGTCTTATACATGCTTGGTCAAAATTTGCTCAAGAAAAAATTATTAGAAAAAAAGTTTTTGACATTTTTATAAAATTTGAGGGATTTGATGTTATATTTAAATAATTTTTTTTTTAGTAAAATCTTAACTTTTTATTTTGAACAAAATATTATTATTAACTATGTATATTTTAATGTATTGAATTCACTATATATGTTTGTTATTATATTTCACTTCACTTTCACTTATTGGTTGATCAAAGAATAAAAATTTTTCTTACACACCTTGCACAAATGCTCAATAACTCAATACTGACTTTTTTTTTTAATCCTTTATATATATAGATTTAAGTTAGAGATTTTATTCTAATAAGCCATTACTAATCCTTACAGGTAATAAAAAATTACGCAATACACAACAAAAACAAAGCAATAAAACTTAAAAAAAAAACACCTTTTTAATTTTTACCTGCCCTACTTTTAGCGAAAAATAAAAAAAAAATAAAGGATTATCCCTAATCTTTTTCTTTATTATGTATTAAGCTCTATCATATAATTCAAAATATCATAAAACTATATCATTTTTCGTGTGTTGTTTTCAAGAAAATTGAGTTGAAAGTTGAAAAATTTTCCAGGCAGAAATAAATGGTTTTCGCAAAAATCGAAATTCTCAGACCTGGGTCAATGTATTAATTTTGTTTTATTTTTAAAATAAAGTTTGACATTTTTTCTTAAAAAAATGAGCTTAACCAGTTCATTCTGACAATTAATACTGAAGAAATAAAACTTTTTGGTAAACACCACCGTCAAGACGGAGTTTTTTGAAATCCGATTTAGTGAAACATTTTTGAGCATAACTTCCACATCTGCACGTATCTGCAGCTGATTTTTTCTGTGCTTTAACATGAGTGTATGGAGCATGTGGTGGCATACTTACTTTCTTGGTATCTTTTGGAGCTGTTTTTTTAAATCAAAAAGTTAAAAAAAAAGCATTTTTTCTTAGTACTTAAGCTTCAGGCTACTTATAGAAGGTATCTTTTATAAATAATCAATATTTTTTTTTTATTTTTAGATAATCGAAAATAGACCAATTAAATTATTTAAGAAGCTAGAGAATTTATCTACAGGAACTTCGGAAAAAAACATCTCAAAATTTGTTGAAAATACAGTTCGCGATTTGAGTAAAATTATTTTTCAACTTTGAGGGCTTGTAAATCAGAACATACAATATATATGTTAAAAAATACTTTTAAATCATACGCTCGGGTTATCTAAGAGTGCTTAAACATAAAGTTTAAAACGATATACATGACTTTTTCAAAAGACTTTTTTCCGCTCTCGCACCACTGTGCGCCGCCGCGCCGGGGTGTTGCTAAGTTATCGTTACAAAAATTACCTACACTTTCTAAGAATCATACTGAGCTTCTCCATTTCATATTATTATAATGTAATGTCAGATTCGATGGCAATTTGTGGGTGTCGTTTGTCGTAGTCGTCGTTTGGCCCACTAAACTTCATTTATATCGGCAAAAAAATATTTCCGTATTATCTTATCATCTTTTGAGGCAGCTTTAGTCCTTCTTTAACAACTTCTATAAATGTTCTAAAAACAAAAACAAAAAAAAAAAAAATCCCCTGAGATTTTCACTCACTTTTGTTTATCTTGGAATGGTTATTTGAAAAGCTCATTTTGTTCGTATGAAATCAAATTATGGCCATGGGACCATTTCTGCCTTGGTAAGATTATAAGGCCCACAGGAATTTATTTAAGGCAAAAGGAAATTAGGTTTATCAAACATTGATTCGTTTAGGTCTTGACAATTGGATGAGGTTGGGCAATGTCGTTCTTTTTTTTTTATAAAGCATTTCTATATATGAAGTTAAAGGGATAATGAAGTTGATCGAGATCAAAAAGTGTGCAAAATATTTTCAGGGATTTTGCAAAGAAGTTGATGTAAGTTTCTTATTTCTTTTTAAGTAGATTATAAAATGTGCACAAATGTGTTATTGGATTAAATAATGCAACCATAAACTAAACGCAACAGCGCAGAAGTTAGTCTATAGACATGCAAATTTAAGTTATAACGTATTTGTTTATAAAAGTACTGTTTGTGCTGTCCCGCAGGGCCAGAGCCCCTCGATAAAGAAGGATAAGAAAACTTCTTTCGTTAAATTTAAGTTATTTTTAAGATTGTTGAGTTTGTTCAAAAGAAAAACGTACATAAATCTGCTTGAAACGTTGTTATCGTCGAACCCCGCACAAATTAGTCAAGTATATAAAAAAGTTTCATCAAAATTATATTTAAATAAATTCGGACGAAAATATTAAGTCATTTTTCTTAGTAATTCTAATAAAGGGTTTTCCAATAAGAGGTGTTATTTTGATATTCAAAGAAAAATGGCATTTTTTGAGATAAATGATCGGATGTTTATTTTATTATAAAGAAGAAGGTATGCCCTTAATAATGGAACACAACATCAGCCAAATGGCCGCCACGACCACGCTTACAGGACCATAACCTTTTCATGAAATTTTCCATAACCAAATCGCAAAGTGGCTGCCCTATGTCCTCGATAGCCTCACGAATTCCATCTTTGAGGTCTTGAATCGACGCTGGGCTGTTGGCGTAGACCTTATCTTTCACGTGGCCCCAAAGGAAGAAGTCGCAAGGTGTTAAATCACAAGATCTCGGTGGCCAATTGTGATCACCTGTTCGAGAGATAACACGATCCGGAAACTTTTCCCGTAAAAGATCGATGGTTTCATTGCTTGTGTGGCACGTAGCGCCGTCTTGTTGAAAGTAAACGTTGTCCAGATCAATACCATCCAATTCCGGCCATAAAAAATCATTAATCATCTCTCGATAGCGCAATCCATTGACCGTAACTGTTGCTCTAGCCTCATTTTTGAAAAAGTAACGTCCAATGACCCCGCCGGACCATAAACCGCACCAAACAGTCACGCGTTGAGGATGGAGAGGCTTTTCAACAATAACTCTTGGGTTTTCCGAGCCCCAGATGCGACAGTTTTGCTTGTTGACGTAGCCTCCGAGGTGAAAATGGGCCTCATCAGTCAAGATGATTTTTCGATGAAATTCCGCATCATTTTCATGCATTTCAAGGACCCAATCAGCAAAGACACGACGTTGTTGATGATCAGCCGGCTTGAGTTCTTGTGTTAACTGAACTTTATAAGCCTTAAGACCCAAGTCTTTATGCAAAATACGGTGTAATGACGTTTGTGGAATGCCTAATTCCAAAGAACGACGAGGAATGGACAAACCTGGGTTTTCTTCAACACTTTGGGCTACAACAGCAATATTCTCAGTTGTTCTTGAGCGACGTGCACGGGTTTTATTCTTCACATCACTAACTTGTCCCAACAGCTCGAATTTGTCCACCAATTTCTGTATTGCGGTCCGACAAGGTGCTTCACGACGACCCAAAAATGTTTTAGTTTTACGAACCGTCTCTGCCAAATTTTCACCATTTTTATAGTGAATTTTAATAATTTCAATGCGTTGTTGAAGCGTGTAACGTTCCATTTTTATTAATGGCGTAGTTTCTACTTGTCAAATGTCAAAAAATGACAGCTTCAAAAGTGACAGCTACCGAAATAGCGGGCTATTCAAAATAACACCTCTTATTGGAAAACCCTTTATATTATATGTTCTGATTTACAAGCCCTCAAATTTGAAAAATAATTCAATTCAAATCGCGAACCGTATTTTCAAAAAATTTTGAGATGTTTTTTTCCGAAGTTCCTTTAAATAAATTCTCTAGCTTCTTAAATAATTTAATTGGTCTATTTTCGATTATCTAAAAATAAAAAAAATATTGATTATTTATAAAAGATACCTTCTATAAGTAGGCTGAAGCTTTAGTACTAAGAAAAAATGCTTTTATTTTTAAACTTTTTGATTTAAAAAAACAGCTCCAAAAGATACCAAGAAAGTAAGTATGCCACCATATGTTCCATACATTCATGTTAAAGCACAGAAAAAATCAGCTGCAGATGCGTGCAGATGTGGAAGTTATGCTCAAAAATGTTTCACTGAATCGGATTTCAAAAAACTCCGTCTTGACGGTGGTGTTTACCAAAAAGTTTGATTTCTTCGGTATTAATTGTCAGAATGAACTGGTTAAGCCCATTATTTTATGAAAAAATGTCAAATTTTATTTTAAAAATAAAACAAAATTAATACATTGACCCAGGTCTGAGAATTTCGATTTTTACAAAACCATTTATTTCTACCTGAAAAATTTTTCAACTTTCAACTCAATTTTCTTGAAAACAACACAAGAAAAATAATATAGTTTTATGATATTTTGAATTATATAATAGAGCTTAATACAAAATAAAGAAAAGGATTAGGGATGTGCTGTCAGAATTAAAGAAACGTTTTATGTCTCATTTTTTAAGTCGATGGAACGCAGTTCATAGAAAAAAAAGTCATTTTGAAAAAAAATACACTCATTGGCTCGAAGGAGTTTTCGAAGTAGAACTAACGCAAAGTGTATTGCCCGAAACGTCAACTAATATGAGAAGGCCACGAAAGAGTTTTGACGAATCCTGTGATCGAGCTAAAAGGTATAAGAGGGACGAAATTAGAAATATATTTCCTCAAGAAGAGATAAACTATGCAGCAACATCAGAGAGCTTTTCCTGCTCACAATTTGATCGGGTTAAGGCTTTTGCATTATTTATACAAGCAGAATTGTCGAAACGCCAATATGAAGTATTGAGACAAGGACATGATGTTTTTCCACCTTATATTAAATTACTGGAAGTAAAGAAAAAGTGCTATCCTTTAGATATAAACATTACGGAAAGCTCAGCAAGTGTGCAACTACAAAAATTGTTAGACCACACTGTAACAAGGTTATTAGAAGGAAAGACATCAGAGGAGATAACCAGAATTGAAGGACAGTCTTTAACACTTTACACTAAATGGAGATGTGATGGTGCCTCTGGACAACCACAATACAGTCAAACATTTGACAATGAAGAAACTTCGGACGCTAATATGTTTATGACATCTTTGGTACCAATTCAAATGACTATGGATGATAACAGGGATATTATTGTGTGGAACAACGATCGACCATCCTCTACAAAATACTGCAGAGCCATCCAAAGAATAGATACGGAAATCAGTAATTTAACTCAGACGATAATTCAAATAGGCGAACGTCAGTTTACAATCAAACACGAACTCATGTTCACAATGCTGTACGGGAAGACAGCACAATCTGTAACAGAAACTCCTGCAGCTTCTTCATGTTTCATATGTGGAACTACAACTTCTGGAATGAAGAACCTGACAAATATAAGAACCAAAGCTGTAAACAGGGAAGCTTTGAAAATGGGAATGTCTCCTCTTCACGCTCGGATAAAATTTATGGAGTGTATCCTCCATGTTGCCTACAATTTGCCATTTAAAGCATGGAGAACCAACAACGAGACCCGCCATATTAGAGATGCTCAGAAGACGAAAATTTAGCAGGAGTTTCGTGAAAAACTGGGCATCATTGTCGATTTTGTAAAACAAGGTACGGGGACAAGTAATGACGGCAACACCTCCAGAACATTTTTTGCAAATCCAACCATGGCTTCAGAAATCACTGGAGTTAATGAATCCCTTATTCGGCGGTTTGCTGTTATCCTTGAAGCAATAACGTCAAATGAAAAATCAGATTTCAAAAAATATACAGCTTACACGTGGGAAACTGCTGAACTGTTTGTTGAGAAATATAAATGATACAAAATGCCAGCAACCGTACATAAGGTTTTGATCCATGGAGAAGAAATAATTAAAAGCTGTGCATTTGCTGTTGGATCGCTCTCCGAGGAAGCCCAAGAATGACGAAATAAGGATTATAAAGCCTACCGCAGGTTTCATTCGAGAAAATGCAGCCGAATTGCGACGAATGAAGATGTGATGCATCATATACTCATATCCTCAGATCCAATAATAACAGGTTTAAGGCCACCTCATTTTAGCATTATAAAATTACCACTTCAGAATTGTTTTTTATTTATTTTTTTTTTTCAGATAAAAAGACTTTTTTCCGCTCTCCCATACAAACCGAACCACTGTGCGCCACAGGCCCACCACGCGAGATAATGCGCTCACTTAAAGTTGATAAATTGATTGTTTCGTTGGCTGTATGGCTTGTAACGCCGGCGCGCCGGCGCGCCGGCCGTCTCCTTGGAACCAAAGGTCGTCGACATCAACATCCTCCAATTCAGGCACAAAAAAGTCATTAATCATGGCTCTATAGCGTTCCCCATTTACTGTAGCCGGCCATAAGGCTTCATTTCTAAAAAAAAGCAGCCGTTGTAAGAAAAAAATTCATCAAAATAATATTTGAATAAATTCGGACGAAAATCTTAAGTAATTTTTCTTAGTAATCCTTATCAGATCGTTTAAGCGCGTCCTTCAATGACTAAAAATCTAAAGAGATTCTCTTGAGCTTCGTCACTAAATTGAATTTTCCATTTATGTAAGCTGATTTTATCGTTCATACATAAACGTTAACCTACTATCTTATTAACTTTCTAAATTCATAATTGAATGGAGGGGTTCAAAAAGACAGATTTTCTCAAGCAAAGTGAACTTGAAATTCTATGCTAATCGTGTTATTTTAATTGATTGCTCAAGCAGATAGAAACTCTAAAGGTTTGTGAATGATTTAAAGGAGACTAATGATAAAGCCAACATTCTTAAGCAAACACAATTTCCATGATTTATATTTTGAAAAATAAATAATTATGAACTTATAATGATAAGATAAGTATGCATGTCTAATGTCAGCTATAAATATTGTTCGAGTGGTTAAAGTTGATGACGATAATGATTGTGGATAGGTATTGGCTTAGTTAATAGAATTAATAAATTAAATTTTAATTAAGTATAAAATTTTTAATTGTACCTAAGTAAAGGGTTTTCCAATAAGAGGTGTTATTTTTAATAGCCCGCTATTTCGGTAGCTGTCACTTTTGAAGCTGTCATTTTTTGACATTTGACAAGTAGAAACTACGCCATTAATAAAAATGGAACGATACACGCTTCAACAACGCATTGAAATTATTAAAATTCACTATAGAAATGGTGAGACGGTTCGGAAAACTAAAACATTTTTGGGTCGTCGTGAAGCACCTTGTCGGACCGCAATACAGAAATTGGTGGACAAATTCGAGCTGTTGGGACAAGTTAGTGATGTGAAGAATAAAACCCGTGCACGTCGCTCAAGAACAACTGAGAATATTGCTGTTGTAGCCCAAAGTGTTGAAGAAAACCCAGGTTTGTCCATTCCTCGTCGTTCTTTGGAATTAGGCATTCCACAAACGTCATTACACCGTATTTAGCATAAAGACTTGGGTCTTAAGGCTTATAAAGTTCAGTTAACACAAGAATTCAAGCCGGCTGATCATCAACAACGTCGTGTCTTTGCTGATTGGGTCCTTGAAATGCATGAAAATGATCGGGAATTTCATCGAAAAATCATCTTGACTGATGAGGCCCATTTCCACCTCGGAGGCTACGTCAACAAGCAAAACTGTCGCATCTGGGGCTCGGAAAACCCAAGAGTTAATGTTGAAAAGCCTCTCCATCCTCAACGCGTGACTGTTTGGTGCGGTTTATGGTCCGGCGGGGTCATTGGACCTTACTTTTTCGAAAATGAGGCTGGAGCAACAGTTACGGTCAATGGATTGCGCTATCGAGAGATGATTGATGATTTTTTATGGCCGGAATTGGATGGTATTGATCTGGACAATGTTTACTTTCAACAAGACGGCGCTACGTGCCACACAAGCAATGAAACCGTCGATCTTTTACGGGAAAAGTTTCCGGACCGTGTTATCTCTCGAAGAGGTGATCACAATTGGCCACCGAGATCTTGTGATTTAACACCTTGCGACTTCTTCCTTTGGGGCCACGTGAAAGATAAGGTCTACGCCAACAGCCCAGCGTCGATTCAAGACCTCAAAGATGGAATTCGTGAGGCTATCGAGGACATAGGGCAGCCACTTAGCGATTTGGTTATGGAAAATTTCATGAAAAGGATATGGTCCTGTTAGCGTGGTCGTGGCGGCCATTTGGCTGATGTTGTATTCCATTATTAACGGCATACCTTTCTCTTTATAATGAAATAAACATCCGATCATTTGTCTCAAAAAATGCCATTTTTCTTTGAATATCAAAATAACACCTCTTATTGGAAAACCCTTTACATATTAGGATACAAAATTAAAATTGTTTATCATTGATCAGGTATTCTACCATATGACAAAAATTGCTTAAATAAACAAGCTTCCTAGGGAAAGAGCAAACAAAATTCTTACTCAAAAACCTTTATATACAGAACTATCAAGCAAATTTGCAACAAAAAAAAAAAATATTAAAAACACTGCGCGTGTTTGAGAAAAATCATGCACATTGTTTGCTGAATTTAATTACTTTTAGAAATTCTTCTTCTTCTTCTTTTTTAATTAAAAATAAAGTGTAATTGAACACAGAGTAAAATATCCCTTTCATTATAAAGAAGTGAACGTTTTCTATAGAAAAGCAGACGCATTTAAATTTTATTAAAAATCGTTTTTTAACGTTGAGTAGGTATAAAAGACCACGGTTTCTCAAAAATATCATCATTTGAAAAGTCTCTATAATAACAATAATAATCAATCAAATCTAGTTGAGGTATTATTGATTATTTAATAAATGTAAACATTCTAATGGAAATGGGTACCGTATATCAATGAATTTACCTTTGAGGAAAATAATAAACAGGACCAGAACAACAACGATATAAATTCTCAGTTGCTAGTTGTTATTACCAATATTTTGAAAGTACAGTGGGTTGCCAAATTAATAGGGACAGTGCAAATTTTTGCTAAATTTTGAGTTTGAGTGTCGTTCAAGAGTTTGTTTGATTCTTAAGCTAGGAGCAGACGGCATATAAAATTCGCAAACGTTTGCGACTCTGACGTCATTTTTACGTCATCATTTGCGACTTTGAGAGTATATCGTCTGAACACCCTTTTGGGACAGTCCGCATATGCTCGCAAACCATTTGCGGATTATGTGCGACACCCAAATTGCATATAAGTTTGCGACTTTCTTGCATATCGTGTGAACACCCTCGCATATAATTTGTGACAGTTTGCGAGCATGTGCGGCCATATGCGACCATCCCAAGCATTTGCGATGACACGAAAACCGAACATTGCACATCTCCACATATGCAGCATATCAGCTGCTGTGATTCTTCATTTTACTAGTAGAGTTGTTGTTGTTGTGTCAAATTCTTGCATGTACATAGCTATAGCCTATAGGATTTACATTTAAAAGAAATAAAATGGTAAATTTAAAATTAAGCGTGGGTAGTTCTGGGGGTGATATTATAATGTAAAGCAGCAACAGGGTTTTAAAAATTTCAATAAAATTGTTTGCTTTTATAATATGAAGTACTTTATTTTTTTTTCTATTTTTGTTAAATATTTTTATTGACAAAATACAGCAAAACTACGTAAAGTTCAAAGAAAAAATTATTCCACAATTTTCCGATTCTCGATTCTGGCTGCTTTTAATATTTTCCCCACAACAATTTATTCGTTATGAATTTTTCAGTTCCAAAAAAATACGAAATGTTCGCAAACCTGCATATGATTGGAATTAAGTGATATGCGGACTTTATAGCACATCGTCTGAACACCTCGCATATCCATCACAACATTTGCGGACACATGATGTGCGAGTGCCTTGGTCGCAAATGCATTTGCGACTTTTGGGACAGTTTTTGCATATCGTGTGAACACCCCCATATGCAAGTTTGCGAGCAATGATGTAGGTATAGAATTTGCAACACATTTGCGACTATTTACGTGACGTCAGAGTCGCAAACGTTTGCGACTTTTCATATGCCGTCTGCTCCTAGCTTTAGTGTACATAAATTGATTCGTTTTTCACAGCCTGCTAACTTAACGGTGGTTTGAAAATGTCAAACGGTTATTTGAAATGTTTTTTTGGACAATAAAATTAATTTTATAGCAGGCAGTGGAGTGAAGAAAAAAATAAGGGCGATTGGAAAAAAATTATGTTTTATTTAGAAATAAGATTTTGTTTGTTTGGAAGAGGAAATTACCAATTCTAATGTAAGTATAGTTTAGTTTCAGCTCATTATTAGGATTTTGTGAGTAATAATAATTAGTTTTACAATTATTTCAACGATTGGAGAATGGGCCGAGGATGTGATATCACTCCTAGAAAAAAAAACTGAGATAAGAACGTTGTTAATACATTCCAGCTATTCACAAAGAAAAATTTCAGACGTTTCAGATGTTTTTTAGTCCGTTGTCAGCAGTTTGAAGTTTAACTTGGACCAGAATATTCCAATTTTACCAAAAAAAAAAAAAAGAGGTAAATGCGGACGGAAACGCATAAAAACACCCCGGACAGACAGAAAAGTCAGAGATATTTGTCTTGAAAACCGCAAA
The DNA here is from genome assembly GCA_932273885.2 of Leucozona laternaria. NCBI lineage: Eukaryota > Metazoa > Arthropoda > Insecta > Diptera > Syrphidae > Leucozona > Leucozona laternaria. The sequence continues at coordinate 42,558,315 of OW026368.1, read as the reverse complement.
AAGCATATCGACTCTTACAAAACTGGTGCGAGACTCCGGAATTATGGTTTCAAAGAGCACATTGCAGCGACGCGACGTTTGGAAGAAGAACACATCACTGCCCGTGACGTCGCCGTCGTCCAGCCAAGAAACCACGTCTCACAGAAGCCATGAAAATAAAGCGTTTGTCTTGGGCTCGAGATCTTCCGTCACATGACTGTTTTTGGCTTACAAGAGCAGCTTTGTTCGGCGATAAATATCTCCATGAATGCATCATCGAAAGAGTAAAACATCCTGTGAAGATAATGTTATGGTCAGTCATCAGCACAAGAGGTGTGGGACGCTTGCATATCGTTCAGGGTACCATGAGACCAGACCAATACAAAGAAGTTTTGCAAAATCGTCTCATACCACAACTTAAAGATTGGTTCCCAAACAACGAATCATACCAATTTATGCACGATTCTGCTCCATGCCATAAAGCAAAGAGTATAACAAAGTTCTTAAATGAACAAAAAATTCAAGTTTAACCGTGGCCAGGTAATTCCCCTATAGAAAACCTTTGGGAAATAGCAAAAAGGGAAATTGCCAAAGAGGTCATAACTACCAAGGTTAAACTTATTGAAAAGCTCATAGAAGTCTGGCAACACTGTCCTGCAAAAGCAGAAGCTGCTAAAAAGTGCATTGAGAGCATGCCGAGGCGGTTAGAAGCTGTTATAATGGCAAAAGGAAACTTAACAAAATATTAAGTTTTCTCTGATTTCTTGTTTTTTTTTTTATCTTGTTCTGGACTAGTTATTAAGATTTTTTTTTTAAACTGTTTTTTTAATTTACTTTTATAAAATAATATTCTCAAATAATGAATAAATACTATTTCGTCAATATAAACAATCGTCAATCTTAAACAGGTAAACTTAAGTTTGCTTAAACTTTATGACTGTCCCTATTAATTTGGCAACCCACGGTAGTCTTATAAAATTATTGAAAATGGTAGGCAGATTGATAAATTGCATTAAAAAAAATGCCAATGCAAACTGAAAATTGTTTGCATTAAAAATAATTGATGTATAGTGGTCGAACAGACAAACGGACGCACAAAGCAACCGAGTACTGTAAAGTTTGGTTACATCCTCCAAATTTCCCCAGAGTATAATATGAAATGCATTAAAAACTGTTAACAACACTTTCGAAGATAAGAGCTTTTGTATATTTTTTCTTAGCAGACATGTGTACAATTGTACATTTATCTTTGTGTCTTAATATAAGATTTTAAATGCGAAGAATTGAAATGTTTCTAAGCATCAGCAAAGCTTTTTTCTGAATGCTGATCCTTAAAACTAGAAATGGTTGCCCAGGATCAATAACATTTTGTACCAGTCTTTTCGACAAAAAATAAAGAAGTGTTTATGCCAAGAAAGATTATATGCCAACACTTGAAGAGTAGGCGTGGAAAATTATTTTTTTACAAATATAGTGGATGCTCTTCTACTTGCGGACAGCTCCAATAAGCGGACAATTCCCTTAAACTTCTTTTTCGAACTTCTCATACAAATTTCATTCATTTATAAACGGATGCGTTTATAGAGGAAAATAGAATGCGTTTATAGAGGAAGATAGAAAACCGCCCATACGCGGAAACATAATTTTACTAAGGGATTATAAAATATTATACCAACAAATAAAACAGAAAATAAACAGAAGTCCGTTTTGTTTGATGACAGCAAAAAAAAAGAAGATTCGCTCTCAGATTGAAATATTTTTATTGATGTCATTTTTTAATAGTAAAAATTTATATCAGATTTTTTTTCTATTTTTCCACTTAACCCGACAGACAAAAATTGGGAGAGCATTAGTGTTCGCTTAAAAGAGCTTTCACTGTATTCGATTACAATGTGTAACTTCCAATACAAATCTTATAAAAAGAGTCCGTAATTAATAATTCCAAATATTAAATAATACGTTCATCAGCTAAAATCAATTTTGTTTAAATTTAAGACGAAGAATTACACTCCCTTTTACTTGATTACTTAAAGGTACCTAATTTTTGTTTTTTTTTTTTAATTTTGTAATATTTTTAAAACTATTCGCTAATTTTTGTTTAACCTTTTACAGAATGAAAGAAGAATTTAAGTGACTTCAGTAAAGTTTTTTTAAGAATTTTTTTTCTATATATGTATGTATGTAACCCGCAGGAAAATAAAACTTTCGACATTGGAAAAATTCTTGACAAAGTTTGGTTTTGGTGGAGACCATTGTTTTGACGTCAGGCATGGATTGGCTACGTAATGTCGCAGATTTAAATCTGAATCTCACAATAAGAAATTTCGGCTTTTCATAGCCTAACGATTAAAAACTCCCACTTTTTCCTATCTCGCAAAAACAAAAATCCGCAAGCTAAAGTCTCGAAAATTGAAATTCCATATTTGAAAAAAAAAAGTTACAATATTATAAGGTACCTTTGACAAGTAGGTTTTTCAATGTCGTTGGCATCAAGTTAAAATTAATATCTACAAAATAGTCCAAAGCAAAATGTTGAATTTCGGGGGTTTAAAAGATTTTAACACACTCTTGGTTCCCTATCACGCAATTCCGTTGCTCTGCTTGGAGTATCTTCTGTCGTCAGCAAGCGCCTTGGTCAACAGTTTTCTTGAAGAATTTTTTGGGTTCTAACTAAAGGGTTTTCCAATAAGAGGTGTTTCGGTAGCTGTCACTTTTGAAGCTGTCATTTTTTGACATTTGACAAGTAGAAACTACGCCATTAATAAAAATGGAACGATACAGGCTTCAACAACGCATTGAAATTATTAAAATTCACTATAAAAATGGTGAAAATTTGGCAGAGACGGTTCGTAAAACTAAAACATTTTTGGGTCGTCCTGAAGCACCTTGTCGGACCGCAATACAGAAATTGGTGGACAAATTCGAGCTGTTGGGACAAGTTAGTGATGTGAAGAATAAAACCCGTGCACGTCGCTCAAGAACAACTGAGAATATTGCTGTTGTAGCCCAAAGTGTTGAAGAAAACCCAGGTTTGTCCATTCCTCGTCGTTCTTTGGAATTAGGCATTCCACAAACGTCATTACACCGTATTTTGCATAAAGACTTGGGTCTTAAGGCTTATAAAGTTCAGTTAACACAAGAACTCAAGCCGGCTGATCATCATCAACGTCGCGTCTTTGCTGATTGGGTCCTTGAAATGCATGAAAATGATGCGGAATTTCATCGAAAAATCATCTTGACTGATGAGGTCCATTTCCACCTCGGAGGCTACGTCAAGAAGCAAAACTGTCGCATCTGGGGCTCGGAAAACCCAAGAGTTATTGTTGAAAAGCCTCTCCATCCTCAACGCGTGACTGTTTGGTGCGGTTTATGGTCCGGCGGGGTCATTGGACCTTACTTTTTCGAAAATGAGGCTGGAGCAACAGTTACGTTCAATGGATTGCGCTATCGAGAGATGATTAATGATTTTTTATGGCCGGAATTGGATGGTATTGATCTGGACAACGTTTACTTTCAACAAGACGGCGCTACGTGCCACACAAGCAATGAAACCATCGATCTTTTACGGGAAAAGTTTCCGGACCGTGTTATCTCTCGAAGAGGTGATCACAATTGGCCACCGAGATCTTGTGATTTAACACCTTGCGACTTCTTCCTTTGGGGCCACGTGAAAGATAAGGTCTACGCCAACAGCCCAGCGTCGATTCAAGACCTCAAAGATGGAATTCGTGAGGCTATCGAGCACATAGGGCAGCCACTTTGCGATTTGGTTATGGAAAATTTCATGAAAAGGATATGGTCCTGTAAGCGTGGTCGTGGCGGCCATTTGGCTGATGTTGTGTTCCATTATTAACGGCATACCTTCCTCTTTATAATGAAATAAACATCCGATAATTTATCTCAAAAAATGCCATTTTTCTTTGAATATCAAAATAACACCTCTTATTGGAAAACCCTTTATCATGTACATATTTATCCGTCTTAGATTCTGTGATGGATTTTGCGCAATAAATGTAAATATTAAAACCAAAGTTGCACGGCGTAATCAAGTGAAAAGAATATCGAATTTTAAGAAATCGTAACAGAATTTATGCATCTTATGTCTTTTCAAATAAGACATACAGACTTCCCAATTAGGATGCTGGTATTATTTATAATTTTACTGTAGTCCTTCTGAATTCTGTACGTAGGCGTATACCTACTCACCAGACAATTATAACGTTATACCTATAGTATGAAGGCATTATACCTAGGTCTTTATGAATATTAACTTACCTAAATTAAAAAAAAAAATACCTTATCGTATCTTTCAACGAATTGCAAATTCAATTAATTTCCAAGGGATCAAATCGAATCAAATATCATGGCATTAGATTTAATGTTTGCAGAACTGCTTTTCTGTTAATTTAATTTTGATAGGTATAAAATTCGTAGGAAAATAATTAAAGTAGGTAACCCCATTAAATATTTTCCAACGCAGACACAACGTTGCATAATATTGATACCCTCAAGCCGCAAAGGACATCCAGCTTTTATATTGAATATATTTACAAGTGGGTATACCTATGTACCTATATCTACATAATATAATTCGATTTCAACATCTACGTACATATTATATTAAGTAGGTAGGTATACTTGAACATTATTGTATGCGAAAAATGTTTGCTGATGTACCTATTTAATTCATTCATAATAATATTGATTGGGTATTGGCTTGACATACAAATACATATCTATAACCAACCCTCAGAGCTCAGAGCTCAGAGAATTCAGAATATGTTTAACAACCAATATATTAGATACACTTGTTAAGTCGGATTCAATTCAAATAGAATTGTGGCTGGTAATTTTATTGGGTAACCGCACATTGATGGGGGAGGTATAATCCAGTGTAGTTTAATCAATTGATTTATTAAAACAACTCGAAGTTTTTGTCATTATGGAATGGGTTTTTGTGGGGAATTATTTAATGGCATCAAGTTGTAAATTTTTGTTAACCGCCAAATTAAGTAGGCATCTAGCTATGTATATTTCTGCAAAAGTTTGAGGTTTGAGGATGATAAAAGTATAAACATATCTACACAATACACATACCTACATCATACAACAAAAAGGGATAAATTTGATTAGCGGTTATCTCTACTGATGAATTTTGCTTCATTCTATGATAATTAAATTACTATTAATTATACGCTTTTTTCAATTATATTCATTTTTTGATTATTAACACTGTTGCACTTTTACCGACGCGAACCAAAACCGAACCAAAAAATTAAAATACATTTACTACAAACTAAACGAAACAAACGCTACCGGTACGGCATCCATATTCCAATATTCTATAACTTTAGTACAGCGAGCGCGACCGGAACGGCATCCATAACTTTACCACGGCTTTTGGTTAAACAAATGTCAAGCAAAAAGGAAAATGAAGATGAAGGGAAGTTCGAATTCGAACAAAATGGAACTTCCAATGCTGCCACTGCATCAACCACAGATTAGCCATATGAAGATGAAAATGTTTCGTACGTTTCACCCTCCAAAACCCATTTGTTTACATTGTTGTATTTGTAATTTCTTCCCGCGTCGATGAATAGATGTGAATTGCAACAACAATTTAACCAGGTGTGTGAAGATCCCTACTGTCTATGTGTGAGATTTTTATACACACATTCTCATTTTTTATCTGATAACTGCCAGTTCAAGCTTGTAGGCAAATTAAAATGGCTGCCGGGGATTCTCATCTTCATGTGGCTAATCTGTGGCATCAACGACAAGATCAATTATTAAGGGGTGGGTTTCACCAGATATTTGTATTTTGAAGTTTAGTTTTTTTTTTATTGATTGGTTAAAGTTGATGCCTACTTCTTATTGCTTTCCACATGAGCGTGCGTCGTTTCTAAAAAAGGAAAATGGTTCTAGCTGTTTTTTGTATTAAAAAAAAATTGAAATTGCAAAACTTCGGAGCGGGACCGACCGACGCAGTGGTAAAAAATATTAGGGGTATCCATGCAATGTCGTATTTGCCTAGTAAACCTCGTAAACTGCATAAGTTTATCACCTCGTAAATCAAATGTCAAAATTTGTAATGGAAAATTATATACGCGAGCAACGTAATAAGGATATACACAGATTGCTTTATAGGTGCGTTCATGCAAAGTAAAGCATACATTTACGCAAATACGAAGTTAGTAAATATATCTCATTGCATGAATACCCCTACTAATATATTTTTACAAGAATATGTTTTTTCAATGCTTTTCAAAAATGTTGATGAACAAAATGTTGTGGTTGGGTGGGTGGTAGGTTGGGTTACGACTCTTGGTAAGCCGAAAGTTACTATTTTTAATGCAATTAGAACGGAACAAAATGAAATTTGAAAAATTTAGTTGTGAAGAGTATTATATCCAACTGAGTAACGATTCTGCTAACATTCTCATTTATTTCATTTCATTTATTTCAAAAAAATATAAATAACAATGACAAAACAAGATTGAATCTTTAATAGTACTTATCTAATGACTTAAATTACTAAGTACAATCTTAGGTAACTAAAAATGAATTAATAAATGAATAAGTAAAAGAAGATTATAATACAAAAATAATAATTTATAAAATAAAAAAAAAAGAGAATACTTAATTTTGAGAAGCAAAGCAACAAAGAAATCGATTTTTTTCTAAACCGAATCGATTTTTTTGTAAACCGATTCGATTTGTTTCTGTCATTTGAAAATAATTCGTAAGGCCTGCCACCCACTATTCAACTATAAGTTGCTCTCCCCAGCATTAAGCCTAGTACGCTGCTGATGCGAAACGAAAAATCCCATACAAAATGACATAACGAAATCATAAACGAAAAATTTCGTCCTCCTTTTCGTTTTTCAGTACGCTGTTTCGATGAGCGAATTTGATAATCGTAGTCTCCGCTCTTTTTTCGCACTCAATTAATTGCCCGGACCATTAATTGTGTGCGGAAAAGTGACATTTGAGGTTAGTTCGTGTTTGTATTTGTTGTTTCTTTTAATACAACATGGCTTTCGGTGATTTTTTTGCGCTTGTGTTTGTTTTGTTTTTGCAAATGGTAAAGCTTTCAATTGTCATTTTTTCGCTGTGGTTTTCGTAAGCATTTCGCTGTCGTGTTGGAGACCACCGAAAAAATTCGTTTCGCATCAGCAGCGTACTAGGCTTTAACAGAAAGAGACAGAAAATTGTCTTGACAATGAAATAATTGTATGATGTTAAAAGTACATCTGACAATTTCACTGTCAAAAACATGTCAGACAACGAAAAAAAATTGATAAGCCTCAAAATAAATTATGAGTTTACATGATTATCCTATACCCTACAATTTATCGTCTCACAATTGATTGTCCGATACATTTTCTGACAATAAATTATTGCAAGACTTCACGGTTGCCAGCTAGCGAACACATGACTAAATAGTTGTTGTTTGCATTGACAGATCTGACAATATAGAAAGATCTACCAATCGTGTAGGTACATTAAGCCTAACACTGTTTTTCTACCAAAGTAAAAGCGACTTTACTCTGAGAGTTTTTTTTCGAAGTTTCTCATGCAATCTTTTTGAATGTCAATAATCGAGTCTTTCTCTAATTTTGATTATTTCGGTTCTTTTTTCTAAGCAACTGCCCCAAGGGTATTGCGTCTAACGATTTAAGGATGTTTGGTTTAAAGCCCCATTATTTACCTGCAAGTCTCTTTCATATCATAAGGGCATTTGTGGCTTTACGGAGGGTTATCTCGACATTTTTGTTTCATAGGAGTATACTTTCTGTTTCCTTTCTGGGTTTTGATTATGTCCCCAGCCTACCGGATATGATTGGCAAATAAAGCCTCATTTAATTTCTACATATTGCCAAAAGTCTTTAATGTAGTTAGCCCTCACATGATGAAAAAATATCTTAAATAAAATAAAGTGGTAAAAGTGGCGAATTAATGGGGGCTATCGTGAATAAAATTTCCCTGGGAATATTTCCCTCCTTCGAAAATTTGTAACGGTTGGTATAATGGTTGAAACTAAAAGTATCCATCGGAATATAATGGTATTGGGAATAAATTTCCAGATGAATTTGGCTATCATTGCAATTAGCCAAATTTGAGCTTAAGAAGCGGAGTTGAAAAGTATTGGCGTTTCAAATTTTCGAAGATGGGAAACATTTCCAGGGAAATTTTATTTACGATAGCCCCCAATATTTAATTACCTTTGAAAACTTTAAAATGAAATGATAACTTAAAAAAATGTCAAATCACTAAGTAAAATTAAAACAAACTCATTATCAAAAGTAAAGAATTCGGTGTTATGATTGTAATTTCTAAAAAAATTTTTGTGCTTGAATGAATAATACTTTGATAGGAAAATGATTCCAATGCAATGTACCAAATTTAGAAAAGCAAGTCCAAAATGTTGGCCAATGTTCCCCATTAAAGTTTAACACTTATTTTTGTGCTATAGCTTTTATATTTTTTTTATTAAAAAAATAATTTTTAAGATCAAATCTGATCGATTCTGACAAAAATTTTACAATTTTGACTGCTGTTAAAAGTTGCTGACCTGAGTTTTAGGTCACCGACTTGAAAATTCGAAATAATATATGAACTTGCATTAAAAATTTGAAAAGTTTCATTATATTTTCTGGTTACTCTGCATTTCAATCTTAACTCAAGCTGAAAATTCTGACTAAATTTTGGTGAGGAATTTTCAACTACTGTCAAAATTGTCAGATTTCTATCAGATTTGTTTTACAAAAAATTTTATATAAAAAATATCAAAATTGAAAACATTGCGCAACGTTTTCGACTTGCTTTTCTAAATTTGGTACACATATCAACACTAAAACCAGTTTTAAATTGAAATTTTTACTTATTTCACTACAAATTTAAACGCATGATCATCATCAAACATAATAATAATGGGTGATTTTTTAAGAGGTTTAGAACTTTTTTTAAAAAAAAACTCAAAAAATTCGAAAAAATGAATGAAATATTTATTTGAATCGATAGTTTGAACCTTGCAATTTAATGTTTAAAGATAATTTCATGCAAATGTTGACCGCGGCTGCGTCTCAGGTAGCCCATCCGCTGAGTCCAATTTTGGCATACTCTTTCACACATATCGGCCGGTATCTCACGAATGAATGCATGGATGTTGGCTTCCAGTGCGTCAATCGAAGCGGGCTTGTTCCTATAGACATTAGCCTTGACATACCCCCACAAAAAATAATCTAATGGTGTCAAATCGCACGATCTAGGCGGCCAATTGACCGGCCCGAAACGTGAAATTAACTGTTCACCAAACTCGCCTCGCAATTGCGCCATTGTTTCGCGTTCTGTGTGGCATGTGGCACCGTCTTGTTGAAACCACATATCATGCAAGTCAAGAACTTCCATTTCGGGCAAAAAAAAGTTTGTTATCATCGCTCGGTAGCGTTCACCATTGACAGTAACGCTGCGATTCGCCCAATATGGCCCAATAATGCCGCCGGCCCATAAACCGCACCAAACAGTGGCTTTTTCGGGATGCATTGGTAGCTGTTGCAATGCTTCTGGCTGATCTTCACTCCAAATGCGGCAATTTTGCTTATTTACGTACCCATTCAACCAAAAATGAGCCTCATCGCTGAACACAAGCAGCGCGCGATGAACATTTCGAACCGAGCACGAATTTTGATAGTAAAATTCAATAATTTGCAAGCGTTGTTCATTTGTAAGACGATCCATGGTTAAATTGCAAACCAAACTGAAGCTGTTTGACAGTGACACAAGGTACCAAACACACGTCAGCTGTCAAAACCAGTGTTGCCAAAACCAAACCAGCTAAAAAATCACCCGATATTTACATTTGAATAAATTCAATATTTTGACCTAAGTTAAGAAGTCCCCATTTCGAAAACAAAAAACAAGGCCCTGAATTCAAGGTCCCCAAAAATCAATAATTGTACCAAATTTATGTAGTTTTTGTCAAGCATTGCAGTTGAAAATGGTCATTGTCTCGAAAAAAGAGGTGAATAAGCTGACCAACATTATTTATATTAATTTTGTAAAATAAATATTTCTTGTATGCTATAGGTTTTATTTTTAACAATATTTAATCACCTTGTGTTTTTGCTCTTTATTTTATATTTATTAGTTTTTGGACAAGTATCATATGAATATAATTTAAAACGCATTTTTGTTTGCAATTCTGAATCGAATGACACGCCTTATTTATATTCATTGTGATCAAAAAATAATAATTTAAAAATTAGTGCGTTTATTGGTTTTTGTGTTTTTTGTTGATGTTGAATATAAACTACCTGCCAACAGAAATTATTGGTTGTGATGCATGAAATTAAATGTGCAGTGCAGTGTTTTTAATTTAATTCTTCATATACTTATATACAAAACCATGTGTATGTATGAACGTGCATTCCATAAACAAAACGAGGACCGAAGCAGCATCGACTCGAAACCTAACCGAGTACGTACCTAGTGTGTTTGTATACAAAGCATTATTCACTTACTTGCCATATCTACTTGTTATTTTCTTCGGCAATATCAAAATGACTTATCATAAAGATTATCGGCTTAAATATTTATACAATCGAATGCGTTTAACGAGTCGATTGTAAAAATAATTTGGAACTACGCCAAACACAACACAACACAACACATCATAGCAACTCTGTGATACCACATGGGATGTCTTATACAAAAATGTTCGGTTTTTTGATGTGGTGTTTGAGGATTTATGATATTCCAAACTATATATGAATTTCCTTTGGGATAATAAACAAAATAATTCCTATTTGAATTTATTATTGAACTGAGGAGTAGCTATACGGATGTTTGTTATTGTTTGTACAAAGCCCCATGATCGATGATTTCAATTGGAATTTCAAAGAAAATTACGGGTAGGTATAGAGGTAATAAAGAGTGATAAACCACAAAATTATTTCGAAATGATTCATTAAAAGTTAAGTTTTTGAGTGATTTTATTTGTTTTGGAGAATTTTAATTATTTTATATGTTTACCTATAAAAGCGTACAAAAATTTAAACTTTGATGTACTTTCAAATACCTATACAAGAAATTATGGCTTTTTTTGGACAGTAAAATATGACCTGTAGATTTTTCAAAATTTATTGATCGAGTAACAAAGATAAAACAGTTGTTTATAGACTTTTATAGTTTTGCAAAATAAGAAATTTCACTTTCACGCTGGAATTAAATTGAACAAAAATAAAAAAAAAACGTTTTGCAATGCAAATACCATACCTTTTTATTTAATTTAAATAAAATTCACGAATGTGCGGGAGTATAGGTTCATATAAAGGGTGTTTTTTTTTAGACACGTGGTTTTCAAGAAGAAATAAAACTCATATAATTTAATGTTATGGCCAAGAATTTAGCTTTATTATATGTAAATATAAGGGTTTGCCATTATGTTTTAAAAATGATTTCGGGCAAGTGGCCGCCGCGACTGGCTCGAATAAATTCCAGCCGAGAGGCCCAATTTTCGACCACTTTTTTCAGCAATTGGGGCCGTATGTCAGCAATAACGCGCCGAATATTCTTTTCCAAGGCGTCAATCGTCTCGGACTTATCTGCGTAGACAAGTGACTTCACTTTACCCCACCAAAAATAGTCCAACGGTGACGCGGGATAATGCGCTCACCAAAAGTGTCCTTCAATAAATTGATTGTTTCGTTGGGTGCATGGTGTAAGTTTGGGTGTAGCGCCGTCTTGTTGGAACCAAAAGGTGGACGACCTTCAATTCAGGAACGAAAAAGTCATTAATCATGGCTCTTTAGCGTTCCCCATTGACTGTAACATTATGGCCGGCTTCATTGCGTTGTTTAGGCGTCAGTTTATTCATTATGAAATGGCAACCCAAACTGAGCATAAATTAAATGACAGCTGTCAAAACGACCAAATCCAAAAAAAGTATTGCCAGATTGAAAACCACACGTCTAAAAAAAAACATCCGTTATATTTGTTTAATAGCCTATCATTTCTAGATTTTTTTCACTTACTACCCCGACCCGAGGCGTTAAGGTTACTGTTTCGGACTTCAGAGACTGCTGCAGATCGAGCCCTTGCCTATTTCACTTAAAAACATGACATATTTTTTTTCAGGGATGCGGCCTCTTTCGAGTAAGTGGCAAATCCTGTAATAGCATCTTTTGTCATGAAAAAATGCGTCCCATCTTAGTCGTTTCGTTTGGATTGGGCAGAAATATTTAGTATAAAAATGGGGGCCATTTCTGTTGACTAAAAACACCCACACAGGAATGGGTGTGGTTGAGCGTTGTAAGTCACTTGGGTTTGCTACCCACCAGTTTTCACTCCACCAACTCATGCAAGGCGATGCATGGTTTGAAAAAAGAACTATTGGTGTTCGAAATATGCCCACCGGCACACAGTAGTGTGTTTTGAGTTTTGGCGACAAAAATCATTTCTGACACCAATTTATGGCGAAAATAAATGAAATTTGATACACTTTATGATTTCGGGACGCTTTATTCAGTGGGAGGTACTTTTGTTGTAATTGAATTGAGAGCTTCATAATTAAGCTCAGAATTTGATCCGACATTTTAAAATTAAAAAAAAAAAAACACTAAAATTTGTTGATTGTGAACTTTCATACGAAAGCCAAATGTGGTGTAATATTGGGTACGTTCAGCAGACACAAGGGACTACATATGTAGTCAAGTGCATTCATCGAAAGAAATTATTTTTTGAGATGTCATTAATGCCAAAATTGGAACTTTACTTCCAACCTTTACCTTAGTATTTATAACCTTAGTATTTATAATAATATTTTTATCTGACAAACACCGAAAACACACAAATCAATTACGAATTGTTAATTATACAATTTTTCAATGATTCTTACTAATGATGCATTTTTTTAATTAAACCTGTTCTATAATTTTGATAAAGAACTCCTCCACCCAAAACAATAAAACAAACGTGGAATAAAGAAGTCACAGAACAATGAAGTTTAGCTCGCTGTTTAATGACAACATATAATCAGCTGATAGTTTGACATAAATGCACTTGACTTGAAATGAAGGGAGATATATCTTGACTAGCTTTCCAGTCACTTTCCAATAAAAGTTGCCTTAATTGAATTGAAATTTTGCGACAGCTGTTCAATCAGAGACGAGAAACTTGCCTTGCCTTCAAGTCCCTACGTCTTCTGAACGCAACCATTTTCATGGGATCAGAACAATTTTTGTGCTATAGCTATGACATCTTTTATTGGAAATGATTTTTAGATCAAATCTGATCTACTCAAAAGCTTGAAATAGTTTGAAATAATACTGACTAAATCCCTAATAAAATAACTCCCACTTAAAAAATTAAACAACCTCCCCATGCGGGCAATAATATCATTGTGAAATAAGTCCCCAAAATCGAAGATGAGAAAGACATATGAATTAAGTCCCCAATATAGCAATGAAATAAATCCCTTAATTTGTTTTAATTTTTGAAAACGCGGTGTTCCCGCTGACTAATTTAGGTGGGGTCAAAGCCCCAATTTATTCGGCTTAATGCAAGCTTAATCTAACATAAAACTAAGGATTTAATCTAACTAAAAACTTATGAAGCTTAAAGCTAAGATAGGCATGTATTGGGGGACGGATTGAGTAAAGGGAGTTTAAGACTGGAGTAGCTTAGGTTAAAGTTGAAAAAGTTTGCGTTCGAATAAACACTTCGCAACATTCGAGTTAAAGGCTCGTTGGAGCCATATGAGGTGTGATGGGTAGGCAAGTAGAAGAGGCGAGGGTGTTGAAAAAGATACAATTGTAAAGACTTTGGCAGTCGACAGAACAAGAAAGCCAATTCATCCGCTGTGGTTCATTGCATATTTTGTATTACAGTATGATGCTTCATTCTTTTTTATGTCGATTCGAATTCTGTAGGAAGTTTGGTGCATTTTCGAATGCGCCAAAGCTCTCAGGTCTTGGGCAATATACAAATTTTTCGATTTGGGTATTTCAACATTTAAAATTAAAAACGTCAAAATGCCCAAAATGCCCAAAATAATAAATAAATGGGATTACCTCTAAAATCCAAAGCAAAAAATAATTTATTGGGCGAAGCATCATTAGAAGTTAAAAACCCCGCAAAAGTAGAACATCGAAATAAGTCTCCAAATCCAAAAAAAACACAAAATTAAATCAACAATTTCTATACAAATTTTGGGTGGATATTAAAAATGTTTCGTATTGTAACGGGTGTTTTTTTTTAGACGTGTGGTTTTCAATCTGGCAATAATTTTTCGCAGTTGGTCTTTTTGACAGCTGTCACTTGACTTATGCTCATTTTGGGTGGCCATTACATAATGAATAGACTGACGCCTGAACAACGCATCCAAATTGTGCAAAATGGGCTCGAAACGAGATCGTTGTTGATCCCGATTTTCACAAGAAAAATTTTTTCAGCGATGAAGCTCATTTTTGGTTGAATGGCTACGTCAATAAGCAAAACTACCGCCTTTGGAGTGTAGATAATTTACAATCCATTGTTGAGACGCCGTTACATCCTCAAAAAGTCACTGTTTCGTGTGCTGGTGCTCTATGGGCAGAGGGAATCATTGGTCCATATTTCTTCAAAAATGAAGCCGGCCATAATGTTACAGTCAATGGGGAACGCTATAAAGCCATGATTAATGACTTTTTCGTGCCTGAATTGAAGGATGTTGATGTGGACGACGACGTTTGGTTCCAACAAGACGGCGCGCGGCGCTACATGCCATACAGCCAACGAAACAATCAATTTATTGAAAGTATTTTTTGGTGACCGCATTATCTCGCGTCGCGGGCCTGTGGCGTGGCCTCCAAGATCGTGCGAATTAACACCGCTGGACTATTTTTTGTGGGGTAAAGTGAAGTCGCTTGTCTACGCAGATAAGTCCGAGACGATTGACGCCTTGGAAGAGAATATTCGGCGCGTTATTGCTGACATACGGATCCAATTGCTAAAAAAAGTGGTCGAAAATTGGGCCTCTCGGTTGGAATTTATTCGAGCCAGTCGCGGCGGCCACTTGCCCGAAATCATTTTTAAAACATAATGACAAACCCGTATCTTTATAATAAAGCTATATTCTTGGCCATAACATTAAATTATAAGCGTTTTATTTCTTTTTGAAAACCAAACGTTAAAAAAAACACCATTTACATAAATTAACATTATAAGGTATTTTATTTTGTATAGTTTTAAAGAATTTGTCGGCCAAATGGCGCCTCTAGAGTTTGTCTATTGAGGAAGCCTTTTTTTTAAGTTTCCGTGCACTTATTCTCCAGCCTTGTGACCGGAATTTGGGCAATTTCGATCTTACTGTTATTTTTCCGAGATTCCAGCGCCCTGGAAAGATTTTTCACAGGGGAAGGCAAAACAATTTTTGTTGATAAAATTTTTAAGGCGATATTATAAATATTTCATTGAAAATGAATAACTGAACATTTGAGTTCAAACACTTCAACGTTCTAGAGCGGAGCGAGAAAAACATTTCTCATTGACTATACCAACTGCACTGGGGTTACGATAGGTTAGGTTGATGGGCTGACAGTGGATCACTTAGAACAATATTTATCCATTGTGGTGGACCATCCCTTTAAATATATAACCTATGAAATCCTAAGGAGTATCAAGCCATTTTGAGGCATTGATGAAGTTCATTAAATTTAAGATGTTAGAACCTGTTGACTTTGAGATCGTTGAAGAAATAGCTACCCTAAAATTTGTTCCTTATATATTGCAGAGTGCCGGAAAGTGACCCAGGTAGTGAAGGGTGTCCTCCTCTATAATATAGAACTTATGGATTTATTCAAACAAGGTCCAGAGGCAGAGGAGGGCAACCTATGGAATTTGACGAAAAAATGACCAATTAGTCTCTATTAAGAAAATGTTGGTAGACAAAAGTCGTAGCTCAGAGACAAAGCAGGGGGCGGGGGGAAAGTGATACCCCCGCTTATTTCCACCCCCTGCGGGCGACTATAGGTACAGGGAAAAATTGAACGGGCTAAATCAAAAAGTGCGCTGTTAAACGACACACTCCATACTTTCTGAACAATTTAGTTACTTATATGAAATGTTGTCCAAGCATCTGATAGGAATTGACACCATAAATGTCTTGAATAAACAATAAAGGAATTTTCATCAAAATCGTTTGTTAAATTTTAACTTAAAAAAAATCACAAAAAGACTAAAACCATAATGTGGGATAAGTGCCTTCGACCACCCTTCTTATGGATTTCTCCTTCTCTATGGAACAACGTTAAAAAGTATAAACAAACAAAATTTAAAGCAAGTCTGTCCATCTCAACCTATTCTATAACAGATACGCGCAGACATGATCGTAATTAAAGTTTTGACTAAAGCCCCGACAGATTTCTTAAACGAATCTAATACACTTGCCGTGTGTATGGAGCGAGTAAAAGTTGTGCTCCTCGTCTGCTGTCGGTGTTTTTTTTTTTTTTATTATTTTTCTCTTTACTTAGTTTTATTTACAGTCAGTCACAACAAGAAGACCAAACTGTAATGTAGCTTATATTTATATACCACTTACTCGTTATTATACCCATTTCAGTGGCATCTCGAAAGCTTTACATTACCAACGAATGATTTGCCCGTAAGAAGTCTCAAAGAAACTGTATACAGCCCTTGGATTAAGATTTTCTTAAATTGTACTCAAAAAGTAATTGGAAATAAATTTAAATCACTTGAAAGGCACTCTTCATAATTAATACCCACACTTATTTTCTTACTCAGCAATTCCCATCGTAAAATGATTGACTTGTTGATTAAAATTCATAAAACAGTAGACAGGTATAGATACATAGATACCTACTCAATTAATAATTCCTTATTAAATTTTCATTCCGTCAGTTGTTCAAAGATGCAGAGCAGCAGTAGACGATTCCAGCATATTGTTCGACAGATAAATCACTTTTCCTTCCTGAATCTTTTTCTCTTGCTTCCTCTTGCTTCCACTCCCAGCCCATCCATGCGATGGCAGAGAAATAAATACAAAAAATTCAACGCTCAATCAATAACAGTTCTGGGGATATTCTTCAGTGTGCTATAGATTATTAATGGCCTGAGCTGTGTATGGAAGCTCAACTGTAATTGACAGGCAAGTACTATTACCGTCAAATGTTTAAAATTAGTGCGCACACGTTCTTATCGTCTAACAATAACTGACAGTCGGAAACACACTTCCGTTCAGGAAAACCCACTGAATCTATTATTCACGATATAATGGTGTTGTGATTTAAGGCTGACTTGACATATGAGTAGACTGCCCTGGCTAATGAATTGGATAAATTGGAGTACTTATTTTAACATACATCAATACCTACCTATTTAGAGCTCCCGCATTGCACTTTAGTTTTTTTTTTACTACCTATTCGGTTTTACATTTAGAGCATGAAAAGTTTTAACTATCCTACAAATAGTTTTTTTTAATAGCTTATACGGGATAAAGTCATATTGTCATATAAAATTAACTTAAAATAGCGCTTTACAAATGATGAACATGCATGAGCGCTATGTGGCTGTGATTGTAGGCGTATGTACACTTGCTTAACCACTTTAAGCTACATCACACAAACATTAGAAGTAAACGAATCGCTTTAAATTTAGATCAGATCATTTTTATGTACAGCATTCCCCGTTTAATTGCACTTCGCTTAATTGATTTGCACGCTTAATTAAACAAATAAATTAGGTTCGAATATTTTCTACAAAAGTTAAACACTTTTTCGAACAACGCTTTATTGATATACTAGCTTTATTGATCCTAAAAAACTGCGTATAAATTGAGTCTTCAAATTAGGGATAAAGACGGTGCATAGTTCGGGCAACTGAAGACTTCAAATCTTTCATATTGAAAGATATAAAGCCTCTCTCATGAGAATCCTCCGGTGAATATTTATTTCATTGAATTTTTGAAAAAAAAAACAACAACAACTTAAAGGTGCTAGCACCAATTTTGTACGAATTAATTTATAATTCGTTTATTTTTGTTTGGCTGGAGATACAGCTATTTCAAGAGGTGCCAAGCCGCCTATCAGCAGTCTTCTTATTTAGTGGTGCTGAGCTTAAATCCAATTTTATTATGAAAAACTTTCTAAATGGTGTTTTTTTTCTAGACGTGTGGTTTTCAATCTGGCAATACTTTTTTCGGAGTTGGTCTTTTTGACAGCTGTCACTTCATGTATGCTCAGTTTGGTTTGCCATTTTATAATAAATAGACTTACTCCTGAACAACGTTTGCACATCGTGCAAATTTATTACCAAAATAATGGTTTCGTTCGCGCGACGCATCGCGTACTGCGTCCAATATTCGATGAAGCTCATTTATGGTTGAATGGGTACGTTAATAAGCAAATTTGTCGTATTTGGAGTGATCATAATCCACAAGCCATTGTTGAGACGCAACGCCGCCGCCGTTACATCCTCAATAAGTCACTGTTTAGTGTGCTTTATGGGCTAGTGGAATCATTGGTTCATATTTCTTCAAAAATGAAGCCGGCCATAATGTTACACAGTCAATGGGGAACGCTATAGAGCCATGATTAATGACTTTTTCGTGCCTGAATTCGAGGATGTTGATGTGGACGATCTTTGGTTCCAACAAGACGGGGCGCTACATGCCATACAGCCAACGAAACAATCAATTTATTGATGGAAACTTTTGGTGAGCGCATTATATAGCGTCGCGTCGTGGACCTGTGGCTGGACTATTTTTTGTGGGGTTATGTGAAGTCGCTTGTCTACGCAGATAAGCCCGAGACGACGCCTTGAAAGAGAATATTCGGCGCGTTATTGCTGACATACGGCCCTAATTGCTGCGAAAAGTGGTCGAAAATTTGGGCCTCTCGGCTGGAATTTATTCGAGTCAGCCGTGGCGGCCACTTGCCCGAAATCATTTTTAAAACATAATGGCAAGCCCATATCTGTATAATAAAGCTAAATTCTTGGCCATAACATTAAATTATATGCGTTTTATTTCTTCTTGAAAACCACAAGTCTAAAAAAAACACCATTTAGAATCATCTTAGTTTTTAACGCTCAACTGAAACCTGATAAGAGTTTGATAATTAAAATTCAGTGCTCAACTGTTTTTCATAATTAAATCAAAGAGCTCTGTTTCTGATCACACTCTGCTTAGAGCTCACTGCTTACTCGGTTTGCTCAGGCTCTGATCTACAAAAAAATAAAAACTTTTAGTTCGGCTACTATTTGGTAGAGCACGCTCTGAACATGTTTTGATTGTCCTATGAACTAAAAAATAAAAAACGCCTATTGGATCAGATTCGCATTGTTAAGCTAAGCCAACATCTTGTTATAGTTCTTCTATGACAAACTGTTTTACTTTTTTGTCTTGCAGGTCCTTCCTTCAATTAGTTATCATTTGGCGTTTTTCTTTTTTAACTCTGAGCAGATCACGGAACTGTCAAAGAAAAAATCTATGTTTTTTTTTTAGCTCAGACATATCAGAGCATAAAAAGTGTGTTTCTTTTTTCCATCGGAGATAGCTCAGAGCTTGTTCAATTAGCTCAGAATAAAATGACCGAGCAAATCGAGCGAAACGCTGAGCGAAGCCGACTTCACGGGTTGGGTACGAAATCCCGCATCACAAAATCTCTTATCACGAAATCCCGCATCTGGAACTTGGACAAAGGAGACATTTTTTTTTTAAACAAATTTCTGGAGATGAATCTGGAACCAGGACAAAAGTTCTGGAGGTGGGTTTGGAACTTGGACAAAGGACACAATTTTTTTGAAACAAGGTTCTGGAGGTGGATATGGAACCAGGACAAAAGTTCATAGGTGGGTCTGGAACTCGGACAAAGGACAATTTTTTTTTGGAAACAACTTTTTTTATTAATTTACAAATTTAAAAAAAAATTGCTTTTTTGCCAGATATTTTGGTAAGGTTCTGGAGGTGGATCTGGAACCGGGACAAAAGTTCTGAAGGTCACTCTGGAACTTGGACAAATGACAATTTTTTTTTTGTTTTTGGAATCAACTTTTTTGCAATTTAAAAAAAATTCTGTGGGTGGGTCTGGAACTTGGACAAAGGAAAAATTTTTTTTGGGAAATAAAACCATTTTCCAAGAGAAAAGTTAATTTTTTTTTTCAATATTTTTTCCAAAAAAAAATTTCCATCTCTGTCCAGTTCCAAAACCACCTTTGTCCAGGTCCGGAAATCCAGAATAATATTATATTCGAAATCACCAACATGCTGCGGAATTTCTTAACGATCCCCAACTTCACACATAACTAAAAATTAAAAATGGATTCCTTATGAAATGACAGTTCAGTGCTCAAGTGTGTTTCATAATTATATCTGAGGACTCTGATCATATCTGCTCAGAGCTCTGCTCTGATCGCTTAGCCTCTGCTCAGAGCTTTGCCTCAGAGATAAAAAAGAAAAACGCCGATTGTTTCACATTTTTGAGTGGCAAAATGTATCGACAGCTCTGCGAAATTCGTTCTTTAATCAAAAAGATGATTTGCTCTCAGTTTTCACATTTGTTTGACATATTAATTGATTTTTTAAACAAATAAAAGTGCATATCTATAACTTAAAAACCAGAAAGCAAACACGATGTTTTTAATTTTTTATTTATTTTTTTATATAGCATGTCCTCTCTTTTGTTGTTTTCTATTTTGCTCTTGGATATTATCTACTTTTTCTTAACTTTAAGCGAAAAATATCCATTTTTTTTTTTTTTTTGTTTAAGGGTCACTCTTGCTTTAAGGCAGGTTAAAATAACAATTTCGATCAAAGAAAAACAGAATACAATTATTGAAATTAACTTGCTGGCATGTGCTTTTATGTTGAAATTCGCCCGAAGCAAGAGATGTTAACTGTGTTCACTGAGGCTCAAGCCTTCTGAGCTCTAATAAAAGAGCATGTCATAAGCAGATGAAAATATACATACCTACATCAGAGCTACAAGGAAAAAACCCTCTAGGTTTTCCAAGGAAAATCAATTTCGCTTGCTCAATGAAAACACTACTAACTTATATAAATTTTCCTATTTATTATCGATTCAATTATCTAAACTTATTTTACAGGTTTTCCGCATGAATTTAATGTCGCTCAAAAAGCTTTTAAAGTATCTATAATATTCTAGGAAAGCCAAACTTGTATCCATATAGAGGTATATATGTATATGTTTTTGTCAAGCTTAAATTATGCATACAAAAGACGTTGAACCTCTTATCATCAATGGTTTTATAACTTAACTGCAGGAAAAGGAGCATTTTATAGTTCATACCTTTGGTTATATCCTCGGAAAATTATGCAGGGATAACAAGAAGCGCACAAAAACAAATACACTTGACCCAGAAAAAGGTATGTATAAAAGGGTCATACCGGAAGTCTAATGAATATGCCAAACATATTCACAATAAAAGAAAATTTTGCCCACATTCACTCACGAAGTCACGAGTGGTATTTTTATGTTTATTAATAGAAAACACACGACACAAAACAATAAATGAAAGTGTGAGTGCCATTGCCAACAATACATTGTGACTGCTGCAGTCCTCGAAAAAGTAACAGTAATTGCATGCCTACTCGCTACTCCTTATTTTAAAGTATGAAGACCAATTAGCTGTTGAAACTCTGCGCAATAATAATAATAATAATAATTGTGAATCATTATTATGGCCATCACACTCTATATGTATGAAGTATATGAGTGTGGGAGGAGAGTAATAATGTTTGCACAAGCAAAAAGTTTTTTATTGTTTGGAAAATGGTGCGTAGGTCGTTTGCTTAATTGGCACTCCAGTCAAAGCTATAGTAATATGCAGTAAGCTACACGGGTTCTATTTTTATAGAATAGTTAACAAGGCCTCCTTGGACTGTATACAAAACAAATCTACCTTCATGTGAAATATTTATGCACATAATATTTAATTGGTCTACTTAGCCGTGTCCTTTTTTACATTATATTCAACTGGTCTACTGGTTTAATGATGCTGTTTTTATGGAGCAGAATACAGACATTTTTTTTTCAGGGCAAGGAAATGCTCGCTCATGAGCTGTTCGTGAGTGTGCAATTCCGAAGCGTTCGCTCACGAGTTATTAGTTGTGAGCATTTTTGTTTTTGTTCATCCTTACGAGTGCTCGATTTATGACAACTCATGATTCTCGATAACGAAACTGCTCGGCTTGTGAGCGTAAAATGAAATTTATTTAATCATTAATTCGAGTCCTTTTTATGAAAGTGTTCCCTAAATGCGGAATCTACTGTTATGATGAACCTGAGCAAAACAAGGTGCATATTCTAACTCTTATTGCAGGGGGGGGGGTTCTATTTACCCGGGAGGGGCAATTTTCTAAAAAATTGACTTAAATCAGAAAAAAAATTATTAAAAAAAACGGTTAAACTCACAATGCCATGATTTTCTTTTTTGTAAAGCCAGAAATCTATTCTTATATTTTGTTTTTAAAGAAATTAGTTTTAGGGAATAATTTTTAAAAAATTAAATTTCAAACTTAAAATTTTGATACAAAAAATTCAACAAATTTTTTTCAAAATTGTACGTAATTAAGTACTAATTTTGTTTTCAAAATTCAATGCTCTTTATTAGTTTTTGGTCAAAAACAGGAAACCGGATGCATAAATGTCTTGTACTTTTAGAGAAAATTCAAAATTAATAAAAATCTACTTTATTATTTACGTAGTGGAAATAGTCCAATTAAGGGAATTTTATTTCTGTTATTTTCAATTTTCTAAAGGAATAAGAAGAGATTTTAGCATCTTGATTTTGGTGTTTGATTACAAATTAAAAAGAGTGTTGAATACTGAAAATAGCAATACTACTTAATAACGTACAATTTTGAACAAAAGTTAGTTTGAACAATTTTTTTTAATTTTTTTTTTAATTTTTTTAGTTTTAAAATTATTTTTTTCAAAAACTATAAGCTAAAAATGCTTTATTTAAAAATATAATAAAATAAGAGATTTCTGGCTTTACAAAAAACTATATCATGGCATTGTAAGTGTAACCGTTGTTTTTTAATTTTTTTTTTCTGTTTTAAGCCAATTTTTTTTAGAAAAGTGCCCCTCCCGGTTACACGGGGGAAATAAACCCCCCTCCAATACGAATTTTTTTGTCTCGACCCAATTTACACGCTCTAGCTTTTTGTCATACTTTATGGGAATCACCCTGTATATATGTTTAGGCAATGCATGGAAAAACTAGAATTTCTGAAAACCGTCCTAATGAGCGTGTTCCTGCTTATAGGCGCAATCTACGAAAACGGCTTGCAGTGCATATTCAAATTCAAAAGGAAACCAAATAATAAATGCGGTTTGCATTGGAAAAATCCTTTACGCTCACCACTGCTCACGAGTTGCTCACAACTGCTCATGATCGTGACCGTGAGTGAGTCAGGTGTTATATGCTCTTTTAAAATTTGCTCATGAGTGAGCATGTTTTAAAATTATAATTAAAATTCCAAATAAGCGAGATTTTTACGTAAGCAACCTTGTATGGTGAATAAAATTCAGTTAAAACGAAATCGGATAACTGAAAATAACACATCTATGTAATGGGTCACAAAAAGGTGGAAAAATATTAAATAAAAAAATAATTTTCATAAATCCAGGTTTTTAATTCAGGCGGGTTTCAATAAAATAGAGTTCATTTTGGGAGAAACCTTTTGACAAATTCAAGATAATAAGATAAGTTGTTCAATAAGTGGAGTTTTCAGTTAAAAGAGTTTCTGTTAAGTGGGTTTGACTGTATTAAAATTTAATTCGATCCTAGGCAGTTTTCAATTTGTGTTGTTATACTTACTTTTTGATTTTATTTATCTTATTTAGTTTTAAAGGCTTTTTAAATTGTAAAAATACTTATTTTATATAATTATGTTAATTATTACTTATAAGTTTTTAAATTCTATATTTAAAAAATATATATTATTTAACTCACCTGTTTTTATCAATTTGAAGGTAACATTATTTTGGGATTTAAAAGCCTCAGTCATATTAGGATGTCCGTAATCCTTTAGCACCCCATTGTAGGAAGCCATACTGGCCTGGGGGCTAAGGGAACCACCGCGTGGTCCCCTCCACCCAAAAAAGCTACGTCCTTTTCGCCCACCTAAAGATTTTCCCAAGAAACCTAAAGAAAACACACAAATTGTTTGTTGTGTATCGTCGAATCGTCGATGGAAAAAAAGAAAACGAGAAAGAAAAAAAAAATACATCAATATAATTAAAGTCACAATAAAAATATCGATCAAAATCAAACTCTTAAAACAAAACTCCAAAAGAAAAAAAAAAAAAAACAAAAAAAAAATAAAAACAAAAATCAATACAAATCAAAAATAAAATAATACTTTTCTGCAGTTGAAAAACTTCATTCTTAAATCGTTATATTTATGCAATGAATGGATGGTGGTGGTAGTGGTGGGATTAAGTACTTTTTTTTTTCTTTTATTTGGAAAGCTGAACGAGAAATTCACATTCTGTAGGTATGAGTGGGTGAAAATTTTTAAATTGGACAGTACAATTATTTGGGATTATTGTGTCGGCAATAACAAAACATACGATTATATTTGCAAACAATTGCGCTCAAGGAATAATAGAACCTTTGCTTTTTAAATTCAAACAAAGGAGCAAAATTATTTGAAATAAAGTGAAAAGGTTTCGACAATAATAAAATTATTTTCGTAGTAAATATTTACGAATTCGACAAAGGATATTTTTGTTTGTTTTATTTTTACAGTAAAATTGAATATTTTCTATTTCTGTTGTTTTTTTTTATGGACGAGACTATAGAGACAAGCCAATTTATAACAGTTTTTTTTGGCATTAAAAGTGGGTATGCGTTAACACGCTTCGCGCGACTTGAAAAAAAAACTCTGGGTTTCTGAAGTATCCCCACCGGCGGAGGGCCCTGTCTCTGCGGGGCCGCATTAACAGTACTTTTACTAACTAAAACTGTTATAATTAGCATGTCTAGAGTGACTTCTTTTTTAACACTTAATGTCAAAGCTTAATAACAAAGTTTTAATATTTTTTTGCATAAACATTTTCTTAGGATTTTAAAGGAAAATAATATTAATTATACCGTTAACTGGATTAACAGCAATTCAAGGTGTATGGAAATGAACGCCTAGTTTTCTTTTTAAAGGGATTGCCTCGTGCGGCCATGCGCCATAAGGTCATATATCTAAATTGTATTTTTTTTTTCTTTATGATGCTTTCGCAAAGCGACACAATGACATTTTCGAACGTTGTCGATTTGATAAAGAGTCATAAAGTAATACTAAAGGGTCCGCCAAATAACTTTCTTTTTTTTTTTTGAAAATGGCGCAAAACATCGAGTGTAGCTTCGGCTGTGTGGCACGTAGCGCCGCGGCGTTCCTGTTGAAACCAAATGTTGCCAATATCCTCCTCTTCAATTTTTGTGAACAGAAATTCGTTCAACATGGCCCGATAACGATCGCCATTGACTGTAACGGCCACTCCTCTGGACCTCTGGACCAAAATCCGCACTAAACAGTGACTCGTTTTGGGTGTATCGGCTTTTCAATGTATGCGTGCGCGTTTTCTGTGCCCCAAATGCGTCAATTTTGCTTGTTTACTACCCGCCAAGATCAAAATGAGCTTCATCTGAAAAGATGATTTTTTTTGGCAAAATCGGCATCTTCTCTAAGTCGATCGCAGGCCCACTTAGCGAAGCGTATACACAACCATATTCGTTCAGCGGAAAAAAAAAAAAAGTTAGATGGCGGACCCTTTATTTGGTTGCGACCTTAAAGCCAGACTTACAAATTGCTTAACAACGCTTTGTGTGGGAAAAACAGGACCATATTTCGATGATTTTGATTCTCAATGTACGAAAACGATTTTTATTCTGAGAACACCGAGTCAACACATAGAGGGTGTGTTTTTTAGACGTGTGGTTTTCAATAAGAAATAAAATGGATATGATTTAATGTAATGGCCAAGAATTTAGCTTTACTATAAAGATAATGGTTTGCCATTATGTTTTAAAAATTAATTCGGGCAAGTGGCCGCCGCGGCTGGCTCGAATAAATTCCAGCCGAGAGGGCCAATTTTCGACAGCTCCAATTGTTGCGCGCGATGGCGGATGGACTCATTCGGGTCTTATTTGATACTCTGCTCCAAAGCAGCAATAGCGTCTTCGGTGCGCACTGTAAGGCGTCTCTGGGGATGTGCATTATCTACTAGAGTAAACGTGGTGCGAAACCGATCCATGGTTGCTTGAATTTATGCGATTTTGCGATTATGTCGACCGAACAATTATTTTGGTAATAAATTTGCACGATTTGCAATCGTTGTTCAGGAGTAAGTCTATTATTTATGAAATGGCAAACCAAACTGAGCATAAATCAAGTGACAGCTGTCAAAAAGACCAACTCCGAAAAAAGGATTGCCAGATTGAAAAAACACACGTCTAAAAAAAACACCCTTTATAATTACTTATTTGAATGAGTGATTGTAGAAAATCAGTTTTTGGAAAAAAGATCGCATATTGGAAATATGCTATTGACTGAGAAAATTTATTTATTTTTGGCTAATTGAAAATCTAAAAACCAACACATTTTGCTATATAAGTTGACCAAAAGATTGCTAGTATACAGTCATCTCCAAACAACTCCGACGACAGTCCAAAAGTTAAAAAAAAAAAAATTTTCCTACGAATAAATATTAACACTGGACTATTTACAATTGAGCGCAAAATGTTTTTATTTGCTTGAGATAGCGAGACAAATTAAATAGTAAACATTTTACATAATTTTTATTTAAATAAACATTTCATTATTTCCCCATAATTTTGAATTTATTTCTCAAGCAATCAATCATATTTTAATCATAAACAGAAAATCTTAAAACAAAAACAATTTCATCTTGAACGAAAAACTTGAATAACACAAACACATTTCAGAAACATTTAATTGTTTTCACACCTACTTTTTTGTATTCGAGATTTTGCTGAGATACTTTAATAATGAAGATAAAGTGCGGTTTAAGATACATATATACATAATTTGCCATATTTCTTCACCTTAAATGTTTATTTATTTGACGATATCTCTATGAAAAAATAGGTGCGTAAGGAAAGAAAAAATTGTAATATATTTCACGCTAAGAGACTACTTCACAATATCTGCGTAAAGTTTTAGCTATTCGACTTATAAATATTGGAACAGGGTCGTTAGTTCACAGGAGAAAAAATCAAAGTTGGTTTTCGACCCACTTGAATAGGTCCTAAATCGAAATATAAATTTATTTGTACTGTTGACGTATATATAAATAGATATAAACAAATCAGTTGCATACAGCTCAGTTATACAGCTGCGCTTTTCATTTGAAGAAGAAGTTAGTAAACCTGTGTTTTTGAGCGTAATAACAGTGTGTGACTTAAAAATAGTTTTTTTTAGGTTTGAGTGTAAATACTTTTATTTTTGTTACTTTTTGCTCGATTGTTTGCATTCAAAATTGAACATTGATTTCTCCGAAATGAAAATTAAAAAAATGGCCCGCATACTTTTATTCACCACTTTTTTGTTCGAAATAGCGATGATATACGTTCATATATTTTATATCCCTACTTAAATTATTATGGATGTTTTTTACTTTTTTTGAAGTAAAATATAGGTAGGTACCTTACTGTTCATTCCCTATGCGGGGAAAATTTTAAGTATACAGATTCTAAAACACCCTGTATATCATTTTTCCTAAAAGGCACCAATTTTACAAAGTCGAAAATATTTCCTTCAAGTACCTTACTGTTCATTCCCTATGCGGGGAAAATTTTAAGTATACAGATTCTAAAACACCCTGTATATCATTTTTCCTAAAAGGCACCAATTTTACAAAGTCGAAAATATTTCCTTCAAGCTGAAAAACATTATTTTGAATTGCGATATTTTAACCATTTTAAGAGATATGATTTTTGCATCCAAAAAGGTTAAAATGAGCCACTGTGCGTCGTGTTGTCTTCAACGCTTAAAGTTACTTTTTTTTTTAACTTTTTAACGTACCGTAAAGGGTGAACGTACTCGAAACACTGATCTCTATATTACACTGGAGAGCGCATTCATACAAATAAATTGACGCCGATTGAAAAATTAAAAGGTTTATAAGTGCGCTCGTACGTATAACAGATAAACGCGGGTCCTTATTTCAGATACTTAAATAAAATATATAAAATCTCGTCAAAGAACGGTGTTCACATTGGATTGTCTCCTCCGACTTTTTGTTTTAAAGTCTCTGTACTTTATCTCACTCACACTTCATGGTGAGAAAGAGATGGAGAAGAAAGGCAGAATTCTCAAAACTGGGCTTGCACGAACGTTTATGTTTACACATATAAAAATGTGAGCCCTGAAACTCACATTTTTTTAAACTAGTTGATTTTTGTTGACGTTTTCTTTTGTGACATCATTCATCGCATTGCGAAGAATTTACGTCAAATTACTTATTTTTTGTCTCAGATAGACGTCAAAACATGAGCTTGTTTACCTAATTTCATCATCAATTGGAGTCACAAGAACTGTAGATTATAGGGAACACGGTATCCAGTATCAGTGTATGATAGAGATTAGTGGCTCGAAAATTTTCAAGTCTTGGACGGTGTTCACATTGCTCTCACTTCGCGTGACTCATTTTGACGTCTCTTAATTGTAGTTAGCCAAGTTTTTTAAAATGATCTGAAAACTTCATAAGATGGAGTGAGATAAAACAAATAGATTTCAAATTTTTTTGTCGCGTCCAATGTGAACACCGTCATGTAATAGTACACGTCTTACTTGTCAATGCATTGACGCCGTACGGTAGAAATCACGGAAGTGACTCTAGACACGCCAATTAAAACAGTTTTGGTTTATAAAAGCACTATTTATGCGGCCCCACAGAGCCAGGGCGCTTCGTCGTTGGGTATAATTCAGGCACCCAGAGTTTTTTTTCCAGTTGCGCGAAACGCGTTAGCGCACGTCCTTTTTTAATAGCGAAAAACTGTTAAAACAATTATAAATTGGCATGTTTCTAGTCTCGTCCAAAAATCACATTGATACGTTGGTACACGTCAACATATTTTGGGGCAGCATTGACTGAGTAGCTTTATTCGTGTGATTGTAAATGTTGTAAAGGGTGTTTTTTTATAGACGTTTGGTTTTCAATCTGGCAATACTTTTTTCGGAGTTGGTCTTTTTGACAGCTGTCACTTGATTTATGTTAAGTTTAGTTTTCCATTTCATAATTGATAGACTTACTCCTGAACAACGATTGCAAATCGTGCAAATTTATTACCAAAATAATTGTTCGGTCGACATAATCGCAAAATCGCATAAATTCAAGCAACCATGGATCGGCTTCGCACCACGTTTACTCTAGTGGATAATGCACATCCCCAGAGACGCCTTACAGTACGCACCGAAGACGCTTTTGCTGCTGTACGGCAGAGTATCGAAGAAGAGCCGAATGAGTCCATCCGCCATCGCGCGCAACAATTGGAGCTGTCGAAAATTGAGCCTCTCGACTGGAATTTATTCGAGCCAGCCGCGGCGGCCACTTGGCCGAAATCATTTTTAAAACATAATGGCAAACCATTATCTTTATAACTTATCTAAATTCTTGGCCATAACATAAAATTATATAAGATTTATTTTTTCTAGAAAACCACACGTCTAAAAAAACACCATTTACTTTAATGACATATCACATGTTGTTCTTTTGATTTTCTTAATAGTAAAATGTGATCTTATATGCTGCTTAGTTTTCGAGAGTACAACAACAGAGACAATGGGGTTATTTAAACTAAATACTAGGTAGGCCAAAAGTTCCTTTTCTAGTACGGATAACTGTACTCTGTAGATTTGAAAACTTCTTTGAATTGAAACATTTTTCTTTCCCCCAAATATTTATTTTGTTCTGAAACAACTCCGCTGAAGTGAAACACTGAACGCATCC
Organism: Leucozona laternaria; assembly: GCA_932273885.2. Taxonomy (NCBI): domain Eukaryota; kingdom Metazoa; phylum Arthropoda; class Insecta; order Diptera; family Syrphidae; genus Leucozona; species Leucozona laternaria. Next base: position 42,528,346 of record OW026368.1, on the reverse strand, counting down.
ATAATTATTTGAAGTTTGAATACACATTAAAAATGACATTTTAAGTTTCATTTCATTCTCATCGTTCCAATTCTTTCAACTGTCACAATTATTAAAAGTTGTTTTGCCTGTTGCTCGAGGTAATGTATGTTTTATTTTTCTATCTGTGAAAATATTTCACATCACATCGTTTAAAGTGGAAATAAAATTGCATATATACGAAGTTTGTTTATATGAAAACTCCGCTTAATTGCAACAAATTTTCTTCATTATTTGTGTTGCAAATAAGCAGAGTCGACTGTAGTTGTAAAATTGTAATATACTGCTTAGTTTTCCAGTTATTCATTTTCGAAAAATATTGAAAAGTGACTTAGGTCACACTGCTCAAAAGCGCAATTTTTTTTAATTTGGCAGCATTGTTTTTTTTTTCTTTATCATTTTTATACTTTTTCCCAAAAAAAATGTCAACCCTTAGGATAATATTGTTCCCCCTCCCCTCCATTTAATCATTTGTTCCTTAAACTCTATAGGTAATAGCTTTTGAAAAGGATTAAATTTAGAATAATCAAGTCAAAACGTCGACTTAGGTCCAGTTTTTCAGTGCGAGACAACTCATCAAATGTGGTGAGTAAACTCAGGGATTATCTGATCGGATGCGCTTTTGATGTTTTATCCACCAAGTTTGTTTAGTCGTTCGGCATTCTCCACCGAAAAACTGTTTCCTCGGTTATCTGTGGGTTAATTTACTTCTAGAGTTAGCTAACTCTGGTTTAATTCACCACTCATAAACTGGACCTTATAGTCTTTGAATTGAATGGTATGTTCTCTGAAAAAAAAAAAAAACAATCACAAAATGTTCTTATCACAAAAGATGCACAAAGAGCATTCACATTTTGATTCAATTTTAAAATTTCAAATTTACACTGCAAGCCACAAATTCAAACCAAACCAAAATTCGCTTGCTTGTATAGTTGTTAAGCAAAAACCATTTTCCATACGCGAGATAAGTTGTAAAAATTATTACAAAATTTATTACAATTTTACTCCGCTTTCAGTTAATCTTTTTTATTTTTTTTTTTTTTAAATTTTAGTTGAACCAAGCTCATGAAAAAGCTGAAAAAAATTTCCAAACTAAGTTTTGTAAAGTAATCTTTTGGGGGCACCTGTCACCTTTCTGGGGCACACCAGTCGTCTTTTTCTCACTATCGTAGTCGGCGCTTTTGGACCGTGAACTCAGGGGTTCTTTGGAACGTCCAAAACCACCCGAAGAACTAGCAGCCTTTGGCGATCCCATTGTATCAAATCCGCCACTGGCTCCATCAAAACTGGCCGAAGGGGAAAGGGAGTCAGCCGTAAGGTTGGTGGATGATGCTGGCCTTGGGTGCAGTTTGTAAACTGGCTCACCGGATTCAAAGAAAGCATCGAAGTTTCTCTGACTGAGGTTTTCGCGGGTGAACGTGGGATTCTCGACGTGTAAATGGAGGTCTTCGCGCAATCTCGCCGACTCGTTTGTTTCACGCTGCTGTCGGCCTAAACGGCCCAGGGAAATGTTGAGTTTCGGACGAAGCTTGCTTTTTGCCTGTGAGGACTTAGGTTTTGAAGACGGCGTTGTCGGCCGACTGGTCGACAAGTCGGGACTTGGAGGTTCCAAATATATACTGGGGCTGCGTTCGCGGGATATTCCATAGTCATCTAGGTAGGGATCATCAACGGGGGTTTCGGGGGGTTCGCTTAGGCCATATGCTTCGACGGCTGAATTGGATTCGTTTGGGTTGAATCGACTGGATGAGGGACGGGTACGCGATGACTCATCGTGTGCAGAGGTGTGCATGGGTGGCTGCTGTTTTTTGCTTCGCGACGACGACGACGACGGCGTAGGTTTGTGCAGCGGCACAGAATTAACTTGCTTCGAAGGAATTGTCTGCTGCTGCTGTTGTTGGGGAATATCGTTCGGGGACAAGGTTCTGCCGTAGTTCAATACAAGAGGATCGTGGAGGCAGTCCAAGGTTGGTCGTGGTTTGATTCTTGGCAATGCTGGACCGTATGTCATTAAAATGAGTTCATCAGCTGGAAATATTACATACATTCCTGGCCTCCATGTGACATGGCGACTTTTGACTGCAGCCTTGTATGTTTCTTATTGAAAAAGGACGTATGTCAATTTCAGCTTAATAACTTAGTATAAATCGTAGTTTTTAAAAATATCCAAAATGTCGTCTTTTTTTTTTTAACTAACATACAACTAAGTTCTTATACGAATTTACTATACGTAAATAATAAAATTAACTTTAACTTTAAAGTATAAACTTATTTTGATGCAAGATTGTTTTGTTTTAATTAAAATAAACTTTTGTAAATAAATTAAATAAATTTAACTTAAATTTGTTTGTCTTTTTGAATTCTTACACGTACTTTATTGTAAAATATCACAATCTCGATAGATCTCTGTCGGTGTTCTAAGGGTCAGAAATATGCTGACATCATGGTGAAATCTGAAAAAAGAAAGACAAGAAAATTTAATTATAGTATTTTAATTTTAACATTTATTTTTTCATATTAGGTGATCTTTAATTGTAAAACAGAGTGATTTGCAAAAGGTGCGAGAAGAAAAGTAAAGAAATATAGACCGAGTCAAGGTTAACAAATTGTCGGGGTCAAGAAGGAAACTTGATTATCTTAAAAAAATAAATAATAAATAGATAAACCGATTTTGATATACAGGAGTCCTCTTGAGTCATATTAATGTATACCTATCATTTGTTTGGATTAAGAAAACAGATTCGAAATTTCTTTTTTCAATTAATATTTTGGATCAATTATTTTTTTGGAAATAAAATTTTAACATAGAGGTTATTAAATGCTAAAAATTGGTTAGTATACCAAATTATTTAAAACAAAAAAATGTACAAGAAATTTAATATACATACATGGATGTTTCTAGGTTGAGTGTTGGGAAACGATTTTTGGGGATAGATTCTAAAAAAAATCGTTTCGAAGCTTGACTTATAAAAATGAATACAAAATTATTAATAAAATAACAAAGGCAACACTTTCATACGATACAATTTTTAATCCCATCAGAAATACTACTTTAAATTTTAATTTCAAATAAAGCTATTTTGATAAATAGTTATTAAAACAAATATTATCAAACTCAATATGAATTTTGAAAAAAAAGATGATATAAAAAATTGAGTTCGAATTTTTCCAAAAAAATTCACATAACCGAATTAGGTATTTCACGTTTTTTGAGAAAATAGTTTTATTTTTGGGTTATTCGCGTATATCTTTGCCATGGTTGAACCGATTTTGTTATATTTTTGCAATCTGATGCTTCTTAATAGTTTAAACAATAATGCATTTAAACATTTTTTAAAACATTTTTTTAATAAAGAAAAAAAAACCAAACAAAAATCAATTTTTTAGTGCTTTTGACACTTTTATTATTTTCTGGTTAAATAAATACACTATGCATCTTTAATGTGGGGTTACACAAAGTATTTAACTACAAGAGCATGTTCGAGCAATCAAGAAGTGCATATTTTTTAAACTCACTTTGAGTAAGTATGGCCAGCACTAAATGGAAAACTTTGAATAAGGTTTAAAAAGAAAACTATCTTCGACTTCAAGAAAATTTCATTCTAAACTAATCATTGAAAGAATCTCAAATAAAAAAAACAGAATAGATTAATAGAGCAGGGAATTTTTAGAAAATAAAATTAAAAACAAGCTAGAAAGTACGGAAACCCTACTTCACTTTCTTTGGAAGGCATGTAACAGGTTAAAATACAGTGAATGCAAGTTAAAACTGTTCAAAACAAAAAACAAAACCTGAACAATTCAAATATCTATAAGCTTAAACTTGAAATAAAGAATATCTAGGAGATATGAAGTGTCTTTGGTCTTAAGGAATTAAATTTGCAATATCTTTTCAAAAATAACATTTTCCTATGTTAAAAATTATTGCAGGTAAATAACAGCTTATTAAAACAAATGAAGAAGTGGAATCGAAATAAACGTATTTTTTTTTTTATAATAAAGAGTAAAACATAAATTGGATAAAGAAAAAACTTAAAAATAAATCTTACGGCCAATTTCTTCACAGAGTCCTAATGCTAGTACCGGTACTAGTCATAAAATTAGTACTCAAAATGGTATCAACTCATTTCTTCACACAAGTTCTAGGTCGTAGTCCTGTCAATTTGGTACCGATAGTCTAAGAGCTGACAGCATATTTTTGGTTTGGAAATATAACCAAAAATTCAGTACGAGGGTTTTGAGGTGTGTGCGTCGTGATATGGAAAACAAAAGTCTGGCAGGTTTTTTTTGGCGCCGGTGGTGGGGGTGAGGGTTTGAAAATGGTGATTTTTAAAATATTTTATCAGAAGAATAATCACTTAAATTCTTTTTTTTTTTTAATGACAAATGATGCACTGTCATTTTTCCTAAGTGTAAAGACTTTTATCTTGACGATCCGATTAATAGAACTCAAGATATAAGCTCTTTAAGCGAAACTTATCAGCTTTTTTTTGGAGATTTTTGTTGTTTATTTTTTGTTATGCATAAAATCAACAAAAGTCTCCAAAAAAAAGCTGATAAGGTTGGCTTAAAGAGCTTATATCTTGAGTTCTATTAATCGGATCGTCAAGATAAAAGTCTTTACACTTAGGAAAAATGACAGTGCATCATTTGTCATTTAAAAAAAAAAAGAATTTAAGTGATAATTCTTCTGATAAAAAATTGTAAAAATCACCATTTTCAAACCCTCACCCCCACCACCGGCGCCAAAAAAATCCTGCCAAAAATTTTTTTTTTCTATATCACGACGCATACACCTACAAACCCTCATACTCAATTTTTGGTTATATTTCCAAACCAAAAATATGCTGTCAGCTCTTAGACTACGAGTATCAGTTAGGACTCGGTACTAGCTGACTCCTCAAAATCAGCTAGTACCTGGTTATTATACCAGTTGTTAGTACTCAAATCGGTACCGAATGATTTCTTCACATAAGTACTAAGCTCTAGTTCTGTCAAGTTGGTACCGAGTACTATTTAGGACTCGGTATTAGCAAGGACTTTCAAATCGGCAGTCTAGTGGCGCTAATAACTGAATCAGAGTAATTTTTTTTCATTTTCTTCAATGAATTCGTTGCATGGACGTGTGATGATGTAGTCGTAAAAGTACATATTTCCATGGTTTATGGACTTAATATTGAGAATCAAAGTCATATCAAAAACGATTAATAGTGTTGTAGACAGTTTCGGCAAACTATTAAAAAGGCCTTCCGCACATATCCCAATTGTTGTTTTTGCATTTACTGTTTTCATAAGGGACTAAAATAAACACAAAACCTATCCTGATAGCTCTGGATATTTCCCCGAACGCGACCAATGCATTGCATGAACCGCACATGAAATGCACACAATAAAGGACATTTCTCCAAGACTGTCACACACATATCAACATAGAAAAATGTCCAAAACTCCACGCAAAAAATAACACACAATGCTCTACTCAAATCAAATGCTTCATCTGGAAGCTGATTCAAAACAGAGCACCAGTGATCTCTCCTGTAAATATTAGTGGGACTTTATTGGCATTCTTCATCTTTCCACTCTCTGTAGGTTTTTAGCAACGACAGCCGTTTTGCTATTAACTGCGTAAATTGAAGACCGGCAAATTGTTGATCACAATGACAAATTTCATAGTTGATGCTTGATGAGACAGTAATCGTGGAATGGATATTATAGCCCCTTTTTGTTAAAATTGACATAATTGATTCGAAAATAGAATAAAATAAAAATCGCTCAGTCAAAATAAATATCAAAATAATATTTTAAATGCCAAAATATTGTCAAAATCAGAATTAGACCAGTTTAGAGACCAGGCAGAAAGAGCTTCTGGAAGTGATTTTCTTAGGAGTTGTAGAGAGAGTTTCTGAGAGAGGATATTATACTGATGTGATAGTCAAGGATGAACTGTGAAGTATTTGCGTCGTAGGTTGTACGGTGGTGAGGTGGGCGAAAGAGTGGAGCGGATCCAAGAGGTTACGTGAGTTAGTATGGATCGGGATCTTTTCCAACAGAATATACGTGAATCGATTGTCCAACCCATTAAGAGTTCGTGCACGAAGATTATATCAGCTACTTCTCGACGTTTTTTACGAGTTCGCATAAGTGTTGTATTATTTTTTAATTAAATGAGAAGGCAATCCTTTCAGCATATAAAATAGTCATTTATTAATTCAAGTATACTTATATTATAGTGAAAGAATTATGACCTGAAGGTTTGGAGGTTATCGCAAAAAGAGTCAGAAACCACAAGGTATTTTTGTCAGGAGGAAGTCTATCAAAATCATCGCAAATATCTCTCCAGGGTGCGTAGGTGTTGTTAGATGGCAAAGTCCAGGGCTGGTACATGCACAACAGCAAGTTTATCAATTTTAATCGATCTTCATAGGGGGGCAGTACGATATAATCGGACTACGGAAGGCCGCGGAGGGCGAACCGAAGAAATTTACGTGCACAGCTTAAATTCTTCGGGAGTAAGAGATCTGATATGGCGACTAAACTTGGCTAGCGTGTTCAAGGAGGGGCCTAACGAAAATAATGTAAAGGGATTTCGTGAAGTAAAGGTTCGAGAATTCTTTAGACCAACGTTTTATGAAGCCGAGAGAGGAATTGGCCTTGTTAATTATTTGATCGAAATGAGAGCGGAAGTTAATCTCACTATCACAAATAATCCCAAGATCTCGAATGGAACAAACAATGGGAATGGCTTCATTACAAAAGTATTAAGTTCTAGGGGGTGAGGGTAACAGTTTGCGGGAGAAGGTTATAGATTGACATTTTTTAGCAACGTTGAGTTCTAAAAAACTATGATCGCACCAAGTTTGGAATAAGTTCAGGTCGTTTTGGAGTAAGCGAATGTCAGCGAGGGTAGAAATTACCTTCATGATTTTCATATAATCTGGGTAAATAGACACATATGAGTCACTCATTATACTTTCAACATCGTTTATTGTTAGGACAAAGAAAAGAGGGCCCAAGTGACTACCTTGAGGGACGCCTGAAGTGGCGTTAATGGGATCAGAGATTGAGAACCTGAAGAGAACCCTACTGACGTTGTTCTAGGTACGATCTCAACCATGAAATTATATGCGCTCTAGACTTTAAAAATCCAAAATCCGCTGTATTAAATATTTGTGTGATCAAAACTAGTAAGAGTGTTTAGTACATACCCGGAAATAATGAAGTTCCTAAAAAAAAAGAAATTCTCATAATTTAAGATTTTTCTAAAAAACTGGTCTGGAATTAACCATTCGACTAGAAATTAATGAAAGTGTTTGGTATTAATATACGAATTGGTACCTACTTTATTACAAACGCAGTTTTCTTATAATTAACTTGGTTATTGCGGGTACGAAATTTAATCAAAATCATTAGAGCCGTTTTCGAGAAAATTTGAAAAAAAAAACAAAATATTTGTATGGCAGCTACCCGTTGTAGATGATCTAATACAATTCGTATTTCTCCTCTAAGGAATCACATAAAAATGTTCTGTACAAAATTTGAAGCAAATCGGTCCGCGGCATGACGAAACCCACTTTTTGGATTTCTCGATTATCGTAGTGTTAGTTTTGATTATAATCTCGAAATTTTTTTTTTACACGAAACCAATAGGACTTGCCCTATAGAGCAAGTCATAAAGAGATATTTAAGTGCTCTAAGTACAAAAACGGTGCGGTAGCACGGATCCGAGTGATCCAATTTTCAATGACCCTTCCGCATAGATTCCGGCTGAAATTAAGCGATGGCCTGAGTTATTTTCACCTTAAGGACATCTGTCAATTGTGGTTTATTCACATACACTAACGATGTTTTTGGTAGAACATGCTTTTCGTTGACGAACGGGTGCTGTCCAGGATTACCACTTTTTGATAAAATTTCCGAAGTAGATTTGCAAAAAAAAGTGCAGTAGATTCAATGTTTTTGCAGTAGATTTATATTTTCAGGAAACAATGGGTTAGGTCTTGAAATCTCTCAAATAAATAAAAACTTTACGTGACAGCTGTCAATTGTCATCAAAACAAAGCCGATATTCGAGAGCTGAGAGAGAAATTAAAGGATGGGTTTCATGAAGAATGAGAATCACTGCATTCAATGTGACAGCATTGAAAAATTATTTATTGAATGATTTTCGTAAAATCAAAAGGCAGTACATCTACTGCAATTACAGCAAATTGACAACCCTGGTGCTGTCTGATTGTATGAAAGAATGAGTTCAATAATAATTATTCGTTATGCCTAGACAAATGTGGCGCGGGGAATTGCAGTTGGAAAAAGTGAAATGAATTCTCAGAAAAGCTCTTTAAATTATTTTGCATAAAGAGCAGCAAAGGAAAGCTGGTTTTATCTACAACAGACATTATTTATATATGTATGTATGTGTGTATTAGGGCGATATAACATTCCCCGAGATCTGCTAGTTCTTAAATATATCTTCAGCAGCAATGTATTTTAAGTACCTTTTTTTTGAAAAAAAAGGACAACGAAAAAAAGGTTGATTTACTTATGCTTACAAATTTTCAACTCAATTAACTATAAGAATAAACAAACATGCAAATTTGAGGCACGTGCTATTTCTTGCCTTCTTTAGAAAAAAAAACATTTTATGTTTATGGCAATGACACGGGTCTTATAGGTTTTTCAATGTGAATTTAGAAATTTCACTAGAATTATGCTGTAAGAGTAACAAGGGTTATGAAATTCAAATTTAATTATATACAAAAGATTTCAGACTAAATGGATTTATATTCATGTTTGTATCTTTAAAATTTTTTTTTTTCCCTCTTTTCTTTGAAAATAAATCATCTGGAAAATACACACCTTTATAATACATAATTCTTGAAAAGTTAAAAAAAAAATATTTGATGATGATGATGATATCGAACATTGAAATGCACTTAAGCACTTTTCCACCTCAAAGTATAAAGCGTAACATATTTTTTGAAAAATAATTACTGCTATTAGCATTAAAATATTTAATGGTAGCACCTTTGTTGTTATGAAGTTTGTCATACATGTGACGTGTTGGTATTTGTCTATAATAAAAGCTAAACGACTCTCCTTTTAACCGGTGATGGATTGACGTTGACAAAAATAAAATAAAATAAAAAAAAAGTAAATCGACCATATATGTGTCTCACGGTGACACAAGGGCGTAGCTGGTTTAAAACTATATATAACAATTTCCTACACAATCTTTTGTATACCTATGTATAAAAGGACGAGGTTTTGTTTGAAGTTGGGATATCTTAAAAAATCGTAAGAATCATTTTCATCTTGCATCTAGAAGCACTGTCAACAATATAAAAGGTTTTCCAATAAGAGGTGTTATTTTGATATTCAAAGAAAAATGGCATTTTTTGAGATAAATGATCGGATGTTTATTTCATTATAAAGAGGAAGGTATGCCGTTAATAATGGAACACAACATCAGCCAAATGGCCGCCACGACCACGCTAACAGGACCATATCCTTTTCATGAAATTTTCCATAACCAAATCGCAAAGTGGCTGCCCTATGTCCTCGATAGCCTCACGAATTCCATCGACGCTGGGCTGTTGGCGTAGACCTTATATTTCACGTGGCCCCAAAGGAAGAAGTCGCAAGGTGTTAAATCACAAGATCTCGGTGGCCAATTGTGATCACCTCTTCGAGAGATAACACGGTCCGGAAACTTTTCCCGTAAAAGATCGATGGTTTCATTGCTTGTGTGGCACGTAGCGCCGTCTTGTTGAAAGTAAACGTTGTCCAGATTAATACCATCCAATTCCGGCCATAAAAAATCATTAATCATCTCTCGATAGCGCAATCCATTGACCGTAACTGTTGCTCCAGCCTCATTTTCGAAAAAGTAAGGTCCAATGACCCCGCCGGACCATAAACCGCACCAAACAGTCACGCGTTGAGGATGGAGAGGCTTTTCAACAATAACTCTTGGGTTTTCCGAGCCCCAGATGCGACAGTTTTGCTTGTTGGCGTAGCCTCCGAGGTGGAAATGGGCCTCATCAGTCAAGATGATTTTTCGATGAAATTCCGGATCATTTTCATGCATTTCAAGGACCCAATCAGCAAAGACACGACGTTGTTGATGATCAGCCGGCTTGAGTTCTTGTGTTAACTGAACTTTATAAGCCTTAAGACCCAAGTCTTTATGCAAAATACGGTGTAATGACGTTTGTGGAATGCCTAATTCCAAAGAACGACGAGGAATGGACAAACCTGGGTTTTCTTCAACACTTTGGGCTACAACAGCAATATTCTCAGTTGTTCTTGAGCGACGTGCACGGGTTTTATTCTTCACATCACTAACTTGTCCCAACAGCTCGAATTTGTCCACCAATTTCTGTATTGCGGTCCGACAAGGTGCTTCACGGCGACCCAAAAATGTTTTAGTTTTACGAACCGTCTCTGCCAAATTTTCATCATTTTAATAGTGAATTTCAATAATTTGAATGCGTTGTTGAAGCGTGTATCGTTCCATTTTTATTAATAGCGTAGTTTCTACTTGTCAAATGTCAAAAAATGACAGCTTCAAAAGTGACAGCTACCGAAATAGCGGGCTATTCAAAATAACACCTCTTATTGGAAAACCCTTTATTTTCCATTAATTTTTTCAACATTAAAATATGTAATTATTTTTGAATACAATAAACGATGAAGATAAAAAACTTTTGCTATTTTATTATGAAAGTTACTCTAGACATGTCAATTATAACAGTTTTGGTTTATAAAAGTACTGTTTATGTGGCCCCGCAGGGCCAGGGCCCTCCGCCGGTGGGTATACTACAGGCAGCCTGAGTTTTTTTATTTCAAGTCGCCCACTTTTAATTGCCAAAAATTGGTATAACTGTTATAAATTGCTATGCCTCTAGTCTCGTCCATTTATTATATGAACTGAGGCCTTCTGAGTTTTAAACGAAAACCAAAGTCCGCCACTGTTTAATACCTCTACGTGTCCTGACGATATTTATGTACATATATCTCCTTTCGCAAGTAAGTTAATTATTGTGTTGTGCTGTCTGCTGTGCCCTGCACATCAAACAAACCGTGTTACTCAAATGACAAAAGAGATTATACTGCATTTAGTAATTATTTAATATTATGACAGAGTATTTTTAAACACATCATCTACTACACCACAGCTAAGGGGATTTTAATCCATCAACAATAAAGTAGGTACGTTGCTATTAGAAATAAATTACGATCTTTTAGTGTGATAAGCACTTAAGGGGGCAAAAGATATAAATATATAAAAGTTTTAATAACATAGGTATAATAAATTAAAGAGCTGAAGATGATTTGTCAGTAAAATTTATTTTAACTTTAATGATTATACGATTTATGCACTTTTGGTCTTGGCGTTTACGATCGAATCAGTTTTTTTTAGTATTTTTCTCAGATGTCTTGGGAGGAAGTAACAAATCATCCAAGAGTATCTCTTGTCATACACAATCGCGTCGTTGGTATTCAGCTGAAAATTGTAGATTCTTCTATATTCCTGCCGATTGAGAGGGCTCTCGGTCACGCAAGGGCGACAAGCGACAGGCGACATAGCTTATTGAGATTGTATAGTTGCGGCCATGTAGTCGCTGAGCGACAGAGCGACAGAGCGACATCACGCTGCTTTAATATCTGTTCTATTTTTGTATTGAATCCTGAGCCACAAAGTACCTGCTTTAACTTCGGAGGGATTACAATGTTTGAGAAAGTTACTTAAGGGGCCGACCCATATACAACTCACGAAGTAAACACGATCTTTTGATAAGCGACGCATATAGGCAACGCATGCGACCGGGCCAACGCAATAATTAGCTGAATTAGTTGTCAAAAGCAAATTGGAAAAAGGTAGTTGTAAAGGGTGGTTTTTTAAGAGGTTTAGAACTTTTAAAAAAAAAAAAAACACAAAAATTCGAAAAAATGAATGAAATATTTATTTGAATCGATAGTTTGAACCTTGCAATTTAATGTTTAAAGATAATTTCATGCAAATGTTGACCGCGGCTGCGTCTCAGGTAGCCCATCCGCTGAGTCCAATTTTGGCATACTCTTTCACACATATCGGCCGGTATCTCACGAATGAATGCATGGATGTTGGCTTCCAGTGCGTCAATCGAAGCGGGCTTGTCCCTATAGACATTAGCCTTGACATACCCCCACAAAAAATAATCTAATGGTGTCAAATCGCACGATCTAGGCGGCCAATTGACCGGCCCGAAACGTGAAATTAACTGTTCACCAAACTCGCCTCGCAATTGCGCCATTGTTTCGCGTGCTGTGTGGCATGTGGCACCGTCTTGTTGAAACCACATATCATGCAAGTCAAGAACTTCCATTTCGGGCAAAAAAAAGTTTGTTATCATCGCTCGGTAGCGTTCACCATTGACAGTAACGCTGCGATTCGCATCATCTTTGAAGAAATAGGCCCAATAATGCCGCCGGCCCATAAACCGCACCAAACAGTGGCTTTTTCGGGATGCATTGGTAGCTGTTGCAATGCTTCTGGCTGATCTTCACTCCAAATGCGGCAATTTTGGTTATTTACGTACCCATTCAACCAAAAATGAGCCTCATCGCTGAACACAATTTTTCGATAAAAAAGCGGATCCTCGGCCAGCTTTCCAAGAGCCCATTCACCAAAAATTCGGCGTTGTGGTAGGTCGGCTGGCTTTAGTTCTTGCACCAGCTGTATCTTAAAAGGCTTTACGCCCAAATCCTTCCGCAAAATTTTCCACGTAGTGCTGTAACAAAGGCCTAACTGCTGGGAACGGCGCCGAATCGACATTTCGCGGTCTTCTGTCACACTAGCTGATACGGCCGCAATATTTTCTTCACTACGCACAGTACGTAAACGTGTTGGTGGTTTAATGTCCAACAAAGTAAATTTGGTGCGAAATTTGGTCACAATCTTCCGAATAGACTGCTCAGAAGGTCGAGAATGCCGGTCATAAAATGGAAGCAGCGCGCGATGAACATTTCGAACCGAGCACGAATTTTGATAGTAAAATTCAATAATTTGCAAGCGTTGTTCATTTGTAAGACGATCCATGGTTAAATTGCAAACCAAACTGAAGCTGTTTGACAGTGACACAAGGTACTAAACACACGTCAGCTGTCAAAACCAGTGTTTCCAAAACCAAACCAGCTTAAAAATCACCCGTTATATCGTCAACCTTCGTCGAGCTTCAATGGAGAATGATTCCAAATTCCAAAAACAGTCGATATGAGTCCACTTAAAAGCCTATAACTGTGGTTCTAATTATTAGAATATCAATCAATTTTAAGGTATTTAATTAAAGCTCAAATGCAAAACTACAATTATGCATCAAAATCAATCACGACATAAACGTAATTTCACACAAAAGAGATTAACTTATCAACAACAAGCAACAAAATCGAACATAAAATGCGACTGAAAAAAGAATTTGCCTATTTAAATTTTTGTATGGATTTTTATGAATGAAATTTTTATGAAACAAAAAAAAACCAAAGAACATATTCGTTGAGTCACCATAATACGTCTTATCCGTCTTCGTCAAGCGGGATCCGTCGCCGCAACGTATTGACAGATTCTATGGGTCGAGACTTTCAGCAACAGAATTTTCACAACTAGCTGTTCATGAGAATTGTTGCTCAGTAAATGCCCAGTTGTTACTTGAATTTGTCGCTCAGTAGTAGTCGCTCTGTCACTAATTGGTCAATGCGTGGCCGAGTCCTAACAAAACGCACGCAGGAATTGGTGAGAGTTGAAAATCACTAGGCCTTGGCATTGCACTAACTGTCGCGTCACCAATTTGTTTTGGATTCATTTTTGCCGATATGAATTGCGGCAAACAGAAGCAGACGGGGCCAATGGGAAGTTCGCTTCAAGAGCTGCATCCAAACCATGCAAGAGTGGCGAAACCACAGATCATTAAGTATACTCATTTCAAAGATGGAAATAAACGCCTTTTTTAACTGTTTCCATATATGTATGTATGTGTGGACATATTTGTGATAAAAATTAATGAAAATGTGTTTTATTTCTGACTGAAATAAAAAGTAGGTACTACTGCCACAATAAGTATCTAGGTACTTACGGTCAATCTTTTGTTCCCAAGCTAGCAGCTAATTAACCTCAGCATTTGATTGTAGAAAAGATTCAAGCGCAAATACAAACAAAAACGTAAGAATTCTATTCAAAAGGTGGTGAAGGTGACACCTGAGGTCAGCGTTGCCATAAGTGCAGATTTGTCTGCATTTCGCAGATTTTTAACCCAGTTACAGACTTTCGACATCCTTAAATGTGCTCTGCACATTTTTGATGTGTAAACATCTATGCTGGCGGTAGAGTCAAAAAAAAACGTGAACGTTCGTGTGCAACGTTACGTCGTGCACTTTACGTTGTAGCACGTTACGATACGAAATCTGATTTGCCCCGACCAAAACTAATTGATTTTAACGCGACCGACAGTTAGATTATAAATACTTTTCATTTATATTGTTTTTGCCAAATGCCAACGACGAAAGCAAATTGTTTTTAGCGCGCCCGACGATTTTATCATTTTAACACTCATATTTTTATATTTTTTTCTTTAATTTTTAATTATTCCCCGAACAAAATGGACGCGACACTAGTAATTAAAAAGAAAACAAAATCAAAACAAAAATAATAATAGTCAGCTGTAGGGTGACAATTGACTGTAGGTATGGTAGGTCAATGGCTGTAGGTATGGTAGGATATCGGGTGCGTTCAGTGATACAAATCTGAACTTAAATTCTACGTTTACATTAGCCGTGTTTTTTTTGCAAGTCCATATGGATTTGTCGAAAAAAACGACATCGGGACTAATAGTTTTACACGTAAATACAACAACAACTTAAATCCATATGGACTTAGTTAAGTCCAGATAATTATCGGGACTTACTTATTGTAAGTAAGAAGGTACTAAGCCCCGATGTCGTTTTTTTCGACAAATCCATATGGACTTGCAAAAAAACACGCCTATTATACTGCTTTTAAACGATGTAATTTCTTCTTGCAATTTTTAGGCACGTGAGCGAGGGACGTAGGTGGATGGGATATACAAAATAGCTGAGGTTGAATTGCAGAGTTATCGGCTACTTTTGTACTTGCACAAAGTTAACATTCATTAAAAATCACAGCGTCCAATTCCATAGGCGATTGATGGTGTCAATCGATTGAAACTGGTATTTTAGTGATTTCCACTGACAACAACTGCAACTAAATATTCTTAAAACTCAAGATATAATTCGCCGGCTATCTCATAGTGACATTCATTTCAGGTTCGTTCAGTATAAAATTAAGACTGAACTGAGTTTCATAAGGGTTGCAAGTTCGTTGACAGTTCTAACTGGATATTTTAATTCGGCCCCTGTCAGTCAAACCATTAAGTTCCTTTGGAATTTGGGTACGGTGTCATTTAATTGAAACCACCATTTTAGTGCTCTCCGCGTACAGTTGTTGTTTGTCGATGCTCAGAGAGTGATTTGATTACCATAAACAATAACCATGTGTAATGTCAAGTCATCTTCAAGTTGAGAGTGAACTACGAAGCAGGACCTTTCAGTACCGAACCTTCACCGTTCTTTGGACACTTCACCACCAGCCTTTTAGTGCTTGGAAATTTCGTTACAGCGGTTCCCCCACTGGGTATTTCGCTGCCGTTCTTTCAACACTAAAGGCCAGTTTCACAGTCAGAAAAGTGACACTTAAGTGGGGAATTTTAAAGATTAATTCCCAATATCGCCGTTCACTGTTACCTGAATAAGTGGCACTTAAGTCTCCAATGTTGGTGACTTAAGTTCCACTTACGCTAGCTATGAAATTTAGCTTAAATTCCTAATATGGGAAACTTAAGTGCCACTTTTTGCGGTAAGTGTCGACTGTGAAACTGGCCCTAAGCTTTTTAAGCACTGCCTACAGATAGGTAATGTAGTGTTAATTATTCAATATGTTTCTTTTGATGACGTTCAGTAACCAAAATCAGGGGTGAAATTACCGCATCAGTGACTGATCGAGTGAGTGCCATCAGTGATCGAACGAACGAGTAAAACCTATGGGGATGATGACTCTATAACGTGAGCGGTAATGCCAAACACGCATAATTCAGTCACGTATTACTCGATAACTGATGCGATAATTCGGCCCCAGGCACTTGGACAAACGTTGATGTTTACACATATTTAACCGTGAGACCCAGCACTCACATATTTTTTGTACGCACTTTAACTCAAAAATGTCTTCTTTTTAAAAACTATTTTCTACAATATCTTCCACACTTGTCTTCGTGCCTTAAGTTCCTGAGATTTTTTTTTTAAGGTAACAAGCTAAACAAATACAAATACACTTTCTTAGTTCTTAAATTCTGACTTACGCGTTGTCTAATAACATATAAAGGATCACTAACATTAAAGTGATGATTCAGGAGAACTTGCGAGAGTTATTTCCATTTGAACATATTGTCCTCAAATGTTGAACTCATTTTCGATGGGTAAACAATTATGCCGGCGCGGTAGGAAAAATCCCTGAGCGACAGCACTCACATATTTTCCCCAAATCAATTTAAAAAGAAATTTACAATAAACTTCGGGGTTCCTCATTGCATTTAAAGGAATCTTACTATAAATAACTTCTTTTTTTTAAAAAAAATGGCGCAAAACATCGAGTGTAGCGTCGGCTGTGTGGAACGTAGCGCCGCCGTCCTCTTGAAACCAAATGTTGCCAATATCCTCCTCTTCAAGTTTTGTGAACAAAAATTCGTTCAACATGTCCCAATAACGATCGCCATTGACTGTAACGGCCACTCCTTGCTCATTTTCGAAAAATGGCCCAATTATGCCTCTGGACCAAAATCCGCACCAAACAGTGACTCGTTTTGGGTGTATCGGCTTTTCAATGTATGCGTGCGGGTTTTTTGTGCCCCAAATGCCACAATTTTGCTTGTTTACTACTACCCGCCAAGATCAAAATGAGCTTCATCTGAAAAGATGATTTTTTTGGCAAAATCGGCATCTTCTCTGAGTCGATCGCAGGCCCACTTAGCGAAGCGTATACACAACCATATTTGTTCAGCGGAAGGATAAAACTAATTATCTGTCAAATCAGACATAAAGACGAAATGAGCACTAGTTGAAAAAAAACGTTAGATGGCGGACCCTTTAGTTAAATCATAAAAAAGATTTAAGTATTAAACTCTTTTACCTTTGTTAAAATACGAAAGAAAAATTTAGTAAGGTATTTTTTTTAAATTTTTGTTGAATAAATAAAATAAATTAAGTGAGACGATATTCATAGAAATTTGAAATGCAATTTATTTGTCATAATTTCAGATTTCTTAAAATATGTGTATGGCAACACTGCCTGAAGTTGTACTTTGTACCTCTACTACCTATTCATGTTTTGAAAGGGTTATTTTCTCGTCGGTCGCTTGCATATTTTTTTTTGTCGGCACTTCGGCTAGGTATAGGCGTTAATAAAAATGTATATGTTCAAAACTTATCCAGCACACAAGTTGTTGGACTCTTGTGTTTTGAGTGGAAACTGCGCATTCATTAGTATTTGTTTTGTGTCTTTCAATGGTTGAAAATCTATTCAACTATCATATTGTATAGGAGGTAGCTTAACAAAAAAAAAAAATTGTTTTACATACCTATCTACCTACATTGTATTGCATTAGGTTTTCATTAGGTACCCTTTGTTGTTTCCATGACTTCATGTGACAAACAAAAACACTGCAGCTTTAGAAACTTTTACAATTACATACCAACTTGTTGACGGTATTTCCTAATTTTAATTTCCCTAGCGAGAAACAAAGTTATGTATGTATTTGAACCGCACCAATATCTGGAAAGTTGTTAATTAAAAATACACTGTAAAGGTTAAAACTTAATTTTAATTTCTACTTGCGATAAATATAGGAACTACATATAGGTATACTTGGAAAGTATAGTGACATTTTGATGAAAAACAAAAAGGGGGTCTCGTAATTCCGTATTTTTATAGGTATCTGTAAGTGCAGTCAAAATAGACAGAGAAAAGAGCAAACCTAGACATAACTCGCATAGAGCTGGAAATTATTGCAGGACTATTAATCATCACTAATATGTAAACAAAATTAATTAAGGTTAAATGTCGGAAATGTCGCATTTTCGTATAGGCAAAGTATTGGTTTCGTGTAGAATATTCTCTTCCAAGGCGTCAATTGTCTCGGTTTTATCTGAGTAGACTTGACATAACCCCACAAAAAATAGTCCAGCGGTGTTAAATCGCACGATCTTGAAGGCCACGCCACACAGTGGTTCGGTTTGTATGGGAGAGCGGAAAAAAGTCTGTTTTATCTGAACGGTTCAACGGATGAAACATGTTTAGAATAGTCTTATAAATATTTGGTCAAAATTTGGTTGAAAAAAAATAATTAGAAACAAAGTTATTGACATTTTTCTAAAATTTGAGGGTTTTGATGTTTGTATGGGAGAGCGTAAAAAAGTCTGTAAAATCTGAACTATTAAACGAATTTTAATGAAATTTGACACACATGTTAAGATTAGTCTTATGCATGCTTGGTCAAAATTTGGTCAAGAAAAAATTGTTAGAAAAAAAGTTATTGACATTTTTATAAAATTTGAGGGTTTTGATCTTTTTTTTTTAGTAAAATCTTATCTCTTTATTTTGAATAAAATAATATTATTAACTATGTATATTATAAAATTAAATAAATAAATAGATAAATACATACAAAAAAATAAATAAAAAACAATTATGTAGTAGTAATTTTATAATGCTAAATAAGGTTTTTTTTATTTTTCGTGTGTTGTTTTCAAGAAAATTGAGGTGAAAGTTGAAAAATTTTCCAGGCAGAAATAGATGGTTTCGCAAAAATCGAAATTCTCAGCCCTGGGTCAATGTATTAATTTTGTTTTATTTTTAAAATAAAGTTTGACATTTTTTCATAAAATAATGGGCTTAACCAGTTCATTCTGACAATTAATACCGAAGAAATCAAACTTTTTGGTAAACACCACCGTCAAGACGGAGTTTTTTGAAATCCGTTTCAGTGAAACATTTTTGAACATAACTTCCACATCTGCACGCATCTGCAGCTGATTTTTTCTGTGTTTTAATATGAATGTATGGAGCATATGCTGGCATACTTTCTTGGTATCTTTTGGAGCTGTTTTTTTAAATCAAAAAGTTTAAAAAAAAAGCATTTTTTCTTAGTACTAAAGCTTCAGGCTACTTATAGAAGGTATCTTTTAATTTGATTTTTTAAGAGGTTTAGAACTTTTTTAAAAAAAAAAACACAAAAAATTCGAAAAAATGAATGAAATATTTATTTGAATCGATAGTTTGAACCTTGCAATTTAATTTTTAAAGATAATTTCATGCAAATGTTGACTGCGGCTGCGTCTCAGGTAGCCCATCCGCTGAGTCCAATTTTGGCATACTCTTTCACACATATCGGCCGGTATCTCACGAATGAATGCATGGATGTTGGCTTCCAGTGCGTCAATCGAAGCAAGCTTGTCCCTACAGATATTAGCCTTGACATACCCCCACAAAAAATAATCTAATGGTGTCAAATCGCACGATCTAGGCGGCCAATTGACCGGCCCGAAACGTGAAATTAACTGTTCACCAAACTCGCCTCGCAATTGCGCCATTGTTTCGCGTGCTGTGTGGCATGTGGCACCGTCTTGTTGAAACCACATATCATGCAAGTCAAGAACTTCCATTTCGGGTAAAAAAAAGTTTGTTATCATCGCTCGGTAGCGTTCACCATTGACAGTAACGCTGCGATTCGCATCATCTTTGAAGAAATACGGCCCAATAATGCCGCCGGCCCATAAACCGCACCAAACAGTGGCTTTTTCGGGATGCATTGGTAGCTGTTGCAATGCTTCTGGCTGATCTTCACTCCAAATGCGGCAATTTTGGTTATTTACGTACCCATTCAACCAAAAATGAGCCTCATCGCTGAACACAATTTTTCGATAAAAAAGCGGATCCTCGGCCAGCTTTCCAAGAGCCCATTCACCAAAAATTCGGCGTTGTGGTAGGTCGGCTGGCTTTAGTTCTTGCACCAGCTGTATCTTAAAAGGCTTTACGCCCAAATCCTTCCGCAAAATTTTCCACGTAGTGCTGTAACAAAGGCCTAACTGCTGGGAACGGCGCCGAATCGACATTTCGCGGTCTTCTGTCACACTAGCTGATACGGCCGCAATATTTTCTTCACTACGCACAGTACGTAAACGTGTTGGTGGTTTAATGTCCAACAAAGTAAATTTGGTGCGAAATTTGGTCACAATCTTCCGAATAGACTGCTCAGAAGGTCGAGAATGCCGGTCATAAAATGGAAGCAGCGCGCGATGAACATTTCGAACCGAGCACGAATTTTGATAGTAAAATTCAATAATTTGCAAGCGTTGTTCATTTGTAAGACGATCCATGGTTAAATTGCAAACCAAACTGAAGCTGTTTGACAGTGACACAGGGTACTAAACACACGTCAGCTGTCAAAACCAGTGTTGCCAAAACCAAACCAGCTAAAAAATATCTATTTTTTTTTTATTTTTAGATAATCGAAAATAGACCAATTAAATTATTTAAGAAGCTAGAGAATTTATTAAAAGGAACTTCGGAAAAAAATATCTCAAAATTTGTTGAAAATACGGTTCGCGATTTGAGTAAAATTATTTTTCAACTTTGAGGGCTTGTAAATCAGAACATACAATATATATGTTAAAAAAATACTTTAAAATCATACGCTCGGGTTATCTAAGAGTAATTAAACATAAAGTTTAAAAGGATAGATATGACTTTTTCAAAAGACTTTTTTCCGCTCTCGCACCACTGTGCGCCACAGGCCCACGACGCGAGATAATGCGCTCACCAAAAGTTTCCTTCAATAAATTGATTGTTTCGTTGGCTGTATGGCAAGTAGCGCCGTCTTGTTGGAACCAAAGGTTGTCCACATCAACATCCCCCAATTCAGACACGAAAAAGTCATTAATCATGGCTTTGCACTATTAATTATGAAATGGCAAACCAAACTGAGCATATAACAAGTGACAGCTGTCAAAAAGACCAACTCCGAAAAAAGTATTGCCGGATTGAAAATCACACGTCTAAAAAAACACCCTTTATAAAGCTGCCGGCTATGATGAAATAAATTCCGCGTAAAGCTTCAAATTGGAAAAAAATATGATACAAGCTGTAATTTATAAGACCGCTTGAATACATATATCTTCAGGGCCTGTTTCACATGTCTAAGTAAAGTTCTGATAAGCTACTCGACACATATGTATACCTATGCTGAAACAGGGTCATATTACCACAATCCAAAACAAATAATTTTTAAATTAATAACCTATCCAGGTGGGTCACACGACCCTTGTGATATTTTCTCTTGCGGACTTTTGACCCTGTGTCGTGTAACTCATCAGAACTTTACTCAGACATTGTGAAACAGGCCCTTAGTGTTGTAAATGTTAAGGTTACTTTATAATTGCGTTTTGTTTAAAGGTCTTATTATTTGTATTTTGTTATAAAATTAAATACAATTCTGTAGAATATGACCTAGACATATAAAATTTGGCTAATGGAAATGATGGTGTCTTATAATTATTACAAATTAAAAGTTGTTTCAGTTATGTTGAAAACAAAAGCATTTCTAAGGTCATTAGCAATGTTTTTATTGAAGATTCTAAATTTATTTGGCAACCACTGTATAACAACATACGAGGAAGAATATTTTCACTGGCTATACATATATGTATGCATTAGCAGTAGGAGCAGCAGCAGCAGCAGCAGCAGCAGCAGCAGCAGCAGCAGCATCAGAAACAACACGACATTCGGATTCAACGATGCTTTTATTTATTTTTAGATAAAATTTAATTTAATTTCTGTGTCATTCTTATAGTGGGTACCTTGGCAATGCTCTTCACAGTTGAGAGCATCATCCTAGCTGCTGATGCTCGTGTAGAACAACGCATCAAGATGAGGAAGGTACATGCGATACAAGTTTCTGTCGAGTCATCAGCACGGCCGCCGGCCTTACCCTTCAGACGTTTTGAGCTTTTATCAAAGCAATTAATTTTATTTAAATATTGATTCAAAAACAAGAATGTGGCACAGTTTCGTTAAGAAGGTGCGGCAAGGCTGACTTTCTTCACTTTTTCCGATTTTTTTTTTTTTTATAATAAATGCAAATTTAAATTTATATTTTTATTCAATGACGAAGACCTTTCGCGACATTATAAATCCATCGGGCATTTATTTATATGGGTTTTGATGTTATAGAATAGGTAGGTACACTAATCGTATACCTACAGTGAGCTTTGAAAGTAAGTTTTCATGAGAAGATTTACATAGATGTATGGGTTGTTAGCTATACAAAAAAAAACGAGGTTCTTAAGTTCGCTCACTTTTTTTTTTGGTGAATGAAGTTTGGTAAAAATCCATCACGTTAGCGGTTGCCTTATATTGTGTTTTTGGAGCAATAAAGACGGCTTCAATTATTTTTCTTTAGGACCAAAAACAACGGTATCGGTCATAAAATGTTTTTGGATAATTAGACAAATAAAGGGTGTTTTTTTATACGTGTGGTTTTCAATCTGGCAATACTTTTTTCGGAGTTGGTATTTTTGACAGCTGTCACTTGATTTATGCTCAGTTTGGTTTGCCATTTTATAATGAATAGACTTACTCCTGAACAAGGATTGCAAATCGTGCAAATTTATTACAAAAATAATTGTTCGGTCGACATAATGGCAAAATCGCATAAATTCGAGCAACCATGGATCGGTTTCGCACCACGTTTACTCTAGTGGATAATGCGCATCCTCAGAGACGCCGTAAAGTGCGCACCGAAGACGCTATTGCTGCTGTTGAGCAGAGTATCGAAGAACACCCGAAGGGGCGGCCTCTCGGCTGGAATTTATTCGAGCCAGCCGCGGCGGCCACTTGCCCAAAATCATTTTAAAACACGATGGCAAACCCTTATCTTTATAAATAGTTAAGCTGAATTCTTGGCCATAACATTAAATTATATGCGTTTTATTTCTTCTTGAAAACCACACGTCTAAAAAAACACCCTTTAGATTTCATTTTTGCACCTATACCAGGTTTTGACAAAAAGTGGACGATATTAATCACCCTATCGGAAGATGTTATAATTTTTTGCAAATGGCGTCAATCATATTTGATATTTGTGAAGTCGACAGCTACAGCATACGGAGCGCTATACTACGCTGTCACTGTCAAGCCATCCTCAATCTCAACAACGAAGAGGAATATTTTGTGTCGAAAATCATCATGAGTGACGAGGCGCGAATATTCAATAAACGAATCTTCGTTTCTGGGGCACTGAAAATCAGCGTGCGATGCACTAAGGGCCATTACATCCACTCAAAGCCACTGTGTGGTGCGGCGCTCACGCGGGAGGAGTGATTGGGCCGTATTTTCTTGAGGACGCCATCGGCATGGTAAACATGTGGTTTCAACAAGACGGTGCAACCGCACACACAGCACGAGGAACAATGGATATTGTGAAGGCAGCGTTTCCTGGTCGTGTAATCTCCCGTTTTGGCGATTTGGCACGGCCAGTTTATGACAATTAGGCAATCGCAGCCCTTAAGGAGAATATTCGACACGAATTCGAACAGTTATCACCGAAAATCTTGGGGAGTCGTAGTAAATGTGATTAAACAGGCTCAGATGTGTATCAACACTCTTGGAGCAGCTACTTGACGAATATCATCTTTTCCACTTAACAGAAAGAAAAAGGTCCCAATAAAGATTTCAATCACTCAAAATCATTTTTTTATAAAGGGTTTTTATTTTTAGACGTGTGGTTTTTAAGAAGAAATAAAACGCATGTAATTTAATATTATGGCCAAGAATTTAGCTTAATTGTAAAGATAAGGGTTTGCCATTATGATTTAAAAATTATTTCGGGAAAGTGGCCGCCGTGGCTGGCTCAAATACAAATAAATTCCAGCCGAGAAGCCCAATTTTCGACCACTTTATGCAGCAATTGTCTGCTGGGCTTATCTGCGTAGACAAGCGATTTCACCAGTCCAGCGGTGTTAAATCGCACGATCTTGGAGGCCACAGGCCCACGACGCGAGATAATGCGCTCACCAAAAGTTTCCTTCAATAAATTGATTGTTTCGTTGGCTGTAGCGCCGCGCCGTCTTGTTGGAACCAAAGGTCGTCCACACCAACATCCTCCAATTCTGAACATGGCTCTATAGCGTTTCCCATTGACGGTAACATTATCGCCAGCTTCATTTTTGAAGAAATATCGACCAATGATTCCCTCTGCCAACATAGAGCACACCAAACAGTGACTTTTTGAGGCTGTAACGGCGTCTCAACAATGGCTGGGGGATTATCTATACACACTCCAAATGCGGTAGTTTTGCTTATTGACGTAGCCATTCAACCAAAAGTGATCTTCATCGCTAAACAAAATTCGCTTATCAAAATTGGGATCAACGGCAATCTTGTTTTGGGCCCATTTGGGCACAATTTGAAAGCGTTGAGCAGGCGTCAGTTTATTCATGTTGAAATGCCAAAACAAACTAAAAATAAATCACTTGACAGCTGACAAAATGGCCGCCAATTAAAATTGTGTTTCCAACTTAAAATTCTATACCTCTAAAAAAAAAACACCCGTTATTTTATATTTCCAGTCTTTTCTACCAAGAACACTTAGAGCCTCGAGACTATCGATACATTTTATCAAAATTATATGGTCTCGTTTCTGACGCCTTGGAGTTTGGAGGGACAACACGAAATCGAAGAATACTATAAAAAACTTTGTTCTCATGTGGACGGCCCATTATCCCGATCGAGCCCAAATCTGAAAAGATTATCCAAAAATGAAAATCCTAGAATTCAAAATTTCAAACCGTACCGGGTTGGCTCCTGGATTTTAGCACCTCATAATTGGGATATTCGCAAAAAAAGTATGCCATCTAAAAAGTCAGTAATTGGTCAAAAGAGATTGGCTAGTTTCAAAATTGTTCAGCTATAGGTTTTTTTTAATATTTTTTAAAGTTTTTTCAAAAGCGCAGAAATTCTTGGACCTCGTTTGCGGGATATTCGCAAGAAATTATACTTTCTAAATTGCTTTATAAAAAATCAATTAGTTTCAGTATTTGGACAGCCATAGGTTTTTTTTTAAAGAATTTTGAAAGACTTTCTCAAGTTCACAATCTATACGACATTGAAAAAAAAAAACTTAAAACTAATTGCCTAGGAATTTTTTTTTCGAATATCCCACATATGGGGTCTTTAGTAAAATTGTTTTGCGGCATGGTTTTGTTCTTGTGGAATTGCAGTCTTTTTATATCTTTTTTGAAAAAATGGGTGCTTTACGGAAATGAACGACACAAAATAAATAAATACTTTCAATTGAAAGTTTTTGCAACCTTTCGAGAAGGCACAACATTTGGGCTCATCAGTTAAATGTTGTCGTACCCTTCTAAGACGCAAGATTTTAGTCGATGGTCCACAAAAACAATGCATTTTCATTTTTTCTTTTTCTTCTTCTTCAAAATAAAAAACTGTTCTCCATGTAAAAAAAAAGAAAAAAAATTTTTTCTTGAAATGTTTTCAAAGAAAAAAGTTAATCTTTTTTTAAAATTTATATACATGAAAATGTAAATGTTGGTTTGTTCCTAATCGCTAATCTCTCAAAGTTCTTGACCGATTGCTTTGAAATTTTGACACCCCATTGCATTCGAATACGCGCGTGTTTATATAAACTTTTTTTTAGAAAAAAAAACGGCGGGATATGTTGTGCATAAAACAACACCCGCTATGCTGATAAATATATAAGCAATACAGGAACTTTATTTATCAGAAAAAGTTCTCAATTTATTTTCAAAAAATTGAGGAAATAAAACATAAAACTTTTTTAAATTTTCGTAATTTTCAAAAATTTCAGAATTCAGTTCAAATATTCTATAGGTATGTACGTATCTATAATTACCTAGGGGGAGCGAAAACGTAGGTATAACTATCCGTTTAAAGTTCAATGTTTTTTCAGGACAATGTTTGCATGTGCCTAAGGAAAGAGTACTGTATGTACCTACATATGTATACTTACTTGTAGAACTATAGAATCTAAAATGTCATCTGAATCTCAATTTGAGATAGAATTTTTATTTCACATCAAGTTCGAAGTCGAAGAGTTTCAAGCTATGCGCAAACCCAAGCGAGGGCGGTGGCGATCACGATAACATGTATCGCGCGATAAAGATGCGATCAAAAATCTGCTCACATCAACGCGATATTGCGATAAACAATCGTTAAACATTGAAGAAACCGAATCTTATGTATACCTATACAAAACATAAAAGGCTTAATTTTTAGCATTGCGTCACAAACAAAATAAATAAAAAAAGAACTTTGTATATCATATTTCCGTTACCTATTTGAGAATGAGAAGCAGAGTTTTCAAAAAACAGTCTGCCGGGTTCAACTTCAATCGAAATATGGTGCGATATGGCGAGCAAGTGTTGCTTGCTGCGTTCAATAAAAGTCGCGTAACTAAACGCAGCAGTGGGACGTGACCGCAATCCACATATCGCGTAGATGTGTGCCGTTCCATTGTATCACATAATTATGTGGCATCAATGTTGTTATCATGATCGCCACCGGCATCGCGTCGGTGTGTGCATAGCTTTATATTATTTTCCTATAAAAGTTTGGAAATACTTTATTTTCCAGCAAAAGAAAGGACATCATAAGAAACAAAAACATACGAATCAAAAGAACCAGGCCAATATCTATGCAGGATTTCAAAGAAACCAAACGAAGAAAGTAATTCAATTTGAAAAAGCTCCAACATAAATAGTTTGGATTAGAAAAGTGTAATATTTTAACGATTCGCCTTCTTTCAAAATTCGCTTCCAGTGAAGTTGTTTTATTAACGTTTACAGACGGTGGATCAAAAAATTTGGAAAAAGAGGTTGGCTTGGAATATATGTAAGCTCATATGTGAACGTTTATGACATTTAATCTTGCTGCGCACTGATGGTATATAATTTCATGTTTGCATTCATAGGTTTTAAAAACACCACCATCTGTTGGACGTGAAGGCAAAGAACTGAGATTGCAGTAATCTCAAAATATCAAAATACTGAAGAAATCTCTTTCTGACGGAGCGAAATATCTGAAATCTCGAAACATTGGTTTGAAATTTAATGGAGACAAAAAAGGTATGAGTTGTGCCACCGGAAAAATTAAACTGCCTCAACTTGTAGTTTACAAACGTCAATTATTTATTTACCTGTAAGTTTATCCTTTGATTTTTTTTCTTTAAAAACAAATTTAATTCAAAAATTATAAATGAAAGATTCTTATGGACTTTTCCATAGGTAAAACAAATCAATTTATTTTGATTTGGAACTGTCAAAATGCCGATTTTATCCATTTTTGCCTTTCCATATACTTACACCAACATAATTTACAGCAGTCAGTTTCGAAAGCGTTTATTGTGTTTTGTGTCCAAAATATGTAACCAATAATCGTTCATAATAAAGGGAAGCGGTTTCAAATGAATCGGTAACTTCATCAAGCTCATTTTTCTCTTCTAAAATGCATCAAGGGGTGAAGATTTTTTTAAAATATTTACACAGAATCGTTTTCCATTCGCCACCCAAAAACATTAATTTTTAAATTGAAATCGGAATTTACCAATGGAAAGCCCCATTAAACGACTACTTTTGCGTCATGGCATTTCTTCGAATTCTTTTTTGAAGTTTCAGCCTGTGAGTTGTGCATAGGTCCGATCCTTTACTTTTTGCATCGAAACTCAGAAAAAGAAGAGCAACGATAAAATTCACAGTATTCCGTACTTCTAATCTGAATGACAAGCTCTGTACAATATTTGTTTTTTTTTTTACTCTCAGAATGACATTTTGCTGTACTGTGAATTTTTGTCCTTGGAAAAAGCTTGCACAGAAAATCCCAGATAGAGGAAATTTGTAAGTCTTTTGAGAGGGGTCTTTTCTGTCTAAAACAATGAATTTTCTGAGTACGGCTAAACAAAATTGTACGGCAGGTATTGTTATATATCCTCCTACAAAAAACGCGTCCGGGGAATGTACAAAACTAGGAAAAAACTAAATATAACTTATCAACTAATGCGTTCAGGCTGATGTGAATTGGGTGGAAATGAAATTAAGCCAAATCCGATTAAATATTGACTACAAAATTTTAAAACTATTTTTTTTAATCATACCAAAGAAGGTATTGCTAAAGATAATTTTACGCCCAGCGAAGCGGGTGGGTAACAGCTAGTTATAAATAAACTTAAAAACAAAGAAAAATTGAAAAATTCCTTTTAATGAATTTAACTTAAGAAGTCTCTCTCAAGGTCTCGAATCCTCAAATCCCAAGTAACTAAGCAGGAAATGTTGCACTAAAACTCGAGTGTTCGATTTTTAATAGCAATGAAATGCTACTTCATTCGAGATAGAGATTTTTTTCTTTAGCCGTACTACACGAATGTAGAATTCCGAACCGAACTCAGCTTTTCCTTCCCATTTCAATATGCAGACCATCAAGACAAATGAAATGTTTGCTAAACGCTCGCACTGTGTTAGAGGATAAAATTTGAAGGGTAGTCATAACGCCTTGGGGTTCTTAAAAATAAAAAAAAGTGTGGAATTCGGAATTTTGGCATTTGGAATGCAATGCTTCTGCCCTAAACATTAGAACCAGAATAATTAAGGTGCTTTAAAGGGTCTTCTTGGTGCTTTGAGAGCTTACTTCTCCTAAGTAATAAACAAGACCAAAAGCCCACTTAGGAGAAATTCAAAAAAAGATAATTGATAAATACCCCACATCGATATTTAATATATATTTCGATCATTGAGAATGCTACTGACCCTTGTGAATTACAAGAAAATTCATAATAATCCCGAAAAGTTTTAAAGTTTTTTTAATAAATGGAGTTTTAATGCACCAAATTTCAATATTTATCAACTATCAATCGATAATTGAAAATTGCAACAGGGACGAAAGCTTTTTTAGTTATCAATGATTCTTATATTGGGTTTTTCAATAAGAGCGCTACAAAAGTTTTTTTCTAAATAAAACAAAAACGGTTTTGGATATCAATGAAATTCTTTATTCCTGTGAAAGTACGTTCGATGCCATTATGTATGGAACTCGATTTCTTTTGCATGGCCACCACCGGAACGCTTGCAGAAGTCCAGACGCTGAACCCAATTTTCGATGGTTTTCAAGCATAAATCGGCCGATACTGATGCAATTTCACGTTCGTGGCTTGTTGGCATAGACCATAGACTTGAAGTAGCCCCACAGGAAATAGTCTAACAGCGTCAAATCACACGACCGAGGCGGCCAAGCGACTGGACCATTTCGTGAGATAACACGTTCTCCAAACTTGGTTTCCAATAAATTGATTGTGACATTCGCTGTGTGGCTTGTGGCGCCGTCCTGTTGGAACCACATGTCCTCCAAGTCCATATCATCCAATTGGGGCCAAAAAAATTCGGGTATCATTGAACGGTAGCGATCCCCATTCACAGTAACGTGCCGGTCTTGATCATCACGGAAAAAGTACGGCCCAATGACGCCGCCGGCCCATAAACCACACCAAACCGTAATTTTTTCGGGATGCAATGATGACTCATGAAGTACGTGTGGATTGCTGCCTGACCAATACCGCATATTTTGTTTATTGACGAAGCCATGCAGTCAGAAATGAGCCTAGTCGCTGAAGATGATTTTTCGATGAAAATCCGAATCATTTTCAAGTTGTTGCTCGGCCCAAGTCACGAACATATGACGCTTCTGGTTGTCAAGCGGCTTCAGTTCTTGCATCAATTTAATCTTGTTAGGATGTAGGCCAAGATCTTTTCGCAAAATTTGCCACAACGACGTCACAGAGATGCCCAACGCTTGAGAACGACGTTTGAGAGACACTTTTGGGCTTTCTGCAACTGAAGCCTCAGCGGCAGCAATATTTTCGACACTACGGGCACTTCTTTGTCTCACTGGCACGGGAACATTTTGTACTGTGCCTGTGGATTCAAATTTTTCCACTAGACGCTCAATTGTTGATCTGCTAGGACGATTATGACGACCATAAATTGGACGTAGCGCTCTTAACTTTGAGGCCACTGACTCCGAATTTCGGTAATAAATTTTAATAATTTCGACTCGTTGTTGGCTCGTATATCTTTCCATCATGAAATGGCAAACCTTACTGAAGAGAAATGTCAAAAGAGCGGCAAGAAATATGGCGTCGTTTGCTGTCCCTGTTGCCCTACTTTTGTAGCGTCCCTGTTGAAAAACCCTTTATGTAGGTCCTACCTAGTATCGTTATCTTTTTGAAATTAAAATATGTTTAAGTTAAAATCTTAATTTTAATCTTACCACTCTGTAAAAAATACTATAAAAGGCTAGGTCTTACTGTATTATCCAATAAAATTGAATTGAATTGAATTGAATTGAATTGAAAATTTCTTAAACAAACGATTTTCCATATATTTGGTCAATTTCCTTCAGTTGCCAATAAAAACTGAACAGTTTATTTTCTTCAAATAACCACATATCCCTCAGTTTGCAATTTATATACATATTTCCAAAAAAAAGACTGTGTACACTAACTTTCCGCACGCACTGTATGTCGAATGAAAATTTGATTACTATAAATAATATTCCTGTGCCATAACTCTGTGGGGACAAATAGAAAAATTGCCGGTCGGGGGCTGTCATCGAAAACGTAAATTTTATAAAAAGAAAATGGTGACGCAGAAATATTGAATACTGACCTTCCTGCGATATCGTGGCATTGTGGACAGATGAATCTGTTACAGTTTGTTAAAATGAGTTGTTGGTTATTCATATTCAATTCTATTGTAAATTTATGATCAACATTTTCATTTCGAAAAGGGTTCTGCTGCCTTAGATATATCTATGGTTTTAATAAGATTTATTATTATTACACTCAGAGAGGGTATAGCAAGAAAAGGTTTATTTCAATATCAGAGTATGTGTATACCTAATGTACTTCTTTCTTTGAATTGATTGTATGTTATTTTTTTGGTGATTGTATGTATTTGCAGTTGTATAGCAATTTCAATGATATTTTTTTGGCAACGATACAAAGTATCTCGAAAATGGTTTATGAAATCGAATGCAGATAATGTCACAGAAGCATGCATGAATGTAAATACATAAATAGTAAATTTGTTTGACACAATTTTGGATGGTTCTTGCTTCTTGTTTGGGTTAACCGATTGAAAGAACAGAAGAGGTGAACAGTTTGGGAATGGTAGGATGAAATGGGGTGAAATGAAAAAGACGTATCCGATACAAAAAATCAACTTGCGTTTGAAAGTTTATTCTAAGGAAATGGCTTCAAGGATATTTTTTTTTTAATTTTCAATTTGTAGGGTGACATGGTGTAAAAATAAAAAAAAATTGTCCAATTTAAGAAATTCTTCTTCTGTTTGAAAGGTTTTTCTTAGAAAATGGCTTTAGTTATAATTTCAAAATTTTGTTATTTGTAAGGTGAAATGGGGTAACAATGAACAAAAAATTGTTTGATTTTAGACATTTATTTTTGTGTTTGAAAGGTTAGTCTTAGTGGATGGCTTTAGGGTCATTTTAAAAAAAATGCGCCACAGCTAGAAAATTATGGCCAAACTTCCAATAAGCAGACGACAGAAAAATTATGCAAATGAACAAAAAACATCTTCGTTCCCTTGTCAGCATTATCACCGGACACAACCTACTGGGATACCACAAAAAGAAAATGAGGCTCAGTACTGACGACCTTTGCAGAGGGTACAGCGATAAAGAAGCACATGAGGATACCTTACACTTCCTTTGTCACTGCCCAGCACTCTGTCACTTAAGAAAGAAACACCTAGGAAATCATTTTTTTGATGACTTAGAGGATTTTTCTAGAACTTCAGCAAATAGCCTTCTGAACTTTGTCAACGCCTCTAAATGGCTTGACTGCTAACAGAACACATAGGTTTTTACATTAAGTGGAATGCAATTTCCTAGGGTATCATAACCGATCTACATAGATCTAAGTGTGACGGTAACAATAATCAACTGTCAGCCCTTCTAACCCTTTTAACCTAACCTAACTTAACCTAGGGTCATTTTTTATTAAAAAGAATTATAGTTATAGTGTGTAATTTCAAAAATTCTTTTTGTATATCAAAGGCCTTTTCTAGGCGATGACTTAAGGATAAGAATAATAGAGTGATGTGGGGTAAAAACAAAAGAGGGATATCCTATTTTAAAAATTCTGTTTGAAAGGCTGTTTTTAGAAATTTTATATTTATAAAAAGTAATGGGATAACACACAAAAAAGTTGTTTTTGATTACGAAAATTCTTTCTGTGTTGGTAAAGTAATAAAGGTTGGACTTAGATGATCATATTTTTACGAATTTCGCATTCATAATGTAAAGTGGGTTAAATCATAGAAAGTAGAATTCAATTACACAAAGTAGCTCAAATATTTATCTATATACATTTGGAGAAGTATTGAGAAAAATGGAGGCGGAACAAGACAGCATACTTAAAGGCGCTTAGAAAAATGCTGATGCTCCAAAGGCATTTGATAAACAATAACATCCCATTTTCGATCTGTGACGTCAGTGGTCTCAGGCGGCGGAAAGTGTAGTGCATACGGCTTCTAAGACTGAGCAAATCTGATATCGTGGGTTCGATCCCTATGATGGGCATGTAGAAAGTTTTTCATAATAAAATTGGATTAAAGCTCAGCACCACTAATAAGAGGAGACTGATGATAGGTGGCTTGGCACCCCTTGAAACAGCTGTATCTCTAGCCAAAATAAACGAATTATAAATGAATTCGTAAACAATTGGTGGTAGCACCTTTAAGTTGTTGTTGTTTTTCAAAAATTCAATGAAATTGACGGAATAAAGAATGGTCAAGTCTAATAAACTGACATTCTAGTATGAATAGTACAATAAATAATAATATATAAATTTTCTTTTGTAATTTTTATATGAAGCTTAGGTTTGTCTACCCGTGCTAGCCAGGCGGGCCAGCTAGTTTTTAATATTCAAACCAAAATAAGTGTATACTTATTACATGTCAGTTTCTTTACATGTAATAAATTAAAATATTGACATAATCGGATACATAAATGTCAATTGCATCCACCTACCGTTCATATTATGGCTGTTTTGAATAATATCTTATGCATTTCAATTTTTAATACGTGATTTGTTTGAAGAAGACTTTGGAAATTTAAAATGGAAATATACACTAGTGAATAACTAATGAAAATTGTCGAATTTTCTAATTCTAACGCAATTATTCTATACTGCACGACTTGCTCGACTGGGTCGCACGCTTTTGCCTTTATCTTCAAGTATGATTTATTGTTTTAAACATTGTATATTTATATAAAAACATGGATGTACGCTTATTGCCACTTGAATAGGACACCCTGTAAACTCTTCTTGTAATTGCTCATAACTCGAAATCGGAATGATAAAATAATAGTATGCCCTTTATCTTTCTGCAACTCTCTTTTTTTTCTTTCTCTGTAACAAATTGCAAGTTCTGGAAGAAAGCCGTTATTTGTTTTTTTTTTTACTTTATATTAACATTCGTTCAAAATAAAGATATAAAGGGTCCGCCATCTAACGTTTTTTTTTCAACTAGTGTTTATTTCGTGAATGGTAACACTTGGCTCATGTCTGATTTGACAGATAATTAGTTTTATCCTTCCGCTAAACGAATATGGTTGTGTATACGCTTCGCTAAGTGGGCCTGCGACCGACTTAGAGAAGATGCCGATTTTGCCAAAAAATCATCTTTTCAGATGAAGCTCATTTTAATCTTGGCGGGTAGTAAACAAGCAAAATTGTGGCATTTGGGGCACAGAAAACCCGCACGCATACATTGAAAAGCCAATACAACCAAAACGAGTCACTGTTTGGTGCGGATTTCGGTCCAGAGGCATAATTGGGCCATTTTTCGAAAATGAGCAAGGAGTGGCCGTTACAGTCAATGGCGATCGTTATCGGGCCATGTTGAACGATTTTTTGTTCACAAAAATTGAAGAGGAAGATATTGCCAACATTTGGTTTCAACAGGACGGCGCTAAGTGCCACACAGCCGAAGCTACACTCGATGTTTTGCGCCATTTTCAAAAAAAAAAAGTTATTTGGCGGACCCTTTATTTTTGCACCACTTGAATAGAACAAGCATTTAGTTTGATCGTTATCTTAGGCACGTGGACACATATTTTTCGTTGATCGAATTTTTTTTTGTTAATTTCGACTATTTAATTAAAAAAAAGCCGACTTTTTTTAAAAAAAAGCGTCAAATTCTCACGACTCCTTGGCAAAAATCAGGGAAAAATGTGGTATCAAGGCAAGTCTCACAACTATGCGTCGTGTTATTTCGAAAGCTAAGCATATAAAAGACTGAAAATCGAGAAGAAGCCACCCCTTAACCCGGTTAGAAAAGAGCAACGCCTGAGTTTTTGTAGTGCACATGTGACCTGGACTTCTGAGTGGCATCGAGCGGTCTTCTCCACCGAAAAAAAATTTAATTTGGAAGGCTATATAGCTGCCATCGTAGAGCTGTGTAAATCGTTCATTTCAAATGATCGAATCGTTCAAGAATCGATTACCAAAATGATTCGATCATTTTAATCAATCGATCATTCGATCATTTTCATTCTACTCAATTCATTATTTCATACTGTTCCGATTCGATTTTCGATGTGTTAACATCTATGTCGGCGGTAGAGTGAAATAAAAACGTGGACTTTCCTCTGTGCGACGTTACGATGTACAAGGTTAAGTAGCGCGTATTCTCGGAAATGATTTGACATTTTGACACTTGTCAAATTAAAAGTGTTCTAATGGACCTAGAGAACCTAGAGAACTGGTGAGACTTTAGGTAATTTCCACCTCCTTAATTGGCGTTCTCCGTTTTTCGATCCACCGTACCAAAAATTTTGACATATTTTGACACCTGTCAAACTAAGACAATTTTTTTATTTCGGTCTCGATGGAGTTCAATCTCCGAAGTTAACGAATACTGTACCAATTTTGATCGAATCCAATCTGACCCATATTTCTTTTCTCCGATTATAAAGGGTCCGCCAAATAACTTCTTTTTTTTTGAAAATGGCGCAAAACATCGAGTGTAGCTTCGGCTGTGTGGCACTTAGCGCCGTCCTGTTGAAACCAAATGTTGCCAATATCTTCCTCTTCAATTTTTGTGAACAAAAATTCGTTCAACATGGCCCGATAACGATCGCCATTGACTGTAACGGCCACTCCTTGCTCATTTTCGAAAAATGGCCCAATTATGCCTCTGGACCAAAATCCGCACCAAACAGTGACTCGTTTTGGGTGTATCGGCTTTTCAATGTATGCGTGCGGGTTTTCTGTGCCCCAAATGCGACAATTTTGCTTGTTTACTACCCGCCAAGATCAAAATGAGCTTCATCTGAAAAGTTGATTTTTTTTGGCAAAATCGGCATCTTCTCTAAGTCGATCGCAGGCCCACTTAGCGAAGCGTATACACAACCATATTCGTTTAGCGGAAGGATAAAACTAATTATCTGTCAAATCAGACATGAGCTAAGTGTTACCATTCACGAAATAAGCACTAGTTGAAAAAAAAAAACGTTAGATGGCGGAACCTTTATTTAAAGGGATGGTCGGAATCCATCAGGGTACCGCAATGGATCAATATTTATCTAAGTGTGACGGGAACAAGATCCACTGTCAGCCCATCAACCTAACTTAACCTTTGGTATGCTAAGTTTAGATAAATCAATTTAGTTTCTCCTTGTTGGTAAAATAATTGGAGTAGGTACATTTTATTGAATTTTTCGTGCATGGGAAAGCAGTATTCTTTTAATTTAATTTATTGCTCGTATGTAGGTACATACAAGCTAGGCTTTAAGAAAAAAGAAACTTCCATTGCAAAAAACTCTCATTAGAACACCCAAGATGTAAACACCAATATTTTTCTTAAATGCAATCAATTCGAATTGAAGAGTTTCTGTTGACTCAAGAAAACAAACAACAAAAAAGTCACCGAGGCAAATTGAATTATTTAGTTTGTGTTGTATGTGTGCATATGTATAGGTGTTTTATGATGTTTATTTTCAATGCTACTCAAGTGCTTTTCCTATATCAAACACTACACACTCCTTCAGAAGTGCACATACATATAATACTACCCTCAGACACAACAAAAAAAAAATAAAACAACCTTCAAGTTTCTGCAAATAGTTTGTTGCTTTTCTTGCATGTTTCTTCCGCTATACCGGAAGGCTCTTTGAATGAAGAATATATTTTTGATTTCCCTTCAGAAAAGCATTCAAATTAAGCTTTGATGTCTTAACCCTCTATAGACAAACCCACACACATCACACAGTCACAGTCACACACACACGACACATGTAAATCCATAACAGATTTTGACTCATGTATAGGAGTTAAACCAAATAACTTTTCACAAATTTGATTTGATATTTCCCATAAATACAAAGAACATAAGGCTCGATGACTTATAACTAGTGGGACATTTTTGTATAGCAATTTACTCACTTTGTTCAAAATGCATAGATACGTATTTTTTTTATAATATGATTTATGCAAATGCTAAAATTGAAATCATCCCAAAAAGCATGCCACACAGCGCTGAATGTGTTGTGACCTTTAAAATATCACCAGCTGCAGAACGGCAGCGAAGCACTTTCAGTGTTGTTATCCTCTACTCAAATGGCTTTAACGTTTGCACTTTTTGAATAATTAAGATTTATTTATTTGATTTAAAAAAAAAAAAACTTATTTCACTATTTTTTGGTCGTTTTCCAGGAGAAAAAAAAAACTTTCGATGGCACTTTGATTTAGAATTATTTTTTTTTTTTTGTTTTTTGAAGCACTGAAATTCTTTTTTACTTTAATTTTAAGCACATCACACTGGTTCACGCTTTTACTTGCGGGATTTTTGTATTTATTTCGATATTAACGTCGACATTAATTAACATAGATTAATTATTTTCTCACTTTTTTTATATCATCAGATCAACAGGCAAGAGAATGACGGTAACAACTACACTTTGCGTCAAACAATTCAAATTTTCGAAATCGAATCACTTGCGACCCACCAGTATAGATAGTGTCATCCGGCTGACCGTCCGTTCCTTGAGTCCAAGCTGCAAACTGTATGCAAACTACATACTTATGTTTTTTTTTCAATAAGGGGCCCCAAATACACTCGGGCGTATACGTAATTAAAGCTTATGCTGTATGATGGGGTGGAACTTTTGTGTAAAAGGCAAACACTACCACGAATGTTGACCATGCTATTATGTGTGTCGATTCGGTGCTGCTGTGCTCTGTGAATGCAACAGAGTGCTGCAATGTCTTTTGGGCATCCGATGATGAAGCAACCTGCAAAAGAAGACGAACACATTTGTCAGGAACTTTTTTTTTAAATTTGTGTTTTTGTTTACGAAAATAAATTTATTGCTCAAGTGAATTGAAAGGGAAAGAGTTTTTTTTTTTTTTATTCGGTAGCAGATTTTCAAAGTACTATCAACTATCGCATTATTATGATTGAATTCATTTGAATTTATTATTAACGGAATAAGAGGAGAAAATAAATTATATAGGAAGCAAGTTGATTATTAATTTAATCAGAAAATATAGCATTCGTTCGACTTCTCCAACACTGTTCTGACACTTATATTCTTTTAATTATAATTTTGAATGTGTTCCTTTTGAAATTATAGTAGATGAAGAGCTATAGTAATCATTAATCTTGGAACTCCAATGGCGCCCCTCTTACGGTACACCATTCCCTTACGTAACAAACCCAAATTGAACTGGCATTTCTTGAAATAATAACCACCCTTTTCACTTAGCATAAAATTATAGTTAAGCTTAGAGCAGAGTGTCTATAGGATCAGTATAAATAAGTTGTAAATTATGATAAGTAGGTTAATTTTTCATGAGTCAAAAATAAAGATTTGACTTCAAATAAGCCCCCTTTATTCTCACTTCAAAGTCTTACGTATGCCATGCAATCAGGGTTGCATTTAAAATATTTTAACAGGTACCTATACCTAAGGGTAGAACGAAACAAACAAACAGAGGGGTCTGTTAATGTGAGTTTAATCATAAGATTAAGATCCATTTAAGAGAAAATTTGAAAAAAAAGCATTGTATGGCGGCTACCCGTTCTAGAAATTTTTCCTGTAGGGAATTACATAAAAATGCTCTGTACAAAATTTTAAGCAAATCGGTCTACTCGTTTAGGCTTTAGCTCGATGTACAATTAACGAAAAGACGCACCAGTGTGACCATAGTGCTCATTTCTTTAAGGGACAATTTAAGGGACAATTATTTTTTTTTTTTTTTTTATTTATTTATTTATTTATTCGTGATGGCTTAAAAACTGTAAGATACAATATCTTATAATTTAGTCTTAAGCTAATTTTAACAAAATAGAGCAAGATAAAAATTAACATACCTAATTGAATATATCCAGCAAAGAGAAATAAATATAATATGTAAGCAGATATAAATTATAGATCTTCAATAATAAAAAAAGAAAGAATACTAAGAAAAATGAAAATTTACATGGTTATAAAGGGTTTTCCAATAAGAGGTGTTCTTTTGAATAGCCCGCTATTTTGGTAGCTGGCACTTTTGAATGGAACGATACACGCCTCAACAACGCATTGAAATTATTAAAATTCACTATAAAAATGGTGAAAATTTGGCAGAGACGGTTCGTAAACCTAAAACATTTTTGGATCGTCGTGAAGCACCTTGTCGGACCGCAATACAGAAATTGGTGGACAAATTCGAGCTGTTGGGACAAGTTAGTGATGTGAAGAATAAAACCCGTGCACGTCGCTCAAGAACAACTGAGAATATTGCTGTTGTAGCCCAAAGTGTTGAAGAAAACCCAGGTTTGTCCATTCCTCGTCGTTCTTTGGAATTAGGCATTCCACAAACGTCATTACACCGTATTTTGCATAAAGACTTGGGTCTTAAGGCTTATAAAGTTCAGTTAACACAAGAACTCAAGCCGGCTGATCATCAACAACGTCGTGTCTTTGCTGATTGGGTCCTTGAAATGCATGAAAATGATCCGGAATTTCATCGAAAAATCATCTTGACTGATGAGGCCCATTTCCATTTCGGAGGCTACGTCAACCAGCAAAACTGTCGCATCTGGGGCTCGGAAAACCCAAGAGTTATTGTTGAAAAGCCTCTCCATCCTCAACGCGTGACTGTTTGGTGCGGTTTATGGTCCGGTGGGGTCATTGGACCTTACTTTTTCGAAAATGAGGCTGGAGCACCAATTACGGTCAATGGATTGCGCTATCGAGAGATGATTAATGATTTTTTATGGCCGGAATTGGATGGTATTGATCTGGACAACGTTTACTTTCAACAAGACGGCGCTACGTGCCACACAAGCAATGAAACCATCGATCTTTTACGGGAAAAGTTTCCGGACCGTGTTATCTCTCGAAGAGGTGATCACAATTGGCCACCGAGATCTTGTGATTTAACACCTTGCGACTTCTTCCTTTGGGGCCACGTGAAAGATAAGGTCTAGGCCAACAGCCCAGCGTCGATTCAAGACCTCAAAGATGGAATTCGTGAGGCTATCGAGGACATAGGGCAGCCACTTTGCGATTTGGTTATGGAAAATTTCATGAAAAGGATATGGTCCTGTAAGCGTGGTCGTGGCGGCCATTTGGCTGATGTTGTGTTCCCTTATTAACGGCATACCTTCCTCTTTATAATGAAATAAACTCCGATCATTTTTCTCAAAAAATGCCATTTTTCTTTGAATATCAAAATAACACCTCTTATTGGAAAACCCTTTAGTTAAATGGACATTGCTTTTATTTCTTAAAGCGCCGCATATAGATTATTTCATGAAAAGAAAACAATACACATTAGAATGCCAACAGAGATTTTATTCTTAATGTGCCTTAAATCCTCATTTTCCTTAAAATTATTTCAAATACATTCCTTCCAATGATTTTTTCAATCAACGCTTGAAAATTGATCAATGTAAATGTCAATGTCGTGAATTTATTAAATAATAATTTTCTCTCGCTCACTCTTACTATACAATTTTAATTTATTTTTATTAGGCGTTCATTCTTAAATAATTTAATAAAGGGTTTTCCAATAAGAGGTGTTATTTTGATATTCAAAGAAAAATGGCATTTTTTGAGATAAATGATCGGATGTTTATTTCATTATAAAGAAGAAGGTATGCCGTTAATAATGGAACACAACATCAGCCAAATGGCCGCTACGACCACGCTTACAGGACCATATCCTTTTCATGAAATTTTCCATAATCAAATCGCAAAGTGGCTGCCCTATGTCCTCGATAGCCTCACGAATTCCATCTTTGAGGTCTTGAATTGACGCTGGGCTGTTGGCGTAGACCTTATCTTTCACGTGGCCCCAAAGTAAGAAGTCGCAAGGTGTTAAATCACAAGATCTCGGTGGCCAATTGTGATCACCTCTTCGAGAGATAACACGGTCCGGAAACTTTTCCCGTAAAAGATCGATGGTTTCATTGCTTGTGTGGCACGTAGCGCCGTCTTGTTGAAAGTAAACGTTGTCCAGATCAATACCATCCAATTCCGGCCATAAAAAATCATTAATCATCTCTCGATAGCGCAATCCATTGACCGTAACTGTTGCTCCAGCCTCATTTTCGAAAAAGTAAGGTCCAATGACCCCGCCGGACCATAAACCGCACCAAACAGTCACGCGTTGAGGATGGAGAGGCTTTTCAACAATAACTCTTGGGTTTTCCGAGCCCCAGATGCGACAGTTTTGCTTGTTGGCGTAGCCTCCGAGGTGGAAATGGGCCTCATCAGTCAAGATGATTTTTCGATGAAATTCCGGATCATTTTCATGCATTTCAAGGACCCAATCAGCAAAGACACGACGTTGTTGATGATCAGCCGGCTTGAGTTCTTGTGTTAACTGAACTTTATAAGCCTTAAGACCCAAGTCTTTATGCAAAATACGGTGTAATGACGTTTGTGGAATGCCTAATTCCAAAGAACAACGAGGAATGGGTTTTCTTCAACACTTTGGGCTACAACAACAATATTCTCAGTTGTTCTTGAGCGACGTGCACGGGTTTTATTCTTCACATCACTAACTTGTCCGAACAGCTCGAATTTGTCCACCAATTTCTGTATTGCGGGCCGACAAGGTGCTTCACGAC
Source organism: Leucozona laternaria (assembly GCA_932273885.2). Classification (NCBI taxonomy): domain Eukaryota; kingdom Metazoa; phylum Arthropoda; class Insecta; order Diptera; family Syrphidae; genus Leucozona; species Leucozona laternaria. Next base: position 42,487,000 of record OW026368.1, on the reverse strand, counting down.
GACCCAAAAATGTTTTAGTTTTACGAACCGTCTCTGCCAAATTTTCACCATTTTTATAGTGAATTTTAATAATTTCAATGCGTTGTTGAAGCGTGTATCGTTCCATTTTTATTAATGGCGTAGTTTCTACTTGTCAAATGTCAAAAAAAAAAAAAATTGACAGCTTCAAAAGTGACAGCTACCGAAATAGCGGGCTATTCAAAATAACACCTCTTATTGGAAAACCCTTTACGTAGCACACCATATACCTTTCCGACGAGTTCATTAATATGGTTATCCCAGGTTAGACAGCGATTGAAGGTCACACCAGGATATTTTGCTGTTTAAACATATTCTATAGGAGCGCTGCTCAACACGATCGAAGGAAAATAAGATAGATCTTAAAAAATTTCTGGACATTACCAGACATTTAGACTTCAATGGGTTTAAAATAAGGCCAATTGGCCAAAAGGTCAGATTGGACCAATTTACAATTTTCTCTAAATCTTCGTTAACACTTACAGCACCATGCTCCATGAGCCCAAGAGGGTAGCTGAAGTACAATTGTACGTCATCAGCATACATATGCATTGAACAATTCCTTATTAACGTACATCGAAAACAATAAAGGACCAAGAATTGAACCTTGAGGGACACCGGAAGCATTTGGTAGAAAGTCAGATAACTTATCCCCAAATTGAACCGCTTGTTTTCTATTAGTGAGGTAAGAAAAAAGTAACTTTACAGCGCCTGACGAAAAGTTGAATTGCTGCATAAGCTTCTCACATAATTTGACATGATTGACTGTGTCGAAAGCCTTTGAAAAATCAAGCATCACCAGAAAAGTTACTTCATCCCTATCCACCGCCTGTCTTATGTCGTCAATTACGCTCAACAATGCTGTAATACAACTATGTTTTCACGAAATCCGGATTGCTTTGAAGTGAGCATATTATTTGACGCAAGATAAGCACTGATTTGATTTTGAAGAATTCTTTCAAAAACTTTGGATAAAAAGGCCAAAATTGAGATTGGTCTAAATTCATCACCTCTGGCATTTTTAGGGATGGGTACAATTTTAGCCAATTTCCATCCATCGATCGGGGAATTCGCCTGACATCAGAATTGTGTTAAATATGAATGTGATGTGAGGTAGAATAATTGGTAGAATCATCTTTAAGAAAGAGGGGTGAATTTCATCAAGCCCAACAGCATTTGATTTAATGGAAATAGCTAATGCATGATTCTCATTTATCAAGTAAGACCCATATAAAAAGGAGCCCAAAGACGTAATAGTTTTTGAAATTGTGTGTGAACATGAGTTAAGGTAGAGTAAGAGCTGAAAAATGACAACAATCAAACGCAACTAATTGCACCTCCGTCTTAAAACAGCTATGAATTATAGGACCCAAAGATTTAGACGTTAAATGAGCCAACCTAAATATATCGTGTCTTAAAATTAAGTTTTTCAAATTTTATCGAACAAAAAACTAAAGGGTGTTTTTTTTAGATATGTGTTTTTCAATATGGCAATACTTTTTTCGGTGTTGGTCTTTTTGATAGCTGTCACTTGATTTATGCTCAATTTTGTTTAACATTATATACTTAATAGAGTTACTCCTGAACAACAAGTTTCCAAATCGTGCAAATTTATTACAAAAATAATGGTTCGGTTCGGGCGACGCATCGCACGCTGCGTCCAATATTCGGTCGACATATTGTCAAAATCGCATAAATTCGAGCAACCATGGATCGGTTTCGCACTACGTTTACTCTAGCTGCTGTGGAGCAGAATATCGATGAAGACCCGAATGAGTCCATCCGCCAATGCGCGCAACAATTGGAGCTGTCGAAAATTGGGCCTCTAGGCTGGAATTTATTCGAGCCAGCCGCGGCGGCCACTTGCCCAAAATCATTTTTAAAACATAATGGCAAGCCCTTATCTTTATAATTAACCTAAATTCTTGACCCTTTACTTTCATACAAAAAAGTAAAAAAAAAATGGACATGGGTAACAATTTGTATAGCTGATTATCTTGAAAAAGCAATATCGATATGGTTTATTTGGACACGCCAGGATTGTATACATTTTTATGACGATTTTACAGTTTTAAAAAGGGAACGAAGGAAATGATTCTTCATCCCGTCATGCCTGAAATTTCATCAAAATCGGTTAAGTCTAGTTCAATTGTATGGAATTTGTATGACATTTTTTCCGCTCTCCAATAAAAAAGTCTACCACTGTAAAACGCGACACAGGCCAACGAACCAATATGTTTGACCTCTTTATCAACGTAATGTTGAGTTAAGAAGTTGGGTTCCCTAGATTTTTTTGTTCGGCATTCTGTCTCCAAATTATTTGCCCTTATTGCGATTGTCGTTTGTTTATCGATAAACGACTTTTGTCGAAAATCTGAAGTTTTTGTTGCATCAGATGCCATCAGCTTTGTTTTCACAAGTTGTTACAACCACATAGCTTTGGATATAAATTTTAACGCGCCCAATCTTTTGGTGCGATCGACTTTTATCGAATCGAACGTTGAACGACACTCGCAATAAGGGTCTATATCAGCAATGAATTGTACGGGCTGTGAAATCGACTTTCTAGCCAAAGGAGTAAAAGTTCAACGACTAAGGTGGCTGCGTCATGTAGATGGACTTATCGATGCTCTGGTCCGGAAACACTTTAAGCCCCCTTGCCAAGTCAGGCGCAGTAGACAAAGACCGGGACTCAGAAGGCACATGCAATTGAAAAAGGACTTCAAACAACTTGGGGTGTGAAACTGGACAAAGCCAGCGACAGACCGTTCAAACTGGCTTGAAAAGGTACAGGTTTAGACCCAGGTTCACATTGAACATAATTGAAATATGTTGCTGCTTTTCTCTTTCACTCCTGCATTATTCATTTAAATTTAATTTTATTTGCTATGGTACGTTCAAGATATTTATATTTAATTAATTAAGATATTTTTTATTAATCAAAACAATTATTATTTAAAACTTTTACTTGGCTATGGAAACATAATCCCTTAGATCTGCTTTATTAGTCAAAGGAAGTAGCAACCTGTGACCTAGCTACAATTTGAAAAATGACCTTTTTTATACATGTTTTGAACTTCTCCTTAGTGGGCTTTATGTCTTGTTTATTAATATTTACTTCGAATTTTTATTATTTTCCAAAAAATTATAAATATGTTTCGTAAAATGAGTTTCACGTCCTAGTCAAGTGTGGGAGTTTTGCCACCCCACTTTACGGCTGAATTATTTTCTTATCTCCTATAGTCTATATCCTATAGACTTTTCCACCTTATGCTATTGTTTCAAACATTATTTAGGCAGAATAAATTATACAGCCATTATCTATAATTTATACTTAACAAATTCGTAGGTATATGAAAGTGCCTTACGGGATCGAAAATTTTCAATGACCTAAAACTTTCAGGAATTTTCTTTGGCACCACCATTAATCTAACCTTAAAAAAAATATATCTATTTTTCAGAGAATTTTTTTTAATTCATGAATTAATATAATATTTTTTTAAACGGCCAGCATGGAAAATAAGATATAATATCTTATTAATAATCGACATTTTTGTTTTCTTATTGAAACAATGGAATTCTTTTTACTTGCTCTGAAGAGCGAGTATGGGTTGGGTGTAACTAACAAATTGAGCTTAAGCGGATAGACGGTTTTGTTACAAATTTAAAAGATATCCTTCTTATATGCTTGCCAATAGAGGAGAAATTTATACATTGATTTACTTATTTTCAAACTTTCTCGAAAACGGCTCCATGAATTTTGATTAAAGTTTGTTTGTTTTTTGCGATTTTTCGGTTGATATTTGCGATATTTTTGGGTGCAAATTTTCTTGCAAACAAAAATTATTTTCTTAAGCAAAAAAACGTTCCAAAGCCCGTCTGTCTGTCTGTCTCTTTGACTATAACCTACATGAATGAGTCGATTTTTTTTAAATGTGGTACCTAGCGTTTTTACGGCACGTTTTTTTTTCATTTTTGTTAAGACCAAAAATAACGTTAGGTACAAGTTATACAAAATTGTTTGGCCCAAAAAGGAAAATCTTATTTTTCTCAAAATCTGTTCCACAGAACCGATAATTTTTAAAAGCTTTAAGCTGCCGTTAAGCAAGAAATTGGTTCAAAAAATGAACCGTTTTTGATTTTCGCTCTTCTCGAAGAGGCAGTTTTTTCACATTATCTAGAAGATTTTAAATACAATTTATTGTTATAACCAAATTTCACGGTACCTGCCATACAAAAGTTCAAAAACCGTTAAGAAAAGTTTTTCTTTGCTAAAACAACACTTACGATTTTGATAAACAAAAATTTATAATTATTAAGTTTAACATATTACTTTTCTTAATGGTACCTCTTATAGAATAGTTTTTTTTATTTTTGAATATCTCATTATAATATTAACCGATTAGATCTACATTTTTTATACAGAAGCTCGTTATAAATTTAAATAATATTGCATATCAAAATTTTCAAAAAAATTATTTTTGGATTTTGAAAACGGGTGAAAGATTTTTTTGTGAAATTAAATTTTTAACTCCATAGTAATAAATACCTACTTAAAATTGGCATAGGTACCAATTTTTTCCTTAAAAATGTTTAATAAATTTTATTTTTAAAAAAAATTATTAATAATAAAAATTATGATATATTAAATAAATCAGGTGGTTTACATTTTGCTGAGTTCAAAAATGTTCCAGAACTATTTTAATCAATTTAATTCTAATTTTATTGATTTAAAAATATTTTCCAGCTTAAATAAAATAAATATTGTTGATTTTTGTATATTCACATAATACTAAATACATTCAACTAAACAATGTTTTTGGCAAATGGATAAAATATATGCTGCCATAGCCAATTTAATTCAGACTTTAGAACCACATTGTGATCGGAGATAAGAGCAAGTTCGTGCCACCCAGTCGTGCATATTTTTTTTTTATTTTGCAATCGGCAACTTCAAGCTGAAATATCTAAACTTCCCCATTAACTATTTTAAGTATATATATAGCAAGCTCAACGTTACCGTTCATTTGATACCAAACTCGTTCGTGTACCTACACTTTTGACCAAGGCTCAATATAGTTAAATGGACATTGCTTTTATTTCTTAAAGCGCCGCATATAGATTATTTCATGAAAATAAAACAATACAGATTAGAATGCCAACAGAGATATTATTCTTAATGTGCCTTAAATCCTCATTTTCCTTCAAATTATTTCAAATACATTCCTTCCAATGATTTTTTCAATTAACGCTTGAAAATTGATCAATGTAAATGTCAATGTCGTTAATTTATTAAATAATAATATTGTCTCGCTCACTCTTACTATACAATTTTAATTTATTTTTATTAGGCGTTCATTCTTAAATAATTTAATAAAGGGTTTTCCAATAAGAGGTGTTATTTTGATATTCAAAGAAAAATGGCATTTTTTGAGATAAATGATCGGATGTCTATTTCATTATAAAGAGCAAGGTAATAATGGAACACAACATCAGCCAAATGGCCGCCACGACCACTCTTACAGGACCATATCCTTTTCATGAAATTTTCCATAACCAAATCGCAAAGTGGCTGCCCTATGTCCTCGATAGCCTCACGAATTCCATCTTTGAGGTCTTCAATCGACGCTGGGCTGTTGGCGTAGACCTTATCTTTCACGTGGCCCCAAAGGAAGAAGTCGCAAGGTGTTAAATCACAAGATCTCGGTGGCCAATTGTGATCACCTCTTCGAGAGATACCACGGTCCGGAAACTTTTCCCGTAAAAGATCGATGGTTTCATTGCTTGTGTGGCACGTAGCGCCGTCTTGTTGAAAGTAAACGTTGTCCAGATCAATACTATCCCATTCCGGCCATAAAAAATCATTAATCATCTTTCGATAGCGCAATCCATTGACCGTAACTGTTGCTCCAGCCTCATTTTCGAAAAAGTAAGGTCCAATGACCCCGCCGGACCATAAACTGCACCAAACAGTCACGCGTTGAGGGTGGAGAGGCTTTTCAACAATAACTCTTGGGTTTTCCGAGCCCCAGATGCGACAGTTTTGCTTCTTGACGTAGCCTCCGAGGTGGAAATGGACCTCATCAGTCAAGATGATTTTTCGATGAAATTCCGGATCATTTTCATGCATTTCAAGGACCCAATCAGCAAAGACACGACGTTGTTGATGATCAGCCGGCTTGAGTTCTTGTGTTAACTGAACTTTATAAGCCTTAAGACCCAAGTCTTTATGCAAAATACGGTGTAATGACGTTTGTGGAATGCCTAATTCCAAAGAACGACGAGGAATGGACAAACCTGGGTTTTCTTCAACACTTTGGGCTACAACAGCAATATTCTCAGTTGTTCTTGAGCGACGTGCACGGGTTTTATTTTTCACATCACTAACTTGTCCCAACAGATCGAATTTGTCCACCAATTTCTGTATTGCGGTCCGACAAGGTGCTTCACGACGACCCAAAAATGTTTTAGTTTTACGAACCATCTCTGCCAAATTTTCACCATTTTTATAGTGAATTTTAATAATTTCAATGCGTTGTTGAAGCGTGTATCGTTCCACTTTTATTAATAGTGTAGTTTCTGCTTGTCAAATGTCAAAAAATGACAGCTTCAAAAGTGACAGCTACCGAAATAGCGGGCTATTCAAAATAACACCTCTTATTGGAAAACCCTTTACATTCAAATATTCTGCACTTTTGTACGACAAAACCCTTCTCACGATCAATGCCCCTGGGCTTTTTATAAATTGCGTTAGTTGTACTACAAATGATGACAAAATGGGTTGGGGTCAAATGTGGGTTAAAATTCTTTCTTTTTTTTTCAAAATTCGACTTTCAAAAATTTACTTTTAAAAATTCTGATTAACACCATTTTGCAAATAATCTGCTGGCAGTATTGTTCTTTTAAATGGAAAATTTTAGCTTTTTTGGGCTCTATAAACCAACTGAGCTAAGCAGATTCTATGATCCGTTCACAGCACTATTTTCTGCTATTAAATTATTTTATCTCCGCCTTCAAAAATATTGGATATGATTTATTGGCGATATTGAATCTTCAGCTGCAAAACATTCATTGTAATTAATTATGTAGATGCTGCGAAAAGTTTTGAAGCCTTTACTGCGTATAATGTTATCATATAAAACTCCCTTTTTATTAAAATCACTATACCTTCCTCCAGAGTTGTTCAACTTAAAAGCTTATTTTTTTTTTTGAATTTTCGTTATAAGTAAACACATAACGTTATAATAACAATGCTGATTGTATATTTGAAAGATTACAAAAATCCACATATGACAGATGAGTTTTAATATACTTTATGAATTTTATTTATTTAAGATTCGCTTTTTTTGCCATTGCGCCAGCCGGTCGCATATAAAACCATTCATAACTTTTTATTGTCATATTCGTATCTAAAGAAAAACGAAAGAATATTTACTTCCGTCTCCGTGTCGTGTGGCCATATCACTTGCTGACAAACTATTTATTTTTTTTTTCATTCCTATATTCATACTTTATTAACTTGACCTATTTTTATTCAAAAAAAAGAAACAACATATCTCCACATCAAATATTAAATAGTTGAATTGATTATTATCACAGCTACAGGCATGGCCAAAATAATAGCAACACTCCCTAATTTTTAGTAATATTTTATGTAGTACTTATATTATTCAAATATTCAAAAATGTTTATGTTGTATATTTGTGGTAAGTACTTTGTTAATAATGTTTATGTAAAATTTTTTGAAAACTTAAAGGGGTTTGCAAAATTTCCAAGTCCGTCTGCAGTAATCTTTCTCACAAGCTGGTCATAAAAATAGCAACACTTGATTTATTTAACAAAAAACAAGAATTTCTGATAACCAATGTCATTTTTCTTTATTTTTTAGCAGAGAAAATTTAATATTTAGTTACAAAAAAAACCTTTATTTTTTAAAACTGCATGTTTTTGATTCGGCATAGAGCCTACCAACTTCTGGAACTTTTTCTGGGGGATCGAATACCACATTTCTTGGACAATTCTCCAGAAATCGGCTTTGTTGGAAGGGTTTTGTTTACTAATAACAATCTTTAGCTCATTTCAGAGGTTGTCAATAGGATTAAGGTCCGAAGATTGCGAAGGCCACTCAATAACGGCCATTTTGTTTCGTTGAAACCAGAGCTTTGTTGACTTTGTCCTGTGCTTGGGGGTTGTTGTCTTGTTGGAAACGCGATTTAAGGGGCTTATCTTTATTGTCCCACGGCAGCACAACAGTCTGCAGTATGTCCACATACGACACCGTTGTCATTATACCATCTATAACAAATATTGGACCAACGCCCCACCAAGAAAAACAACCCCATAGCATTATTCTGCCACCTCTATGCCTTCGGTTGGTTTTGTGTACCTCGGATTGTAGGTCTCACACTTTGGGCGGTGGCTGACTGTTTCTTGGCCTTAAGGGGATCTTTTTTTATATGGTAAATTTTTGAAAAACAAATCCGCTTCTGGGTACGTATTTTTGTTAGCAATGGTACCTTCAATGGTTGTAAGGCGTGAAGATCAACATCCTTTAGGATACGACGAATAGTTCTGGCGCTGATTTGCGTTTCTATTTCGCGCTGCAGATCTTTAGAGGACATGAAAGGATTCACCTTAGCTTTTCTTACCAAAGTGACTCCATCTCTTCCAGTCATTTTAGATTAGCGCGCTCTGGTTTCTTTGCTTTTTCTAGAGTTTATAGCATTAAACACTAATCTTGCAGAGCTTAAAATTAATGTTTGCTATTTTTCTAATAGATTATCTCCTGTTATGCATGAATAAAATGGCTCCACGTTGATCTTCAGTGCAGTGTTTCCTATCCATTGCAGAGTGTCATTTAAAAAAAAAAATACTAAAAACTTCAAAACTATTCATAAAATCTCATCAAAATTTTGTCTTTTTCAATCAATAAGCTAACTTTTGTAAGCTTCAGCTAATTTTGTAGTTACAATCAACTTAGTGCAGAATATGACTAATGCCTTTTGTTTACTCGGAAGATTATACGTAGAATAGATTGATGGTATAATTACCGTTGGTAGGTATAATGCAGGCATTTTTTCACTCATCCACCTATCTAAAGTGCAACATACAGTATTACTTAAAAGTAAGAAGTGTTGCTATTATTTTGGCCATGGCTGTATGTAGTCTCCTGCTCTAAAAGATCTCACTGAATAAAAATAACCTCCTTCAATGCTTATGAAATCAGAATGTTTCCTTATCACGTTTTGTGTTAAGTGTATGTATAAGGCTAAAATGAAATAAATAATAAATTAAGAAATGAAAGTGTTCATAGGATTAACTAAAGTAGGTATGGTACATATATCTATATAGAAAGCTTAAGTGACTTTTTACTTAAACTTCCGTTTATGACCCATGATGATGAAAAAAAAATGGTCCAAAAGGCTTCTTATGTAATTTGAACATCACTTAGTCAAGTCACTTTTGTAATTGAAAATTTAGTTTTTGTCTGTGGGCACGTACTTGCTTAAATAGAAAAACCACTTTTCCGTATGCAATATGTACCTTACCAGGTATTATTACCAATTTCGAGTGGAAATAACGCCATGTTGTTAATATCACAACACAAAGAATATATAATTTCACACGATTTTCATAAAACACGCACGTAAATTAAGTACTTCCTTGTCCTGACATATCAAACTGCATAAAAGTACACAGTTTTATTTAACGCCACACATTTGAATTCCCACAATTACGCGGTACATATTTGAGTTGATAGTTAAAGCTCAAAATCCTGCAACTGCTTTGGCTCTCTCGTAATGCTTAACGTTCACTTAAAGAGTTATCTTCATTATTCTTCCATTTAAATTAATATACTCATGGGCGAGAGGCATTAAATCTGGCATTTATCTCTACAGCTTGAAAGCGAATAATATTAAAGTACGCCAAGTATTCAATAAAATGAACATAACAATCGAACGAAGAGCCTCCATCAGCTTTAAGACCCCAGCGATAAAGATGTCTTTCATTGTTAATTCCAATCCATATAAAGGGTGTTTTTTTTTTAAGACGTGTGTGGTTTTCAAGAAGAAATAAAACGCATATAATTTAATGTTATGGCCAAGAATTTAGGTTTATTATAAAGATAAGGGTATGCCATTATGTTTTAAAAATGATTTCGGGCAAGTGGCCGCCGCGGCTGGCTCGAATAAATTCCAGCCGAGAGGCCGAATTTTCGACCACTTTTGGCAGCTATTTGGGCCGTATTTCAGAAATAACGCGGCGAATATTCTCTTCCAAGGCGTCGTCTCGGGCTTATCTGCGTAGACAAGCGACTTCACATAACCCCACAAAAAACAGTCCAGCGGTGTTAAATCGCACGATCTTGGAGGCCACGCAACAGGCCCACGACGCTATATAATGCGCTCACCAAAAGTTTTCTTCAATAAATTGATTGTTTTGTTGGCTGTATGGCATGTAGCGCCGTCTTGTTGGAACCAAAGGTCGTCCACATCAACATCCTCGAATTCAGGCACGAAAAAGTCATTAATCTTGGCTCTATAGCGTTACCCATTGACTGTATAACATTATGGCTGGCTTCATTTTTGAGGAAAAATGGACCAATGATTCCCTCTGCCCATAGAGCACACCAAACAGTGACTTTTTGGGGATGTTAAGGCGGCCGGCGGCGCGGCGTCTGAACAATGGCTTGAGGATTATCTACACTCCAAATGCTGTAGTTTTGCTTGCAAAAATGAGCTTCATCGAATATTGGGTGCAGCGCAAGAACCATTATTTTGGTAATAAATTTTCACGATTTGCAAACGTTGTTCAGGAGTAAGTCTATTCATTATGAAATAACAAACCAAACTCAGCATAAATCAAGTGACAGCTGTCAAAAAGACCAACTTTGAAAAAAGTATTGCCAGATTGAAAACCACACGTCTAAAAAAAAAATACCCTTTTGCATTCACAGAATCGCACATTCTATTTTATATTATAAAGAATTCTCGCCTTTGAGTCTAAGAGTCCTTCCTCGGATGCCGGGCATCATTCCTGAATCCCTGAATCATTGTAGATAAAAGCACAGCTAAGTCTTAAATAAAGGTTGGGTGTTGGGAGCTGTGTCTTGGTTGGGTGCCGGAAAAATAACCATTTTAGTCTTGCAGCGGTAATTTCCTTTATCGTAAAGTGTATATGTACGTTCTTATTTTCGGTTTTAAAACGATACAAATGAAAGCAATGTGTCTACAGCAATAAGCAGCAAGGGTACGTATACCTATATTGTCTCTACTATATAGTGTAGCCCACAATTTGAGAAGAACAAAAGAAAATAGCGTGAGAGACAAACTTCTAAATAAAAGAGTTTTTTTGTTTTAATTTAAATAGCTTTAATTTTATTGCGTGACTATCACAAGCTATATGTATGGACATTTCCAGGTCACGAACCATCACTGCAAAAACATACATCAAATACCCAAGTGACAAAAACTCCTTTCCTCTGATATCTCACGGATTATAGTTTATGGTGCGGTAGAAGCTCCTTGGGGATCTCGCAGACATATATATGAATGGAATGTGCACTTAATATAATTTAGAAGTCACGAAAACACTATGTATCATCATAATGTGAGTTTTACTGAAATAATTCAATATGTGAAATATGTGCGGTGTATCTAGGTTTTGGATGCATAAATAAGTAATAATCACAAAAGCACCAGTTTGTCACTTTGTCATTCAGACTCATATGAAAAAGGGGGGGGGGATGTCGGAATCAATTTAGGCTTCTGTTTAAATTATATATAATTTTCCAAGAACAATTTCGATATAATGGAATATGAAGGTTTTACAAACCACGACTTAAAAGCCTTTTGTAGTTTCATTTGTGGATTCGATGTTCCAGAGAAATAGGGATCAAACAAGAAAAAAATATGTACGACTATCTCGCACGAACTCGCTCTTGTGGTTAACAACTGATGAGATATAGCCAGTCACATATTGAAGATACTCTGTAACAAATTTGAAGCAAATGCAATAATTTCTGCCATGTTTTAATGTCACATTTATAATCATATTTTTATGACAAACAATGGATGTCAAGTGGCTGAAAATATGTCGATGTGAAAGTCACTTTTTTATATTTATGACTAGCTGACCTCCCCGGCTTCGCACGGGTAGACAAACCTAAGCTTCGCATACAATTACAAATTTTGTAATTGAATACTACTTACTGAGTTTTGACCCACTTCACGTTATGAATGGCGAATTTCGTAAACATATGATCATCTACGTCCAATCTTTATTACTTTCCCAACGCGAAAAGAATTTTTGTAATCAAAAACCTGTTTTTTGTGCTTATCCCATTTCACTGTATGAATATAAAATTTTTAAAAATAACCTTTCCAACACAAACAGAATTTTTCAAATCAGATGCCACTCTTTTCATTTTTACCCCATTTCACCGTATAAATGAAAATTTTCTAAAAATATCTCGAGGCGATCCACTAATAAACAACCTTTCAATTACAAAAGAATTTCTTTAACCCGATTTTACTTTATTGTTACTCCCTAAAAAAAGTTTAAAAAGAATATCCCTAAAACTATTTCCTTAGAAAAACCTTGTACAAAAAAGAATTTCTCGAAACGGACAATTTTTTTTATTTTTACCACATTTCATCCTACAAATAATAAAATTTGAAAAAAAAAATATCCCTCAAACCATTTCCTAAGAGAAACGCTTCAAACAAAAACGAATTTCTTCAATCGGACACTTTTTATGATTACCCCATTTCTCCCTATAAATAACAACATTTTAAAAAAATATCCCTTGAGCCATTTTTTAAGAAAAACCTTCAAACACAAAAAATAATTTCTTAAATCGGAAATTATTTATTTTTACCCCATTTCACCCTACAAATAAAAAAGGCTGAAGTACAATATCCCAAAAGCCATTTCCTAACCGCCTTCGGCGCCATTTGTTGAACGGTAATTGAATTGAACTGAAAAACGAAATTTTCACCTACAGGGCCACCTGTTGAGACTTTTTCGACTTTTATTTTTTCCTTAACCTTCGCGGTACAATTACGAACAAACCCGTAGAAGGAAGTACCCAATTTGTTGCAGTCGTTCTCAAGTTTTAAGCATCCGAACCCACCACGATTCATTTTTATGTATATAGATTATTTTTTTACTGAGACTTCATTTAGTGTAAATCAAGCCTTAATTATCACTTGACAGTAGCGTTGCCACTTTGATAAAAAAAAAAATTGACCTGTAGATTACTCAAAAATAATTCAGTAAATTGGACCTTTCTGCAGTAGATTAGTATTTAAAAATAAAAATAGAAAGTTTAACCATTTTATAAAGAAATTTCTTGAAAATCTAAAAAAAATCTTAAATTAATAATTTAAATCAATTTATGGCAGTAGATTTATTTCCTGCAGAAAATGCATTAGATCTACTGCAATTGCAATTGTTTTTTATGGAAGAATAATTTATCGTAAGAAGATTGGTATCTGTATAGTCAGCCTTATTTTGTGATTCGAATGAATAGCTATTTTGATAGAATAGATCTATTCATTCGAATGAACTTTGCATATTTTGAGAATCGAACGAACAATATTCATTATCGAATGAATGCACAAAATAAACATCAGCTCTTTGACATTTACTGACATCCCTATTTAATTTAGTGTGACCAAGCTGGTTTTTTTCGAAGAATTTTCTGTTTTTATAAAAATGATGGTCAAAATAATGCGTTCTCATTTAAGAAAAATAAAGTAAAGATAAGTTATGTTAAAGGCCCGGTAAAGTTTACTATTTAAAAAAAAAAAATCAATAAAAACTGAAATTTTAAAATTTGGGAGCATTTATAAAATAGTATTGTAAGTTTATTGACATGAAAAAGTAACAAAATAAATTTAAAACTTTTGAATAGTTTAAAACTTGATTTTTTTTTTTTAGCTTTCATGTCAATTTAATTTTGTTTGAAATTTATTAACAAAAAAAATATGTAACTTCAAGTCTCTCTTTACTTTATACACACCTGGTCCACTTTTCAATTTTCAACAAAACAAAAAAAAGTAAAATCCCTCACTGGTATTTTTTTTGTTATTGTAAATACTTGTCATCATCATCGTCGGCTCGACAACCGGGGTCCGGTCCTGGCCTCCTTCAACAAGTCTCTCCACCCATCCCGGTCTCGAGCCGCCGCCATCCAGTTGCGCACCCCAAGGCTCCGGGCGTCCTGGTCTACGCCATCTCTCCAGCGCAAGCATGGTCTACCACGCTGTCGTCTACCATAGAATGTACCACAAAGAACTTTCCGAGCAGGTTCCTCTTCGCTCATGCGAGCTAGGTGCCCTGCCCACCGGAGTCTACCGAGCTTAATTTTTGTCACGATATCTGCTTCAAGGTAGATTGCGTACAATTCATGATTGTACCGTCTCCGGAATCGTCCTTCCTCACATACGGGGCCAACAATTCTCCTTAAGACTTTTCTCTCGAGTAAAGTAAATACTTGTACCTCATTGTTATTTGCTAGTTCATGAGCAAGATGGAAATTATTTTATTTATAAGAAGTGAATACGGCGGCGAAGAGCAGATATGGAGGAGAAGGATAATGGATGCATCAAATTCATTCAATATTGAAAATCCCTTGGCTATCTCCGGATTTTCTTCCATCAATTTGATGAGAACTTCTTTCTGCTCCCGTTTAGTCCAATTGGAATGCGTACTTTAATTAAAGGAAGTGACTCTAGACATGCCAATTATAACAGTTTTGGTTTATAAAAGTACTGTTTATGCAGCCCCGCAGGGCCAGGGCCCTCCGCTGGTAAGAATACTTGAGACACCCAGAGTTTTTTTTCAAGTCACGCGAAGGGCGTTTACATACGCCCACTTTTAATGGCGAAAAACTGTCATAACTGTTATAAATTGGCATGTCTCTAGTCGCAGCCTTAATTAAAACTCTCCAATGATTCGATAGTCAAAATTTGCTTAGTTTTAAACAAATAATTAACTTTCGTTTGATAAAGTGAACTTTCGATTCGTTCGAAACTCAAAATACAAACTATTCGAATTCGACTTACTTTCGCATGAAAGTGAATTTCAAAATAAGGCTGAGAGTATTGGGACTAAAGTATGAATCTGGCCTAAAATAGCTGAAAAATTTAGTTTTGTACTTTGTATTTTAATAGAAGAAGTATCGTTTACTTTTATATTTTCCCTTCGAATAGCTCAGAGTGGATGGAAAATGCTTAAGGTTTTTATTGCATCATAATTCTGTTTACAGTGAAACATTTTTTAACATTTAAGATTAAATGTTGTGTAATCTTTCGATTGCCTTTGTTCTATTGTTGTTATAAGTTCTACTACATATATTTAGATACCAATGTACACTTTCCGATCCAATTACCTATATACCTAAGACTAAGACTAACCATAGCAATTTCTAACTTAGTCACTATCCCTCATTTATGAGTTCTTGTAATTAATTAGCAGCTTAGAAGTCTTAACCAATATCAAAGCAGCCCATATGAATACTCGCGTATACATACATGTGTATATGTTTTGCTTTTAAAACCTATTTAGATTTGTTTCGGTGCGTATACTAATCTAAAGCTGATTTACGAGTAGGTATCAAAGAATCATGTAAGTAGCTATAAAACAGCATATGGCCTTAATCACATTCTTATCTTCTTTCAACAAAGTTATAAGGGACACAAAAAAAAAAAAAAAAAAAAAAGTAATCAATATAGCAATAGCTTTGTAATGACAAAGCCATAGGGAAGTTCTCTGTAAATAGTATCTATCTATATATCGATTCTTTTTAGATTCCCACACAAAACAGATAAACGAAACTATAATAATTACAAATTTGGTGGCACACAGAGGGGACACCGATAAAAATAGAGACAGACAACAAATTTGATAATAAATGAAAAATGATGTTTCCTAAAGTATTAAGTATATATGGTCATCAAAAATTAGGCTTTTCAACAAAAAATAATAATAATAATATTAATTTCAAAGGAGGTGATTTATTGATCAATATACAAACTTTGGATAATGTTCATATAGGTTATTTGACGAATACTTTCAAAAGTGATGAGCGTCGCACTGTGGCCCAAAAAGCCAAAAGTCGTGGCAAAACAAACAAAATCTTTTATTTTTTGCAAATAAAATACTTTTTTGTTCATTTTTATTTATTCTTTTCTTTTTTGGAAGTATCGCATATTCCATGAAAAATCTTATTTTTATTCAATGTAACGTGTTTGGTATAATTTTAAGTAAATTAAAAAAAAAAAAAATTTATATTTTTCTTAATATGTCGGGTTTTTCAATAAGAGCGCTACAAAAGTTTTTTTAAATAAAACAAAAACGGTTTTGGATTCTTTATTCTTGTGAAAGTACGTTTGATGCCATTATGTATGGAACTCAATTTCATTCTTTTACTTTTGCATGGCTACCACGGGCACGCTTGCAGAAGTCCAGACGTTGAACCCAATTTTCGACGGTTTTCAACCATAAATCGGCCGATACTGCTGCAGTTACACGTTCGATATTCGTACGAATTTCATCAATCGTCGCTGGCTTGTTGGCATATACCATAGACTTGACGTAGCCCCACAGGAAATAGTCTAACGGCGTCAAATCGCACGACCGAGGCGGCCAAGCGACTGGACCATTTCGTGAGGTAACACGTTCTCCAAACTTGGTTTCCAATAAATTGATTGTGACATTCGCTGTGTGGCTTGTGGCGCGCGCCGTCCTGTTGGAACCACATGTCCTCCAAGTCCATATCATCCAATTGAGGCCAAAAATATTCGGGTATCATTGAACGGTAGCGATCCCCATTCACAGTAACGTGCCGGTCTTGATCATCACGGAAGAAGTACGGCCCAATGACGCAGCCGGCCCATAAACCACACCAAACAGTAATTTTTTCGGGATGCAATGATGACTCATGGAGTACGTGTGGATTGCTGCCTGACCAATACCGCATATTTTGTTTATTGACGAAGCCATTCAGCCAGAAATGAGCCTCATCGATGAAAATCCGAATCATTTTCAAGTTGTTGCTCAGCCCAATTCACGAATATACGAAGCTTCTGGTGGTCAAGCGGCTTCAGTTCTTGCGTCAATTTAATCTTGTAAGGATGTAGGCCAAGATCTTTTCGCAAAATTCGCCACAACGACGTCACAGAGATGCCCAACGCTTGAGAACGACGTGTGAGAGACACATTTGGGCTTTCTGCAACTGAAGCCTCTGCGGCAGCAATATTCTCGACACTACGGGCACTTCTTTTTCTCACTGGCACGGGAAGATTTTGTACTGTGAATGTGCATTCAAATTTTTCCACTAGACGCTTAATTGTTGATCTGCTAGGACGATTATGACGACCATAAATTGGACGTAGCGCTCTTAACGTTCAGGCCACTGACTCCGAATTTCGGTAGTAAATTTTAATAATTTTGACTCGTTGTTGGCTCGTATATCTTTCCATCATGAAATGGCAAACCTTACTGAAGAGAAGTGTCAAAAGAGCGGCAAGAAATATGGCGTCGTTTGCTTTTGTAGCGTCCCTGTTGAAAAACCCTTTATAAAACAAAGTCGGTTTAGTTACAACACTTTTAACTCAAGAACGGCTGAACCGATTTTATTCCTCTTTGATTTGTTGGATTCGTCTCTGCCCCGAATAGCAGAATAACTATAAAAGTATCGGAAAAAACTCAAGTTGTAGGGTGAAATGGGATAAAATGAAAAATAAATTTTCGATGTTCGAACTTCTTCTTTTGTTTGAAGGGTTTTTCTTAGTAAATGACTCTAGGTTTAATATTCTTTTTCAAAATTTTAATATTTGCAGGCTGAAATGGGTGGTGTTTTCTAGGCGATGATATTATGAATTTTTCTTTTCAACAAATTGATATTTATTGGATGATTTGGGTTAAAAACAAAAAAAGGATATTTATAGAGTAAAATAGGATAAACACTAAAATTCTTTAAGTTTTGGGACAATTATAAAGTTTGGTCTTAGATGATCATATTTTAACGAATTTCGCCATTCATAAAGTAAAGTGGGTATAAACCCAGAAAGTAGTATTCAATTACAAAAAGTAGTTTAAATATTTATCTATATATATTTTCTCTTGTTATTTGTATGCGAAGCTTAGGTTCATCTACCCGTGCAAAGCCGGGCAGGCCAGCTAGTAATAAATAAAACAAAACAAAATATTTTTTTATGAGTTTTTGAGGTTTGAATAGAGCTACAAAAACAATCTCGCTAGATCCCGCTGAAAAATTACCAGGGTATTTTAGCCTAATTATTTTCTTAAACCATATGCAAAATTGCAACTCCAAACGTTTTGTAATGTAATTTGTTTAAAAAAAAAAAACATGTTATCGGTGCTAACATTTTGGTCTTGAAAGCATATTTGTCTTTGGAATGTTTGAGTTATTTCCTATCTCAAAAGAGCTGAGAACGTGAAATTTTCTTCTTATTTCAATTAAAAAACGTTTTGTTATTATTTTGATAGTACAAAAATCCGCCCATGTCCACGCCCCCTTTTTATTTAAATGTCAATTGGTAAAGAAATGGACTAACAATCTTGTAAACAAACTACTGATTTTTAATATCGAACATTATATTTTTTGTAATCCGCCCATTTTTAAGCCATTTTTTGAAAAAATTCCTCTCCTCCTTAACTAAACAAAATTTGAAACAAAAGTAGGTAACGTTTACAAAAAAGAAAATTATAATCCGATCTACCAGAAGCCAGAAAAAAAGCAACAAAATCATGACCCCAACACTTCACAAAATTTTGGATCATGTTGGAGAACTTATTAAGCATCAAATTTTGCCAATAGGAGAGCTTTCTGAAGAAGCACAAGAATCAAGAAAAAAAAGACTACAAGCGATATCGATAGCAAAATACCTGCAAGGTTTTACGAAAACGTTAACATTAAGATTTGTAAAGGGTGTTTTTTTTCTCAAAGAGAGCTGAAAAAGAGTTACTGCCCAGAACTAGTAAGTCTATTAAATATTGATAATGATGATAATGTCAATGATTTTCTTTTTTCTAAAACTTAAAATCTTTGCTTAATTAATTTAAAAAAGACGTAGATACTATGTATTTTATAAAAAAAAAATTTAAAAAAATATTTCTGTATTAAAATGTTGGTGGGTTTACTTTTTTTCCTGCACTGTTTCACATAAAATTGTTTACTTAAACATTTTATTAAATATGTTGATGAGCCACAAAATGAAAAACAAATAGTGTTTTAATACATACTTGCTAAAAACATCAAAAATTGGCTTGTTAAATTTATTCATCCACTGTATTGAACAATTTTATTTTGGAACACCCTGTGAACAATTAAATAGGCACAAACTTTTTTTTTTTTAAATTCGCAAAAAAGTTTAACTGTTTTTAAACCTTGGCTTTAATTGCTTTCTCTGTTAATTCCTTTTTCCAAGAAAATATTACTCCAGTCTCTGATTTATAAACACCCTGTGAACGAATTTTGTTAAAAATCACTTTTTTTATAGTCCTCAAAATTTTCTTTAAGAAGAAAAAAAAATGTAGCCATATCTTCATGCGTTCAAAAGTTATGATTTTTGCAACGAAAAAAGTCATTTTGGACCACAGTGCGTCGCACAGTCAAGAAAAAATTGTTAGAAAAAAAGTTATTGACATTTTTATAAAATTTGAGCGTTTTGATGATATATTTAAATAAAAGTTTTTTTTTTAGTAAAATCTTAACTTTTTATTTTGAATAAAATATTATTATTAACTTTGTATATTATAAAATTAAATAAATAAATAGATAAATACATAAAAAAAATAAATAAAAAACAATTATGAAGTAGTAATTTTATAATGCTAGAATGAGGTTTTTAGTGTCTGCGCTGATTGGAAGTATTTTTGCCTGTGGCCTTAAACCTGTTATTATTGGATCTGAGGATATGAGTATATGATGCATCACATCTTCATTCATTCGTCGCAAAAGCCATTACTAATCCTTACAGGTAATAAAAAATTGCGCAATACAGAACAAAAACAAAGCAATAAAACTTTAAAAAGAACACCTTTTTAATTTTTACCTGCCCTACTTTTAGCGAAAAATTAAAAAAAAATAAAAGATTATCCCTAATCCTTTTCTTTATTTTTGTATTAAGCTCTATCATATAATTCAAAATATCATAAAACTATATTATTTTTCGTGTGTTGCTTTCAAGAAAATTGAGTTGAAAGTTGAAAAAATTTCCAGGCAGAAATAAATGGTTTCGCAAAAATCGAAATTCTCAGCCCTGGGTCAATATATTAATTTTGTTTTATTTTTAAAATAAAGTTTGACATTATTTCATAAAATAATGGGCTTAACCAGTTCATTCTGACAATTAATACCGAAGAAATCAAACTTTTTGGTAAACACCACCGTCAAGACGGAGTTTTTTGAAATCCGATTAAGTGAAACATTTTTGAGCATAACTTCCACATCTGCACGTATCTGCAGCTGATTTTTTCTGTGTTTTAACATGAATGTATGGAGCATATGGTGGCATACTTACTTTCTTGGTATCTTTTGGAGCTGTTTTTTTAAATCAAAAAGTTTTAAAAAAAGCATTTTTTCTTAGTACTAAAGCTTCAGGCTACTTATAGAAGGTATCTTTTATAAATAATCAATATTTTTTTTTATTTTTAGATAATCGAAAATAGACCAATTAAATTATTTAAGAAGCTAGAGAATTTATCTACAGGAACTTCGGAAAAAAACATCTCAAAATTTGTTGAAAATACGGTTCGCGATTTGAGTAAAATTATTTTTCAACTTTGAGGGCTTGTAAATCAGAACATACAATATGTATGTTAAAAAATACTTTTAAATCATACGCTCCGGTTATCTAAGAGTACTTAAACATAAAGTTTAAAACGATAGACATGACTTTTTCAAAAGACTTTTTTCCGCTATCGCACCACTGTGCGTCGTCTCTGTTCCATTAAATTAAATGTTTCCAATTTAAGCTATACTGAAGCTTCTTCATTTCTTGAGTTTATGTTTTTATATTTTAAGACCACTGGTTCATATAATTATGTAGCTACCTCTTATACGGATGATGGCATCAGACCTTCAGTTAAAGGGAAAGCAACCTGTAAATATTGGACAAGGCGATAGCGATGAGAGCTTCCATACCATATTGGGTATTACCAAGCTACTCTTTAGCTCTTTCGCCAAAACTTAAAATAATGACATTTAAAATTCAACATTATTTAATGGCGGGATATTAATAAGGAAAACTGATGTTAAGGTTTTATGGCATCGTATCCTTAATTCTTCATCAATACTAAATATGTTTGCGTTTAACGCTCCATACGAAGGGTTCTGATTAAAAATTCAAAAGAGAGCAGCCATATAATCCTTCACTACATAAACATTTATGAAACTTTCAATTTAAATGGACAGTTTTATTCCCTCCTATGTGTACACTAAACAGCACACTCATTTAATGGCTATTTTGTCTCAAAAAAAAAGTCTTTTGGTTGAAAACGACTTATTTATGTTAATCTCTCGAAACATTTTGTTTTTCCTACCAAGCAATTAGGTTCAATTAAAAAAGGACACCGTCATTATCGCCACCACAAATCTCTTAATGTGCCTTGAAATATTGTTCTTTCCTTCGACACTTTGACGTTAACGATTATAGCATAGCTTTAAATTTGTGCGTCCCTTTTCGTCATTCTCATTGAGTAGCAAATAGGGGGAAATTTATAAAAATATGATTTATCAAATTATATTTTTCTCTTTTGCCGACATGAAAGTGATGGAATGATGAAAAGGTTATAGGAAGTGAAAGGAACTAATGGAGTTCATTAAATTTGATTTAAGTGAAAATGCCCCACACTACCTACATATATGTGGTATAAATGTCAAAGGCGAGATTCTTTGTTCGTTTTATGTTTTAATTGAATAAATCGATCTTGAAAATGTTATGTCTATCTAACTGAAAATTTCACACAACTAACTTATAACACATTATAGGTACTCATATAAAGGGTTTTCCAATAAGAGGTGTTATTTTGATATTCAAAGAAAATTGGCATTTTTTGAGATAAATGATCGAAAGTTTATTTTATTATAAAGAGGAAGGTATGCCGTTAATAATGGAACACAACATCAGCCAAATGGCCGCCACGACCACGCTTACAGGACCATATCCTTTTCATGAAATTTTCCATAACCAAATCGCAAAGTGGGTGCCCTATGTCCTCGATAGCCTCACGAATTCCATCTTTGAGGTCTTGAATCGACGCTGGGCTGTTGGCGTAGACCTTATCTTTCACGTGGCCCCAAAGGAAGAAGTCGCAAGGTGTTAAATCACAAGATCTCGGTGGCCAATTGTGATCACCTCTTCGAGAGATAACACGGTCCGGAAACTTTTCCCGTAAAAGATCGATGGTTTCATTGCTTTTGTGGCACGTAGCGCCGTCTTGTTGAAAGTAAACGTTGTCCAGATCAATACCATCCAATTCCGGCCATAAAAAATCATTAATCATCTCTCGATAGCGCAATCCATTGACCGTAACTGTTGCTCCAGCCTCATTTTCGAAAAAGTAAGGTCCAATGCCCCCGCCGGACCATAAACCGCACCAAACAGTCACGCGTTGAGGATGGAGAGGCTTTTCAACAATAACTCTTGGGTTTTCCGAGCCCCAGATGCGACAGTTTTGCTTGTTGACGTAGCCTCCGAGGTGGAAATGGACCTCATCAGTCAAGATGATTTTTCGATGAAATTCCGGATCATTTTCATGCATTTCAAGGACCCAATCAGCAAAGACACGACGTTGTTGATGATCAGCCGGCTTGAGTTCTTGTGTTAACTGAACTTTATAAGCCTTAAGACCCAAGTCTTTATGCAAAATACGGTGTAATGACGTTTGTGGAATGCCTAATTCCAAAGAACGACGAGGAATGGACAAACCTGGGTTTTCTTCAACACTTTGGGCTACAACAGCAATATTCTCAGTTGTTCTTGAGCGACGTGCACGGGTTTTATTCTTCACATCACTAACTTGTCCCAACAGCTCGAATTTGTCCACCAATTTCTGTATTGCAGTCCGACAAGGTGCTTCACGACGACCCAAAAATGTTTTAGTTTTACGAACCGTCTCTGCCAAATTTTCACCATTTTTATAGTGAATTTTAATAATTTCAATGCGTTGTTAAAGCGTGTATCGTTCGATTTCAAAAAATGACAGCTTCAAAAGTGACAGCTACCGAAATAGCGGGCTATTCAAAATAACACCTCTTATTGGAAAACCCTTTATTTGAAAGCGGATTTAATAACAAATTTTGACATGAATTGAAATGTAGTTTTTTACAGCATATTTTTTATAATCTAGAAAGTTGAGTTGCATTTGAGCTCTGAATTCTTAAATTTTCTTTCAATTTTTAATTGCTATATACATATGTATGCATGTATGTAGGTACTTTATGGCAAGATTTTGATCAAACTTGACATTACGATAATAGGGAAGACAAAAAAAGTGGGCATCGAAAAAATGTCCCTTTGTCTGTCTGTCTTTCTGTTCAGCCATAGCCATATAGGGTCGATTTTCTTCTTTTAACTTGGTACCTATAGCGTTTTTTTTTTTTTGTGATATTCCCCGACAAGATTTTTTTCCTTTTTTTTAGGCCCACAAATTACGGTACTTGTCATACAAATTTGACAATGAACTTTTTTTTTTTTTTTATTTTCGACTCATTATCCGTTTAATAGATCAAAATTATTTTTTTTTATAAAGAAGCTTTAAATAATATATTATGGAATATCAAATTTTTTTATAATAAAAACTATTTTTTGAAGATTCCATATTTCAAAAACGGGTAGGTAGGTACATCTATCGTTACTTCGCCGTTCTAAAGGGTCCGCCAAATAACTTCTTTTTTTGAAGAAGAAGGCGCAAAACATCGAGTGTAGCTGTGTGGCAAGTAGCGCCGTCCTGTTGAAACCTAATGTTGCCAATATCCTCCTCATCAATTTTTGTGAACAAAAATTCGTTCAACATGTCCCAATAACGATCGTCATTGACTGTTACGGCCACTCCTTGCTCATTTTCGAAAAATTACCCAATTATGCCTCTGGACCAAAATCCGCACTAAACAGTGACTCGTTTTGCGTGTATCGGCTTTTCAATGTATGCGTGCGCGTTTTCTGTGCCCCAAATGCGACAATTTTGCTTGTTTACTACCCGCCAAGATCAAAATGAGCTTCATCTGAAAAGATGATTTTTTTGGCAAAATCGGCATCTTCTCTAAGTCGGTCGCAGGCCCACTTAGCGAAGCGTATACACAACCATATTCGTTCAGCGGAAGGATAAAACTAATTATCTGTCAAATCAGACATGAGCCAAGTGTTACCATTCACGAAATAAGCACTAGTTGAAAAAAAAACGTTAGATGGCGGACCCTTTATAAGTGGAATGGTATAAAATCTGACAGCGGGATTCGATTCATCATGCCCCGATAAAAGGTTTGCAAAAATAATTTGTCCGTATCCCCAGCAACAATTGCGATTCTACTACGATGTTCCCTTGATCGTCCTTGAAGGCTTCGGGGTTTTGTACCCTTGAGAGGTTCTTTTCATCAATTCGTAAAACTTCCAAACTTCATTACTGCTACGACATCCCTTTATTTCTTCTCTTGCTCCTTTTTTTCATTTGAGCAGCCGGTGGTCCTCTCGCCTCTTCTGCACGTAGACCCCTCGCGAGCAGCTGTGGTCCTTCTATACAGTGTCACTTTGTATAAGCCTCTTGTTTGGCTGTATATGTACTTGTCGGCACTCATCGTCAAAACAAAGACCCCGCAAGTCAGAGCTGTCATCTCTGATGGCTTTTCGGCAATGTTGCCACTGGTTCTCAATACTTTATGCTGGCGACGTAAGACTCCTCAATAAGTTATCAAAGTCAACCAGAAAGAGACCTGGAGATCTATTTAGATTGCAGCCATATCTGACCTTGAACTTTTTCACAGCCACTTTCTTGTTTTTGTTGATTAAGTCAAGCTGGATTGAGTTTTTTGCTTGATTGTTATGAATTCATGAATGAATCATTAAATGCGAATATCAAAAACAAATTGCTACAAATAATAAAATTAATATTGTTTAATAATTTCTTTCATCACTTATTCCGTTTCGATAAAAAAAAAAAAAAAAAAAAAACCTTGCCAAATTATGAGGAGAAACGGCTTTGTATTAAATTCTCAAATTAACCCTTATTTCGCATTTATTTTCCCAAACAAACAGAACCTCTTTCGTATAGAAATTATAATCAGGTTTTGGTATTTACTTAAACCTCCTCAAGGTATTTTTAAATATTTAATTTCTTATTTCGCCATATTTGTTATATTAAAAATGCTGTTGGTCGTGCGCGACTTTTTATATGAAGAAATGTACAAAGGTATGTAGATACCTTTTATCACAAAAAAAAAAGTCTTCAAAAGCGGATAACTTTCGCTTAATAAGAAATTGCTGTTTCCTTACAGGCAGGCAAATCGAAGGGTAACGGCAAAAGGTATTAATATTTTATAAAAATTCTCTGTTGAAAAGGGACTAAAAAGGTTGATACACATTGCAGCAGTAGATACCCTTCTAAACAAAAACTTACCTTCCCCAGTCAAATCCATAAAATAAAGAAGATCTATTTCAATTGCCTGGCCTGTGCATTTTTCGTTTGCAATTTCTTTTCAGTAAAAAGCACTTTAATAATTGAAATTTCCATTTAAAATGTAACCCTTTTATCAAAAAAACGTTTAAAAGTTTAAAAGTTTTTTTTTTGGTATAATTTACCCCTCTTAGCTCTTAGCTCTAACCTAACCTTTAACCCTTGGAAAAGTATATTTGTGTAAAATTTCTAAAAACTTACACTTCATTTTACCCAACAAGTTTTTTTTTTTTTTTTCCTTCTCTTCCGATGGTTCAATGTGCGCTGATGAGCTTTGTCGGATGGCTTGCTGTATATACAAGTCTATACGTTCTTATAAATTTGGAGGACAAAAATTTGTTCCTGCAGACATCAAAAATAATGGAAACAAAGCTTCTTCAACCCTTTATCGTGGGTAAACATACATAAATTAGATTATTGTTGACATCGGAAATTCAAATTTCATAATGACACAAAATAGCTTGGTATACATACGGCAACAGGAACAACTGGTACTAAGAACTTGATTAGTTGAGTCTCCTCTTCATTTTAAAATTTAATGATTTATGTATTAACTATTTGGGTTTGGATTTCATGGACGAACAATTTTTATGTAGTTTTATTTTCGCACTTCAAGTACAATTCCGGAAGATTTATTAAAAGTTTGCGGTCATTTTGAAAGAAACTTTGAATGCAGCTTTAATTTTTCTTGCAAAACATAAAAGAAGCTGTTTTTAAGTGAGAAATAGTAATAAAAAGGGAACAAAGTCGTTAGGAGTAGGTATTTCAATGCATATTGGGAACAGAAAACTTGTGTTTTCTAAGTAGGTTTTATTTTCCTTCCTTATTTTTCATTTCCTTGCTATTTACCCAATTTTAAAAGAATACCTACCGTGGTAAGTTAAATCGAGACGATGTTTTACACTAAATCGTGAGATGTTTTACGCTAATAGAATTTTTAAAATCGTATATCCTTTTTTTGATTTTATCCCACTTCACCCTATAAATATCAATTTTTTGAAAAAAAAACAATCCCAAAGCCATCGCCAAAAATAAGCTTTTGATACACAAAAAGAATTTTTGAAATCGAATAAGTGCATATTTTCATTTTACCCTATTTCACCCTATAAGTACCTAGCAAGTTTTGAAAAAAAAATAAACCTAAGGCCACCCACTAAAAATTATGTTTTAAGCACCAAAAGAGTTTCTTAAATGGGATACTAATTAATTATCTGTAGCCCATTTCACCCTACAAATAAAAAAAAACTTAAAAAAAATAACTCTAAAGTCAATTTTCTGAAAAAAAAATCATCTTAAAAAAAAAAGAATTTCTTAACAAATATTAAAGTTTTGAAAAAGAATATCCTTAAAGCCATTTTCAGTGTTTTTTTTTCAATCCAAAACGTCCTTTTCATTTTACCCTATTTCACCGAACAAAGTGAATTTTTACGATATTTTGATACCTATTCTGCGTTTTGGGGTTGCTGTGAGAAGACCTGTTCATTGGCTTCCAAGATCTTATGATTTGACGTAATAATGTTTGTCAATTATTTTCTTTGGGAATAGGTAAAGTCGCGCTTTTCTACGCTTACAAACCAACAACAATCGACGTGTTATTGAGTACTTACGGCGACAAATATTTGAAAACAACTACTTTAATTGATTAATTTTCAATTTTCAGCAATTTTTTTCAATAGGCATGTTTAGGTAAATGAGGATTCCTTAGCCAATTTTCTCAGTTTTGCTGTCAAAATCGTGAGGGATCCGCTTGTTAACTTTTTGACGGACCGAAATCTATGAAATCTCATTTTCCTGAACGTGTCTACTGATAGCTTAAACTGTCACCTAAGACTAAATTTTTTTTTATGAGATTTTCTATGAGATGCGCCATAGGTATATATGGGTGTGAGTGCCGGGACTCACCGTTAATATGTGTAAACATCAACGTTTTTCCAAGCGCCTTATTTGTGCTACTGAACACTACATTACCTATCTGTAGGCAGTTCTTAAAAGTCTAGTGTTGAAGGAACGGCAGCAAAATACCCCGTCGCGAAACCGCTGTAACAAAATTCCCAGCACTAAAAGGCTGTTGGTGAAAAGCTGGTGGTGAAGTAAGTGTCGAACGAACGGTGAAAGTTCGGTAGGTACTGAAAGGTCCTGCTTATTCGTAATTCACTCTTAACTTTAAGATGGTTATTGTTTATGATCATGACTCAACACCAACAATACAATTGAAGCAAACTCTGAACATCGAGAAAACCAAACAACTGTCAGCGGAAAGCACTTAAATCATGGTTTCAGTCTTATGAAACTATAGCCAAACTCAACAGGAATTAGGCATTTAAAAGTTTGACAGACAAGGGACGAATTAAAATATCCAGTTAGAACTGTCAACGGACTTCCACCCCTTATATGCAACTCCATCTTTCCATCGAGAAAAACTTACACAAATTTCGGTCTTAATTTTATACTGAACGAACGTCCAATGAATGTCACTTCGTATTTTGAAAGATAGCCGGCGAATTTATATTTTGACGTTTATAGAATATTAAGTTGCAATTGTCAGTGGAAATCAATAAAATCGATTTCAATACATTGGCCAACCTCCAATGGAATTTGGCACTTAATGGTTTGACAGATATTTATTTCGAACTGTCAACATTCGGAAAGAAAGTGAAACGACCGAAGAATGTTCAAAGATTCGCATCACGCCAGTGTGGCTACCCTCATAAATAACCATTTAAAATAATTTAGACAGGCGCAAGTTTCGTTGTCATTGCTAAGTATTCACGTTGGTTTGGGATAGTTTTAATCCAACTCGATCTTTCGCTCCTGTATGTAAACGTAGAATACAATTCAGATATCTTCAGATTTTTGTCATTCAACGTACCCAATATCCTACTATGACTGCTTTTAGACGAGAGCGATTTTTAATCTTCGTTTTTCTTTTGGTTTCCTTATGTACCTACCTTTTAAACGCTGCAATTTTTAATGTATGTTACATTGTTAACTTTATGCAAGTAAAAAATTTTCATCTCTCTGCACTCTTTACTCAACTTGATTAAGCGAAGTTACCTGAGTGGACGACCGACGCGACGAACGAATTTAAAATACGCTCGAACAATGAGGAAAAGCACAAAGAAGAATGAGCGAAAATTTAGTAATTTCTTCAACCTTAGCCCCGGCCACCACATACTTCCCCCGCCTATGTGGTTGTTAAAAATCGCAAGAAGAAATTGCATCGTTCAAAAGCAGTCTATGCAGATTTTCGTAACGTAATGTGCTATATCGTAAAGTGTGACCTCGTAACGTATTACAAACGAAAGCCCACGTTTTTTGTTTATCCTTCCGCCGGAATAGATGTTTACACATCAATCAGCCTTATTGTGAGTTTCACCCCCCGAACAACATTCTACCCGGAAAATTTGACATTTCACTTTTCGCCTATTGTCAGTTTCCCCCGAAATTTCATGATAAAAAAAATTCCCCTTATTGTTAACATTCATTTCGGGCGGAATGTAATGTCATTTCACTTCTTTTTTGCAGGCGATCAAAATTTCGTTCGGGCGAGACTCACAATAGCTTTTAAAATTCCGGGTGAACAAAAAATTTTAAGGTGAAATATTTTTCGGGTGAAATTCACAATAAGGCTGAATAAGTTTAAATTAAAATATCTCCAAAACTGTCATATTTGTTTGGTATTCGGATTTGTAATAAGTTTTTATCAGCTCTTGTCTAAAACCGTATAAACCTGCGTTATTATTATTCCTCCATCTTAACTGTGTTACCACACATTCTCTATTTCTATTGATTTTTGTCAAAAATTAAGTTCCCTTAGTTGTTTTTTTTTTTTTCGAAACGTTACAAATACATAAATATTTATTATAAACATCAAAACGAAGATAAACATAAAATATAAATTCGTTTTTGACTCTTTGATTACATTTTAATCTAAAGTTAGCCCACTTCTGTCAAAACGATATGAAAGCAAGTTCCTTTTCTATTTCTCAGGAAATCCTACAGTCAGCTTAATTTATAAACACTTAGCTACTGTTAGTGCCACGCAACATTTGAACACATCTGAAATCCATCCTGACATAATACCCACAACTAACCCTTTCATTAATATAAAAGAGTCCTTCCCATTTTTGACTTAAGTTTTCAGATAGAAAAATGAAAGCCATTTTCTTCCCAGCACTAACAGGTTTAATGAATGTAAGCAACTATAAGCCACCTTTCATGATGCATTATCTCACACTTGATTTCCTAAAGAATTTCAATCGAGTTTATGTACACTACACAGAGGAAAAAATAAACAGCGACGTGGTAAGAGCACAAGGACATGCACATTTTACATTGCACATATTGCACGAGTGCACCCTAATAGTCTGCGATATAGAGTTGTTCGAGTGGTTTAGAGAAGCTTATTTAAATTTCAATGAATATAATACATATAATCATTTTCTAGTATTAACCAGGACAAAGTTTCTATATAACTGATAAAATCATTTTCAATGTATTAAAATTTGTAAATAAAAATATAACAGGACTATAAAAAGTTTTTTGAACCTCGGAATTTTTTTTTAATTATAATTTTAACTACTTATACGCCTGATTAAGACCAAGATCCTGAAGAACCTGAATATTAGGACACACATTTAAAAAATATAAAAGACACATTTAAAAAATAGAGATAAACAAAATTCACTTATGAAAATTGGGATCAACGGCAATCTTGGTTTGGGCCCATTTGGGCACAATTTGGAAGCGTTGTTCAGCCGTCAGTCTATTGATTATGAAATGGCAAACAGCTGTCAAAAATACTAACTCCGAAAAAAGTATTGCCAGATTGAAAACCACACGTCTAAAAAAAAACAACCTTTGTATAAAAATGGATCTTGGTGGGTTCAGGTGCTTAAAACTTGAAAACCGACTGGACCAATTTAGATACTTTCTTCAGCGGGTTTGTTCGTAACAGCTCCGCGAAGGTTTAGAAAAAAAAAGAAAAGTCAGAAAATTCTCAACAGGCGGTGCTTTAAGCGTAAATTTCGTTTTTCAATTCAATTCAATTACCGTTCAACAGGTGCCGCTGTAGGAGGTTAGGAAATGGCTTTTGTTATTTATAGGGTGAAATGGGGTAAAATTAAAAAAATATCCGATTTAAGAAATTCTTTTGGTGTTTGAAAGGTTGATTTTTAGTGGATGGCCTTAAGGCTTTTTTCAGAACAAGCATTAATAGGGTGAAATGGGGTAAAAACGAGAAGTGGCAATTTATATCAAAAATTCTTTTTGGGTTTGAAAGGTTATTTAAAAAAATTAGTATTTACAGAGTGAAATGGTTTTTGAATCCAAAAATTCTTTCTGTGTTGTGAAAGTATTAAAGGTTGGACTGAGAGGATCATGGATTTTTTTTTCAAATTTAGCCATTTAAACCGTGAATTAGGTTTAAATCCATAAAGAACTACATATTCGACTATATATTCGACTACAAAAAATAGTTTAAATATTTATTTGTATTTTCTTTTGAAATTTGTATGCTAAGCTTAGGTTTGTCTACCCGTGCGAAGCCGAACGGGTCAGCTAGTTTCTTTGTAGAAATCTCCGGAAAAAAATTAGAGCGTTAGATAAGGTTATTTTGTTTCACTTAAAAAATCTCAGAGATCCCTGCATAACACACGCCTTTTTTCTCCTATTCAATTTCTATCTTATAGAATCAAATTTCCTTTCTGGTGACAACTCTCTCATCAACTGGCTTGCTTTTTTCGAAGACAGATGAGAAGCGAGTAGAGCAGCAACGCAACTAGCTAATGTATGTAGCCAACTAGTACTAGCTAGCGAGTACTCCCTCGTGGGGCCCCAGGGCTAGTAAGAAATAATATAATATTTTCCTTTATTCGAAATTGACTTGTTAGGTTTCAATTTTATTTTAAAATGGCCGTAAATACAAACAAATAAAAAAATCACAATCCAATTTTTTATTCACAATTCTTGGTGGAAAAAAAATAATAATAATAAATCATTTTTTAATGACCGATCTGACCAACCTATTTCTTTAGAGAAACAAAATACTCGAAAAAATCATAAAAAAGTTCCATATTATCATATACATATGAAGACTAAATCACCGATGATGGCATTATGCGTATAATGAAATGCTTTAAAGAGGCATTTCCCTAAATATTAGTAAATCAATTTATTATAAACTTTTTTAAAAGCAATTCTAAATAATTCTATGCTATCAATATAAATCTCATTTAAAACTATGACGTCAATTTCCTTTTAGTTTTCATATAAATAATTTTATTTAAATCCCAAAAATCAACAAGAACAAACAAAAATTGAGGCATTAATAATCGCACGATTTGTTGAAAACATTTTGTCTAACCAAGACAAGCAATCTTTTTTTTTAATACACATAAATTAAAAAAAAAAACTTTTTAAATCGCCATCAACATAAAACATTAAAAAGTCCATCAGTTCAATCAAAATAAAATTTTAAATCTATTAACGTAAATAATGTAAGAAAAAAAACAAAAAAAAAAAACATTGAAGTTTATCTTTAGGTTATTTTTACTAATCTTTGGATGTGACGTGACATTAAGTTAAATTTACACCAAGGGGACTAAACTGATGGACAAAATTAAATTGTGCACAAACAAAATTAATTTGTTGACTCTTTGGTGTGTGTAAGAGAATTTTAAACTTTTATTATATTTGAGACTTCATCGTGATAATCGTGATGAGCTGGTCTTATTTCATGTGACTGAAAACCATTTAACATTAATCAGCCTCATTGCATTTATTTACCACCACACGAATACGACTGAGTTCAGTTAAAAAAGGAAGCTTCCCAGTTTGGGATATCGCGTTTAGAAGTTGGTATTGGATATACTCGTACTTCCTTATTCCGCTTAATATGCGAACAGTTCTCTCGTTCTCGGTAACGCCAAAGTCAAATAAACTTTCTAGCAATGACTTTGTTTTTTTTCTGCAACAATTATGAGTTTTGTGGATACCAT
This sequence comes from Leucozona laternaria, assembly GCA_932273885.2. Taxonomy (NCBI): domain Eukaryota; kingdom Metazoa; phylum Arthropoda; class Insecta; order Diptera; family Syrphidae; genus Leucozona; species Leucozona laternaria. The sequence goes on along the minus strand of OW026368.1, from coordinate 42,454,280 downwards.
GTTTTTATTAAGAGATTACATGCAGTATTGACATTCGCTCTTAGAACTTTTTTTTGGGTGAGATTACAATGTTTAAAAAAGAAATGAAATAATCTGAGCTGTCAAATAAATGCAATTAGCTAATTTAAGCTGAAAATACTTTATCTGTAGTTTGTAAAATTACCTCATTTCAGTTTATTGTGAAATTTAATTAAAGACTCTATGAACCCTTGTGGTAGCTGTTTCAATTAAAATGATTGACGCATTGGGTACGTCAACCGCAAATGTAGTTTTAAATGTATATGTGTAGACGAAATATTATAAGTCTATATAATGGCCGATTTCATAAAACCCCTTTAAGTTTTAAATCTGAAAATGACGTTTGTTCCATACAAAGTACGTCCTTTAAAAGTTAAAAAGTTTTTTGGAGCTCCACATATAATTTAAAAAACGCTTTAAATACTCCAATGTTTTCCCACTTAAAAACATTTATAGGTTCTATTTTATGCATATTTTCACTGACATCCACAGTTAATTAAAAGAATTAATAAGGCATAGAAGTGCTATTGAATGGGTTCTATCCAGGAAAATGTTATCAAAATACAAATAGTCAAATAAGGGTTTTTCAATAAGAGGTGTTATTTTGATATTCAAAGAAAAATGGCATTTTTTGAGATAAATGATCGGATGTTTATTTCATTATAAAGAGGAAGGTATGCCGTTAACAATGGAACACAACATCAGCCAAATGGGCGCCACGACCACGCTTACAGGACCATTACCTTTTCATGAAATTTTCCATAACCAAATCGCAAAGTGGCTGCCCTATGTCCTCGATAGCCTCACGAATTCCATCTTTGAGGTCTTGAATCGACGCTGGGCTGTTGGCGTAGACCTTATCTTTCACGTGGCCCCAAAGGAAGAAGTCGCAAGGTGTTAAATCACAAGATCTCGGTGCCCAATTGTGATCACCTCTTCGAGAGATAACACGGTCCGGAAACTTTTCCCGTAAAATATCGATGGTTTCATTGCTTGTGTGGCACGTAGCGCCGTCTTTTTGAAAGTAAACGTTGTCCAGATCAATACCATCCAACTCCGGCCATAAAAAATCATTAATCATCTCTCATTTTCGAAGAAGTAAGGTTCAATGACCCCGCCGGACCATAAACTGCACCAAACAGTCACGCGTTGAGGATGGAGAGGCTTTTCAACAATAACTCTTGGGTTTTCCGAGCCCCAGATGCGACAGTTTTGCTTGTTGACGTAGCCTCCGAGGTGGAAATGGGCCTCATCAGTCAAGATGATTTTTCGATGAAATTCCGGATCATTTTCATGGATTTCAAGGACCCAATCAGCAAAGACACGACGTTGTTGATCATCAGCCGGCTTGAGTTCTTGTGTTAACTGAACTTTATAAGCCTTAAGACCCAAGTCTTTATGCAAAATACGGTGTAATGACGTTTGTGGAATGCCTAATTCCAAAGAACGACGAGGAATGGACAAACCTGGGTTTTCTTCAACACTTTGGGCTACAACAGCAATATTCTCAGTTGTTCTTGAGCGACGTGCACGGGTTTTATTCTTCATATCACTAACTTGTCCCAACAGCTCGAATTTGTCCACCAATTTCTGTATTGCGGTCCGACAAGGTGCTTCACGATGACCCAAAAATGTTTTAGTTTTACGAACCGTCTCTGCCAAATTTTCAACATTTTTATAGTGAATTTTAATAATGTCAATGCGTTGTTGAAGCGTGTATCGTTCCATTTTTATTAATGGCGTAGTTTCTACTTGTCACATGTCAAAAAATGACAGCTTCAAAAGTGACAGCTACAGCTAATAGCGGGCTATTCAAAATAACACCTCTTATTGGAAAACCCTTTACAAGAAATATTTTGACCATCCAAAATTTTTATTGTTAACCTAATGTAAAAAAAAAACTTTAAGCTTTCATCAACTAAAACTAGCCCTATGGCATTCATATTAAATATGTGTTCAAATAAATCAATAAGATAAATATTTGTGTTCATTGTAATATTTTTAATTAAAAATTGTTGATTTATTCATAAAACTGATGTACCTTCAATGAATATATATCTGGATATTGAATACGAAAAGGCTTATAGTTTTAAGTAATTAAATTATTTTTTGATGTAATTAATGTAATTAAAAGTTATTTGAATACAAAAAAAAAAAATAAAACAAAATTAGTCTGCGTATTGCTTTTGCTCTAAAATAATGCAAACAAAATTGAATTGCTATTTCTAAAACGACAGCATTGGTCACAATTATACTCGACTAGAGTTGCCGTCGATCAATGATAAATCTCGATCAACATTTTCAAGAACCACAACTCAATAAAATAAATGTACACAAAAAATAAACGTATCTAGATTGTAACGAAGTTACACCTTTTCATAGCAGCGCCTATCCTCTAACTCAACATCTTCAACATCATCAACTCGATTACAATTTCATCACATACCTCAAGGCGCCCACGAGAATTGATGACGAGGTTCGCCGACAAACAACAGCGCACGACAGCACAACACAACCAATGCACACGATAACAATTCAATAGCTTATATGAAATTAATGGGTAGTGTTTTTCTACCTCACTCGATTCACACTTCCTTGTTACCGCCGAATCTATAAGCAAGGGTGAAATGGCCACTGCTAATGAGGAAAATTTTATCCTCCGTGGTTCTGCTAATTCAATCCTTTGAACTTAGTGAGTAGCAAAAAGCAAGCTGCTGGGTGTGTAGTACACCAGTTAGAAGTTTCAATCAATTTTTGGCTTTAAGCCGTAAAAAACAACCCCTTCCCCACCTTATTTTTGACACATCTTTTTGTTGCGGCTAGGGATTAATCCCAAACCAATTAAATCCGCTTCCAATTCGATAAGGCTAGGGAGCTAATCCCAAATAACATTTTTGCCTTAAAAATCGCTTGGAGGCTAAGGAATTTATCCCACCGTCCGCCTTCGTACCATGCCTTCACTTCGGTGTTGGCTAGGGAGTTTATCCCACCGCCTGTCGTCGTGCCGTGCCTTCACTTCGTTGTCGGCTAGGGAATCTATCCCACCTTCTTTAGCCGTATATGCAATACCGTGTTATTTATTTAAGTTATAATACAATTATAAGATTTATACGAAAATAATCTGTTAATCTAGTTTTAAGTACAACTGAAATTAAAAGTGTCTAAAGAACTGGAGTTCTGAACTTTCTAAGCCCTAGTTTTATTGCTTTCTTCGGTAAGAACCCTGGGCCCGCTGACCTACCTCAGCTGGAAACTAAAAAAGCATCACAAGATGATATGTAACAAAAACATCAATTGATTGATTTTTACGGTTTTGGGTGATTTTTGGACCTTTTTTTAAGTTTGGGGTGATTATTTAATCAGATTTTTTTTCAAAATTTAAACGTATCATTCTTATATGTTTGTACGATTATTAATTGACTATCGCAGAATGATACATTTTTAATTTTTAAAAATCTGATTAAATAATCGTACGCAAAATCTTAGTTACGCCACTATGGAGTGCCATTTTTTGGCTTCATGTAACGTCATATTGTCTTATATTTTTGATGGTCTAAAATATCAATTAAAAATTGAATACAAATAAGGGGTTTTTATTTGTCCCTAACAGGAATTTTATTTCTTTGATCATCACTGCACAATGGCATGAGTTTGCTACCGGTTGTACATATAAATCTACCGAAATATCTGTTCATATATCGAACATCGGAGGGGAAGCTATGGGTTGATGGTGAGGAAAAAGACAATGAACACGAAAAAAATTAACTTATACAACAGGAATTAGTTTAGAATCGAATTTTAGTACAAATAATTTTGTTTTCACAAAACACAACCGACCAACCCACATTTCTCCACAATGCCTTTCAGTCCCCTCGAAAAATGTGTTCTAGTAGTTAATATGGCTGACGTTGGTAAGGACGATAAAACTTCACTAACTTAACTACACCAATTAACCTCGAATCCATGTTGCTTTAATTTTTTTAATTATCAAAAGTAAACAATGCTATGGAAAACAAAATTAAAATTGACATTCAGAATTTTCATTTTATACTTAAGCGAGTATGAAAGCCCGTTTAAATCTGGCTTCATATCGAGATTTGAAGGATCAATCTAAAAACAAAGCAGACACCGAAAAAAAAAAAACAACTTCTTCGGTTGATTGGAAAGTAAAATCTGAAAATTATCAACTAGACTCTTAAAAAAGGAAAATTTTTTGGTTGGATGGAAAAAAAACATCATTAATTAAATTTTGTAAACAAATTATCAAAATGATAAAACTTAAAATTACTCTATTTTTTTTTTTTTTTGCAAACACTGTTTGGATATTTTTTTTTTTTAATTAACGAGTATTGAAACAATAAATCTAGGTAATTACATATTTTAAATGGCAGCCTAGGTTATTTAAGATTTTTTTTTTATTTTTTTGTAATGATAAACGAATTGTTTTCTCTCTTCATTGTTTACATTGAAGTCCACATGAAAGCATCCAGATTCTTTAGTATGTATACGAGAGTATTCACCAGCGTAAATAATTAAATTTTCTTAATTGCCTTTCTGATGCGGTAGTCCATCCAATAAGTTAATAGGAGCAACCAACATTGTGTTTTCAATTAAATAATAAAACCTCAACATCCAAAAACTCATCTATTAATTATTAAATAGATCTAATAATAAACATTTTTTTTTTACCCACCGACAAAACAGACACAGAGTGAGTCTCTATTTCTGATTTATATTATGATATTACTTAGTATTGATTTCTAAGTATACTTTGCGTATAGTAAGTAAATGATTTGTTTCTCTCTTTTTTTATTGTATTTTAGTAGAGCTCATTTTAAAATGGAAAATTCTGAGACTTAAACGATGAACAATGTACATAGCAATTAAGAGAACATTTAATCTGACTGAATTATTGGAATAAATTTATCTTATTTAATACTCACTATTCAATGAGGATTATTTTTATCTTCTTTGTCGCAAGCTTTTGCAGTAATTTTATAATGAAAATTACGAAAACGTTTTTTTTTTTTTTTCTAACCTACGAAAGAGAATAAAGGTAATGACAAGCTATGGATTCATACAAAAATCCAACTTGAGGTTTCGAATTAGCTAAGCGATTACGGTGAAGACTAAAAAAAAAGTGGGTCTTGCAATTCTGTCTGTCTGTTGGCTAGAGCTAGAGGTAGATTTTCTTTTAACTTGCTAATTTAATTTTATGGGATATTCCCCACACTCGTCGTTTTTTTTTGTTTTTGTTTTTTTAGAGGCATAGAACTTTAAGTTGGCAACACTATTTTAACTGGCGGCCATTTTGTCAGCTGTCAAGTGATTTATTTTTAATTTGGTTTGGCATTTTAACATGAATAGACTGAAGCCTGAAGAACGCTTCCAAATTGTGCTCAAATGAGCCCAAAACAAGATTGCCGTTGATCCCAATTTTCAAAAGCGATTTTTGATTAGGGTTTTCCAATAAGAGGTGTTATTTTGATATTCAAAGAAAAATGGCATTTTTTGAGATAAATGATCGAATGTTTATTTCACTATAAAGAGGAAGGTATGCCGTTAATAATGGAACACAACATCAGCCAAATGGCCGCCACGACCACGCTAACAGGACCATATCCTTTTCATGAAATTTTCCATAACCAAATCGCAAAGTGGCTGCCCTATGTCCTCGATAGCCTCACGATTTCCATCTTTGAGGTCTTGAATCGACACTGGGCTGTTGGCGTAGACCTTATCTTTCACGTGGCCCCAAAGGAAGAAGTCGCAAGGTGTTAAATCACAAGATCTCGGTGGCCAATTGTGATCACCTGTTCGAGAGATAACTCGGTCCGGAAACTTTTCCCGTAAAAGATCGATGGTTTCATTAATTGCGTTGCACGTAGCGCCGTCTTGTTGAAAGTAAACGTTGTCCAGATCAATACCATCCAATTCCGGCCATAAAAAATCATTAATCATCTCTCGATAGCGCAATCTATTGACCGTAACTGTTGCTCCAGCCTCATTTTCGAAAAAGTAAGGTCAAATGACCCCGCCGGACCATAAACCGCACCAAACAGTCACGCGTTGAGGATGGAGAGGCTTTTCAACAATAACTCTTGGGTTTTCCGAGCCCCAGATGCGACAGTTTTGCTTGTTGACGTAGCCTCCGAGGTGGAAATGGGTCTCATCAGTCAAGATGATTTTTCGATGAAATTCCGGATCATTTTCAAGGACCCAATCAGCAAAGACACGACGTTGTTGATGATCAGCCGGCTTGAGTTCTTGTGTTAACTGAACTTTATAAGCCTTAAGACCCAAGTCTTTGTGCAAAATACGGTGTAATGACGTTTGTGGAATGCCTAATTCCAAAGAACGACGAGGAATGGACAAACCTGGGTTTTCTTCAACACTTTGGGCTACAACAGCAATATTCTCAGTTTTTCTTGAGCGACGTGCACGGGTTTTATTCTTCACATCACTAACTTGTCCCAACAGCTCGAATTTGTCCACCAATTTCTGTATTGCGGTCCGACAAGGTGCTTCACGACGACCGAAAAATGTTTTAGTTTTACGAACCGTCTCTGCCAAATTTTCACCATTTTTATAGTGAATTTTAATAATTTCAATGCGTTGTTAAAGCGTGTATCGTTCCATTTTTAGTAGTTTCTACTTGTCAAATGTCAACAAATGACAGCTTCAAAAGTGACAGCTACCGAAATAGCGGGCTATTCAAAATTACACCTCTTATTGGAAAACCCTTTAAATCAGTGATGTTTTTAGCCGTCAATCAACCAGCTTAAAGGGTTTAAAATTCCCTTCAACATTAACATTTAGTTATAGCTTAACCCTGTACCCTGTACCTACAAGTGTGCACGAATATACCTACATTTGCATATATAAAAATGAAATATGATTACCATAATTTGAACTTTGAACTTTATTCATTAAAAAGTTTTACCTTCTACGCTTAAAGTTGTATGTAGGTATACTCTAACTCGTTTACGATAACAAACATCTCTTGAGTGTTTATGTATGGGAACTATATGTAAATCTATGGGATAACTCTTCAACAAAATAGTTTTCATCACTACGGTTTAAAGGGTTTCCTTGAAAAACAATTAAATTTAATTTAGTTATCTCGTTTTGATGAAATTAAAAATGAATGCTTTCATTTCAATGTTGCCAGATTGGTTGTTTTTAAACCGCACAGCTAACAAAAGTTTTAATTTTCAAAGACCCACCTTGTAAACAGTTTATCAAAACATATTATTAAGCTCAATAGAGAAAGTATTATGCACATATTATAAGCATGTATCCTCAGTTCTTTTTAGTTTAGTTTCAGTTGTAGGTATAGCTTTATAGTTTTTTTAATTTTGCCAATATTAGACAACAAATTATTTAACAATTTTTTAAATGTTGCATGGTTGGTAAAAAAAAGGTCAAACGAAAAAAAAAGCCTCAGATAATTCGATACGACAAACGAGACTACACATACCAAGGAGTTTTAGACGGTGAGGTAACAAAAACGTGTCAGGATTCCAACCTAGACCTCTTAATGGAAACAACAGAAATTGCTTTTGCACAGATTCAAGTTTATTGACATCAACAGTATAGAACGGAGACCAAATAACACTGCAATACTCAAGCTGTGAACGAACAAAAGAACAGTAGATAGATTTGGTAATGTAAGGATCATTAAATTCCTTAGATCTACGTTTAACAAAGCCTAGCATACACATACTTTTTGAGTGTACTTTGTCGATATGTTGCTTAAACGTTAGTTTTTTGTCAATAATAGCCGTGAAATTGGTCGAAAAAAACGACGTCCTGTCATGCAATTCACATGTTAAATGCAATAACAACTAATCCCATTCGGGCTTAGCTAAGCGCGGAGAATTCTCGGGGCTTAACTTAAGCAAGAAGAAAAACTGTGTTACCGGCGCGCGGCGTGAATGTCATACTTGTTATCGATAGTTTGTATGGAAACTCCATTTTGTTTCTCTAATGGCGTCGCTTATCCCCGTTGTGGTTTTTTTTTCAACCAAATCCCTCCGGGCTTGCAAAAAAAACACTGGTAATAATTCCGAAGTCTTTTATCACATCTTTACGAGCTAATATATTTTCGTCAATAGTATAGTCAAGAGTTATTGCACTTTTTACTTGCTTATATAGGGCAAGTACCTATTGGTTTCGTGTAAAAAAAAAATTTCGAGGTTATAATCAAAACTAACACTACGATAATCGAGAAGACCGAAAAAGTGGGTTTCGTCATGCCGTCCGTCGGTCTGTGCGTCTGTGCGTGTCGGTGCGTCCACTGTAATTTGAGCTAGAGCCTAAACGGGTGGACCGATGTGCATGATATTTGGTACAGAGCATTTTTATGTGGTTCCCTAGAGGAGAAATTCGAATTCATCTAGAACGGATAGCTGCCATACAAATATTTAGGTTTCTTCAAATTTTCTCGAAAACGGCTCTGACGATTTTGATGAAACTTCGTACCTGTAATAACCAAGTCAATTGTAAGAAAACTAGAATGCTGCTAAGATGCTGGTTGCAATCTGATGCTTCTCAATAGTTTACATAATAATGCATTATGAGAATAGTTAAAAACATTTTCTTAGAAACAAAAAAAAAAATCAATTTTTCAGTGCTTTTGACTCTTTCAATATTTTCTCGTTAAATATATATGCACATCATGCATCTTCAATGTGGAGTTACACACAATATTTAACCACAAGAGCAAATTCGTGCGATCAAGTCGTGCATATTTGTTTTTCTCAAAAAAGAAATAATATTGCATTTTTCCACATTTAGCACCATTCCATTGACTTTACACAAGTTTACAACACTGTTTAAACATTGTTGTAGTGACAATTCTTCGTGAATATTGTTAACATTTTGAAAAAGTTTGAGATCGTCGGCATATAAAAGATATCTACACCCTTTTAACAATAAGGGCAAGTCATTTATAAATAGCAGGAAAAAAAGGGGACCAAGATAGCTCCCTTGGGGCACTCCTGAAGTAACATGTATTTGACGAGAAATAACATCACAAAATCTAACACACTGAGTTCTGTCTGACAGATATGATTCAATCCACTTTAAAAATATAGAATTTATGCCATACTTCTTTAATTTGAAGAGAAAAAGGCGATGGTCAACTTTGTCGAAAGCTTTACCGAAGTCGGTATCAACCTGGGGCCGAATTACCGCATCAGTTATCGAGTAATACGTGACTGAATTATGTGAGTTTGGCATTACCGCTCACGTTATGGAGTCATCGTCCCCATAGGTTTTACTCGTTCATTCGATCACTGATGGCACTCACTCGATCAGTAACTGATGACGTAATTTGGCCCCTGGTTTCCTTTTTCAATTTCCAAAAGAATATATGAAGTATAATTTGCAAGATTAGTAGTATAGTTGATCTTCCTTTAAAGAAACCATTTTGATGCTCATTTATAACCGACCTCAGTTCAGCGCTCAACTTATCAGTGACTATTTTTTTCAAATAATAATTTCAATAGTAGACAAGATTGCTATACCCCGATTATTTTTTAAAAACATTCTTAAAAATTGGGGTTAAAAAATAATTTCGCCACGTTTTTGGAAAATAACCACAGGAAAGTGAGTGGTTGAAAAGTTCAAGTAATGGTTTGGCAATAGTATCGGCTGCTTTCTTGAGAAACAATGGTGGAATACCATCAGGACCACTACTTTTACTGACATCAAGGGATGTAAGTTCACTGACAAGGTCAAACAGCCTAACTGCTGTACCTAGGCGAAACGCAATTGGACTAAAGGTCACAAAAAAACCTAAACAATTAAATTCTAAAAAGTCCACAAAAACAAAAACAACAAAAATAGCAACTTATTTTGTTTTTATTCCTCTTATAGATATTGACATAAAATTTAAAAATAGAGTTGTTTTCATTAATATGATGGAAATCATTATTGTTATATAAAGGGTTTTCCAATAAGAGGTGTTATTTTGATATTCAAAGAAAAATGGCATTTTTTGAGATAAATGATCGGATGTTTATTTCATTATAAAGAGGAAGGTATGCCGTTCATAATGAAACACAACATCAGCCAAATGGCCGCCACGACCACGCTTACAGGACCATATCCTTTTCATGAAATTTTCCATAACCAAAGCGCAAAGTGGCTGCCCTATGTCCTCGATAGCCTCACGAATTCCATCTTTGAGGTCTTGAATCAACGCTGGGCTGTTGGCGTAGACCTTATCTTTAACGTGGCTTCAAAGGAAGAGGTCGCAAGGTGTTAAATCACAAGATCTCGGTGGCCAATTGTGATCACCTCTTCGAGAGATAACACGGTCCGGAAACTTTTCCCGTGATAGATCGATGGTTTCATTGCTTGTGTGGCACGTAGCTTGTTGAAAGTAAACGTTGTCCAGATCAATACCATCCAATTCCGGCCATAAAAAATCATTAATCATCTCTCGATAGCGCAATCCATTGACCGTAACTGTTGCTCCAGCCTCATTTTCGAAAAAGTAAGGTCCAATGACCCCGCCGGACCATAAACCGCACCAAACAGTCACGCGTTGAGGATGGAGAGGCTTTTCAACAATAACTCTTGGGTTTTCCGAGCCCCAGATGCGACAGTTTTGCTTGTTGACGTAGCCTCCGAGGTGGAAATGGGCCTCATCAGTCAAGATGATTTTTCGATGAAATTCCGGATCATTTTCATGCATTTCAAGGACCCAATCAGCAAAGACACGACGTTGTTGATGATCAGCCGGCTTGAGTTCTTGTGTTAACTGAACTTTATAAGCCTTAAGACCCAAGTCTTTATGCAAAATACTGTGTAATGACGTTTGTGGAATGCCTAATTCCAAAGAACGACGAGGAATGGACAAACCTGGGTTTTCTTCAACACTTTGGGCTACAACAGCAATATTCTCAGTTTTTCTTGAGCGACGTGCACGGGTTTTATTCTTCACATCACTAACTTGTCCCAACAGCTCGAATTTGTCCACCAATTTCTGTATTGCGGTCCGACAAGGTGCTTCAGGACGACCCAAAAATGTTTTAGTTTTACGAACCGTCTCTGCCAAATTTTCACCATTTTTATAGTGAATTTTAATAATTTCAATGCATTGTTGAAGCGTGTATCGTTCCATTTTTATCAATGGCGTAGTTTCTACTTGTCAAATGTCAAAAAATGACAGCTTCAAAAGTGACAGCTACCGAAATAGCGGGCTATTCAAAATAACACCTCTTATTGGAAAACCCATTATTATTGGTGTTTGATACACAGTTTCAAAAAACGAAGCGAATAATTTGCAAATATCCTTTGTTTAAGAGTATACCGCATTATCTGAATGCATTTTCGATTGAAAGTTGTTAACATTTCTTTTGACGTGGATTTTTCTTGATCATTCACCTCGTCTTAAGAATATATCTATCGTAGCACAATTTGTCGTAGCTTTCGAACTCATCGTTAAAACTACGAAAAATATTATAATCGTTGGAATCAGCGGAGGCTATCCATTTGCGCTGTTCTTTGAGTTTATTTTTCGACAAATAGTATTCTGAGGGTTTTTCAATAGGGGCGAGTAGATGTTGAAATGGAACATTGTGACCTTTGCTGTGTGGCACGTGGCGTCGTCCTGTTGGAATCACATATCATTCACATCCATATTATCCAATTGGTTATCATCGATCGGTAGTGCTATCCGTTGATGCTGATGCCGATGAAGAACTATACGGACTCTCATAGACAGCGACAATGTTTTCGGTTGATCTTGCGTTTTGTTGATGCAAGGGCGTTGGCTGATTGTTCACTGCATTGCTCGACTAAAATACGGCCTATGGCATAAGTGCTTAACCCGCATAAGTACCTACCTTTTTTTTTTTGAAACCAAAATTTTGAGGGTTTTTTCATATCAAACTCATCTAATAAGTAACTTTCGCTTAACTACCTTCCCCGCTTAATTGCCTTTTATTTTGTATATACTTTAATTGAAATTTACCAGAAATTTTTTTTTTATGTATACACAATTGAAATAAGCAGAAACTGACAAAAGCTTTTTTTCATCTAGCGCTTCCTTGTGTTTCAAGCAGCAACATAAAATGATGGTTAAATCGAGCGTCTTGAAGAAAAAATGATTAAAATCAGATTCCATAAAGCAACACAAAAAAAAATAACTGACTTTTTTTAATTCGTATATACAAAGTTCGCTTTTTAAAAGGTAACCGATGCTAGTCAGTTGATGTAATGTATTTTCCTATTTTTTATATAACATTATATGTTTTGTTGTCAATTTTTGTTTATTATTTTTGTAAATATAGAGATAAGTGCTAATGTGCACTTGAGCGGGTTTTTATAACTGCCTGAACAGCATAAGTAGCTCTCAAAAAGAGGCATTTATGGTGAGGCACTTATCCGGGTTTTACTGTATACTACTGAAATAGTAAATACATCAGCCAAGTAGAACACTTAGCACTATTTAATTGGATATGATGAATTCTTGCTTCAAAATAATCATTTTTTATGAAATAAAGACCGTTAAAAGCTACTTTGAAACATTTAATTCAATTCAATTAGGGGCAGCAATGCTATATATTTCGCGCCTATCTATAGTTAGTCTTATTGTTCGGCTTAAGTATTTTCAAAGTGGTTCCTAATGAAATGGCATTTCGAAAATCTTATATGTCTGGCAATACTATCCAACATCAGACGTAAGACAATTTATCTGCTCCTTGATTTCCATCTAACCTCCAACCACATCTTTTACATGCGTCATTTATTCTCATTGCCAAAATGCCAAAACTTTTACGAAGTCTGACATTTGAAACTCATACTCTTAATATTAACTTAATTAAATAAAAAGGAAGATATGATCCTAAAATTACAGGTGGGCATAGAGACAATGTTTTCGATTGAAAGTTCTTCGGATTTCTTTATTCATCAAATACACGAGTATACCTTGCTTATGGTATGTAAGCCAGTTGTAATTGGTGATGAGGAAGTAAGTATCCATTTTGTGCCATTAGTTAATTATATGACTCAAGTAACTTCCTACACATACGCTACGTAGAACATGCACATTTATCTTTCGAGTATAGGTAAGGTATACAATCTTCTGAGAAACACAAAGTTCTTAATAACTGAGTATGTAGGTATTTATTATAGGTATATTAACTGTTACATCTTTGTGACATTCTCATGAACCTGAATGCTGTCAGGAAAGGAAAATTCTTGACATTGTTTCGTACAGTACAGTAAGTAATATGTTAAGGGCAAAGATTTTTGTCAATGAAACATATTCCCAAAAAAAGTATTCACATAAAATCTAATGCCTACTCGTAAACATTTGAAACAGAATATAATTTGAGGAGAGGTGACATAAAACATATCGTCGCATGAACCCGAAAGGTGTATGTATAATAAGGAATTCCCTTATTAATCATAATTATTACTGTGTGGGCGCGTTTGTTTAGAATGGGAAATTTCCAGCGCATAACTTCTGGATTTTTACGACTGACAAATTGCCATATATAGTCTGCCATTTTATTGCCAATTTTTTTGTAATAAAACAGGTTATGTCAATAAATGCCAAAAATATAGCAGAAATAATGGCATTTTTTCAGTCGTGTAAATCTAGCATTACCGAAAGGTACTTAAAAAAGTTATGCCATTTATGTTATAATTTATAAACAATAAAGGGTCTTTCAATAAATATGGCCGCTCGATTTTTAAATGTACGATTATTAATAAAACACGTTGTGTATGGAGTACGCTTTTTGTTAGGTATTTGAAATGGCATTTTATGGCATAAAGTATGGATATGGAATATAAAGTCGTTCAAATATCCGCTGCGACTTTTATTGGTGATCAAATTTTCGATGACTTTTTTTTAACAAAAATCTGGCTGAATTTGCTGATGAATAACGTTCGTTATGTTGAATTTTAGGTCATCAATTTTTTGCGATTTATTCGGTTCATTCGATTTATTTTATGATAGAAATTAAATAAGTCCTATATATGATTGGGTATTTCGATGCGGCTTAAGAATTCATAGGTGAAGAAGATCACGCAGGAAACTAGGAAAACTCACCAAAGCCTTTTTATTGGTGGAAAACCCTGTACCATCGACTCTGCACATCAGCAGGTATACTTCAAATAATTAACACGTTTTCACTTTTGTTTATAAAAAGGACGAGACTAGAGACATACCATTTTATAACAGTTATAACAGTTTTTCGTCATTAAAAGTGGGCGTGCTTTAATGCGCTTCGCGAGATTTGAAAAAAAAAAACTCTGGGTGCCTGAAGTATGCCCAACGGCGGAGGGCCCTGGCCCTGCGTTGCCGCATAAACAGTACTTTTATAAACCAAAACTGTTATAATTGGCATGTCTATAGAGTCACTTCCTTATAAAAAAAAAAATGCTTACAGCGATATTATATTGACCTGTTTAAAAACTAGTTTCATTTGGCAAAACTGGTTCCATAGAGGTTTGAAGTTTCAAGATTTGCACATATCGATTTTTTTGACATCTTAAAATTGACACCAATTCATAACACCGTGGAAAACTGTATGTTGTTCTCAAATTTAATAAAAGTGGGCGTAGCATTGGGCGTAGCATTGGGCGTATTATACTTAAACTATATAAGACTTCTTGGATGCTTTTTGCCTAGGAATCTCTCAGATAGATTTTTTGGAAGAGAACAGCAACATACCATGAACAGAGAAGGAGAGGTGGTGAAGTAATGCGTTTTTTTCCTATATAATTCGAAAATGCATCTGATGCAGAATTCATTTACATACAAGTAACCTTCCCTAAGACTCATGGTTAACTAACAGACAATGTCCCTTATTGGCACCTATAAAAGAGCTAATGTGCAGTCTGTTTAAAGTAACGAAACATTTCAGAACCAGTAAATATTCTCTTAATTTTTTGCCGCCAGACAAATTGTCCCTTCTATTTCCACTTAAGGTTCTATCCCTCTGTAGCATCTTCCGTTTACATATGTTTCATACGTATACGCCTCTAAAAAAAAAGAGATAGAAAAACACCCGTTAGTCAAGTGTAGTAAGATCTACTAGAGGTAGTCAAATTTCTTACATGTAACAGAGAAATCTATTACAAATGTAGTAAAATGTAATACATAAAAGAGTTAAATTTTTTCTGCAATTACAAACTGCAGTAAATTCCAGTGTTTTATGTAATACATTTTACATACTACATTAGTAATTGGTTTTACTGTTTCATGCAAAAAATTGTATTTCGTATGGTATTCATTTTACTACAACGTTAATAGATTTCAGCGTTTGATTTCATGAAATCTATTACATCTGAAATAAAAAGAACCATTTTTAAAATCAGACAAATTCAGAGTTCTAAAATCTTTTTCTATCAAAACACATACATAAATGTAATAAACCTCTACTACTCTTATGAATTTTATACACAAATGGCCATGGACATTTTGGGCCTAATTTCAATATTGCTCAACAGTGATGAAACTTATGTCTCAACAGTGATGAAACTTATGTCAGCTAAGTTATTGGAATCGAGCACGAAAATGGCAACACTTACTAAAAAGTGTTTTAACTGGTAGCTTCTGGCTGTTATTTTTATTTTATTTAAATATTTTTAAATAAACTTATTTCTATTAAAACAAATAACAATTTTTTTTAAACAAATTACTTTCAAACTAAAAAATGGTGAAAAACAAAAAATTGAATACTGATTTTTTTCACAATTTTAAATACGCACTCGATTTCAATTTAGCTGCCATATAAAAAAATAAAGTACTCTCCATAAGCTTCCATTATATGATATAAGTTTCATCACTGTTGAGAAATACATGTGTATTTAAATTGGGCCCAAAGTCCATACAAATTTCCCATGGTCCTTTCTGTGTACTATAATAAGTACATTACCTTTTATCTGTATATATATATATATAAATAGATCGTGGTGTGTTCGGATGCTTAAAACTTGAAAACGACTGGACCAAATTGGATACTTCTTTCAGCGGGTTTATTCGTAACTAAAGAAAAAAGACAAGTCAGAACATTCTCAACAGGCGGCGCTTTAAGCGCACATTTCGTTTTGCAATTCAATTCAATTACCGTTCAACAGGTGGCGCTGTAGGCGGTTATGAAATGGCGTTGGGGTATTCTTTTTCAACTTTTGTTATTTGTAGGGTAAACTGGGGTAAAAATAAAATAATTTTTTTTGTTTGAATGGTTTTCCTTAGAAAATGGCTTTAGGGATATTTTTTGCAAATTTTGTTATTTATAGGGTGAAACGGGGTAAAATAAAAAAAATTGTCCAATTTAAGAAATTAATTTTTGTTTTGAAAGGTGTTGCTTATGAAAAAGCTTTAGGGACATTTTTTTCAAATTTTGTTATTTATAGGGTGAAATGGGGTAAGAATAAAAAATATCTGAATTAAGAAATTCTTTTTGTGTTGAAAATGTTGTTTTTTAGTAGAAGCTTTAGGGATTTTTTTCAGAAAATTGACATGCATAGGGTGGAATGGGGTATAAGAACGAAAAGTGGCATCATCATAACAAAAAAGTGGTTTTTGATTACAAAATTTCCTTCTGTGTTGGGAAAGTAATAAAGGTATGAGAGGATCATGTTTTAACATATTAAGCCATCCATAACGTGAAGGTTAAAACCCATAAAGTAGTATTCGATTACAAAAATTAGCTTAAATATTTATTTATATTTTCTTTTGTAATTTTTATACGAAGCTTAGGTTTATATCCCCGTGCGAAGCCGGGCAGGCCAGCTAGTTATGTATAGAAAACAATTTTGACAAAAACTTTCATAAACATTACCTCCTATAGATCAACTTTATTTAATGTCAAACTTTCTGATATTATCGGCTATACCAATTTAAGTTCATTTTTCTGAAGAGAATATTCATAAGCTTCTACTAAGTTTAAATAATATTGCGTTCCAACGCTTTCAACAAAAAATGTTTTGCATTTAAAAAAAAGATCAAAATTATTTCTGGTATATACTCGAAAATGAGACAGTGATTTTCTTTTTAATTATCATTTTTAACTGATGAAATTAATAGGTAGATACTTTACAAATTTAAAAAATTCAATAAATCAAAATTTATTTTTAAAAAAATCTCTCCAAAAATAAACTAAATCAATTGAAAAGCTTTATCCTCAGACTTTAAATCCACATAGTGTTATCGTTTATAAGGAATAAGCAAGTACGTTCAACCCCGTCGTGCTCTTAATTATTTTATACTCAAAAAAAAAAAAAAGGAATAGCTACCCTTCTTTTCGGAAAAGCATATTTTTCTTATATTTTTTTACTCGGAAATTGCATTATCCTATGGATGGGATGTTTTATTATTCTATCTCCGTTGAACCACTTAGTCGTTATAAGCAGAACTTAAACAGTAATTTGCAATATGTCCCATATATTTAGTCACACATGAACAACTTTGAGCATGCCTAATGTGAGAAAAAGTACATCTGTGATAAAGATGAGAGCTAGGCATATATACATACTACTCTTATCTTATCCCTTTAATACTCTTGTATAATTTATAATTATACAATGGCGGTCAGCCATCAGCCGAATAGGGGGAATAACATGTAGCATACGAAAACATGCACGTGCCGTAACTATTCGGACTGGTGGAAGTGTGATCATAGCCTCTTCGCGGCGGCCGCTAGAAACAAGCCTTTAAAAAGGTTTGGCTAATATGATCAGGCTGGTTCCACAGGTTGGCAACAGGTTAATTCCCTGTTCCGTAAAACAAGAAGAATTACGAGACCAGCAACAAGCCTCGGAAACGGACTGATCTCAAGACGACAACCCACGCAAAGAAAACGGAATAACGATTTACGAATTTTCTTATGGAACGTACGATCGCTCTATAGAGCTCGAGCTGCTCAGCAGCTAGCCGATGCCCTGTCAAAATATAAAGCTGACATAACAGCACTTCAAGAAATAAGATGGACAGGGAATGGTGTTCTACAGAAGAAAGATTATGACTTATACTACAGCTGTCATACAAAACACCATGTGCTCGGGGTAGGCTTCCTAGTCGGCGAAAAAATGAAGTCTGCCATCATCGGCTTTAACGCTATAAGCGAAAGGCTATGCACCCTTCGCGTGCGAGGCAAATTTAAGAACATCAGCCTCATTAACGTTCACGGACCTACGGAGGAGTCCTCAGACGAAGAAAAAGAGACTTACTACGAACAAGTCGAGAGGGCCCTCAATGCCTGCCCAAGGTATGACGTAAAAATCATCCTTGGGGATTTGAATGCAAAAATAGGTCGGGAGCCGGTATTCAGGCATTACGCAGGCACCCATAGTTTGCATGAGAACACTAATGACAATGGACTTCGAGTCTTAGAATTGGCAGCATCGAAAAACATGGTCGTTGCGAGTACCAGGTTCCCGCGTAAAGATATCTACAAAGCCACCTGGGTATCACCTGATGGAGTCACTCGTAACCAAATTGACCACGTGTTGATAGACCGTCGCCACTACTCGAACTTGATGACGGTACGAACGTACCGAGGTGCCAATATCGACTCGGATCACTATCTTGTTGGTATGGTTTTCCGAGGGCGGATTGCCTTGCGAAGACGTATTGCATCCGCCGATCAGGTTCGAATCAACACGGCTGCTCTGCGCAATGAAAACACCAGTAACACCTTTGGTAATGCGTTAGGACTCGCCCTAGAACTGGGTAGAGTAAGTCCTGGAGCCAGTTTGCTGGGCGTAGATGAGAAGTGGACACGCCTTAAGAATACTGTCATTAGTACTGCCAACTCCATCTTAGGCAGCAGTCGTAGAAATCGGAACGACTGGTTTGATGATGAATGCAAGCTAGCGACTGAACGTAAGAATGTTGCGTACCGAGCAATGCAACAATCTCATAGAACGCGGGCACGCGAAGACGAATATAAAGAACTCAGAAGAATTGAAAAACGGCTTCACAGACAGAAAAAATCAGCCTGGGAGAAGAACATAATCTGTGAAATAGAGAAAAGCCGAGAGCGAGGTCCGCACCAGGCGCGGAAGTCCTACCAATCCGTCCGAAACATGACGCAGTACACACCACGCTGCACATACTGCAAGGACGGAGAGGGAAATCTGATCACCGATCCTCAAAGCATATTGGAGCGATGGGAAGTGTACTTCAATGAATTGCTAAATGGTCAGCTCACTGCAGAAGTGGAGGCTCCACTACTTCAAGAAGAGTACCCTATGTTGCCGCCACCAAGCATAGAAGAGGTTGAGAAAGCTATAGGCCGACTAAAGAAAAACAAAGCCCCGGTAGCCGATGGTATACCAGCCAAACTATTTCAACACGGTGGGCCAGCCTTACGTCAAGCAATTCATGAGATTATAGTGCACGTGTGGGAGCATGAAGAAATTCCAGAAGACTGGCGAAAAGGTATCATTTGCCCCATACATAAGAAGGGAGATGTCACAACGTGCAGCAATTATAGAGGTATCACGTTGTTGAGTACCGCCTATAAGATACTCTCCTCTATCCTACAAGACCGGATAACCCCATACGCTAAAACCATCATCGGACAATATCAGTGTGGTTTCATTCCAGGCAAATCAACAACTGATCAGATCTTTACCCTCAGGCAGGCGATGGAAAAATGTCTAGAATTTAACATCCCAACATACCACCTGTTTATAGACTTTAAGGCCGCCTACGATAGCATAGCCAGGGTAGAACTTTACAAAGCCATGAGAGAATTCGGCATCCCAAATAAATTGACACGACTATGTAGGTTGACCATGACCAACGTAACAAGCCAAGTAAAAATAGCCGGATTGCTATCCAAACCAATCAACATCTTTAATGGACTCCGACAAGGGGATGGTTTGGCCTGCCTCCTCTTCAACCTGGCGTTGGAGAAAGCAATCCGTGACTCTGGCACGGCAACAAGAGGGACCATCGTCAACAGGTCCAGCCAGATACTGGCTTACGCAGACGACATCGACATCATCGGAAGAACTGAGCAAGCTGTACATGATTCCTTCATCCAGATCGAGCAGGCGGCACAAAATCTGGGGCTGCACATTAGTGAAGGTAAAACAAAGTACATGGTGGCGTCGAATGCGAGAGGAACAGTTGGTCAAACAATCAAGGTAGCGGAGCACGAATTTGAAGTGGTGCAATCCTTTAAATACCTTGGGTCAATAGTAGCAGCCGATAACAATATAGAAGAAGAAATACGCGGGCGGCTTCTCAAATCCAACAGAGCCTACTATAGTCTGTCAAAGCTCTTCAAATCCAGAAATCTCACCATAACTTCAAAACTGCTGCTGTACAGGACCATGGTCCTGCCAGTACTCACATATGGATCCGAGACTTGGGTGCTTAGCAAAAGGCACTCCGACCTCTTAGCCGCGTTCGAGAGAAAAGTCTTAAGGAGAATTGTTGGCCCCATATGTGAGGAAGGACGATTCCGGAGACGGTACAATCACGAATTGTACGCAATCTACCTTGAAGCAGATATCGTGACAAAAATTAAGCTCGGTAGACTCCGGTGGGCAGGGCACCTAGCTCGCATGAGCGAAGAGGAACCTGCTCGGAAAGTTCTTTGTGGTACATTCTATGGTAGACGACAGCGTGGTAGACCATGCTTGCGCTGGAGAGATGGCGTAGACCAGGACGCCCGGAGCCTTGGGGTGCGCAACTGGATGGCGGCGGCTCGAGACCGGGATGGGTGGAGAGACTTGTTGAAGGAGGCCAGGACCGGACCCCGGTTGTCGAGCCGACGATGATGATGATGATGATAATTTATAATATTTTGATAAAAATGCTTCTATAATAATATTGAGTAATATTCACTTCGTTTGATGTACTAGAGTCAAGGGATCTGGAATTTTAACAAAAATTCCACTTGGAAACAAATATTCGTAGTACCTAATCACAAAAAGTGAAAAGTCTTCTAATGAAGTTATCATATAAATCTACCACACGGAAAAAGTTTTGGGCTGATTTCAAGTGGTTCTAGGTTCTAGTTCAAGTTTGCCATCCAATTCCTTCGCAGCTGCAGTAGAATTCTATATAAAGTTTGATATAGGCATCACTCGTGCTTGAGGGATTTCAATTTTCTTTCATACATATATACATATATGAAGCAATCAAAGTTGATTCATTTCAGCAATCAGCTCTTTGCCCGGAGTGTTGTATTACAAATGAAATTAGGTCAAAAGTGCATGTTCCGCATTTTCGCATATATTCAAAAGGGCAAAGGTGAATGCGTTTTTTTGTACACATCATCACTATAGGAACTCCACCATCACTATCGTCAGCATCACGGTATGTGGTATGTATAGCTATACATATACATTTTAAAACTTTTATCTGTAAAGCACGTAATACACAATATGCGCTGTACCTATGCATTGCATAAAATATGAACGCGATATGAATAGAATTATAAGGAGACTTCATTAAATTATTCAATACACCAGCGGATTGTGGAGGAATTGTTGCTCCATTTGGCCAGACAAATATGTGTTTACTACAAAATAAGGGTAATATGCAAGTTGATAATCGACCTTAACATTGTTAAGCAGGATATGCATAAGTACCTCCAACATACCTATTGTCGATTGTAAACGCTGCAGCTGATGAACGGATTATAATATTCAAAGCAAAACCGAAGCCATTTGTACTTCAATATGCCAGCATGCATCATACTTATCTCGTAGATATTCGAAATAAATTAGTAAAATGGGTGAATCGTAAAATTTTCTGATGATGAAATTTTTGTTTGTTTGTTTATAAAGAGTACGAAGACCTTGGGGATTCTTAACCTGCAGAACTCGAACCAAAAACTTTCTGCGTTGTCGGATATTTTGGAAAAAGCGTTATATTGCGATTTTTTTTTTGATTTTATTATGGTATAGAGTAGTTTTTTTGTATTTAGTTTTGCAGAAAAAAAACTCTTTCTACTTTTGTCTACAAACACTTCTTTTCTCTTTCTGCGTGAATAATCTCGAAATTTTGGAATGCAAATGGTTTTAAGGGTTTATCTCACAAAAAATTAATTTAGACGAAATAAAGCTTCAAAAATGTCCACCGCGGCAGTGTACAGTGAATTTTTTTTAATATGTTATCCCCAAGGGTTATTTATCCACGAATCAAGCTTTTATACTCGTAGCATTCTCTGCTACAGCTTGGGGCTAGCTGTATCCCCATCAAACGTCTGGGCACAGTCACACGCCTAAATTTTTAAAGAGGAATATTTTTGCACGCTGCAATAGTAGGATGTAAAGGACCCTTTTAAGCCAGATTTCCGACACCCACAAGCTGAACCATATGAATTTAGCGTTGCATATCTCATCTACTGCATTGTTTTGTGGGGCTGGATGCTGACCTCTTGACAGCAGTGCGGTGCTTTCCGAATTAACTCCCGCTACCATTTAAATTGAAACTGATTAATTTCGAACCATGTTTGCACTTGCTGGTGGCTGCAAATTGGGTAATGCACTGTCCTGTTGAGGAGTTGCTGGAATAGAATGCAATAAAGACAATTTTAATTTCACTTTTTCAATTATCAATATCATACTCCATTTCATATTTACATATTATATACTTATATTTTTGACGCACATAAAATAAACAGAAATGTAGGAAATTGAGTGGTCTCTTTTTGACTTAAAAGGGCAGATATGGCTTTATGTAAAAACATTTAGAGTTTTTAATCAAAACTAATGGGGTTTTCTATTGGTAAATTCAGATTCCAATTTAAATTTTTTTTTTTTGTGGCGAATGGAATACGATTTCAAATTGATTTATTTTTGTCACTGTATTTGTGTTGTTTCGTTTCTGTGACAATATTTAAAAAAAAAAATCATAATCCCTTGATGCACTTTTAGAAGAGATAGAGGAGCTTGATGAATTTACCCATTCTGAGCGATTATTTGTCAAATATTTTGTATAATGTTTGTATATATTCCATATATGTATGGAATATGACATCGTTCAAATGCCCGGCTTGGCTTCTTACGGTGGCACGGATCCCAGTGGTCCAATTTTCTAACGGGGTAAAATCGCTAGATATTGTTGGACAATTCATGTCACCTCCACGAGAGAAACTTTTGCCTCAAATATTTCATACAGAGTTTTCATTGTACATTGGGAGTACGAATATGAGTTTGTCTTCTTTCTATTAAGTTTTCGGAGTTTTGTTAATGAATGTCCTCTTTTTGTGAAGAGATGTTACTTTTTTGGGCCTTTAATTTTAAATGTTAATAAGATCTATGACTTCAAATCAAATAAAGACAAGATTTTGTTCTGGACTTCGAATTTGATCGTGGAGTTTGATATTTTCAATAGATCTGTCTCTTTCAGCCATTTTTAGTAGAAAAAAACCATAAACTGTAAATTGACGTCGAATATAAAAATTTAGTCACATCATACAAATTGTTTTTTCTCACCACCAGCATTTTTTTCCCTACCTATACTTTACTTATTTAAAAATTGATCCAAAACATTTCAATCGTTTTCAAAAAAACCGAAAATAAAAAAATGGTTCTACGGAAAAATGGTTTTGAAATTAAAACAGAAATCAGTCGGCATTTTTTTTAGAAACACATTCATAAGAAAATTAATAAAAACAAACGAGCTGAGCAGAATATACAAACACACAGACGAGCAAAATTGTGAGACCAAGTTCTTTCGACTTCCCCATCTTAGCCAGGCAGCCATGGTCGCAACACTTGTTCGTCTAAAGTAGTTGTCCGTCCAAGGGAGAAAATAATGAAAATTTACACAGGTACATACATATATGTACATATATGGAAATATATAGTATATTTACCACTTAATGAAAAAACATAACAAAAATTTAATTCTTTCAACTGTCTTCAAGACATTTAACAAAAACAAAAAAAATCAAGAGTTCATTTATAAAATAAAAATTAAATTCGTTTTTACCTAAAAACTTCTTAATAAACGAAATGCAAGTTTTCTTACATTAGCCTCTGATTTATTTGAAAATATTTAGGTATTTTTATTAATTAAAAGTTTTAAGAATTCTAAGTCGCTTGTGAAGGTACAGAATAGGAATAAGTAAGTGCTACCCAGTTGTGTGGTTCATGCTAAAATTTATTGCCGCACAATCTGCATGCTGTTATCCCAACAAGATAAAGAATACCAAATAATAGCCACATAAAGCTGATACCTGCCAGACATCAAATTTGAATAATAAATCATCTGGAAACTAATTAATCACAGAATTTTTTTCTCTTATAATGTTGAAAGAGTTTGCGGTTTATTTGCTCATTTAAATATGTAGGTATAGGTACCTTACAACAAAATCCAAGTAATAGTTTTGATGTAACTAAAGTACACTTCTCTAGATAACAAAAAAAAAAAAAGAAAAACAAGCAAGATTGATAATTTTTAGGACTTCTTCTTCTTTCTCTTCTGAATTCTTTGATTTATTGCTTGAAAATTAAAAACATAAAATAAGTTCTTCACAGAATCAAAGAAGACAACTTCAAAGCTCTAACGAATGTCAGGTTCAAAATTAATATGAAAACAATTTTATCAATCCACCCACATCCTACACCATTACACCTTAAAATTGTTTAAAAGATTTTAATAGAGCGCGACGATTATTAATTACTTTAAATAAATCAATTAACACTCGAAAATACATTTTCTATAAGTTTTCCATTTGTAAGAGCAAACTCCAATGAGACCTCAAAATCCTGGTCAAATAAAATGATTATGAACTTAAAAAAATTTTAATTTAATCATTTTCCTAGACTTCATAGAAAAAAATATGTAAATATAAACTGTTAAATCATTCATAATTATGATTTGTAGAGAACGATAAAAAATAAAAAAAAAAAAAAAAAAAAAAAACACAATTCCAATCTTCAAGTTTCTTGAGAGACATAATTTCCACCATGCACCCAAACAATGTCAACAGGTTGATTGATCCCATTTCCCATCCCAATTCAGCAGAACAATCCACAATTTAAAGTCCACATACCGTTGCTTGCACGAAATCGCCGCCAACAGCTGAAATAATCCTTGGAAAGTTGATTGGTACGATAAGTGGTGACACGGAGCGGTGCGGCGACAATAATTTTGCTTTCCCAGCCTCAGATTTCTATTTTTATGCCTTGAACAAGATTCAAAATTTTCGCTTGACACATAAATTATAAATTCCCCCCACCACACACACTACAAATGCGAATATGCTCACACATATATTTAAGTATATTAATATATTATATATTTATATTTAATTTTTTTTTTTTCAACTTTTCAAAAATCACATAAAAATTTTATAAATTTGCTTTAATTTTTCTTCGGACACCACAATCATGAGACGCTTTCCGAGAATATCTCAATAACGAGAGACCGTTTTCAACATCACACTCATTCTTTTTGCCATCAAGCACTATCGAATAAAAAATCGGAATTATTTATTAGGTATTTTTCAAAATAGCTTTTAGCTTTTCTTTTTTTTCTCTCAATTTTGTATTTTATTTTCTGAATTGGGTGTTATCAGTCTACTGATTTTACTTTGTCTGTGACGGAAACCGTTTTTGACATTGATTTGGTTGGACAAAACAATTTATTAAGAGGCACTCACTACAGGTGACACTGTGACAGAAACAGAGGATTCTATAATTTCAATCGCACAATCAATTCGAAATACAAAACAAAAACTGGGGTGAAACGGAGAACAATTGAAATGGTTTCGACAGAGTGTCTCACTCTTTCCGAGCACTGAGTTGAATTGACAATGACAATACTACTATCACTATTGAGACTCGGATGGATGGGAAGATCCGTTTCCGTGACCGCTTTCGAGAAAATAACTCACAACAAAACAAGTAGAACTGAACGATAAATGATTGTTCCGCTAGGAGAACGAAAAACGACTTGTCCCGGCGCCAGAGCCAAATAGACTGAGGGACATTCAAAAACTGGACGAGTGAGCTTTAATCGGCTTCTTCAGATACTTTGAAATAGAAAATATAAAATCAACCTTCCGGTAGACGAGGTGGAAAACCTAGCGAACATTTCCTCCCGAGAACTTACCATATCCATGGATATTGGATGGAGAAATGGAAAACGAAATGAAATTTGTGTTGGGTTGTATTCTGCCCACCACGTTTGTTTATGATTTTGGGAATTGTTTACATGCAAATGCGCAGGTCATCGTATGAGCTTTCTGTGAGGGGAGTGCATCAGCTGAGGAAATTTCAGAATTGCCATATTTAACACAAACTGAACTCAAAAATTGAAGTTGTATGTTGTATGTTGTATGGACTAAGTTTTAAGAATTTTTTTTGTTGCCCAACAAAGTAACCGTTTTTCTCGAAAACATCGTGGTGAATACACACTAGATTATCTTACGAAAGTTGAATTTTAAAATTTAAAGTATATTTTTAATATTTTCTTGTTAATAATGTGAGATTTTGAAATTATAATTTTTGTACGTACATATTATATAGATATACCTACTTACTAACTTGAATAAAAACTTCAATATTTCTATACCTAGAGCTTGGAAGTTCATTTATGTATGAGATGTATAGATACTTGTTGCACTATTTCTTAATAACATATGTATTGACATTTTATTTCTTGGACTTGTTGCACTTATTCCGACGCGAACCGAACAAATAATAATAAATATTAATTAATTTATATAAATTTACAGCCCTATTCTGCTATTCATCGGGGGGAATTTTTGTTGAATTTTCACTAATCACTATTCTGCTATTCATTCGAAGTGAATCTGGGTTAAAGTAGGTAAAGTCGGTAATACTCCACGGTATTTTCTTATTCACTTGAACGCATTCACTCTATACAATTCAGATCCGCCTATGAAATGTTGCGGATTTTTTCATTTTTATTGGATTGCCTGGGAAGTGATTAGTAAAATATAAGTAAAATCTAGTTGTTTGCCTAATTTAGAATATTTGTCTGTAAATGATAGCTTATTTTCATTTTTCGGGGTAGAACAACAAATAGAGATCAATTCATCCCTCTATTTACGGCAATGAAATTAAATCCAGTTTTTCAAAAAGCAAGTGTTCTGTTTGTTGATTTTATTATTCCTCTGGTTGGATGTGGAAAAAAGTTTAATAACTGTTTATATTTGTTGTTTTTATTAATTTAAAATGATAACCAAAACAATTTACGCAAATTTCGGAAGATTTTCACATGAACAGCTGTTCACGTGAATGTCAAATTGGTTTGGGATAATGAAGTTCACCCGACGGATAGCAGAATGGAAAGGTAGAGCGAAAGGGAATCGAATGGGTGAATCGAAAGTACGATTCACGTGAATAGCAGAATAGGGCTGTAAATTAATGACGAACGAGAAAACTACCGACCGACGCGAAAGGCTTCAATTCAACGCGAATTAACTTCAATTTCTTATGTTTGCATTTAGGGCCAGGGTCCTCCGCCGGTGGGCATAATTCAATCACCTAAAGTTTTTTTTTTAAGTAGTGCGAAGCGCGTAAACGTACGCCCGCTTTTAATGGCCAAAAATTGTTATAACTGTTATATATTGGCATGTCTCGTTGAAAGCCTGGAGGAAATTGATCGAAAAAAACTATGTCGCGTCGGGGCTAAGGAATTTACATGTTAAATGCAACAACAACTAATCCCCTCCAGGCATAGCTAAGAGCACATAATTTTCGGGGCTAAACTGTTTTAACGGCGTTAATTGCATATGTACTTCTAATCAATAGTTTTTATGGAAACTCCATTTTTTTTTGTGATGGCGTCGATAGATAATCCCCAATATCATTTCTTTTTAACCAAATCCCTCCGGGCTTGCAAAAAAAAACACGGCTTTTAAGAGCATTAAGGCTCTCCAAAACCAAAGCGAATACTTCAGAACGACGATGAAACTTTCGCCTGTCTTAATTTAATTACATGGAGATTAATGGGAGTACCCACATTGGCGCGATGCGAATCTTCGAACTATATTCAGCCGTCGCATATTCGCGCGAAAGTTTCGCTTCGGTTTGCGACAGCCTTTAAGGATCTCCCAAACCAACGCGAAACATTCGCGCGAAATGCGACGACTGAATAATGTTCGAAGATTCGTACCGCGCTAGTGTGGGTGCTCCCATTAATCTCCATGTAAATAAATTAAGACAGGCGAAAGTTTCGTCGTCGTTTCGAAGTATTCGCGTTGGTTTGGGAGAGCCTTTATGCTATGTATATGCGAAACCAATAGAAAACTATCGATGACCGAAATTTCAATGTATAAATTCTAACTTATCGCGTTATTTATTTTATTACAGACTTTTCTGTTAAATGGCAAAGATTTAAAAATCATTGTGTAACAGCGAACCACTTACAGGATGAATTTTCAAAGAAAAATTAAAAGAAGTTTCATCACGTGAAATTCGTAGTGTAATAGCAGACTTAGCACCATTAAATTGGTGTTTTTTTCAACACATCCCGATATCCCACCTAACATCCGCCATTTTCATGTTGAAAAGCTGGTGAGTTGAAATTTTTTTAAAGATGGCTGCGTTATTTGCACATACAAAATGGTTGTTTTGGGAAAACAGAACAATCCCACCCCGTTAAATTGTTGTTGCAATTCACATCTATTCATGGACACAAAACGAAATTACAAAAACAACAATGTAAACAAATGGGTTTTGGAAGGTGATACGTACGAAAGATTGGTATCTTCATATAGAGTGTTTTTGAAAACGAGGGTAATTTCGAATTCGAATATAGTGCACTTGAAATGCTACCTATGCGACTAAGGGGTGGGTCCCACCAATTAATTTTATTGGGAAGGAAAAGGAAATTACAAACGAGCAAATATGTGAAATCAACGGTAATTATTGCCGTGTTTTTTTGCAAGCCCGGGGAGATTTGGTTGAAAAAAACGACATCGGGGATTAGCGACGCCATTGCAGAAACAAAATGGAGTTTCCATACAAATTATCGATAACAAGTATGCAATTCACGCCGGTAACACAGTTTTTCTCCGTGCTTAATGTCGTTTTCGAGTGGACGTCCGGAGTTACTCCTTTTCCACTCCTTTTACTCCAAATTTTCCATTTTCGATAGGAATGGAACAGTTCCGAAATCCAACAGAAAACTGCATAAGTTAAGCTCCGAGAATTCTCCGCGCTTAGCTAAGCCCGAAGGGGATTTGTCGTTGTTAGTTGTTACATTTAACATGTAAATTGCAGGACAAAGACGTCGTTTTTTTCGAGCGGTTTCCTCGGGGCTTGCAAAAAAACACGGCTTAGACGCTGTTTGATTGAGAAGATTGAGTCCGGTATCACGGCAGTTTGTAGGCAAGAGAAGTGTGGGGTGAGAGATCTCGTGAAGCACGAAGAAAACATAAAAACCGGACTCATGAGTGTCATTTGTTGTTGTTTCAATGTGCGAAATGCTTAAATTGTTTATGTTTCAATGTGTTTTGAGGCACCTCAAATTTTTTAATGTAAACACGATGAGACTCACCAGTCCGTACTCAATATTCCCAATCTAAACAGGCTCTAATGTACATAAACATACATATTTTAAATATTTTAATCTTAAAAAAAGCGATTTTATGATTTCAGAAAACACAATTATACTATAATGGCCTGTTGTACAATGTTCAAACGTGGTTCAAATTTGATCCGTTGTTCAGCAATTAATTAATTATACGAGGTTCAACTAATGTTTAAGCATGTAATTGGCATGTCCGTACAGTCAAAGTCGAAGAAAAAATCTTTTTCAACACAAGCACGACATGAACATGACCGCTGTTCAAAGTTTGGCCATTTTTTTGACGTTTAACGTGTTTGATATTTTCTTTTCTGGTTTTCGCTGAAGTTTTTGGTAAATGCTAAGGAAAAAGATAGAAGTAGGTACATAGTGGAAAAAGAAATTTTTCTAGGTTTCCTTGGCTCTGACTCTCATTAGTTTAGTTTAGCTACGAAATGAAACGACATAACATTATTTGCCCAGCGGTTGTGGCTGTGATGTTAGTCATCTGTATATCCTATGACGGTGTTCACATTGGACTGACTCATCCGATTTTTTTTGACGTGGATCCAATTTGTTTTGTTCAGATAAAAACTAATGTGAACACATCGGACTTACTTTGACGTTTAGTAGTCGTTAAAACAAAGCAGAAATCTGTGCAGTTTGAAAGATTTATTACAATTTGTTCACTTGAAAAATGTAAATCTTCTTTAATAAATATGTTTCCAATTGAAAAAAATTGGATTCTGTATGAATTAAGTGCCAAAGATAAATCACAGACAGAGTAAACAGATGTCACAAAAGAAGACGTCAAACAAAATCCACTGATTTTTAAATAATTTAAAAAATCCTGCCTTTCCTGGCCATCTCTTTCTCACCATGAAGTGGAAGTGAGCAAAAGCACAGAGACGTCAAAAAAAATCGGAGGAGTCAGTCCAATGTGAACACCGTCTATGGATTCGGGATTTTAGGGCCAGTTTATTCGCAGTGGTTTAAATCTAAGCCATGACTTTGACAGGTTCTAATTAAATGGCGTTTATCAAACACAATCGGCTGATTAGCGATTTTCAGGATTATAAAGACAAATTATGGATTCTTTGAATAAAATGTTGGTTTACATGGACATTAGATGATTTACCAATAAATAAAAATTTCATTTGTCATTTTTTCGCTGTGGTTTCCGCAAGTATTTCGCTGTTGTATTGGAGACCACATAAAAATTCCGCTTCGCATCAGCAGTGTACTAGAGGCCTTTAACTTGCTTCCAAATGTAGGTAATGTCGTTTTCGAGTGGATGTTCGGAGCTACTCCTTTTTCACTCCTTTTAGTCCCCTTTCACACGAGGAAACAAGTTGCTGGAGATTTTTTTGACGTTTTCTTTTAATTTCCTTAAAAATCTCCTGTACCTTTCACACGAAGAAACAAAATCGTGGAAACTTTCTGTATTTCCCTTTTAAAATAGCTTGGTTGAACACACTCTACTGTGTGTGTGAAGAGGAATGTCAAAAAAATCTCCTCGAATAGTTGACCGGGGAGATTTCAATTTCCCCTCTTACTTCTAGCCCTTCTCACCAACAAACTGATTGTTGCTGGCAACTCAGTTTCCTCGTGTGAAAGGGGACTTACTCCAAATTTTCCATTTACGATAGGAACGGACCAGTTCCGAAATCCAACCGAAAACGACATTAGTGTCGTGTTCAGTGTTTATTTCAGTGTTTATTTCAGGGTTCATATATTTTGAATCCAACTGTTTTGTTTTTCATTCAAAGTCAGAAAGTTAAAATGCTTTCAATATATAAGAGAAAGTTTATCCGCATCCAAAATCTTTAAAATTTTGGATTCAATTTAAAAAAAAAATAAACTTTTGCAAATACATTATGTAGACAAATCCCCCTGCATTAAAACTATTTGGAAGAAACTTTTTCTACATGTGGTAAACAAAAAAGACTTAAAAGCTAAAGTTTAAATTAGTCAACATTGATGAATTACCTTCCTTGACTTTGACGAATTTGAAAAGACAAAAAATCAAAAACGTGTTCCATCTAAAGATTAGTGGGATGGGGCAATTGCTATAACCTATACAAATATCAACTCGTACCATTAAACTGATATTTTGCAATCAGAAGTTTATCCGTATTTTGTTTAGATGAAGCAGGAGAAGCATGATACACACAAAAAGTTCCCTCAAACCGTAAAAACTTATTTGTAAAACTCGATACCTAACAAGGAAACTTTTCAGACCAGACGTTAAGATAAGTTCATCCACCTGTATTGAAAACAAAGTTTGTTTATTACTTTAAGCATATAAACTTCCTGACATGTTTTATCGATTTGAAAAAATATTTCCTAGAAAATAGAAATAAGTCTTCATCAGCTAATAAAATGGAATAATTGAAATGTCAAGATCAAGACAGCAGCAAAATTATACTTTAAACATCAATTTTAATATTATTCAAGCAAGAAGAAATATTTATTTTTTTTTTGTACTTAAACTTTCTCAAACTTAAACCTTACATTTTACAAAGAGAATAATAAAAATAACAAAGTGCACTGTATAATATAATATTTATTCAAATTTAATTCCGTCAACTGAATGAGAAATTTATTGAGGACTATTATGTATATTCAAATTTTTGGAATTTAAGCAGGCTTAAGTCAGCATTTGGAATTATGAATTACTTATAGGGGTAAGCCTAAGGAGGCTCCACAAACAGTTTTGTAAATCAATTAGGTTGCCTTTCCTTTTCCTTTCGCCGAATAACACTTACACGGGGCTAGAGGTAAAAAGTCGGACGAGAAAGAAAGCCAAACAAATGTTTCCTTTCCATGCCCTTGCCAATTCTCATTTTTTTGTGAAAACACAAATTGTCGTTTCGGTGTGCCATCAGCCATGTTGCCATGATAGATACCACCTCTGGAAATAAATTTGAATTTATAACTTCAGAAAACATCAAAGTGCGTTAATATGCATTAATAGAGACATAAATAGCTACAGAAGCTAATACGCTTTATGGAATTTACATTTTACGACTTTTCAATGAAGACTTTTTTATATTCAGACAATAATGGTGAAAATTTTAATATTTCTTGTGTCTATAAATATGTTATGAAATATTAATGAATGATTAATGGGCAAAGTTTAAGAAAAGAATTGATTTCACGGTACCTTATGTCTGAGATACATTATGTGTATCTTGGTATATTGTTGATAAAAAAAGCTATGCAAAAAATTGATTTAAAATAGAAAAAAATGTTAAATAATAACGAAAAATCTAACAATGTAACGCTATAGCTTTTTAAAGCCAAAAAGTTTTTGAAAAATTAATTTTAAAACTCAAAATATTTAATGAAAACACAATTATGTGTTAAAACTGATTTATCTCAAAATGTTAGATTGTTTTTATCTATTTTAAGTTATGTTTTTTAAATACTCCACCCACTTTCAATACGGTTTGCTTTTTTTTTACATCTTATGCAATTTTCGATAACGAATTTTGCTATAGTCATATGTTCGATAACATTATTAGCAGTGTTCCTTTGGAGTTTGCGAAGCTCTCACGAGTAGACGAGTACTTTGCTAGCCATTTGCAATGGAACACACAGAATTAATTTGCCTACATATCTCATCTACTCGCCAAGAAAGCACGAGTAGTTGGTAAGTAGTAGATTATCGTTTGGATCTACTCATGAGTAATTCGCCACCTCCAAAGGAACACGTCTAATTGTGGCGCAACTCTGCAGTACAAATATCGTGTTGACGACAAAATTATTGAAAAACCAGGGGGGTCATTCCGTAATTTTTAAAACGATAATCGTCTAAACGATAATCGTGCACGATATCGTCATCAATTTGCTTCACGTAACACAATCACTATCGTCTCGACAATCGTTTATTATAAATCACAGTTTGAGAAGGATTGACTTTTCAATCATTGTCATAAATGACAATTCTGTAATTTATTTTTGTCAGTAACGCCCAAAAAATATCAATTTTTATTTAGAAGAAGTGAAGAAAAGTGCGGGCAAAACGTGAAGTCACCTAAACAAATCAGTTATCCACCTATCCTTCAAACTACATATAATTAATTATAGGGTTTTCAATTGCAGCGGTCAGATTTTGACGGTGACATCTATTAAATCTTTTGTTTATTATTTACTGATGCCAAATCATCATGGCAAGTTACACGATTGAACCACACGTCCAATTGAAAGAACTTTAATATAAAAATCTTTTAGGCAACGATACGTGCGTTGCGCCCATTTTAAGGTTTACATGGTTGTATTTCCATGTCTATTATCCAAAGTTTGGTGCCCAAATTTGAGTCGACCAATTCAGTGGACAATCAGCCAACGCCTTTTCGTCAACGAAACCCAGGATCAACCGAAAACATCTACGCACCCTTATTGAAAAACCCTACATATGATAAAATACATAAATTGTTTCGAAAAACAAACAAGACGACGCAAGACGATAGCTAAATAGGTATCGTTCAAACGGTAACGATTTAACGATAACGTTTTGACGATTTTTGAGTTACGGAGAGCAAATTTTCGATCGTCAAGACGATATCGTCCAGTCGATAGTGATTATCGCTTTTACGTGAAGCAAAGCTATCGTCAAAACGATATCGTGTGGCCATAATCGAATTACGGAATGACCCCCCAGGAATTAGAATTTTTGTTTTTTTTTTGTTCGAACAGATTGGCACAGCAACTTCAACAGCAATTTTTTACAACCGCATCACTCATTTTAGAGCTAGTGGTTTTAAATGGCTTTGAAGACATTAACACAGCAACATCGACATCGACATCGACATCAACGTTAGACTTTTGATATCAAAGTTTTCGTTGCTGCCAAAGTTCCTGTTGAAGTTGCTGTGCCAATCTGTTTCTCGCTTTAGCAAGAAATTGACTGACGTAACCGCCAAAGTTAGGTCTGTTTGGTATCTTTTTTCAGCAAAATGTGTAAGTCCTGTCAAAACATCAAAGAGAGAACGAATTTCTCGAAAATAGAGAAACAAACAAAAAAGTTAACAAACGCATTGAACCACTTTTGTGTACAAAATGTCAGAATTTTACTCCTCACATCAACAATCACATGCCAAAAGTCTGGTTTTGTTAACAATTTGCGTTTAATTTAAAAAAAATCACATAAATTATAAATTTCCCAAGTTATTTATTATTTATAAAGTTAATTTTCACATATCAGAAAGCACAATTTTAAATTAAAAGCAAAAGATGCTAACAGCTCGGTGTTTTGACAGACTTTACTCTTCTTGCACACAGAAATTTATGTAGCACAAATTCGCAAGTTATCCAATGGAGGGGAAATTTTTTTCTCTCTCGATGTGCTCTCTCGTTGCAACTTTTTGTGAAAATTTGTGCAAATTCGCAAGAAATTTCACGTTACGAAACAGACCTGTTATGTCAAAGTTCATATAGACGCTGTTTAGATTGGGAAGATTGAGTCCGGTATCACTGCTGTTTGTAGGCAAGAGAAGTGTGGGGTGAGGGATCTCGTGAGGCACGAAGAAAACATAAAAACCGGACTCATGAGTGTCGTTTGTTGTTGTTTTCATTCGGCCTTGCAAAGTACTTTTTAGTAAATTAACTTTCTAAAGGACTATTGAATGAACGAATATTGGTCCATTTTGACATTTCTTTCACATGGCTTTTTATTCGTCGCGAATGACGACCACCAAGAAAACAAAACAAAAACGGATTTTGAGGTTAGCCGCGCGCGAACAATTTGTCCGCTGGGGTGTGGACCGTATGTGGAACGCGAATAGAGTTTGACAATTCGTAACAATAAGATTGCAATTCGCAACAACCAATTTGTTTTCTCAAATTTAACTTATTCAAGCAATTAAAAAGCGGATTTTAGTGTCTAAACATAATAATAAATTATATTTCTACGATGATTTTGATTAGAATTTGTGAAGTATTTATGTTTATAAATTGTTTTAATTCACATTTATTCGTTCATTCGTCGGTCGTTGGTCGTTCTAATATCAATTTCAATATCAATTTATTTTGGTTTTGTTTTCTTATTTAACTTTAAAATTAGAAAAATGTCAACAAAAATTAACTATTACGTAATTTCTTTTGATTGGTGATGTCTTTTTCTTGTTTGGAAGCATTCTGTTACTAGATTAATGAACTACTTTGAACTACTTCGACCACAGAGCAGAAGTAGTTGACTGCAGCCAGAAGTACTTGGCAGTAGATACTGGAGCCCAAAGGAACACACCTAATGTCAAACCAAATCCTCAGCCCAAGTGGAGTCGCGTCGGTTCAAGCTCATTTCAACGCAATGCAGGACCCAAGTTCTGTAACTCGGTTGAGTATTTTCGCAGTCGATTAAAGGTGAAAAATGTGTGAAAATTATAGTTTCCAGTTTCCAATGGAAGGAATGTTTACATTTCACTCAAACTGACAGTTCAAATTTATTTCACATTTACCTCAACAATTTTGTTCTTTTAAATGTTGAATTAATTTGTTACATAAGTGGAAGTGTTTCAATAAACTATTTTACAATAAATAAAAATCAATTAATATGTATAGTATCCTCGTAATTAGTGCACAAATTTATAATCGAAACATGATGCGGATTCACAGGCGTTATTTACGAGATAACACGAATGCTTTTGAAATGCCTCGGAAAGATTTCGTGAACTTTACCGCTTCACAAAAAGCACACCAAATATTTTGTTGGAGAAATTAAGTCCTCATATACTAACAGGGGTTCGAAATACGTTTATTCCTAAGCCGATCCGAATGTGTGCTGCTTTGCATTTTTTTGCAACAGGGTAATTTCAAAGGGATATCGGGCAAGATTTTTCAATTTCTTACGTTTGCGTTGGGTCCGCCGAACTGACGCCTGGCAAACTCCAAATGAGTAGACATATAGTCAACTAATTTTTGTTTTTGCTCTCTGGAAATTCTTTGATTTTTCTAAAAATGAAATAATTGAATTATTCCTACAAATTAATAAGTTAAATTATTGAACTAAGCAAATTACCTTTTGCATATTTTCTGTCATTGTTTTTGTTTGTTTCTTATTAACAGACTCTCACAGGCTTTAAGATTAAATTCACATGGTCTATAGTGGTCGACTAATTTTGACAGATAAATCGACAAATTTATTCGACCTCAGAGTTACAGACACATTTTTATCCTTATTTTTCCAGTATTTCCAATAATTTTATTCCATATTGTTCCTAGTCGAATGAAATTAAGTTACGGACACAGTTGTGTGTGAAAAATGGAATTTTGTATGATTACACAGTAGGCGTGTTTTGTTGAGATCCTTAATGTGAACATTAAGTAATTTTTCACATTAAGGCGAAATGTCACATGCAAATTCTACCAACAACAAGTTAACAGCACATTTGGGTTTCAGTAACTATATGGCTTAATGTGGAACATTGCAGAATTAAGGCTTAACTACATAAGCCAAAAAGTATACTTTTGTACAAAAGTAAAAATATTTTTTTTCCCGCTAGCGCAGTTGTTTTGCTAAAAAGAATATACAAATTTTTTTTCAGACCAAAATTTAGTCTTTCTGCATCATATTTATAAGTTTTCCAGTCAGAAAAACTATTCCAAAATGAGTTTGAAAATTTTCACTTTTGTACTTTTTCACTTTTTGGGCTTATGTAGTTAAGCCTTTAGTCCAGTAACTAGCTCAACAAAACACACCTAGTATTTCTGTTCTGATTCGCGCCGGCCGTTTATGCGAAATTGCGAAAACTCATTCGATGTGAGAGTTACAGATCATGGGTCCCAGGTTTACAAAGTGTCGGAGCGAGCTTCAAGCTGTCTTCAACACCTCATGTAAACGGGGTATAAATTATACTAAAAATGGTAAAAATTGGTAGTTTTGGGAAGTAAACGAACAGACGTCAGAAAAAGACGAAAATCTGGCGATCAAATTAATGTTGATTTGGCATTTTCAAAAATTGTCCATTGTAGTTAGATACATTCTTTCTGGAAATGTTCTTTTCAATGATAACCTTCAAATCAGAGTGCGTTTCAAGATTAAGCAAGAGGCAATTACTGGGAAAGAACGATAACCTGTCCTGCAATTTAGGTATATTATGTAAATTGTGTTACCGGCGTGAATTAAATTACAAACTTGTTATCGATAGTTTGTATGGAAACTAAATTTTGTTTGTTGATGTCGTTTTTTTTTAAACCAAATCCTTTCTGGCTTGAAAAAAAAAACCCCTTAATAGGTATGATGCGATTATGTCTTCGGTTCTTTGGAACAACTCTTTAAGCTACATAATATAATATGTAAGTACATATGTAGGTAATTAAAAAATAAAACATCATGATTTTGAAATTAAAACAAACAAATATAAAACTTTTGCTGTTTAATCATCTCTCGACTTTAATTGAGAAAAAAATTGAAAATAATTGTTTATCTTTCCTACACGCGTGGAAGGATGTGATTATTCTTTGTGTGGTTCTTTGTTTCTTTGCCTTGAAAGGACTAACTACTAAATTCGAATGGTCATAAATAAGGAGAAACTCAATATATATACAGGTAAATATATGCAATAGAAAGAAATGTACTTACTTCTGTATACATAAGTAATTTGATTTTAAGGAATTATTGAAACTTGTTATCATTTATACCTTTTTTCATTCCCAAAATTTAACTGAAGGTACATACCTAACCTAAATTAAAGAAAAGAGAAAAAAAACTGACTCGACCGTAAATATTTCATGATTTGGTTAATTTCATAGGAAGATGGAATGGAGGGAGATTCATTAAATTAATTATCCTTATTTTGATTCCCCTTACAACTGAAAAGGACCCAAAAATGTAAATGTTTCAACACAAGTATTTTAATTGGATAAATGGGCCACATGCGAGTGATTTTTGTTCTTGGTTTTTATTATACATTAAATTAATGGTTTGACCTTGAATTGCTCGCATTCGAGTTCTTTTTTTTCGCGGTGAGCCGTTAAAAGATTAGATTTAATTGAAAATAAATAGGTATTTTGTGAAGTTATTTTTATAATAAGTAGGTACCTACTTAATTTTAGTGTAGTGGTACATTATATTCTTATAAATACCTAACCGAATAAAGGTCATGGTAACCAAGCTGAAAACTCATTCAAAGCATTGGCGTATTATGTTTGGACTGCTATAGTTATCTGTCATTTCCATACAATTCTTGAGCAGAAAAATGTTCCAAGAAATCAGAGCGCAAGAATTGTCAAAAAAACCTGGGTTTTTGGGTTCTCAAAAAACGCTCAAGGGCTGTTAACATTTAAAGCAAAAAAAAAGTTCTGTGTTTAGATAATTAAAACTTTAAATTTGTTTCAAATGTGAATTAAAAATGAATGAAAACCGTTTCCATTTTGTATTGCTATTTACTAGCATCAAATTTAATTTGTATATTCTCACAATTTGTTTTCCAAAAATAAACAATAACCTGTAGCACGTGAATTAACAACAAAACATATGCATAACAGCTCATGTCACTTTGGCAGCTTTTGCTTTACCTCAACTCACCACACCAAAATACCTAGTTCTACTTCAGGGCCAGTTCAGGGCGACCCCAGGGGCTCAATTCCGCAAGTGTGAATAGTTTTCCGTGTACACTTTCTATTCACGCTCAAAATATGAGTGAATAAATTTGCCTATCTGTCTCCACTTTATCTGTCAAAAAGATTGCACCACACTCTTGCGGAATCGCATAATTTAATGTGTACACTGATTTTTGTGCACACAGAAAAAACTCACGCTTGCGGAATTGGGCCCCAGGTCTCAAAAAACACAGATTTTTTTTCACCGGGGTGACTTCAGGTTTTTCAAAAAACGCTTTGGGCGACCCCAGGGTGACTTCAGGGCTCAACGAACAAACCTATTGCCGTCGTTTTGTTCATCAGACATTTTTTGACATTGCTATGATCAATTAATTTTTGTTCAAGAATCAAGAGTTCATCTCAGAATAATTGATAGTGGAGAATGATGCAGATGAGTAGATCGAGTATGTACTGTAAACACCCGCTTCTGAGAAGAATTCGAAAGACTATTTGTTCGTCATTTAACTAATTAACTTGAAACTGTTGTATTCTTTTTAAAATATCTCGGCAAATACTAGACTTTGCGTACAATATAATTCCGAGTTCCGACAGCAAGGGGAATTCTCGAAGAACATAAACAACCAACATTAAAAGTTTTATCGTCGCTAAATCAAAAATTAATAAAATCAAGTTACCTTATTGTTCCTGCACTCAGTTGGCGATATCAAGTACAGGTTTACCTAATCGAAAACATCGATTTAAAAAGTAAAATGTTCTTATACCAGAATAACAAGCTTTCAAAACACTTTTTCTCCAATTCCATTTAAATGCACTTACACAATCGCTGATTACTCGTGTCGTGAATTCGAACGTCAGTATCTTTACCACAGAAATACAAGTGTCTACGTACATATGTATAGTTGGCATTGTCACTATTTTTATTGCACGATATTAACTTGGGGAACAGTCATGAATCAAGCTGTCACTCAATCGAGTGTATACAATGGTAAGCAATTTCGAAAGATTGTTATCGACCGGATATAGCTGAAGTAATTGTAGCAGAAGTTTTTCGAGCAACCAACTTTTGCATAATGGAATTGAAAATAAATAATGTGAAATGACTTCTATTATGAAAGAACATAATATACGCAACGTACATAATATATGAAAGTCTTACTTTTTTATGGATGATTTTGGATGGAATATAGAAAGTAAGAGTAAATGTTTTTGAAGTATTGTGGGAAGGTTGTGTCTGGCGTATACTTTTGTACCTATTACTTAGATCTATTGTTCAATTGGTAAGTAATGGAAATTGTTTACCTAAGGTTTTTGATTATCTTAAGATCTTTAGTCACTGTTTTTGTTTGAAGGGTGCATCATCAATCATCCATATTACCTTTGGCTAATTTTCGTATCACACAATTTTTCAAAAAAGTTTTAAAAAATTAAGAGCCGAAGGGTAATTTTGGGAGTATGAAATCGAGGAATATGAGTAAAAGTCTAGCAGGTTTTTTTTTTCTCATCACATTAAATTCACGTATATTATTGAAGCCGGTAACTTCTCCGCGCTTAAGTTAAGCACATGTAATTTGTTTAGCCCGAGCCAGCGTCGTTTTTTTTTTTGACCAATTATCTAAGGGGTAGTTTTGCACTTGTACGCTAACAGACCTATTACGTACGACACGATGAATAGCCTCGTCGATGCAGTTTTCGTATGGGCGTTCACACGCCATCACGTCGACGAAGAATTATCTGTCAAAATAATTGTGTTTTCACTGAAAAACGTAACAGCAAAATGAAATCGTGTATACGAAGTGCTTCGATCCTTTCCATAATACCATTAGGCGTTTTTCTTTTTTAGTTCAGAACTGTCAAACAAAATAATTGTGTTTCTTTTTTAGCCCTGATCGTTCAGAGCTAAAAATTTGTGTTTGTTTTTTAGTTCTGAGTAGGGCTGTGTCAATAAGGAACGATTCGATTTTTTTGATCTGATCATCGAAAAGTATTGATGATTGAAATCACAAATTTTCGTTTCAATCGATCCCAATCTCAATCATTTCGATGATTCTCGATTTTCAATCCCAATCTCAATCATTTCAATGAAACTCGATTTTCGATGTCAATATCTTTTGAATTATTAATATATTTTATCGGAGAAAAGAAATTTGGGTCAGAATGGGGTCGATCAAATCGGTACAGTGTTCGTTAACTTCGGAGATTGAATTTCATCGAAACCGAAAT
This sequence comes from Leucozona laternaria, assembly GCA_932273885.2. Taxonomy (NCBI): domain Eukaryota; kingdom Metazoa; phylum Arthropoda; class Insecta; order Diptera; family Syrphidae; genus Leucozona; species Leucozona laternaria. Next base: position 42,412,993 of record OW026368.1, on the reverse strand, counting down.
ACAAAAATTGTCTTAGTTTGACAGGTGTCAAAATATGCCAACATTTTTGGTACGGCGGATCGAAAAACGGAGCACGCCAATCGATTTAGGAGGTGGGTATAACCCTAGTCTCACGGCCGACGTTCTGGGACCACTAGAACACTTAGTTTGACAAGTGTCAAAATATACCAACATTTTTATTACGGCGGATCAAAAAACGGAGTACGTCACTTTAGGAGGTGGAAATTACCTGAAGTCACGCCAGTTCTCTAGGTCCTTTAGAACATTTTTAATTTGACAGGTGTCCAAAATGTCAATTCATTTCCGAGAATACGCGCTTTGTAACTTTGTACATCATAACGTCGCACAGAGGAAAGCCCACGTTTTTATTTCACTCTACCGCCGACATATAGATGTTTACACATCAAAAATCCAATCGGAACAGTATGAAATAATGTATTGAGTGGAATGAAAATGTTCGAATGATCGATTGATTAAAATGATCGAATTACTTTGGTAATCGATTCTTGAACGATTCGATCATTTGAAATGAACAATTTACACAGCTCTAGTTCTGAGCATGTTCAGAGCGCGCTCTGTGAGCTCAGAATAAAATAAGCAGAGTAAACGGAGTAAAATGCTGAGCGCAACCAACTTCATACAGTTTTCATGCAATTTGACAGATATGAAAATTCAGTGCTCAGGTGTGTTTCATAATTAAATCGGAGTGATCTGAACACATTCTGCTCATAGTTTACTCCGCTCGCTCAGTGGTCTACTCTGAACCAACTCTGAACTAAAAAAGAAAAACCATTATTATGTCTTGTTCGACGCGGTGGCATATCGGAACTCAGAGTTCGAAAAACATTTTCGACGGATTTTCTTTTTACACGAGCAAATCACCTCGCTTAATCTATGCTTCGACAAGGTACTTATTGGTACCATATAAAAAAAGGGTTAAAATATATAGGTACCAGTGACATTTGGAATGGTACTGAATAAGGACATATAATTCATGATAAAGAAGAGATTTTCAATTAAATAAATGGGAATAAAATCATCGCGTTAAAAACTCAATTGTTTTCCCTTTTGTTTTGTTCTGACTTTTGACAGCAAATGTTACCTATCCGGTTTTGGTCGTTCCAAACAAATAGGATACAAAGATATCCAGTTTTTACCCCAGGGAGGCAGCTTCTACCCGAGAAATTTCTTCGGGCAGAAACTAGTAACTTCTGTGTTCTGCCAAACTCCAGTGAAAGAATAACAAGAAAATACAAAATGGCTGTTGCCATTTACATAATGTTTTATTTTTTTTTTTTAATTAATTTTGTTTTAAATTATTTAAATAATTCCAAAACAAATTATTTTAAAGAAGAATAACTATTCAAAACCTGTATTTATTGTGTATTGTGCAGGTCTTTTTGTTTAAAAAAAATACATACAATTTAGGATATTTAGTTAAAGAAATTTTGTTGTAGTGTAATTTAAATTAGTGCTTTTCAATTTAATTTTAATCAAATAACGATACGATTGGTGACGTTCATTCTATCTAAAGTAAAATCAAAGTGCCTGATTTACATCTTTTTCTGGCAAGGATGCATTTTGTAACTATATTACTGGAACTTCTTCGAACACATTTAATTAATTATAAATGTATTTTCATTTGTTCAACCCATTTCGTTTGACAGAAATTTCTTGCAAATTTGAACAAATATTCACAAATTTGCACAAATTGTCTAAAATTCATGCTCGTTAACCAGGGTTGCCGTTCTAACGACTTTGTTAAGTCATTTTTTTTTATTAAACTCAAATTGTTTACAAAACCGGACTTTTGGAATGTGATTGTTGATGTGAGGAGTGAAATTGTGACGTTTTGTACACAAAAGTAGTTCAATGGGTTTGTTAACTTTCTTTTAAGTTTTTCCATTTTTGAGAAATTCGTTCTCACTTTGGTGTTTTGACGGGTTTTTACACATTTTACTCAATAAAGATGCCAAACGGACCTATTGATCGTTCCCTAATTACGAGCACTAGTGGTTAATATTTATTTTTAATAAGTAGATACACTTAAACTTATTATTTGCCGACTTAGAATTGGTCAGGCTTGGTAGATACCTACATAAAAATTTAAATTTGCTTTAATTTTTTGCATACAGTTTAGTATAAAGTAATAACGCTTCACAAAAATAAATTAAGTAGGTAGGTATATGTCCACTCGATAAAAACCAAGAGTTTTTAACAATGGCACTTCTACATCTTTGTTTGACACATTAACAATTATAGTTAACTATTGTTTAGATGAGGAACGCAAACGCACCACTGTCATTCAAATTATAACACGTTCAAAGTTTCATTATTTCGAACTTTCTGCAACGTATATTTAAAACGTATTAATATGATAACAACGTGTACCAATAGATTTTTGCCATGTCTCTCCACATTTTCTAATCCGAACGTAGAAAATGACTCATTTACAATATCAAAAACAGAAATAAATTATTTAATGCACTATCAGTTGCAAAAAATGCAAGTAAATGCATTTTTCAGTGCGCTATATACGTGTGGTGCAGTGCTGGGGGATTATGGGAAATTTAACCTTAAAAAACGAGAAAAGTAAACTCAACTAATTTTGTGCGAATTCTTTGTTTATAACATTTTAATTGGAAAAAGATATAAGAAATGATACAAAAATAAAGATTCTCTCAAAGATCCATCAAAGCTGTCTTTAATTCAACTGAAAACAAAATATTTATTTAGAAACTTTTTAAAGTTTATTATGAAAAGCAAAACATAGCTACTTTCAGTAATATCGAACACTTCTGCGATAAAATTGAAAAGAATTATTTTTTAACAAGGAATTTAATTTAGAGGGGTTAGTGTAGGAGTCATAAAAACTAAACCATCAGTGGGAGTAGAAAAGCCAAACTGATTATTTTTTCTAATTAACTCATTCTTCATCTAATCTAAATATATTCTTTTTAAGGGTCGGTTATAGAAAGTCCCCACGAGTTTTTGTGTACGGCACTTAATTTCAAGGTCAATTGGTGGAAAATTTAATTTGGACTTTCGAAAAGTGCGCTAAAATCGGAACTAAATTTCCTCATCATTAGTTTTTTTTTGAATTTTTGTGTTTGGAAGTGTGGCGGTCCTAGCGTCAAGCTGGATCCGCCACAGGTTTGAGATAGAGGGGATTTTATTTCCAGATCGGGATTGCGGTACTAAATTAGCACTTAAATGGAACTAAATTCCTGCATCATTAGAATTTTGAATTTCTGTTGTGGCGGACCCAGCTTGACGGACCTTAATTACGTGTTAACTTAGCGAAAATATCTTCTTAAAATTCAGTGGGAAATAAAAAGGGAACCAAGAAAATATTTGTAGGAAAAAAGGGAATTTCGCAAATGGCTTAAGCAGTTTTTCTTAAAAATTCCCCCAGCACTGGTCTCTGGTCTGGTTTTCAACAAGACAATAGATTAGAGATTAGGTAGCTCTACCTATATGAATAGGTACCAGAGTAAGAGTCATAAAGAGAGAACTTGAAAGAGCCTTAAGAGAAATATCCTTTCTAACGGGTGATTTTTAAGCTGGTTTGGTTTTGGCAACACTGGTTTTGACAGCTGACGTGTGTTTAGTACCTTGTGTCACTGTCAAACAGCTTCAGTTTGGTTTGCAATTTAACCATGGATCGTCTTACAAATGAACAACGCTTGCAAATTATTGAATTTTACTATCAAAATTCGTGCTCGGTTCGAAATGTTCATCGCGCGCTGCTTGTGTTCAGCGATGAGGCTCATTTTCGGTTGAATGGGTACGTAAATAAGCAAAATTGCCACATTTGGAGTGAAGATCAGCCAGAAGCATTGCAACAGCTACCAATGCATCCCGAAAAAGCCACTGTTTGGTGCGGTTTATGGGCCGGCGGCATTATTGGGCCTATTTCTTCAAAGATGATGCGAATCGCAGCGTTACTGTCAATGGTGAACGCTACCGAGCGATGATAACAAACTTTTTTTTGCCCGAAATGGAAGTTCTTGACTTGCATGATATGTGGTTTCAACAAGACGGTGCCACATGCCACACAGCACGCGAAACAATGGCGCAATTGCGAGGCGAGTTTGGTGAACAGTTAATTTCACGTTTCGGGCCGGTCAATTGGCCGCCTAGATCGTGCGATTTGACACCATTAGATTATTTTTTGTGGGGGTATGTCAAGGCTAATGTCTATAGGGACAAGCCCGCTTCGATTGACGCACTAGAAGCCAACATCCATGCATTCATTCGTGAGATACCGGCCGATATGTGTGAAAGAGTATGCCAAAATTGGACTCAGCGGATGGGCTACCTGAGACGCAGCCGCGGTCAACATTTGCATGAAAGAAATTGCAAGGTTCAAACTATCGATTCAAATAAATATTTCATTCATTTTTTCGAATTTTTTGTGTTTTTTTTAAAAAAAAAGTTCTAAACCTCTTAAAAAATCACCCGTTACAATCTTTAGCACTTTTATATAAATTATCGCAAACGTATTTAAAAGTGAGGAAGGCATGTGTTGGTAGAATAAGTTTCTGAAAACGATTCGGGGGTCGTAGGTATAAAGGTAATCTTAAGATGCCTTTGCATAGAAAAGAATGTTAGAACAAAATATAGAAATTTTTTTGCAATGTTTATACTTTTCAAGGTCATGAAATACACACCTAGTCGAAAATGTAACTAATTGAACACCGGAAATGCAAAATTTTATGTTTTAAAGTTTGACCGTTGACCCATACAAGGTGAAGGGTGTCATTTGGCAGGCTGTTGAAAAAGTTAAATTTGAGGTAGTGACCAGCTATGTTTGCTAAAAATATCGAGGGAAACCAGATGGAACAGCATATCCAGTGCAGAGGAAGGACGAATAAGTCGTGCGAAGTGCTCCGCTCAAACACCTTTTTTTGGTTTTTTTATTTTTTAAATTATTTTAAATGTATTTTTATGTAAAAAAATGTAAAGTATTTTTAAGAAAACATATTGGGCTTTCATAATAAAAACAAAAACGTTTTACTAAATAACGTGTTTTTGTGAAAAAAAATCATATCGAAGTCAAAAAAACAACCTAAAAATGTTAAAAAAATGTGTTTGATAATAAATTGCGGAAAAACCGTTATAAACGCAGAAAAAAAAGTTCCGCCCGAAATGAATGTTCACAATAAGGGGAATTTTTCGATCATGAAATTTCGGGGGAAACTCACAAAAGCCGAAAAGTGAAGTGTCAAATTTTCCGTGTGGAATTTTGTTCGACTGAAACTCACCATGAGTCTGATTTTTTTGTCGGGGAGAGTCAAAATGTACTCTAATCTACGTTGCGCGAAATAATAACGGAGTGTTGTAAAGATTGACAAACTACAAACATTTTTTTTTTAATATTGGAGGTTTAACCAGAAGAACCAATCTACTTCTGATTAAGAAAACTTTCAACGTAGGTGCTTGCCAGACGACTTACCATACCTACCCAATTCAGAGCAACAAGTCAAATACACAATTTGATCATTAAAGACTTAAATCTGAATTTTTAACTGATCTTAATACTATGTTTCCACCGAAGGTTTATCTCAATTTAGATTAAATAAATTTATGTAGGGTTTCCACCACACAAAAAGATTAAAAAATGCAAATGTTGTTTCATTTTTTCGTATGAAGTTGAAGTGAGACAGAAAGTTTCATGTTTGGCAAAAGAAGCTAGAAGGGTTGGATTTTCCAATGAATGCGTTCAGCGTGACATAAATTGGTCTGGTTCGAGTTGTAAAACTATTTGCCCTATGAAGATTTAACAAGATTTATTTGAAATCTTCTAGATTTACGAAATAAATTTGTATGGTAAATCTTCGAGATTTGAAGAAGATTATAGCAAATCTTATCAAATCACGTTTTAGTGGTCGGTCGGAAACATAGTATAAGACTAACAACATTTTAATAAAGAGCTTTAAAGTTTGTAAAGTGTTAACTACTATCATTCTAACACCTTAACATCAGGCTGTTCAAAATGTTTGGCATTGGCTTTATAATTCTTAAGAATTTTCTAACTTTAAAGCTATTAACGAAAATTTTCTTAATCTTAAACAATTTTTTAAAACAGTGATAACTAAGCAAACATACCTTTTATGACATTTGAAAATGTGAAAGTGACATATGGAGTAAATATGATATGTACTAAAAAAATAAATAACTTTAATAAAATGTTAAAAAGATAAAACGATGTTAACTCGTTTATAATTTAGAAAATCCTTATTTTAATAGTATCACAATAAAAATGTTTAAACATCGCATTAAATCGTCTAAGATTTTGCACAATTGGTTTTAAAAAATTGCGTTTTCTGTCTAAACTGGTGGAAATAGAACCCCCTTTCGTTGTAAAAAAGGTCGTGTTTTCTCTTTCAACAAAAGCCCGTTATAGTTTTTTTTACCAGTTAAGTTATCCCACTCGTGCTTTTTTTCGAATCAAATTTTCAATAAATCCAATTCCCTTAAAGATATAAGGATTACCCTGTGTTCAATCTTTAGGACACCTTTCCTACAAAAAGGGATTTTTTCTCAAGATCTCTCAGCACTGCGTCACAACCACAAGTCAAAAATTACAATAACAAATTCACATTTCACACTCCCATGTCCCATCTCTTCTCAAACACATTGTATCAGAAATTCAGAATCAGATCTCAGTTCTCAGAGCTCAGACAGCGTTGCCCCCCTACTACAATTGTAGCGTTTTTGAAAAATTTTTGTCTAAAAAAAAGACACTACGTACAATCGTTAAATATTCGTGAAACACTACAATTCAAAATTTCAGATATTAAAAATCTAGTATCAAAATTGACATCGACTTTGTGTAAACCAGATATGATTTCAGTTGAATTATGCAGCATTTACACGACTGACAAATTGGCATTATTCTGGCATATAACTGTCAAAAAAAATGACAGAACAATGGAAAAATTCATTCTTTTGGCAGTATAATGACAGAAAAATGCCAATTTGTCAGTCGTGTAAATGCAGCATTAGACTTTGGAAGTGAAATTCATCATTTGTCAAAATTATTCGTTAATGTATTTTGAATTTAGTTTCAAAGAATTTTGCTCAACACAAAATATTAAAAACAATATCTCACAATAAGTCAAATCCCAACTTTGTCAATACTATCTAAACTTGTATGAACAGCTTCATGAAAGATTTGAGGTTAAAACTGACAACAAGATTAGATACTTAATTGTGCTAGATCCTTTTGAAATCCACAAAGGTGAAATTCCGACTATAATGCCTTTACTTAAAAATTTCTTATTTTATTGCAAACAAAATAAGGTTGCCTTAAATAATGATTTGCTAGTTGGTTCTTAGGAACTCTTAGACAAATTTTATCATGAAGACGTTGTGCAATTCGGGTATATGTAATTTAAAGAAAGCAAACAATTTTGAAGGAAAGACAGCTTACGAAAATGTATGCAATTACATGCTAACCCTATGCAGCATATGAAGCCTGACTCATAGCAGTGCAAATGAAGAAAGGAGTTTTTCCAGCTTGAATTTAATAAAGGATAATCTGAGAAATCATTAAATATTTCATCTGTGGATGCATTGTTGTCGAAGGAGTTATTAAGGGATATTGAAGGGGTTTTTGACCCACCTTGCATACGTTAAAATTTATATTTGTTTGCCATAATGCAACACATTATAGAAATACTAATATGTAAAAATAAAGAATCAATACGAACTTGCAATAATTTTTAAGATATTTTATTTTTCTTTTATACTAGGTATTCATTTTCGTTAAAACTCTTGACTAAATAGTATTATTATTTTATTTTATATTTTTTATTTTTTTTTTCTTTAAATATTTATTTTTGTTGTTGAAACTCTTGAAATAAAATTTTAAATTATCGTTAGCTTGATTTATGTTCTTTTTATTTGAACAATTTTAAATATCGTTTTCAAGAAAACAAGGCTATGCTACGTTTTAAATTCGCGACGCTACATTTTCCACCAGTTATGGGGGCAACACTGGCTCAGACTCAACAAAACTTAATAATTTGTTTTTTTTTTAGTCTCTTTTAGTTTTAGTTGAATACAAGCAACCGAGTGTGCAAGACGAATTCTTTTAACCAGACGGAAACTACCTACTTCTGATCCAATTTGAAAATTTCATCAAATGCTATGACATATAAAGTTAACTTTAACATTCCGACTTCATTAAATACATTATAACTACAATTCATTGCAAATAAAAATAAACATAATTTATTAAACATTCATTAAAGGTAAGTGAATGACAAAGAAAAACTCAACCAACTTTTGCTTTTTTTTTCTGTGAATTAATGCTTGCGTATTCAATTCGTAATTTCTGGCTATGAATGTAATTAGGTATACATTTAAATTCATATACCTACCAACTTCATCTTGAGTATAAAATCCACAGTGAATTGTGTGAAACTTTTGAAATTATTCAATCATTTGTTTCAATGTGGTGTGAAAATTAATTTCCTAAAATTTATCTTTTAACTATGTTTTGTCTTCATAAAATACCTAATACAAAAACATAAAAAAAAATACAAGGCAATGCAACATGTCTCCTCTCATTCACAACCAGACTATAATTACATATGTCTAGCTCTTATTTATTTTATTTATAAAACAAACCGATGTGCGGTGCTCTTATTGCCTTAATGCTGAAAAACCACCAACAAAATTCTTCAAAACAAAATAAAAACTAATGTTACTCATTTCTATACTATCAACGTTCAGTGATAGTGAAATACGTGTACCTACCTAAATGATTACAATGTGGGAGAAATTAACTATTTTTGGACGCAATCACGCAATGAATAGTGCATTCCCAAAAAATGCTGTATGTACTTTACATATATGTGCAACTACCATTATTATGTTTAGTAAATTGTATTATGATTGGATCCTCTCAGTACAATTGGTTGGAGGAAAGAGAACGGCCCCCATAACAGTAGGGCAGTATGCCTCAAAACTTGGTATTAAATCAGCCGTTACAGCTGATTTTTATTTAAAAGATAAATAATAAAAACAAAAATATGAGTTGTTTATTCATCATTATCATCTTCACTATCGTCATCATAAATGTTGGTTTCAAAAAAATATTTGCTTCCGGGATGCTTGGAGGTTTCAACAGCCCAAGTGCTTCTAAGCAATTTTTGTGTTTTGCTTTTGTTTGTCTTTTCGTGACTTATTTTTTTTTGGAAAACGCTCGAAACTTTTTAAATCTTTATTACGTGTCTCTTGCGCCTCCTCAAAAAGCTGCCCATTTTGCAAGAATACATATTTTACTATTTCTAAGTTTTAATAGTTGGGCCATATGATAACACGTTTTTTTTTTAATGACCAACAGTCTTGCTGTTTTGTGCCCATACTCTCGGAACGTATCCACATCAATTTCATATCCACTGGCAACTTCAATCATAATTGTGCGAATTTTTTTAATTCTATTTCGATTTTCTTTATTTCCGAATCCAGTTTTAAGCTAATCGACAGTGAACCCACATTTTTTTTCGGAATTCTTTTGAAATTCTAGCCATATTTTCTGTTAAAATTGCCTTGTCATTTTCGAGAACTCTCCATTTTATAACGGGTAACTTGTAGGCTACATATGAAAGACATTCCATCATCCTTATTCAACCATGCAAAACAGACATTCCAAAAGCCAAGTGTTTCGTGTTTATCGGTCTTGAAATCATTACCACAATTACTTCTGCGGTGCATCCGCCAAATAAATTTTGTACCACCTGCAAGTCGAATAGGGACTAAACAAGTTTTTAAAACGGCTGGTCGGCGTTTGGTCCATGAAGAACTTGTTTATAAGAACTATATCTTCAGCTTCCATCGAAACCCCACTTCGATATCAAGGAACAGTTCCTAAATGCTTTACCTTCCATTGTTTTTAAAATAAACTCCTTCAATGAAATAAATCTCTTTGAATTAAAGCAAAGCTTGAAGACTTCCTTCAGCACAAGTAGCTTTGCTCGGTGTTAGTTTCACTGCGACTAATACATCAAGAGGTATCTTCTCCGGTCATACAACTTTGCTCTTTAAGCGCTATTCTGTTCATTGCAGCTTTTTAGTCTTTCAGTAATATCTCTTAGAAGTTTAGAGGCCTGAATCTGAAATTAGAGTGGCATAATTTAAAATCTGCATTGAAACGGTAGTTAGAATTTTTGGCTTTTTGGTGCGTTTGCGTTTAGAAGATGATTCCAATTCCACTTTTGGATGACCACTTTTCCTTGCAGATTCTTCTGCTCTTCTTAAAATAATTGAGGATTGGAACAATTTTCGTTTGTATTTTTAAATTAATCAAATTATAAACTTCTAGTTTTACTTCTGGTTCAACTGATTACCAATTCAGCTTAAAAAAAAAAATAAGAAATAAATATCATTTTTTATAGGATGGATATTACTTTATTAGAAAACATTAAAAAAAGAAGAATA